>OX451739.1:1562670458-1564068863 GCA_948472305.1 Vicia faba | reverse complement strand
AATTATATAATCGGTTATGGTTTATCGAGGAAATTTGATATTTTGATTTTGACCAGAGATTAATTAAATTGTAGAGATGTGGTAGATTTGAAATGTGTTGTGAAATGTCGATTCCGGAGATAACATTGTTCAATTTATAGATATTATGTTATATTAATAAATTAATTAATACATTAATATATATTATAATTAATAGTGTGATTAATTAATATAACCGGTTACGATCAATTGGTAAAACTTAATATTTTGGGTACGACCGGAAAGGAATTAAATTGTAGAGGTGTTGAATATTCGAGATATTTGGTTGATTTCCGATTCCGGAAATAATGTGTTTGATTTATGAATATTTTGGTGTTGTGTGATAATTGTTGAAAATGAAATAAATGATGTTTGTTGTGCAATGTTGTGAGATTAATTCATAGGGTGGAATTATGGTGATGTATGCTTGTAATTGGGATGGAGGGATGTCTTGATTTGCATATTGTTGTTAATTGAATTGCACACCGCATCATAAGTCGTGTCAAGAGGCGATGTCTGTTAGTCTCGTGGAGGCTAGTGGCTCGTCCCAAACTCAGAGTGGGGGTTTGAAAGCTTAGGGAATGGACTTTTGTGATTATCCGTCTGAGGGATAGACATCGACAAGTCTGAAGGATAATAGATGATTGGTACCACATGCATGAGTCGTGTCGTTGTGTCGAGTCGCACGTATACGTTTTATTGAGTTTATGTGTCGTTGAATATTATGCATTTTGTGCTAATTGGTAAATGAAATGGATTGTGTTTGTTTACTTTGATTTGTTGAATATGAGAATTTGATTAAATGAATATCTTATGTAGTTTATGTAGGAGTTGGAAAAAGAGTAAGATTCCTTTATTTAATTCCTTTCATTTGCTTTAAATTACATACTTTATGTTTATTGGAATTCTTACCCTTCTGTTGGAAAATGCTTGCTTCGGCATTGTTCAGGTACCGAAGACGGTAGTGCGAGGCACTAGCTTAGCGGATGCATTTGGATTGTAATCCGTTTTATTTTGGTTTATCGAGTCGATGCTCTGGTTGTAACACTTGGGGGTTAGGTGTCCGCATTCGAACTCGTATATTGTGTAGATGGATTATACTTGTATATAATCTATTGTTTTGATTATATATTGATGTATGTGTATTATGACTTGATAACATATTTGGTGTATGAACCGTATGGCTTAATGCCTTGAATTTTATATTTTGATTCCTCCTTTGGAGATGAAGTTATTATGATTCCGTTGCGTTTGCACGAAAAAGAAAGTATATGCCATGAATGTATTATGTGATTAAATGATTAAAGTGACGAATATGTCATGTCCGTTTTTGTTGAATATGTGAATTGATGTTGTGACACTCCTTCCGTGCAAATTTTATTTTCTCTGATTTTAATTATATCGTTTAATTCGGGGTTTATTAGAAGGGGTGTTACAATAGTGGTATCAGAGCATTGTCGGTCAGTTGTCAGGTCTTAATGTTACTAATTCCATTGTATTTGATTGTGTATCTGACGCGATAAATACTTTTGTGTTGTTCAGAAGAAGATGGTAGCTGGGAGGAATGATAATGCGCTTGCTGAGGCATTACGATTGCTCGCTGGATCCTTGAATCAGAGGCCGCAACCTAATCCAGTGCCACATGATGGAGCTGATGATGCTTTCCGTGCTCTTGGAAAGTTTCAGAAGAACAACCCGCCTGTTGTACCCCAAAATTTGCCCTCCCATTTCCTCAACATTTTCTCACCACAAGACCCTTAGAGCTCAAGATCCAGCTAGGGTTTCCTCTGCTCAAGACTTCTCCTTGCACTGTTGACCCAAATTAGGGTTTGTGTTTGCACAAAGATGTTTTGACCTAAAAGGCCCAAGATGACTTTCATGCTTCATATTGGACTCCCAAGTTTGTCCATACCAAGTTTCAAGTTTTGATTCCAAACTTTGCCCAGTCAATTGGACAGTTGACCTAGAAATCAGCTGTATTGGGGAAAAAGTCAACTGTGGTCAATTGACAGTCAAACCTCATGTTTTTTGACCCACATCACCATTATGAACTCATATGGACCATTTGATCAAGTTTGGATCACAATTCCACAAGAAATTTGATCAGATCACCAAAAGGGCAAAATGGTCATTTTTAGGGTTTTGACTGCACAAAGGCAATTTTTGACAGTTTGACCTAACCAATGGCAAACCAAGCTCACATATGGACTCAAGGACCCAATGGAATTGTCTTGACATGTTCAACAAGTTCAAAAGATCCCAAATGCACAAGATGGACAGATGAATTTTCCAGTCAATTGATCAATTTTTGACTGTATACTGAAAAGTCAAACTTTGACTTTTTGGTCAAAATCAAATGTCAAGATTTATTTTTCATTAAAACATGTCAAAACATGAAACTTGTTCATCAAGAAATCAAAAATCACAAATTAGGGTTTGAAATGAAGAATTTTCATAACTTAGAATTTTTCTAAGTTATGAAAATCCCTAATTTTTATCTAACTTTGTCCCATTTTTTCATCAAGATGCATTTGGATTCAAGGAAAAGTCAAAACATGAAAGTTGTAGTCTATTGCAAAATCTACAACTTTGATTCACAAAGTTTCTTCAAAATAAGCTTGTAGCTCAAGTTATGATTTTTGGAACAAGGGTGCAAAACATTCTTAACTTAGAAATTTTTTGACCTATTCTAGGCAGGATTTTTGCCTAACTTCATGGCCACTTTTCACATGCTTCCACTTGGAATTTCAATTTGCATTACAAATATGGATTGTAGTACACATTCCAAGCTTTCCAAAATGTCCAAGAACTCATCAAACAACCTTGTGGTTAGGGAGAATCGAATTTGGCAATATGGGAAAAACTCACTTTGTTCATGACCAATTTACATGTCCATAACTTTGCATTTTTGAACTCAGCATGCTCTAAGCTAGATTACAGGTCTTTTATCCCATCCACACTCATAAATTTAATGCCAATCCTTCATGTTTAAGTCTTATCTTGTGTGTTTAAGCATTGCATACAAGATTAAGCCTTAATAAGAAAAAGCATATTATCCATTTTTGTAAAGTGTTACTTTATGTCAACTTTGCAACCTATGAGGTACAATGCAGATCTTTGAGGCACAAAGGCATAGACATATCCCACTAATCAAGACTCAAATGTGCAGCATAGATAGAGGCATTGTACTGGCCTAGAAACCAAGTTGACATTTCTTGCTTAAGTGTGAAGAAACTTGCATATCACACACCAACTCTCATTGCTGCAAACCTAAGCTTAGACAAACTTGTTAGACACATTCTAAACAACATAACTAAGCTGAAACACGAGCCTATCACCTTTAATACCTCCCCATTCACAGAAACACCATAAAACTGCAAAAACAGGGCATAAGCTGCAGTTTGAATCCCATAGCTCAATCCACTCGTGCATTTTCATCCAAACCAGTTCAAACACATTCCCTACCATCCATACAAACTGTCCCAAGCCTTGGAAGCAGACTGTAATACCTCTAACCAACTTCACCATTTTTACATTTTCTGTTTTGCAGGTGGATTGCTATAGCTTGACTCACTTGGTTTCAAAGCAAACTAAAGGTTGGAGAATCATCCTTGACCTTCAAGCAAGCTGTACCAATACTCACTTTGCCTTGAAAGTGCCTCCATTGTCAGACACGATCCAAGCTGAACAAGTAAGTTCATGGACTTCTATCTCTCAATATAGGAAGAGTTAGCTCTAAGTTTGTGAATGAATAATGTTCTACTCATGTCCCTGAAGCTATACATATCTTTACTTTCCATTTATATTGCATATGCTGAGAGTATTTTGAACCTGAACATTGACAAAAACTTAGGTTAAGAATTAGGGATGGAGAAATTCTCTCTCATTTCTGAGAGTTAGGTTGAGTTTTTTATATGTATGGAATCGTGGCTTGATGCTTAACATTTTTCATGTTGTGAGTTTGTGCTAAAAGTCCAAGAATCTTGAGATAACAGAAGCACGTGTTTTGTACAAAGATGCTGGAGGTTGAAGAAGACAGAGTCTTGGGTTGGGCCTGAGATTTGTTTTTCCTTTTCACACCACTGCATTTCACATGCACCCCCTGGCCCATTTTGAGTTTTACTTGTCATTTTCCATTTTTTTCTTTTGATTTTGTTTCCATATTTTTATTTAAGCATGAAAAAATATTAAATTTATTTTTCCCATATTTTTTGCATTTATTTTGATATTTATTTGACTTTATTTAGTTTTGTAAATAAATAAATATAGATACTTTTATTTTAAAATACAAAAAAATAATACAAACATATTTTATTTCTGATTTTTATTTTATGTTATCTCTTGAAAACATTTTTAATAAATATATTTTTTAATAATATTAAATATTTTATTTTTGTACATAATATATATATATATATTTAATAAATAATGTAAAATACTTATATATTTATTAGTATATTTAGGGAAAATACAAAGAATTAATACATTTTATTTTTATTAATATTTTGTCCTCAAGAATACTTTTTTTTACAAAATACCTTCTTTTATTTTTTTTTTGTACATAATTAATAAATATTGCATATATTATATAATAAATACCTTTTATTTATAAAATTAGGATTTTGCCCTAAATACCAAAAATACCAAAATTAATTCATTTTTATTTTTGTTTATTTGACACATGATAAATACCTTTTTTACATACATATGAAAACCATTTTTGCATTTTGCATATTTATTTTTATTTTATTTAATACTTGTGCAATTAAATCCCTTGTAGAATTTCAATTTGGATGTAATAGTTAGAATTTATTTTCTTGTCAAAACATCCCCATTTGAACATTTGTACCCCCATCCCATATATTGTGTTGTAATAACTTAGGACCTTTTATTTTTCGCATTTAAAAGCTTCTAATTATGCCATGCTAGAATTAGGGTTTGTATGCAAATCAAAAACAACAAATAGTTTGACCTAAATTCAAGATAAACAAGCATGAAAATGGACAACACTCATCACACTTGCACCCCTAGGGTATTCCACTTGTTGCCTTCAAATAATGGGCCATATTGCATGTTAGGTATCTTTGGCAAAAACAAAACAATCAAATGATCATAGTCCCTCGATGACGCTTTCAAAGGTTGCCTAAAAAATGATCAAGTCCCTTAAAGAAAAATTGCCCAAAGATACTTGGCACTATTACAATCATGGTCTAAACGATGACCCGCGCCCGTCCCGCTCACATCCTAACACAAGATTGTCCACCAAATACAATGGTGGAACAAAATTGTTAAAAGGGTTAAAACATATAAAGGATCTTTGAGAAATTTAGGGGTAGACAAAACTCTTAGTTACTTGAATCAAAACTTGCAAAAACACTTGCCTACTTCTCAAAACCACACATCACAACACACTTTCAAAACAAACTTCAAAAAACATTGAAAACTTTTCAAAAGATAAGTACACCTTTGTATACATTCAAACATGGATCATTACAAAGGTTGCCACAACAAAATGGCCTCTTTTCAAAACATTTTCAAACCCACACACACAAAGCACCATTTCAAACAATTGAAAATCAAGGCAAGTTGATCTAAGCAAGTAACTAAGAGCCCATGGATAACCATGGATAGAAAGGGTGTTAATACCTTCCCTTTCTATAATCTATTCCCCGAACCCAAGAAAACATCTCAAAGGTTTTTGCTGTGCTTTTTAACCTTTCCTTAGGATAAAATAAAAAGTCGGTGGCGACTCTTGCTCAACCGAAACATTTGCGAAAACAAACGCAAAACCTCAAGTCAGTTCTCCCACCGTATCACAGAATTGGCGACTCTGATGGGGATGACTTTAAAGTGGAGTAACCTCAGGGCTTAGATCACCCTCTTGCATGACTAATTGTTTGTTTTGATTGCTTTATATCTTGGCTCTCTTGTTTGGGTTTGCAATCCTATACCCGGATTTGGGGAAACATTCATAGATAGCAATACATTGTGGAAACTGTGCGGGGTATACCGACACGGTTGAAGCAATAACTATATTAGTGCGACATATTTGTGAGTACCGGTAACCCTTGAGTTCAATCAAGGAGAGTACGGGGCCGCTGGGTGATGTCACTAAGCATTAATGACCTAGAACCTTACTTGACCATCTTGGCCTTTCATTAGGGGTAGTGAGATGACCGGCTTTGGTGCAGTCCGAAGTTGGTAAATACTCGATACTACACTCATTGAGGGTTGTTTTCTTGGAATATTTTGGTCGCTAGTTAAGTGGCTAAACCAAAACGATGAACGATGAAAACAATCCAGTGATATTGAGCTCCTTAGAACCCGGTTGCTATTTTTAGGACAGGTTTTTAAGCCAACTACACTCAAGAGGGTACTTACCTATGAAACCTCATGCAAGCCTGAAACTAGGGTTTTGTGTGAATTGCTTGTACATATGTCTGTGCATACATCATGAACATCATGAAGCATCATATGCATACACTAACCATTTCAAGGATTTAGATCTTCATCTTTGTTCTTGTTTTGCAGGTCATGGAAATTCTTCGAAGAAAAACCATCCACGTCAACCTTGTGAGAATCCCTCCTCAACTCAAGGAGCTCACATCAAGAATTCCGGAAAGCTCTCCCTTTAGTGAAAGACATGGTAGACTGGTCAGCTTAGTCAGCACCAACATTGAAGAGGACATGATGAAGGTGCTATTCCAATTCTTTGACCCTCTTCACCACTGTTTCACTTTCCCTGACTACCAGCTGGTACCCACTTTGGAGGAATTTTCTCAACTCCTGAGAATTCCTATCCTTAATCAACTACCTTTCAACGGTACGGAAAAGGAACCAAAGCCTGAAGATGTTGCTCGAGCACTACATCTACAGCCATCTGACATCAAGGGGCATTGGGAAACTAGAAGCGATGTCCAAGGCTTCTTAGCAAAATTCTTGTTTGAGAAGGCACAAGAATGTTGGAATTCATTGGATTTACAAGCCTTTGAAGAAATTGTGGCCCTCCTCATCTATGGTTTGGTTTTCTTCCCAAATCCTGACCAGCTTGTAGATGTCAACGCCGTCAAGATCTTCTTATCCAGAAATCCAATACCAACATTTCTTGGGGACATTCTTCACTCATTTTACACTCGAACAATGAGAAAGAGGGGTGTTCTCATGTGCTGTACTCCTCTCCTTGCAAGGTGGTTTATTTCTCACCTTCCACAATCTGTCTTGAAGAATGACCAAGGCTTAAGGTGGTCACAACGGTTGATGACCCTCACTCACTCTGATGTACATTGGTGTTCTCGGTCCAGAGAAAATGTCATCATCGTCGATCGTTGTGGAGAGTTCCCTAATGTTCCATTACTTGGCATTAGGGGAGGCATTACCTACAACCCTTGTCTAGCCTTGAGACAATTTGGATATGCACGAAGAGATGGCCCTCATGACATGTTGATTCCTGACCTAGTTTTTGACTTCGACAACGATGCACAAGGACTTCGCCAAAGATTCATCAGAGCTTGGAGGATGCCTAACAAAGTTGACAGCAAGACACTGGGGCACAAGAACTCCATCCCTCTTGAGCCTTACCTCAAGTGGGTACGAGCCCGAGCCCAGAGTCTAATGATGCCTTATCCTCATGTTCTCCCTGTGATTAAAGAGCCCGTCAAGGAAGGAGAGGTTCCCTACACCATCCTATATCCTGACATGCCTACATCGTGGGAGGAGATGCAGAAGAGTTGGATCCAACTTAAGGAGGAACATAACACTTTTGAAGCCAGCTTCTACGCCAGTGAGAAGAAGGTTCTAGAGCTTACCCGCCGACTCCATGAGGAAGAGACCCTCAACACCTACATCGCACCAAAGAGGATGCGCAATGTCTTTTTACCTTGAGATGTTTTTGGTAATATTTGGCCCATGGGGCATTTATGTACTGACAAATCTCTTCTTATTAATATGACGTGCGTTCTTTTTTGTTTGCAACAATTTTGAATGTTCTAAATCCTTGAATGCATTGCATACATAAGCATACCATTCATCACGTGCATAAGCAGGTCTCCACACCAGGTTTCCTTATCTTTCTGCTGTTTATTTCAGTAGGATGGATCTCGAACAAACGGTCAAGGACTTGCAGTCTCAAAACGCACAGTTTCAACAACTCCTGATGACCTTGGCTAAGGGTCAGGAAGATCTGAAAGCCCTGCTGGGGAACAAAGACCAAGTGAAAAAGAAGAAGAAGAGAATCGGGGTGGCTACCCTAGGGAGAAGGTTTGAGGGTGAAGCAAGAAGAGTGCTTGAATTCCCCCTACTTCCGAGGAGGGAACCAACAAAGGGAATGCGGCTGCAGTACCTTCCGAATCCGAGGTTGAGGGAGAGGAGGCTGAAGAAGACGAAGACTACTCTGATCAACAATACCCGCCCGCCGATGATAAGTACAAGGGTTTGGAAGACAGGTTGGCAGCTATGGAGCTGCAGAGAGTTCCAGGCTTAGATTTCGAAGACTTGGGATTAGTTGCTGGAATTGTGATCCCCCCGAAGTTCAAAGTGCCAGTTTTTGTAAGGTATGACGGGCTGTCCTGCCTGAAAATGCATCTCAGATCATATGTAAGGAAAATCCAACCTTACACTGCAGACAAAAACCTTTGGATCCATTTCTTTCAGGATAGCCTTTATGGGGCTCAACTCGAGTGGTTCTATCAGCTGGATGGAGCAAGTATCCGAAACTGGGAAGACTTGGCCACCGCATTTTATAAACAATATCAGTACAATTCTGACCTCGCTCCCACACGTACTCAACTTCAGGGTATGTCACTGGGAACGGGCGAAGGATTCAAGGAGTATGCACAAAAGTGGAGAGATCTGGCTGGCAGGGTGCAGCCACCACTGACTGACCGTGAACTTGTTGACATGTTCCTAGGGACCTTGTCTGGTCCATTCTTTAATCATCTGATTGGTAATTCTTCTGCTGGGTTTACAGATTTGATCTTGACGGGTGAGAGGATAGAAGCTGGTATCAAGTTAGGGAAGATACAGAAAGGTGCCGCTGTGAGTACTGAGAAGAAGCCTTTCAAAAAGGAAGCTAGTGTTGTTTATGGTCCTAGGAGACAAGTTAAGCCGGAACGCCGCCAAACTGTTAATGCATTGGTAATTTCAAAGCCTGCTGCTGCTCCTCAGCAGTATAATCAACAAAGGGGTGAGAGGCCCAAAAGGCAGTACACTCGGCTCAGCATGACCCTGTCTCAGATATTGCCGCAACTACTATCAACCAATTTGGTAACTGTCAAAGAAGCTCCGAAGGTAGTGAACACAGCTTCTCCGAAGTACAACCCCAACACCCGTTGCGCTTATCACTCTGATAGCCCCGGGCATACTACGGACGATTGCTGGGCTCTGAGGAATAAGGTTCAAGACCTTATTGATGCTAAGGAAATACAGTTTGAGGCGCCTGAAAGGCCCAATGTTGTGACTGCTCCCATGCCCCAGTATGGAGTGAACGCTGTGGAAGAAGACCGATACGTGGCCTCCGTGGAAGAAATTGTTACTTCGTTATCGACTGCTAAAAGGAATCTGTTGCTAGCCGGTTTATTTCCGGGATGTGATGAAGATTGCCTTCTATGTGCTGTTTCCCCTTTTGGTTGTCCTTTGCTAAAATCAGGTATCTAAAGCCTGATGGATAGCAAAGAGATCTTATTCGAGAAAATCACCGTTCCTGCTGTCCCTGCCGAAGAAATTTCTATCATCACTATTTTCAACAAACCTCCCAAGGCTCCTTCAAAGAAGCCTGTCAAAATTATGTCCACTCAGAAGTTGGCTCCCATTATCATTACAGTTCTGGGGCCCCTCCCCTATACATCCGATAAAGCTGTCCTATGGCACTATGGGGCAGATGTTTATGTGCTTGGAGTGAAGCAAAAGTTTGATACAAGTACCGGTGTCAGCAACATCACTGGGCCTGCCAAGATTACTCGCAGTGGTAGGTTGTTTTCACCGGATATTTCGCCACCAGTTATTCAGAAACCTCTTATCATCACACCCGCAAGTGTGCATGTTTCCCTTCCAAATCAAGTTCCTGTTTCTACCCCTGCCGCCGAGTCCTCTAATGCTCGGGGCAAAGGGGTTGATGCTGATTTGCCTGCCTTGACGGAGGCGCCGAAGAAAACCGCTGTTGAAGCCTCCCAGCAAGAGATGGAGGAGATTCTCAAGATTATCAAGAAAAGTGATTTCAATGTTGTTGAGCAGTTGGGGCACACCCCATCAAAAATTTCTATGCTATCACTGCTGTTATGTTCGGAGGCCCATGCAAAGGCCCTGATCTCCTTCCTGAAGACGACTCATGTGCCGCAAGAAATGTCTGCTGATCAATTTACTGATTGTGTGGCCAACTTGACTGCTGATAACGGGCTGGGCTTTTCTGACGCTGATCTAACTGTAAAAGGAAAGAACCATAATGATGCCCTACATGTCTCTATTGAATGCAGGGGCACTACTCTTGCCCATGTGTTGGTAGACACCGGTTATTCATTGAATGTATTACCCAAGAAGGCCTTAGACAGGTTAGATTGTGAGGGTTTGGAGCTCAAGCCTAGTAACATTGTTGTCCGAGCCTTTTACGGTTCAAAAAGGATGGTACATGGCGAGGTTGACATCCCAATCAGGGTTGGTTCTCAGGTGTTTGATTCTACTTTCTATGTGATGGATATCCGTCCATCCTACTCTTGTTTGCTGGGTCGCCCATGGATTCACAAGGCCGGAGCTTTGACCTCCACACTACATCAAAAGCTTAAGTACCCGGTCAGAGGAAAGATTGTCACAGTACAGGGGGAAGAAGAGTATATGGTCAACCACCTAAACTCGTTCCGGTACATAGAAATGGATGGGGAATTCATTGAAACCCCCTTTCAACACTTTGAAGAGGTGCCTCAGACGCTGGCGTCAGCTGAAACTGTTATTGAAGACCCTCCTTTGAAGATGGCTTCCTTAAAGGATGCCCGGGCTGTGATTGAGAAGGGTGAATGTGCAAATTGGGGCCGACTTCCTGACTTTACTCCGAAGACTGACAAGTTTGGTTTGGGCTTCACTGCAGAGGCTCAGAGGGCTGTTCGCAAAGCAAGGATTGGAAGACCTCCTGTGTTCATCACCAACCCGAGAGTGAATGCTATTGAAGACGACATGGAAGAATCAGAAATTGGCAGCTGGATCTACCCAACAACCGACAATGGACCAAGCAACTGGACTGCCAAAGACTTCACCCCTATTACTTTTGTCACTCAGTAATAAACTCTTTTGTTTTCAATTTGTAACAAACAATGTGTTGAAATTTTTATGGCTCGGTGTCCTACCCGGGGCACCACGGCTCCATTTGTGAGGGCTTTTGTATGACATTTTCATATATCATTAATCAAAACATTGGACGTTTGTTGCATTTCAAATCTTGTGCTCCTTTTCTTTCTTTATCATATATTGCAAAACAGCTATATTTACACACACTCACTTATACAGGTTCCAATCCACTCTGGATCTCATTGGTAACGACTCTGCTACCGCCAGTTATGACTTCGAAAATTCGATCAATTTGGCCGAAGACGAAGGTGAAGATGATTGCGAAGTGCCTGGTGAACTTGCAAGACTGCTACTCCAGGAAGAGAGGGCCATTCATCCACATGAAGAGCCAGTGGAAACGGTAAATCTAGGTACGGAGACAGATAGAAAGGAAGTCAAGATCAGCGCCAATCTAGAGCTCAGTGTGAAGCAACGGTTGATTCAGATGCTGCGTGACTACATGGAAATCTTTGCTTGGTCTTACGAAGACATGTCTGGTTTGGATGCCGACATTGTGGTTCATCACCTGCCTACCAAGGAAGACTGCCCTCCGGTAAAACAAAAGGTCCACCGTATGCGTCCAGAGATGTCCGAGAAAATCAAAGTTGAGGTTATGAAACAATTTGATGCCGGATTTCTAGCAGTGACTTCTTACCCTCAGTGGGTTTCCAACGTGGTTCCAATACCGAAGAAAGATGGCAAGGTCCGAATGTGTGTTGATTACAGGGATCTGAACAGGGCCAGCCCCAAGGATGATTTCCCTCTGCCTCATATCGACGTTCTGGTTGACAATACTGCTCAGCATAAAGTTTTCTCCTTCATGGACGGCTTCTCCGGTTATAATCAGATCAAGATGGCTCCCGAAGATATGGAGAAGACCACCTTCGTTACTCAGTGGGGCACCTTTTGCTACAAGGTCATGCCATTTGGATTGAAAAATGCTGGGGCAACTTACCAACGTGCCATGGTTGCTTTATTTCATGATATGATCCATCACGAAATAGAAGTGTATGTCGATGATATGATTGCAAGATCCCAAACTGAGGAGGAACACCTTGACCATCTGCGGAAGCTGTTTGACCGTCTGAAGTTGTACAAGCTGAGGTTGAACCCAAACAAATGCACCTTTGGGGTGAGATCTTGAAAACTACTAGGTTTCACTGTAAGCGACAAAGGTATTCAAGTGGATCCTACCAAGGTGAAAGCCATACAAGAGATGCTAACTCCCAAGACAGAGAAAGAAGTCAGAGGCTTTCTAGGACGACTGAACTACATTGCCTGATTCATCTCATATCTAACTGCTACCTGTGAACCAATCTTCAAATTGCTGAAGAAAGATAAAGTAGTACGTTGGAATGATGAATGTCAGGCCGCTTTCAAAAAGATCAAAGAGTATCTCCAAGAACCACCCATTCTTATGCCGCCGGTTGAAGGGAGACCTCTAATCCTATACTTGACGGTACTTGACAATTCAATGGGGTGTGTGCTGGGGCAGCATGACGAGTCTGGCCGAAAAGAGCACGCCATTTATTACCTGAGCAAAAAGTTTACCGACTGTGAGACTCGGTACTCACTGCTCGAGAAAACTTATTGCGCTCTGGTATGGGCTGCTCGCCGGTTGAGACAGTATATGTTGACTCACACTACTCTGTTGATTTCAAAAATGGATCCAATCAAGTACATATTCGAAAAGCCTGCTCTGTCCGGAAGAATAGCAAGATGGCAAATGATCTTGACAGAATATGACATCCAATACACAACTCAGAAAGCAATCAAAGGAAGTGTATTGGCAGACCATCTGGCACACCAGCCTGTGGACGATTACCAGTCGTTAAGCTTTGAATTTCCGGACGAGGATATCATGGTAGTAACTGATTGTGAAGTACCTGGACCGGATGAAGGACCTGAGGAAGGATTCCGATGGTCTATGCATTTTGAAGGAGCCTCAAACTCTTTGGGTAATGGTATCAGCGCTGTGATCATATCCCCCAAAGGCACTCATACTCCACTCACCGCTCGGTTATGTTTCAACTGCACCAACAACATGGCGGAGTATGAGGCATGTATCATGGGTCTTCAAGCTGTAATTGACTTAAGGATCAAGTTTCTGAGTGTCTTCGGAGATTCCGCTCTCGTGGTCAATCAGATCAAAGGCGAGTGGGATACGAAACACCCAAATCTTATTCCTTACAAGGAGTATGTGCTGACATTGCTTCCCCATTTCGAGGAGATAACTTTTGAACACTTCCCAAGAGAGGAGAATCAGTTAGCAGACGCATTGGCTACAATGTCTTCTATGTTCAAAGTCAAATGGGACAACGAGGTGCCCCGAATCATCATTTGGAAGTTGGACGAGCCTGCATACTGCTGTGATCTTGAGACTGAAGAAGTAATCGAAAAACCCTGGTATCATGAAGTGAAGAGGTATTTGGAAGCTCAAGAATACCCCGAGGGTGCATCCGTTAACGACAAGAAGTTTCTGAGAAGATTCGCAGCAAAGTTCTTCCTCAGCAATGGCATCCTCTACAAGCGAAACTATGACTCAACCCTACTGCGTTGTATGGATAAGACTGAAGCAGAGAAGATCATGGCAGAGCTTCATGAAGGTACATTCGGAACACATTCCAGTGGACATACCATGGCAAAGAAAATCCTTCGGGCAAGATATTTCTGGTCCACAATGGAAGCCGACTGTTACCAACATTCTCGAACTTGTCATAAATGCCAGATTTATGCTGATAGGGTGCATATCCCTCCGGTGCCTCTGAACGTCCTGACGGCACCTTGGCCTTTTGCAATGCGGGGCATTGATATGATCGGCGATATCCGACCAACGGCATCCAACGGGCATCGCTTCATCTTGGTAGCGATTGATTACTTCACAAAGTGGGTTGAAGCAGCTTCCTACGCCACTGTAACCAAGAGCGTCGTGGCACGATTCATTCGACACAACCTGATCTGTCAATACGGTGTACCTGAGAGGATCATTACGGACAATGGTACCAATGTTAATAACAAGATGATCACTGAGCTCTGCGAGCAATTCAAGATACAGCACCACAACTCTTCTTCCTACCGGCCGAAGATGAACGGGGCTGTAGAAGCAGCAAATAAGAATATCAAGAAGATTGTGCAGAAGATGATAGTGACCTACAAATATTGGCACGAAATGTTATCGTTTGCTCTTCATGGTTACCGCACTTCAGCACGGACGTCGACAGGGGAAACTCCCTTTTCCTTGGTTTATGGCATGGAGGCAGTCTTGCCTATTGAAGTCCAGATACCCTCTCTCCGGATAATGAAAGATGCAGACTTGAGTGAAGATGACTGGATCCAGACTCGGCTTGATCAGTTAAACCTAATTGACGAAAATAGACTCACTGCTATTTGTCATGGTCATACGTACCAAAAACGGATGATCAGGGCATTTAACAAGAAGGTCAGACGACAAGAGTATCAAGTCGGAGACCTGGTAATCAAGCGCATTATTCTTCCTCAAAGTGATCCCAGGGGCAAATGGACCCCTACATACGAAGGGCTATTTATGGTTAAACATATCTTCTCAGGAGGAGCTATGATTCTAACCACCATGGATGGTGACGACCTTCCTCACCCCGCTAATGTAGACATAGTAAAAAGATACTACGCATGAATAAAAAGACCCGCTAGGTTGACACGCCTTGGCAAAAATAAGGGCTTCCCGGTGAACCAAAAGGGTTCGGGCAAAAATAAGGGATGAAAATGAAAAAAATCTGTACACCCGGCAAGTCGAAAACCTGAAAAGGCGGCTTAGGCAAAAATGGGTATCTCGGTGGACTGAAAACCCGAAAGGGCGGTCCAGGAAAAAGTTAGGGATAAAGCGTAATACTATGTCTCATTGGATCACCTTGCATCCATAATTCGGCATCAACTATCGGGCTCAGACTTCAGCATCGATCAATCAGCTTCATCTTCAACTAAGCAGCAAAGTGATGAGACGCTTGAAGACATAAAGGCGATATCAGAGTTGGAACCCAGTGGGATTATTTTTCACATGCTGTTTTGTTTCCTTGTCAATATTGTATAAACTCTATGTTGCTCGGCGGCATTCTCTTACTGGGACGTCGGCCTCTTGCACAAAAACGCCTATGTACAGGCAAATTTCAAATTCAATACAAATTCAATTTTTCAGACAAATTATCCATTGTTTTTCCTTTTTTCTATTTTTTTTGCGAAGAACGTCCAATGTTCATTTTTGATATATGCATTTGCCATTAATTGCTAATCATAAATACTTGCATACGAAACCAAAGACTAATTACAGATGACATCAGAAACAGGGGCAGTTTAGAATTGTCCAAGCGGTCTAGTTGCTCTGTCCACCAAGGTACCAAGGTAGGTTCGGCTGAAGAACGTAACCAAGTCACTTCAACTCCCCGCAGAGTAAGATAAGATTCAGCAATACTCTCCCCAAGTAGAGTTGGTTTCCTATCAGCCCTGGAAAGGCACAATATTCCCCTAGCGAGTCAGCAATAATCTCCAAGCAGGATCAGTCTACTATCAGCCTTAAGGAAGTTGGGTATCCCCAGAAGATCTCAATAATCCCCAGCGAAGTATAGACATTCCTCAACAAGCGTTCCCGGCAGTCTTAATCTAAGATTGTTCCCCGGCGGAATACCAACACCCCGGTACAGTCTGAAAAGTTTCCCCAGGAAAGTTGAATCATTATCCCCAGCAGGTCTTGGAGCTTATCCCCAGTAGATTCTGGAAGCTTATCCCCTGGAGAGTACGGATGTCTCTCCCAGACCTTATTCAAAGTTATTTCTCACAGGAGCTTATAACTGGGTTATCCTCAACTAATAACCACGAAAAGATCGTCCTCAGCGAAGTTCTTCCTATCCCCAGCGGAGTTCTCATCAGAACCTCGGCAAGGTATCTCTTCCCACAGAGTAACTCCCCTCAGAGTAATCTCTCTAACAAAGTTTATTCCCCAACGGAGTCACCTTCTCCTACCGGTTTATTCTTGCAACCATCATCCCCAGCGGAAGCGAAGAAATCTACTCTTCAACATTAGCCCAGGATTTGATTCCCCAGCCAGTCGTCAAGGATTTATTTTCCTAGACGAAAATACATTCATAGACATTTCACATTTCCTACATCCTGCTTACATACATGATAAAGTGCATACAACACTGTCTCATTTTGGGTATCATGACATCATGCATCCCATACATCATGACATTGCATACAACTGATGTTTTTCCTTTTCAGGAAAAAGATCAATCCAAAAGATGACTACTATCAACTGTCGCAATTCCAGATTCGATACCTGTACCTAGCCCGGGCATGTCTGTGAGTGATGGATTGTAGATTCGATACCTGTATCTAGCCAGGGCATATCTACATGAAGAGTTGAAGATCAACACCTGTAATAGGCCAGGAAATTATCTTTCATTCTCAAGTCAGAGGTCTACACCTGTATCCAGCCATGAAAGCTATCTCTACCAACCTTTTGCAATTCCAGATTCGATTCCTGTATCCAGCCAGGGCACATCTGTGAGCAACTGATTCCAGATTCGATACCTGTATCTAGCCAGGGCATATCTGTAGACGACAATTCCAGATTCGATTCTTGTATCCAGCCAGGGCACATCTGTGAGCGACAATTCCAGATTCGATACCTGTATCTAGCCAGGGCACATCTGTGAGCAACCAATTGTAGATTTGATACCTGTATCTAGCCAGGGCATATCTGCATGAAGAGTTTGAAGATCAACACCTGTAACAAGCCAGGAAACACCTTCCTTTCTCAAAGTACGCAAGTTCTCGCTAAGGAATCTCTTATGCGATCAACACTTCCAAATGGCATCTATAAGCCCATTCCTGATGAGGTTCTGTCACGCCTCCAGATGGCATCTATAAGCCCATCCTCCTATCCATCTCTCCAAATGGCATCTATAAGCCCATTCCCGCCATCACATTGCTGATACTCCAGCATGCGAGTGTAAATTTCAGGGCACTCTAGTGTCCAATCTCCTTTTACCCTCGAGTCACGAAAGGAAAACTCGCCAATCTAACTCTTCAGGTTCAAGAAGATTGAATAGGGGCAACTGTTGTACCCCAAAATTTTCCCTCCCATTTCCTCAACATTTTCTCACCACAAGACCCTTGGAGCTCAAGATTCAGCTAGGGTTTCCTCTGCTCAAGACTTCTCCTTGCACTGTTGACCCAAATTAGGGTTTGTGTTTGCACAAAGATGTTTTGACCTAAAAGGCCCAAGATGACTTTCATGCTTCATATTGGACTCCCAAGTTTGTCCATACCAAGTTTCAAGTCTTGATTCCAAACTTTGCCCAGTCAATTGGACAGTTGACCTAGAAATCAACTGTATTGGGGAAAAAGTCAACTGTGGTCAATTGATAGTCAAACCTCATGTTTTTTGACCCACATCACCATTATGAACTCATATGGACCATTTGATCAAGTTTGGATCACAATTCCACAAGAAATTTGATCAGATCACCAAAAGGGCAAAATGGTCATTTTTAGGGTTTTGACTGCACAAAGGCAATTTTTGACAGTTTGACCTAACCAATGGCAAACCAAGCTCACATATGGACTCAAGGACCCAATGGAATTGTCTTGACATGTTCAACAAGTTCAAAAGATCCCAAATGCACAAGATGGACAGATGAATTTTCCAGTCAATTGATCAATTTTTGACTGTATACTGAAAAGTCAAACTTTGACTTTTTGGTCAAAATCAAATGTCAAGATTCATTTTTCATTAAAACATGTCAAAACATGAAACTTGTTCATCAAGAAATCAAAAATCACAAATTAGGGTTTGAAATGAAGAATTTTCATAACTTAGAATTTTTCTAAGTTATGAAAATCCCTAATTTTTATCTAACTTTGTCCCATTTTTTCATCAAGATGCATTTGGATTCAAGGAAAAGTCAAAACATTAAAGTTTTAGTCTATTGCAAAATCTACAACTTTGATTCACAAAGTTTCTTCAAAAGAAGCTTGTAGCTCAAGTTATGATTTTTGGAACAAGGGTGCAAAACATTCTTAACTTAGAAAATTTTTGACCTATTCTAGGCAGGATTTTTGCGTAACTTCATGGCCACTTTTCACATGCTTCCACTTGGAATTTAAATTTGCATTACAAAAATGGATTGTATTACACATTCCAAGCTTTCCAAAATGTCCAAGAACTCATCAAACAACCTTGTGGTTAGGGAGAATCGAATTTGGCAATATGGGAAAAACTCACTTTGTTCATGACCAATTTACATGTCCATAACTTTGCATTTTTGAACTCAGCATGCTCTAAGCTAGATTACAGGTCTTTTATCCCATCCACACTCATAAATTTAATTCCAATCCTTCATGTTTAAGTCTTATCTTGTGTGTTTAAGCATTGCATACAAGATTAAGCCTTAATAAGAAAAAGCATATTATCCATTTTTATAAAGTGTTACTTTATGTCAACTTTGCAATCAATGAGGTACAATGCAGATCTTTGAGGCACAAAGGCATATACATATCCCACTAATCAAGACTCAAATGTGCAGCATAGATAGAGGCATTGTACTGGCTTAGAAACCAAGTTGACATTTCTTGCTTAAGTGTGAAGAAACTTGCATATCACACACCAACTCTCATTGCTGCAAACCTAAGCTTAGACAAACTTGTTAGACACATTCTAAACAACATAACTGAGCTGAAACACGAGCCTATCACCTTCAATACCTCCCCATTCACAAAAACACCATAAAACTGCAAAAACAGGGCATAAGCTGCAGTTTGAATCCCATAGCTCAATCCACTCGTGCATTTTCATCCACACCAGTTTAAACACATTCCCTACCATCCATACAAAATGTCCCAAGCCTTGGAAGCAGACTGTAATACCTCTAACCAACTTCACCATTTTTACATTTTCTGTTTTGCAGGTGGATTGCTATAGCTTGATTCACTTGGTTTCAAAGCAAACTAAAGGTTGGAGAAGCATCCCTGACCTTCAAGCAAGCTGTACCAATACTCACTTTGCCTTGAAAGTGCCTCCATTGTCAGACACGATCCAAGCTGAACAGGTAAGTTCATGGACTTCTATCTCTCAATATAGGAAGAGTTAGCTCTAAGTTTGTGAATGAAAAATGTTCTACTCATGTCCCTGAAGCTATACATATCTTTACTTTCCATTTATATTGCATATGCTGAGAGTATTTTGAACCTGAACATTGATAAAAACTTAGGTTAAGAATTAGGGATGGAGAAATTCTCTCTCATTTCTGAGAGTTAGGTTGAGTTTTTTATATGTATGGAATCGTGGCTTGATGCTTAACATTTTTCATGTTGTGAGTTTGTGCTAAAAGTCCAAGAATCTTGAGATAACAGAAGCACGTGTTTTGTACAAAGATGCTGGAGGTTGAAGAAGACAGAGTCTTGGGCTGGGCCTGAGATTTGTTTTTTCTTTTCACACCACTGCATTTCACATGCACCCCCTGGCCCATTTTGAGTTTTACTTGTCATTTTCCATTTTTTCCTTTTGATTTTGTTTCCATATTTTTATTTAAGTATGAAAAAATATTAAATTTATTTTTCCCATATTTTTTGCATTTATTTTGATATTTATTTGACTTTATTTAGTTTTGTAAATAAATAAATATAAATACTTTTATTTTAAAATACAAAAAAATAATACAAACATATTTTATTTCTGATTTTTATTTTATGTTATCTCTTGAAAACATTTTATAATAAATATATTTTTTTAATAATATTAAATATTTTATTTTTGTACATAATATATATATTTAATAAATAATGTAAAATACTTATATATTTATTAGTATATTTAGGGAAAATACAAAGAATTAATACATTTTATTTTTATTAATATTTTGACCTCAAGAATACTTTTTTTACAAAATACCTTTTTTTTTGTGTACATAATTAATAAGTATTGAATATATTATATAATAAATACCTTTTATTTATAAAATTAGGGTTTTGCCCTAAATACGAAAAATACCAAAATTAATTCATTTTTATTTTTGTTTATTTGACACATGATAAATACCTTTTTTACATACATATGAAAACCATTTTTGCATTTTGCATATTTATTTTTATTTTATTTAATACTTGTGCAATTAAATCCCTTGTAGAATTTCAATTTGGATGTAATAGTTAGAATTTATTTTCTTGTCAAAACATCCCCATTTGAACATTTGTACCCCCCATCCCATATATTGTGTTGTAATAACTTAGGACCTTTTATTTTTCGCATTTAAAAGCTTTCTAATTATGCCATGCTAGAATTAGGGTTTGTATGCAAATCAAAAACAACAAATAGTTTGACCTAAATTCAAGATAAACAAGCATGAAAATGGACAACACTCATCACACTTGCACCCCTAGGGTATTCCACTTGTTGCCTTCAAATAATGGGCCATATTGCATGTTAGGTATCTTTGGCAAAAACAAAACAATCAAATGATCATAGTCCCTCGATGACGCTTTCAAAGGTTGCCTAAAAAATGATCAAGTCCCTTAAAGAAAAATTTCCCAAAGATACTTGGCACTATTGCAATCATGGTCTAAACGATGACCCGCGCCCGTCCCGCTCACATCCTAACACAAGATTGTCCACCAAATACAATGGTGGAACAAAATTGTTAAAAGGGTTAAAACATAGAAAGGATCTTTGAGAAATTTAGGGGTAGACAAAACTCTTAGTTACTTGAATCAAAACTTGCAAAAACACTTGCCTACTTCTCAAAACCACACATCACAACACACTTTTAAAACAAACTTCAAAAAACATTGAAAACTTTTCAAAAGATAAGTACACCTTTGTATACATTCAAACATGGATCATTACAAAGGTTGCCACAACAAAATGGCCTCTTTTCAAAACATTTTCAAACCCACACACACAAAGCACCATTTCAAACAATTGAAAATCAAGGCAAGTTGATCTAAGCAAGTAACTAAGAGCCCATGGATAGCCATGGATAGAAAGGGTGCTAATACATTCCCTTTCTATAATCTACTCCCCGAACCCAAGAAAACATCTCAAAGGTTTTTGCTGTGCTTTTTAACCTTTCCTTAGGATAAAATAAAAAGTCGGTGGCGACTCTTGCTCAACCGAAACATTTGCGAAAAAAACACAAAACCTCAAGTCAGTTCTCCCACCGTATCACACCGCCTATTTTCAAAGGAGAGCATGCGCCCGAAGAAGCTCAAGAGTGGTTGAAGGCCATTGAAAAGATTTTTCGAGTGATGAATTGCACTGATGCTCAGAAAGTGCAATTCGGAACTCACATGCTTGTGAAGGAAGCGGAAGATTGGTGGATTAACACAAGTCATAGGTTCGATGAAGAGAACACCGTGGTTACGTGGGCAATGTTCCGAGATACTTTCTTGGAGAATTACTTCCCCGAGGATGTCCGTGGTAAGAAAGAGGTGGAGTTCTTGGAGTTGAAACAAGGGAGTGGTAGCGTTGCGGAGTATGCCGCCAGATTCCAAGAATTGATCAAGTATTGTCCCCACTATAATACAGTGAATGCCGAGAGATCTAAATGCTTGAAGTTTGTGAATGGCTTAAGGCCAGATGTGAAGAAAGCAATCGGGTACCAACAAATTACCCTCTTTTCTGAATTGGTGAACAAAAGTTGTATCTATGACGAGGATATTCGTGATAGTAGTGCTTACTACAAGAGTTTAAGTGACAAGAGAGGCAAGGGGAAAATGTGTCCTAAGCCTTATGATGGAAAAGGGAAGCAACCGATGAATGTGAGCAAGAGTCCAAGTGGGGGAGTTATTACTCCGGTGAAGTGCTATAGATGTGGGAAAGAGGGACACCATGCTATGGAGTGTCGCCAAGCTGAGCCGACATGTTTCAAGTGTGGGAAGATTGGTCACCGATCTAACGAGTGTAGGTTGGGTGCTAGTGTGACTTGCTACAACTGTGGCGAGCAAGGGCACATTAGTACAAAGTGCACGAAGCCAAAGAAGGAGCGAGGAAAAGTGTTTGCATTGTCTGGTGCCGAGACTTCGGCCGATGAGAGGTTGATTAGAGGTACTTGCTTTATCCTTAATGTACCTTTGATTGCTATTGTCGATACGGGTGCTACGCATTCATTCATTTCATTGGATTATGCTACTAGTTTAGGTCTTGTGTTATCTAATTTGGGTAGAAGTATGGAGATAGATACGCCTGTGATGGGTTCGGTTTCTACTTCAGTCGTTTGTTTGAAGTGTCCCTTGCGTATGTGTGGTATAGATTTCGAAGTTGATCTCGTATGTCTTCCTTTGAGTCAGATTGATATCATTTTAGGTATGGACTGGTTGAGAGCCAACCACGTCTATATCAATTGTTTTGCTAAAGCGGTTCTTTTTCTCGAGTCCGAGAAAGAAGGCATTGCGTTCCTGTCTACTCAACAGATGAAGAGGTGTGTTAGAGATGAGGCTGAATTGTTTGTGTTGATGGCGAGCATGAGTCTTGGTGATAGTGGAGTGAGAAAGGATGTTCCTTTTGTTTGTAATTTTCCAGAGGTGTTTCCGGAAGAGATTACAGATTTACCTCCAGAACGTGAAGTGAAGTTCTCTATTGATTTAGTTCCTGGTGCTAGTCCTGTTTCGATGGCTCCGTATCGGATGTCACCACCAGAATTGGTTGAACTAAAGAGCCAACTTGAAGGGTTACTTGATAAGAAGTTCATTCATCCGAGTGTTTCTCCGTGGGGTGCACCGGTGTTGCTAGTAAAGAAGAAAGAAGGAACAATGAGACTTTGTGTGGATTATCGGCAGTTGAACAAGGTTACTATCAAGAACAAGTATCCTTTACCTAGAATTGATGATTTGATGGACCAGTTGGTAGGAGCTTGTGTGTTCAGTAAGATTGACTTGAGATCTAGTTATCACCAAATTCGTGTGAAAGCTAGTGACATTCAAAAGACGGCGTTTAGGATGAGGTACGGACACTATGAGTATTCGGTGATGCCTTTTGGTTTTACGAACGCACCTGGTGTGTTTATGGAGTACATGAACATAATCTTTTATGAGTTCCTTGATAAGTTTGTGGTGGTCTTTATTGATGACATTCTTATCTATTCAAAGAATGAGAAAGAGTATGCCGAGCACTTAGGAATTGTGTTGTCGATTTTGAAAGAGAATCAGTTGTTTGCTAAACTTTCTAAGTGTGAGTTCTGGTTGAGGCAAGTGAGTTTTCTTGGACATGTGATATCTCATGGAGGTATTGCCGTCGATCCGACCAAGATAGAAGCTGTGTCTGAATGGGAATCTCCAAAATCTGTGTTTGAGATACGAAGTTTCCTTGGTTTAGCCGAATACTATCGTAAGTTCATTGAGGGTTTTTCGAAGTTGGCTTTACCATTGACACAATTGACGAGAAAGGGGCAATTGTTTGTATGGACTACTCAGTGTGAAGATAGCTTTCAAGAGCTTAAGCGAAGGTTGACTACTGCTCCTGTGTTGGTTTTACCTAATCCATCCGAACCGTTTACAGTGTATTGTGATGTTTCATTGATGGGGTTAGGTGGTGTGTTGATGCAAAGTGGACAAGTGGTGGCCTATGCTTCGAGGCAACTTAAGGTACACGAGAGGAATTATCCGACTCATGACTTGGAGTTGTCAGCTGTTGTTTTTGTGTTGAAAATTTGGAGACATTACTTGTTTGGATCGAGATTCGACGTTTTCAGTGACCATAAGAGTTTGAAATATTTGTTTGATCAGAAAGAGTTGAATATGAGGCAGAGGAAATGGTTAGAGTTCTTGAAAGATTATGATTTTAGTTTGAATTACCATCCTGGGAAGGCGAACGTGGTTGCTGATGCGTTGAGTAGAAAATCATTGCATATGTCTATGCTAATGGTTAAAGAGTGGGAATTACTTGAACAGTTTTGCGACTTGAGTTTGGTTTGTGAAGAAACTTACTTTGGTGTGAAACTTGGTATGTTGAAGATTACAAGTGGAATATTGGATGAGATAAGAGAAGGACAAAAAGAGGACTTGGTTTTGGTTGACAAATTGACTTTAGTTAACCAAGGTCAAGGAGGAGAGTTTAGAATTGATGAGAACGGCGTGTTGAGATGTCGTGATAGAGTTTGTGTTCCCAATGTGAACGATGTGAAAAAGAGGATCCTTGAGGAAGGACACCGAAGTGGGTTGAGCATTCATCCCGGTGCCACAAAGATGTATCAAGATTTGAGAAAGTTATTTTGGTGGCCGAGTATGAAAAAGGAAATTGCGGAATTTGTGTATTCGTGTTTGGTATGTCAAAAGTCCAAGATAGAGCATCAAAAGCCTTCTAGTTTGTTACAACCTTTGTCTATACCGGAATGGAAGTGGGACAGTATCTCGATGGATTTTGTTTCGGGTTTGCCGAGGACCCCGAGTAAATATGAGGCTATTTGGGTTATAGTGGATAGATTGACAAAATCTGCTCACTTTATTCCAATTAGAATGGATTACTCGATGGAGAAGCTTGCGAAGTTGTATGTGGAGCGGATTGTATGTTTGCATGGTATTCCGACGTGCATTGTTTCGGATAGAGACCCACGGTTCACATCTAGATTTTGGGAGGGTTTGCAACGAGCTTTGGGTACTAAGTTACGTTTGAGTTCCGCTTATCATCCACAGACGGATGGTCAAACGGAGAGAACCATTCAATCACTCGAAGAGCTTTTGCGTGCTTGTGTGTTAGAACAAGGAGGTTCTTGGGAAAGTTACTTGCCTTTGATTGAGTTTACCTATAACAACAGTTTTCATTCTAGCATAGGTATGGCTCCTTTTGAAGCGTTGTATGGAAGGCGTTGTTGAACACCTTTATGTTGGTACGAGTCGGGAGAAAGTGTGGTGGTTGGACCGGAAATTGTGCAACAAACTACGGATAAGATTAAGTTGATTAGAGAGAAGATGCAAATTTCACAAAGTCGCCAAAAGAGCTACCACGATAAGAGGAGGAAGCCTCTTGAATTCAAGAAGGATGACCATGTGTTTTTGAGAGTGAATCCTACGACGGGTGTTGGTCGGGCTCTTAAATCGCGGAAGTTGACACCTCGGTTTATTGGTCCGTATCTAATTTCAGAAAGGATTGGTAATATGGCGTATAGGATTTCATTACCACCATCGCTTTCCAATTTACATGATGTGTTTCATGTGTCGCAATTGCGAAAGTATATTGCGGATCCGTCACATGTGGTGCAAGTGGATGATGTGGAAGTTAGAGAAGACTTAACTGTTGAGACCTTGCCGACAAGAATTGAAGATCGGAAAGTGAAGCAACTTAGAGGAAAAGATATTTCTTTGGTTAAGGTGGTGCGGCTAATGGAAACATAACTTGGGAGCTTGAAAGCCGGATGCGGATTCATATCCCGAGTTGTTCGTTTAGAGGTAATTTTCGAGGCCGAAAATCTTTTAAGTAGGGGAGAGTTGTAACACCCCGTTATAATTAATATTATTTATATTATTATTTTCTAAAAATAACTGGTTGATGTTTATTTTGAATAAAATGATAATTATTTAATCGGTAATTCGGTCCGGTATGTGATTAATTGGGTTTATTTGTTTTACCGAAAAATAATTATTTTTGTACGATAATATTATATTTAGTGTGTAAATATTTTATTATATGTATTATTTGATTTATTTGTGAGGATGGATTTATATTAGTATTAATTGATTTATTATAAACTAATAAATTAATGTTATTTAATTATATTAAATTAATTTAATAAAATATTAGTTTTATTATATATAAGTTATATTAAGTTAGAGTAGTAAAGTATATAAATTTATATGTTATGTAGGTTAGTTTTATATAATATAATAAGTAAGTAATATAATAAAATAAGTTAGTTTTTTATATATTATATAATAGGTAGTTAGATAGAAAAGAAAAGATATCAGAAAGTAAGAAAGAGAGAAGTAGAGAAGAAGAAGTGAAGAAAAAGAGGAAAAATAGGGTTGAAGAGGAGAGGGAAAAATTTCTGGAAAATCAATCGAAAAAGCTCATTCCAGGAATTAATCGGTAAGAGTTAGACTTCCTCTAAACATCTAATGTATTTTTGTTGCATTTGATTCTGATTTTTCGATTTAAGAAAGTAGATTATTGTAGACTGTTAGAAGAAAAAAATAAAAATAAACTGTTAACAATGGAGAAGAAGAGAGGCACTTGGAGTGAGAGGGCACTTGGGGGAGGGGAGACACGTGGCACGTGGGGGTTGAGGTGGGGGGTGGGGGGCTACGCTTTGTTTTTTCTTCTTTTCCTGTGTTACTGTAAGTTTGTAACACATTGTATTACTTGTTAATATATATATATATATATATATATATATATATATATATATATATATATATATATATATATATATATATATATATATATATATATATATATATATATATATATATTATAAACTATTTATAACATATAAATAGTTTATAATATATATTATAAACTATTTATATGTTATAAATAGTTTATAATATATATATATATATATATATATATATATATATATATATATATATATATATATATATATATATATATATATATATATATATATATATATAATTATATAATCGGTTACGGTTTATCGAGGAAATTTGATATTTTGATTTCGACCGGAGATTAGTTAAATTGTAGAGATGTGGTAGATTTGAAATGTGTTGTGAAATATCGATTCCGGAGATATCATTGTTCAATTTATAGATATTATGTTATATTAATAATTTAATTAATACACTAATATATATTATAATTAATAGTGTGATTAATTAATATAACCGGTTACGATCAATTGGTAAAACTTAATATTTTAGGTACGACCGGAAAGGAATTAAATTGTAGAGGTGTTGAATATTCGAGATATTTGGTTGATTGCCGATTCCGGAAATAATGTGTTTGATTTATGAATATTTTGGTGTTGTGTGATAATTGTTGAAAAGGAAATAAATGATGTTTGTTGTGCAATGTTGTGAGATTAATTCATAGGGTGGAATTATGGTGATGTATGCTTGTAATTGGGATGGAGGGATGTCTTGATTTGCATATTGTTGTTAATTGAATTGCACACCGCATCATAAGTTGTGTCAAGAGGCGATGTCTGTTAGTCTCGTGGAGGCTAGTGGCTCGTCCCAAACTCAGAGTGGGGGTTTGAAAGCTTAGGGAATGGGCTTTTGTGATTATCCGTCTGAGGGATAGACATCGGCAAGTCCGAAGGATAATAGATGATTGGTACCACATGCATGAGTCGTGTCGTTGTGTCGAGTCGCACGTACACGTTTTATTGAGTTTATGTGTCGTTGAATATTATGCATTATTTGCTAATTGGTAAATGAAATGGATTGCGTTTGTTTACTTTGATTTGTTGAATATGAGAATTTGATTAAATGAATATCTTATGTAGTTTATGTAGGAGTTGGAAAAAGAGTAAGATTCCTTTATTTAATTCCTTTCATTTTCTTTAAATTACATACTTTATGTTTGTTGGAATTCTTACTCTTCTGTTGGAAAATGCTTGCTTCAGCATTGTTCAGGTACCGAAGACGGTAGTGCGAGGCACTAGCTTAACGGATGCATTTGGATTGTAATCCGTTTTATTTTGGTTTATCGAGTCGATGCTCTGGTTGTAACACTTGGGGGTTAGGTGTCCGCATTCGAACTCGTATATTTTGTAGATGGATTATACTTGTATATAATCCATTGTTTTGATTATATATTGATGTATGTGTATTATGACTTGATAACATGTTTGGTGTATGAACCGTATGGCTTAATGCCTTGAATTTTATATTTTGATTCCTCCTTTGGAGATGAAGTTATTATGATTCCGTTACGTTTGCACGAAAAAGAAAGTATATGCCATGAATGTATTATGTGATTAAATGATTAAAGTGACAAATATGTCATGTCTGTTTTTCTTGAATATGTGAATTGATGTTGTGACACTCCTTCCGTGCAAATTTTATTTTCTCTGATTTTAATTATATCGTTTAATTCGGGGTTTATTAGAAGGGGTGTTACAGGATACCTGATTTCAACATTGGGCAGTCAGCTCGTATGTTTAAACAAAAGTAGCAGTCTTTTCCACAGCCTGGGAATATCCCGGCTCTCATCAAATTCTCTTTAATCACTAGTAACGGAGTCAAAAGGTCAGAAACATCGGTAACATGAAGGTCTTCCATAACGGCATGAACACTATGACCGTGCTTGGGCATCGGAGCAGATATCACATTGGGCTTCTCAGGAGCATCAAATTCTACTTCCTTAGCGTCTATCAGGTCTTAGATTTTGTTCTTAAGCGCCCAACAATTATTGGTATCATGCCCAACACTGTCAGAGTGGTAAGCACACTTGGCATTGGAGTGGTAGTATGGAGAAGAGGTATTAGGGTTCTTTGACGCTTCCTTCAAACTGGTAAGATTCAGCTTTAACAAATGAGGGAGTACCTGAGCTGGCTTCATGTTGATTCGGGTGAACTGCCGTTGTGGCCTTTCTACCCGTTGTTGATTAGGCCTTGATTGATTGCCGCGAGGTTGATCATTTGAAGAGTTTTGAATCATCACAGCCCCCACAGTTGGCCGATGCTCGGTTCTTCCTTGACTTTTCTGAGAATAAACAACAAAGGCTTCCTTCTTAGCTGGGAAGGTCTTCTTAACAGCAGTAGACGCGGAGGTATCTTTCTGAATCTTACCACTTTTAATACCGGCCTCGACCCTTTCGCCGATAAAAATTAGTTCAGTGAATCCTGCGGAAGAACTCCCGATTAAATGATTGAAGAAAGGGCCATACAGGGTCCCTAGAAACATGTCAACCAGCGCTCTATCCGACAACGGTGGTTGCACCCTTCCAGCCAGATCACGCCACTTTTGGGCATACTCTTTAAATCCCTCATTAGAAGCCATCCCCATACTTTGTAGCTGAGTACGAGTGAGCGCCAAATCAGCATTGTATTGGTATTGACGGTAAAAAGCAGCAGCTAAGTCTTCCCAGTTATGAACCTCAGATCTCTCAAGTTGATAGAACCAGTCCAATTGTGTTCCTGACAAACTGTCTTGAAAAAAGTGTACCCAGAGGTCTTTATCAGATGAGTGGGGTTGGATATTTCTGACATAGGATCTTAGATGCATCTTTGGACATGACAGACCGTCATACTTGGCAAATGTTGGTACTTTGAACTTGGGAGGGATGACGATCCCAACGACCAACCCTAGTTCTTCAAAATCTAAACCGGGTACCCTTTGCAACTCCATGGCTTCCAATTTATCCTCAAGATTTTTATATTTATCATCCGCCGGGGGATATTGCTGTTCAGAGTAGTCTTCGTCTTCTTCCTCTTCCTCTTCTTCAACTTCAGATTCAGAAGGTACCGCAACCCCTTTTCCTTTACCAACCCCTTCATCAGACGTTGAGGGGAACTCGAGAACTTTTCTAGCATTACTTTTAAACCTTCTTCCAAAAGTGGCTACTCCGGGACTTTTCTTCTTTTTCTCTTTATTTTTCTCCAACAATGCTTTAAGATCCTCTTGACCCTTTGCTAAGGTCATGAGGAGTTGCTGAAATTGAGAATTCTGTGCTTGCAGATCCTTAACCGTCTGCTCCAAATCCATCTTGCTGAAATAAACAGCAGAAAGATAAGGAAACTTGGTGTGAAGACCTGTTTATGCATATGATGAATGATGTGTTATTCATGTAATGCATTCAAGGATTCAGAAATTCAAATTTGTTGCAAACAAAAAGGAACACACATCATATTAAGAAGAAATTTTTAGTACACAAGTGCCCCATGGGCAAAATATTACAAAATTCTTAATGTAAAAAGACATTGCGCATCCTCTTTGGTGCGATGTGAGTGTTGAGAGTTTCCTCCTCATGAAGTCGGTGGGTAAGCTCCAAAACCTTCTTCTCACTGGCATAGAAGCTGGCTTCAAAAGTATTCTATTCTTCCTTGAGTTGGATCCAACTCTTTTGCATTTCTTCCCATGATGTTTGCATGTCAGGATGTAGGAGGGTGTATGGAACCTCTCCTTCCATAACAGGCTCTTTGATCAAGGGGAGAATGTGAGGGCATGGCATCATAAGATTCTAGGAGCGGGTTCGTACCCACTTGAGATAAGGCTCAAGGGGAATGGAATTCTTGTGCCCCAGTGTTTTACTATCCACTTTGTTGGGCATCCTCCAAGCTCTGATGAACCTTTGTCGAAGTCCTTGCGCATCATTGTTGAAGTCAAAAACTAGGTTAGGAATCAGTATGTCATGAGGGCCATCCCTCCAAGCATATCCAAACTGTCTTAGAGCTAAACAGGGGTTATAGGTAATTCCTCCCCTAATGCCAAGTAGTGGGACATTACGGAATTCCCCACAACGATCAATGATGATGGCATTTTCTCTGGATCGAGAACACCAATGAACATTAGAATGTGTGAGGGTCATCAACTGTTCTGACCACCTTAAACCCTGCTCATTCTTCAAAACTGATTGTGGAAGGTGAGAAATAAACCAACTTGCTAGGAGAGGAGTTCAGCACATGAGAACACCTCTTTTCCTCATTGTTCGTGTGTAAAATGAGTGTAGGATGTCCCCAAGCAATGTAGGTACATGATTCCGGGATATGAAAATCTTGACAGCATTCACATCTATAAGTTGATCAGGGTTTGGGAACAGGACCAACCCATAGATAAGCAGTGCCACAATCTCTTCAAAGGCTTGTAAATCAAGAGAATTCCAACAGTCTTGTGCCTTTTCAAACAGAAACTTTGCCAAGAAACCCTTGACACCACTTCTGGTTTCCCAATGTCCCTTGATGTCAAATGGTTGCAAGTGTAATACTTGAGCAATATCTTCAGGCTTTGGTTCTTTTTCGGTATCGTTGTAGGGTAGTTGATGAAGAATAGGAATTCTCAAGAGTTGAGAAAATTCCTCCAAAGTGGGTACTAGTTGGTAATCAGGGAATGTGAAACAGTGGTGTAGGGGGTCAAAGAACTGGAAGAGAACTTTCACCATGTCTTCTTCAATGTTTGAGTTGACCAAGTTAAGAAGCCTACCATGTCTTTCACTGAAGAGAGAATTCTCTGGAATCTTGGAAGTAAGCTTCTTGAGTTGAGGAGGGATTCTCACAAGGTTGACTTGAATTATTTTCCTGCGAAGAGATTCCATGACCTACAAAACAAGAACAAAGATGAAGATCCAAACCCTTGAAATGGTTAGTGGATGCATATGATGCTTTATGATGTTCATGATGTATGCACAAGCACATGTACAAGCAAGTCACACAAAACCCTAGTTTCAGGCTTGCATGAGGTTTCATAGGTAAATACCCTCTTGAGTTTAGTTGGCTCAAACCTGTCCTATAAATAGTAACCGGGTTCTAAGGAGCTCAATATCACTGGATTATTTTCTATGTTCATTGTTTTGGTTTAGCCACTTAACTAGCGAGCAAAATATTCCAAGAAAACAACCCTTAATGAGTGTAGTATCGAGTATCTACCAACTTCGGACTGCACCAAAACCGGTCATCTCACTACCCCTAATAAAAGGCCAAGATGGTCGAGTAAGGTTCTAAGAGTTCATTTGTGCTTTATGACATCACTCAGCGGCCCCGTATTCTCTTTGATTGACTCAAAGGCTACCAGTACTCACAAATATGTCGCACTAATATAGCTATTTCTTCAACCATGTCGGTATACCCCGCACCATTTCCACAATGTATTGCTATTTACCTATGAATGTTTCCCACATCTGGGTAGAGGATTTCAAGCCCAAACAAGAGAACCAAATGTAAAGCAATCAAAGCAAACAATATAATCATGCAAAATGTGATCTAAGCCCTAAGGTTACTCCACTTTTAAAGTTTCCCCAGCAGAGTCGCCAGTTCTGTGATACGGTGTGAGAACTGACTTGAGGTTTTGCGTTTGTGTTCGCAAATGTCTCGATTTAGCAAGAGTCGCCACCAACTTTTTATTTTATCCTAAGGAAAGGTCAAAAAGCACAGGAAAGACCTTTGAGATGTTTTCTTGGGTTCGGGGAGTAGATTATAGAAAGGGAAGCTATTAGCACCCTTTTTATCCATGGTTATCCATGGGCTCTTAGTTACTTGTTTAGATCACTTGCTTTGCTTTTCAATTGTTTGAAATGGTGCTTTGTGTGTGGTTTTGAAAAGATGTTTTGAAAAGAGGCCATCGTTGTGGAAACCTTTGTAATGATTCTTATTTGAATGTATACAAAGGTGTTTTTGTCTTTTGAAAAGATTTTTCAATGTTTGATTATTTGTTTTGGAAATGTTTTGAAATTGTGTGTTTGAAAATAGCAAGGATGTTTTTGCAAGCTTTTGATCAAGTAACTAAGAGATATCTACCCTATTTTACTCAAAGATCTTTCCTAATGTTTTTAACCCTTTTGACAATGTTGTTTCACCATTGTATTTGGTGAACAACCTTGTGTTAGGATATTAAACGGGACATACGCGGGTCATCGTACAGACCATGATAGCAATTGTGTCAAGTATCTTTGGCAATTTTCTTGAGGGACTTGATCATTTTGTTTAGGCAACCCAGATAGCGTCATCGAGGGACTATGATCTTTTGTTTTATTTTTGTTTTGCCAAAGTGCTTGACATGCATACCATGGCCCATTTTTGAAGGCAACAAGTGGATTGAAACCCTAGGGGTGCAAGTGTGCATTGTGTTTTTTTTTTCATGCATTTTTGTCTTTGATTAGGTCAAACTATTTGTTGGTTTTGATTTTTGCATACAAACCCTAATTCTAATCATGGCATAATTGAAAGTTAAAGGTGCGAGAATTTAAATTCTACACTATTACAACATGATATAGGGAGGGGGGGGGGGGGGGGGGGGTACAAATTTGAATAGGGGATTATTTTGCAAGAAATTAAACCCTAAATTATTACAACCAAATTGAATTTGCAAGGCATAACATTTAAATGTACAATATTTAAATAAATACAATAAATAAATATTAAATAAAATGCATCATGTAAAAAAGGTTTTTTTTATGTATGTAAAAATACTTTCAATGGAAAGAAAAGTAAAGAAATAAAATAAAAAGTTAATTTTATTTATTTTTAGGGTAAACTCAAATTCTCTTTAAAGAAAATAAAATTGTCTTATTTATATACAAAATATATTAATATGTACAAAAATAAAAGTATATAGAAAAAAAAAGTATTTTTAGTATAAAATATCAATAAAAATAAAATGTATTATTATTTTTTTTTTATTCTATGCCTTTAATAAAATAAAAAATATATATATATTTAAGTGTGTAAAAATAAAATAAATTATTTATAAAAATGTATATATTTCAAAAAAATATTTTCAAACGTGAATAAAAATAATAAATGAAAATAAAAGTATTTTTTACATTATTTTTAAGATTAAACAAAATAATATAAAGTATTTAAATATATTAATGTTAGAAATAATTAAAATAAATACCAAATAAATATAAAAATTTATGAAAATATTTTTTTAGGCATTTTTTATGTTTGGAAATAAAATAATAAAGTCAGAAATGAAATAAAAATGCAAAAAATAATAAATATACAAGAAATGGGCCAGGGGGGTGTGAAACTGAAAATGGGGGTGTCAAAAGCAGGAAGTAGCCAGGCCCAGCCCAACTACTTCATCTTCTTCCTCTGTCCAACAAAAAATTGAAAAACGCGCGCACGCTTGTACATACCTGTATCTCCTGTATTTGTGATCTTTTGACAAAACTCAAAACATGAAACTTGTAGAGCATCAAATAACAAATCTAACCATATAAAAAACTTAAGCTAACTCTCAAAGACCAGAGAGAATTTCTCTGGCCCTAATTTCTAACCTAGTTTTTTCAGAAAGTTCATGGATGAAATTCTCCTAGCATGATTAATATAAATGAAAACTAAGCACATGTATGGTTTTAGGGCAATGAATACAACATCTTTCATTCACAAACCTAAGTCTGAATGTGCCTAAATAGAGAGATAGAAGTTCATGAAATACCTGTTTCAGTTGAGTTCGGGCTGGACAATGCAACAACTTCCAATGAGGCCTAAGGTTCTTTTGAGCTTTCCTGATGTCCCTTGAACCTTTCCCAATGCTTAGTTTGTTTTGAAGTGGTCTGAATCGTGCTACAGAACTCAACCTGCAAAGCTTCCAAACAAAATGGTGATGTGTGTTAATGGAGGTACAACAACTTGTAAATGGTCTGGACAACTTAGGTATATTGTTTAGGATATGTTTGAAGTGATTTTGGATAAAACGCATGAGGGGATTTGATTGTGGCTTGTGATTTGTAGAACTGACCCTATTTTGCAAGAAAATGTGGTTTTTGAGTATGAGGAGGTTTGAGAGATCAAAGGCTCGTGCTTCTGGCTTACAAGGGTATGAGAAACTTGTTTGACAACTTTGCTTGAGTTGGTTTTATCAGATGTCTGAGTTATTGACTTTTGGCACAATGGCTTGTTTTGAAAGAAAAGTTTGAAGTGAAATGTGACAGGCCTGTACAGGCTATCTCCAAGCATGCACCAACTCCTTGTACCTTTGCCTAAGTTTATGGAGCTTGTTTGCTGCAAAGAAAGAAGTTCAAATCTCAAGAAAGACAACTTTGCAAAAGTTATGCTTTATGAAAATGGAAGTGTGATCTTTATGCCCAAAATGGAATTATTCAATGTACAAAGCTCCCTTGATCAGAACAATGCCTCTAACCAATGTATTTGCATTCAATTTTTGAGTGTTGAAGGGTTTAGAGACCTGTAATTATCTACTAAGCTAGTTTGGTCAGATTTGCAACTTGGTATGAACATGTATTGGCCATGGTTACAAAGTGAGTTTTTGCCAACTTCAAGCATTCGATTCTCCCTAATCACAAAGGTGTTTTAGGAGTTCCTGGACAATTTGGAAAGCTTGAAACATGTACTATAATCCATATTTGAAATGCAACTTAATACTCCAAGTGGAACTATGTGAAAAATGGCCAAGAAGATGGGTTAAAATCCTGCCTAAACTAGGGCAAAATTTCTCTAAGTTAAAAGTTTTAGGTACCCTTGTTCCAAAAATCATAACTTAAGATCCAAGCTTCTTTTGAGAAAACTTTGTGAATCAAAGTTGTAGGATTTGTGATGTACTACAACTTTCATGTTGTAAGTTTTGTTTGAATCCATTTTCATCTTGGTGAAAATGTGGGGCAAAGTTAGAAAAAAATAAGAAAATTTCATAACTTAGAAAATTTCTGTAATGAAATTTTTCCTTTTTAAACCCTAATTTGCAATTTTGGGTTTCTTGATGAACAAGTTTCATAATTTGACATGTTTTGATGGAAAATGACTCTTGGCACTTGATTTTGACCAAAAAGTCAAAGTTTGACTTTTCAGTGTACAGTCAAATTTTGATCAGTTGACTGAGAAATTCATCTGCCAATCCTATACATTTGAGACCTTTTGAACTTATTGAATGAGTCAAGATGATGTAATTGAGTCCTTGAGTCCATGGTTGAGCTTGATTTGCCATTGGCTAGGTCAAACAGTCAAAAATTGCCTTTGCACAGTCAAAACCCTAAAAACGACCATTTTGCCCTTTTGGTGATCTGATCAAGTTTCTTGTGGAATTGTGATCCAAACTTGATCAAATGGTTCATATGAGTTCATAATGTTGATGTGGGTCAAAATTCATGAGATTTGACTGTCAATTGGCCACAGTTGACTTTTTCCCTAATACAGCTGATTTCTAGGTCAACTGTCCAATTGACTGGGCAAAAATTTGATTCAAGACTTGAAAGTTAGTATGGACAAACTTGTGAGTCCAACATGAAGTATGAAAGTCACTTTGGGCATTGAAGGTTCAAAAATCCCTGTGCAAACTCAAACCCTAATTTAGGTCAACAGTGCAAGAAGGTGTCTTGAACAGAGTAAACCCTAGCTTGATCTTGAGTTCCAAGAACCTTGTGATGAGAAATGTTGATAAAATGAGAGGGCAAATTTTGGGGTACAACAATCTTCATCAAGATCTAGGAACTGTCTGGTCTTCAACATAGTATACTGTTGAGATTGTAGAACTCGTCCACACTATGATGGAGGAAAACATCTTCATCAAGATCTAGGAACTGTCTGGTCTTCAACGTAGTATACCGTTGAGATTGTAGAACTCGTCCATGCTATGACAGAGGAAAACATCTTCATCAAGATCTAGGAACTGTCTGGTCCTCAACGTAGTATACCATTGATATTGTAGAACTCGTCCACACTATGACGGAGGAAAACATCTTCATCAATATCTAGGAACTGTCTGGTCTTCAACGTAGTATACCGTTGAGATTGTAGAACTCGTCCACACTATGACGGAGGAAAACATCTTCATCAAGATCTAGGAACTCTCTGGTCTTCAACGTAGTATACCGTTGGGATTGTAGAACTCGTCCACACTATGATGGAGGAAAACATCTTCATCAAGATCTAGGAACTGTCTGGTCTTCAACGTAGTATACCGTTGAGATTGTAGAACTTGTCCACACTATGACGGAGGAAAACATCTTCATCAAGATCTAGGAACTGTCTGGTCTTCAACGTAGTATACCGTTGAGATTGTAGAACTCGTCCACATTATGACGGAAGAAAATTGTCGAGATTGAGAACCTTTTCTGAAATTCAACAGAGGATAATTCAGTTGAGACTTAAGAACCGATCCAGTTCTTCGACATAGATGAGAACTTAACTGCCTCCTTCTTGAAAGGTAAAGGTCAGTCGTATGTAATGCATGATATATGTCAAGCAATGATGTTCTCAAAATAAATGGGATCGTGTTGTATGATGCGTATATGCATGTATCATGATGTATGGAAATGTAATGTTTCTAGCTGGAGAAAATAAATCCTGAATAGCTGCTGGAGAATAGAGTTGGATTCTTCGTTTCCGCTGGGGATGGTGAACGAAAATGACTGCAAGAATAACCCTGCAAGAGAAGATAACTCCGTTGGGGAATAAACTGAGGAAGAGATTACTCGGTGGGGAAGAGATGTTCTGCTGAGGAATTAACCAATAAGTTCTGCTGGGGATGAATTACCGTTGCTGGTGATACTGAATCCTGTTGGGGATTTAATTCCTGTTTGTGAAAGGAAAGAACTCCGCTGGTGATGATCTTTCAGTTGCGACTTCACTGGGGATGACCTTTTAGGCTCTAATGGGGATAATCCTTTGAGCTTTGCTGGGACAATCTTCCTTTGAACTCGGTTGGTGATATTTATTTTTATACTCCGCCGGGGATGAACTTCCAGAATCTAATGGGGATGATTCTTCAACTCTACTGGGGGAGATTTTTTTAGACTGCGTTGGGAAAATTTTAAATCCACTGGGGATATCTTGTATTCTGCCGGGGAATATTCTTATACTCCATTGGGGAATATTAAGACTGCCTGGGATATTAAGCCCTTTCAGTGTTGATGGTAGATAAACTCTGCTTGGGGAGAATATTACCAATTCAATCACAGTTGCAAGTCTCAGCTGGGGAGAGCTATCATTACTGTCTTACTCTGTGGGGAGTGAAAGTACCTTGGTCATATTCTTCAACTGAATCTACCTTGTACCTGGTGGACAGATCAACTGTACAGTTTGGACAATTCTCATTTTCCCCTATCTCTGATATTACTAGTAGTCATCTTTTTGTTTCGCATGTAAATATTTATGAGCAGCAATTAATGTCAAGTGCATATATCAAAAATGAACATTGGATGTTCTTTGCAAAACAAAAAAGATAAAGGAAAAATAGCTTGAAATTCCTTTGAAAATGAATTGTATTGATTTTGAAGTTTGGCCTGTAAATAGGCGCTTTTGTACAAGAGGCTGACGTCCTAGTAAGAGAACGCTGCCGAACAGATATAATTTATACAATTTGTGAAAAACTAAACAAAACAGCTATGTGAGTAATCTCACTGGGTTCCAACTCTGCTATTGCCCTTATGTCCTCGAGCATCTCATCACTTGGCTACTTGGTTAAAGGTAGATCAGATTGATTAGTGCCGTCTGAGCTTGATAGTCGATACCGAAGTCTGGATGCAAGGTGATCCAATGAGACACAGTGTTACGCTTCGATCCCTAATTTTTTCCTGGACCGCCCTTTCAGGTTTTCAGTCCACCGGGATACCCTTTTTTGCCCAAGCCGCCTTTTCAGGTTTTCGACTTGCCGGGTGTACAAATTTTTATTTTCGTCCCTTATTTTTGTCCGAACCCTTTTGGTTCGTCGGGAAGCCCTTATTTTTGCCTAGGCCAATCAACCTAGCGGGTCTTTGATTATGCGTAGTATCTTTTCACTATGTCTGCATTGACCGGGTGAGGAAGGTCGTCACCATCCATGGTGGTTAAAATCATAGCTCCTTCTGAGAAAATGTTCTTAACCACAAATGGCCCTTCGTAAGTAGGGGTCCATTTGCCCCTGGGATCACCTTGTGGCAGTATGATGCGCTTGATAACCAGGTCCCCAACTTGATACTCTTGTCGTATGACTTTCTCGTTAAATGCCTTGATCATCCATTTTTGATATGTTTGGCCATGACAGATAACAGTAAGTCTCTTCTCGTCAATTAAGTTTAGCTGATCAAGCCGGGTCTGAATCCAGTCATCTTCACTCAAACCTGCATCCTTCATAATCCGAATAGAGGGTATCTGAACTTCAATGGGCAAGACTGCCTCCATGCCATAAACCAAGGAATAAGGTGTTGCCCCTATTAACGTCCATGCTGAGGTACGGTACCCATGAAGAGCAAATGGTAATATCTCGTGCCAGTCTTTGTATGTTACTGTCATCTTCTGCACAATCTTCTTAATGTTCTTATTAGCCGCTTCTACAGACCCATTCATCTTCGGCCAGTAAGGAGAAGAGTTGTGATGATGTATCTTGAACTGCTTGCAGAGCTTAGTGATCATCTTGTTGTTGAGATTGGTACCATTGTCCGTAATGATCCTCTCTGGTACACCATATCGACATATCAGATTATGCCTAATGAACCGTGCTACGACATTCTTGGTTACAGTAGCAAAGGAAGCTGCTTCAACCCACTTTGTAAAGTAATCAATGGCCACCAGGATGAAACGATGCCCGTTGGATGCCGTAGGTCTGATTTCGCCGATCATATCAATGCCCCACATTGCAAAAGGCCAAGGTGCCGTTAAGACATTCAGAGGAACTGGAGGTATGTGCACCTTATCAGCATAGACCTAGCACTTGTGACATGTCTGAGAGTGCTGATAACAATCAGCTTCCATAGTGGACCAGTAATATCCTGCCCATAGGATTTTCTTCTCCATGGTGTGTCCACTAGAATGAGTTCCGAAAGTACCTTCATGTAACTCTGTCATGATCCTTTATGCTTCGTTCTTATCCACACATCGCAGTAGGGTCGAATCATGGTTACGCTTGTAAAGGATACTATTGCTGATGAAGAACTTCGCTGCGAACCTCCTCAGAAACTTCTTATCAATAACAGATGCACCCTCGGGGTATTCCTGAGCCTCAAGATACCTCTTCACCTCATGGAACCAGGGTTTATCTGCTACCTCCTCAGTTTCAATGTCGCAACAATGTGCAGGTTCGTCCAAACTTTCAATGATAATCCGGGGAGCCTCGTTGTCCCAATTGACTTTGAACATAGAAGACATCGTAGCTAGCGCGTCCGCCAACTGATTATCCTCTCTTGGGAAGTGTTCAAAGGTTATCTCTTCAAAATGTGGAAGCAAAGTCAATACATATTCCTTGTAAGGAATAAGATTTGGGTGTTTCGTATCCTACTCGCCTTTGATCTGACTGATCACGAGAGCGGAATCTCCGAAAACACTCAAGAACTTAATCCTTAGGTCAATGGCTACTCGAAGACCCATAATGCACGCTTCATACTCCGCCATATTATTGGTACAGTTGAAACATAGTCGAGCGATGAATGGAGTATGAGAGCCTTTAGGAGATATAATCACGGTGCCAATGCCATTTCCCAAAGTGTTTGAAGCTCCATCAAAGTACATAGACCATCGGGATCCCTCCTCAGGTCCTTCATCCGGTCTAGGTGTCTCACAGTCAGTTACTATCATGATACTCTCATCCAGAAATTCAAAGTTCATATACTGGTAATCATCCACTGCCTGATGTGCCAGATGATCTGCTAACACACTTCCCTTGATTGCCTTTTGGGTCGTATATTGGATGTCATAATCAGTCAAGATCATCTGCCATCTTTCTATTCTTCCGGACAAGGCAGGCTTTTCGAAGATATACTTGATTGGATCCATCTTTGATATCAATAGAGTAGTGTGAGTCAGCATATACTGTCTCAGCCGGCGAGCAGCCCATGCCAAAGCACAACAAGTTTTCTCGAGCAACGAGTATCGGGTCTCGCAGTCGGTAAACTTTTTGCTAAGGTAATAAATAGCATGCTGTTTTCAGCCAGACTCGTCATGCTGCCCCAACACGCACCCCATTGAGTTGTCGAGTACTGTCAAGTATAGGATCAAAGGTCTCTCTTTAACTGGCGGCATCATAATAGGGGGCTCTTGGAGATACTCTTTGATCCTTTCGAAAGCGGCCTGACATTCATCGTTCCATCTTAACACTTGATCTTTCTTCAGTAACTTGAAGATTGGCTCACAAGTAGCAGTCAAGTGTGAGATGAATCGGAAAATATAGTTCAATCATCCCAGAAAGCCTCTGACTTCTTTCTCTGTTCGGGGAGCTGGCATCTCCCGTATAGCCTTCACCTTTGCAGGATCCACCTGAATACCTTTATCGCTTACGACGAAACCCAGCAGCTTACCAGATCTCACCACGAAGGTGCACTTGTTCGGGTTTAACCTCAGCTTGTACAATTTCAACCTGTCAAATAACTTCTGCAGATGGTCAAGGTGTTCTTCTTCAGTTTGGGACCTTGCAATCATGTCGTCGACATATACCTCAATCTCATGATGGATCATATCATGGAACAAAGCAACCATGGCACGCTGATACGTTGCCCCAGCATTTTTCAATCCAAAAGGCATGACCTTGTAGCAAAAGGTACCCCATTGGGTAACAAAGGTTGTCTTCTCCATGTCTTCGGGAGCCATTTTAATTTGATTATAACCGGAGAAACCATCCATAAAGGAGAATACCTTATGCTGAGCGGTGTTGTCAACTAGAACATCGATATGAGGTAGAGGGAAATCATCCTTGGGACTCGCCCTGTTCAGATCCCTATAGTCGACACACATTCGAACCTTACCATCCTTCTTCGGAACAGGAACCACATTGGCAACCCACTGCAGGTAAGAAGTAACTGCTAGAAAAACGGTGTCAAACTGTTTCATAACCTCAACCTTGATTTTCTCAGACATCTCTGGGCGCATTCGGCGGACCTTCTATTTTACTGGAGGACAGTCTTCTTTGGTAGGCAATCGGTGAACCACAATATCGGTATCCAAACCAGGCATATCTTCATAAGACCAGGCAAAGATCTCAACGTAGTCTCGCAACATCTGAATCAACCGTTGCTTAACACTAGCTTCTAGATTTGCACCGATCTTGACCTCTTTCTTGTCCTCTTCTGTACCCAGATTTACTGATTCCACCGGCTCTTCGTGTGGCTGAATAGCCCTCTCTTCTTGGAGTAGAAGTCTTGCAAGTTTACCAGGCACTTAGCAATCATCTTCACCTTCGTCTTCGGCTAAGTTGATCGGACTTTCGAAGTCATAACTGGCAGTAGCAGAGTCGTTACCTGTGAGATCCAGAGTGGATGTAGACCTGTATATATGAGTGTGTGTAAAATAACTGTTTTGCAATATAATAAAAGAAAAACAAGGAGCGCAAGATTTGAAATGCAAGAAATGTCCAATGCTTTTATTAATGATATATGAAAATGACACACATAAAGCCCTCACAAATGAAGCCACGGTGCCCCGGGTAAGACACCGAGCCATAAAGTTTAAAACATTGTCTGTTACAAATTTAAAACAAAAGTCTCATTATTGGGTGATAACAGAAACAGGCATAGAATCCTTCACTGTCCAGTTGCTTAATCCACCATCGGCAGTTAGGTATATCTAGCTGTCAATGTCAAACTCTTCATTATCGTCATCCCCGATAGCATTCACCCCTGCATCTTGTTTAGGCTTTTCTGGTGCTCTGAACTCGATCTCCTTAGCATCAATCAGGTCTTGTACTTTGTTCTCTAAAACCTAACAATCATCCGTATCATGCCCCGGGCTATCAGAGTGAAAAGAACAACGAGCATTAGGGTTGTACTTTGGTGATGTAGTGTTGGGATTCTGCGGGGTCTCCCTTGGAATCACTAGATTGGTTTTCAATAACTGCGGCAGAATCTGAGATAAAGTCATATTGAGCTGAGTGAATTGTCTTCGAGGTTTCTCGGCCCTTAGCTGATTGTTACACTGAGGAGCACCAGCAGGTCTTGAAATAACAACTACATTAACAGCTTGGCGGCGTTCAGGTCTATTCTGGCTTTTCGAACTGTAAACAGCACTAGATTCCTTCTTAAAAGGCTTCTTCTCGGTGCCTGATGAAGCACCCTTCTGTATTTTACCAGACTTAATACCAGCCTCAATTCTTTCCCCGATCATAATCAGCTCCGTAAATCCGGACGATGAACTCCCAATCAGATGGTTGAAATACGGACCAGATAAGGTCCCCAGAAACATATCAACTAACTCCCGATCATACAAGGGTGGTTGCACTCTTCCAGCGAGGTCCCTCCACTTCTGAGCATAATCTTTGAAACCTTCGCCCGCACCCATAGACATACCCTGGAGTTAGGTACGCGTGGGAGCGAGGTCGGCATTATATTGGTACTGCTTGTAGAAAGCAACAACCAAATCTTCCCAACTACGGATACTGGCTCCTTCTAGCTGGTAAAACCATTCAAGCTGAGTCCCTGAGAGACTGTCTTGAAAGAAGTGGATCCATAGGTTCTTGTCAGCGGTGTACGACTGGATTTTCCTTACATACGACCAAAGGTGCAGTTTCAGACAAGAAACTCCGTCATACTTAGAAAAGGCTGGTGCTTTGAACTTGTGGGGAATCACCACCCCAGATGACAGACCCAGATCACCAAAGTCCAGACCATGAACTTTCTGTACTTCCATCGCACTCAACCGGTCTTCTAGTTGCTTGTATCTATCCTCAGCCAGAGGATACTAGTCTTCATCGAAGTCCGTCTCGTTGTCTGAAACCACAGGGCTAGGAGCCCTCCTTTCTTCCTGACTATCTTTCCCTCCAGATGAGGTGGTCAAATCAACTTCATCTCGTAGCCTATTTCCAAACCTGTGGCCCATGTTAAACAGGACTGTCTTCTTCTTCTTCTTCTTCTCTTTCAAGATAAGGGCCTTCAGATCTTGCTGACCCATAGCCAAATTCATGAACAATTCCTGGAACTGGGTGTTTTGAGCCTGTAGAGCCTTGATTTCTTGTTCAGTTGATGGTTCAGAAGACATGATGCTGAAATAAACAACGAAGAAGATAAGAGACCTGTAAGGGTACCTGTTATGAAGTGCATGGTATGAAATGCATATGCTATGATTTCAAAGACATCGAGAGATTCAAATTTGTAAACCAAACATGAAACACCCTTTTATTAGATAAACTTGAAATTTAATTGTTCCACAAATTTCCCTTTAGGCGTTACAAGAAAGGAAATACTGAAAAGTAAATAAAAACTGGAAATAATAAAAGGACATCAGTGCTCCCATGGTCGTTTGCCTTTAGTGCTGACATAGTCATTGATGATCTGCTCCTTCTCCAGCTGCCTTGTTAACTTCTGGATCTTTCGCTTTTGCTCGTGATACTTTTCTCTATAAGTACCCCGCTCTTCCCTTAGCTGCATCCAGGACCTCTTCAATGCCCAATGTCAGTAGGCATGTAAGGGTGTAAGATAGTAGGAGGAACCCCTTCCTCATCAGCAACTTCAACAATAATAGGCAAGACGACTTCATAGGGCATTCCCAGCTTTTGGGCACGTATGTGAACCCATCGGAGATATGGTTCCATTGGTAGAGAAGTCTTCACACCCAGCTCGTGTGGATCAGATCTGTGTACTCTATCCCAAGCCCTTATGAATCTGCGGCGTTGCTCGTCACTATCCCCTTGGAAGTCAAAGATTATACTAGGCATTAGCAGCTCATGAGGTTCTTCCCTTCTGGATCGCCCAAATTGACGTAGCGCCAAGCATGGATTGTAAGTAATTCCTCCATTGGTTCCTATCAGTGGAACATTGGGGTATTCCCCACAGCGATCAATAACGGCCACCTCGTCCATACCCTTAATAGTCCAAATGATGTCATTATGAGAGAGAGACATAACCCTATAAGCCCAGCCCATGCCTTCTTTGTTCTTCAAAACTGATTTGGGGGAGGTGATAAATAAACCACCTCGCCAATAATGGAGCACATCACATCAAGGTTTCCCGCTTCCAAGCAGTACGGGCATAAAGTTGATGAAGAATGTCACCCAAGAGAGTGGGTACAAGATTACCAGAGATGAAGATTTTTACTGCATTCACATCAACAAAGGAGTCAGAGTTGGGAAACAATACCAAGCCATATATCAGAAGAGCCAGAATATCTTCGAATGCCTAGAAGTCTAGATTATCCCAGAAATGATTAGCCTTACCAAACAAGAACTTAGTTAGAAAGCCCTTTGCTCCACTTCTAGTTTCCCAGTTTAACATTACCTCATCCTTTGTCAGATGAAGGGCTGAAGCAATCTCTTCTGGCCTAAGGATCTTCTCTCAACTTGTAAACGGGGTCTGCTCCAGAATGGAGATACCGAGCAAATCAGAGAACTCTTCCAAGGTAGGGACCAACTGGTAGTCCTGAAAAGTAAAGCAATGGTACAATGGATCAAAGAACTGGACGAGGACACTCATCATCTGCTCGTCCAATTCGTAGATGACCAAACTAAGAAGATGCCCATGTCTTCTGATGAAGGAGGTAGTATCAGACATCTTTACAACCAATTCTTTGAGCATAATGGGAACCTGGACAAAGTTGATCCGGATGGTATTCCTACGCATAGGTGCCATGACCTACAAAACAGAACAAAGATGAATCCCTCCTGTCTTTGAAATAGGTTAGTCCAATGCAAGATGTATGCATTGTTATGATGTCATGATGTCATGATAGAAATCACACCACAAGTATCCACAAATAGCAAACATGGTAAAGGCACACAAGTCACACAAAGAGCCCTTAGATTTCAGGCTGGCAAGGAGTCTAGGTACTACCCTCTTTCAGTTCAGTTGATTCAAACCTGTCCTAAAAATAGTAACCGGGTTCTAGAGGATCTCAACATCACTGACTACCCTCAATCGGTCATAATTCTAGTTTAGCAAACTTTTCTTGCGGCCGGAATCATCTCGAGAGTTTAGTCCCAATGAGTGTAGCATACTTCTACTGTTCTATATCCAAGTTGGTCAATTTAAAGTTTCTAAGGTCAGTTGGTGCTTAATGACCCCTTAGCAAACCCATATTCTCCTCGTTGCGCCACAAGGGATATCAGTACATACTAAAGTACCACACCAACGTAGCTACTGCTTCAAACGTATCGGTCTATGCCATACAGTTCCCTCACAATTTATTGCTACTTACCTAAAGGGTATCCCCCAGATCCGGGTTAGGATCTATAGTAACTCCGATTCAAACCCACAAATATAAAGCATACAAGTCAAGCAATTGAAAACAATATGAACTATTCCTAAGGTACACCCACTTATAAATTTTCCCCAGCAGAGTCGCCAGTTCTGTGATACGGTGGGAAAGAACTGACTGTTTTTTTGGAATGCTGGTTTGCGTTTTGCGTTTTTTATTCGTAAAATGTCGCGGTAAGCAAGAGTCTCCACCGACTTTTATTTTATCCAACAAGGAAAGGAAAAAAGCACAGAAAAATTCCTTTTTCGAGATATTTCTCGGGTTCGGGGGGTAGATTATAGAAAGGGAAGGTGTTAGCACCCTTTCTATCCGTGGTTATCCACGGGCTCTTAGGTACTTGCTCATATTGTTTTCAAAATTTCTTTCTTTGTGCTTGTGGGTTTTGAAAAAGTTTTTATTTGAAACTTCGATTTAACTCTTGCTTCTGTCCTCAAGAGTGTAATGAAGTGTTTTTGAAAACTTGTTTGTAAAAGAGTGTGAGTGTGAAAGAGTTTTTGTTTTTTGAAAGAGCAAGTACTTAAGAACCATCTACCTACTTGAAAACTTGTTTGTAAAACTTGTTCTATGCTATCTTCCTTTAGACAATGCTATCCTACTATTAATGAGTAGGTAGCACCATCGTTGGAGTTTAAGGGTCAATTCAAATTTAGGGACTTATGGTCACCAAAGCAATGTTAGGATGCCTTAGCGGTAACCCTAATGTCTTAGATCATTTGTTTTGAGGCAACAATATTCGAGGCAACCGTTTCGAGGTAACTATGATCTTTTAGACAAGAGGGCAACCTCTAAAGTGACCTATACTCGATGACCGCGTACGAAGGCAACCAAGTGGCGTGTACCCTAAGAGTGCGCATGTGCGAGTGTGTCGTTTTCAGTTATTTTGTCTTTGTACATGTTAAAGGTGATCTATGTTGATTTTAGGTTAAACATTCATTCTTGTCATGCATTCTTATTATCGAACATCTAACAGTTATAATTTGCGGAAAATAAATTGCGGAAATTAAATTACAAGGCGTCGGGTATTTACATCGCCAAAAGCAACCCTTTGAAATTTAAATGCGGAAAAATAAATAAAGCGATAAAAATAATTAAATGGTCCTAATTATCTATTACATTCCGGGAACAAGTACAATATTGAATAAATAGATCGCGTGCGGAAAATTAAATCGAGTGCAAGTAGGGTTTTGACCCTTTGTTATTTAAAGAAAAGAAGAATTTTTTTCATTTGTCTTTGAATTCAGAAAGAAATTATCTAAGTTAATTATTAAATTAATTAATTAATTAATTAATTAATGAAAATAAATATTTTTTGGGTTTTTTGGTATTTAAAGAAATAAAATAAAATAAATTAATGTTAGTAAAAACCTAATTAAGTCTAATTAGTTTTAATTATTTACAAAAAATATATTAAACTTAATTCTAATTAATGGCCTAAATTAATTAATAGATTTGTTAATAAAAATGAAATTTGATTTTATGAAGAAAATATTTTTGTGGTTTTAGTTTTATAAAGGAGAAAATTATATTGGTTAGAAAATAATGAAAATATAATAAAACAATTTAATAAAACAAACAAATAAATATATAAGGGAGAAAAGGTATGGGCCTGTTTGACTTCCTTGATTCTATGCGCGCATATTGACTGGGCTCCATGGTGGACCATCAACTTGGATCACCAGATCTGGCCTTTGGCCATCTGGCTGTTGGATGTGTGAAGGCACATGGTGAGCTGCAAGCCTAGATTTGTACCTGATTATCTTAAGAAAAAATATATTGAGAAATTGAGGGGACCTGGGATTCGAACCCAGGTCCTGTTGGTCATTGGCAAATGCGCTTACCACTTGGCTGTTGTGCTTCATTTGTTAATCATATACAAAATAATAATAATAAGTGAAAACAAATCAATATGCCAGCACAACAAAATTAAGCGCGCCATGGTTTGAATTGGCCACTGGGGAGGTGACACACCATCATCCCCTACCTCCAGCCACTGTAATATTTCCTGCGGATTTGGATCCGCAGCTAAATGCATAGCTCGATTCAAAAATCACTTCCAGGCCATAAAAAATGACCTTAAAAACATGGTTAGGTTCGTCTCCCTCTCCTGAGTGCAACCATGCCTTTTATAAGAATCAATTTCACCTGAAACACAAAATCCCTAAAACACAAAACGTAACCCTAGCCATGGCATTCTGAGGTTACAGTCCATATAAACCAAATTGAATATTGCCAAAAGTTCAGAAATGTTATAATAATTATGAAAATGCCAAGAATTTGCCAAAATGATGTAAGAATGGTGATTTACGAATTCAAGAAAGAAGCAGATTTTTGTGATACTTACAGTGCTTTGTAATGTGCGTGGAGGCTTGCTTGGGATTGGTTCTGCTTCAGTGATCGTCAAGGAATCGATTGAGACCGTTCTTGGCTTTTGAAAACACCTCTAGACACGATTTTGATTTCAAACTTTTGACCACTTTTTCAAGTTTTGGTTCTGCCTATTCTTACAGCCTCTAACCCATATTTCGTGTCCTTTGGCTTCTATATGTATCATGGAATGCATTAGGTCAAGAATCATGAATCCAATCTCTCTAAATCAATGCACCCATATTTGATTTGATTCACTTTTGAAAACTTGCCAAATTTGTCAAAAAACCATCTTTTTGCACAAGATCTTGTGTGATACAAATTTGATGATGATATTGATGAGAATCCAATCCTGAAAATAGCAAAAAATCTCATGTAATCAAAGTTTGGGATTTTATTTGATTTAATATGAAATAATTCAATAGAAAATCAAATAAAATAATAAAATTGATAAATGGACACATGGCTGAAGCTAGGACACGTGGACAATGATGCAAGCTCAAATCAAGTGGAAAAGAAAGGGCCCATTTGACAAAATTTGAAGTTTTGGGGATAGTTAACTTTTGGCAATTTTGCAAAAATGCCCAACTTCAACAATGCATAACTTCTTCAATTTTGAACTTTTGGAAGTGTTCTTGGACTTTTTAGAAAGATTGAGATGTCTTGTAACCAACCCTTTGGTCTCATATCCTTTTGATATTCCATTCTCAAGTTATAAGCTTTGACAAAAAAGGTGTTTTTGTTGACTTTCAAAAATGACCTATAATGTACAAATTTATAACTTCTTGTGAGTGCATTTCCTGATCTTGGGGTATGAAGATGGATTGTTGGAAATTGCATCCTCTTCAAAATGAGATTTGGATGGGTCATTTATCATAAAGTATGTGAAAGTTATGCTTGTTCAAAGTTGAGTTGACTTTTCCTACAAAACCCTAATTTAGCAACTTTTGAATCTTGATGAATTTTGAGCAATCCTTGATGAATCATGATCAAACCTTGATCAAATGATGAAATATACTTCAAAATGAGAATGTTGACAAAAAATCTTGAAGTTTGACTGTTTGTAGGTCACAGTTGACTTTTGCCCTATCACAGTCGATTTTTGGACCCTTTGAGCAATTGACTGAGCAAACTTCCTCTGCAAGGCTTGAAATTTGTCATGAATGATCTTGAGAGCATATTAGGACAATAGAGAGAACTTGAGGTCATTTGGAATCAAGGATCTTGATGAAATGTGAAACCCTAATTTGGGGTTGACTGCCTTAGGAGATAGCTTGACTATCCAACTCTTGAGCAAACTTGAGTAACTTGGAGATTTTTCTTGCAATGTTTTGAGAAATATGAGAGGGAAAATTTTGGGGTACAACACTATCACTCCAAAATTCCAGGTCATGATAAAAACGACTGCTGGGCTCTGAGGAATAAAGTGTAAGATTTGCTGGAGGCTAAAGAGATTGAGTTTGATGCTCTGGAAAAGCCAAACGTAATAACTGCTCCTATGCCCAAGCATGGTCGTGGAGTCAATGTTGTGGACACCAATTCGTTTGTAACCTCTGTGGAAGAGATCTCTACTCCTTTGATGACGGTTAAGAAGAATTTGTCTTTGGCCAGTTTATTTCGGGGTTATGGTGAAGGTTGCCACATGTGTTCAATTCTGCCTTCTGATTGCTGTTTATTGAAGTCAGGTGTTCAGCGCCTGATGGATAATAAGGAAATTTTGTTTGAGAAGACTATGATTCCATTTGAAGATGTTGCCATTATCACCATTTCCGCCAACCCTTCCAAGGTTTCCTCAAGAAAACATGTTAGGGTTACACCCGTTCCAAGAATTGCTCCATTAATAATCACCGCTCCGGGTTCCATCCCATATACCTCGAATAAGGCTATCCCATGGCATTACGACACTGATGTATATTACCATGATGTTAAACAAGATTTGAGGGCTGAGGAAGCCGATATGGACATCAGTAATATTGTTGGGACGAGCAAGGTCACCAAAAGTGGAAGACTCTTTTCTCCCGAGATTTCCCTTCCGACTGTCCAGAAATCTGTTGTCATTCCGTCTGCTAGTACATCAACTACTGTCCCAGTTTCTACTCCAGTTATCACCCCTGTCGCTGAGCCATCTGGGATTCGGGGCAAAGAAATCACAGGTGAGCCTGCCCGGACGGAGGTACCTAAGAAGATCATTGTAGAAACCTCGAAACAAGATATAGAGGAAATTTTGAGAATAATCAAGAAAAGCGACTACAACATAGTCGAGCAGCTAGGGAAGACCCCATCAAAAATTTCCATGTTGTCCTTGTTGTTGTATTCTGAAGCCCATGCAAAAGCTCTAATTACATTCCTCAAGACTGTGCATGTGCCGCAGGAAACTTCAGCCGATCAGTTCAAAGATTGTGTGGCTAGCCTAACTGCTGACAATGGGTTAGGATTTTTAGATGCGGATCTGACTGCTAAGCGGAGAAATCATAATGACGCTTTGCACGTCTCAATCGAGTTCAGGGGCACTACTATGGCCCATGTACTGGTGGATACCGGGTCCTCATTAAATGTTATGCTAAAGACAGCATTAGACCGTCTGGACTGTGAAGGTTTGATTCTAAAGCCGAGAAATATTGTGGTCAGGGCTTTCGACGGGTCAAAGAGAATGGTGCACGGGGAGGTGGACATATCCCTGTTAAAGTTGGCTCTCAGACTTTTGCATCCACCTTCTACTTGATGGATATTAGACCATCGTATTCTTGCTTGCTGGGTAGTCCTTGGATTCATAAGGCTGGGGCAGTGACTTCCACGCTCCATCAAATGCTGAAATATCCGGTGAAGGGAAAGATTATCACGGTACAAGGTGAAGAGGAGTATATGGTGAGTCATCTCAATTCCTTCCGCTACATGGAGATGGACGGGGAATTCATAGAAACGCCTTGTCCAAATTTCGAAGAGGTCCCTCAAACTTTGGCATCAACTGAATTTGCCGCCAGCAAACCTCCATTGAAGATGGCTTCTCCCAAGGACACCAGGGCTGTTATTGAAGAAGGTGGGTGTACCAATTGGGGTCAGCTCCCTGATTTCACTCATAAAACTGACAAGTTTGGTTTGGGATTTACTACAGGGGCTCAAAAGGCTGTTAGGCGCGCACGGATTGGAAGACCTCCTCTGTACATCAGAAATCGGGGAGTTAATGCGATCGAGGACGGTGAAGAGGATTCAGACATCGATAACTGGATCTACCCTATAACCAATGGTGGACTAAACAACTGGATGACGAAGGACTTCATACCTGTTTCCTTTATTCCGCAGTAATTGACTTTTTGTTTTAAGATTTGTAATAAACAGTTTGAAACTTTACGGCCCGATGCCTTGCCCGAGGCACCTTGGCTTTGCTTGTGAGGGCTTATTATTTGTCATTTCATATATCATTAATAAAACATTGGACGTTTCTTGCATTACAAATTTTGCGCTCCTTGTTTTTATTTTTTCTGTCTCTCGCTTTATTAAAACAACTATTCTCTTACACACACTCAGTATCATAATACAGATCCATATCCACTCTGGATCCCATTGATAATAACTCTGCTACTGCCAGTTATGACTTCGAAAATCCAATCAACCAAGCTGAGGACGAAGGTGAGGATGATTGTGAGGTGCCTGGAGAACTTGCTAGACTGTTACTGCAGGAAGAAAGGGCCATACAACCTCATGAAGAGCCAGTTGAATCAGTGAATTTGGGTACAGAGGAAGACAAGAAAGAAGTTAAGATAGGTGCGAATCTGGAGCCTAGTATCAAACAACGGTTGATACAGATGCTACCAACTATGTTGAGATCTTCGCCTGGTTTTATGAAGACATGCCTGGTTTGGACACTGATATTGTGGTACATCGCTTGCTGACTAAAGAAGACTGCCCTTCGGTAAAGCAGAAGGTCTGCCGTATGCGCCCTGAAATGTCAGAGAAGATCAAACCTAAGGTCATGAAACAGTTCGACGCGGGAATTTCAGCTGTCACTTTTTATCCGCAGTGGGTTGCCAACGTTGTTACAGTGCCTAAGAAGGATGGAAAGGTACGAATGTGTGTGGACTATAGAGATTTGAATAGGGAAAGCCCCAAGGATGACTTCCCACTTCCTCACATCAATGTTCTGGTCGACAACACCGCGCAACATAAGATCTTCTCCTTCATGGATGGTTTTTCTTGCTACAACCAGAAAAAGATGGCTCCTGAAGACATGGAGAAGACAACCTTTGTTACACAGTGGGGAACCTTCTGTTACAAGGTAATGCCTTTCGGTTTGAAGAATGCTGGGGCAACTTATCAGTGCGCCATGGTCGCTTTGTTCCACGACATGATTCACCATGATATCAAGGTTTATGCTGATGACATGATAACCAGGTCCCAGACTGAGGAAGAGCACCTTGATCATCTCCAGAAACTGTTCGACAGGTTGAAGACGTACAGGCTGAGGTTGAATCTGAACAAGTGCACCTTCGGGATAAGGTCTGGTAAACTTCTAGGTTTTATTGTCAGTGATAAAGGTATTTAGGTGGACCCCGCAAAGGTAAAAGCCATACAAGAGATGCCAGCTCCCCGAACAGAAAAAGAGGTTAGAGGCTTCTTGGGACGTCTAAATTACATCGCCAGGTTCATTTCACATCTGACTGCTACTTGTGAGCCAATCTTCAAGCTGCTGAAGAAAGATCAAGTGGTAAAATGGAATGATGAATGTCAGAATGCTTTCAAAAGAACCAAGGAATACCTCCAAGAGCCACCAATTCTGATGCCTCCAGTTGAAGGAAGACCTTTGATCTTATACTTGACAGTGCTGGAAAATTCAATGGGGTGCGTGCTGGGGCAACATGACGAGTCTGGCCGAAAAGAGCATGCTATTTACTACCTTAGCAAAAATTTTACCGATTGTGAGACCCGATACTCATTGCTCGAGAAAACTTGATGCGCTTTGGCATGGGCTGCTCGCTGGTTGAGACAATATATGTTGACTCACACTACCTTATTGATATCAAAGATGGATCTGATCAAGTATATCTTCGAAAAGCCTGCTCTATCCGGAAGAATAGCAAGACGACATATGATCCTAACCGAGTACGACATCCAATACACAACCCAAAAAGAAATCAAGGGGAGTGTATTGGCGGATCATTTGGCGCATCAGGTCGTGGATGACTATCAGTCCATGAATTTTGAGTTCCCGGATGAGAATATCGTGTTGGTAACCGACTGTGAAGAACCTGGACCAGATGAAGGACCCGAGGAAGGATCCCGATGGTCTATGTATTTTGATGGAGCCTCGAACGCTTTGGGTAATGGCATTGGCGCTGTAATTATATCTCCTGAGGGCTGTCATACTCTGTTCACCGTCCAATTATGCTTTAACTGCACCAACAATATGGCGGAGTATGAAGCATGTATCCTGGGTCTTCGAGATGCTATTGACCTGAGGATTAAGTTCTTGAGTGTATTCAGAGATTCTGCCCTATTGATCAGTCAGATCAAAGGCGAGTGGGATACGAAGCACCCAAATCTTATACCTTACAAAGAATATGTATTGACATTGCTCCCACATTTTAAGGAGATAACCTTTGAACATTTCCCGAGAGAAGAGAACCAGTTAGCGGACGCGCTAGCTACCATGTCTTCTATGTTCAAAGTGAGGTGGAACAATGAAGCTCCCCAAATTAGCATTGAGAGGTTGGACGAACCCGCATACTGCTGTGACATTGAGACTGAAGAGGTAGCAGATAAACCCTGGTTTCACGAGGTAAAGAGGTATCTTGAGGCTCAAGAATACCCCGATGGGGCATCTGTTAATGATAAGAAGTTTCTGAGAAGATTCGCTGCGAAGTTCTTCATCAGTAATGGTATCCTTTATAAGTGTAACCATGATTCAACCCTACTGCGGTGCGTAGACAAGAGTGAGGCAGAAAGGATCATGGCAGAGTTACATGAAGGTACCTTCGAAACCCATTCCAGTGGACATACTATGGAAAAGAAAATCCTACGGGCAGGATATTATTGGTCCACTATGGAAGCCAATTGTTATCAGCATTCTCGAACCTGTCATAAGTGCCAAGTCTATGCTGATATGGTGCATGTACCTCCGGTTCCCCTGAATGTGTTGACAGCTCCTTGGCCCTTTGCAATGTAGAGCATCGACATGATCGGCGAGATCAGACCTACTGCGTCCAACGGACATCGTTTCATTCTGGTAGCAATTGATTACTTTACAAAGTGGGTTGAGGCAACTTCCTTTGCTACAATAACCAAGATTGTCGTGGTGCAGTTTATCCGACACAATTTGATCTGTCGATATGGTGTACCAGAGAGGATCATTACAGATAATGGTACAAATCTCAACAATACAATGATCACCAAGCTCGACAAACTATTCAAGATACATCATCATAACTCTTCTCCCTATCGGCCGAAGATGAATGGGAATGTTGAAGCGGCTAACAAGAACATCAAGAAGATTGTGCAGCAGATGACAGTGACGTACAAAGACTGGCACGAGATGTTACCATTCCCTCTTCATGGGTACCGTACCTCGGCAAGGACATCAACAGGGGCAACACCCTACTCTTTGGTGTATGGAATAGAGGCAGTCCTACCCAGTGAAGTCCAGATACCCTCTCTCAGGATCATGAAAGATGCGAGTTTGAACAAAGATGACTGGATCCAAACCCGACTTGATCAACTAAACTTAATCAACGAAAAGAGACTTACTGCTATATGTCATGGTCATACGTATCAAAAGCGAATGATCAAGGCTTTTAACAAGAAAGTCAGACGTCAAGAATATCAAGTCGGTGATCTAATGATCAAACGCATCATACTGCCGCAAGGTGATCCCAGGGGTAAATGGACCCCTACTTCCGAAGGGACATTTGTGGTTAAGAACATTTTCTCAGGAGGAGCAATGATTTTAACCACCATGGATGGTGACGACCTTCCTCACCCCGTTAATGCAGACATAGTGAAAATATACTATGCATAATCAAAGACCCGCTAGGTCGACTGGCCTAGGCAAAAATAATGGCTTCCCAGCGAACCAAAGGGGTTCGGGAAAAAGTAAGGGATGAAAATGAAAAAACTGTACACCCGGCAAGTCAAAAACCTGAAAAGGAGGCTTGGGAAAAAAAGGGTATCCCGGTGGACTGAAAACCCGAAAGGGCGGTCCAGGAAAAAATTAGGGATTAAAGCGTAACACTATGTCTTCTTGGATCATCTTGTAACCAGACTTCGGTATTGACTATCAAGATCGGACAATGCCAGTCAATCTGATCTACCTTCGACCAAGCGGCAAAGTGATGAGACGCTCGAAGATATAAGGGAAATAGCAGAGTTGGAACCCAGTGGGATTGTTTCATATAGCTGTTTTTCTTATTTAATACAAATTGTGATTTCTATCTTTCTGTGGCGTTCTCTTACTAGGACGTCAGGCTCTTGTACAAAACGCCTATTACAGGCCAACTTCAAAAATCAATACAATTCATTTTCACAAGAAATTTCAAACTTGTTTTTTCTTTTTGTGTTTTGTTTTTCAAGAACGTCCAATGATTCATTTTTTGATATATGCATTTGAAAATAATTGTTGCTCATAAATATTTGCATGAAAAAAAACAAACAAAATACAATTACTCGTAATTCCAGGAACAAGGAAAACAAGAAGTACCCAAACCTTACAGTTACTCTGCCCATCAGGTACCAGGATAGAGCCAGCTTGAGAACATGAGTAGTGGTACATACACTCCCCACAGGGTAAGAAGTATCCAAAGACAATGGTGTTAACTTTCCCGACAGGGCATAACTTTCCCCTACTAAGGTTCACATTTGTGAATGAGTCGGTAAGTTTTTCCCCAAGCAGAGTTTATTTATCTCACAAGCAGAATTTCAATCTCCAACGGAATTCATTATCACCAGCAATGGTAATTCATACCCAACTGAGTTGTTTCTCCATGTCAGCAGATTCTATCAACAGAGTATCTCCTCTCCAACAGAGTTATTTCCCGCAGAGTTATCCTCAGGCAGGATCTCTTCCGGCAGAATCTTCGCCAACCAAGGGGCAAATCCCCAACACGGTCATCTTTGTTCACCATCCCCAACAGAGGTGGAGGCACTATGGTTTTCATGGAAATCAAGGATTTATTTTCCATGATTCTGATTTTCACGTCAGCATTTCATGTTCATACATCATGACATGTGCATACATCACATATAACATAGTCTCATTTATTTTGAGAACGTCAGCATACAATGCATCTCATGCATCACATATAACTAACCCTGTATTTATTTCAGGAAATACATTATTATCAACAATTTCCAGCAAGCTCATGATCGACACTCAAAGCTAAACAGAGTAATCATCAGCGCAACAAGAGAAGCCCTACTATCCAGGCTCCCATATCGAAGTAACCCTACTATCCAAGCTCTCATATCGAAGTAACCCTACTATCCAGGTTCTTTATCACAACCCTACTATCCAGGCTTTCATATCGAAGTAACCCTACTATCCAGGTTCCTTCTCACAACCCTACTATCCAGGCTCCCATATCGAAGTAACCCTACTACCCAGGTTCTTTCTTACAGCCCTACTACCCAGGCTATCATATCGAAGAAACCCTACTATCCAGGTTCCTTCTCATAGCCCTACTACCCAGGCTATCATATCGAAGAAACCCTACTATCCAGGTTCCTTCTCACAGCCCTACTATCCAGGCTCCCATATCGAAGTAACCCTACTATCCAGGTTCCTTCTCACAGCCCTAATATTCAAGCTTTCATATCAAAGTAACCCTACTATCCAGGTTCCTTCTCACAACCCTACTATCCAGGCTCCCATATCGAAGTAACCCTACTATCTAGGTTCCTTCTCACAACCCTACTATCCAGGCTTTCATATCGAAGTAACCCTACTATCCAGGTTCCTTCTCACAACCCTACTATCCAGGCTCCCATGTTGAAGTAACCCTACTATCCAGGTTCCTTCTCACAGCCCTACTATCCAGGCTTTCATATCGAAGTAACCCTACTATCCAGGTTCCTTCTCATAACCTTACTATCATGGTTTTTCCTCTATTATCCCCAGGCAGCAGTCCACAACACTGTAAGACATGGACCCGATCAAACACAATTGATTTCACATTTCCCCAGTTAGTCGCAGTTCAACATATACCCCGACCAAACACAAGATCACTCCCGCTTCCCAAACCAGAATCATTCCCCAGTAGAGTAACGGATAACTGAAGCTCCTAAAACTCTATTTCTCTCAAGACAAAGACCAACATTCCCCAGCGAAGTCCTCCTCAACAACAGGTACACGAGTTCTCGCAAAGGAATATCTTATGTGATTGACACTTCTTCAGATGGCATCTTTAAGCCCATCTTCCATCATTGACTTCCAAATGGCATCTATAAGCCCATACCCGATATCGCAAGACAAGTATCACTTTATGTGAGTGCAAATTTCTGGGCACTCTAGTGTTCAATCATCTTCCACCTCCAGATCACGAAAGGTAGACAAGCCAATCTACATCCTCAGGTTTAAGAAGATTGAACAGGGGAAGCTGTTGAACCCAAAAATTTTCCCTCCCATATTTCTCAATACATGTCAAGTGAGGTCCTCAAATTGCTCAAGGAAGTCCAAGGGTTGACCAAACAAACTCTCTCTTAAGGCAGTCTATCTCAAATTAGGATTTCATTTCACATCAAGATGCTTGAGTCAAAAGGATCTCAAATGCTCACCATTTCCCTAATATGTTCTCAAAATCATCCATGTCAAGTTTCAAGCCTTGCAAAGGAAGTTTGCTCAGTCAACTACTCAAATGCCTGAAAATCGACAATGCTAGGGCAAAAGTCAACTGTGGCCCACACAAAGTCAAACTTCAAGATTTTTTGTCAACATCCTCATTTTGAAGTATTACTCATCATTTTATCAAGGGTTGATCATGATTCCTCAAGGATTTATCACAATTCCTCAAATCCCAAAAGTTGCTAAATTAGGGTTTTGTAGGAAAAGTCAACTCAACTTTGACCAAACATAACTTTCTCATACTTTATCAAAAATGACCCATCCAAAGCTAATTTGGAAGAGGATGTAATTCCCTACAATTCATATTCATCTCCCAAGTTCAAAATATTCACTCACAAGAAGATATGAATTTGGACATTATAGGTCATTTTGAAAATTCAACAAAAGAACCTTTTGGGTCAAAGCTTCATACATGAACATGGGAGACTCAATTGAGATGATACAAAAAGGGTTGCTTAGAGGAAATCCTAAGCTTTCTATAAAGTCCAAGAACACATCCCTAGGATCATAATTGAGAGAGTTATGCATCGGCCAAGTTGACCTTTTTTGCAAAATTGCCAAAAGTCAAATGTGTCCAAAATTGCATTTTTTGCTAAATGGGCCCAACTTTTTATGCTTGCACTAAGTTTGTAATGTGATCCACGACCCATGAGCCTTTCCACTTGTCATTCTTTTATTTTTGTTATTTATTTTGATTTTATTTCATTTAAATCAAAAAAATCAATATAAAATAATGAAAATATCAAACATCAATAAAACCTTGAGATTTTGTGCATGATTAGATTCATTATACAGCTGGAGACAAGATCAAATCGTGCAAGGCTTGATATGGACAGAAAAAGATTGAATTTGCTTGTTTTGGAAAGATTTGGTGTAAGGATTAAATCAAGGATCAATCTTCATAAATGACAAAGATTGGATGCAAATATTAACCCTAATGCACTCTATTATACATAAGGAATAAAGGAAGACCAAAAGGAGAGGCTGGAGGCGTGCAAAGGTAGAGAACCAATTGCAAAAATTCAAGAAAAAAAGTGTAAACCAAATTCTAAGTTGCAGGCCATCTCAAGCCGTTCTAACCATACCAATCATTTGCTGGACGTCCCAGGATCGTGTTTCAATCGTTAGCAAGCCTCCCCATGCTCAGAATCACCCTGTAAGGTTCACACAATTTTCCTCTTTTCTTGAATTCGAATATAATGATTCTGGCATATTTAGCATGATTGATTGGCATATTTATAATCTTTGAGATGTTTTCAAGCTAATGACTATATTCAATTGCATTTTTATTGACTGAACGTAAAACTGCCATGGCTAGGATTTGTTCTTTGATTTTAGGGGTTTCTTATACAGGAGAAATTGGACATTGATAATGGTACCATGATGCTCGTGAGGTTTAAACGAGTTGATTGGTACCATTGGTTTTTATTTATCATGCACGTACATGATTTTGGAATGAACAGGGGCTATACCTACGCTTGATGTCCGTAGGTAAAAGTCCTCTTACCTAAAATGATGGAATCAATGGAGAAGAAGATGGAGTGGCAGTATGGGAATGGCTCGTTTGAATTTCCGCGCGCTTTGGGAGGCGTGGCACGTTGTTTGCATTATATTTTATTTGTTTCATTATTATCACAACTAACATTTTAGCGCAGATGGTGAAGATGCTGGCCTTTGATGCACACGTCCTGGGTTCGATCCCAGGCGTGTGCATTTTATTATTTTCTCAACAAATGCAGGTCAATCCAGTGCTTCATACTCTCAAGCGTATTCCATACACTCTCAAACACCAGCCATTTGATGTGCTCCTGGCCAGATCCAATGTGTCCACAATGAAGGAACCACCACGCGCCTGAGTCAAGCATGCATACAGGATTGGGCAAAGTCAAAAGGCCTGAGCTTATTGGTCCAAGAAATTCCAAGCAACACCCCCTCTTTTGCTAATGCTATCAGGCCCATTCTTTTTTCTTTTCTCTAATTTATTTCTTTTATTTAATTTAATTTGCTTAATTATTTTTAACAAAATTAATTTCTTTTTCACTAAAAATCATAAAATCAAGAGTTTAAAAAAAAATAGAATTAGTTTGTTTTTTTATCAAATTTAATTTAATTTAGTTTAATTTAATTTAGGAAAATTCTAACTTTTTTTATATAATTAAAACCAATTAGAAAAATTAGGGTTAGGCTCTTGATTTAATATTCATTTCTTTCTTAAAAATAAATACAAAAGTAGGTTAATTTAATTATTTTTCTTAAATTAAAATTAATTAGTAATTAGGTTTTTTATTATTATTCAATTGAGCTTTATTTTCTCAAATAACAAAAACGACAAAAAAAATGATTTTCCCTTTAAATTACAATTAGGTATAGTTGGGGTCAAAACCCTAATTATTTTGCATTCGATTCATCGCGCGTTTTTTTGTTGCAATATTGATGTAACTGTCTACGGTATGTAATAGTTTAATCTAAGATTTTCTTTATTTATCGTCTTTTGCGGGTTTTTTGGCTATGTAATTAATCCCTACCCCGAAGCCTTGTAATAGCGTAGTTTTATTTTCTCACATTTTAATTTCTGCAAATATTAACTGTTTAGATGTATGTTAATAGGATTGTATGACAAGATTGCATGATAATTTAAAACGGCTAGAAAACCCTAATGTGCAAAGATAATAACTGAAATTAAATCACTCGCACATGTGCACTCCTAGGGTATACTCTCACTTCGGTTGCCTTAGGTAAACGATCATTAAGTATAGGGTGTCTTAGTGGTTGCCCTCCTGTCTAACAAAGATCAAAAGTCCCATTCGGAAAGGTTTCCTCGAAAACATCGCCTCAGAAATGTTGCCTCGAATATGATCTTAAGACTTTAGGGTTATTACTAAGACGTCCTAACATTGCTTTAATGATCGCACGTCCCTTACGAATTGACCCTTACAACTCCAACAACGGTAATAGCTATTTCTCAATAATAGGATAGCGCTGTCTAAAGGAAACAAGAATATAAATGATCCTTTTTCAAGTAGGTAGATGCTAGTAGATACTTGCTCAAATCAAACTTTTCACACTTACACTTTTCAAAACAATTTTCAAAACAACTTCGTCACACCTTTGAGGACTGATACAAAGGTTACCACGAAGTCAAAACTTTTCAAAACAAAGCACATACACAAGCAATTTTAAAAAGATGAGCAAGTACCTAAGAGCCCATGGAAAACCATGGATAGAAAGGGTGCTAACACCTTCCCTTTCTATAATCTACCCCCGTACTCAGAACATCTCAAAAAAAGGATTTTTTTCTGTACTTTTTTCCTTTCATGTTGGATAAAATAAAAGTCGGTGGCGACTCTTTCTTACCGCGACATTTTGCGAGCACAAAACGCAAAACGCAAACCAGCATTCCAAAATAATCGGTTTTGCCACCGTATCACAGATCCCTTTTGTATCTTACTACATCTAGGCCTGACATCATGTTTAGTGTTTGTGTGTGTGCATGATATCAATCGAATCCTAAGAAATCCCACATGAAAGCTGTCAAGTGTATACTTAGGTATCTCAATGTTACATCTAAGTACGGGCTTATGTATTCCAAGGGAAGCGATTGCAATTTAGTAGGTGACTCTGATTCTGATTTTTCTGGATACAAGTCATATAGGAAAAGCACTAGTGGCACATGTCATTTGTTTTCAAACTCTTTAGTGAGTTGGCATAGCAAAAAGCATGTTTATGTTGCATTGTCAACCACTGAGGCTGAATACGTTGCAACCGGTAGTTGTTGTGCTCAAATTTTATGGCTGAAGCAACAATTACAAGACTATGATATTTAATTAAAACATATTCCAATAAAATGTGACAACACAAGTGCTATAAATCTTACTAAGAATCTTGTCTTACATTCACGCACTAAACACATAGAGATTAGGCATCACTTTTTTCGCGATCATGTTGAAAAGGAGGATGTTGTGTTTGAGCATGTTGATACTAAAAATCAACTTGCTGGTATTTTTACAAAACCACTAGCAACAGAACCTTTCTTCAATATTCGTCGTGAGCTAGGGATTTTAGACCTCTCTTACTTGATGTCTTAAGCATACATGTTATTAAATTATATATATATATACATATATATATATATATATATATATATATATATATATATATATATATATATATATATATATATATATATATATATATATATATATATATATATATATATATATATATATATATATATATATATATATATATATATATATATATATATATATCATCATGCTGTTGAGATGTGTTTTTAGCCTTTGTACGTGTGTCTTAATATCTCATCAACTGAGGTAATATCGTTCCTCTCTTTTTTCTCTCTAAGAATTCTATGATTACTTGTAAATTGACCTTAATTATTCCATTAATATTGTCTATATATTTATTTTACATAAATTGTTTGAACTTGACATATGAAAATTGCATTGCATCATTATGTATGCATAATCATCTTTAGATAGTTCATTTTTCATAATCATATAATTGCAAATGGGTCTCATATCCAACTGTTCACAAGAAACTTATATAAAACTGCATTTTTGTTAAAATTTACTGTCATGAGTCAGCTCATACAGTTATGAGTTGACTCATACTAAAGAAAAATTTAAAAACAGAAACCAAAACTGTTTTTTGTTCGATACATAGAGCCTAGCGTCAACACATGTTGAATTAACATTTATTTCAGGTCGATGCATAATGGTTTGAGTTGACACATACTACTTCCGGCCGACACATTCGATTCTTGTGTCGATACGAAATCTTAAAATCAATTTTTCAATACAGGATGTGTCAGCACATTTGTGTTTCGTGTCAACACATAAGGTTAATTAATGCCTTTATTTTGGTTGGGTCGACACATCTACCCAATTTTATGTTTTAAACTCTTTCAAATTATCTCATTAATTATATACATCGGTTAATATACATATCATAACATTTATCCTTATGTCTTTTGTTCTGAAATTTGTTTCAAATGTTCTATTTAAACAATTATTGTTATAAGCTTATGTAAATTGAATATTTCTGTGTTAAATGCTTTCACCGTAATTATTTTATATTTACTTGGTTATTACATTTATATATTACCATGCTTATACCAAGACTTATTATGTGTGAATGACATTGGGCCTTTTTTTGTTACAAATTTGCTGAGATTGCATCTCAGTTCATATGTGTGCTGAAATTGCTGAAAAGCTATCTTATTCTCTTTTTGATGTTGTCAAAGCGGGAGAATAAGATGGTGTTAGAAAAGGATTCTTAATATGCACAAACTCAGAGGGAGGAGCTCATCATCCATACTGTATCATCATACATCATCAAATATTTTCCATCATTAAAAAGGGGGAGTTTGTGAGAAACCCCTTCATATAATTAGTTTTGAATGATAGCAAATATGTGTGAAATAATCAATGAATGTTGAAAATGCTTTACCTATATGTGTGCATTGTAAAAATACAGTATAACATGTTTAAAAAGAGTTAAGAATGTTTTTTACACATAAAACACTGTTATGAGTCGACACAAAGAGCTTTGCATCGACACATACTTAAGCAAAGAATCATAAAAACGTTTCTGCTTCAGTATGAGTTGACACATCCATGCCATGCATCGACTCATAACATGTTGATGCTCCTGGAATACAATTTTCAACCTTTATGCATCGATACATAACTTCATGCATCGACACATGATATGTTGATGTCCCTGGAAAACAAGTTTCAACTTTTATGCATCGATACATAACTCTATGCATCGACACATAAAACGTTTTATCTTCAAAAAATCAAAATTCAATTCAGTATGTGTTGACACATACATGTTATGTATCGACTCATGTAAAATAGTTGGCTCTGTAATATGTTATAGTATCAGTTTGCATCGACTCATAACAACTTGAATCGACTCATTTTATGTTGTATAACTAACATGAGTTAACTCATGCTAACATGTATCGACTCATAATGCATATTTCTGTCTCTAACTGTTTTATGTTACATATATAAGTAAGTTTTCAGCAGCAATTCAGGTGTGACACATTATTACAATTGTGAGCATCACTTATTGAGCAACAAGAATCCTGAAAGATACTTCATCTTCATCATCTTCTCAATAATCTTAATTCAACAATAACAATGAAAGTCAAACATCTTTGTTCAATTGGATCAAGAGATCAAGAGATAACATTCAACTGTTCATTCAAGGGATCTCAATTTGGTTGAAGATTCAGAAGGGGGCTTTGAGGAAAAACTAAGGGTTTGTCCTTCAAGAACATGTGTGTTCTTGAGGGTTTATTAGTCACGGTCGCACAAGTCAGATTCAGCCATAGCGAGGGGCTTGGAAATCAGAGGGATTTTTGCAAATAGGTTGTGGAAGCAGAGGATTGATTATGGATCTTGCAGGGAATCTTGATAGGCTCATATCAAGTGGAGGTTCTTACAAGAAGAATAAGATCATAGGGATTTCATTTTGTCTTTGTAGTGTAACCTTGTATATAAACTTTCAGCAAAATTGATATAAGAGTTTTCAATTTCAGTTTTGGAATTGAGAGGGAGACGTACCCACACGCGAGGACGACAATGGGGAACTTCCTTACCAAACTGCCTGCGTATTATTTTTCTTTCTCTCTATCTCTTTACATTTTCCGCAATTTTGTGATTTAATTGGCCTGCTAAGTTTTCTATTTAATGATAAAATAATGGTTCAAATACTTTCATCAAATCACCATTATTAATCATCAAACAAGCATACGCCAACCGTTTAACAAAATTGCTTACAAGTTTTAATTCATTGGAAACATTGTTCTAGTGATAAGTGCATTAAAAATGTTAATCAATCTGTGTTTAAGATTCATCTATTTCATACTAATAAAATCCATAAAGTTTATCGTATGTCCGGTTTTCTAGTACTTGGTTCAAAATAGACAGAAGTTGATTCTGGATCTTACTTTGAGTGTTTATTATCATCAAAACTCTTACAAGGGTTGTAGAATCAAACTATGTTGTAACAATCTCCCTCTTTTTGATGATGACAAAAACTTGGATATTTTGATCAAATACGTAAAGAACATAAAACATTAAAGTCTCCCCCTGAGTTGGATACTCAGATAGAGAAGAAATACTTCCATGAAGATTGTTTTAATCAGAGTTTTTGAGAAGAATATTTTTGACGCGTCCACAATTGTCCTCAATAGAGGTTGTTCCTATTTTTCTTTCAGATGAAAAACAATAGAAGTTATGATATTCAAAATGTTTGAGAATGTCTCGATACTGTTATATTCGAAATATCTTACGTTCTCCCCCTTTTTTGTCAAGAATCAAAAAGCAATAAAAAATTTAAGACAATAAAAGGCATTTTGTATTAAAAAAATTCAAGGAAACAAATAAGAAACACAATGAAGAAAACAAATTTCATAACTAAGTTTGAGAAGGTGGAAGTCGTGTAAACAAGGCTTCCAATAAGATCTTAATCTGATTGTTTGATTCCTCTTGTTTTCAAAGCATCCCCTTAATTTCATTGTAAGTTTCATCCTGCTTGTTTAGCCTTTCCTTAAACACAACATTTTATTTCTTCAGCTCCTCTAGAGTTTGCAGCACAATAGAAGAAGAGGATATTTCAGCAGAAGGGACCACTTTTTCAGAGCAGATTGCAGCTGATTCTGACTCAGGAGCTTCTACAACTGTCTTGACTTTGTCTTGAAACATGACCAGAGGAAGAGGATCAGAAGATGGTTCATTACTTTCTGATGGTTGATGATCTCCCCAAAGTGTATTATCCAATAGAAGGAGTGGCTTCTTTTCTCAAGTCGCAGAACTTGGTCCTTGAAGATATTTAGGCGATCGCATAAGTTCTGTTGAGCGATTTCATAACTAAGCTCCTTTAATTTCAGAGATTCAGAGTTGAACCATTTTCTAAACTGGTTCCAATGAGAATCAGAAGCAGCTGGATTAAGATTATCTATTTCAAAAATCAGCAAGGATTTACCAACATCTGATTTGGAGATTTTTGGGTTTAGTTTTGGAACAACAATTTTCTAAGAGCTTGTGACGAGATTGTCCAAAGCTTCTAAGTCTATAACTGTTCTAAGGGGATCTTCTGGATAATTATTTGGAGAGGGAGAGTCAGAAAGGATAATGGGCGAATTTGGTGAGTTTGGTGGAGTGGACTGATAAGGAGATAGAAGATCTGGAATAGAGAGGTTTTGTGAAGATGTTGAGGGAATTATAGGTGATTTAGAGACCATGGGAGGGCAGGTAATTCCAGGGATGGATGTTGTGGTATCAGAGTCAAGATTTGGATTTTCGGTGTGGGGAGCTTCAAACAGCAGAGAAAATTGATCAATATTAGAAAGAACTTAAGCAAGTTCAGGTTAATTTTGGTCAAGATGGGTAGTAGGTGGACTATTTAGAAAGTTATCTAGAGTAAATGAGGTGTCAAAGTCTATGTCAAAATCATCAAAGGTTAGATTAGAAGGATCTTCCGTGGGCTTTGGAGATGAAGGGTTTTCAGATGATGATAGCAATATTGATTGAATGACAGAAACAAAATAAGGGTTACCTTTCTTTTTTGCAGCTTTGGGAGTCTTCTGAGAAGTTCCTTTTGTTGCTGCTTTCCTTTTCCTTGATTTTTTGGGAGCAACTTCCAGAGGTTGTTGTCTCAGATCATGGATGTTCACATCTGGATTTGTTTCGTCCCTCTTACAAGCATCCAGATACACGAGAACAATATCTGGAGAAGAGTCTGCTTGAGTGAAGAAAGTAAAATCCTTCAGAGGTGCTCTTCTAGTGGTAATTACTTCCTTGGTGGTGATTGTTGGATCCTTCTTAATAGTATCAATAATCTTCATCTTCTTCATATTTTTCGTGTTGAGGAGTTTACCAGCACAAGCTTCCAGAGTGCTAGATTGTTGAGCCTCAGTCAGATGTTCTATCAATTTATTTTCTGTCAGAATATCTGAGATAAGTCTTCCCAGAGGGATCTAATCTCTCTTTGTTCTTTCCTCTTCTCTTGTTTCTTTCACATTGGTCTTCAGATGGTTGAATAAAATATATGGAAGATTAACCTTTTCTTTGGTGGCTATGAAGTACAGAAGGTACCACTGATCAATATTAATGTAATCTGGAGGACTTGTGGGTTTCCTTTGATTGATGCAACCCAGAATAATTTTAGACCAAATTCTGAGGTAATCCTTCAGGTCTTTGATTTTGTTGGACGGTTGACCAGAAGTAAAGATTTCTTTTGAGATCTTGGTTAGGTCAAAACCTTTGTCAGCCATATCACTGCATCGAATACCGCCTCCTTCGTGACCTATTATTTTCCCAATGAGAACTTCAGAGATGATGATTTTCTTTCCCATAACGAAAGATATAACCTGATGATTTGAAGCTATAGCGTGAATCCATAATTCTTTAACAAGTCTTGGAAAAATTGGACCTAGAAGGTGATCAAAGTAATTAGTCCATCCTTGGAACTCAACATTAGGGGTTAAATAATATATGTTTTCCTTCATGCTGACGAAATCTACAATGAGCTCACACAGAACTTCCAGCGAATCAATGGGTGTGAGGAGAGTTCTTGAGGGTTCTTCTTACCTTTCTGCTATTGAAAAAGAAGAGCCAAGAATTCTTTGAGAACTTTGAGCAAGTTGTTGAGAGGTAGCCATTTATTCACATAGACTCTTTTAGGGTTTTTAAAAGATTGAACAAATTTAGGAGAGAAAAAGTAATTGAGAGTGGAAATGTGATAGTTAAGGTGAACGAAGTGTATATATATATATATATATATATATATATATATATATATATATATATATATATATATATATATATATATATATATATATATATATATATATATATATATATATATATATATATATATATATATATATATATATATATATATATATATATATATATATATATATATATATATATATATATATATATATATATATATATATATATATATATATATATATATATATATATATAAGAAAATAGAAGACTTAATAAACAAGAAAAATATTTAAAGAAAATGATTACGTGCATTAATGATTCCGGAAAAGAGGGATAGTGTGAAGATATGAAATAGTTACCGATTTGACATGAGCCTCAATACATTAAATCAATATTTCAGTCTCCAGAATTTGAACGAGTGTTAAGACTTAGAGGAAAACCTTGCATATAGAGTTGAGAACTGTTGATATTGTGAATTGCATGCTTCTATCTTTGAAGTGAACCGTTTGGAGAATGTTCAGATCTTCTTAGATAGATCCTGATACAACTTCCCTTCTTAATTTTGAAGAACTATTAATCAGATGTTCACAAAAAAATTTAAAGCATACAATTCTGAGGGTTAAAGTATACAGAAACAAAATTATCATTTTGGGTATAATTTCATGTTGAGATGTTTCAGAATGAAGTTAAATCTATCTTCAAAAAAGGGTTTAGTGAAAACATCAGCCCATTGATGGTCAGTGTCTATAAATTTTAACAAAAGAATTCCTTTCTAAATATGTTCCCTAATAAAATGATGTTTAATTTCTATATGCTTAGCCCTAGAATGTAAAATGGATTTTTTTGAAAGACAAATAGCAGAAGTATTGTCACAAAGAATAGGAATGTTACTCTCATATATGTTGAAGTCTTCAAGTTAACTTTTCATCCAGAGCATTTGTGTGTTACATCCAGCTGCTGCTATATATTCAACTTCAGCAATTGACAATGCAATGGTGGATTGCCTTTTCCTGGACCACGATATTAGCTTGTCTCCCAGAAATTAGCTGCTTCCAGAAGTGCTTTTTCTTTCTATTCTGTCTCCAGCGAAGTCAGCATCACAGTACCCTACTATTGTACCCCAAAATTTTCCCTCTCTTTTCTAAAGACACCTCACACAAGATCTCCAATAACTCAAGCTTGCACAAGTGTTGACTAGGTCGAACCATCTCCTAAACACTGATGCCTCAAATTAGGGTTTTGATTTTCACAAGGATAATTGGATTTCTAATGCCTCAAATGACCTTCATGGATCATTATAGACCTCCAATAATACTAATGTCAAGTTTCAAGTCTTGAATTACAAATTTTCTTAGTCAATTGACAGATGACTGAAAATCAACCGTATTGGGTAAAAAGTCAATTATGGTCAAACTATAGTCAAACTTCAAGATTTTTGATCCACATCAAAATTTTGAAGTCATATTCATTAATTAATCAAATTTGGATCACAATTCCTCAAGAAAAATGTTCAAATCACCAAAAGGACAAAATGGTCAAAATTAGGGTTTTAGCTGAGAATGACTGATTATTGACTTTTGAACTAATACATAACTTAATGGTTTGGTATATGATCTTAAGGATTCAAAGACCATACCTTTACCTAATTTCACAGCTCAAATCATTTCTCAAGATCAATTGATTGATAGTTGAAATTTGGTTAACTGATGAAAAAGTCAACTATCACACCAAAAGTCAAACTTCAACTTTTTGGTCAACATTGAGTTTCAAAGATCATAATTCATCAAGAAATTCAAAAATATGAAGCTTGATCATCAAGAAATCAAGAAAATCAAAAGTCCATGAAAAAAGTCAAAATTTTCAAGACTTAGAAAAATTCTAAGTGTTTTTGTCCTTATAATTTCATAACTTCATGACATTTTTTCACCAAGATGCAAGATAATTCAAATAAAACTTCCAACATGAAAGTTATATATTTTGATGAAATATACAACTTTTCTTTTATGATCAAGTCCTAGAAATGCTTGGATTTTAAGTTATAAATTCATGAAGTCATGCCCATGTTCTAAAACACTTAGTGAAATTTTTTAACCTAGTTTGGTAAGGATTTTGCCCTAACTTCTTGGCCAATTTTCACCAATTTCCAATTTTATTTAGCAAAAATGGACAAAATGAAAGTTGTATATAATGTTTCAAGCTTTATAAAATGTCCATTAACTTGAAGAGATCATTTTTGAGCTAGGAGATTTGAAGACTTGAAGTTGGCATTTCATTCTTGAATTTCAAGTCATTTTTATGAAGAACTCAAGACCAAATCTCATAACCTTATCATCCAATCTCACTTTTCAGGCCATGTTGCTTCTAAATCTCCATATAATCAGAGATTTACACAAACTTGTGATGCATTACATAAAGATTTGAGGCTTTATCCACTTGGTTATACCATTTTTGGATGAAATTGCAAAAAGCTCCATATCCATCTTCATAAAGATCACTTTAAACACAAAGTCAACTTCTTGAGATTCCAAACTTGTTTCATCTGAACACAAGCAAAGTCAAAACCAGAAGCAACAGGTCTAAGACCTCCAACAACTTCAGACCATGCTTGTACAACACATTGAAACTTATTTTCCACTTTTCTTCAAAAGCAAGCCACCTAGCCAAAACCCTACAACTCAAAAATCTCTTGTGCAAAACATATCTAACCTTTTCCATATAGATAGACAAGTTATTTGAAAGCAAGGGCACAAGTTCAAGAGCCCTAAAACTTGCTCAAGCACTCTCTAACACAGAACTGTCCAAAAACACATCTTCTTGAAATTCAAACACTCATCTCTATTTTCACTCGTGCGTTTTCACTTTCAACTATCCAAACACTTCACATACATCATATAGAACTCATTCCAACATCTGTTACACTTCTGTAACTCCACCTTCATCATCTACCATTTTCAAAAACCTCCATTACAGTTGGACTTCAGTAGAGAGTTCTAGGTTGTTTCAAAATAATGTAAAGCTTGCAACACACTTAGGGAGGTCCAGGCAAGCTAACAAGGTCATCCTTGTACCTCCAAGGTTTCTCAAACTCCATACACAAATCTCCCTGCAAGAGGTAAGTTTTCTAACTGTGATATCTTGATACAAGCATCATTTGTGCATACTTTGAAAAGTAAAAATGTAGATACCATTGCCCTAAAGCTAACCATATTCTTAGTTTTCATTTTAATTGCTTGTCTATGAAGAATTTTACCTCTGACTAGTTAGGGCATGCTTTTGGTACCAACAAAAATTAAACTTAACCTTTGATCTATAGCTTTTAAGAGTTATACAGTTGGATTCGTGGTGAAAAAATACATAAGTTTCATGTTTGTACTTTTCAAAATGATTGGGAAATAAGAAAGTTACAAGGTTGACAATGGTGGATGTGTGTTCTGCACGTGCGAGGAAGACGGAGCTGGGCATTTTCAAATTTCCAGAATTGAGTTTATAATATATTTAGTGGTAGTTGTTTCATAACCGGATGAAATAGCCACCCCAGTGGCAAGCGCGCGTACTAAAGCTTTACTGACCTAAAGGGTGAGGGTTCGAACTAATGTGAACCCCCCTTTTGTTTTTTTCTTCATATTTTTCCTTATTTCAGGATCCAGTGCATCCAAGGATTAGCGCGCATGATGCGCCTCTCATCTCCAACCATATGATCTCTATCCAGCCAAATCCAACATGCCACAATACAGCCTCATGGCGAACCTTCCATGGGACATCCACACTGGAGCACTCAAGGTGTTGGGATCACTATAAATGGGCCTAGAATTTTTACTTGTTTCTCACCCCTATTTCACTTTTGCAACACCAGGCCCAAAACAATTTCTTTTTTCTTATTTTGTTTAATATTTTTTTGTTTAATCTTTTTTTATTTAATAAAAAAATCATAAAATCACAAAAATGTTAGATCTAAGTTTTACTTAATTAAGCTTTTTTTTACATTTAAAATTAATTTATTTTAATTACCCTTTTGTTTTATTTTATTAATTAACTTGCAAATTAATTAAAAACTAGGATTTTCACTTTTTTTCTTTCTTTCTATTTTTACACATTAAGAAATATTTTCTTAAACAAAACTCCAAAAGATAATAGTTTCTAAAAATACTTAAATCATCTTAGGATTTGTTAATTAATTTATTTTCATGATAAAATTAATTAACTTTCTTCACACCTTTCTTTTATTTTGTGAATAAATAGAATTAGGGTTTAAGTCCCAATTTCTTCCATTTCAAAATTCAAACTTCTTTTTCTCAAGACAAAAACAAACAAAAACATATATTTTTTAGGGTTTTATCATATATTTTGCCCTTTTCCTCTTCACATATTTTATTTATACACTTATTATTATGTTTACATTTATGAAATTATTCATCAATTTGTAATAGTAATTTAGGGTTTATTGCCTTCATCCCCCATTCATAAATTTGTACCCCCATGCCTTAAAGTGTTGTAATAGCGTAGGCCATTTAATTTCTGTAATTTACCGTTTTCCATTATTGCTAGTAACTAGGGTTTTTATGGCAAGATAAAAACCAAATCTTAGAAAACCCTAATTTCAAAGACAAAATACATGAAATCAAAGCACTTTTCACACTTGCACCTATAGGGTAACCCACACTTGTTGCCTCGAATATAAACAGTCATGTCCCTCGAACGTGGGATACTTTAGCAATGACCCTCGAATACAAGATAGTAGTCCCTCGATGATCCTTCAATGTTGTCTTCAATAAACGATCTTAGACCCTTAAGATAAATTACTAAGGTATCCTACAATGTTGCCTTCTATGACTGTATGATGACCCACACTTGTCCCTTCACATCCAATGATAGGGCTTCTTACCAATCAATGGTAAGATAGCAATATCTAAAGGAGGAGAAAATGAACAAAGACTCTTTGAGTAGGTAGAACGCTCGTAGTTGCTTGCTCACAAACATTTAAAAAAAACATCTTTCAAACACACCAACATTTTCATAAAATATTTTCAAAATTCAACACTTTGTATACATTCTTATAGAGACGGGAATCATTACAAAGTTCGCCTAAACAAAGGCACTTTTCAAAAATACTTTCAAACCCACACAAACACATTTTACAAAGCATTTCAAAGTGAGCTAGCAACTAAGATCCCATAGATAACTACATATGAAAAGGGTGCTAATACCTTCCCTTTTCATAACCTACCCCCTGAACTTAAGAAAATTCTCAAAAGGTCTTTCGTGTTCTTTTCACCATTTCCTTTATTGGATAAAAGAAAAGTCGGTGGCAATTCTTACTATCCGCAGTAATTGCAATAAAATGAAAAACACCCAAGTCAGTTTTTCCACTGTATTACAGAACTGGCGACTCTGTTGGGGAGTATATAACTTAAAAGTGGGGATACCATAGAGATTAGATCACCTTTAAATGCTTTAATTGTTTGAATTGCTTGCTTTACTATTAAAAGGGTGTTTGGGTTTTGTATAGATCCTCTACCCGAATCTGGGGGCATTATTAGGTAAATAGCAATAGATTATGGAGACTGTACGACATAAATCAATATGGTTGAAACAATGGCCATGTTAGTGTGACACATTTGTTGGTACTGGCATTCCTTGTGTTGAATCGAGGAGAATACGGGGCCGCTGTGTGGTGTCATGAAGCACTAACTGATTGTAGAACCTTTAGTGGAACACCTTGGCCATTAGGAAGTAGTTAGATAGCCGACTTTGGTGTAAAGCTCAATATTGGTTGATACTCGATGCTACGCTCATTGAGATCAAACTTTCAGGATATTTTGGCTGCAAGAAAAGATTGATTATACTAAAACAATGCCCGATGAAGAAAGATAGGTGATATTGAGATTCCCTAGAACCCGGTTACTTTCTAGGACAGGTTGAACCAACTAAACTTCAAGAGGGTACTTACCTATGAAACCCATGCAAGCCTAAATCTAAGGTCCTTATGTGCTTTGTTTGTGATTATTATTCATGACATCATAAACATCATAACATCATAAGCATTCTCACTAACCATTTCAAGGATTTAGGAATTTATCTCTATTCTTTTTTGTAGGACATGGCTTCCACTCGTAGAAATACCATCCGAGTTAGCTTCGTGAAAGTGCCTCCTTAACTTCAAGAGTTAGCATCGAGGGTGCCTGGAGATTCTCCCTTCACCAAGAAATATGGCCGACTTCTTAACTTGGCTACCTCAAGCTTTTAAGAAGAAATGATGTGTGTGCTTTTTCAGTTCTTTGATCCTATACAACATTGCTTTACCTTTCCCAACTACCAATTGGTGCCTACATTGGAATAATTCTCTCGACTACTAAGAGTGCATGTGCTTGATCAAATACCATTCACCGTTTTATGGGAAACTCCACAGACTGACGTTATTGCCAAAGCTTTGCATTTGAAGAGATCCGACATTGTGGCAAATTGGGAAGCAAGGAGTGGAGTTAAGGGTTTCCTAGCCAAGTTTCTGTTGGAGAAGGCTCGATTGTTGTGGGAAGATATGGATTTTCAAGCTTTTGAAGATTTCTTGGCCTTTCTAATCTATGATTTGGTTATATTCCCCAATCCGGACCAACTCATAGATGTGAAGGTCGTCAAGGTTTTTCTCTCTCGTAATCCCGTGCCTACGCTACTTGGAGACATCCTACATTGTTTTCACACTCGCACCATGAATAAGAGAGGGACTCTTTTGTGTTGTATTCCATTTTTATCTAGGTGGTTTATTTCGCACCTACCTCGATCAACATTGAAGAATGAACAAGGATTAAGATGGTCTCAAAGGATAATGTCACTCTCACACTCGGATATTTGTTGGTGTACCCGATCTTTGGAGGATATTACCGTCATTGACCATTATGGGGAGTTACCTAATGTTCCACTCTTGGACATTAGGGGAGGTATTACCTATAACCCTTCTCTTACATTACGAAAGTTTGGGTATGTGTGAAGAGATGGTCCCCATGATATTCTCATCCAAGGTTTGGTATTCGACTATGAAGGCGACATCCAAGGCTATCGTCAAAGGTTCATACGAGCTTGGAGAATGGTAAACAAAGTGGATAGTAAGACTTTGGGGCATAAAAATTCCATCCCTCTTGAGCCTTACCTCAAGTGGGTACGAACTCGTGCTCAAAGTCTCATGATGCCTTACCCAGCCATCTTACCTGTGATTATGGAGCCCGTTGTTGAGGGAGACGCCCCTTACACTCTTCTTCATCTTGACATGACTACTACTTTTGAGGAATTGCAAAGATCGTGGATTCAACTCAAAGGGGAACGAGATACCTTTGAAGCATAGTTCTACACAAGCGAGGAGAAGTTTTTGGAGCTCACAAGGCAACTTCATGAAGAGCAAATCCTGAATGCCTACATTGCACCAAAGAGGATGTGCCCATGGGAAACTTGGGCCTTTCTTTTTTGTTTTAGGAGTCTATTTTGTAACCTTTGTAAGCCCAATATGCATTTGTAATTCATGAATTTATTAATGCAATTAATGTTTTTTGTCTTCTCTTTGTCTAGAAAATTTAAATTCCATAGAATCCTTGAAAACATTTCATTTTCATAACATGCATCATATCATAAGCAGGTTTTTCGACATAGGTTTACTCATCTTTTTACTGTTTATTTCAGTATAAGATGGATCTCGAGCAAAATGTGAAGGACTTGCAGACTCAAAAATCTCAGTTTCAAGAAACTCTGCTCAACTTATCAAAGGGGCGGCAAGAAATGATGTCACTTTTGGTTACGAAAAAGAAAATCAAGAAGAAAGTTATAATCAACATGGGGAAGAGGTTTAAAGGGCTCTCCTTACAAGTCCAAGTTGAAGAAGACTCCTCTGAGGAGGATGAGAATCAAGATGAAAATGCTAGGAGCACCTGTGCTAGGGGTGGAAACAATTAAATCTCTGAAGACGAGGATTATTTTGACGAGCAATATTCACTGGCTGGCGACAAGTATAAGTAACTAAAAGACAAATTAAAGGCTGTAGAAATCCAAACAGTGCTTGGCTTAGACTTCGGTGACTTGGGTTTGGTTCCTGGAGTAGTCATTCCCCACAAATTCAAGATCCCTGTTTTTTCCAAGTACGATGGTGTTTCATGTCCGAAGCTTCACCTAAGATCTTACATCCACAAAATTCAGCCGCATACCACTAATAAGAAATTGTGGGTGCACTTTTTTCAAGAAAGTCTATCTGGGACGCAGTTGGAGTTGTTTTACCAATTTGCCATACTTGGGAAGATTTGGCCATTGCCTTTTAGCACCAATATCAATATAACGTTGATCTTGCGCCAACTAGGGTGTAATTACAAGGAATGACCATGGGTACCAACGAGGGTTTCAAAGAATATGCTAAAAAATGGAGAGACTTGGCTGGAAGGTTGCATCCACCTTTAAATGATAGAGAGTTGGTATACATGTTTATGGGAACATTGACTGGACCATTTTTCAACTTACTGATTGGAAGTTCATCATTCGGGTTCACTGAATTGATCTTGACTGGCGAGAGGGTTGAAAGCAGGATTAAAAGAAGGAAGATACCCATGGCCTCCACCTCAAATGCTGTAAAAAAATCCATTTATTGGTAAAAAAAGAGACTAATGGTGTGAATGGGTCAAGGAGTAATGCTAGGAAGGACCATCCTCAGTTTGTAAGTGCAATTCTAATCTCTAATCTAACTCCTACTCAACAACCACAACAACGAGCTAATCAGCAAAGGGAGAAGTTTCAAGAAAGATAGTACACCAAGATCGGGATGTCCTTACCACAAGCCCTACAACATTTACTGAAAGCCGAGCTCATTTCACTAAGAGAGCCTCCACAAAATCCTAATACATCCGCACCAAAATACAATCACAATGCAAGATGCGCCTACCACTCAAATAGCCCCAGACATGATACCAACAACTGTTTGGAATTAAAAAAAAAATCCAAGACCTAATTGATAATAAGAAAATTGAATTTGACCCTCGCCAACTCCCAACGTGATCATCGCACCCATGCCAAATCATGGTAAGGGTGTCAATGCTATTGGAGATGCCTATTTTGTTTCCTCTGTCAACGACTTGACCATTCCTTTTTAGATTGTTAAAAAGAATTTGTTGAAAGTTGGGGTGTTCTCTGGCTGCCTTGAAGACCGTTGCTACTCTACTGTACAAATTAATGGTTGTGAGTGGCTTAAGAAAGGTGTCCAACACCTGATGGATAGCCATGAGATTCTATTTGAAAAAGCTCTGTCTGTGAAAAGTTTGACTCAAAGTGCATCTCAAGAATTTAAAGACGTGTCCATCATTACTATCTTAAACAAACCTATTAGGATCACCTCGAAAGGTCCTATTAGGATTCCCGTTGAACCAAGAATAGCTCCGCTAATTATCACCACACTGAGGCCAGTCCCCTATTATTCTGATAAGGCTGTGACCTGGAATTATGGGGTGGAAGTGTATTACCATGGTATCAAATAAGATTCCTGGATTGATGAAGATGAAACTACTGACATTACCAACATCGATGGATCAAGTAAAGTTATTAGGACATGGAGAATATTCTCTCTATAGATTTCACCTCCAACAACCACAACTACACCCATCCGTATTACTACTGATAAACTTAATACTGATGCTAGAGGAAATAAAAAAATTACTGAGCCTGCTAGGACGAAGGCACCTACAAAAGATATTACCATTGAGGACCCATCTACCCAAGAGATGTAGGAGATTCTAAAAATCATCAGAAAAAGTGATTATAAGATAGTGGGACAGTTGGGTCAAACACCCTCGAAGATTTCTATGTTGTCTTTGTTGCTATGCTCTAAGGCACATGCTCAAGCACTAATAACATTCTTCAAAAATGCGCATGTCCCTCAAAAAACTACGGTCGACCAATTTGAAAACTATGTTGCGAGTTTGACTGCTAATAATGGTTTGGGATTTTTGGATGCAGATCTGACTCCAGCCGGGAAAAACCACAACAAAGCTTTGCTTGTTTCCATCGAATGTAAAGGAACCACTTTAGCCCATGTATTGGTAGATACTGGATCCTCTCTGAATGTCTTACCCAAAGGGGCTCTAGATCGTTTGAACTATGAAGGTTTGGTACTGAAGCCTAGTGACATTGTAGTGAGAGCTTTTGACGGATCAAAGAGGATGGTCTATGGAGAGGTTGATCTCCCCATCAAAGTTGGGTCTCAAGTATTCAACTCAACATTCTATGTGATGGATATTTTGCCTGCTTATTCTTGCCTGCTTGGACGCCCCTGGATACATGGGGCAGGTGTGGTAACTTCCACACTACATCAAAAGTTGAAATATCCAGTCAAGGGGAAAATTGTTACTGTCTGTGGTGAATAAGAGTTTATGATTAGTCATCTAAATTCATTCAAATATGTTGAAATGGATGGAGAGTTCATTAAAACTCCTTGTCAAACTTTTGAAGTGGTCTCTCCCATGGTCGCTATTGCCAAAGCCACTCCTGACACTCCCGAAGCTGCTAAAGATACACCAAGGATGGCTTCACTCAAAGATGCTCATGCTGTTATTGAAGAAGGAGGTTGTACCATTTGAGGATAACTTCCTGATTTCCCTTTCAAGTCAGACAAGTCTGGATTGGGCTTCACTTCCAAATCTCAAAAGGATGTTCGACGTGCTCGCATAGGGAAACCACCTCTCCACATTAGTAACCATGAGGTTAATGCTCTTGAAGACTCTGATGTTGATTGCGACTTTGACGATTGGATCTATCCGACTGCTGGTGGAGGACTCAACAACTGGAAGACCAAGGACTTCATTCCCATCTCCTACAGCCAGGAGTAATTACCATTTTTTGTTTTTATTACTTTGAGAACTTTTTCTATAATTTCCATTAAAACAATGACTTTAAGCCACGTGCCTTTCCTGGGGCACAGTGGTCCATTTGTTAAGGGTTTGTCATTATCATATGCCATATGCTCATTTTAATAAAAAACATTGGACTATTTTGCATTCAAATTTTATGCTCTTTGCCTTCCTTTACTTTATTACATTTTCAAAAATAGCCATGTGACCTTACACGCACACGCACACACACACACACACACACACACACATATTTGTAGATCCACACCCACTTCGGATCTCATTGACAACGACTATGCTATTGCCATCTATGACTTCAAAAATCTAATCTATCAAGACGAAGACGAAGGAGAGGAAGATTGTGAAATACCTGGGGAACTCTCCAGACTTCTGATACAAGAGGAAAAGGCTATTCAACCACACGAAGAACCAGTTGAAGTGATCAACCTAGGTACTGAGGCAGGAAAGAGAGAAGTCAAGATCAACACCAACTTGGAAGATGGTGTCAAGAGAAGATTAGCCCAGATGTTTCACGACTACATGGAAGTGTTCGCTTGGTCATATGAAGATATGCCAGGCTTGATATTGATATCGTGGTTTATCGTCTACTAATGAAGGAAGGATGTCCTCCGGTCAAGCAAAAGGTTCGTCGCATGCGGCCAAATATGTCTGAGAAAATAAAAGCTGAGGTAATGAAGCAATTCGATGCAGGTTTCCAGGCAGTAACGTCATATCCCCTATGGGTTGCAAATGTGGTCCTAGTGTCGAAGAAAGATGGAAAAGTCTGTATGTGTGTAGAATACAGAGATTTGAATAGGGCAAGCGCCAAAGACGATTTATCGCTACCACATATCGATGTCTTGGTTGATAACACGACTCAACACAAAGTTTTCTCCTTCATGGATGGATTCTCCGGATACAATCAAATTAAAATGGCACCCGAAGACATGGAGAAAACCACTTTTGTTACACAATGGGGCACCTTCTGTTATAAGGCCATGCCTTTCAGTTTGAAGAATGCAGACGCAACCTATCAACGGGCTATGGTAGCTCTATTTCATGACATGATCCATCATGAGATAGAAGTATATGTTAATGACATGATTGGAAGGTTGCAAATTGAGGAAGAACACCTTGATCATTTACATAAGCTATTTGAAAGGTTGAAGAAATACAAGCTGAGGCTGAATCCCAACAAATGCACTTTCGGGGTGAGGTTTAGAAAACTTCCAGGGTTTATCGTCAGTGGCAAAGCTATTAAGGTTGATCCAACAAAAGTCAAAGCCATACAAGAGATGCCAGCTCCCTGTATTGAGAAGGAGGTCAAGGGTTTCTTAGGTCGACTCAACTACATCATCCAATTCATCTCTCACTTAACTGCTACCTATGAGCCAATCTTCAAACTGTTGAAAAAAGATCAAGTAGTTAGATGGGATGATGACTGCCAAGCAGCTTTTGACAAGATTAAAGAGTACTTACAAGAACCTCTAATCCTAATGCCTCCAGTTGAAGGAAGACCTATGATTATGTACTTGACTGTATTAGAGAATTCAATGGGGTGTGTGCTGGGTAAACATGATGAGTCTGGTCGAAAAGAGCATGTAATATAATACCTTAACAAAAAGTTTACCGACTATGAAACCAGGTATTCGCTGCTCGAGAAAACTTTATGCGCTTTGGCATGGGCTACTCGTCAGCTAAGACAGTATATGTTGACTCATACTACATTATTGATTTCTAAGATGGATCCCATCAAGTATATCTTCGAGAAACCAACTCTTTCCGGACGAATAGCTAGATGTCAAATGATCTTAACTGAATATGACATCTAATACACTATATAAAAAGAAATCAAGGGAAGTGTTCTGGCGGATCATTTGGCCCATCAAGTTGTTGATGACTACCAATCCATGAACTTTAAATTCCCAGACGAGAATATCATGCTGATAACCGACTATGAAAAGCCTGGACCATATGAAGGACTTGAACAAGGATCCCGATGGACTATGGTTTTTGATGGAGCTTCTAATGCATTGGGTAACGGAATCGGTGTTGTGATCATTTCTCCCAAAGGTTGCCAAACACCTTTCACTGCCAGACTGTGCTTCGACTGTACAAACAACATGGATGAGTATGAAGCATGCATCTTGGGTCTTAAGGCAGACATTAACCTAAGAATCAAATTCTTAAGCGTGTACAGCAATTCGGCCCTGGTAATTAGTCAAGTTAAATGAGAATGGGATACCAAACATCCAAATCTGATCCCTTACAAAGAGCTTGTGCTAACCATGATCCTGTACTTTGAAGAGGTTACCTTTGAACACATATTGAGGCAAGAAAACCAGTTGGAAGATGCCTTAGCAACTATGTCGTCTATGTTCAAGGTCAATTGGGACAACGAAGCTCCCAGAATTACCATCGAAAGATTTCACGAACCTCCGCACTACTATGAGATCGACACTGATGAGGAGAAGCCTTGGTATCATAAAGTGAGGAGGTACCTGAAGCATAAGAGTATCCTGAAGTAGCTTCAATCAATGTCAAAAAATTCCTGCGAAGGTTCTCATCCAAATTTTTCCTAAGCAATGGGATCCTATACAAGCGCAACCATGATTCTACTCTGCTCTATTGTATGGACAAGAAGAAAGTAGAGAAGATCATGGAAGACATGCATGAAGGTATCTTCGGAACTCACTCTAGTGGGAACACTATGGCCAAAAAGAATATGAGGTATGGTTACTATTGGTCGACTATGGAAACTGATTTTCACCACCACTCGAGGATTTACCATAAGTGTCAGATCTATGCCGACAAGGTTCATGTGCCTCCAATACCCTTGAACGTCATGAATGCTTCGTGGCCATTTGCAATGTGGGACATTGACCTGATTGGAGAGATCAAGCCCATTGCCTATAATGGACATTGTTTTATCCTCTTCACCATTGATTACTTTACCAAATGGGTCAAAGCTGCTTCATTTGCCTCAGTCACTAAGAATGTTGTAGCTCGGTTTATCAAGCATAACCTTATATGTCGATACGACATCCCTGAAAGGATCATCACGGAAAATACAACCAACCTCAACAATGATGTGATCACTGAACTCTGTATGCAGTTCAAAATCAAGCATCATAACTCTTCTCCTTACAGACCTAAGATGAATGGTGCGGTGGGAGCTGCCAATAAAAACATAAAGAAGATTGTGTAAAAGATGGTGGTAACCCACAAATATTGGCATGAGATGCTACCATTTTCTCTTCATGGATACTGTACCTCGACACAAAAATCAACTGGGGAAACCCCATTCTCCTTAGTCTATGGCATAGAAGCCGTCCTGCCTGTCGAAGTTCAGATTCCTTCCTTAAAGATTATGAAAGAAGTAGACTTAGAAGAAGACAAATGAATTCAGACTAGGTTGGACCAGTTGAACTTGATTGATGAAAAGAGGCTGACTGCCATCTATCATGGTCAAATGTATCAAAAGCGTATGATCAAGGCATTCAACAAGAAGATCAAACCTCAAGTATACCAGGCCGGAGACTTGGTAATAAAATGCATCATTTTACCACAAGGCGATCCCAGGGGCAAATGGACTCTCCCTTACGAAGGGCCATTTATTGTCAAGAAAGTATTCTCTGGCGGTGCTATGATGCTAACCACTATATACGACGAAGACTTCTCACATCCTGTGAATGCAGGCATAGTCAAAAAATACTACTCATAAAGAATGATCCTCTAGGTTGACATGCCTAGGCAAAAATAAGGGCATCCCAGCGAACCAAAAGGGTTAGGGAAAAAATTAGGGATATATTAAATAAATTATACACCCGACAAGTCGAAAACCTGAAAGGGCGACTTGAGAAAAAATGGGTATCCTGGTGGAATAAAAACCTGAAAGGGCGGTCCAGGAAAAAGTTAAGGATTAAAGCGTACGACTATGTCCTGTTGGATCACTACGACCAGCTTTATTACCAAGGTCAAAAGTTCAAATGGTACAAGATCAATTCAATCAACTTCTTTTGACGAAAAGGGATGATGTTCGAAGAAATAGGGGCAATAGCGAAGTTGGAAACCAATAATATCACTTCCACATGGCTATACAATTTATGTCTCCTTGTACAAAAATGTCTGTTTTTAGGCAAATTATCAATACAAATATACTTTAAAGTGCAAACTTTTTGTTTTTTCTGTTTTGAGTGCAAAAACGTCCAATGACTAATATTGAATGAACATATGCATACGACATGATTAACTGTTAACAAATGCACGCACAAGAATAGTAATAAGCATTTACTTAAGGATTTGGGATATCCCCACAGAGTCACTTCAATGAGATTATCCCCACAGAGTGAATTCATACATTCTCCATCCAGAGTTCCAATCGACATATTCCCTGGAAATTCTCTTCCCCAGCCAAGTTTGGACTTCCAAAACTGAAAGAGAAAACCTTGAAAAATTCTTCCCTAGTAAGGTCATCAGAATGCTTTCCTCAATAGGGTTTATTTCCCCAACAGACTACAACCTCCCTAGTCTGAGTCTATTCCTCAGACCACTCACTAGCAAAATTGCTCTTCTCCATTAAAGTTGATACTATCCCAAGAAAGCTGCTGAAAAGCCTGGGACCCGACCAGATATCAGTTAACTCCATCCTCCCTAAATGATCAAAAGTCTAATCATCTCTTTTATCCGCAGTCAGGGTATATGAGAATTAAAATCCCCCAGTAGAGTAATGGACAACCAAGATTCCTAAATTCTGCTCCCGAAATAGAAATCAACATTCCCTGCAGATTTTCCTCAAAAACAGCAAACAGGATTTCTCAGCAGAAGCACTTTAAACAAGGTCGAAGATACACATACTCTTCATCTCTAGCAGTAGTCCAAAATTTAGTTTCCCAGAAACTCCCCAACAGTAGTCAGGGATTTATTTTCCCAGACGAAGATAAATTTCAATGACATTACACATTCATACATAATGACATATGCATACAAAACATATAGCAGAATCTCATTTATTTAGAGAACATCATTACGCAATGCATGCGTCTTCATGCAACTAATTCTTTACCTATTTCAGGAAAGATCAATCAAAAGACATCAAGATTATCTGCTGGCTCAGATTAAGTTATGATACCTCCTTCAGTAGACCTTTCTCAGGCTCAGATTAAGTTCTAATATTTCGTTCGGTTAAAGATATCAAGATTATCTGCTGGCTCAGGTTAAGTTCTGATACCTCCTTCAGTAGACCTTTCTCCGGCTCAGATTAAGTTCTGATACTTCATTCAGTTAAAGATATAAGATTATCTGCTGGCTCAAATTAATTTCTAATACCTCCTTCAGTAGACCTTTCTCCGGCTTAGATTAAGTTCTGATACTTCGTTTGGTTAAAGATATCAAGATTATCTGCTGGCTCATATTAAGTTCTGGTACCTCCTTCAATAGACCTTTCTCCGGCTCAGATTAAGTTCTGATACTTCGTTCGGTTAAAGATATCAAGATTATCTGCTAGCTCAGATTAAGTTCTAATACCTCCTTCAGTAGACCTTTATCCAGCTCAGAGTAAGTTGTGATACTTCGTTCGATTAAAGATATCAACATTATCCGCTGGCTCAGATTAAGTTCTGATACGTCCTTCAGTAGACCTTTCTCCGGCTCAGATTAAGTTCTGATACTTTGTTCGGTTAAAGATATCAAGATTACCTGTTAGCTCAGATTAAGTTATAATACCTCAATCAGTAGACCTTTCTCTGGCTCAGATTAAGTTCTACTTCATTTTGTTAAATATATCAAGCTTATCTGCTGGCTCAGATTAAGTTCCGATACCTCCTTCAGTAGACCTTTCTCCGGCTCAGATTAAGTTATGATACTTCATTTGGTTAAAGATATCAAGATTATATGTTGGCTCAAATTAAGTTCTGATACCTCCTTCAGTAGACCTTTCTCCGGCTCAAATTAAGTTCTGATACTTTGTTCGGTTAAAGATATCAAGATTATCTACTGGATCAGACTAAGTTCTGATACTTCCTTCAGTAGACCTTTCTCCAGCTCAAATTAAATTCTGATACTTTGTTTGATTAAAGATATCAAGATTATCTGTTGGCTCAGATTAAGTTCTAATACCTCCTTTACTAGACCTTTCACCAGCTCAGTTTAAGTTCTGATACTTCTTCCGGCTAAAGACAAAAACACTTCTCTAGTTCAGTGTTAAATCAAACCAAGAGTTATCCTAACATTTCTCCCAGTTAAAGTCAAGAAATTATCTTTGGATGACATCTACAAGCCCATCTCTGAAGACTCTTTATTACCTTCACAAATGGAATCCTTAAGCCCATTCCTGATACAATCAACCGACACATTACTTCGTGCATCAGCGAGTGCAAATTTCTGGGCACAATGGTGTTCAATCATCTTCCACCTTCAAGTCACGAATGGCGGACTCACCAATCTACCTCTTCGGGTTTAAGAAGATTGAACAAGTGCAACTATTGTACCCCAAAATTTTCCCTCTCTTTTCTCAAGACATTTCGCACAAGATCTCCAATAACTCAAGCTTGCACAAGTGTTGACTAGGTGAACGGAGAATTCTCAGGAATCCTTGAAGCTAGCTCCTTGAGCTGAGGAGGAATTCTTACAAGGTTGATCTGGATTATTTTCCTGCGAAGTGAATCCATGATGTTATTCACAAGTATATATGTACAAGCAAATCACACAAGTTCCTAGTTTAGGCTTTCATGGGGTTTCATAGGTAAGTACCCTCTTGAAGTTTAGTTGGCTCAACCTGTCCTAGAAATAGTAACCGGGTTCTAAGGAGCTCAATATCACTGGATTGTTTCCTTGTTCATTGTTTCAATTCAGCCTCTTTAATGGCGACCGAAATATTCCAAGGAACCAACCCTCAATGAGTGTAGTATCGAGTATCTACCAACTTCGGACTGCACCAAAACCGGTCATCTCATTACATCCTAAAAGGCCAAGTTGGTCAATTAAAGGTTCTAAAAGTCCATTAGTGCTTCATGACATCACTCAGCATCCCCGTATTCTCTTTGATTAACTCAAAGGCTACCGGTACCCACAAATATGTCCCACTAATATAGCTATTGCTTAGACCATGTCGGTATACCCCGCACTGTTTCCACAATGTATTGCTATTTACCTATGAATGTTTCCCAAATCCGGGTAGAAGATTCAAACACAAACAATAGAACCAAAGTGTAAAGCAAACAAATCAAGCAAGATAAGCATGCAAAGGTGATCTAAACCCTAAGGTAACCCCACTTTTATAATTGTCCCCAGCAGAGTCTCCAGTTCTGTGATGCGGTGGGAGAACTGACTTGAGGTTTTGCGTTTGTATTTGCAAATGTTATGGTTTAGCAAGAGTCGCCACCGACTTTTATTTTATCCAAAAGGAAAGGTAAAAAAGCACAGGAAAGAGCTTTGAGATTGTTTTTTTGGGTTCGGGGGGTAGATTATGAAAAGGGAAGGTGTTAGCACCCTTTTCATCCATGGTTTTCCATGGGCTCTTAGTTACTTGTTTTAGATCACTTGCTTTGCTTTGACAATTGTTTGAAATGGTGCTTTGTGTGGTTTTGAAAGTATTTTGAAAAGAGGTCATCATTTTGGCAATCTTTGTAATGATTCTTGTTTGTAAGAATGTATACAAAGATGTTTGTCTTTTGAAAAATGTTTTAATGTTTTGAAAGTTGTTAGGAAATGTTTTGAAATGTGTGTGTTTGAAAATAGCAAGGATTGTTTTGCAAATGATCAAGTAACTAGAAGCTTATCTACCTACTCAAAAGTCTTTCTTGTACATTTTCATTCCTTTGACATTGTTAACCTACCATTTTTTTGGTAGATAACCCTATCTTTGGATGTTAAACGGGACGAGCGTGGGTCATCGTATGACCATGATAACAATATTGCCAAGTATCTTTAGCAAGTTTTGAGGGACTAAGATCATTTGTTTTTAGGCAACCAAGATAGCGTCATCGAGGGACTATGATCTTTTGTTTTGTTTTGTTTTGCTAAGATACCTAGCATGCATACCATGGCCATGTTTTAAGGCAACCAAATGGGTGAAACCCTAGAGATGCTTGTGTGCAAGGTGTTGTCATTTTTCATGCATTTTTGTCTTGTATTAGGTCATGCTATTTGTTTTGATTTTGTCTTATCATACAAACCCTAATTTACTAAACATGTATATAATGCGATAAATTGCGTAAAGTAAATCTAAACTATTACAACAATATTATGGGGAGGGGGATACAAGTTTTGAATGGGGATATTTGCACAAAATAAAACCCTAATTCACTATTACAACCCAATTGAATTTATTGTACAATAAATAAATAAACAAATATTTAAATATGCAATAAAATGTAAATATGCAAAAAAAAATGTTTTGTAATTGTTTTATGTATGAGAAAAATAAATTATTTAAGTCTTAAAATAAGGAAAAAATATTGTGATTATTTTTGAAAGGGTGAAAAACCCTAGTTTTTGATTACAAGAAAAATATATGTTTTCTAATATTATTTTTCCATTTTTGTTTAAGAAAAATAATAATAATATTATGTACAAATGTTTAAAAGATAAAATATGTATGAAAATAATTATTTTTATGTGAAAAAATAATAAACTAAAATGTATAGTATTTTCAAATTATTTACAAGTTTATTTAAGAAAATAAATTCTATTAAACCTAATAAACTATTTTTATGCCATAAAAATAATGAAAATAATAAAATAAAATGAAAAAAATTAAGAAAATATTTTTGGGATCTTTTAATGTTCAGAAAAAAAATAATAAAGTCAAAAATATAAAAATAACAAGAAAATATGAAAAATAACAAAATATGAATCAGGGGGTGCAGAAGCAAAATGAGGGGGGGGGGGGGGTATGGGAAGTAAAACAAACATGCCCAAACGCGCCAAGCCCAAGCCAACCTTCATCCCTGACCTTTGTCTCCTTCGCGCGCCTGATTTAGTTCAACCTGCAACTCTCTATTCTTTGCACAATAACAAAATCTTGCAACATAAAACTTGTAACATTTTTGATCACGATTCCAATGATATAAAAAACGTGACCTAACTCTAAAAGACCAATGAGAATTTTAATGGCCCTAATTTCTGACCTAGTTTTTTCATGAACTTTAACAATCAAATACTCTTAGCTCAGTTAATATAAATGGAAACTAAGCATATGTACAGCTCAAGCATGTTAAGGACTACATTTTTGCTTCACAAACCTAAGCTTAAGGATGCCTAAATAGAGAGATAGAAACTTGACAAATACCTTGTTCAGTTGAGTTTGGATATGGCAATGTGGGAACTTTGAGTGAGGCCTGAAGATCGTGTGAGCTTCCTTGAAGTTCCCTCAAGCTATCCCATTGCTCAGCTTGCCTTGAAGTTGCCTGAAACTCCTTGTAGAAGTCAACCTGCAAACTCCAAAAATGAAAATGGTGAAGCTTGAAACAGGGGATACAGTTTCAATACAAAGGCCTGGATAGTTTAGGTAGGAGGTATGGAATGTGTTTGAAGCCTTGAAACAAAAAACGCACGAGCAAATTTCAAGTTGGCAAGTGATTTGTAGAGAGTGCCCTGTTTGGGCAGAAAATGGTGTTTTTTTTGTGTTTGAGGGTGTCTGAGGTGTTATGAATTCGTTCTTAGGCTTGTTACAAGGTTCTGAGGTTGTTTGAAATGTTACTTAGCCTTGCCTTTATCAGATGGATGAGTTATATTGACTTTTGCAAATTTCTTGCTTTTGAAGAAAAGTTGGAAGTGACAATGCCAAAGCCTGTACAGGCTTGCTTGCTAGCTGCACATAGTTGGTACAGGTTTCCTTATATTTGTGGATATTGTTTGCAGCAAAAGATTAGGTCCATGGCTCAAGATTTTCAAAGTTGAAAAAGCAAGCTTTATCAAAGTAGCAATGTGAACTTTATGTCATTTTTGGATTAATTCATTGTGCAATGCTTCAAAAGTCAGAACAAGACCATTATCCAATGTGTTTGAATTTAATTATGGAGTGTAGAAGGGATTAGGACCTGTAAAACCAAGTACAAGCATGTTTGAAACTGATTTGCAACTTGTAACATTGTGAAAAATGCCTTGAACAAAAGTGATAAATTTCCATTTTCATTTCTTCAATTCTCCCTAACCATAAATAATCTTGGAGAGTTCTTGGGCATTTTGGAAAGCTTGTAACATGATCTACAATCCATCTTTGAAATACATCTTGAGATACCTCTTGGAACTAGGTGAAAAATTGTCATGAAGTTAGGTCAAAAATCTGCCTAAACTAGGGCAAAATTTCACTAAGTTAAAAAGTTTATCGACCCTTATTCACAAAATCATAACTTGAGATCCAAGCATCTTTTGGGAAAACTTTGTGAATAAAAGTTGTATATTTCATGTAGGAATACAACTTTCATGTTGGAAGTTTTATTTGAATCCAATTTCATCATGGTGAAAAGTTATGGAAAGTTGGGAAAAAATGAGAAATTTCCACAACTTAGAAAAATTCTAAGTTATGAAAAATTTCAAATTAAAACCCTAATTTGAAATTTTAGGTTTCTTGATAAACAAGTTTCACATTTTGACATACTTGATGAATTATTACCCTTGGCACTTGATTTTGGCCAAAAAGTGAAAGTTTGACTTTTCAGTGTACAATTGATTTTTGATCAGTTGACTGAAAAATTTATCTGTCAATCCTATGCTTTTGAGATCTTTTAAATCATGTGATTAGGTCAAGATGATGCAATTGAGTCCTTGAAATCATTCTTGAACCCAATTGGTCATTGGCTAGGTCAAAAATCAGAAATTTCTCTTTCTTAGTCAAAACCCTAATTTTGACCATTTTGCCCTTTTGATGATCTGATCAAATTTCTTGAGGAGTTGTGGTCCAAACTTGATCAAATGGTACATAGGAGCCTATAATGTTGATGTGGATAAAAAATTATGAAGTTTGACTGTAAATTGGCCATGGTTGACTTTTTCCCCAATACAGTTGATTTTTAGGTCAACTGTCTAATTGACTGGGCAAAAATGTGATTCAAGGCTTGAAACTTGGTATGAGTAATCTTAGGGGTCCAAGATGGTGTATGAAAGTCACATTAAGCATTGATGGTCCAAAACTCCTTGTGCAAACTCAAACCCTAATTTCAGGTCAATAGTGCAAGGAGATGTCTTGAGCTGAGCAAACCCTAATCCTGTCTTGAGTCTTGAGTCTAGGAGTCATGTTCTAAAACACTTAGTGAAATTTTTTAACCTAGTTTGGTCAGGATTTTGCCTTAACTTCTTGGCCAATTTTCACCAAGTTCTAATTTTATTTAGAAAAAATGGCCAAAATGAAAGTTGTAAATAATGTTTCAATCTTTCCAAAATGTCTAAGAACATGAAGAGATCATTTTTGAGATAGGAGATTCGAAGACTTGAAGTTGGCATTTCATTCTTGAATTTCAAGTCATTTTTATGAAGAACTCAAGACCAAATCTCATAACCTTATCGTCCAATCTCATTTTTCAGGTAATGTTGCTTCTAAATCTCCACATAATCAGAGGTTTACACAAATTTGTGATGCATTACACAAAAAATTGAGGCTTATCCACTTGGTTATACCATTTTTGGATGAAATTACAAAAAGCTCCATATCCATTTTCATAAAGATCACTTTAAACACAAAGTCAACTTCTTGAGCTCCCAAACTTGTTTCATCTGAAAACAAGCAAAGTCAAAACCAGAAGCAACAGGTCTAAGGCCTCCAACAACTTCAGACAATGCTTGTACGTCACATTGAAACTTGTTTTCCACTATTCTTCAAAAGCAAGCCACCTAGACAAAACCCTATAACTCAGAAATCCCTTGTGCAAAACATATATAACCTTTTCCATATAGATAAACAAGTTATTTGAAAGCAAGGGAACAAGTTCAAGATCCCTAAAACATGCTCAAGCACTCTCCAACCCAGAACTTTCCAAAAACACATCTTCTTGTGTGATACGGTGGGAGAACTGACTTGATGTTTTGCGTTTTATCGCAAATGTTGCGTTTAGCAAGAGTCGCCACCGACTTTTCTTTTATCCAAAAAGGAAAGGTGAAAAAGCATAGGAAAGACCTTTAGAGATGTTTTCTTGAGTTCGGGGGGTAGATTATGAAAAGGGAAGGTGCTAGCACCCTTTTCATCCATGGTTATCCATGGGCTCTTAGTTACTTGCTTAGATCACTTGCTTTTGTTTGAATATGTGCTCGTGGGTTTTGAAAGAATTTTGAAAATATAACTTTGTAATGATTCTCGTTTCTATAAGAATGCATACGAAGTGTTTGCTTCGAAAATGTTTTCAAGAAAGTGTTTGTGAATTGTGTTTCGGAAAGTGTTTTGAAAAGATGTTTGGCAATGGTTCTCGTCTCTATAAGAACGTATACAAAATGTTTTGTCTTTTGAGAATGTTTTGAAATGAAAGTGTAGGTGTAAAAATGTTTTTTATTGTGAGCAAGCGAGTAACTGAGAGCGAATGTACCTACTCAAAATGTTTTAGATGTGCTTTTCCTCCTCCTTTAGATGTTGCTATCTTACCATTATTTTGGTAAGAAGCCCCATCGTTGGATGTGAAGGGACGGGTGTGGGACGTTTGGATAATCATAGAAGGTAACTTATGAGACGTTTTAGCAATATCGTTTAGGGACTAGATCGTTTACCGTAGGCAACATCAAGGGTCATCGAGGGACTACGATCCTTTTTTATCGAAGGGTTTTTTCTAAAACGTCCCATATTCGAGGGACATGACTATTTTCCAAAAGGCAACAAAATGAGATTACCTTAGAGATGCTAGTGTGCAAGTGTGTTAGTTTGCATGCATTTGTCTTTGATGTTTGGTGAGCTACTTGTTAGTTTTTATCTTGTCATACATCCTGTTTTACTAAACATATATGAAAAGCAAGTAAAAATGAGGAAAATAAAACCTAAGCTATTACATCATTTTAGAGGGATGGGGGGTACAAATTAACAATAGGGATGAGGTAGAAACTAAAATATTACAACCATATCGAACAATAACAAAGATAATGTAAAGACAATACAAAATATAGGAAGAAATTCATTTTGAACCACTATGTGTCGGCCCATGCTGCTATGCATCGACACATGGCTTTTCCTTGCTCCTGTAAAAACAAAAATGACTCAGTATGAGTCGACACATAATAGGATGTGTCGACTCATGCACCCTTCTTGTGTCGACGCGAAGCGCGTATGTGTAGACCCATAGTCTTTTCCCACTTCTGTTTTGTAATCTGAAATCAGTATGAGTCGATGCATGAGGGTTATGTGTCGACTCATACCCTGTTTTTTCACTAGGATGAGTCGACACATGAGGATATGTGTTGATACATGCTGCATTTTCCTGCCTTAAACATTATTTTACTGAATGTACAGGTTAGCTTATGGCATATGATGGATAAACATGAACAACGAATGATTGAATAAGCCTAAACAAAGTGCAAATGACTAGTTCAAAAAGATATTAACGTACTACATCTTGTCTTCAAAATAAACAAATCATTAATGATGTATGGAAAGATATCAAATAAAAAGACTTACCTCTGAACTGCACTGTCTGTTTTAAATCTGAATGTTTTTCAAATGTGATGAATACCTCAATGAATCTCCAGAAAGCTACTCCGGACTGTTGAAACTAAGTTGGACTGCATTGTAATGTTTTTGGTGTTTTAAAGATGGAGATGAATAGCAACACATGAACTATTTTTGTGATGTTTTGGACCACCTTTGTATGTGATGAGTTGTTTGGTTTAAAGGAGAGTTTGTATGGTGGAGTAATGAGTTGGGTTTCTGTTTTGAACAAGAGCAGTTTTGGTTTTGAAAATGAGTCAAGGTTGCACAAAATATTATTTTTTTTCTTCTCAACAAAACTCTCTATATTTTTTCTAGAAAATCTTTTTTTCTCTTCAAAAACCAACCTCTTTGTCTTATGAGACAGTTATCTTTTTGTAGACCCCTTGACTGTGGTTTAGGGGGGAAAACAAATAAGTCATTTTGAATTATTTTTGCATACTGCTTTGATACTTTCTGCACACAATTTTCCTTTGCCCTTTTGGTACAATTTTGGGGCTGTTGTGGTGCAGGCTTGGGCAGACTGCATAGAGCAGTTTTGGACTGTATTGGGCAGCATGTATACTTAGGATGTAGCATGGCACAAGCTTTCTTGCAGGCAGCATAGTGTGTTATGGCAATGTGATATCATATTTTCTTCAACTTTGGACAGCATAGTTTGTAGCATGTCACAATTTTGGGTCTTGTGGAATATTTCATGCACATTATATCAAGGGCCAAAACATTGTGACAAAGTCTTTTGAGAAAATTCAATCAAGGCATAGTTGTAGAATTTGTAACTTAGTAAGAATGCCACTTTGTAATGACTTGAATTACTTGCATCATCTTGAATTATTTTATAGTGAAATTCCATGAAGCAAATGAAATTAACCCAGTATAGAAAATACTTAGAAAAGTTTCAAAGTCTCGCAAAGTTGGATTTTTGATTCTCTTGACCTTTGATGATCAAACTTCATATTTTTTTGATGTCTTGACATAATGTGATTTTTGGGACTCAAATTTGATCAAAAAGTAAAAATTTGACTTTTTTAGCATTCGGTTGACTTTTCCAGCAGAAACTCCAATTTTGCTCATTTTGCCACCCTTTTGATAATTTGAATGATTCTTCTTAGAAAATGTGGTCTGAGGCTTGAAACTTGACTGAAGTAATTCTAAGAATCCTTGAGATAGGAGAGGGCAAATTTTGGGGTACAACAACTGCCCCTGTTCAATCTTCTTAAACCTGAATAGTTAGATTGACATGTTTTGCAAGTCGTGACTCGAAGGTGGAAGATGATTGAACACTAGAGTGCCCAGAAATTTGCACTAGGTGATGTGATGGTTAAGGGAATAGGCTTAAAGATGCCATTTTGAGAGGCGATAGAAATTTGTAGGAGATGGGCTTAAAGATGCCATCCAGAAATTATTGTTGAAATGTGTCTGTAAGATGAAACTGAATGAGTATCAGAATGACGTCCGTGTCTGGAGCATATCTGAACAGTATCTGAAATCTGAATCTGAATGAGTATCAGGATGGCATCCGTATCGGGAGCGTATCTGAACTGTATTTGAACTTGAAATTTGAACGAGTATCAGAATGGCTTCCGTGTTTGGAGCGTATCTGAACTGTATCTGAACTTGAAATCTAAATGAGTATCAGAACGGCTTTCGTGTTTGGAGCGTATCTGAACTGTATCTGAACTTGAAATCTGAATGAGTATTAGAATGGCTTCCGTGTTTGAAGCGTATCTGAACTATGTGTGAATGGGTATCAGAATGGCTTACGTGTCTGGACCGTATCCGTACTGTATCTGGAAGGTGAATGAGTATAAGAATGGCGTCCGTGTCTAGAGCGTATCCGTACTGTATCTGGAAGCTGAATGAGTATCAGAATGGCGTCCGTGTCTAGAGCATATTTGTACTGTATCTGGAATCTAAATGAGTATCAGAATGGCATCCGTGTTTGGAGCGTATCCGTACTGTATCTGGAAGATGAATGAGTATCAGAATGACATCCGTGTCTGGAGCGTATCTGTACTGTATCTGAATCTGAATATGAATGAGTATCAGAATGGTGACTGTATCTGGAGCATATCTATACTGTATCTGAAAGAAATTTGAATAAGTAACAGAATGGCAACTGTGCCTGGAGCGTATCTAGACTGTATCATGATTGCATATTGTTAGCGGTAGCTTATTAATCTTATCCTGAAAAGGGTAAAATGTTAGCTGAAACACAAAGTTATGTTGCATGAAATGTATGACGCAATATATGTGTTTTATCAATGTTTATGATATGTGGATGTAATGTATGCGCATGTAAGCTGATTTGCTAAGGAAAATAAATCCTTGACTGCTGCTGAGGATATATGGATTCTTCATGTCTTGAAGTTGGAGTAATTGACAAAAAATTATGTTGTGAGCAATGCCATATACTGCTTGAGTAATCTGCTTGGGGAATCCAGAGAATTTTGATGACTTCTACTGGGGATTTAACAATGGGAATCTTCGTTCTATTGGGGAGAAACGAAAAAACTCTGTGGGGAAAAAAGCTTATTCCTGTTTGGGAAAAGTTTAGGAGTTTCGGTCGTCTACCCCTCTACTGGGGAATTATCCTAGGTTAGGGAGAAACAGAAGTTAGCCGTTATCCGATTGATTTTCAGGTTTCAAGATAACTTGCTGGGGAACTTTAGAGAAACTGGATGGTTTCCACCGAGGATTAATAGTTTGAAGTTTCAGCTCTGCTGGGGATCTTAATGACGTACTGTAGGGATTGCTCATGGAATATCCTAAAAACATTTTCCTAATCTTTCAACCTGTCAGTAATTGTTCTTTTCCATTTTGTTTATTTGTAAACAGTAATTATGTTCAAATGCATATGTTCATTAATGAATCATTGGACGTTTTTGCAGATAAAATACAAGTGTAAAAAGAAAAGGACAAATAGTTTTCTGTGATTTAAAGAGATATCTTTGTATTCACTTTGAATAAGTATTTTGTACAAAGGAGACAGACATCCTAGTAAGAGGACGGTGTCATGAAAATAAGAAAAATTTATACAAAGAAAGATAGCTATGTGTGATAATCCCATGGGGTTCCCATTCTGTTATAGCCTCCGTATCTCCGAATATCTTGTCTATTCATTGCTTCGTCCGAAGATGATTGAATTGATCAGAAGCTCCGAGTTTGTTATTGAAGAGATTATCCTCAAAGTGATCCAACGAGACATAGTCATACGCTTTAATTCCCTAACTTTTTCCTGGACCGCCCTTTCGGGTTTTCAGTCCACCGGGAAACCCTTTTTTACCCAAGTCGCCCTTTCGGGTTTTCAACTTGTCGGGCGTACATTTTTTATTTTATCCCTAATTTTTTCCCGAACCTTTTGGTTCGTCGGGATGCCCTTGTTTTGCCTAAGTGTGTCAACCTAGCGGGTCTCTTATGCGTAGTATCTTTTGACTATGTCTATGTTCGCAGGGTGTGGCAGGTCGTCACCGTCCATGGTGGTTAAGATCATTGCCCCACCGGAAAAGATATTCTTAATTACAAATGATCCTTCATAGCTAGGAGTCCATTTGCCCCTGGGATCACTTTGTGGCAAGATGATGCGTTTGATCATTAGATCTCCAACTTGATATACTTGGCGTCTGACTTTCTTGTTGAAAGCCTTGATCATCCGTTTTTAATACATCTGACCATGGAAAATAGCAGTAAGTCTCTTTTCATCAATTAAGTTTAGTTGATCAAGCCGGGTCTGGATCTAATCGTCCTCACTCAAACCCGCATCCTTCATAATTCTCAAGGAGGGGATTTGAACCTCGATAGGCAAGACAACCTCTATGCCATAAACCAAAGAATAAGGTGTTGCCCCAGTTGATGTGCGAGCCGTGGTACAGTACCCATGGAGAGCAAACGGTAGCATCTCATGCCAGTCCTTGTAGGTGACTGTCATCTTCTGTATGATCTTTTTAATGTTTTTATTAGCAGTTTCGACTGCACCATTCATCTTTGGCCGATAGGGGGATTGTTGTACCCCAAAATTTGCCCTCTCATGTTTTCCAAAGTCTTCCCCCTGCATGGTTGATCACAAACCCTTGCCTAAGGAAAAAGAAAATTTTTGAGTGGTGCTTTAAGTACCTTTCGATTGGCATTCTGAAAGACCCTTCGATTGGTATTCTGAAGGAGCATTTCGATTGGCATTATAGACAAGCACTTCGATTGGCATTCCAAATCCCTTCGATTAGCATTCTGAAAGACCCTTCGATTGGTATTCTGAAAGAGCCTTTCGATTGGAATTATGGACAAGCACTTCGATTGGCATTCTGAAAGACCCTTCGATTGGTATTCTGAAAGAGCCTTTCGATTGGAATTATGGACAAGCACTTCGATTGGCATTCTGAAAGACCCTTCGATTGACATTCCAAAAATGCCTTTCGATTGGCATTATGGACAAGCACTTCGATTGGCATTATGTCAAAGCCCTTCGATTACAATTCTGAAAGACCTTTTCGTTTGGCACCCTGGGCCAAGCCTTTCAATTGGCATGCCAAGGGATCCTTCGATTTAGCATTGTGTCAAGGCAGCTTTGACAGGCATGTTAACCATGTCCTTCGATTAGCATGAACAACACCTTTCGATTGGCCTGTTAACAAAAGCCTTTCGATTGGAATTTTAATTAGTACCCTTTGATTGGTATCTGAACAAGATCTTTCGATTGGCGTAGCAAAGGACTCTTCGATTGATATTTCAATAAATACCCTTCGATTGATATTTGGACAAGGGACATTTGAAGAACTCCTTCCAGGCCATTCGAAAGAGGCCATCAAGAGGGTACTCAAAAAACATGTCCAGGTACACTGAACATGAGAAAATGGCATGTTTTCCTTGCAAATATAGAAATAATTAAATGCTGATTTGGGATTCAATTCCTGAGTTAAAGGCCAGATTCTTGCCTTTTCTGTTCCTAACTCCACAAGAGCTGATTCGACCAGAGTGACTCTTTTCAAATCAAGCAGTCGAACCAGAAGAAGTCCATTCGAAGGAGGCAACTTAAGACCAATCGAAGAGCATGGCCTGAAGGCATTCGAGAATCAAAAGTGTCCAGGTTCATTCAAGAGACATGAATATTTCAAAAAAGGAATTTTTTTAATGTGTCTGATTCTTGTCTCATGGCTTTAAAGGCCTAGTTAAATGGTTGTCCCTTGCCATTTTCATGCACCCTCACACTCCTATAAATACGAGGCCAGTGACACATTACAGAGGACAAGGAAACACAAAAAAACAGAGGATTTGGAGATACGCTGCCCACAAACCCACCAAAGGTTGTCAATATTTTCAGAAGTAATCCAAGCCAAAGCAGCCATTCAGCAAACATCTCCACGCCCAGAAATCCCAGATCGAAGGTACTCACATCCAGAAAGTGCCAAATCGAAGGTTCCAACTACTGGTAAGAGAGGGTAAAATGTCAAATCTTGTGTTTACATAACATATCCATATTTGTTGTTTCATTCGATTATCATTCTAGACAGAATCAAAGGGCTTGGGTTTGGCACCAGGTCATGTTTTTGTTGCTAACACTTGCTACAGATATAGCCTGAAAAGACTCAGCGCGCACAGGATCGAAGGACCTGGGTTTGGACACCCAGGTCATGCGTTTTATTTTGCTAACGTATTTTTGCAGATGCAGTGCCTTCACAGGTGACCCTTCAGGCCTTTCCAGCAACACCCTTCATAGAATCGAAAGGCAGCCTTCTTCCTCTGAATCGAAGCCCCCCTTCTCCCTGCAATCGAAGCTTTCCCTGTCAATTCCCAAACACCAAATTCAGGCCCATCACCCCCCTGAGTTTGTTTATTTTTTTTTCTTCTTTTCACTACTTTCTATTTTCTTTTTTTTTTATTTTGTTATTATTAACTAATTAACTTTTCATAAAATCAGAAAACCCCAAAAAAAGTAATATTTTTTTAATTTCATTATTTTATTACTTTTGTAAATAAATTGCAACAAATTAACTTAGTTTTTAATTAGGTTTAATCTTAACATATTTTGCAATAAATTAAAATTGACTTAGAATTAGGTTTTTTTTAATATTTCTCATTTTATTTCTTTAATTAAAATAAAACTCAAAAATATTTTCTTTTTAATTAATTAATCATTAGTTAGGCTTAATTCTTAAATAAAAAATGACAAAAAATATGCTTTATTCAATAAAAGGGTCAAAACCCTAAAGGACATTCCGATTCAATTTTCGCGCGCGTTTATTTTATTGTAACTGCCTACTGGGATGTATTAGCTTAACTAAGACTTTTTACACTTTACTGCTTTATTCCCCCAATTTTGGACATGTAAATAATCCCCCTCCCCGAAGCCTTGTAATAGCGTAGGATTTACAATTCCCGCACTTTAAATTCCTGTACATATATTAACTGTTTAGATGTATGCTAACTAGGCTATGCATGACAAGATTAAATCTTAACTTAAAATCAACAGTAGCTCACCATGACATGCAAAGATAATATAACTGAAAATTGACACACTTGCACATGCCACTCCTAGGGTACACCTCACTTGGTTGCCTCGAACGCGGTCATTAAGTATAGGATGTTTTAGAGGTCGCTCTCCTGTCCAAAGATCATAAGTTGCCTCGAAACGGTTGCCTCGGAAAAATGATCTAAGACATTAGGGTTACCGCTAAGGCGTCCTAACATTGCTTTAGTGACCACACATCCCTTAAATCGAATTGACCCGAAAACTCCAACGACGGTGCTACCTACTCCTCAATAGTGGGATAGAATTGTCTAAAGGACATTTACACAGTTTAATTCCTTTTTGAGTAGGTAGAGGTTCTTAAGTACTTGCTCCTTTTAAAAACAAAACAAAACTTTTCGCACTTACACCCCTTTCAAATAAAAACTCTTTTCAAACCCACAAACACAAAGAAAAACAAACTTTTGAAAACACAGTGAGCAAGTACCTAAGAGCCCGTGGATAACCACGGATAGAAAGGGTGCTAACACCTTCCCTTTCTATAATCTACCTCCCGAACCCGAGAAACATCTCGAAAAGGAATTTTTCTGTGCTTTTGTCCTTTCCTTATTGGATAAAATAAAAGATGGTGGCGACTCTTGCTTACCGCGACATTTTGCAAAAACAAACGCAAACGCGAACCAGTATTCCAAAACAGCCAGTTCTCATTCCCACCGATCACAGGGATGAATTGTGATGTTGAATCTTGAACTGCTCGCGCAAGGCAGTGATCATAGTATTGTTAAGGTTTGTACCATTATCAGTGATGATCCTTTCTGGGATACCGTACCGGCAAATAAGATTCTGCTTAATGAAGCGGGCAACAACATTCTTAGTAACAGATGCGAAGGAGGCTGCTTCGACCCACTTTGTGAAATAGTCAATGGCCACTAGAATGAAGCGGTGTCCATTGGAGGCTGTAGGCTTGATCTCCCCAATCATATCAATTCCCCATATAGTGAAGGGCCAAGGAGCTGTTAAGACATTTAGAGGAACCAGAGGCACCTGCACCTTGTCTGCATAGATTTGACACTTATGACAGGTCCGAGAGTGTTGATAGCAGTCCGCTTCCATGGTAGACCAATAATAGCCTGCCCGTAGGATTTTCTTCGCCATCGTATGCCCACTAGAGTGAGTGCCAAAGGTACCTTCATGTAATTCAACCATAATCTCTTCAGCTTCAATCTTATCTACACAACGGAGCAGAATAGAATCATGATTGCGTTTGTATAGGATGCCATTACTCAGGAAGAACTTAGCGGAGAATCTCCTTAGGAAATTTCTATCATTGATTGAAGCTCCTTCTGGATATTCTTGAGCCTCGAGATACCTTTTGACTTCATGAAACCAAGGCTGGTCCACTAATTCTTCAGTATTAATCTCGTGACAGTGTGTTGGTTCGTCCATTCGTTCAATGGTGATCTGGGGAGCCTCGTTATCCCAATTAAGTTTAAACACAAATGACATTGTGGCTAGAGCATCTGCTAGCTGATTTTCTTCTCGCGGGAAATGCTCGAAGGTAATCTACTCGAAATATGGTAACAATGTAAAAACATGTTCTTTGTAAGGGATAAGGTTTGGATGCTTAGTGTCCCATTCTCCTTTGATCTGACTGATGACCAAAGCTGAATCTCCAAACACATTTAAAGATTTAATTCCCAAATCTATGGCAGCCTTGAGACCAAAGATGCATGCTTCGTATTCCGCCATGTTGTTCGTACAGTTGAAGCAAAGTCTGGAAGTAAAGGGAGTATGGCACCCTTCGGAGATATGAGTACAACGCTGATACCATTACCAAGTGCATTGGATGCCCCATCAAAGAATAGGGTCCATCGGGATCCTTGTTCAGGTCCGTCATATGGTCTGATTTCTTCACAATTGTCTAATGTCATGATGTCTTCATCTGGGAATTCAAATTCATGAACTGATAATCTTCTACAGCTTGATGAGAAAGATGGTTAGCTAGCACGCTGCCCTTTATAGCTTTTTGGGTAGTATACTATATGTCATATTCTGTTAGGATCATCTTCCATCTAGCTATCCTCCCATACAGAGCAGGCTTCTCAAAGATGTACTTTATCGAATCCATCTTAGATATCAGTAGAGTGGTATGAGTCAACATATAATGTCTTAGCCGGCGAACAGCCCATACCAGAGTGCAGCAAGTTTTCTAGAGCAGTGATTATCTGGTTTCACAGTCGGTAAACTTTTTGCTCAGGTAGTAAATAATGTGCTCTTTTCGGCCAGACTCGTCATGCTGCCCAATACACACCCCATTGAGTTCTCTAAAACTGTCAGATACAAGATCAGTTGTCTTCCCTCGAACGGTGGCATCAAGACAGGAGGCTCTTGTAAATACTCTTTGATTTTGTCGAAAGCAATCTGACATTCATCATTCTATCTGACTACTTGATTTTTCTTCAACAGTTTGAAGATTGGTTCAGAAGTAGACGTTAGGTGAGAAATGAATCTGGCAATATAGTTCAGGCGTCCCAAGAATCCTCTGACTTCCTTTTCAGTGCGAGGAGCAGACATTTCTTGTATTGCTTTGACCTTGGCAGGATCAACCTCGATGCCTTTGTTGCTGACAATGAAACCTAAGAGTTTACCGGACGTGACTCCGAATGTGCACTTAATTGGATTCAACCTTAGTTTGTACTCTTTCAATCTCACAAACAGATTTTGCAAGTGATCAAGGTGTTCTTCTTCAGTTTGTGATCGGGCTATCATGTCATCTACGTAGACCTCTATCTCATGATGTATCATATCATGAAACAAAGCTACCATGGCGCGTTGATAGGTTGCACCGACATTCTTTAGTCCGAATTGCATCACTTTGTAATAGAACGTACCCCACTGTGTGACAAATGTAGTTTTCTCCATGTCCTCAGGTGCCATTTTAATTTGGTTATAACCTGAGAATCCATCCATGAAAGAAAACACTTTGTGTCGGGCTGTATAATCAACCAGGATGTCGATGTGTGGAAGTGGAAAATCATCTTTAGGGCTGGCCCTCTTTAAATCTCTATAATCCATGCACATTCTTACTTTGCCGTCCTTTTTAGGCACGGGAACAATGTTGGCAACCCATTGAGGATATAAAGTAATAGCTAGAAATCCAGCATTGAACTGTTTCATGACTTCCGCTTTGATCTTCTCTGACATGTCAGGTCTCATGCGGCAGAATTTTTGTTTCACTGGTGGACAATCTTCTCTTGTTGGCAGACGATGTACCACGATGTCTGTATCAAGTCCCATCATGTCTTCGTATGACCAGGCAAAGATCTCAACATAATCATGCAATAGCTGAATTAGGCGTTCCTTGACACTCAGCTCTAAATTGGCACCCACTTTGATTTCCTTTTTATCCTCCTCGGTACCCAAGTTGATTGTATCCAATAACTCCTCCTGAGGCTGAATAACTTTTTCCTCTTATTGTAGTAGTCTGGCCAATTCCCTTGGCACCTCACAATCTTCCTCACCTTCGTATTCGGCTTGGTAGATCAGATCTTCAAAGTCATTGAAGGCTATAGCAGTATCGTTACCCATGGGATCCGGAATGGAGGGATACCTGCATTTGTGAGTGTGGGTGTGTGTAAGGGTATAGCCATCTTTAAACAATAAAATGTAAAAGAAAGACAATGAGCACAAAAGGTTTATATATTAAAAAGCGTCCATGATTCATTGAATGTCATATGAAGATGAAATAAAAACCCTTACAAATGGACCATTGTGCCTCGGGTAAGACACAAGGTTTTTAAAGTGTGAATTGTTCGTGAATATTACAAGTCCAACAGAAATGTAAAAGATAAATTACTGAGAGATGAAAGTTATTGGGACAAAGTCTTTGGCTTCCTAGTTGCAAAGTCCTCCGTTGACAGTAGGAAATATCCAATCTTCCAAGCTGGCATCCTCTTCATTGTCTTCTACTGCATTGACCCATTGGTTTCTAATCTTCACAGGTGGCCCTCCAGCACGGGCACGGCGCACAGTTTTCTGAGCAGTTGAAGTAAACCCCAAGCCAAACTTGTCTGATTTGTACGGAATGTCTGGAAGTTGCCCCCAGATGGTGCATCCACCCTCTTCCACTACTGCCTTTGCATCCTTTAGATATGACATCCGAAGTGGAGGTCTTATGATCTTAGGAATCGAGGATACCGCCTTGGTCACTGCTACTTCTTGAGAGACTTCTTCAAAATGTTGGAAAGGGGTTTCAATAAACTCGCCATCCAACTCCACATATCGGAAGGAATTCAGATGACTAATCATATACTCCTCCTCTCCATGACAGTTATGATTTTTCCTTGGACTGGGTACTTCATCGTTTGGTGTAGTGTGGAGGTGACGGCACCGGCACTGTGGATCCAGGGGCGTCCTAATAGACAGGAATAAGAGGGACGGATGTCCATCACATAGAAGGTTGAGTTGAAAATCTTAGTTCCCACCTTTATTGGGATGTCCACCTCCCCGTGGACCATCCTCTTCGAACCATCAAATGCTCTCACCACTATGTTACTGGGTTTTAAAGTCATCCCTTCGCAATCCAATCTATCAAGGGATTTCTTCGGTAAGACGTTTAAAGATGATCCCTTGTCCACCAAGACATGGGCCAGAGTCGTTCCTCTACACTCCACAGAGAAATGTAATGCCTCATTGTGTTTTCTCCCTTTGGGTGTCAAATCAGCATCGGAGAAACCTAAGCCATTATCAGTTGTCAAACTGGCCACACAATCCTGGAATTGGTCAGCAGACGTCTCTTGTGGCACATGGGCTGTCTTCAAAAATTTTACCAGAGAGTTCGCATGTGCCTCAGAGCACAGCAGCAATGCTAGCATAGAGAACTTGGAAGGGGTTTGCCCCAACTGTTCAACCACATCATAATCACTCTTCTTTATTATCCTCAGGATTTATTCCATTTCCTTCTTGGATGTTTCGGGGATAGCCAGTGATTGAGCCTTCGTCCGGACAGACTCTTCTTGAACGCTTTTTCCTGTATTCTCAGCAGTGGAAGTATTAGTAGGGATAAGGATCGTATTATCTTTGTCAGTGGATACACTTGCAGGTATAATCACTGGTGCAGAGGTAATCTTCGGAACAGCCACAGGTCCAAAAACTGCCTTTGGAGGGGCAATCTCTGGAGAGAAGATTCTACCACTGCAGGTAATCTTGCTAGTTCTGGAAATATTGCTAATGTCGGAATTTTCCTCTTCAGAGCTCTCTTCTTCGGCAGTTAGATCATCCTGTTTAATACCATGGTAGTAGATTTCTCCACCGTAATTCCATGGTACTGTTTTATCTGACTTGTATGGGACCGGCCCGGGCATTATAATCTTAAGTGGAGTAGTCTTTGGAGCAGGTGTAATCCTAACGGGTCTTTTAGGGGCCCGGGAAGGATTGGCGTAGATGGTTATAATTGAAATGTCTTTAACAGGAACAGGTGAAAAAGGAGCATTCTCGAACATAATTTCTTGGTTATCAATCAGTCGTTGGATACCCTTTTTCAACAGAGGGAAATCAAATGATGAGGATAGGCAAACATGGCAGTCTTTGTCACAACCTGGGAATATACCAGCTTTCAACAAATTCAACTTAATGATCAGGAGCGGAGTCAACAGTTCATCCACGGTGGCAACAAGTAAATCTTCCTCGACAGCATTGGCATTGTGACCATGCCTATGCATCGTAGCGGAAATGACATTCGGTTTCTCAGGCGCATCAAACTCAACTTCCTTTGCATCTATCAGGTCTTGAATTTTGTTCTTCAGAGCCCAACAGTTGTTAGTGTCGTACCCTGGACTTTCAGAATGGTATGTGCATCTGGCATTCAGATGGTAATGAGGAGACGCAGTATTGGGATTCTTTGGGGCCTCTTTTAAAGTTTCCAAATTCAAATTTAGAAGATGTGGTAAAACCTGGGCTGGAGTCATGTTATTCCTGGTGAATTTCCGGACTGGCCTTTCCACCCTTGGCTGGTTATTTCTTGGCTGGTGTTGGCTCTTAAATTCGACACCCTTGTTTCATTAAGGTCAGCCATTAAAGCTGAAGGTTGTTTTCGACCAGCGAAGTCCGTCGAAATACCCATCGAAAGATGGCAATGTACTTAGAAGATTTCTTCCAAGGGAGAAGTTGGTTGCCTTCGACGTCGAAGGTGTTTCTCGTCGAAGATGCTTCTCGACAAAGGTGTTCGATGGTTCAGAGTGGAACAGTTTGAAATTCAAGCATTTGGAGGGAAAACGATTTCTAGCGGTTACCAAGTGCAACGTGCAAAGATCTGGAGCGTCGAACATTGAGAACGTGCCAAGTGGGATCATCTCGAAGCAGTGTAACTGCCCGACGGTTACTTGGGATGTTTTAGTATAAATAGTAGTAGTTCACGCAGTTTCTCGCGTGTGTTCACAATTATATACAAAGTCACTCATATAGATTCGAGTACCCAGCGTGTGAGAAAGAATTGTTGAGAAATGTATGTGTGAAACACCAACTTTATTAATCAAAGTCATTTACTTTTCCAGAAACTTTACTTGCTTTCTTCTTTACATTCCTGTCGAAGCCCTTTATTTAAAGCCTTCATTTATTTTATCAAAGTCCTTTTTCCATGCAATTTACTTAAAGCCTCCCTATTTTATTGTCATTTAATCATTATCCAATTCAATCAAAACCTCAAAATCAACCTATGTCCTAGGATCAATCTGATCGATCCTGCGAGTAACCAAATAAGTAACCATTTGGAGGATCAGCGGTTGTTTACTAATAACCACGGTAAACAAATTGGCACACCTGGTGGGACTGTGTGTTGATTGTTGAACATAATCTCATCTTTTCGAGGAGCGTTGTATGTTATTGAGAAGTGGTAGAATATACACTAACGATAACAATACTGCTAGAAGAAGGGAAGAGATGGCGAATCCGCCAAACAATAACGAAATCCCACAAACGAATGTGGGAGCAACGGTTATCCCGACCGTAAGTGAAGCGATAACCGCTGGTTCGACACCAGCGGTAACGGTCACAGCAACGGGGCCATTACCTCCGTTCACAGGCCCCAGAGTGCCTTTGGGAACTCCCCCACAAAGGGGAAATTTAGGCACAAGGCCTTTTGTTCCCCCAGGATTTATGACAGGCGGTCATAATCGAGAACCACTCTATGGCATGCCAACTTCTGACTTGGCTAGCCTGACGAATGATGCGTCCACTTTTTCAGACCCTTTAGTGAGTGCCTCTTCGCCACTCCAAGGCTCTGGAGTAGGTATGGCGAATAGAAATAGGACCCAACTCTTAGGAGGAACGTCCCAAGTAGCCCATGGCCTTACAAATGCCTCGACAACAGTCTTGAGGCACCAAATGGACGAAAGCAACCATGATATGGTGCAAATGTTGGCACAAACTTTAAGTACAGTGTTAAACCCTCTAATACAAAACATTACTCAATCGAATCAGCAGATGACAGCGCAAATGACGCGTTTGGCTGATTTCTTTGGAGTACCCCAACCTATTCGACAGCCCCAAAGGGCGCAAATAAGGGGAAACCAGGGTGTATTCTTAGAGGAAGAAACCACCATCAACCAAGTCCAACAGCCTGTCGAAGAAAACCTTAGGGCACGATTGGAGCAACCTGTCGAGGAACCTAGGGTAATAACCCCAGAGGTAAGGTTAGTTAACAGAAACCAAAATGCTGACGAAGTAGTTCAGCATATCCAATACCAAAACATGGGTTTGGAAAATAATCTGGCAACCATGATCGAAAGGATCATGACCCAAAATGGGATGAACATGGGCTTTCGAAGGCCCAACTTTACATCCCCATTGTCAGAATACGTGTTACAAACAGACTTACCTCCTAGATATAAAGTCCCCAAATTCACTAAGTTCTCTGGGGACACGACAGAATCTACTGTCGAACATGTGGCGAGATACTTGATCGAAGCAGGAGATATTTCGAATAACGAAAACCTGAGGATTAAGTACTTCCCAAGTTCTTTAACAAAGAACGCTTTTACTTGGTTTACAACTCTTCCCCCCAATTCGATCCATCACTGGACCCAGTTGGAAAGATTGTTCCATGAACAATTCTACATGGGGCAAACCAAGATAAGCCTGAAAGAACTGGCCAGTGTAAAGAGACGTTTCACTGAACCTATAGACGAATATCTAAATAGGTTTAGGTTGCTCAAGGCGAGATGTTTTACACAAGTGCCGGAACATGAGTTAGTCGAAATAGCCGCAGGCGGTTTAGATTATTCCATTAGGAAGAAGTTAGATACCCAATACCTGAGAGACATGGCCCAACTGGCCGATAGAGTTCGACAGGTAGAACGCCTCAAAGCTGAAAAAGCAAAGGCAACGAAAGCTCATAAGAGAGAGAGGATAGCGTATGTTGAGATGGATGACGAAGATCCAGAATCCTTCGACGATACTATAACTGTCGAAGAAGGAGAAGTCGATTTAGCGGAACTAAAACAAGGGCCACCATACTCTTGCAAACTGTTAGTCCCCTCAAGTGGGAAAAATCCCATTGGTCCAGAGAGGACCAACGATAGGTTCCCCAAAAAGACTTATAATTTTGACATCACAAAATGTGATGAAATATTTGACTTGCTTGTAAAAGATGGCCAAATGATAGTACCCCCAGGGGTAAAAGTGCCTCCTCTTGATCAAAGAAAGAAGAGAGGCTTTTGCAAATATCATAATTTTTTGGGCCATAAAACTTCTCAATGTTTTCTTTTCAGGAATCTTGTGCAAGACGCTATCGAAGAAGGGAGGTTGAAGTTTGCTGACAAAACCCCCATGGCTGTCGACTCAAATCCGTTGCAGGCTGAAGCCCACTATGCTGAGCCTTCTGAGGTGAACATGATCGAGGCAACCAGGAGCCAGTCGAAGAGGCCAGGAATCACAATGGTCGAAGTCTCAAAGGACCATATCAACATGCCAATCTTTGGCAGTTTTTCTGGGAATTTATCCAGAAAGACAATTGAAGCAGTTCAGAAAGCGGTCGAAAGCCCAAAGCCGGAGACCGTTGAAGCACAAAAAACTGGACCAAAACCCAGTTCTCACTTGGCCACAGTTCAAGGCCAGACAGAGAATTTGGAGATACAAATGAAGCAGTTAACTCTTGCCAACAAAGATACAATGAATATCAACATGGTCGAACTCTCTGACCCAAAAGCATCAGAAGAGGCCATGAGGCAAGAACAAGCTAATAAGACTGCTTTCCCTCGGGAAAATGAAAATCTGGCAGATTTTCTGCAAAGATGCCAGAAAAAGAAGTCAGAGGTGATGCTGTGTCCAAGATGCAGTTCGATCTTTGACAAAAAAGCTGCTGAGCACATTCAAGGCGTAAGAGCAGCAAATAAGAGAAAGGAAAATGTTGATCTTCGACATGACCCCAGAAGAGCCTCCCAAAGAGGTTCAAACCAAGAAAAGAGGCCATTGACTTTCAGGCCTCCAACAAATGTGCCAGTAGATACCTGGTACAAAACCTCTGGTCGAAAAAGGCCAAGTGAGGAGAGATGGCACTCTTTCGACGTGCCAAGGGGTTCATCTTTAGCACAAAAGAAAGAGCCTCAAGTTGCTGCACCCAAAGTTGCACAAGTGTCAAGCAACTACAAAGGGAAAAATCCCATGTCTCGATCTCAATGGAGGAGATACCAAAGGAGACGAAAAGCTGAGAGGGAGGCTGCCAATGAACCAAAGGCAGAAACCAGTTCAAATGTTCCTCTAAGGAAGCAAAGGAAACCTCTGGAGAGAGAGCCAGTAACCAACAGGCTAGTTTGGCCTAACCAAGGTGAGATCGAAGACGAAGACGGTTCTGAGTCTGATGATACTTTGGACATAATGGTGAATATAGTCTCAGTGCTGCCCAGAGAATTCAACCGACAGGTGGAGGTCGAAGCAAGTGACTGGGAAGTGGAGCAAGAAATGGCCAAACATAGGCCAGTGTGCTATTTCGTCATGGACAATGGCACCACTGAGGAACAAAATGGATTCTTCGAACCACCTACAGAGGCGATGAAAAATCACCTCATGCCTTTATTTATAAGGGCTAAACTCGAAGAAACTACAGTGAATAAAATATTGGTGGATTGTGGGGCAACCATCAACATTATTCCTCACTCTATGCTAAGGAAAATTGGCAAAAGGGATGAGGACATTAAGCCTCACAACATGGTCCCGTCGAACTATGAGGGCGGCATAGGGACCACTATGGGAGTAATCCAACTAGATATCAAAGTAGGGTCTATCCTTCGACCAACAATGATTATGGTCATATCGGCCAAACCTAACTACAATCTTTTGTTGGGCCGTGAATGGATTCATGGTGTTGGTGTTGTGCCATCATCGATGCACCAGAGACTGCTGCTATGGCGTCCGGATGGGATGGTCGAAAACATAGAGGTAGATCAAAGCTATTACCTGGGCGAAGTGAATCACCTGGGGCTGGCAGATTTCGACAAGAACTTGGCTCACATAGGACCATGTCCAACACCTGACTTCGACATGGCGCCAGCGTCAAATACTTTTTGTTCCCTATACCTGCATCCTGAGCATGGTTTCCAATGGGACAGAGAAGACTTGTCCCACATAGACTTCAGTGGGTTAACTGATATCCAACCAACTGGTTGGGGAAGTGAATTCAGTGATAATGACTGAGTCACAATCATTGAAGCGAATTTCGGCTTATGTAGCCGAAACAAAGATGATAACGGCTCTCGAAGCCGAAGTAAAGTACATGGCCACACATGCCAATGATCAACAGTTATCTGCTGCAGGTCCAGGAAAGGATTTCGATCCAGAACCCCCTGATATCATGCCTGAAGGAATGCAGGAACAGAGGCTCGACGCCATCTATGACGATGAGCCTTTGGGCTTCGAAAAGGACCCCTTGGCGAACAACATTAAAATGTTAGCGCAAGATCCTTTAGAAGAAATCAACTTAGGCGAAGGGTCAGAGAAAAGGCCAACTTACATCAGCGCCAAAATTGACCCAGAACTTAGGTTGGAAGTAATCCAATTGTTGAAAGAGTTCAAGGACTGTTTTGCATGGGATTACGACGAAATGCCTGGTCTCAACAGAGGATTGGTAGAACTTCAGTTGCCAATCAAACCTGGGAAGAAGCCAATTAAGCAAAGTCCAAGACGCTTCACTCCAGAAATACTGTCGAAGATCAAAACGGAAGTCGAAAGACTTCTGAAATGCAAATTCGTACGCGTTACAAGGTATGTCGAATGGATTGCAAACATTGTGCCAGTGATTAAGAAAAATGGTACATTAAGGGTGTGCATAGATTTCAGAGATTTGAATGCTGCTACGCCCAAAGATGAATATCCTATGCCTGTGGCGGAAATGCTAGTCGATTCTGTCGCTGGTTATGAATACCTGAGTATGCTCGATGGTTATTCAGGATATAATCAAATATTCATTGCTGAAGAGGATGTGTTGAAAATAGCTTTTCGATGCCCTGGGGCCCTAGGCACTTACGAATGGGTAGTGATGCCTTTTGGCCTAAAGAACGCTGGGGCAACATACCAGCGAGCAATGAATACTATCTTCCATGATTTTATTAACACTTTTATGCAAGTATATATTGATGACATTGTTATAAAATCTGTTTCCAGGAAGAATCATATTGACCACCTTCGACAATCGTTCGAAAGAATGAGAGAACATGGTCTGAAGATGAACCCTTTGAAGTGTGCATTCTGTGTGAAAGCTGGAGATTTCTTGGGCTTCGTTGTCCACAAGAAAGGAATCAAAATCAACCAGAACAAGACGAAGGCAATTCTTGAAGCGAAAGCGCCATCGAATAAGAAGGAACTGCAATCTCTGTTAGGAAAGATAAATTTCTTAAGGAGATTTATATCTAACCTAAGTGGGAAAGCTCAGGCCTTTTCACCCTTACTTCGACTGAATAAAGAGGGGTTCGAATGGGGGCAAGAGCAACAAGAAGCCTTCGACAAAATCAAAGGATACCTCACTAAGCCACCTATTTTGGTGCCTCCTTGTAGCAATAGGAGTATGAGATTGTACATAGCTGCATCCGACAAAACTTTGGGAAGCATGTTAGCCCAAGAAGATGAGAATGGAGTCGAAAGACCCATTTACTATCTTAGTAGAGTTTTGAACGATGCAGAAACTAGATATAGTGAAGTTGAAAAATTGTGTCTATGTCTGTATTTCTCTTGTACAAAACTCAAGCAATATATAAAACCAGTTGATGTGTATGTTTCGTCTCATTTTGATGTTTTCAAGTACATGTTGTCGAAACCTATCTTGCACAGTCGAATTGGCAAGTGGGCATTAGCATTAACTGAATACTCCTTAACCTTTATGCCTCTTAAGGCAGTGAAAGGACAAGTGGTTGCAGACTTTATAGTCGACCACTCAATTCAAGTTGAGGATATTAATTATGTGGAGATAGAACCTTGGAAATTCTACTTCGATGGTTCCAGCCATAAAGATGGAACGGGAGTAGGGGTCTTGATCATTTCTCCAGAAAAAATTCCAACAACATTCAAGTACAAGATATCAGGTTCTTGTTCGAACAATGAGGCTGAGTATGAAGCTCTAACTACTGGCCTTGAAATATTGTTGGAATTGGGGGCAACTCGAGTCGAAATAATGGGAGACTCAGAGTTAGTCATTAAGCAAGTCACAAAGGAATATAAATGCATAAGAGAAAATCTCATTATGTACTTTGTGATAGCAAATCGTTTATTGAAAAAATTTGAAATGGTCAATATTCGACACATACCCAGAGTGGAAAATCAAATAGCCAATGACTTGGCACAAATTGCATCTGGGTATAAGATTTCAAAAACGAGATTACAAAGAGCAATCGAAGTTCGAGAAAAGATAAAAGCAACTTGTCTATCACCAACAGACTTGGAATCGACAAGACTAGGATATGCTGATCAAAGTAACTTCGAAATTTCGTTCATAGATAATTTGTCAGAACAAGATTGGAGGAAACCCATTGTGGATTATCTTCAAAATCCAGGAGCTTCGACAGAACGAAAAACAAAGTACAGAGCGTTGAGTTATGTACTCATGGGTAATGAGTTATTCAAGAAGACGCCTGAAGGGGTATTGCTAAAATGCTTAAGTGAAACTGAGGCATACATAGCCCTTTCGACTACGCACGCTGGGGCATGCGGGGCTCACCAAGTAGGCCATAAGATGAAATGGTTGTTGTTTCGACAAGGACTATACTGGCCCACTATGCTGAAAGATTGTGTTGAGTTCGCCAAAGGTTGCCAAGAATGTCAAGTACATACAGGCATCCAACATGTACCAGCAAGCGAACTTCACTCAATAGTGAAACCTTGGCCCTTTAGAGGATGGGCGTTGGACCTCATTGGAGAGATTCGACCAGCATCATCAAAGAGTCAGAAGTATATACTGGTAGGCATTGATTATTTTACTAAGTGGATCGAAGCTATCCCTTTAGTCAATGTAGACCAAGAAAATGTCATTGAATTTATTCAAAAGAACATTATCTTTAGGTATGGAATCCCTGAGACTATAACTACTGATCAAGGGTCAGTTTTCACTGGTCGGAAGATGCAGGAATTCGCTCAGGAAACAGGTTTCAAACTCCTAACATCAACGCCTTATTATGCACAGGCAAATGGTCAAGTCGAAGCAGCGAACAAAGTAGTGATTGGCTTGATAAAAAAGCATGTTGGGAAGAAACCAAAAAATTGGCATAAGACGTTAGACCATATTTTGTGGGCTTGTCAAACGTCCCCAAAAGAAGCCATAGGTACAACACCATATAGGCTAACTTTTGGCCATGATGCAGTGTTGCCAGCAGAAATTTGTCTTCAATCTGCAAGGGTTCAGAGACATTATGATATTCCCTCTGAAATTTATTGGGATATGATGTTAGACGAACTGGTGGATTTAGACGAAGAAAGATTGCGCGCTCTTGACCTACTCAGGCTTCAGAAGAAAAGAGTAGAACACTCTTATAATAAAAAGGTGAAACCTAAAGTATTTTCGCCTGAAGAACTAGTTTGGAAGGTGATTCTTCCCATGGATCGAAGGGATCGAAGCATGGGAAAATGGTCACCCAAATGGGAAGGACCATTCAGAGTTATCCAGATTTTTTCTGGTGGAGCCTATGAAGTCGAAGAGCTAGGTGAAGATAAAAGGCTCTTGAGAGTAAATGGTAAATATTTGAAAAAGTACAAACCTACACTCCAAGAAATAAAAATAAAATAACAAGTAATGACTAAATTAACCATAAAAAAGCCAAAATGGAAATTTTTTATAATTTAGCCAAGATGGCAATGTTGTCGAATACATATTACAAAATATGGTTAAAAGGCTGAATCAATCAGAAGGGAATGGAGTCCTTGAGTCGAAGTTATTTGATTTGCTGCAGCTCCAATCTTTTGTTGCACCAGGCATTCGCCTGCACAAGCTTGGCAATCTGATCGTCGAAGCCTTGAGCTTTCTCAGCAAATTCTAGGCCCTGTGTGATTTCAGTTTGACTTTCGGTGTCTGGAACAGTCGAGAGAAGTTCCTCCTTGCGCTTAGTATTGGCATTTATCTTAGCCTCTATTTCTTCGATTTGCGCCTGGAGGGAGGCATTCTCTCGATCGATGGCATCCACTTCTTCTTGTTTAGATGCTTTTTGCTTCGACAACTCCGCAATTCGAGAAGTTGTCTCTGCTACAGCAGTCCATGCAGAAGAGCTTTTGCCATATAACACTTCAAGCTGGCTATTAAAGCCCCTTTGTCGCCGATAATCTGCTGAGACTTGATCAATAATGGAGTGTAACTCCATGATAAAGCCTGAGACTTCTGGAGGCACAGCTAACAAGTCTACGGCATTCAAAACAGCCCCCAAATATGATGGAGCAGTAGGGTCCCCCTCCAAAGCTTTCATCAAGTCCTTCTTGAAAAACTGAGCCTTAACCTTCGTCAAAGCCTCATCGAGAGGAGAAGTTTCAGTGGACTTTCTCGACAGAGTAGGAACCTCATGGCTAGCGTCAGACGAACTTTTGCTCTCGATGATGGCGTTCAGATAGCTAACAGGATCAGTTTGCTTCAAGAGTTCTAAGTCCTCTTTCGACCTATGCTTTGTTGAGGTAACAACCCTTGCAACAATATTGTCTTGGGTTTGAGGCTGTTGAGTAACATTTGCCTCGACTTGATTCCCTTCGACTCGGACTGCGGCAGTACCAGCGTCATCATGGTGCACTTCGCCAGCGTCACCTTGGTTCCCTTCGCCAGCGGCACCTTGATCCTCTTCGCCAGTGTTGCCGTGGTCCCCTTCGTCACGATTCTCTTCCGACAGATCCACCACCTGAATCTCTTTTGGCTGTTGCTCTTCTGTTTGTGGATCTTCTGCTGGTTTTTCTGCTGTCTCAAAATTGGGCTCATTTATTTCAGTATGGGCCTCATCGTTCGCCAAGTCTTTTTCTTGTGGCCTGCTGAGTTCAGCAGACTCCAATGTTTCAGAAGTCCTTGGCGCTGAGCTTTCAGTGGTGTCCTGAAAAAAGAAGAAGAAGAATCTTCTAAATTCGAAAGATACATAGTCGAATGTAGGTATCGACACCTGAGTTACAAAGGGATCAAAGAAATTACCTGTAAAGTAGTTTCAGCCCCAGGGCTGGAATTGTCGCTTTCGACAGGCTTATTGAGAAGAACGTTTAATTCCTCCTCCGTTGGCTCCTCAATAATTACTGGAGGTGGCCTGGGCTTTCTCCCAGCGACCTTTATTCTAATTGTTCGACCAGCAGCCTCAGGAAGAGGAACATCCTTCTTCAGCTTTCGCCTTTTTAGAGGAGCAGGGGGAGAATCATCTTCTTCGTCGCTCCCGGATTCGACCGTCAGTGCTGGCCGTTTCTTGGGCGAAGGTGCCTAAAAAACCAATGGGAATTCGATTTAGCAGTTGCATCGAAAGTCAAAAATTAAAGCCAGAAGAAAATAATGAAAGTCTGGTTACCGATGCAGAAGCCTTTTTCGAAGGGCCTTCCCCCTGTTGGTTTGTTGTGGTCTTCGCCGGTGCTATAGTCTTCGCCGGCGGTGGAGGTTTTGTTAAGGGGCCTCCTCCCTGTTGGCCTTCTGCAGCCTTCTTGGCTGCAGGCTTTCGAACAACTGAAAGTAGACAAAATGATTAAACAGGCTAGCAGTCGAAAGAGAAAGACAAAGTAATTTGAAAGGATGAACTTACATTTCTTTATTTTGTCCAAGACAAGGACAAAAGATTTCTGAAGCTCATCCACGAAGTCCTTCTCGTCGAAAAACTCCTCAGCGTAGTAACTTTTCCACCACTCCTCGAAGGATGGTGAGCAAAGAAAGTTAAGCTGGTAGTCAAACAACGAAAGAACTGTTCGACCAGCATATCTGCTGATATGCTTAGTGGCAGCTTCTTCAGTGTAGTCGTTGCAGAAGTATAACATAGACTTCTCCCTTGGAAAAATTGGAGAAGGTAGTGTTTAAATAATACCAAACTGGCGAGATACCAGGTTTGGTTGATATGCAATAAGACTTAAGTGAGTCTTAGAGCTCCTGAATCGAAGAGGCATTATTCTTGGTGTGAGGAATGCCTCCCACATTGTTGTATGTTCGTCAACCTGAGGACCACTCGATGTCCTAGGATGTGGCCTTGTGAACCACTCTGGCCCAACCTTCCGTCGAGCAAACGGAGCCATAGTCGAAGCAAACTCTTTCCTTCTAGCAAACATCAGAACGAAGTTTGTAAAAGTTTGTTGAAGCTCCAGCCCATCTTCCATTGGAGTCAACAGAGCCAATCTAGTGCCTTCGACGCGTCAGTTTGCTATTTCTGGAGCCTGCTCATTTATTTGAATCTTCTTAGGCAAGAAGGACTCGAAGGTGGCATTGAGCCACAATTGAAGCAGCCAAAAAGGCCCAGCAAGCAACAGGCTGGCTCTGTTCTCGATAATCTTCAGAAGAGTCGCTCCGTTGCTAATCGACTCATACAGGCTAGCCAAAATCAATTCTGCCAAACAGATATTTTGGCCATGATGGAGTTGAGTGGCGAGAGTGACCATCTTCTTGGTCACCTGTAAGGACTTGGAGCAAAACACAAAGCGTGTCAGCCATAAGGCTAGAAACGCAATGTGTTCGACATCCGACACAACATCTGTCGACTTATCATGGTAGTGATTGATGAAGGTGGTGTAGGTTGGTTTTGTGGCAGAGAATCCAATCTGATCCTCCGACATTTCTTCCGGGTCGAAGTAGTCCCCGGTGGGTCGAAGGCCAGTGATGGCGGCCACGTCGAAGAGCGTGGGAGTCAACATTCCACAGGGAAGATGGAAGGTGAAATGGGTGTAGTCCCAGAAGAGTAGAGAAGCTATCAACATCTCTGGGGAATAGTTAAGACCTGTCTTCGACAGCATAACCAGGTCGAAAATCCCCATGTCTTTCCAGATCGAAGCCTGGCGTTTCTCCATTTTTTCCAGCCAAGCACTATAATCAGGAGTAAGGATAGGGCCAGACCTGAAAGCCCTAACACCTTTGTTGAAGAAACGGAGGTCGATTTTCTCTTTAGCAGGATCTTCATTATCCTCTGCATCTTTCTTGGAGCATCCAACTGGTTTGAGTCTCTCAAGTACCGGAAAGTAACTTTTGATCTTCATGGCCTCAGCAATGCTTGGGTACAGTGGGCCAGACATAGCAAAGATCTGGTTAGAATATCCAACCGGAATCATAAGGTGGCGTGAGTAAGCATCACGTACAGCAATGTCCAAAGGTTCAGGGACCCTTCGTTGGCCCGTGGGAGTCACTACTGGAGCGGTCGAGAAAACCCTAGGCTTGACATTTCCAGAGGGAGCGTTGGCGCTAGGAGAGTTGGAAGAACCAGATGCCATTGTTGGTAACGAGGTTGAAGATGAAGTGAAAAGCAAAAGGTTTGTAAAGTTGACAAGAGTTTGTATGTAAAGGAGGAATTCTGAAAGTAAGGTAGCGTAAAAAGTCCCACAAATGGGTACTTACTGCTATTTATAGTAGTGGGGGAAATCCCCAAATTCGAGGACATTAAATGCCATTTAATGTTGCAGAAGGTAGTGGGACACGTGGCGTCTCCCTGTTGTTTTAGCCGTTCTGCAGAAATGGAAGGGTGCAGCGTGCACCCTCGTTTTTGGGAATTGTCATGATGACAATTGGTGAAATGACGTTTGGCACACTGCACGCCGTACTGAGGTGACGTCTTAGGTACGGATAAATGATGGTTTTTCTTGGGATTGTCAGTGGTTGGTAGAAGACAACAAAAAGTGCACAATTTAATTTGTGACTAAAAATGAAAAGACAGGTGTCGAATGGTATTTCAAAGAATGCCTTTTTCTTTCAGAGTCGAAATAAGGCATTCTTGGGGGGCAATTTGTTGGCTCTTAAATTCGACACCCTTGTTTCATTAAGGTCAGCCATTAAAGCTGAAGGTTGTTTTCGACCAGCTAAGTCCGTCGAAATACCCATCGAAAGATGGCAATGTACTTAGAAGATTTCTTCCAAGGGAGAAGTTGGTTGCCTTCGACGTCGAAGGTGTTTCTCGTCGAAGATGCTTCTCGACAAAGGTGTTCGATGGTTCAGAGTGGAACGGTTTGAAATTCAAGCATTTGGAGGGAAAACGGTTTCTAGCGGTTACCAAGTGCAACGTGCAAAGATCTGGAGCGTCGAACGTTGAGAACGTGCCAAGTGGGATCATCTCGAAGCAGTGTAACTGCCCGACGGTTACTTGGGATGTTTTAGTATAAATAGTAGTAGTTCACGCAGTTTCTCGCGTGTGTTCACAATTATATACAAAGTCACTCATATAGATTCGAGTACCCAGCGTGTGAGAAAGAATTGTTGAGAAATGTATGTGTGAAACACCAACTTTATTAATCAAAGTCATTTACTTTTCCAGAAACTTTACTTGCTTTCTTCTTTACATTCCTGTCGAAGCCCTTTATTTAAAGCCTTCATTTATTTTATCAAAGTCCTTTTTCCATGCAATTTACTTAAAGCCTCCCTATTTTATTGTCATTTAATCATTATCCAATTCAATCAAAACCTCAAAATCAACCTATGTCCTAGGATCAATCTGATCGATCCTGCGAGTAACCAAATAAGTAACCATTTGGAGTATCAGCGGTTGTTTACCAATAACCACGGTAAACAGCTGGTCAGATGTAGGCTTTGGAATCATAACGGCCCCCACCATTGGTCGGCGTTCAGTTCTTCCTTGATTCTTGTGTGAATAAATAGTAGATACTTCCTTCTTTCCAGTGAAGGGTTTTTCACAGTTGTAGAGGCAGGCGAATCTTTCCGAATCTTCCTACTTCTTATACCAGATTCCACCCTCTCGTCGGTTAATATCAATTCAGTAAACCCTACATAGGAACTCCCAATCAAATGATTGAAGAAAGGACCCGATAGAGTTCCCAAGAACATCTCCACCAACTCCCTTTCAGACAGAGGGGGTTACACTCTTCCGGCTAGATCTTTCCACTTTTGCGCGTAATCTTTGAAGCCCTCATTGGAAACCATAGCCATACTCTGAAGTTTAGTACCAGTAGGCGCCAAATCGGTGTTGTACTGGTATTGTTTATAGAAATCTGCGGCCAGGTCTTCCCAATTGTGGATGTCGACCCTTTCTAATTGGTAAAACCAATCAAGCTGCATTCCTGATAAACTGTCTTGGAAAAAGTGGACCCACAAGTCTTTGTCGGCAGAGTGTGGCTGAATCTTCCTGACATATGATCGGAGGTGCATTTTAGGACAAGACACCCCATCATACTTGGCAAATAATGACACCTTAAACTTTGGCGGGATCATAATTCCTGACACCCGCCCTAACTCTTCAAAATCTAGACCCGGTACTCTCTGGATTTCCATAGCGCTTTAACGCTCTTCAAGGTGTTTGTACTTGTCATCAACCGGAGGGTATTGTTGTTCAGAGTAGTCCTTCTCTTCCTCCTCTTCTTCAGAGTCTGACGGAACTTCCGTTTCTTTTCCTTTTCTTTCCCCTTCATCAGATGTTGCTGGAAAATCTAAGGTCCTTCTAGCTTGTCCCTGAAACCTTCTGCCCATGATTACCACACCAATTGGTTTCTTCTCTTTCTTCTTTTTCTCTTTTGCTAGCAGAGTCTTCAATTCCTCCTGCCCCTTGGCTAAGGTCATGAGTAACTGTTGAAATTGTGTGTTTTGAGCTTGAAGGTCTTTGACCGTCTGTTCGAGATCTATCTTACTGAAATATACAGTAGAGAGATGAGGAGACTTGTTGTAAAGACCTGTTTATGTTTATGATGAATGATATGTATTCATGCAATGCTTTCAAGGATTTAAACATTCAAATTTGTTTTAAACAAAAAGAAACAGACGTTATATTAATAAGATAGATTTTTAGTACATCAATTCCCCTTGGGCAAAATAATACAAAATTCTAAGATAAAAAGACATTGCGCATCCTCTTTGGTGCAATGTAGGTATTTAGAGTCTACTCTTCATGAAGTAGCCTAGTGAGTTCCAAAACCTTCTTCTCGCTTGCGTAGAATTGGGCTTCGAAAGTATCACGCTCTCCTTTGACCTGTATCCAATCCCTTTGTAGGTCTTCGAGTGATGTAGGCATGTCAGGATGTAGGATAGTGTATGGAACTTCTCCCTCCTTAATAGGCTCAATAATCATTGGGAGAATGGAAGGATAAGGCATCATAATACTTCGAGCACGGGTTCGTACCCACTTGAGGTAAGGCTCAAGAGGGATGGAATTATTGTGTCCCAAAGTCTTGCTATCCACCTTGTTTAGCATCCTCCAAGCTCGGATGAATCTCTGTCGAAGTCCTTGATCGTCGTTGTCGTAGTCGAAAACCAAACCTTGAATCAACATATCATGTGGGCCATCCCTTGGGGCATAACCAAATTGTCTTAGAGCTAAGCATGGGTTGTAGGTGATGCCTCCCCTAATTCCAAGTAGAGGGACATTAGGGAATTCCCCACAATGGTCAACAATGATAACATTCTCTTTGGATCGAGAACACCAACGAATATCTAAATGTTTAAGCGTCATTAACCTTTGTGACCACCTCAAACCTTGCTCATTCTTTAAGACCGATTGGGGAAGATGAGAAATAAACCATCTTTCAAGGAGAGGAGTTCAACACATAAGAACACCTCTTTTCCTCATTGTACGAGTGTGAAAAGAGTGTAAGATATCCCCAAGCAATGTAGGCACAGGGTTGCGTGACATGAAGATTTTGACAGCGCTCACATCTATGAGTTGGTCGGGATTGGGGAACAAGACCATCCCATAGATAAGAAGAGCCAAAATCTCCTCAAATGCTTGCAAGTCTAGGGAATTCCAACAGCTTTGGGATTTCTCAAACAGAAACTTTGCCAAGAAGCCTTTGACACCACTTCTAGTTTCCCAATGAGTTGTGACATCAGATGAGTGCAAGTGTAGAGCTTGAGCAATCTCTTCTGGATTTGGATCTCTTTCTGTACCGTTGAAAGGTAGTTGATTGAGAATAGGAATCCTTAAAAGTTGAGAGAATTCTTCCAAAGTGGGAACAAGTTGACAGTCAAGAAATGTGAAGCAATGATGCAAAGAACTGGAAGAGAACCTTCATCATATCCTCCTTTATGTTGGAGGTGACCAAATTGAGTAGACGACCATGTCTCTCGGTTAATGGAGAGTTCTCAGGGATCCTTGAAGCTAGCTCCTTGAGTTGTGGAGGAACTCTTACAAGGTTGATTTGGATAGTTTTCCTGCGAAGTGAATCCATATCCTACAAAATAAGAACAAAGATGAATTTCCAAAATCCTTGAAATGGTTAGTGGATGCATATGATGTTCATGATGTCCATGATGTTATGTACAAGCATGCATATACAAACAAATCAAACAAATTCTTAGTTTAGGCTTGCATGGGGTTTCATAGGTAAGTACCCTCTTGAAGTTTAGTTGGCTTAACCTGTCCTAACAATAGTAACCGGGTTCTAAGGAGCTCAATATCACTGGATTGTTTCCTTGATCATTGTTTCAGCTCAAGCCTCTTTAATGGCGACCGAAATATCCTAAGAAACCAACCCTCAATGAGTGTAGTATCGAGTATCTACCAACATTGGACTGCACCAAAGCCGGTCATCTCACTACATCCTAAAAGGCCAAGTTGGTCAAGTAAAGGGTTCTAGAAGTTCATTAGTGCTTCATGACATCACTCAGCGGCCCCGTATTCTCTTTGATTAACTCAAAGGCTACCGGTACCCACAAATATGTCGCACTAACATAGCTATTGCTTAGACCATGTCGGTACACCCCGTACAGTTTCCACAATGTATTGCTATTTACCTATAATGTTTCCTAAATCCGGGTGGAGGATTTAAACCCAAACAAAGGACCATAATTGTAAAGCAAACAAGTCAAACAAAGTAAGCAAATAAATGTATCTAACCCTAAGGTAACCCCACTTTTATAATTTTCCCAGCAGAGTCGCCAGTTCTGTGATACGGTGGGAGAACTGACTTGATGTTTTGCGTTTTATCGCAAATGTTGCGGTTAGCAAGAGTCACCACTGACTTTTCTTTTATCCAAAAAGGAAAGGTGAAAAAGCACAGGAAAGACCTTTAGAGATGTTTTCTTGAGTTCGGGTGGTAGATTATGAAAAGGGAAGGTGCTAACACCCTTTTCATCCATGGTTATCCATGGGCTCTTAGTTACTTGCTTAGATCACTTTCTTTTGTTTGAATGTGTGCTCGTGGGTTTTGAAAGAATTTTGAAAATATAACTTTGTAATGATTCTCGTTTCTATAAGAATGCATACGAAGTGTTTGTTTCGAAAATGTTTTCAAGAAAGTGTTTGTGAGTTGTGTTTCAGAAAGTGTTTTGAAAAGATGTTTGGCAATGGTTCTCATCTCTATAAGAACGTATACAAAATGTTTTGTCTTTCGAGAATGTTTTGAAATGAAAGTGTAGGTGTAAAAATGTTTTTTATTGTGAGCAAGTGAGTAACTGAGAGCGAATCTACCTACTCAAAAGGTTTTAGATGTGCTTTTCCTCCTCCTTTAGATGTTGCTATTTTACCATTGTTTTGGTAAGAAGCCCCATCGTTGGATGTGAAGGGACGGGTGCGGGACGTTTGGATAATCATAGAAGGAAACTTATGAGACATTTTAGCAATATCGTTTAGGGACTAGATCGTTTACCGAAGGCAACATCGAGGGTCATCGAGGGACTACGATCCTTTTTTATCGAAGGGTTTTTGCTAAAACGTCCCATATTCGAGGGACATGACTATTTTCCGAAAGGCAACAAAATGAGATTACCTTAGAGATGCTAGTGTGAAAGTGTGTTAGTTTGCATGCATTTGTCTTTGATTTTTAGTGAGCTACTTGTTAGTTTTTATCTTGTCATACATCCTATTTTACTAAACATATATGAAAAGCAAGTAAAAATGAGGAAAATAAAACCTAAGCTATTACATCATTTTAGAGGGATGGGGGGTACAAATTAACAATAGGGATGAGGTAGAAACTAAAACATTACAACCATATCGAACAATAACGAAGATAATGTAAAGACAATACAAAATATAGGAAGAAATGCATTTTGAACCACTATGTGTCGACCCATGCTGCTATGCATCGACACATAGCTTTTCCTTGCTCCTGTAAAAACAAAAATGACTCAGTATGAGTCGACACATAATAGGATGTGTCGACTCATGCACCCTTCTTGTGTCAACGCGAAGCGCGTATATGTCGACCCATAGTCTTTTCCCACTTCTGTTTTTTAATCTGAAATCAGTATGAGTCGATGCATGGGGGTTATGTGTTGACTCATAACCTGTTTTTTAGCTAGGATGAGTTGACACATGAGGATATATGTCGATACATGCTGCATTTTCCTGCCTTAAACATTATTTTACTGAATGTACAGGTTAACTTATGGCATATCATGGATAAACATGAACAACGAATGATTGAATAAGCCTAAACAAAGTGCAGATGACTAGTTCAAAAAGATATTAACGTACTACATCTTGTCTTCAAAATAAACAAATCATTAATGATGTATAGAGAGATATCAAATCAAAAAGACTTACCTCTGGACTGCACTGTCTGTTTTAAATCTGAATGTTTTTCAAATGTGATGAATACCTTAATGAATCTCCAGAAAGCTACTCCGGACTGTTGAAACTAAGCTGGACTGCACTGTAATGTTTTTGGTGTTTTAAAGATGGAGATGAATAGAAACACATGAACTGTTTTTGTGATGTTTTGGACCACCTTTGTATGTGATGAGTTGTTTGGTTTAAAGGAGAGTTTGTATGGTGGAGTAATGAGTTGGGTTTCTGTTTTGAACAAGAGCAGTTTTGGTTTTGAAAATGAGTCAAGGTTGCACAAAATATTGTTTTTTTTCTGCTCAACAAAACTCTCTATCTTTTTTCTAGAAAATCTTTTTTTCTCTTCAAAAACCAACCTCTTTGTCTTATGAGACAATTCTCTTTTTGTAGACCCCTTGACTGTGGTTTAGGGGGGAAAACAAATAAGTCATTTTGAATTGTTTTTGCATACTGCTTTGATACTTTCTGCAAACAATTTTCCTTTGCCATTTTGGTGCAATTTTGGGGCTGTTGTGGTGCAGGCTTGGGCAGACTGCATAGAGTAGTTTTGGACTGTATCGGGCAGCATGCATACTTAGGATGTAGCATGGCACAAGCTTTTTTGTAGGGCAGCATAGTGTGTTATGGCAATGTGATATCATATTTTCTTCAACTTTGGACAACATAGTTTGTAGCATGTCACAATTTTGGATCTTGTGGAATATTTCATGCACATTATATCAAGGGCCAAAATATTGTGACAAAGTCTTTTGAGAAAATTCAATCAAGGCATAGTTGTAGAATTTGTAACTTAGTAAGAATGCCACTTTGTAATGACTTGAATTACTTGCATCATCTTGAATTATTTTATAGTGAAATGCCGTGAAGCAAATGAAATTAACCAAGTATAGAAAATACTTAGAAAAGTTTCAAAGTCTTGCAAAGTTGGATTTTTGATTCTCTTGACCTTTGATGATCAAACTTCATATTTTTTTTGATGTCTTGACATAATGTGATTTTTGGGACTCAAATTTGATCAAAAAGTCAAAATTTTACTTTTTTAGCGTTCGGTTGACTTTTCCAGCAGAAACTCCAATTTTGCTCATTTTCCCCCCTTTTGATAATTTGAATGATTCTTCATAGAAAATGTGGCCAGAGGCTTGAAACTTGACTGAAGTAATTCTAAGAATCCTTGAGACAGGAGAGGGAAAATTTTGGGGTACAACATCTTGAAATTCAAACACTTATCTCTATTTTCACTCGTGCGTTTTCACTTTCAACTATCCAAACACTTCACATACATCATATAGAACTCATTAAAACATCTGTCACACTTCTGTAACTCCATCTTCATCATCCACCATTTTCAAAAACCTCTATAACAATTGGACTTGAGTAGAGAGTTCTAGCTGGTTTCAAAACAAAGTAAATCTTGCAACACACCCAGGGAGGTCCAGGCAAGCTAACAAGGTCATCCTTGTACCTCCAAGGTTGCTCAAACTCCATACACGAATCTCCCTACAAGAGGTAAGTTTTCTAACTGTGATATCTTGATTCAAACATCATTTGTGCATACGTTGAAAAGTAAAAATATAGATATCATTGCCCTAAAGCTAACCATATTCTTAGTTTTCATTTTAATTGCTTGTGTATGAAGAATTTTTCCTCTGACCAGTTAGGGCACATTTTTGGTACCAACAAAAATTAAACTTAACCTTTGATCTATAACTTTTAAGAGTTATATGGATGGATTCGTGGTGAAAAAATATACAAGTTTCATGTTTGTACTTTTTTTAAAAATGATTTAGAAATAAGAAAGTTACAAGGTTGACAATGGTGGTTTTGTGTTTTGCGCGTGCGAGGAAGACGAAGCTGGGCATTTTCAAATTTCCAGAATTGAGTTTATAATATATTTAGTGGTATCTGTTTCATAATCGGATGAAACAGCCACCCAAGTGGCAAGCGCACGCGTAGTAAAGCTTTACTGACCTAAAGGGAGAGGGTTCGAACCAATATGAACCCCCCTTTTGGTTTTTTCATATTTTTCCTTGTTTCAGGATCCAGTGTATCCAAGGCTTAGCGTGCATGATGCGCCTCTCATCTCTAACCATCTGATCTCTATCCAGCCAAATCCAACATGCTACAATACAGCCTCATGGTGAACCTTCCATGGGACATCCATATTGGATCACTTAAGGCATTGGGCTCACTATAAATAGGCCTAGCATTTTTACTTGTTTCTCACCCCTGTTTCACTTTTGCAACACCAGGCCCAAACCATTTCTTTTTTCTTATTTTGGTTAATATTTTTTTGTTTAATAAAAAAAATCATAAAATCACAAAAAAATGTTAGATCTAAGTTTTACTTAATTAAACTTTTTTTGACATTTAAAATTAATTAATTTTAATTACCCTTTTGTTTTATTTTATTAATTAACTTGCAAGTTAATTAAAAACTAGGATTTTCACTATTTTTTTTTCTATTTTTACACATTAAGAAATATTTTCTTAAACAAAACCCCAAAAGATAATAGTATCTAAAAATACTTAAATCATCTCAGGTTTTGTTAATTAATTTATTTTCATGATAAAATTAATTAACTTTCTTCACACCTTTCTTTTATTTTGTGAATAAATAGAATTAGGGTTTAACTCCTAATTTCTTCCATTTCAAAATTCAAACCTCTTTTTCTCAAGACAAAAACAAACAAAACATATATTTTTTAGGGTTTTATCATATATTTTGCCCTTTCCCTCTTCACATATTTTATTTACCCTCTTATTATTATATTTACATTTATGCAATTATTCATGAATTTGTAATAGTAATTAGGGTTTATTGCCTTCATCCCCAATTCATAAATTTGTACCCCCATCCCCTAAAGCGTTGTAATAGCGTAAGACATTTAATTTCCGTAATTTACCGTTTTCCATTATTGCTAGTAACTAGGGTTTGTATGGCAAGATAAAAACCAAATCTTAGAAAACCCTAATTTTAAAGACAAAATACATGCAATCAAAGCACTTTTCACACTTGCACCTCTAGGGTAACCCACACTTGTTGCCTCGAATATAAATAATCATGTCCCTCGAACGTGGGATACTTTAGCAATGACCCTCGAATATAAGATCGTAGTCCCTCGATGACCCTTCAATGTTGCCTTTGGTAAACGATCTTAGACCCTTAAGATAAATTGCTAAGGTATCCTACAATGTTGCTGATCCGCTGTCGCACACGGATAAAAAACGAGTATTTTGTAAAATGCAGTATAACGACAATGGCTCGAGTCATATCGCAAGGATTCTTGGTTTTATTATTAATTAATAGAAATCGAATGGGGGGTTGGTTTTAGGATCGATTCATAACACGAAATAAGTGATTAAAATAAGTAATTATAAAAATAAGTCGATCTACTGTTTTTAGGTTCCTGCTAATAATTAGTTTTTACCTTATCAATTTCCTAAACGACTTCGACCTCTAATCGATTTCAATACCAATTGATAAGCGCAATAGATATAAAATAGATTGAATTCCCATTCTGAATTAAGCAAACGGATTAATATAATCGTGAATTAAGCAAACACGATATAGAACACAATTTAACAACTAAGCAACGTAAACAACGATTAAAGATTAGGAATACAATCATACGAATTTAATCAAGACATTCCATGAAATAATAGATTAAGCAAATACAATTTCATAAAATAGAATTGAAAGAGAAACGAGATTGAATTGATAAATTAAAAACCTCAAAGCATCGAAACACGATTACAGTAGATCGACTTTGGATGATTAGTTCTTCATTTAAGCGTACAAGTCAAAGTTTTTTTCTTCTGAATAATGAAAAGGTAAAAACTAAATTACTGTAGCGGATTCTAGGTATAGCAAGGACAAGGATTCGTTTCATGACCCAACTGGGTCGAAAATATAACCCAGGCCCAAAACAAATGACCCAAAACTTAAATATAAAATGCTGCAACTTCAACGAATTTTATGGCCCTGCTACAATCTGATTCAGCTCTCGACTTCTGAATTAAAATCGTAGCTCTTTCTCTTAGCTTTCCAACGACTAGTAGCATGCCTAATTCCGACTCCCGTAGCTTAAGTTATGAATTTATTCGTGCAGACTGCTATTGCTGAAAATAAAATACGAAAATCAATTAAAGGTAAAAATAAACTAAAATAGAAAAAATATTATAAAATACAAAAATAAGCTAAACAAACCATGGAAATGCATAAGTACAATCATGAAAGAATGTGCATCAAAATGCACTGATCAATTGCCTTATATGACTGTATGATGACCTACGCTTGTCCCCTCACATCCAATGATAGGGCTTCTTACAAATCCATGGTAAGATAGCAATATATAAAGGAGCATGAAATGAATAAAGACTCTTTGAGTAAGTAGAATGCTCGTAGTTTCTTGCTGTGATACGGTGGACAGAATCGGGACAATCTTTTTTTAGGAATTACTGGTTTGCATTTTGCGTTTGTGTTCGCAAAATGTCGCGGTAAGCAAGAGTCACCACCGACTTTTATTTTATCCAACAAGGAAAGGAAAAAACACAGAAAAATTCCTTTTTTCGAGATTTTCTGAGTACGGGGGGTAGATTATAGAAAGGGAAGGTATTATCACCTTTTCTATCCATAGTTATCTACGGGCTCTTAGGTACTTGCTCATCATTTTCAAAATTTCTTCTGTGTTTGTATGATTTGAAAAGTTTTTGACTTCGATTTAACTCTTGCTTCTGTCTTCAAGAATGTTACGAAGTGTTTTTTGAAAGCTTTGTTTGAAAGAGGAGTGTAAGTGTGAAAAAGTTTGTTTGGATTGAGCAAGTACTTAAGAGCTAATCTACCTACTCGAAAAAAGAATTGTTTTATGTTCGTTTCCTTTAGACAACGCTATCCCACTATTAGTGAGTAGGTAGCACTGTCGTTAGAGTTTGAGGGTCAATTCGAAAGGGATGTACGGTCACTAAAGCAATGTTAGGACGTCTTAGTAGTAACCCTAATGTCTTAGATCAATTATTCGAGGCAACAATATCTGAGGCAACCATTCCGAGGCAAATTTTCCGAACGGGACTTTGATCTTTGTTTAGACAAAAGAGCGAACACTAAAGCATCCTATACTTAATGATCGTTTACCGAAGGCAACCAAGTGGGAGTGTACCCTAAGAGTGCGCATGTGCGAGTGATTCAATTTCAAGTTATTTATCTTTGCACATTTAGGGTTTGCTAACCGTTTTAAAGTTTACATAAATTCTTGTCATGCATCCCTAATATCATACATCTAACAGTTTAAAATTTGAGAAATTTAAAATGCGGAAAATAAGCTACGCTATTACAAGGCTTCGGGTATTTACATAGCCAAAAACAAACCCTTAAAAATAAAGCGATAAATGAAAGTAAAAGACCTAATTAAACTATTACAACTTTATGAGCAATTACATTAATAGGATAAAATAAATGATAAAGCGCGCGCGAGGAAATTTAGATCGGGAGAGAACTAGGGTTTTGAACCCTTTCTTACCTAATTAAAAGAAAAATTGTTTTTTGTTGTTTTTAAATATTTTTAAAAAAAGAATTAGGTTTTAAAATAAAATACAAAATTAATTAGCTAATTAAATTAATTAATGAAAATATATAAATGGCCTATTTTTGTGTTGTTGGTATTTTTAAGAAAGAGAAAATATAATTAAGTTAGAAACAAAACCCTAATTATTCTAATTGATTTTAAATTTATTTACAAAATAATTAAAGTTATCTATAATTAACAACCTAATTAAATTAATTTAATTTTTTTTGTATAAAAAATAAATATCCTAAATTTAATTGGATGAAAATATTTTTTGTGATTTTTTTGATAAAAGAAAATAATTGATTTTGTGTTAGTAAATAAAATAAATAAATTAAATAAAACAAAATGAAAAGAAAAGATAAAGAGATTGGGCCTGAAAACAACAATTTGGGGGGGGGGGGGGTATGGATAGCCAAATTTGGGCCCAAAACCAAGTTGTCCATGTTGACTTGCACGATCACATGCTTTGCATTAACTAGGCTTCATGATGCTCCTTCACTGATGGCCCTTGGATCTGGCCATCTGGTAACCTAGCAGGCAGGATGATGAGGACGCATGATGGTCATTTGGCTTGTGTGCGCATGAGATTACCTGAAAGAAAATAATATGAAGAATGGGGGGACCTGGGATTCGAACCCAGGTCCTGAAGCACTTTCGGACCACCTGGCCACGAACTGAGCTACGTGTTTCAATTGTATACAAAACAAGTAACAATTATTATATTAAGAACAAATAAAACAAAATAAATTCGCGCGAAAATTCAAATGGATGAGTTGGAGGCTGCCACACAAGTTGTCTTCTTCCCTTCTCCGTAGGTAAAAGTCCCAGACTTTTACCTACGGACGTTTGTCCATCACTACAAACCTGCATTCTCTTAAAATCAACCATGAGCAAGATAAATAAAAACTAGGGCCACCAATCAAATCGTCTGGACCTTATGAGTATAATGGTGGCCCTTTCATGGCCCAATTTTACCTAGATTCAGAAACCTCAAAGCGAACTTATAAACCCTAATAATGGCGAAATCTTATACAGGCCATGAAAATGCAATTAATTGTTACATAAAGCTTGCAAATGTTCTAAGGATTAAGAATCTACAAATATTTCATGCTATAGATGCCACAATTATGCAATTCGAATTCAAGAAAATAGCAAAGTCGTGACTGACTTAAAGCGCGTTTTGGTACTGGAAAAGCCTTGTTCTTGATTGATTCTGCTTGCTGGGGATCCCAGGAAGCGATTGGGATGATCAAAGGATCTTGAAATTGCTTCAAAGTATGAATTCGTGTTTTCACTTTTTCTTGTTTTTTTCATGTTTTGTTCTTGTTGTTGCGCCTCCTTCTAGCCTTGCTTTAGGTCTACCAATGATCATTATGTACTGAGGAATGAATTAGGGTTCAAAGAGTGTGCTCAATCTTCCTCCATCATTGCATTTGATTTTGATTTGATTCCCTTGAATATCGTTCCAAAAATAGCCTAAAACCAATCTTTTTATGCACTCCAAGCCTTTACACGAATTCAATCTCATGCTAGCTGTATGTAGGACATGAAACAAGCACAAGATCTTTGAATTTCAATGTTTTGGATTTTCTATGATTTGTTTTGATTTAAAATTATTTAATTTAAATAAAAATCAAAATAAATAATAAAAACAAGATAATGACAAGTGGCAAAGGCTAGGGCTCGTGGACCATGTTTCCAACTCAAAACAAGTGCAAAAGATTGGGCCCATTTGGCAAAATTTGCATTTTTAGGCATAGTTGACTTTTGACAATTTTTCAAAAAAGGTAAACTTCACCAATGCATAACTTTCTCAATTTTTACTCTTTGAATATGTTCTTTGACTTTTTAGAAATCTTGAAATGTCCTATATGAAAAACTTTTGGTCCCATCTCCATTTGATATTCCATGCTCATGTATGAAGCTTTGACAAAAAAGGTGTTTTTGTTGACTTTTCAAAATGACTTATAATGTCCAAATTCATAACTTCTTGTGAGTTCATATTTTGAACTTGGGAGCTGAAGATGGATTGTAGAGAATTTCATCCTATTCAAAATTAGCTTTGGATGGTTCATTTCTCATAAAGTATGAGAAAGTTATGCTTGGTCAAAGTTGAGTTGACTTTCCCTGCAAAACCCTAATTTAACAACTTTTGGTTCTTGATGAATTATGAGCAATCCTTGATGAATAATGATCAAGCTTTGATAAAATGATGAAATATACTTGAAAATGAGGATGTTGAGAAAAAAATATTGAAGTTTGACTATATGTAGGCCACAGTTGACTTTTGCCCTAACACAGTCGATTTTCAGGCCTTTGAGCAATTGAATGAGCAAACTTTCTCTTTAGAGCTTGAAACTTGACATGGATGATCTTGAGAACATACTAGGACAATGGTGAGCATTTGGGGTCCCTTGGAATCAAGTAACTTGATGCAATATGAAACCCTAATTTGAGGTAGATTGCCTTAGGAGAGAGCTTGTCTGGCCAACCCTTGGACTACCTTGAGCAACTTGAGGATCTTTCTTGAAATGTTTTGAGAAATATGGGAGGGAAAATTTTAGGGTACAACAGCTGCCCCTGTTCAATCTTCTTAAACCTGAGGATGTAGATTGGCTTGCGTGCCTTTCGTAATCCGAAGGTGGAATATGATTGAACACTAGAGTGCCCAAAAATTTGCACTCACATGATGTGGTACTTGTCTTGTGATGTCGGGAATGGGCTTACAGATACCATTTGGAAATTGATGGAGAAAGATGGGCTTAAAGATGCCATCCGAAGTAGTGTCGATCGCCTAAGAGATTCCTTAGCGAGAACTTGTATACCTGTTATTGAGGAATATTCCGCCGGGGAATGCTGATCTCTGTCTTGAGAGAAATAGAATTTTAGGAGCTTCGGTCGTCCGTTATTCTACTGGGAAATCGTCTCTATTTTGAGAAAGGTTGAATTTTAGGAACTTCGGTCGTCCGTTATTCTTGTTAAGGAATCGTCTCTTCGTCGAAGAGGTGAAAATGAACTACTATCTGGTCGCGATCCAGGCTTCATAGTAATAAGACCGACTGCTATCTAGTCATAATCCAGGCTTTACAGTGACTTACTGGGGAGATGAGATTAAACTGGCTATCTGGTCATAATCCGGGCTTCGCAATTTCTCGATTCTTATCTGGTCGTAATCCAGGCTTCAGAAGGAAATGAGTTGTTATCCGGTCGCATCCGGGCTTCAACTTGAACTTAGGGCACACTAATATCCGGTTGTCTCCGGGCTTCTTAGTAACCGTCAAGGTAAACTGCTATTTGGTCGAAATCCAAGCTTCGCAGTGTCTTGTACTGTTATCTGGTCGTAATCCAGGCTTCAGTCCTTTTATCGTTATCTGGTCGTAATCCAGGCTTCACGATGCTTTATACCATTATCTGGTCGAATCCAAGCTTCATGGTGTTCTGTACTGCTATCTGGTCGTAATCCAGGCTTCATAATAACTTACTTCTTATCTGGTCGTAATCCAGGCTTCAGAAGAAAATCAAGTGGTTATTCAGTCGCATCCGGGATTTCCATTGACTGTTGGGCCTACTAATATCCGGTCGAATCCGGGCTTCATAGTAATTGGCCGGGTGAACTGTTATTTGGTCGTAATCCAAGCTTCACAGTGTCCCTTACTGTTATCTGGTCGTAACCCAGGCTTTACAGTGTCTCTGGCTGCTATCTGGTCGTAACCCAGGCTTCACAGAAACTTGTATTGCTATCTGGTTGTAATCCAGGCTTCATAATAACTTGTTAAGCTGTTATCCGGTCGTAATCTGGGCTTCACGGCTTGTGTTTATGACATACCACTATCTGGTCATAATCCAGGCTTCATGGTACCTCGCACTGCTATCTGGTCGTAATCCAGGCTTCACAGTAACTGGCTGAGCTATTATTCGATCATAATCCGGGCTTCACGACTTGTTGGGGATTAAACTATTATCCGGTCGAATCTGGGCTTCATAGCTTAGAGATAAACCACTATCTGGTCGAATCCAGGCTTCGTGGTGTTTGATACTGCTACCCGGTCGAATCCGGGCTTCACAATATATTGTAGAGATCAAGGTACTATCCGGTAGGATCCGGGCTTCATAGCTTGAACTTTGTGAGAATTTGATTGTATCTTTCCTGAAAGGTAAAGGTCAGTTGTATGTAATGCATGACATGTATCAAACAATAATGTTCTCAAAATAAATGAGATTGTGTTGTATGATGAGTATGCGCATGTCATGATGTATGGATATGTAATGTTTTCATGACATTCTCTAGCTGGGGAAAATAAATCCCGGATTGCTGCTGGAGAAAACAAAAGTTGAATTCTTCGTTCTCGCTGGGGATAATGAATGAAGGTGATTGTGAGAATAATCCTTTTGGAAAATAAACAGGCGAGACAATGATTCTGTGGGAAAGAGACGCTCTGCTAGAGGACCTGTTGATTCGGAGGAACAACCTCGGCTGGGAACGAATTACCGTTGCTGGCGATGATAAACTTTGTTGGGGATTGAGTTTCTATTTGTGAAAGGAAAGAACTCCGCTGGGGATGATTTTCCAGTGGCGAATTCATTGGGGATAATCTTTTAGACTCTACTGGGGACAATCCTCCAGACTCTACTGGGGATAATTCTCCAAACTCCACTAGGGATAATTTTCTAATGCTGATGATAGATAAACTCTGCTTAGGAAGAATATTTCCGACTCATTTGCAGTTGCGAGCCTCAGCTGGGGAGAGTGGTGTCCTGTTCGGGACCGCTAATATCATTGTCTTTTCCTTACTTTGCGGGGAGTGAATGTTCCTTCAGTTGTTTTCTCCAACTAGGTCTATCCCTATACCTGGTGGATAAATCAACTATATGGTTCAAACATTTCTTATTTTCCCCTGTTCCTGATATTACGAGTGATCGTATTTTGTTTCGCATGTAAATATTTATGAGCAATAATTATTGTCAAATGCATATATAAAAAATGAACCATTGGACGTTCTTGCAAAACAAAACAGGAAAAGAAAACAATTTGAAATTTCTTTGTGAAAATGAATTGTATTGATTTTGAAATTGGCCTGTAAATAAGCATTTTTTTGTACAAGAGGCTGACGTCCTAGTAAGAGAACGCCGCAGAACAATAGAGTTTATACAATTTGTGTAAAACAAAGAAAAACAGCTATGTGAATAATCCCACTGGGTTCCAACTCTGCTATTGCCTTTATATCCTCGAGTGTCTCATCACTTTGCTACTTGGTTGAAGGCAGATCAGATTGATTAGCGCCATCCGAGCTTGATAGTCGATATCGAAGTCTGGTTGCAAGGTGATCCAATGACACATAGTGTTATGCTTTAATCCCAAATTTTTGCCTGGACTGCCCTTTCGGGTTTTCAGTCCACCGGGATACCCTTTTTTTCCCAAGCCGCCTTTTCAGGTTTTAGACTTGCCGGGTGTACAGATTTTTTCATTTTCATCCCTTATTTTTGCCCGTACTCTTTTGGTTCACCGAGAAGCCCTTACTTTTTCCTAGGCCAGTCAATCTAGCGGGTCTTTGATTATGCGTAGTATTTTTTCACTATGTCTGCATTAACGGGGTGAGGAAGGTCGTCACCATCCATGGTGGTTAGAATCATGGCTCCTCCTGAGAAAATGTTTTTAAACACAAATGGCCATTTGTATGTAGGGGTCCATTTGCCCCTAGCATCACCTTGTGGCAATATGATGCATTTGATCACCAGATCCCCAACTTGATACTCTTGTCGTCTAAATTTCTTGTTAAATGCCTTGATCATCCATTTTTGATACGTCTGACCATGAAAAATGGCAGTAAGTCTCTTTTTGTCGATTAAGTTCAGCTGATCAAGCCGGTTCTGGATCCAATCATCCTTGCTCAAACCCGCAAATGGGTAAGACTGCTTCCATGCCGTACACCAAAGAGTAGGGTGTTTCCCCTGTTGAAGTTCACGCTGAAGTACGGTACCCATGAAGAGCAAACAATAACATCTCGTGCCAATCATTGCATGTCACCGTCATCTTCTGCACAATCTTCTTGATGTTCTTTTTAGCCGCTTCTACAACCCCATTCATCTTCGGCCGATAGGGAGAAGAGTTGTGATGCTATATCTTGAACGGCTTGTAGAGCTCGGTGATCATCCTATTGTTGAGATTTGTACCGTTGTCCGTAATGATCCTCTCTGGTACACCATATCGACAGATCAGATTGTGCCGAATAAACCGTGCCATGACGTTCTTGGTCACTGTAGCAAAGGAAGCTGCCTCAACCCATTTTGTAAAGTAATCAATAGCTACCAGAATGAAACCATGCCCGTTAGATACAATAGGTCTGATCTCGCCGATCATATCGATGCCCCACATTGCAAAAGGCCAAGGAGCCATCAAGACATTCAGAGGAACTGGAGGTATGTGCACCTTATCAGCATAGACTTGGCACTTATGACAGGTCCGAGAATGTTGATAACGGTCGGCTTCCATGGTGGACCAATAATATCCTGCCCGTAGGATCTTCTTTGCCATGGTATGTCCACTGGAATGAGTCCCGAAAGTGCCTTCATGTAACTTTACCATAATCCTTTCTGCCTCGTTCTTGTCCACACATCGCAGTAAGGTTGAGTCATGGTTACGCTTGTAAAGGATACCATTGCTGATGAAGAACTTGCCGCGAACCTCCTCAGAAACTTCTTATCATTAACAGATGCACCCTCGGCGTATTACTGAGCCTCAAGATACCTTTTTACCTCATGAAACCAAGGTTTATCTGCTACCTCTTCAGTCTCAATGTCACAACAATGTGCAGGTTCGTCCAACCTCTCAATGGTAATCTGGGGAGCCTCATTGTCCCATCAGACCTTGAACATAGAAGACATGGTAGCTAGCGTGTCCGCTAACTGATTCTCTTCCCTGGGAAAATGTTCAAAGGTTATATCCTCAAAATGTGGAAGCAACGTCAATACATACTCTTTGTAAGGAATAAGATTTGGGTGCTTCGTATCCCACTCGCCTTTGATCTAACTGATCACGAGAGCGGAATCTCTGAATACACTTAAGAACATAATCCTTAGGTCAATAGCTGCTCGAAGGCCCATGATGCATGCTTCATACCCCACCATGTTGTTGGTGTAGTTAAAACATAATCGGGCGGTAAACGGAGTATGACAGCCTTCAGGAGATATGATCATGGCGCCAATGCCATTACCCAATGCGTTTGAAGCTCCGTCAAAATACATAGACCATCAGGATCCCTCCTCAGGTCCTTCATCCGGTCTAAGTGTTTCACAGTCAGTCACCAACATGATGCTCTCATCCGAAAACTCGAAGTTCATAGACTGGTAATCGTCTACGGCCTGATGCGCCAAATGATCCGCCAACACACTCCCCTTGATTGCCTTTTGAGTCGTGTATTGGATGTCATATTCAGTGAAGATCATCCGCCATCTTGCTATTCTTACGGATAAGGTAGGTGTTGTACCCCAAAATTTTCCCTCATATTTTTCCACAAGAAATCACAGCCTCGGGCTTTTCCTGATTTTTCCGATTGGCGTAAGAATCAGTCAAATAGACTTTTTCTTATCAGTCTATCCCAATTAGGGTTTCCATTAACTTTTGAAGCAGTTCAAGCAGATTGCTAGGGTTTGGTTGAGTTGGCTCAGGTTTTAATCAGGCAGGCGCTTCTTCGACATTAAATCAAGAATCAGGGTTTTATGCGCACATTTCTCAGAAAGAATTAATTCTACCGTTATTTTTCAATTTACTTTGGGATATGGGATGAGGCCGTTGATTGAGAGTTTGCAGTGTTTGGTTTAATCAATAAAGGCAAAGGAATATGGACATTTGTTGTGATTGACTGTGCATTGTTATGTTTAATTCGGAACGCCAGACGTTTATTAATTATTTCTTTTTCTAAGTCAGAATAATTAGACTTACTTCCAGTTGTTTTAATTTAAGAAACTCAAATAATTAAAATAAACAATTGAAGAGAAATAAAAGAGAATTAACTGATCAAAAAAGGATTTTTTTATTCATCTTTAATTGTTTTGTTACAAATTATTATTTGAACAACTGTAAATTTATTTACATCTTTGTTTACAATAATAATGTTACAAATAATTGAAATGAAATAAAATTGCATCCTATTTTTTTCTAAGTCTTCGTCTTCTATTTGACGCTACCCATTGCTCAATTATCTTTTACCTGCAAAAAGAAGGAAAAAGGAATTCAAAGGCAGATGAAATACTAAAAGAGCAGACAGATAAAAAAGGACTCATCATTAAAAGTAACTGGCCGGAATCAGTTGTTCCCATCTCTGCAAATCACAAGATTGCTCTTGGTTCACAAAGAGGGATAGAAAGTGTTTGCAAAAATGTGAAATGCACAAAAGCTACCATACTGCATAAATTGTCAAACCAAAGAATATGCCAAAAGAACAAATTGCCCATTTCAAAATTCCAAACCAAGTATAAAGTCCAAAAGGCAAACTGATGTACATTGGCAAACAAGTTGTCAAAGAAGCATAATGCCTAACCAAGTCACATATTGCAAACTGAACTGCACAAACTAAGCCAAAGATGTCAAACTATCCAAACTGTCCAAAGGCTATTCAAAGCTGTCAACAAAGTACACAAAGTATGCAGGAAAGCAGGAATTATGCAGAGGAAAACTACAAATGCAAGCAACCTTCAAAGATACATCACTTTCCAAGGCCAGTCACCTTTCCAGAGAAAAAGTACAGTAAGCAATATAATATGCTTTTAATCTGTAAAGAGAGAGAAGAGAGAGGGAAGTAGCTTACAGGCTTGAGGCTTAGGCTTAAGATATAAACAAACTTATCAGAACATAACAAAGGGGAGGCAGAAAATAACACAAAGCAAAAAAGCCACAAACTGATATAGAGCAAACAACCTGCCTCCATAAGCTTCAAACACTTCAAAACCTGTTTCAACACCAAGCTCACTACAAACTGAAGCCTTAACCTGCTTGAGTCATAAACACAAACATTAAGCCCTGTCAAACAACCTCAGCCTCAAACAACCTGTTTCAAGCATCAGGCCATACAAGCATGAAACATATCAAACACAAGCTAACAACATGAAGCTATCAAACTCACAAATCAAAACCAGCATACAAGCATAAACCTGCCTGTAAACCTGTGTCAAGCCATCAACAAACCTGCTAACCTGTTTCCCAACAGAAACCATCCAAACCTGCTATAGCAACTAAACAAAAACATAAAACAGCCAAACCTGTTCAAACGCCTCAAAACCTGCTAACTACCTGATAAGCTTGCCTATACTGATAAACCCTTGCAAATTTCATCAAGCATATACCAGAATTTATCCAAACCAATTCCAACCAAACCCTAAACCCTCAGAATAAAATCATCATTGGGCCAGTAACTAACAGAAGCAATACTCCAAAATCAACATCAACAAGCATCTCAGAGGCAACTAAAAATCAAAATAACATTCAAATCACAAAGCCCTCAGAGCTGGGCTCATCATAGGGTTCAACAGCATATCAGAGGCAGCATACGAAGCATACAGAAGATCAAGCAAGCAATCAAAGGAAACTGAGGCGAGCAGTCAGAAGAGGGAAAGAAGTGACTAAACTAAAGGTTTTCAGAGAAGCATCATCATCAAACCATAAAAGACAAATACAAGATACCGGATTTCCAGCAAGCCAACACACAACATCATCAATCCTTCGCCTCCGGCCGTCCTAGGGCGCCTCCAAGCCAGCGTCCTTCTCCATCTCCAAAAGCCAAAGGTAGTATCTCTAATCTTTTTCTTTTCACGTACCTCAATCAGAACACAAATAACAATATAAAATCAGAACACGAAATCAAAACATGCAAAGAGAACTAATGAAAACCCTAAGGCATAAAAGAGGGAAATTATTACCTTTTCTTGTCACGGCTTGAGCAATCCATGGAGGGAGAAGGAGTAGACGGTGGCGCCCGGTGGCCCTAGGCAAAGGAGCGTGCAGTGGCTATGGCTTGAGAAGTGAAGAAGACGAAGAGCAAATGTGGAAACGACGCCTCTGTAATGTTACAAACCCTAATTGCAAATGAAGCAAACCGGACCAAACCCTTACAAAAATGTTGTTAAAACGTCTTGGGCCTTGCCTCATTACAAGCCATAAGCCCAATGATCTTGGCGCCAGACCCCCTATCCAATGCGCGTACCCCCCCCCCCCCCCCCCTTCTGATTATCATTTCAAACTTTGTTTTGGGCCATAAACCTCCCTAAGCCCATTTAACTCTTTTTTTATTTACTTTATTTTCTATCTATTTAAACTCATACATCAATCTTTTCTTTTATTTTATTTTGTCACTTTACTTCTTTTTTTTAGTAAAATATTCCATATACAAAAATTTTCTTAAATATTCCTTTTTTATATTATTACAATAAAAAATACATAAAAATAGAATTTTGGGTTAAATAACCTTTTTTTTATATTATTACAATAAAAAATACATAAAAATAGAATGCTTAAAACATTTTCTTTTCTTTTATTAAATCTTTTGTTTATACATATTTAAAAAAAATACAAAAAGAATAAATAAATACTTAAATTTGCATTAAGTTAACAACTTGTAAATAAATCACATACACTTACACAAATATATTTGCTTATCTTTTATTTTTTTACATTGCTACATTTTACATTGCGATTGATTCGATTTGGTTGTAAATATATTTGGACACTACTCTCCTAATAAGTCTCATCCCCATTTGTAAATATTTGTACCCCCATTCCCGGATACTTATTTGTAATAGCGTAGACTTTAAATTCTCGTAATTTATCGCTTTCAATTATATACCATGGTTAGACCTAGGGTTTGTATGTAAATAAAATCAACCGCTAGATAACCTAATACAAAGATAAATGCATAACAATCAATACACAATTCACACTTGCACCCCTAGGGTAATCCCGCTTGTTGCCTTCCAAAATGGGCCATGCTTGCACGTTAAGTTCTTTGGCAAAACAAAACAATTCAAATGATCATAGTCCCTCGATGACGCTTTCGAAAGTTTCCTAATCAAAATGATCATAGTCCCTTCAAGCAAAATTTCCAAAGACATTTGGCACCATTGCATTCATGGTCCATACGATGACCCGTGCCTATCCCGTTAACATCCTAACACAAGATTGTCCACCAAATACAATGGTGGAACAATACTGTTAAAAGGGTTAAAACATGAGAAAAACCTTTGAGTAAATTTAGGGGTAGACAACTCTTAGTTACTTGATCAACTTGCAAAACACAGTTGCCTACTTTTCAAAACCACACTCCACAATACTTTCAAAAACACCTTCAAAAACAAACTTTCAAAAACATTTGAAACATCTTTTCGAAAAGACACACACCTTTGTAAAACATTCGAGTAAAGAATTGTTACAACGGTTGCCTAGACAAGGCATCTTTTTCAAAACATTTTCAAAACACACACACACACACAACCATTTCAAGCAATTGAAAATCAAGGTAAGTGATCTAAAACAAGTAACTAAGAGCCCATGGATAACCATGGATGAAAAGGGTGCTAATACCTTCCCTTTTCATAATCTACCCCCCGAACCCACGAAACATCTCAAAAGGTTTTTCCCGTGCTTTTTAACCTTTCCTTTAGGATAAAATAAAAAGTCGGTGGCGACTCTTGCTAAACCGAACAAGTGCGAATACAAACGCAAAACCTCATGTCAGTTCTCCCACCGTATCACAGAACTGGCGACTCTACTGGGGAGAAATTCAAAAGTGGGATTACCTTAGGGTTTAGATCACCTTTACATACTTGCTTTGATTGCCTTGATTGCTTTACTTTTTTGGTCCTTGTTTGGGTTTGTTGTAAATCCTACACCCGAATTTGGGGCACCTTTTTAGGTAAATAGCAATAAAACTGTGAGGGAACTGTGTGGGGTATACCGACATGGTTGAAGCAGTAAGCTATGTTAGTGTGACATATTTGTGAGTACCGGTAACCCTTGAGTTCAATCAAGGAGAGTACGGGGCCGCTGAGTGATGTCGTGAAGCACTAACGAACTCTTAGAACCTTAATTGACCATCTTAGCCTTTTTAGGGGTAGTGAGATGGCCGACTTTGGTGCAGTCCGAAGTTGGTAGATACTCGATACTAAACTCATTGAGGGTTGTTTTCTTGGAATATTTTGGTCGCCAGTTAAGTGGCTAAACCAAAAAAATGAACATAGAAAACAGTCCAATGATATTGAGCTCCTTAGAACCCGGTTTCTATTTTAGGACAGGATGAGCCAACTAACTTCAAGAGGGTACTTACCTATAAACCCCATGCAAGCCTAAACCTAAGGACTTGTTTGCTTTGTGTGAATATGATTGTCTGTATATACACTCACTTGCTTTTGCATACATGTACATAACATCATAACATCATACCATAGCATTTTCAATAACCATTTCAAGGATCTCGAGGGTTCTTTTGATGCAGGGTTACGTTGAACCAGACGTCTACCAAGGGGCAAGAGGTTTCTCCTCTAAACAAATGCCATCAAAGATCAAGTGCAACAACTTGAATCAGGGGCTATGACCCACTTGACATGGTGAGCTTGATTCTTGTGGAAAGACATCCACCGGTGAAAAGTTCTCCAATCAAAGATCAAAGTTCAACCTCTAACATTCTCTTGTGTTTACCCCAAGAGATCGTTGAAAGCATGCATCCGCATATCATGCATTGCATCTTGACGTTTTTTTTTCTTTTCAGGTTTCCTTACTCCCCTACTGTTTATTTCAGTAGAGATGGCTCTGGAGCAGAATATCAAGGTCCTCCAAGCTCAAAATGCTCAACTTCAAGAGATGTTCCTGAACCTATCCAGGGGGCAAGAAGAGTTGAAAGTACTCCTCGCAAGGGACCTGGCCGAGAGAAATTCGGAAGACAATAAGGACCAACAGTTGGAACAACTGCGAGCTGAGGTTGAAGCAATGAGAACCCAGATGCTAGGGCAGATGACTCTTATCCAAGGCCTAGCCTGAAGACAAGAGGATCTGGGAACCATTATCAATCAATTTCGTCAAGACGGTCACAACCGTATGGGGAAAACACTCAGGATTGGAAATCAAGGCCTTGCTCAGCTTCCCATGAGACATGAAACCGGTTTAAAAGAGAGAAGACCTTCTCACTTTGCTTCCACATCACGAGCCCAACAACGGCCTGGTCAACACCAACCGGATAATCATCCAAAGGGGGAAAGACTTCAAAGGCAATTCACCCAAATCAACATGCCATTGTCACAAGCATTGCATTACATGTTGAAGATGAATCTGATTTCGGTGATAAACCCTCATCCGAACCCCAAAACTTTTTCTCCCAGCTACAATCCAGATGCCAGGTGTGCCTATCATTCTGATAGTCCTGGACATGATACAAACGATTGTTGGGGGTTGAAGTACAAAATCCAAAATCTGATCGACAAAGGGATGTTGGAGTTCACACAAGATGGCCAGACTGAATTCTTCTGCCAAGGGTTCTCCGCTTGAAATGACAAAGCTCAAACTGGGAGACTTTTGTTCCATTTGAATTTTCAAGTTGTAATTTCTTTTGTTTTCAAACAATTAACTGTTGATGTCAAAACTCTGTTTTCATTAATGCATTGCATATGTTTGTCTTGAATTCATCCATTCGTTTTCACTACTATTATGCTTTCTTTATGATATTTAACTCTTGATAAAAAGCTGCAAGCCTTTAGAGGGAGGATGACGAAACAATACCGTAATCTCATACAGTATGCTTTTGAACAGACCTTGCTGATGATGTACAGGCATTTCTTTCAATTCCCAACCACTGGAGTTATAAGGAAGATAATCCCTAGTCAACCCCTTCGAGCCAAAGAAGTAGGAGTTTTCTGTTCTAAACAAATCGAAACCTTTGATATAAACCTGGGGCAGGGTAGTCTCTCAGTTAATTCAAAAGGGTGCGCATTGAAGTCGCAAACTCTCAGTTCATAATACCACGAACAACATCAACAAAAAAAAGCATTCCTTTGGAATCAAAAGACAGTGATGGTTCCCTATCTCATAGGCAGTCATTATCTCTCAAAAAAGAAAAAGCCCACTGAGCCAAAACCTATAAAGGAGGCTTAAGAAACCTGGGGCATCCCGCTGACTGTAATCTTGAAAACAGGAACAGTCAGGCAAAAGTTAGGGATAACAAATCAAAAGAAATAGGTCATTACAAATCCTCAACAACATGCAAAAATGTTGCAAAAGAAAAAAGGAGAGGATGGCTGCCCTCCAAATTCAACTGGTGAACCATCACCCAAAAAGTCGTTCCAAATTCGAATGGAGTTCGACGCACAATTAACTGAGCTTAGGATTGAAGAACATCACGAAGAGCGGGTGGGTACAAATATACTTTGAGCCTTTATCCTTGGTTTCTTAAACCGTGAACCAGGCCACGTTACAACCCTTCAAAAGTCTTAATTGAAGCATGGGTTAATTCGAAAGCATACTGTTCAAAAGGTATCCTGACTCCTGTAAGGCTTTGCTCTAAATCTTGTGTTGAATTTGTCTTATAAAAAGTTTTCTGCTAAAAAACGCATTTTTCAAAACTTCGAGACAAACATAAACTTTGCATTGTTTGAATATCATTGTTTGCATGTGGCTATTTGTTTGACAGCGAAGAAATTCATACAACGAATGTTCGGAGGAACGGAAGCTCTCTCAGTGAGTAAAATCACTTCAAGAAGGATGATACTTCCATTGACAGATCTCCTATCAACAAGGGGACATGACAGGTCACCATCCAGCACGCCTGGGGCAGTCCAATTAAAGTTTCAACAGATTGTTCAATGTTCAGTTAGCCTGGGGCAGTCCAGTCAAGGTTTCAACAGATCTTTCAAAGTTCAGTTAACCTGGGGCAGTCCAGTCAAGGTTTCAACAGATCGTTCAAAGTCCAGTTAACCTGGGGCGGTCCAGTCAAGATTTCAAGAAATCTCTCAATTGCAGATTAACCTGGGGCAAGTCACCGTCACCATCACTTGGGGCATTCGAATGTCAATCTCAAGGGTTTCGAACAAACCAAGTTTCCTGGCAATATCACAAGCATCTGATACTGGGGGGCAGTGATGAAACCTCTCTAGCAGACCAACAATCATGGGTTTATTTCCCCAACATTTGTTAAGGATTTATTCTCCAGAACAAATTACATTTCAACAACATTCTAAACATATGCAGTCTGATCGACAAATTCCTTCATCTTTTGAAGTAGTAATCATCAAGGTTCCTTCATCTTTTGAAGTAGTAATCATCAAGGTTCCTTCATCTTTTGAAGTAGTAATCATCAAGGTTCCTTCATCTTTTGAAGTAGTAATCGTCAAGGTTCCTTCATCTTTTGAAGTAGTAATCATCAAGGTTCCTTCATCTTTTGAAGTAGTAATCATCAAGGTTCCTTCATCTTTTGAAGTAGTAATCATCAAGGTTCCTTCATCTTTTGAAGTAGTAATCATCAAGGTTCCTTCATCTTTTGAAGTAGTAATCATCAAGGTTCCTTCATCTTTTGAAGTAGTAATCATCAAGGTTCCTTCATCTTTTGAAGTAGTAATCATCAAGGTTCCTTCATCTTTTGAAGTAGTAATCATCAAGGTTCCTTCATCTTTTGAAGTAGTAATCATCAAGGTTCCTTCATCTTTTGAAGTAGTAATCATCAAGGTTCCTTCATCTTTTAAAGTAGTAATCATCAAGGTTCCTTCCTCTTTTGAAGTAGTAATCATCAAGGTTCCTTCATCTTTTGGAGTAGTAATCATCAAAAAAAAAGTTTTTTCTTCATCACCTGCTGGAAATTACAACCACCAACAAGATAACAGACAACTGAAAAACCTGTTTCTCTCAAGCATGAAGACTCTTATCCTTAAAACCTCAGAAGATTGGTATACTCCAAGTTTTTGACCATTAACAGCATGAAGATTCTCATCACCTCAGAAGATTGGTACGCTCCCAATTTCTGACCCCCAACAGAATGAAGATTCTCACTCTCAAAGTGGCATATAACCTGAGTTCTTAATTCCCCAAACAGAGTTAAACTCCAGGATCCTCAGCAGAACAAGAGCTTTCTCAAAGTTGATTTCCCCAGCCAGAGAGCCTTCCAGAACTTAATTCCCCTCAGAGTCAAGTATCAAAATCCCCAGTAGAGCTAAAACTTCCAACTATCAATCCCCAAGCAGAATGAAGACTCTCATTCTCAGGTCCTCACAGAATATTCGAATATTCTCCAGTGAAGATCTCCTCAAGACAGGAATTCCCCAGCAGATTGGCATACAACCCAAGCTCCTGATTCCCCAACAGTGGTCCCAAGACTTCTCATCTTCAATGATCAAAAGATTCTTGCCCTCCCCTGCAGCAGTCAAGGATTTACTTTCCCCGGCGGCAGTCAAGATCCTTTTATCTCCTTCCATCCAAGATTCATCTATCTTCAGCAAGACAACTCATCAGCCTACATGCGCATTCATTACATTCATGTCATAAACATTGATATAACATACATCGCATCATACATTTCATGCAACATGACTTTGTGTTTCAGCTAATATCTTACCTTTTTTCAGGATAAAGATTAGTAAGCTTCAAACTCAAGACTTCTGAAAACAGTTTACGGATTCTCCAGTAACGGATGTTAATCCATCGCTTGTTCAGACTCAAGACTTCTGAAAACAGTTCACGGGTTCTCCAGTAACGGATGTTAACCTATCGCTTGTTCAGATTCTTCTCAACTTCTGAAAACAGTTTACGGATTCTCCAGTAACGGATGTTAATCTATCGCTTGTTCAGACTCAAGACTTCTGAAAACAGTTCACGAGTTCTCCAGTAACGGATGTTAACCTATCGCTTGTTCAGATTCTTCTCAACTACTGAAAACAGTTCACGGGTTCTCCACTAACGGATGTTAACCTATCGCTTGTTCAGATTCTTCTCAACTTTTGAAGACAGTTTACGGATTCTTCCCAACAACGGATGTTAATCTATCGCTTGTTCAGACTCAACTTTTGAAAACAGTTTACGGATGCTTCTAGATACGGACGTCAATCTATTGCTTATTCAGACCCCCAGTTCAGAGACGTTCCAAAACATGGATACCTTTCTGATACTCGTCCACTCACCAATGACATACAATTCAACAACATTTCCAGATGGCATCTCTAAGCCCATCCCCCTGTCACATCTCCAGATGGCATCTCTAAGCCCATCACCAGATGGCATCTTTAAGCCCATCCTCCTACCAGCAATTTCCAGATGGCATCTCTAAGCCCATCCCCCGACAAGATTCTGTCACATTTCCAGATGGCATCTTTAAGCCCATCACCAAATGGCATCTGTAAGCCCATTCCTTCTATCATCACATCACCGAGTGAAAATTTTTTTGGGCACTCTAGTGTCCAATCTCCTTTTACCCTCGAGTCGCGAAAGGCAAATTTGCCAATCTAACTCTTCAGGTTCAAGAAGATTGAACAGGGGCAACTGTTGTACCCCAAAATTTGCCCTCATATTTTTCCACAAGAAATCACAGCCTCAGGCTTTTCCTGATTTTTCAGATTGGCGTAAGAATCAGTCAAACAGACTTTTTCTTATCAGTCTATCCCAGTTAGGGTTTCCATTAACTTTTGAAGCAGTTCAAGCAGATTGCTAGGGTTTGGTTGAGTTGGCTCAGGTTTTAATCAGGCAGGCGCTTCTTCGACATTAAATCAAGAATCAGGGTTTTATGTGCACATTTCTCAGAAAGAATTAATTTTACCGTTATTTTTCAATTTACTTTGGGATATGGGTTGAGGCCGTTGATTGAGAGTTTGCAGTGTTTGGTTTAATCAATAAAGGCAAAGGAATATGGAAATTTGTTGTGATTGACTGTGCATTGTTATGTTTAATTCGGAATGCCGGACGTTTATTAATTATTTCTTTTTCTAAGTCAGAATAATTGGACTTACTTCCAGTTGTTTTAATTTAAGAAACTCAAATAATTAAAATAAACAATTGAAGAGAAATAAAAGAGAATTAACCGATCAAAAAAGGATTTTTTTTATTCATCTTTAATTGTTTTGTTACAAATTATTATTTGAACAACTGTAAATTTATTTACATCTTTGTTTACAATAATAATGTTACAAATAATTGAAATGAAATAAAATTGCATCCTATTTTTTTTCTAAGTCTTCGTCTTCTATTTGACGCTCCCCATTGCTCAATTACTTTTTACCTCCAAAAAGAAGGAAAAAGGAAGTCAAAGGCAGATGAAATAATAAAAGAGTAGACAGATAAAAAAGGACTCATCATTAAAAGTAACTGGCCGGAATCAGTTGTTCCCCTCTCTGCAAATCACAAGATTGCTCTTGGTTCACAAAGAGGGATAGAAAGTGATTGCAAAAATGTGAAATGCACAAAAGCTACCATACTGCATAAATTGTCAAACCAAAGAATATGCCAAAAGAACAAATTGCCCATTTCAAAATTCCAAACCAAGTATAAAGTCCAAAAGGAAAACGGATGTACATTAGCAAACAAGCTGTCAAAGAAGCATAATGCCTAACCAAGTCACATATTGCAAACTGAACTGCACAAACTAAGCCAAAGATGTCAAACTATCCAAACTATCCAAAGGCTATTCAAAGCTGTCAACAAAGTACATAAAGTATGCAGGAAAGCAGGATTTATGCAGAGGAAAACTACAAATGCAAGCAACCTTCAAAGATACATCACTTTCCAAGGCCAGTCACCTTTTCAGAGAAAAAGTACAGTAAGCAATATAATATGCTTTTAATCTGTAAAGAGAGAGAAGAGAGAGGGAAGTAGCTTACAGGCTTGAGGCTTAGGCTTAAGATATAAACAAACTTATCAGAACATAGCAAAGGGGAGGCAGAAAATAACACAAAGCAAAAAAGCCACAAACTGATATAGAGCAAACAACCTGCCTCCATAAGCTTCAAACACTTCAAAACCTGTTTCAACACCAAGCTCACTACAAACTGAAGCCTTAACCTGCTTGAGTCATAAACACAAACATTAAGCCCTGTCAAACAACCTCAGCCTCAAACAACCTGTTTCAAGCATCAGGCCATACAAGCCTGAAGCATGTCAAACACAAGCTAACAACATGAATCTATCAAACCCACAAATCAAAACCAGCATACAAGCATAAACCTGCCTGTAAACCTGTGTCAAGCCATCAACAAACCTGCTAACCTGTTTCCCACCAGAAACCATCCAAACCTGCTATAGTAACTAAACAAAAATATAAAACAGCCAAACCTGTTCAAACGCCTCAAAACCTGCTAACTACCTGATAAGCTTGCCTATACTGATAAGCCCTTGCAAAGTTCATCAAGCCTATACCAGAATTTATCCAAACCAATTCCAACCAAACCCTAAACCCTCAGAATAAAATCATCATTGGGCCAGTAACTAACAGAAGCAATACTCCAAAATCAACATCAACAAGCATCTCAGAGGAAACTAAAAATCAGAATAACATTCAAATCACAAAGCCCTCAGAGCTGGGCTCATCATAGGGTTCAACAGCATATCAGAGGCAGCATACGAAGCATACAGAAGATCAAGCAAGCAATCAAAGGAAACTGAGGCGAGCAGTTAGAAGAGGGAAAGAAGTGACTAAACTAAAGGTTTTCAGAGAAGCATCATCATCAAACCATAAAAGACAAATACAAGATACCGGATTTCCAGCAAGCCAACACACAGCATCATCAATCCTTCGCCTCCGGCCGTCCTAGGGCGCCTCCAAGCCACCGTCCTTCTCCATCTCCAAAAGCCAAAGGTAGTATCTCTAATCTTTTTCTTTTCACGTACCTCAATCAGAACACAAATAATAATATAAAATCAGAACACGAAATCAAAACATGCAAAGAGAACTAATGAAAACCATAAGGCATAAAAGAGGGAAATTGTTACCTTTGCTTGTCACGGCTTGAGCAATCCATGGAGGGAGAAGGAGTAGACGGTGGCGCCCGATGGCCCTAGGCAGAGGAGCGTACAGTGGCTATGGCTTGAGAAGTGAAGAAGACGAAGAGCAAAGGTGGAAACGGCGCCTCTGTAATGTTACAAACCCTAATTGCAAATGAAGCAAACTGGACCAAACCCTTACAAAAATGTTGTTAAAAAGTCTTGGGCCTTGCCCCATTACAAGCCTTAATCCCAATGATCTTGGCGCCAGACCCCCTATCCAATGCGCGTACCCCCCCCCCCCCCCCCCCCCTTCTGATTATCATTTCAAACTTTGTTTTGGGCCATAAACCTCCCTAAGCCCATTTAACTCTTTTTTTATTTACTTTATTTTCTATCTATTTAAACTCATACATCAATCTTTTCTTTTATTTTATTTTGTCACTTTACTTATTTTTTTAGTAAAATATTACATATACAAAATTTTTCTTAAATATTCCTTTTTTATATTTTTACAATAAAAAATACATAAAAATAGAATTTTGGGTTAAATAACCTTTTTTTTATATTATTACAATAAAAAATACATAAAAATAGAATGCTTAAAACATTTTCTTTTCTTTTATTAAATCTTTTGTTTATACATATTTAACAAAAATACAAAAAGAATAAATAAATACTTAAATTTGCATTAAGTTAACAACTTGGAAATAAATCACATACACTTACACAAATATATTTGCTTATCTTTTATTTTTGTACATTGCTACATTTTACATTGCGATTGATTCGATTTGGTTGTAAATATATTTGGACACTACTCTCCTAATAAGTCTCATCCCCATTTTTAAATATTTGTACCCCCATTCCCGGATACTTATTTGTAATAGCGTAGACTTTAAATTCTCGCAATTTATCGCTTTCAATTATATACCATGGTTAGACCTAGGGTTTGTATGTAAATAAAATCAACCGCTAGATAACCTAATACAAAGATAAATGCATGACAATCAATACATAATTCACACTTGCACCCCCTAGGGTAATCCCGCTTGTTGCCTTCCAAAATGGGCCATGCTTACACGTTAAGTTCTTTGGCAAAACAAAACAATTCAAATGATCATAGTCCCTCGATGACGCTTTCGAAAGTTGCCTAATCAAAATGATCATAGTCCCTTCAAGCAAAATTGCTAAAGACACTTGGCACCATTGCATTCATGGTCCATACGATGACCCGCGCCTGTCCCGTTAACATCCTAACACAAGATTGACCACCAAATACAATGGTGGAACAATACTGTTAAAAGGGTTAAAACATGAGAAAAACCTTTGAGTAAATTTAGGGGTAGACAACTCTTAGTTACTTGATCAACTTTCAAAACACACTTGCCTACTTTTCAAAACCACACTCCACAATACTTTCAAAAACACCTTCAAAAACAAACTTTCAAAAACATTTGAAACATCTTTTCGAAAATACACACACCTTTGTAAAACATTCGAGTAAAGAATTGTTACAACGGTTGCCTAGACAAGGCATCTTTTTCAAAACATTTTCAAAACACACACACACACAACCATTTCAAGCAATTGAAAATCAAGGCAAGTGATCTAAAACAAGTAACTAAGAGCCCATGGATAACCATGGATGAAAAGGGTGCTGATACCTTCCCTTTTCATAATCTACCCCCCGAACCCATGAAACATCTCAAAAGGTTTTTCCTGTGCTTTTTAACCTTTCCTTTAGGATAAAATAAAAATTCGGTGGCGACTCTTGCTAAACCGAACAAGTGCGAATACAAACGCAAAACCTCAAGTCAGTTCTCCCACTGTATCACAGTAGGATTTTCAAAGATATACTTGATTGGATCCATCTTTGATATCAATAGGGTAGTGTGAATCAGCATATACTGTCTCAGCCGACGAGCATCCCATGCCAAAGCGTAGCAAGTTTTCTCAAGCAGTGCATATCGGGTCTCACAGTCGGTAAAATTTTTGCTAAGGTAGTAAATAGTATGCTCTTTTCAGCCAGACTTGTCATGCTTCCCCAGCACGCACCCCATCGAATTGTCGAGTACTGTCAAGTATAAGATCAAAGGTCTCCCTCCAACTGGAAGCATCAGAATAGGTGGCTCTTGGAGATATTCCTTGATCCTTTCGAAAGAGGCCTGACACTCATCATTCCATCTTACCACTTGATCTTTCTTTAATAGCTTGAAGACTGATTCACAAGTAGCAGTCAGGTGCGAAATGAATCGGGCAATGTAGTTCAGACGTCCCGAAAACCCTCTGACTTCTTTTTCTGTTCGAGGAGCTGGCATTTCCTGTATAGCCTTCACCTTTGCAGGATCCACTTGAATACCTTTATCACTAACGACGAAGCCCAGTAGCTTACCAGACCTTACCCCGAAGGTGCACTTGTTCGGGTTTAACCTCTGCTTGTACAACTTCAACCTGTCAAATAGCTTCTGGAGGTGGTCAAGATGTTCTTCTTCAGTTTGGGACCTTGTAATCATGTCGTCAATGTATACCTCAATCTCATGATGAATCATGTCGTGAAACAAAGCGACCATGGTGCGATGATACATTACCCCAACATTCTTCAATCCGAATGGCATGACCTTGTAGAAAAAGGTACCCTACTGCATGATGAACATTGTCTTCTCCATATCCTCAGGAGCCATCTTAATCTGATAGTAACCGGAGAAACCATCCATAAAGGAGAAGACCTTATGTTGTGCAGTGTTGTCAACTAAAACATCGATGTAAGACAGAGGGAAATCATCCTTGGGGCTTGCCCTGTTCAAATCCTTATAGTCAACACACATCCGAACCTTACCATGTTTCTTCGGCACCGGAACCACGTTGGCAACCCACTGCATGTAAGAAGTAACTGCTAGAAAACCGGCATCAAACTGTTTCATGACCTCAACTTTGATTTTCTCAGACATCTCTGGGCGCATTCGGCGAACTTTAAGCTTTACTGGAGGACAATCCTCTTTGGTTGGCAAGCGGTGAACCACAATATCGGTATCCAACCCAGGCATATCTTTATAAGACCTGGCAAAGATCTAAACATAGTCACGTAGCATTTGTATCAACCGTTGCTTAACACCAGACTCCAGATTTGCACCGATCTTAACCTCTTTCTTGTCTTCCTCTATACCCAGATTTACTGATTCCACTGGCTCTTTATAGGGATGTATGGCTCTCTCTTCCTGAAGTAACAGTCTAGCAAGTTCCCCAGGAACTTCGCAATCATCCTCACCTTCTTCCTCGGCTTGGTTGATCATACTTTCAAAGTCATAACTGGCAGTAGCAGAGTCGTTATTAGTGGGATCCAGAGTGGATGTTGACCTGTATTATGATATGTGAGTGTGTGTAAGACAATAGCTGTTTTTGCAAGATAGAAAATAAAAACAAGGAGCGCAAACTTTGTAATGCAAGAAAACGTCCAATGCTTTATTGATGATATATGGAAATGACAAATATTAAGCCCTCACAAACAAAGCCACAGTGTCTCGGGCAAGGCACCGGGCCATAAAGTTTAAAACTGTCTGTTAAAAGTCTCAAAACAAAAGTCTATTACTGTGTAATAAAAGAAACGGGCACGAAGTCCTTCGCCGTCCAATTGCTTAATCCGCCGTCGGTAGTCGGGTAAATCCAGTTGTCAAACTCAGACACTTCATCATCATCTTCAATTGCATTCACTTCCGGATTACTGATACACAGGGGAGGTCTTCCAATCTGCGCACGCCGAATGGCCCTTTGAGCTTCTGAAGTAAAACCCAAACCAAACTTGTCATTCTTGTGTGCAAAGTCGGGGAGTTGACCCCAATTTGCACACCCACCTTTTTCAATAACATCCCGAGCATCCATGAGGGAAGCCATCTTCATTGGAGGATTTTCAGCAATAGTTTCAGTCGACGCCAGAGTCTGGGGGACTTCTTCAAAGTTCTGACACGGGGTTTCAATGAACTCCCCATCCATCTCCACGTACCGAAAAGAGTTGAGGTGGCTCACCATGTACTCCTTTTCTCCTCGTACTGTAACAATTTTCCCTTTCACTGGGTATTTCAACATTTGATGGAGCGTGGAAGTCACTGCCCTAGCCTTATGAATCCACGGGCGACCCAGCAAACAAGAGTAAGATGGTCGGATGTCCATCACATAGAATGTAGATGCAAAAGTTTGGGAACCAACTTTAACAGGGACATCCACCTCCCCGTGCACCATCCTTTTGGACCCGTCAAAGGCCCTAACCACAATATTACTCGGTTTAAGAACCAACCCTTCATAGTCCAACCGGTCTAACGCTTTCTTGGGTAAAACATTTAACGAGGACCCAATATCCACCAGTACGTGGGCCAGAGTAATGCCCCTGCACTCGATCGAAACATGCAGAGCGTCATTGTGATTCTTTCCTTTGGCAGTCAGATCTGCGTCAGAGAAACCCAACCCGTTGCCAGCTGTCAAACTAGCCACACAATCTTTGAATTGATCAGCAGATGTTTCCTGCGTCACATGTGCAATTTTAAGGAAAGCAATTAAAGCCTTTGCATGGGCTTCTGAGCACAACAATAAAGATAACATGGAGATCTTCAATGGGGTTTGCCCCAGCTGCTCAACTATATTATAGTCACTCTTTTTAATAATCTTCAGAATTTCCTCTATCTCCTGTCTAGAGGTCTCCACAATAATCTTCTTAGGTGCCTCCGTCTGGGCAGGCTCACCTGTGATCTCTTTTCCCCGAGCGTCAGATGACTCGGTGAGGGGTAATGATTGGAACATGAACAGGGACAGTAGCAGATGTACTGGCAGGTGGAATAGCAACAGGTTTTCGAACAGTTGGTGGGGAAATCTCAGGAGAGAAAAGTCTTCCGCTTCGAGTGACCTTGCTAGACCCGATAATATTGCTGACATCAGTATCAACCTTTTCAACCTTCAAGTCTTGTTTGATCACATGATAATATACATCGGCCGTATAGTGCCACAGGACAGCCTTATCTGAAGTGTACGAGATAGGGCCAGGAATAGTAATGATCAATGGAGCAACTCTTGTAACGGGTGTAATCCTAACAGGATTTCTCGAGGAAGCCTTGGAAGGATTAGCGAAAATGGTTATTATGAAAACATCTTCAACAGGAATCAACAGAACCAAAGTTTTCTCGAACATGATCTCTTTGTTATCCATCAGGCGCTGAACACCTGACTTCAATAAATGGCAACCAGTAGGTAGGATGGAACACAGATGGCAACCTTCGCCACAACCCGGAAATAAACCGGCTGATAATAAGTTCTTCTTTACTGTCATCAACGAAGTAGAAACGTCTTCCACAAAGGTCACAAATGAATCATCATCCATAACATTTACTCCATGCTTGGGCATAGGAGCAGTAATGACATTAGGCTTTTCCGGCGCGTCAAATTCATTCTCTTTAGCTTCAATCAAATCTTGTACCTTATTCCTCAAGGACCAACAGTTATTCGTATCATGCCCTGGGCTATCGGAGTGATAAGCACAACGAGCGTTTGGATTATACAACGGTGATGTAGTACTGGGATTCTTCGGAGCTTCCCTCAGAGTGATCAAGTTGGTCTTCAACAACTGCGGTAAAATTTGAGATAGGGTCATACTGAGCCAAGTATACTGTCTTTGCGGTCTCTCTACTCTTTTCTGATTGTTGAGTTGTGGGGCAACAATTGGTCTTGATATTACCACCGTATTAACTGCTTGGCGGCATTCATGTCGGTTTTGGCTCCTCGAGCTGTAAACTGCACTAGCTTCTTTTTCTGAAAGGTTTCTTTTCTGTACTTGACGAAGAACCTTTCTGTATCTTGCCACTCTTGATACCAGCTTCCGCTCTCTCCCCAGTCAAAATTAATTCAGTAAACCCAGATGATGAACTTTCGATCAAATGATTGAAATATGGACCAGACAAAGTCCCAAGAAACATATCCACCAACTCCCTATCATATAGAGGGGGTTGGAATCTTCCAGCAAGATCTCTCCATTTCTGAGCATAGTCCTTAAAGCCTTCGCCTGTGCCCATAGACATACCCTGAAGTTGAGTATGCGTGGGAGCAAGGTCGGCATTATACTGGTATTGCTTGTAAAAAGCAGCAGCAAGGTCCTCCCAATTGCAGACGTTAGCTCCTTCTAATTGATAGAACCATTCAAGTTGAGTCCCTGACAGACTATCTTGAAAGAAATGAACCCACAGGTTCCTATCAGCAGTGTATGGTTTAATCTTTCTGACATACGAGCGGAGGTGTAGCTTCGGGAAGGATACTCCATCGTACTTAGCAAAGACATGAGCTTTAAACTTGTGTGGGATCACCACCCCATATGCCAAACCCAAATCTCCGAAGTCCATCCCAGGTATCTTCTGGATCTTCATTGCACTCATCCGGTCTTCAAGTTGCTTATATCTATCCTCGGCAGGAGGATACTGGTCTTTATCAAAATCTATGTCATTTTCAGAGACCACAAGACTAGGCCCCTTTCTTTCTTCTTGATACTCTCCCCCTCCAGATGAATGGGACAAATCATTTTCCTGTCACAAATTGTTCCTAAATATGCAACCCATATTCAGGAGGACCACCTTCTTCTTCTTCTTCTTCTTCTTCTTCTTCTTCTCCTTCAAGATGAGAGTCTTCAAATCTTGCTGCCCTTTGGCCAAGTTCAGGAACAACTCTTGGAATTGTGCATTCTGAGCTTGAAGAGCCTTGATGGCTTGATCAGTAGGTGTTTCAGAAGACATGATTGCTGAAATAAATAGCGAAGAAGATAAGAAACCTGTAATGGTACCTGTAATGAGGTTCATGGTAATGGAATGCGTATGATATGATTTCAAAGACTTTGGGAGATTCAAATTTGTAAAACAAAAATAAAACACACTTTATTAGATTAAAACTTGTAACAATGTTTAACAATTCCTTCAAAGCGTTACAAAAGAAATAACTGAAAAGCAAATCTAAACTAGAAACAATAAAAGACGTCAGAAATCCCATGGTCTCTTTCCCTTCGTGCTGACATAATCGTTGATTGTCCTTTCATTCTCAAGCTGCCTTGTAAGTCTCAAGATCTTCCTCTCCTGCTCATGATACTTCTCCCTGTAGGTATCCCTTTCTTCCTTTAGCTGGATCCGAGATCTCTTCAATGCCCCAAGATTAGTAGGCATGTATGGATGGAGGACCGTGTAAGGAACACCTTCCTCATTAGTATGATCTATAATCACAGGCAAAACTGCTTCATAAGGCATCCCCAGCTTTTGAGCACGGGCTCGAACCCACTGGAGATATGGTTGCATCGGGAGAGAAGTCTTCAGTCCTAGCTCATGTGGGTCAGACCTGTTCACCATGCCCCAGGCTCGTATAAACCTTCAGTGATGCTCATTCATGTCCCCCTTGTAGTCAAAGACAATGTCTGGAAGAAGCAGCTCACGGGGACCGTCTCTCCGAGCATGTCCAAAATGTCGTAAAGCCAAATAAGGATTGTAGGTTATACCCCCTCTAATTCCAAGCAGCGAAACATTAGGGTATTCCCCACATCGATTGATGATAGCTACTTTTTCCATATCTTTAGAACTCCAAAGGATGTCCGTATGAGCAAGGGACATGATTCTGTAAGCCTAACCTACACCTTCCTTATTCTTCAAAACAGACTTGGGGAGGTGCGAAATAAACCACCTCGCCAGCAGCGGCGTGCAACACATGAGGGTTCCCCTTCTTCGCACGGTACGAGTATAGAGAGCATGTAGAATGTCACCCAGAAGAGTAGGCACTGGATTACGAGACATGAAGATCTTGACCATGTTCACGTCTATGAAAGAATCTGGATTTGGGAAAAGAACCAAGCCGTAGATGAGGAGAGACAAGATGTCTTCAAAAGCTTGAAAGTCAAAGTTTTCCTAGAACTGTTGAGCTTGATTGATCAGAAACTTAGCCAATAAACCTTCAACCCCACTCCGTGTCTCCCAGTTAGACACTACATCATCCCTTGTCAAATGTAAAGCTAAAGCAACGTCTTCAGGCCTAGAAACCTCCTCTAAACCGGTGATGAGTGTCTGCTCGAGAATGGATATACCCAAAAAATCAGAAAACTCCTCCAAAGTAGGGACTAGCTGATAATCTGGGAAGGTGAAACAATGATGCAATGGATCAAAGAACTGGAATAACACACTCATCATTTGCTCATCCAACTTTGAAGTGACCAAGCTAAGGAGGTGACTATGTCTTCTAACAAATGAAGAAGTATCAGGAACCTGTGAGACTAACTCTCTAGCTGAACAGGTATCTGCACAAAGTTGACTCAAATGGTATTTTTGCGCATAGAAGCCATGATCTGCAAAACAGAACAAAGATGAATCCCCTCGGTCTTTGAAATGGTTAGTCTAATGAAATATGCATGCTATGCCATGATGCATGATGTCATGATAAAAACACACAACAGGTATCACAGATAGCAAACATGGTAAAGGCAAACAAGTCACACAGTAGCCCTTATGTTTCAGGCTTGCATGGAGTCTAGGTACTACCCTCTTGAAGTTCAGTTGGTTCAACCTGTCCTAGTAATAGTAACCGGGTTCTAGAGGTTCTCAATATCACTGACCATCCTCCATCGGTCATAGTTTCAGCTCACACAATCTTTTCTTGCGGTCGAAACCATCTCGAGAGTATGGTCTCAATGAGTGTAGTATCGAGTATCAACAAGTTCCCAGCTCTATGCCGAGGCCGGCTATCTCACTACTTCTTATGGCCAAGTTGGTCAATTATAGGTTCTAAGGTCACTTGATGCTTAACGACCCATATAGCAGCCCCATACTCTCCTTGTTGCTCCACAAGGGATATCGGTACCAACTAATGTGCCACATCAACTTAGCTACTGCTTCAACCGTATCGGCCTATGCCGTACAGTTCCCTCGCAGTCTATTGCTACTTACCTAAAAGGTGTCCCCCAGATCTGGGTTAGGATCTATAGTAACTCCGATACAAAGCCCACAAAAATAAAGCAATCAAATCAAACAATAGAAAACAATATGATGAACTAATCCTAAGGTATACCCCACTTATTAACTCCCCAGTAGAGTCGATAGTTCTGTGATACGGTGGCCAGAACCAGGACTGTTTTTTTTAGGAATTGTTGGTTTGCATTTTGCGTTTGTGTTCGCAAAATGTCGCGGTAAGAAACAGTCGCCATTGACTTTTATTTTATCCAACAAGGAAAGGAAAAAAGCACAAAAAAATTCCTTTTTTCGAGATTTTCTGAGTACGGGGGGTAGATTATAGAAAGCGAAGGTATTAACACCCTTTCTATCCGTAGTTATCTACGGGATCTTAGTTACTTGCTCATCCTTTTCAAAATTACTTCTGTGTTTGTGTGATTTGAAAAGTTTTTGACTTCGATTTAACTCTTGCTTTTGTCTTCAAGAGTGTTACGGAGTGTTTTTTGAAAGCTTTGTTTGAAAGAGGAGTGTAAGTGTGAAAAAGTTTGTTTGGATTGAGCAAGTACTTAAGAGCTAATCTACCTACTCGACAAAATAATTGTTCTATGTTCGTTTCCTTTAGACAATGATATCCCACTATTAGTGAGTAGGTAGCACCGTCGTTAGAGTTTGAGGGTCAATTCGAAAGGGACGTACGGTCACTAAAGCAATGTTGGGACGTCTTAGTAGTAACCCTAATGTCTTAGATCAATTATTCGAGGCAACAATATCCGAGGCAACCATTCCGAGGCAACTTTTCCAAATGGGACTTTGATCTTTGTTTAGACAAAAGAGAGACCACTAAAGCATCCTATACTTAATGACCGTTTACTGAAGGCAACCAAGTGGGAGTGTACCCTAGGAGTGCGCATGTGCGAGTGATTCAATTTCAAGTTTATTTATCTTTGCACATTTAGGGTTTGATAACCGTTTTAAAGTTTACATACATTCTTGTCATGCATCCCTAATATCATACATCTAACAGTTTAAAATTTACGGAATTTAAAATGCGGAAAATAAGCTACGCTATTACAAGGCTTCGGGTATTTACATAGCCAAAAACAAACCCTTAAAAATAAAGCGATAAATGAAAGTAAAAGACCTAATTAAACTATTACAACTTTGTGAGCAATTACATTAATAGGATAAAATAAATGATAAAGCGCGCACGAGGAAATTTAGATCGGGAGAGAACTAGGGTTTTGAACCCTTTCTTACCTAATTAAAAGAAAAATTGTTTTTTGTTGTTTTTAAATATTTTTAAAAAAAGAATTAGGTTTTAAAATAAAATACAAAGTTAATTAGCTAATTAAATTAATTAATGAAAATATATAAATGGCCTATTTTTGTGTTGTTGGTATTTTTAAGAAAGAGAAAATATAATTAAGTTAGAAACAAAACCCTAATTATTCTAATTGATTTTAAATTTATATACAAAATAATTAAAGTTATCTATAATTAACAACTTAATTAAATTAATTTAATTTTTTTGTATAAAAATTAAATATCTTAAATTTAATTGGATGAAAATATTTTTTGTGATTTTTTTGATAAAAGAAATAATTGATTTTGTGTTAGTAAATAAAATAAATAAATTAATTAAAACAAAATGAAAAGAAAAGATAAAGAGATTGGGCCTGAAAACAACAATTTGGGGGGGTGTGGATAGCCAAATCTGGGCCCAAAACCAAGTTGTCCATGTTGACTTGCACGATCACATGCTTTGCATTGACTAGGCTTCATGATGCTCCTTCACTAATGGGCCTTGGATCTGGCCATCTGGCCATCTGGTAGGCAGGATGATGAGGACGCATGATGGTCCTTTGGCTTGTGTACGCATGAGATTACCTGAAAGAAAATAATATGAAGAATGGGGGGACATGGGATTTGAACCCAGGTCCTGCAGCACTTTCTCACCACCTGGCCACTAACTGAGCTACGTGTTTCAATTGTATACAAAACAAGCAACAATTATTATATTAAGAACAAATAAAACAAAAGAAATCCGCACAGAAATTCAAATGTACGAGTGGGAGGCTGCCATGCAAGTTGTCTTCTTCCCTTATCCGTTGGTAAAAGTCCCAAACTTTTACCTACGGACGTCTGTCCGTCACTACAAACATGCATTCTATTAAAATCAACCACGAGCAAGATAAATAAAAACTAGGGCCACTAATCAACTCGTCTGGACCTTTTGAGTATAATGGTGGCCCTTTCATGGCCCAATTTTACCTAGATTCAGAAACCCCAAAGCGAGCTTATAAATCCTAATAATGGCGAAATCTTATATAGACCATGAAAATGCAATTAATTATTACAGAAATCTTGCAAATGTTATAAGGATTAAGAATCTACAAATATTTCATGCAATAGATGCCACAATTATGCAATTCGAATTCAAGAAAATAGCAAATTTGTGACTAACTTACAGCGCGTTTTGGTACTGGAAAAGCCTTGTTCTTGATTGATTCTGCTTGATGGGGATCCCAGGAAGCGATTGGGATGATCAAAGGATCTTTAAATTGCTTCAAAGTATGAATCCGTGTTTGCACTTTTTCTTGTTTTTTCCAAGTTTTGTTCTTGTTGCTGCGCCTCCTTCTAGCCTTGCTTTATGTCTGCCAATGATCCTTATGTACTGAGGAATGAATTAGGGTTCAAAGAGTGTGCTCAATCTTCCTCCATCATTAGATTTGATTTTAATTTGATTCCCTTCAATATCCTTCCAAAAATAGCCTAAAACCAATCGTTTTGTGCACTCCAAGCCTTTACACGAATTCAATCTCATGCTAGCTATATGTAGGACCTGAAACAAGCACAAGATCTTTGAATTTCAATGTTTTGGATTTTCTATGATTTGTTTTGATTTAAAATGATTTAATTCAAATAAAAATCAAAATAAATAATAAAAAACAAGATAATGACAAGTGGCAAAGGCTAGGGCTCGTGGACCACGTTGCCAACTCAAAACAAGTGCGAAAGATTGGGCCTATTTGGCAAAAATTGCATTTTTAGGCATAGTTGACTTTTGACAATTTTGCAAAAAAGGTCAACTTCACCAATGCATAACTTTATCAATTTTGACTCTTTGAAGGTGTTATTGGACTTTTTAGAAAGCTTGAGATGTCCTCTAAGCAACCCTTTTTGTACCATCAACATTTGATATTCCATGCTCATGTATGAAGCTTTGACCAAAAAGGTGTTTTTGTTGACTTTTCAAAATGACCTATAATGTCCAAATTCATAACTTCTTGTGAGTGCATATTTTAAACTTGGGAGATGAAGATGGATTGTAGATCATTGCATACTCTTCAAAATTACCTTTGGATGGGTCATTTCTCATAAAGTATGAGAAAGTTATGCTTGGTCAAAGTTGAGTTGACTTTTTCTACAAAACCCTAATTTAGCAACTTTTGGTTCTTGATGAATTATGAGCAATCATTGATGAATCATGATCAACCTTTGATAAAATGATTAAATATACTTCAAAATGAGGATGTTGACAAAAAATCTTGAAGTTTGACTGTATGTAGGACACATTTGACTTTTGCCCTAGCACAGTCGATTTTCAGACCTTTGAGCAATTGACTGAGCAAACTTTATCTGTAGGGCTTGAAACTTGACATGGATGATCTTGAGAACATAATAGGAGAATGGTGAGAATTTTGTATCCCTTAGACTCAAGTAACTTGATGCAATATGAAACCCTAATTTGAGGTAGACTGCCTCAGGAGAGAGCTTGTCTGGCCAACCCTTGGACTACCTTGAGCAACTTGAGGATCTTTATTGAAATGTTTTGTGAAATATGGGAGGGAAAATTTTGTGGTACAACACTTGCTCACAAACAGTTCAAACAAAACATCTTTTAAACACACCAACATTTTCATGAAATATTTTCAAAAGTCAACACTTTGTATACATTCTTATAGAGACGAGAGTCATTACAAAGTTCGCCTAAACAAAGGCACTTTTAAAAAATACTTTCAAACCCACACAAACAAATTTTACAAAGAATTTCAAAGGGAGCTAGAAACTAAGAGCCCGTAGATTACTACAGATTAAAAGGGTGCTAATACCTTCCCTTTTCATAACCTACCCCCTGAACTCAAGAAAATTCTCAAAACGTCTTTCCTGTTCTTTTGACCCTTTCCTTTATTGGATAAAAGAAAAGTCGGTGGTGACTCTTGTTATCCGCAACAATTGCGATAAAACATAAAACACCTAAGTCATTTATCCTACCGTATTACAACTACTAATTTGTATTCTTTGAATTTTCTATAGCAAAGACCAAGATTAGTAGTACCTTTCATATACTTGAAAATTCGCTTAACAAGTATTAATTGAGATTCTCTAGGATCTGATTGGAATCTAGAACACAGACATACACTATACAAAATATATGGTCTAGAAGCTATTACGTATAAGAGAGAACCAATCATACCTCTGTAGAGCTTCTGTTCTACCTTCTTACTTACCTCTTCCTTTTCCAGAATGCATGTGGGATGCATCAGAGTTTTGGCTGGCTTACATTCTGACAAGTCAAATTTCTTCAAAAGTTCTTGGACATACTTGCTTTAATAAATGTAGGTTCCTACTGGAGTTTGATTGATTTGGATACCCAGAAAGAACTTGAGTTTTCCCATCAAGCTCATTTCAAATTCTGCCTGCATAGACTTAGCAAATTATCTACCCAAAGAGGCTTTAATAGATCCAAAAGTTATATCATCTACGTAAATTTGACACACCAGAATGTCATTTTTAAATAGTTTACAGAATAAATTAGTGTCCACCTTCCCTCTGGTAAAATCATTTTCTAACAGAAAATTACTTAGTCTTTCATACCAAGCTCTGGGAGCTTGTTTCAGACCATATAGTGATTTCTTAAGTTTATAAACATATTCAGGATGTTTTGAATTTTCAAAACCAGGGGGTTGGGTGCACATAAACTTCTTCATCAATGTAACCATTTAAAAATTCACTTTTAACACCCATCTAATAAAAAGTGATGCCATTATTTACTGTAAAAGAAATTAAAAGTCTGATAGATTCTAACCTGGCGACCGGAGCAAAGGTTTATGTATAGTTTATCCCTTCTTCCTGACTATAACCTTGTGCCACCAGTCGTGCTTTGTTTCTGACAACTTCTCCTTGTTCATTTAGCTTGTTTCTGAAGACCCATTTGGTTCTAAAAATGTTAAACCCTTTTGGTTTAGGAACTAGATCCCACACATCTTTTCTGATGAACTAACTTAGTTCTTCCTACATTGCGAGTATCCCGACATTTTCCGGAAGGGCTTCGTCAATGGAAGTTGGCTCAATCAGAGACACTAATCCCATGAGAGATTATTCATAATTTCTGTATGTAGATCTTGTTCTGATTGGGTCTTCTTTTTTTCCCAGAATCTTGTTTTCCAAATGAGCTAAACTGCTTCTGGATTGTCTTTTCTGGATAGTCTCTTCAGATGTTGTTGTATTGTTTGTGACACCCTCTTCTGGATTTGATTGTGATTCTTTGTGAAGAACTTATGATGCAGTGTCTTCAGTACCTGTAAATTGAACTTCTATATCTGCAAAAGTTTTACCCTGCTTTGACTTTTGGGAGCCAAACTTATCATCAAATCTGATATTGATAGATTCTATTACAACCCATGTTTCTGTGTTATATACTCTATAACCTTTTGAGAATTCAGAGTATCCTAACATGAGACACTTTTGTGTTTTGGAGTCAAACTTGTTCAGATGTTTTTTAGTGTTTAGAATAAAACAAGTACATCCGAATGGATGGAAATAAAAAATGTTGGGCTTTTTGTTCTTCTACAGTTCATATGGAGTCTTATCCAGAATAGGTTTTATGGAGATTCTATTCGAAATATAACACGTTGTGTTAATTGCTTCTGCCCAGAAGTTCTTAGCAATGTTAGTCTCGTTGATCATGGTTCTGGCCATTTCTTGTAAAGTTCTATTCTTTCGTTCTACAACTTTATTTTGTTGAGGAGTTCTAGGACAAGATAAATCATGAGAGATGTCATTCTAATTAAAAAATAATTCAATTTTTTTATTTTCAAATTCCCCACCATGATCACTTCTGACTTTAACAATTCTAAGATGTTTTTCATTTTGGACTTGGTTACATAAAGTAAAGAACACAGTGTGACTCGTCCTTGTGTCTTAAGATCTTTACCCATGTCCATATGCTATAGTCAACTACGATAAATAATTCATACTTCTTTCCACTAATGGATGCAGTTTTCACTGGTCCAAATAGATCTATGTGCAGAAGTTCTAATGGTCTAGAGGTAGAAATAACATTTTTTGCTTTGAAAGAGGGTTTTACAAATTTTCCTTTTTGACATACTTCACATAGAGCATCTGAGCTAAAATTCAGGTTAGGAAGTCCTTTGACCAGATTGAGTTTGTTAATCTGAGCTTTTCTTCTCATACTAACATACCCCAATCTTATGTGCCATACCCATTGCTCATCATTAGCAGACGATTGGCATTTTACATTCTGACTTTTTAGTTCAGAAATTTTTGTTTTGTAAATGATGTTCTTTCTCTTTCCATTAAAGAGGATAAATCCATCTTTCTGACTAACCTCTTTATAGGACTTTTGATTGAAGATTATATCATAACCGTTATCACTTAATTGACTTATGGATAACAGGTTATGCATTAATCCATCTACTAACAGAGCATTAGTTATAGAAGGAAGTGTACCATTACCAATAGTTCCAGAGCCAGTAATCTTTTCTTTCCGATTTCCTCCAAAACCTATGTAGCCTCCAGATTTAAGCTTCAGGCTTTGGAACATATGCTTTCTTCCCGTCATGTATCGAGAGCATATAGAGTCCAGGTACCAACATTGGTGTTTCAATTTTGCTGTTAAATACATCTCTTCTTCCTCTGAGTCTGATTCTAATTCAGATGATCCAGAGTTATCTGATATGGTGGGCAATAGGGCTATGTTGGATGTTTCATCTTCTGATTCTGTTTCAGCTTCAGAAGATTCTAAGTCATCCCATGTTGCCATGAGGCTTTTCTTATTTTCTTTAAAGAACTTCTTTTTAGGTTTCTCTTTTTAAAGATTTGGACAGTTGCTTTGGTAATGACCCTGTTCATTGCTGTTGTACCCCAAAATTTGCCCTCCCATATTTCTCAAGACCTTTCAAGAATAATCTCCAAATGGTTCAAGATTGCTCAAGAGTTGGACAGTCAAATCATCTCCTAAGGCAGTCAACCTCAAATTAGGGTTTTGTGTTGCATCAGGGTCCTTACATCTAAATGGCCTAAAATGCTCCCCAATGTCCTAATATGTTCTCAAGTTCATCCATGTCAAATTTCAAGCCTTGCAGAGAAAGTTTGGTCAGTCAATTGCTCAAGAGGTCCAAAAATCGACTGTGTTAGGGCAAAAGTCAACTGTGACCTACAAACAGTCAAGCTTCAATATTTTTTGTCAACATTCTCATTTTGAAGGATAATTCATAATTTTATCAAGGTTTGATCATGATTCATCAAGGATTGCTCAAAATTCATCAAGACTCAAAATTTGCTAAATTAGGGTTTTGTAGGAAAAGTCAACTCAACTTTGACCAAGCATAACGTTCTCATACTTTATGAGAAATGACCCATCCAATGCTTATTTTTAAGAGGATTCAATTTCCTACAATCCATATTCACACCCCAAGATCAAGAAATGCACTCACAAAAAGTTACAAATTTGGACATTATAGGTCATTTTTGAAAGTCAACAAAAACACCTTTTTTTCCAAAGCTTATAACTTGAGCATGGAACATCAAAATGCGATGAGACAAAAAGGGTTGGTTATAGGACATCTCAAGGTTTCTAAAAAGTCAAATAAAACTTCCAAAAGTTCAAAATTGAAGAAGTTATACATTGTTGAAGTTGGGCATTTTTCCAAAATTGCTAAAAGTCAACTATCCCCAAAACGTCAAATTTTGTCAAATGGGTCCACTTTTTTCCACTTGATTTAATCTTGTCACACCACATACGTGTCCTATCTTCAATTTCATGACCAATTATTAATTTTTCTATTTTATTTGATTTTTATTGATTTAATTCATTTTTAATAATTTAAATCAAAATAAAATCTCAATATTAATAACTTGTGATCTTTTTGATTGATACATCTTTCAATTTCCATGATGGACACAATCAAATTCGTGCCAAGCCATATCATGCACAAAATCTTGGATTTGGAAAGAATTTGAAGGCCTTCAATGGAGGAATCATATCATATCCAAAATCTTCAATGCTCATGGATTCAAGCCCAAATCCTTAACCTAATACATTGTTTGATACTTGTACAAGGCAAAGGGACCAAGAACACGACCTGAGGCTGCCCAAAATCAAGAAACAAAACTTGGAAAAAAGCTTGAAAAGCTTGAATCTGAAAACGATCTTAGAGGTGTTTCTAAGGCAAAAACTTCAAACTACTCTCTTACTGGACGTCCATTGGATCTATTGGGATCAAAACCAAGCCTTGAAACCTCCTAAGTCGCACTGTAAGTACTCATGAACATGCCTCTATACACAAAAACATAACCTCTTGTTCTTGCATCTTTTTGCCAAAATCTTTGTACAATCATGCTAATCGGTCTGTTGGGAACATTTCTACATTATTTGATTTTGTTTTGATAGCCTGTACAGCCATGCCCGAAGCTAGGTTTTTTGTTCTTGTGTTTTAGGCGTTTTGATTTCAGGAAAAATTAGAGCAAACCATGGACATGGTTGTGATCAGGGAAGAGAGACGAACATGGTTATGGTCTCCGTTTGCGTTTATATGGCCCATAGCCCATTTTAGGAGCAAGCTACGAATCTTGCTGCGGATAAAAATCCGCAGGTAAGATAACCAGAAACCTGTAGAGAAGACGACTAGGTGTCTTCCCCTAATTGGCCCATTTAAATCTCGCGCCATTTTTTTTATTTCAGGCATAATTGTTTGTTTGATATATAATATTTGTTGTGTAATATAATAACAAAAAGAACAAAGTGATGCAGTGGTAAGCGCGCTAGTGGAAAGTCTCATGGGACCTGGGTTCGAATCCCAGGTCCCCCCAAACGCTTATTATTATTTTGTTCCAGGAGATCCAGTGCAAAGCGTAAGGCGTGGACTATCATGCTCCTCCAGATCTCAAATGCCAGGTGGCCTCCAGGCCAAATCTGATGGCCCAGATGAAAGGCTCACCATACTCCCCAGACAACGTGTCACGTGGGATCCAGAAGGTCAAACAAGGCTTGTACAAATGGGCTTCTGAAAATGCTATTCAAACACCCTGATCCAGGCCCAACACCCCCATGAGTATCTCTTTTTTATTTTCTTTTTATTTTACTTTCTTTATTTATTTTTATATTCTTAATTAATTACTAACCAAATAATTTATTTTTTCTCATAAAATCAGAAAACACCAAAAATAATATTTTTTATTTATTAAAATTAAATTTGACTTTATTTTTGTAAATAAATATAATTTAATCAATTTAGCATTTAATTAGGTTTAACTTTTAATATCTTTTGCAATAATTAAAATCAATTTAGAATATTAGGTTTTTACTAACTTTTAATCATTTTTATTTCCTTAAATATTAAAAAACCCAAAAATATTTTTATTAATTAATTAATTAATTTTTACCTAATTTAATTTCCATTTAATTCAAAAAAATAACAAAAACACGTTTTCTTTCAAAAAAGGGTCAAAACCCTAAAAAATGCGCCGATTTAATTTTCTCGCACGCGATCAATTTTATCCAATATTGTAATTGCTTCCGGTATGTAATAGCTTTTAATTAGGACTTTAATTATTTATCACTTTATTTTACTTTCCGCAATTTAATTTAAAGGGTTTGTTTTTGGCGATGTAAATACCCGACGCCTTGTAATAGTTTAGATTTAATTCCCGCAACTATAAACTGTTAGATGTTTGATAATAGGGAATGCATGACAATATTCAATGTATGAACTTAAAATCAACATAGATAACCCATGACATGTACAAAGATAATTAACTGAAAACAATACACTCGCACATGCGCACTCTTAGGGTACACCTCACTTGGTTGCCTTCGAATGTGGTCATTGAGTATAGGAAGTTTTGAGGTTGCCCTCTTGTCCAAAGATCATAGTTGCCTCGAAACGGTTGCCTCAGATAAAATGATCTAAGACATTAGGGTTACCGCTAAGGCGCCCTAACATTGCTTTAGTGACCACACGTCCATTAATCGAATTGACCCTAAAACTCCAACGACGATGCTACCTACCCATCAATAGTGGGATAGCATTGTCTAAAGGACATTAACACAGTTTAATTCCCTTTTCTAGTAGGTAGATGGTTCTTAAGTACTTGCTCCTTTTAAAACAAAACAAAACTTTTCGATCTTACACTCTTTTCAAAACAAAAACTCTTTCAAACCCACAAACACAAAGAAAATCAAACTTTGAAAACACTTTGAGCAAGTACCTAAGAGCCCGTGGATAACCACGGACAGAAAGGGTGCTAACACCTTCCCTTTCTATAATCTACCTTTTGAACCCGAGAAATATCTCGAAAAAGGAATTTTTCTGTGCTTTTGTCCTTTCCTTGTTGGATAAAATAAAAGACGGTGGCGACTCTTGCTTACCGCGACATTTTGTGAAAACAAACACAAAACGCGAACCAGCATTCCAAAAAACAGTCAGTTCTCATTCCCACCGATCACAGAACTGGCGACTCTGCTAGGACCATTTTAAGTGAGGTGTACCTTAGGATTAGATCATTGTGTTTTCAATTGTATGCTTTGTATGATTTATCTTTGTGGGCTTGTATCGGAGTTCTATAGATCCTAACCCGGATCTGGGGATACCCTTTAGGTAAGTAGCAATAAACTGTGAGGGAACTGTCCAGCATAGACCGACACGGTTGAAGCAGTAGCTACGTTGGTGTGGCACTTTAGTCTGTACCGATATCCCTTGTGTTGGAACGAGGAGAATATGGGTCTTCTAAGGGGTCATTAAGCACCAACTGATCTTAGAACCTTAAATTGACCAACTTGGCCATAGAACAGTAGCAGTATGCTACACTCATTGAGACTAAACTCTCGCGATGATTCCGGCTGCAAGAAAAGGTTGCTAAACTTGAATTATAACCGATTGAGGGTAGTCAATGATATTGAGATCCTCTAGAACTTGGTTACTATTTTTAGGACAGGTTTAAACTAACTGAACTGAAAGAGGGTCGTACCTAAGCTCCTTGCAAGCCTGAAATCTAAGGGCTCTTTTGTGTGACTTGTGTGCCTTTACCATGTTTGCTATTTGTGGATACTTGTGGTGTGCCTACTATCATGACATCATGACATCATAACATTGCATACATCTTGCATTAGGCTAACCTATTTCAAAGACAGGAGGGATTCATCTTTGTTCTGTTTTGTAGGCCATCATGATGCCCATGCGTAAGAATACCATCCGGATCAACTTTGTCCAAGTCCCTACCTTGCTTAAAGAGTTGGTTGCCAAGATGCCTGACACTACTTCCTTCATCAGGAGGCATGGTTCTCTTCTCAGTTTGGTCACCTCCAAATTGGACGAACAAATGATGAGTGTCCTGGTCCAATTCTATGATTCGCTGTACCATTGTTTTACTTTCCAGGACTTCCAGCTGGTTCCTACCCTAGAAGAGTTCTCTGAGCTGCTCGGTATCTCTGTTCTGGAGAAGACTCCGTTTACTGGGTGGGAAAAGACCCTTAGGCCCAAAGAGATTGCTGCAGCCCTTCATTTGACCAAAGAGGAGGTAATGGCTAATTGGGAGACTAGGAGTGGAGCAAAGGGCTTTCTGACTAAGTTTTTGGTTGGTAAGGCTAACTATTTCTAGGATGATCTAGACTTCAAGGCCTTCGAGGATATTCTGGCTCTTCTGATTTATGGCTTGGTATTGTTTCCGAATCCTGACACTTTTGTTGATGTGAATGCGATAAAGATCTTCATCTCTCAGAACCCTGTACCCACTCTCTTGGGTGACATTCTTCATCAGCTCAATACTCGTACTGCCCGAAAGCGGGGAACCTTGATGTGATGTGCTCCTTTATTGTCAAGGTGGTTTATTTCGCACCTCCCTAAGTCAGTACTGAAGAACAAAGAAGGAATGGGTTGGGCTTATAGAGTGATGTCTCTCTCGCATAATGACATTATCTGGACTCTCAAAGGTATGGATGAGGTGACTATCATTGATCGCTGTGGAGAGTATCCTAATGTTCCATTGATAGGAACCCATGGAGGAATTTCTTACAACCCATGCTTAGCTCTCCGTCAGTTTGGAAGATCCAAAAGAGAAGGACCTCATGAGATGCTAATGCCTCATATCATCTTTGATTTTCAAGGGGATAACGACGAGCAGCATCGCAGATTCATAAGGGCTTGGGATAGAGTTCACCAATCTGATCCACATGATCTGGGCCCAAAGACTTCTCTGCCGATGGAGCCATATCTCAGATGGGTCTGTATCCATGCCCAAAAGCTAGGTATGCCATATGAAGCTGTCCGGACTGTCACTCTTGAAGTTGCTAATGAAGAAGGGGTTCTTCGAACCATTCTCCACCTTATATGCCCACTGACATTGGGGCACTGAAGAGATCTTGGATGCAACTGTGGGAAGAATGGGATTCTTACCGAGAGAAGTTCAACGAGCAAGAGCAGAAGATCTAGAGGTTGACTAGACAGTTAGAGAATGAGCGGATTCTCAACGATTATGTCCGCACTGATAAGAAGAGACCATGGGAGCATTGATTGACTTTTGACGATTTCCTTTCCAGTTTTTATTTACTTTTCAGTATTTCCATTTTTGTAACGCCCTGAGGACATCAGTTGAACAATTTAAATTTTAAAGTTTAAATCTAATAAAGTATGTTTCCTTTCTTGTTTACAAATTTGAATCCCGTTTGTCTTTGAAATCATAAATCATACGCATTTCATCCCATGCACTTCATAAACAGGCACCCATTACAGGTCTCTTATCTTCTTCGCTGTTTATTTCAGCAATCATCATGTCTGCTGAATCTTCAACTGAGCAAGCTATCAAGGCCCTCCAGGCCCAGAATGCCCAATTTCAAGAGCTGTTCATGAATCTAGCCAAGGGTCAGCAGGACCTGAAGACCTTGATTCTGAAAGAGAAGAAGAAGAAGAAGAAGAGGACAATCATGTTTAACACAGGGCACAGGTTTGGAAACAGGCTACAAAATGAAGTTAATCTGACCACCTCATCTGGAGGGAAAGGTAGTCAAGAGGAAAGGAGGTCTGCTAGCCTTGTGGTCTCCGACAACGAGACAGACTATGATGAAGAACAATATCCTCCTGCCGAGGATAGATACAAGCAACTGGAAGACCGGTTGAGTGCTATGGAAGTCCAAAAAGTGCCTGGTCTGGATTTTGGTGATCTGGGTCTATCATCTGGGGTAGTGATTCCCCACAAATTTAAGGCACCAGCCTTTGCTAAGTATGACAGAGTTTCTTGTCCGAAGCTACACCTCCGGTCATATGTGAGGAAGATCCAGCCGTATACCGCTGATAAAAACTTATGGATCCATTTCTTTTAAGACAGTCTCTTAGGGACTCAGCTTGAGTGGTTCTATCAGTTAGACGGAGCCAGTATCCGCAGCTGGGAAGATTTGGCTACTGCATTTTACAGGCAGTATCAGTATAACTCCGACCTCGCTCCTACGCGTACCCAACTCCAGGGTATGTCAATGGGAACGGGTGAAGGATTCAAAGATTATGCTCAGAAGTGGAGAGACCTCGCTGGTAGAGTACAACCACCCTTAGCTGATCGGGAACTTGTTGACATGTTTCTGGGGACCCTGTCTGGTCTATTTTTCAACCACTTAATTGGAAGCTCTTCATCTGGGTTTATAAATCTTATTTTGACCGGTGAAAGTATTGAAGAAGGTATTAAGGCTGGGTAGATACAAAAAGGTGCGTCATCAAGCACCGAGAAGAAGACATTTAAGAAAGAGTCAAATGCTGTCTACAGTTCAAGAAACCAGAATAGACCTGAATGTCGTCAAGCTGTGAATGTAGTTGTTATTTCAAAACCTGCTGGTACTCCTCAGCACAACAATCAACAGAAGGACGAGAGACCTCTAAGGCAATTCACCCGTCTCAGCATGACTTTGTCTCAGATTCTACCACAGTTACTGAAGACTAATCTGGTGGTCTAAAGGAAGCCCTGAAGAATCCAAATACCACATCACCGAAGTACAACCCTAATGCCCGCTGTGCTTATCACTCTGATAGCCCGGGGCATAATACAGATGATTGTTGGGTTTTGAAGAACAGGGTACAAGACTTGATCGATGCGAAGGAGATTGAGTTCGGAGCACCAGAGAAGCCTAAACAAGATGAAGGGGTGAATGCTATCAGGGATGACGATGATGAAGAGTTCGATATCAACAGTTGGATCTACCCGACTGTACACGATGGACTAAGCAACTGGACAATGAAGGATTCTATGCCCGTTTCTGTCATTACCCCGTAATGAAATTTTTCGTTTTGAATTTGTAACAGACAATGTTTAAAACTTTATGGCCCGGTGTCTTACCCGGGGCACTGTGGCTTCATTTGTGAGGGATTTTGTGTGTCATTTTCATATATCATTAATAAAAGCATTGGACGTTCTTGCATTTCAAATTTTGCGCTCCTTGTTTTTCTTTATTATATATTGCAAAACAACTATTTTACACACACTCACATATACAGGTCCACATCCACTCTGGATCTCACTGGTAACGACACTGCTACTGCCAATTATGACTTTGAAAATCCAATAAACTTAGCCGAAGACGAAGGTGAAGATGATTGCGAAGTTCCTGGTGAACTTGCAAGACTGTTACTCCAGGAAGAGAGGATTATTCAGCCACATGAAGAGCCGGTAGAATCAGTGAATCTGGGTACAGAGACAGATAAGAAGGAAGTCAAGATCGATGCAAATCTGGAGCTTAGTGTGAAACAACGGTTGATTCAGATGCTGCGTGACTATGTTGAGATCTTTGCCTGGTCTTACGAAGATATGCATGGTTTGGATACCGACATTGTGGTTCATCGCCTGCCTACCAAGGAAGACTGCCCTTCAGTAAAACAGAAGGTCCGCCGAATGCGCCCAGAGATGTCTGAGAAAATCAAGGCTGAAGTTATGAAACAGTTTGACGCCGGTTTTCTAGCAGTTACTTCTTACCCTCAGTGGATGGCCAATGTGGTTCCTGTGCCGAAGAAGGATGGTAAGGTCCGAATGTGTGTTGATTACAGAGATTTGAGCAGGGAAAGCCCCAAGGATGATTTCCCTTTACCTCACATCGACGTTCTGGTTGACAACACCGCTCAGCATAAGGTATTCTCCTTTATGGATGGTTTCTCCAGTTATAATCAAATAAAGATGGCTCCCGAAGACATGGAGAAGACTACCTTTGTTACTCAATGGGGCACCTTTTGCTACAAGGTCATGCCTTTTGGACTGAAGAATGTTGGGGCAACGTATCAGCGTGCCATGGTTACTTTGTTTCATGACATGATCCATCATGAGATTAAAGTATACGTCAATGATATGATTGCAAGGTCCTAGACTGAGGAAGAACACCTGGACCATCTACATAAACTTTTTTACATGTTGAAGTTGTACAAGTTGAGGTTGAACCCAAACAAGTGCACCTTCGGGGTGAGGTCTGGTAAGCTGCTAGAATTTATTGTAAGCGACAAAGGTATTCAAGTGGACCCTGCCAAGGTGAAAGCTATACAAGAGATGCCAGCTCCCAGAACAGAGAAAGAGGCCAGAGGCTTTCTGGGACGACTGAACTACATTGCCCGATTCATCGCACACCTAACTGCTACTTGTGAGCCAATCTTCATGCTACTGAAGAAAGATCAAGTGGTACATTGGAACGATGAATGCAAGGCCGCTTTCGAATGAATCAAAGAGTATCTCTAAGAGCCACCTATTCTGATGTCACCAGTTGAAGGGAGACCTCTGATCTTATACTTAACAGTACTTGACAACTCAATGGGGTGTGTGCTGGGGCAGCATGACGAGTCTGGCCGAAAAGAGCATGCTATTTATTACCTTAGTAAAAAGTTTACCGACTGCGAGACCCGATACTCGTTGCTCGAGAAAACTTGCTGCGCTTTGGCATGGGCTGCTCGCTGGCTGAGACAGTACATGTTGACTCACACTACTCTATTGATTTCAAAGATGGATCCAATCAAGTATATCTTCGAGAAGCCCGCCTTGTCCGGAAGAATAGCAAGATGGAAGATGATCTTGATTGAGTACGACATCCAGTATACTACCCAAAATGCAATCAAGGGAAGTGTATTGGCAGACCATTTAGCACATCAGGCAAAGGATGATTACCAGTATATGAACTTTGAATTTCCGGATGAGAATATCATGTTGGTAATTGATTGTGAGACACCTGGACCGGATGAAGGACCTGAGGAAGGATCCTGATGGTCTATGTACTTTGATGGAGCTTCGAACGCCTTGGGTAATGGCATTGGCGCCGTGATTATATCTCTTAAAGGCTCTCATACTCCATTCACCGCCCGATTATGTTTCAACTACACCAACAACTGAAGGGGTGAAAAACACAAGAAGGGGGGGTTGAATTGTAAAACTGGAATCTTAAAGCAATTGACAAGATATTTTTATCCTGGTTCGTTTGATCTCAAACTACTCCAGTCCACCCGTCAAGGTGATTTCGCCTCTCTCCAACGAGGTCTTAATTCACTATATTCAACTGAATACAAATCTGCTTTAACAACTGCTAAAGCCTTCTTGATTCAAACCACAATCCGGTTTGTCAAGGCAACACTTTCTTACAAAGGTATAAAACAAATGTGTGTGAATGTTTTCTACAAAACTATATCACAACTGTGATGTATACACAAATTAAGCTTAGAAACTTAGAATGCTAAACACTAATGGAGTATCAGAGTTTGTTGGTTTAGCAAAACTGGTAGATGAAGATTATTGATTCAGCTTTGTGCGTGTAGAGAGTTTGGAAGCATTAGCCATTATAATCTTCGAAGCTTGGTTTATATAGCACTTGAGAAGATGAACGTTGAATGCAATATTCTTGATTCAATGCTAATAACAAGCTTTCCTTTTTGAGCAGATCTTGTCTAGAATGATGCCGTTGGAATTAATTAGCGTTCAATGCACAGTACCGTTGCTTCTTCAATGCACGTTCTGGCTTGGCTCATTCTGATTCTGCTTCGCTGCTGATGAACTATTGATTCTGTATCAGAGTGTTTACGCGCAGTTCTGTTCATCAAGCTTCAGCAAGTACGTGAGTTGATCATCTGATCTTCACGTTCTGATTCAGCAACTTCTGATGCTGGTGTATCAAATCAAGTTCTGATGCTGAAGAAGTGATCTTGCTTATTTTAATCAGCGTATCTGCAAGTCAGAGCATAGTGATTTTAGGTAGCATATAGTTCAAACATGAAACATATAAATACTATATCTTTTCACTTTGTTATCATCAAAACTTAAATATAGGGTACTAGATTCAAACATTGTTCTAACAATCTCCCCCTTTTTGATGATGACAAAAACTAGATATTTTAAATAAAAAATAACGTGAAAAGGTATCTAGGAAATGTTTCAGAGTTAAGAAGTAAGGAGAAATCAGAGTTAAGAGATACTCCCCCTGAGTTTGTTACTTCCCTTTGATATGCGTGTTCTTCAGGATCAGATCTTTTTCTATCTTTGAGCATCAGATTATAGGTCTTTGACTTATCAGAGAGCAGAGCTTCAGAGCTTTTTCTGTCAGAGCTTTGCTTCGGATCAGAGTGTTAGGTCGATCAGAACTTCATATTTGATCAGAGCAACATGAGCTTCTACATTTTGATCAGAGCTTCTAGCTTCTAGTCTTCAGGAGCTTCCTTGTGCCTGTAGACTTAAAAACAAAACAAAAAGACATTTCAAGTAATAGAGTTAGAATGTTTGAGAATTTCTGTCTAGTTAGCCGTTATTGATTTTAAATATCATTCTTGTTCTCCCCCTTTTTGTCAACAATCAAAAAGTGTTGGTGATGTGCTAAAACAATTTAGATCAGAAAAACAAATTATATTAAAATAGTTCATGATCAGAGCAAAATAGCATTACAGAACATAGTCAAAACAGTACATCAGAAAATGAAGAAAACATAGAGAATGTCATGCATGAAAAAAACTTTAAGGTTGTGGGGGCATGCGTGAGAACAGGCTTTCCAGCATTGCTTGAATCTTTTCAGAAGTTTCATTCTGCTTCTGAACCATGGTGACAACAGTGTCAATCTTGCTGTCCTGTACATTCATTCTTGCTTCCATCTTCTGATCATTCTCTTCCATCCGCTGCTGGAGACGCAAGTCATTCAGCCTTAATTCTTCCAGAGCCTGCCTGTCCAAGGCAGCTTGAGAACTTTCAGAAGGAGGGAGCTTCTCAGAACTTTCAGCTACATCTTCTGCTGGATTTTCTTCCTGAAGGGTCTTGTCTTCTTCTGATGGTTACACCTGTGCAGCTTGCGCTTTCTCAGACCAGGATTCACTGTCCAGAGGGAGCACAACTTCTTGAGGCAGCTGACTCTCAACTTCCTTCAGCAGCTTGCTAAAGTTCTGTTGAGCCTGCTCATAGTTGACGTCCTGCAGCTTGAGGGCTTCAGCACGTACCCATAGTCTGAACTGTGACCAGAGCTGATCAGAAGCAGCTGGGTCGATCATCCCCGGACAGACTTGCTTCAAAGAAGCAATCCATTGCAGCATACCTGTTTCAAAATTCAAAATACCAGAGCCAACATCTGGTTGCTTTGGTTTGGGTATGGCAATTTTGTGTCTTAGGTCAGCAAGACGTTCAAGACTTGTTAAGTCAATGAAAGTTCTGCTGAGGTTTTCAGCGGATTGGTTTTCAGAGGTTGTTTGTTTTGGAGGAGGGTTATCAGAGTCAGAGGAAGATATTTCTATTGGAGTGGTTGGAGTTTTTGGAGGTGTTGATTCCTCTGAAGATGGCAACTGGGGCCTGACAATGGTGGTTCCACATGGCAACTGGATTGCCAGCGGTGAAGGTTGAGGTGAGTGGGGGTCAGAATGATGAGGAGACGGGGTTTCATAGCGGTGAAACTCTGGTTGTGGTGAAGGTGGATTATTTTCTGGTTGAGGAGGTGGAATCTCTGATTGCTCAGGGATCAAAGGTTCTGGTTGTTGTTGTTGTGGTTCTGATTCTGGTTGTTGTTGTATTTCTGGTTCAGGTTGTGATTCTGGTTGTGGAGGAGGAATATTTGGTGGTTCAGAAAGTGGTTGAGCAGAAGCATGTTCACGCTCAATATCAGCTAGCACTCTATCAAGTGCTGGTGTTGTTGAAACAGTTGGTTGTTTGGTAATTTTGATTCTGGTTCTTCTGAGTAGTAAGGCCTCAGAAGGGTCTTCTGGTATAGTTTCATCAATAGAAGGGATTGGGATTGATATTCTGTGTGAGGTTTTAGGAGGGGCAGCAGATGTTGGAATAGTAGATGAAATTGAAATAGGAGCAGCAGATGAATTACCTCGTTTCTTTGGAGTCTGATGAGATGATCCTTCTGCTTTCCTCTTCTTTGTCTTCTTCTGAGTCACTTCAGGTTGGACTTGACTCAGATCTTTGATCTTCAGCTTTGAACCTGTATCTTCTTCCTTGTATGAATCTGGATACTTGAGAAACATATCAGGTTGGGATTCCATTTCAGAAAATTTTGGGAAATTACTCAGAGGCACTCTTCTGCTGGAGATGTCAGCAGTTGAAGTAGCTCCGGGTTCCTTCCTAATATTTTCTATCAGCTTCATCTTTTTCAGGTTCTTAGCGTTCAGCGGTTTTCCAACAGTTGGTTCCATAGTGCCCAGCACTTGAGCTTTGCTCAGATAATCTATCAGCTTATTCTCTGTCAGAATATCTGATATGAGCCTTCCAAACGGTATCCAGTCCCTTTTGGTCCTTTCTTCTTCTCTAGTCTCTTTCACACTAGTCTTGAGATGGTTGAACAGGAAATGTGCCAGATTGATCTTCACCCTCTGATCAATAAAGTAGATCAGAAATTGCTGATCCACGTTTATATAATCAGGAGAGCTTGTTGGTTTCCTGTGATTGAAGCATCCAAGAACAATCTTGGCCCATACTCTGCAGTGATCCTTCAGATCCTTAATTTTGCTGCTGGGAAATCCAAGAGTGAAAATGCAGTTGGCTACCACACCTATATCAGGGCATCTATCAGCCATGTCCACATAACGGACTCCACCACCACTTTGACCGATTAACCTAGCAATGAGGTCTTCAGAAATTACTATCTTCTTTCCCATGACAGAAGAGATGACTAGATGTTTATGAATCTTGGCGTGAATCCAAAATTCCTTGACAAGCTCTGGGAAAGTTGGTCCAACCAACCTATCGAAATACCTCTCCCACTTTTGAGCCCTAATTTCCTCAGTTAGGTCAAATCCATTATCCTTCAAACTTTCAAAGTCGATGATTAACTCAGAGAGAACCTCAAGATTCTTTACCGGTGTGAGAAGAGTTCTGGTAGGCACCTGATATTGCTCAGAAGTTTCTTTCTTCTGATTCCCTGCAGAAATGCTGGAGGATGCCATTGTTCTCACACAACAAAGCTTTTGAGAATGATTTGAGAGAAAAAGGTTTGAAGGAGATATGCAGAAAATACTTGAGAGATTATGAGAAAGTGTAAAGAATAAGAATGAAGAATAATGTGCTTAAATAAAGTTTTCAAAAATTATTTTGAAAAATTAAACGTTTTTAAGAGAGAGAAAAAAAATAATGATTGCCATTAACAAGCGTGATTACTCTGCATTAAATGCTTGCTGATTTTGGGGGATTTGAGAAAGATACTTAAAAACGGTTACCAGACATGTGTCTCAATGCACCCAATCAGCGCTTTCCTTTCTCAGAAGCGTGCACGCGTTCTGCTTCAGGGATTTGCTGATGATTGGATGACACTTGTTTGATGTAGTGATCAGCACGTCTGTCTTTGAGATTAGACTCTCAGATCTTTAGACTTGCATCTGATACAATCTGCATGTTCTATCTTTTTGAAAGGAGATTGATCAGAAGTTCACAGTAATATAATTACATTCTGAAGATAAATACATGGAATCAAAACATTTTCATTCTGGGCATACTTTCATGCTGAGATGTTTCAGAATGAAATTAAACCTATCTTCTGAAAGGGGTTTAGTAAAGATATCAGCCCATTGATGGTCTGTATCTATAAATTTCAAGTTTAAAATACCTTTCTGAATATAGTCCCTAATGAAATGATGTTTTATTTCTATATGCTTAGCTCTAGAATGTAAAATAGGATTCTTACTTAAGCAAATAGCAGAAGTATTATCACAAAGAATAGGAATGTTACTCTCAAAGATCTGGAAGTCTTCAAGCTGACTTTTCATCCAGAGCATTTGTGTGCTACATCCTGCTGCTGCTATGTACTCAGCTTCTGCTGTTGACAGAGCAATTGTTGATTGCCTTTTGCTGGACCACGAGATCAGATTTTCTCCCAGAAACTGGCAGCTTCCAGAAGTACTTTTATGTTCCACTCTGTCTCCAGCAAAATCAGCATCGCAGTAGCCTACTAAGCTGTAATCACTAGATTTTCTATAAAACAAACCCAGATTAGTAGTACCTTTCAGATACTTGAAAATTCGCTTAACAGCTGTTAAGTGAGATTCTCTAGGATCTGATTGGAATCTAGCACAAATACATACGCTGAATAAGATATCAGGTCTTGAAGCTGTCAGATAAAGGAGAGAACCAATCATACCTCTGTAGACCTTCTGTTCTACACTTTTGCTTACCTCTTCTCTTTCCAGAATGCACGTGGGATGCATTGGAATCTTTGATGGCTTACATTCTGAGAGGTCAAATTTCTTCAGAAGATCTCTGATGTATTTGCTCTGATGAATGTAAGTTCCCTCTGGAGTTTGATTAATCTGAATTCCTAGAAAGAATTTCAGTTCCCCCATGAGGCTCATCTCAAATTCTGCCTGCATACACTTAGCAAATTTTCTTCCAAGAGAAGGATTAGTAGAACCAAAAATAATATCATCAACATAAATTTGACAGACTAAAATGTCATTCTTAACTGTTTTACAGAATAGAGTAGTGTCCACTTTCCCTCTGGTGAATTCATTTTCAAGCAGAAAGTTACTTAGCCTTTCATACCAAGCTCTGGGAGCTTGTTTCAGACCATACAGTGACTTTTTCAGTTTGAAAACATGTTCTGGATGTTTTGTATTTTCAAAACCTGGGGGTTGGTGAACATAAACTTCTTCTTCTATATAACCATTTAAGAATGCACTTTTGACATCCATCTGATACAGAGTGATGCCTCTATTAGCAGCAAATGAGATTAAAAGTCTGATAGATTCTAACCTGGCGACTGGGGCAAAGGTTTCTGTATAGTCTATCCCCTCTTGCTGACTATAACCTTGTGCAACCAGTCGTGCCTTGTTTCTGACGACTTCACCTTGTTCATTAAGCTTGTTTCTGAACACCCATCTTGTTCCAATGACGTTGAATCCTTTTGGTCTGGGAACGAGATCCCATACGTCGTTTCTGGTGAATTGATTCAGCTCTTCTTGCATTGCCAGAATCCAGTCATTATCCAGAAGTGCTTCATCAATAGAAGAAGGTTCAATCAGAGACACAAGTCCCATAAGAGTTTCTTCAGAGTTTCTGAAGCTTGCTCTTGTTCTGATTGGATCTTCCTTTCTTCCTAGGATAGTTTCTTCTGGGTGATCCAAACTGCTTCTGGGTAATCTCTTCTGAGGTTGATCAGCAGCAGTTGTAGGATTTCTAGCATTGCTCCTTTCAGACGTTAAAGGAATGTCTGTGTTGAGAGCTTCTGATGACTTGTCTTCAGAACCTGCAAATTCAATTTCTATACCTGCAAGATTTTCATTCTGCTTTGACTTTTCAGAGTCAAGCTTGTCATCAAAACGAACACTGATTGATTCTTCCACAATCTGTGTTTCTGTATTGTATACTCTGTACCCTCTTGAGCGTTCAGAGTATCCTAACATAATACACTTCTGTGCCTTAGAATCAAACTTGTTCAAATAATTCTTTGTATTTAACATATAGCAAGTACATCCAAATGGATGAAAATACGAAATGTTGGGCTTTCTGTTCTTCCACAATTCATATGGAGTCTTTTCCAGAATAGGTCTTATTGAGATTCTATTCTGAATGTAGCACGCTGTGTTTATTGCCTCTGCCTAGAAAGTCTTAGCAACGTTTGTCTCATTGATCATGGTTCTGGCCATTTCTTGCAATGTTCTGTTCTTTCGTTCTACAACTCCATTTTGTTGGGGAGTTCTAGGACAAGAGAAATCATGCAGAATGCCTTTGTCATTAAAGAATGACTCAAAATCTTTATTTTCAAATTCTCCACCATGATCACTTCTGACTTTAACGATTCTAAGATCTTTTTCATTCTGAACTTGGTTACAGAAGGTAACAAACACAGAGTGTGACTCGTCCTTGTGTCTTAAGAACTTTACCCATGTCCATCTGCTATAGTCATCTACGATTACTAACCCATACTTCTTGCCACTGACAGAAGCAGTTTTAACTGGTCCAAATAAGTCAATGTGCAGAAGTTCTAATGGCTTAGAGGTAGAAATAATATTTTTGGATTTAAAAGAAGGTTTTGCAAATTTGCCTTTCTGACATGCTTCACACAGAGCATCTGAATTGAACTTCAAATTTGGAAGTCCTCTGACCAGATTGAGTTTGTTAATCTGAGATATTCTTCTCATACTAACATGCCCCAATCTTCTGTGCCAGATCCACTGCTCGTTGTTAACAGACAGAAGACATTTTACGTTCTGACTCTTTAGTTCAGAAAGTTTGATTTTGTAAATGTTGTTTTTCCTCTTTCCATTAAACAGGATAGTCCCATCTTTCTGACTAACAGCTTTACATGATTTTTGATTAAAGATTATATCATAACCGTTATCACTTAATTGACTTATGGATAACAGATTATGCATCAATCCATCAACTAGCAGAACATTATTAATAGAGGGAAGATTTCCGTTACCTACAGTTCCAGAGCCAATAATCTTTCCCCTCTGGTTGCCTCCAAAGCCAACGTGGCCTCCAGGCTTAAGTTCCAGGCTTTGGAACATATGCCTTCTTCCCGTCATGTGTCGTGAGCAGCCAGAGTCCAGGTACCATGACTGGTGTTTCTGACTTGCTGCTAAAGATATCTGCAACATGTATTATTTTATCCTTAGGTACCCAGATCTTCTTGGGTCCTGATTTGTTAGTTTTACCAAAACTCTGGTTGAATTTTGGTTTCACAGAGTGCTTACTGCTAGTGTATTTGATGTCGTGTGTGTGACCATACACAAAGTGTGAATTTAACGGAGTGTGTTTAATAATTAAATCCATGACATTCTTAGGTGTAGGAACCTTACCTTGGTATCCTATTCCTTTCCTGCCGTTTCTGCTAACTCCATAGATCATTGAAGCCATTCTGCTTCTATCTATGCTTTTAGCAAGGAACTTCTGGAAACTATGATCATACTCCTTGATGATCTCATCAGCGTTGCTGGGAGTTTCAGAAATTGGTTCCTTCTGAGAGTTTTGTAAAGAGTTTTCTAATTTTAAAATTTTATCTCTCAGCTCAGAGTTTTCCAATTTGAGACTCTCAGACTTATTAGAGTCAGATTCAAGAGTCCTTTTCAGGTCTCTGAATTTAGCTCTAATCTGCTGATAACGTTCCAGAATTTCATTGAGGCTTTCAGCAAGTTCAGCCTTTGTAAAATTAACATCGAAGTTAGGGAATACCTCTTCTGTGTCTGATTCTGAGTCTGATTCAGAAGCTTCACTGTCATCTGGAATGTTAGCCATGAGCGCTATGTTTGCCCTTTCATCATCTGATTCTGAGTTAGCTTCAGACGAGTCAGAGTCATCCCATGTGGCCATGAGACTTTTCTTCTTCTCTCTTCCAAACTTCTTTTTGGGCTTTTCCCTCTGAAGCTTTGGGCAGTCACTCTTGTAGTGTCCTTGCTCATTGCACTCGTAGCAGATGATGTCTTTTGTGTTTGGCTTCTTGCTACCGGAGGAGCCTTCAGATCTTCTGTATCCAGAGGAAGAATCTGTCCTTCTGTATCTGGAAGAAGACTCGTTCTGATCAGATCTTCTGGGATTCCTGAATTTCCTTTGTCTTTGCTTCCACAGTTGATTTACTCTTCTGGAGAGAAGGGAAAGTTCGTCTTCTTCTGATGAGGATCCATCAGATGTTTCTTCAACTGCCTGCAAAACTTTAGATTCAGATTTTCTGTTAGATTTTAAAGCTAAAGGCTTACCTTGCTTCTGAGGCTCATCAGCTTCTAGCTCTATCTCATGACTTCTGAGGGAGCTTATAAGTTCCTCCAGAGTGATTTTGTTGAGATCCTTCGCTAGCTTCAGAGCAGTAACCATAGGCCTCCACTGCTTGGGTAAACTTCTGATTATCTTCTTGACATGGTCAGCAGTAGAGTATCCTTTGTCCAGAACTTTGAGACCAGCTACCAGAATCTAGAATCTAGAGAATATCATGTTGGTAACTGATTGTGAGACACCTGGACCGGATGAAGGACCTGAGGAAGGATCCTGATGGTCTATGTACTTTGATGGAGCTTCGAACGCCTTGGGTAATGGCATTGGCGCCGTGATTATATCTCTTAAAGGCTCTCATACTCCATTCACCGCCCGATTATGTTTCAACTACACCAACAACTGAAGGGGTGAAAAACACAAGAAGGGGGGGTTGAATTGTAAAACTGGAATCTTAAAGCAATTGACAAGATATTTTTATCCTGGTTCGTTTGATCTCAAACTACTCCAGTCCACCCGTCAAGGTGATTTCGCCTCTCTCCAACGAGGTCTTAATTCACTATATTCAACTGAATACAAATCTGCTTTAACAACTGCTAAAGCCTTCTTGATTCAAACCATAATCCGGTTTGTCAAGGCAACACTTTCTTACAAAGGTATAAAACAAATGTGTGTGAATGTTTTCTACAAAACTATATCACAACTGTGATGTATACACAAATTAAGCTTAGAAACTTAGAATGCTAAACACTAATGGAGTATCAGAGTTTGTTGGTTTAGCAAAACTGGTAGATGAAGATTATTGATTCAGCTTTGTGCGTGTAGAGAGTTTGGAAGCATTAGCCATTATAATCTTCGAAGCTTGGTTTATATAGCACTTGAGAAGATGAACGTTGAATGCAATATTCTTGATTCAATGCTAATAACAAGCTTTCCTTTTTGAGCAGATCTTGTCTAGAATGATGCCGTTGGAATTAATTAGCGTTCAATGCACAGTACCGTTGCTTCTTCAATGCACGTTCTGGCTTGGCTCATTCTGATTCTGCTTCGCTGCTGATGAACTATTGATTCTGTATCAGAGTGTTTACGCGTAGTTCTGTTCATCAAGCTTCAGCAAGTACGTGAGTTGATCATCTGATCTTCACGTTCTGATTCAGCAACTTCTGATGCTGGTGTATCAAATCAAGTTCTGATGCTGAAGAAGTGATCTTGCTTATTTTAATCAGCGTATCTGCAAGTCAGAGCATAGTGATTTTAGGTAGCATATAGTTCAAACATGAAACATATAAATACTATATCTTTTCACTTTGTTATCATCAAAACTTAAATATAGGGTACTAGATTCAAACATTGTTCTAACAACAACATGGCGGAGTATGAAGCGTGCATTATGGGTCTTCGAGCAGCAATTGACCTAAGGATTAAGTTTCTAAGTGTCTTCGGAGATTCCGCTCTCGTGATCAGTCAGATCAAAGGCGAGTGGGATACGAAACACCCAAATCTTATTCCTTACAAGGAGTATGTGTTGACATTGCTTCCCCATTTTGAGGAGATAACCTTTGAACATTTCCCTAGAGAGGAGAATCAATTGGCGGACGCGCTGGCTGCGATGTCTTCTATGTTCAAAGTCAATTGGGACAACGAGGCTCCACGGATCATCATTGAAAGGTTGGACGAACTGGCACATTGCTGTGACATTGAGACTGAAGAGGCAGCAGATAAGCCCTGGTATCATGAGGTGAAGAGGTATCTAGAAGTTCAGGAGTACCCCGAGGGTGCATCTGTTAATGACAAGAAGTTTCTGAGGAGGTTCACGGCGAAGTTCTTCATCAGCAATGGCATTCTTTACAAACGTAACCATGATTCAACCTAATTGCTTTGTGTAGATAAGAATGAAGCATAAAGGATTATGGCAGAGTTACATGAAGGTACTTTCGGAACTCACTCTAGTGGACACACCATGGCAAAGAAAATCCTACGAGCAGGATATTATTGGTCCACAATGGAAGCTGACTGTTATCAACACTCTCGGACATGTCACAAGTGCCAAGTCTATGCTGATAAGGTGCACGTACCTCCAGTACCTCTGAATGTCTTGACGACACCTTGGCCTTTTGCAATGCGGGGCATTGATATGATCGGCGAGATTAGACCTATGGCATCCAACGGGCATCATTTCATCCTGGTAGCAATTGATTACTTTATGAAATGGGTTGAAGCAGCTTCCTTCGCTACTGTAACCAAGAACGCCGTGGCGCAGTTCATTCGGCATAATCTGATCTGCCGATATGGTGTCCCAGAGAGGATCATTACGGACAATGGTACCAATCTCAACAACAAGATGATCACTGAGCTCTGCGAGCAATTCAAGATACAGCATCACAACTCTTCTCTCTACCGGCCAAAGATGAATGGGGCTGTAGAAGCGGCTAATAAGAACATTAAGATGATCGTGCAGAAGATGACAACGACATACAAAGATTGGCACAAGATGTTACCATTCGCTCTCCATGGGTACCGTACCTCAGCACAAACGTCAACAGGGGCAACACCCTATTCCTTGGTTTATGGCATGGAGGCAGTCTTTCCTGTTGAAGTTCAGATACCCTCTCTTCGGATTATGAAGGATGCAGGTTTGAGTAAAGATGACTGGATCCAGACCCGACTTGATCAGCTGAACCTAATTGACAAAAAGAGACTTACTGCTATTTGTCATGGTCAAACGTACCAAAAACGGACGATCAAGGCATTTAACAAGAAAGTCAGACGACAAGAGTATCAAGTTAGGGATCTGGTAATCAAGCGTATTATCCTACCTCAAGGTGATCCCAGGGGCAAATGGACCCCTACTTTTGAAGGGCCATTTGTGGTTAAGAACATTTTCTCAGGCGGAGCTATGATTCTAACCACCATGGATGGTGACGACCTTCCTCACCCCGTCAATGCAAACATAGTGAAAAGATACTACGCATAATCAAAGACCCGCTAGGTTGACTGGCCTAGGCAAAAATAAGGGCTTCCCGGCGAACCAAAAGGGTTCGGGCAAAAATAAGGGATGAAAATGAAAAAATCTGTAAACCCGGCAAGTCGAAAACCTGAAAAGGCGGTTTGGGCAAAAAAGAGTATCCCGGTGGACTGAAAACCCGAAAGGATGGTCCAGGCAAAAATTAGGGATTAAAGCGTAACACTATGTCTCATTGGATCACCTTGCATCCGGACTCTGGTATCGACCATCAAGCTCAGACGGCACTAATCAATCTGATTCATCTTCAACCAGTAGCAAAGTGATGAGATGCTCGAGGATATAAAGGCAATAGCAGAGTTGGAACCCAGTGGGATTATTCACATAGCTATTTTGTTTTCTTTTCACAAATTATGTAAGTTCTGTTAGGTGGCGTTCTCTGACTAGGACGTCAGCCTCTTGTACAAAAACGCCTATTTACAGGCCAAACTTCAAAATCCATACAAATCATTTTCAGACAAATTTCAAACTGTTTTTCCTTTATCTGTTTTGTTTTGCAAGAACGTCCAATGTTCATTTTTGATATATGCATTTGACATTAATTGCTGCTTATAAATATCTACACGCGAAACGAAAGATGAATTACTGGTAATATCAGAAGCAGGGGCAATAAGAATTGTCTGAACTATACAGTTGCTCTGTCCACCAGGTACCAAGGTAGATTCAGCTGAAGAATATGACCAAGATACCTTCACTCCCCGTAGAGTAAGACAGTAATGATAGCTCTCTCAGCTGAGACTTACAACTATGGACGAATCAGCAACACTCTCCCCAAGCAGAGTTAGTCTACCATCAGCCCTAAAAAGGCTTGGTATCCTCAGAAGGTCTTAATATTCCCCAGCGGAGTATAAGAATATTCTCCAGCAAGTATAAGAGTATCCCCGGCAGTCTTAAGATTCCTCCACGGAGTATAAGAATGTTCCCCGACAGAATACAAGATACCCCAGTGGAGTCAATATTTTCTCAGCGCAGTCTAAAAAGCTTCCCCGACGGATTTGAATCATCTTCCCCAGTAGACTCTGGAAGTTTATCCCCAGCGGAGTACAAAATAAATCTCCCCATCCAAGTTCAAAGGATCATTCCCAGCCAAATTCAGAGGATTATCCCCATAAAAGTTTAACAGGATTATCCCCAGCAAGTTGCAACTGAAAGATCATCCCCGTCGGAGTCCTTTCCTTTCACAAACAGGAATTCGATACTCAGCAGATTTAATATCACCAGCAACGGTAATCCATCCCCGGCAGAGTTCATCATTAAAATCCCCAACAAATCTTATCAACAGAATCCCCAGCGGAGTTTATCGTTAAAATCTTCAGCAGAACATCAATTCCCCACAGAGTAATCCCCTCAGAGTAATCTCTTCATCAGTTTATTCCCCAATGGAGTTCTTTTTTCTGCAGGTTTATTCTCACAATCATCTTCGTTCATCATCCCTAGCGGAAACGAAGAACTCAACTCTATTCTCCAGCAGCTCCGGGATTTATTTTCCCCCAGCTAAAACATTATATTCCCATACATCATGATACATGCATATACGCATCATACGAATACAATCTCATTTATTTTGATAACATCATTGCTTGATCCATATCATGCATTGCATATGACTGACCTTTACCTTTCAGGAAAGATACAGTTAAAGTTCTCAGTTACGTCGAAGACCTGACCGGTTCTTAAATCTCAATTGAATTATCCTCGGTTGAATTTCAGATAAGGTTCTCAATCTCGACAGTTTCCCTACGTCATAGTGTAGACGAGTTCTGTAATTTCAACGGTATACTATGTTGAAGACCAAACAGTTCCTAGATCTTGATGTTTTCCTCCGTCATAGTGTGGACGAGTTCTCTAATTTCAACGGTATACTACGTTGAAGACCAGACAGTTCCTAGATCTTGATGAAGATGTTTCCCTATGTCATAGTGTGGACGAGTTCTATAACCTCAACGATTTACTACGTTGAGCACTAGTCAGTTCCTAGATATTGATGTTTTCCTCCGTCATAGTATGGACAAGTTCTCTAATTTCAATGGTATACTACGTTGAAGACCAGACATTTCCTAGATCTTGATGAAGATGTTTCCCTACGTCATAGTATGGACGAGTGCTATAACCTCAACGGTATACTACGTTGAGCACTAGTCAGCTCCTAGATCTTGATGTTTTCCTCCGTCATAGTGTGGACAAGTTCTCTAATTTCAACGGTATACTACGTTGAAGACCAAACAGTTCCTAGATCTTGCTGAATATGTTTCCCTGCGTCATAGTATGTACGAGTGCTATAACCTCAACGGTATACTATGTTGAGCACTAGTCAGTTCCTAGATCTTGATGTTTTCCTCCGTCATACTGTGGACGAGTTCTCTAATTTCAACGGTATACTACGTTGAAGACCAGACAGTTCCTAGATCTTGATGAAGATATTTCCCTACATCATAGTGTGGACGAGTGCTATAACCTCAATGGTATACTACGTTGAGCACTAGTCAGTTCCTAGATCTTGATGTTTTCCTCCGTCAAAGTGTGGACGAGTTCTATAATCTCAACGGTATACTACATTGAATACTAGGAAGTTCCTAGATCTTGATGAAGATGTTTCCCCCCAATTGAATTATGGAAAGGTTCTTAAGACTCAGCCAAGGCATTCTCTCAAGTGAAGTACAGGCAAGTTCCTAAATCTCAACAAAAGTTAGATTTCCCCAGCGGAATCTTCTACAAACCACAAGTATGCAAGTTCTCGCTAAGGAATCTCTTATGAGATCGACACGCCTGCAGATGGCATCTGTAAGCCCAACCTCCTACCAACAATCTCCAAATGGCATCTGTAAGCCCATTCCCGACATCACAATGCTGATACTGCACCATGCGAGTGCAAATTTCTGGGCACTCTAGTGTTTAATTATCTTCCACCTTCGGATCACGAAAGGCTCGAAAGCCAATCTATATCCTCAGGTTTAAGAAAATTGAACAGGGGCAACTGTTGTACCCTAAAATTTTCCCTCCCATATTTCTCAAGACCTTTCAAGAATAATCTCCAAATGGTTCAAGATTGCTCAAGAGTTGGACAGTCAAATCATCTCCTAAGGCAGTCAACCTCAAATTAGGGTTTTGTGTTGCATCAGGGTCCTTACATCCAAATGGCCTCAAATGCTCCCCAATGTACTAATATGTTCTCAAGTTCATCCATGTAAAATTTCAAGCCTTGCAGAGAAAGTTTGGTCAGTCAATTGCTCAAGAGGTCCAAAAATCGACTGTGTTAGGGCAAAAGTCAACTGTGACCTACAAACAGTCAAGCTTCAAGATTTTTTGTCAACATTCTCATTTTTAAGGATAATTCATCATTTGATCAAGGTTTTATCATGATTCATCAAGGATTGCTCAAAATTCATCAAGACTCAAAAGTTGCTAAATTAGGGTTTTGTAGGAAAAGTCAACTCAACTTTGAGCAAGCATACCTTTCTCATACTTTATGAGAAATGACCCATCCAAAGCTCATTTTGAAGAGGATGAAATTTCCTACAATCCATATTCACACCCCAAGATCAAGAAATGCACTCACAAAAAGTTACAAATTTGGACATTATAGGTCATTTTTGAAAGTCAACAAAAACACCTTTTTTGCCAAAGCTTATAACTTGAGAATGGAACATAAAAATGAGATGAGATCAAAAGGGTTGGTTAGATGACATCTCAAGGTTTCTAAAAAGTCAAATAAAACTTCCAAAAGTTCAAAATTGAAGAAGTTATGCATTGTTGAAGTTGGGCATTTTTCCAAAATTGCCAAAAGTCAACTATCCCCAAAACTTCAAATTTTGTCAAATGGACCCACCTTTTCCACTTGATTTGATCTTGTCACACCACACACGTGTCCTATCTTCAATTTCATGACAAATTATTAATTTTTCTATTTGATTTGATTTTTATTGATTTAATTCATTTTTAATCAATTTAAATCAAATTAAAATCTCAATATTAATAACTTGTGATCTTTTTGATTGATACAACTTTCAATTTCCATGATGGACACAATCAAATTCGTGCCAAGCCATATCATGCACAAAATCTTGGATTTGGAAAGAATTTGAAGGCCTTTAATGGAGGAATCATATCATATCCAAAATCTTCAATGCTCATGGATTCAAGCCCAAATTCTTAACCTAATACATTGCTTGATACTTGTACAAGGCAAAGGGAGCAAGAACACGACCCGAGGCTGCCCAAAATCAAGAAACAAAACTTGGAAAAAAGCTTGAAAAGCTTGAATCTGAAAACGATCTTAGAGGTGTTTCCAAGGCAAAAACTTCACACTACTCTCTTGCTGGACGTCCACTGGATCTATTGGGATCAAAACCAAGCCTTGAAACCTCCTAAATCACACTGTAAATACTCATGAATATGCCTCTATACACGAAAACATAACCTCATGTTCTTGCATCTTTTTGCCAAAATCTTTGTACAATCATGCTAATCGGTCTGTTGGGAACATTTCTACATTATTTGATTTTGTTTTGATAGCCTGTACAGTCATGCCCGAAGCTAGGTTTTTTGTTCTTGTGTTTTAGGCGTTTTGATTTCACGAAAAATTAGAGCAAACCATGGACATGGTTGTGATCAGGGAGGAGAGACGAACATGGTTATGGTCTTCGTTTGCATTTATATGGCCCATAGCCCATTTTAGGAGCAAGCTATGAATCTTGCTGCGGATAAAAATCCGCAGGTAAGATAACCTGAAACCTGTGGAGAAGACGACTAGGTGTCTTCCCCTAATTGGCCCGTTTAAATCTCGCGCCATATTTTTTATTTTATTTCAGGCATAATTGTTTGTTTGATATATAATATTTGTTGTGTAATATAATAACAAAAAGAACAAAGTGATGCAGTGGCAAGCGCGCTAGTGGAAAGTCTCATGGGACCTGGGTTCGAATCCCAGGTCCCCCCAAACACTTATTATTATTTTGTTCCAGGAGATCCAGTGCAAAGCGTAAGGCGTGGACTATCATGCTCCTCCAGATCTCAAATGCCAGGTGGCCTCTAGGCCAAATCTGATGGCCCAGATGAAAGGCTCACCATACTCCCCAGTCAACGTGTAACGTGGGATCCAGAAGGTCAAACAAGGCTTGTACAAATGGGCTTCTGAAATGCTATTCAAACACCTTGATCCAGGCCCAACATCCCCATGAGTATCTCTTTTTTATTTTCTTTTTATTTTACTTTCTTTATTTATTTTAATATTCTTAATTAATTACTAACCAAATAATTTATTTTTTCTCATAAAATCAGAAAACACCAAAAAATAATATTTTTTATTTATTAAAATTAAATGTGACTTTATTTTTGTAAATAAATATAATTTAATAAATTTAGCATTTAATTAGGTTTAACTTTTAATATCTTTTGCAATAATTAAAATCAATTTAGAATATTAGGTTTTTACTAACTTTTAATCATTTATATTTCCTTAAATATTCAAAAACCCAAAAATATTTTAATTAATTAATTAATTAATTTTGACCTAATTTAATTTCCATTTAATTCAAAAAAATAACAAAAACATGCTTTCTTTCAAAAAAGGGTCAAAACCCTAAAAAATGCGCCTATTTAATTTTCTCGCACGCGATCAATTTTATCCAATATTGTAATTGCTTCCGGTATGTAATAGCTTTTAATTAGGACTTTAATTATTTATCGCTTTATTTTACTTTCCGCAATTTAAATTAAAGGGTTTGTTTTTGGCGATGTAAATACCCGACGCCTTGTAATAGTTTAGATTTAATTTCTGCAACTATAAACTGTTAGATGTTTGATAATAGGGAATGCATGACAAGATTCAATGTATGAACTTAAAATCAACATAGATAACCCATGACATGTACAAAGATAATTAACTGAAAACAATACACTCGCACATGCGCACTCTTAGGGTACACCTCACTTGGTTGACTTCGAACGTGGTCATTGAGTATAGGAAGTTTTAGAGGTTGCCCTCTTGTCCAAAGATCATAGTTGCCTCGAAACGGTTGCCTCGGATAAAATGATCTAAGACATTAGGGTTACCGCTAAGGCGCCTTAACATTGCTTTAGTGACCACACGTCCCTTAATCGAATTGACCCTAAAACTCCAACGACGATGCTACCTACCCATCAATAGTGGGCTAGCATTGTCTAAAGGACATTAGCACAGTTTAATTCCCTTTTCGAGTAGGTAGATGGTTCTTAAGTACTTGCTCCTTTTAAAACAAAACAAAACTTTTTGCACTTACACTCTTTTCAAAACAAAAACTCTTTCAAACCCACAAACACAAAGAAAACCAAATTTTGAAAACACTTTGAGCAAGTACCTAAGAGCCCGTGGATAACCACGGATAGAAAGGGTGCTAACACCTTCCCTTTCTATAATCTACCTCCCGAACCCGAGAAATATGTCGAAAACGGAATTTTTCTGTGCTTTTGTCCTTTCCTTGTTGGATAAAATAAAAGACGGTGGCGACTCTTGCTTACCGCGACATTTTGCAAAAACAAACGCAAAATGCGAACTAGCATTCCAAATAACAGTAAGTTCTAATTCCCACCGATCACAAAACTGGCGACTCTGTTGGGGACATTTTAAGTGAGGTGTACCTTAGGATTAGATCATTGTGTTTTCAATTGTATGCTTTGTATGATTTATCTTTGTGGGCTTGTATCGGTGTTCTATAGATCCTAACCCGGATCTGGGGATACCCTTTAGGTAAGTAGCAATAAACTGTGAGGGAACTGTCCGGCGTAGACCGACGCGGTTGAAGAAGTAGCTACGATGGTGTGGAACTTTAGTCTGTACCGATATCCCTTGTGTTGGAACGAGGAGAATATGGGTCTTCTAAGGGGTCATTAAGCACCAACTGACCTTAGAACCTTAAATTGACCAACTTGGCCATAAAACAGTAGCAGTATGCTACACTCATTGAGACTAAACTCTCGCGATGATTCCGGCTGCAAGAAAAGGTTGCTAAACTGGAATTATGACCGATTGAGGGTAGTCAGTGATATTGAGATCCTCTAGAACCCGGTTACTATTTTTAGGACAGGTTTAAACCAACTGAACTGAAAGAGGGTAGTACCTAAGATCCTTGCCAGCCTGAAATCTAAGGGCTCTTTTGTGTGACTTGTGTGCCTTTACCATGTTTGCTATTTGTGGATACTTGTGGTGTGCCTACTATCATGACATCATGACATCATGACATTATAACATTGCATACATCTTGCATTAGGCTAACCTATTTCAAAGACAGGAGGGATTCATCTTTGTTCTGTTTTGTAGGCCATCATGATGCCCATGCGTAAGAATACCATCCGGATCAACTTTGTCCAAGTCCCTACCTTGCTTAAAGAGTTGGTTGCCAAGATGCCTGACACTACTTCCTTCATCAGGAGGCATGGTTCTCTTCTCAGTTTGGTCACCTCCAAATTGGACGAACAAATGATGAGTGTCCTAGTCCAATTCTATGATCTGTTGTGCCATTGTTTTATTTTCCAGGACTTCCAGCTGGTTCCTACCCTAGAAGAGTTCTCTGAGCTACTCGGTATCTCTGTTCTGGAGCAGACTCCGTTTACTGGGTGGGAAAAGACCCTTAGGCCCGAAGAGATTGCTGCAGCCCTTCATTTGACCAAAGAGGAGGTAATGGCTAATTGGGAGACTAGGAGTGGAGCAAAGGGCTTTCTGACTAAGTTTTTGGTTGGTAAGGCTAACTATTTCTGGGATGATCTAGACTTTAAGGCCTTCGAGGATATTCTGGCTCTTCTGATTTATGGCTTGGTATTGTTTCCGAATCCTGACACTTTTGTTGATGTGAATGCGATAAAGATCTTCATCTCTCAGAACCCTGTACCCACTCTCTTGGGTGACATTCTTCATCAGCTCTATACTCGTACTGCCCGAAAGCGGGGAACCTTGATGTGTTGTGCTCCTTTATTGTCGAGGTGGTTTATTTCGGACCTCCCTAAGTTAGTACTGAAGAACAAAGAAGGAATAGGCTGGGCTTATAGAGTGATGTTTCTCTCGCATAATGACATTATCCGGACTCTCAAAGGTATGGATGAGGTGACTATCATTGATCGTTGTGGAGAGTATCCTAATGTTCCATTGATAGGAACCCATGGAGGAATTTCTTACAACCCATGCTTAGCTCTCCGTCAGTTTGGAAGAGCCAGAAGAGAAGGACCTCATGAGATGTTAATGCCTCATATCATCTTTGATTTTCAAGGGGATAGCGACGAGTAGCGTCGCAGATTCATAAGGGCTTGGGATAGAGTTCACCAATCTGATCCACATGAGTTGGGCCCAAATACTTCTCTGCTGATGGAGACATATCTCAGATGGGTCTGTATCCGCACCCAAAAGCTAGGTATGCCATATGAAGCTGTCCGGCCTGTCACTCTTGAAGTTTCTAATGAAGAAGGGGTTCTTCCAACCATTCTCCATCCTTATATGCCCACTGACATTGGGGCACTGGAGAGATCTTGGATGCAACTGTGGGAAGAACGGGATTCTTACCGAGAGAATGAGCGGATTCTCAATGATTATATCCGCACTGATAAGAAGAGACCATGGGAGAATTGATTGACTTTTGATGATTTCCTTTCCAGTTTTTATTTACTTTTCAGTATTTCCATTTTTGTAACGCCCTGAGGGCATCAGTTGATAAATTTAAAATTTGAAGTTTAAATCTAATAAAGTGTGTTTACTTTCTTATTTACAAATTTGAATCCCGATTGTCTTTGAAATCATAAATCATACGCATTTCATCCCATGCACTTCATAAACAGGCACCCATTACAGGTCTCTTATCTTCTTCGCTGTTTATTTCAACAATCATCATGTCTACTGAATCTTCAACTGAGCAAGCTATCAAGGCCCTCCAGGCCCATAATGCCCAATTTCAAGAGTTGTTCATGAATCTAGCCATTGGTCAGCAGGACCTGAAGACCTTAATTCTGAAAGAGAAGAAGAAGAAGAAGAAGAGGACCATCCTGTTTAACACAGGGAACATGTTTGGAAACAGGCTACAAAATGAAGTTGATCTGACCACCTCATCTGGAGGGAAAGGTAGTCAAGAGGAAAGGCGGGTTTCTAGCCTTGTGGTTTCCGACAACGAGACGGACTACGATGAAGAACAATATCCTCCTGCCGAGGATAGATACAAGCAACTGGAAGACCGGTTGAGTGCTATGGAAGTCCAAAAAGTGCCTGGTCTGGATTTTGGTGATCTGGGTCTATCATCTGGGGTAGTGATTCCCCACAAATTCAAGGCACCAGCCTTTGCTAAGTATGACGGAGTTTCTTGTCCGAAACTACACCTCCGGTCATATGTGAGGAAGATCCAGCCGTATACCGCTGATAAAAACTTATGGATACATTTCTTTCAAGACAGTCTCTCAGGGACGCAGCTTGAGTGGTTCTATCAGTTAGACGGAGCCAGTATCCGCAGCTGGGAAGATTTGGCTACTGCATTTTACAGGCAGTATCAGTATAACTCTGACCTCGCTCCTACGCGTACCCAACTCCAGGGCATGTCAATGGGAACGAGTGAAGGATTCAAAGATTATGCTCAGAAGTGGAGGGACCTCGCCGGTAGAGTACAACCACCCTTAGCTGATCGGGAACTTGTTGACATGTTTCTGGGGACCCTGTCTGGTCCATTTTTCAACCACTTAATTGGAAGCTCTTCATCTGGGTTTACAGATCTTATTTTGACCGGTGAAAGGATTGAAGTTGGTATTAAGGCTGGGAAGATACAAAAAGGTGCATTATCAAGCACCGAGAAGAAGACATTTAAGAAAGAGTCTAGTGCTGTCTACAGTTCAAGAAACCAGAATAGACCTGAACGCCGTCAAGCTGTGAATGCAGTTGTTATTTCAAAACCTATTGGTGCTCCTCAGCACAACAATCAACAGAAGGACGAGAGACCTCGAAGGCAATTCACCTGTCTCAGCATGAGTTTGTCTCAGATTCTATCACAGTTGCTGAAGACTAATCTGGTGGTTCTAAAGGAAGCCCCGAAGAATCCAAATACCACATCACCGAAGTACAACCCTAATGCCCGCTGTGCTTATCACTCTGATAGCCCGGGGCATAATACAAATGATTTTTGGGTTTTGAAGAACAGGGTACAAGACTTGAACGATGCGAAGGAGATTGAGTTCGGAGTACCAGAGAAGCCTAAACAAGATGAAGGGGTGAATGCTATCAGGGATGACGATGATGAAGAGTTCAATATCGACAGTTGGATATACCCGACTGCCAATGGTGGACTAAGCAACTGGAAAGCGAAGGATTCTATGCCCGTTTCTGTCATTACCCCGTAATAAAATTTTTCGTTTTGAATTTGTAACAGACAATGTTTAAAACTTTATGGCCCGATGTCTTACCCGGGGCACTGGGGCTTCATTTGTGAGGGATTTTGTGTGTCATTTTCATATATCATTAATAAAAGCATTGGACGTTCTTGCATTTCAAATTTTGCGCTCCTTGTTTTTCTTTATTATATATTGCAAAACATCTATTTTACACACACTCACATATACAGGTCCACATCCACTTTGGATCTCACTGGTAACGACTCTGCTACTGCCAGTTATGACTTCGAAAATCCAATCAACTTAGCCGAAGACGAAGGTGAAGATGATTGTGAAGTGACTGGTGAACTTGCAGGACTGTTATTCCAGGAAGAGAGGATTATTCAGCCACATGAAGAGCCGGTAGAATCAGTGAATCTGGGTATAGAGACAGATAAGAAGAAAGTCAAGATCGGTGCAAATCTGGAGCTTAGTGTGAAACAACGGTTGATTCAGATGCTGCGTGACTACGTTGAGATCTTTTCCTGGTCTTACGAAGATATGCCTGGTTTGGATACCGACATTGTGTTTCATCGCCTGCCTACCAAGGAAGACTGCCCTCCAGTAAAATAGAAGGTCCGCTGAATGCGCCCAGAGATGTCTGAGAAAATCAAGGCTGAAGTTATGAAACAGTTTGATGCCGGTTTTCTAGCAGTTACTTCTTACCCTCAGTGGGTGGCCAATGTGGTTCCTGTGCCGAAGAAGGATGGTAAGGTCCGAATGTGTGTTGATTACAGGGATTTGAGCAGGGCAAGCCCCAAGGATGATTTCCCTTTACCTCACATCGACGTTCTGGTTGACAACACCGCTCAGTATTAGGTATTCTCCTTTATGGATGGTTTCTCCAGTTATAATCAAATAAAGATGGCTCCCGAAGACATGGAGAAGACTACCTTTGTTACTCAATGGGGAACCTTTTGCTACAAGGTCATGCCTTTTGGACTGAAGAATGTTGGGGCAACATATCAGCGTGCCATGGTTGCTTTGTTTCATGACATGATCCATCATGAGATTGAAGTATACGTCGACGATATGATTGCAAGGTCCCAGCAAATTTTGAAACCACTTTGAGCAAGTACCTAAGAGCCCGTGGATAACCACGGATAGAAAGGGTGCTAACACCTTCCCTTTCTATAATCTACCTCCCGAACCCGATAAATATCTCGAAAAAGGAATTTTTCTGTGCTTTTGTCCTTTCCTTGTTGGATAAAATAAAAGACGGTGGCGACTCTTGCTTACCGCGACATTTTGCAAAAACAAACGCAAAACGCGAACCAACATTCCAAAAAACAGTCAGTTCTCATTCCCACCGATCACAATTGCATTCGTAGCAAGCAATGTCTCTGTTACTTGATTTTTTGTATCTAGAAGATTGTTCAGAATGATTCCCTGCTCTTCTGAAAGTTCTAAACTTCCTCTGCCTGTGCTTCCACAACTGATTGACTCTTTTGGAGAGAATATATAGTTTGTCTTCTTCTGACGAAGATCCACCAGAGTTTTATTCTTTTGCTTGCAAAACACTAGGTTCATATTTTTTATTAGATTTAAGAGTTAGAGACTTACCTTGCTTATGGGGCTCATCTTCTTCTAGTTCTATCTCATGACTTCTCAGGGAGATGACAAGTTCTTCAAGAGAGATTTTGTTCAGATCTTTGGCCAGTTTTAGAGCTGTGACCATGGGTCTCCATTTCATGGGTAAACTTCTAATGATTTTCTTTACATGATCTGCAGTTGAGTACCCTTTATCCAGAACTTTTAGTCCAGCAACCAGAATTTGAAATCTTGAGAACATTGTTTCAATGGTTTTATCTTCTTCCATTTTGAAAGCTTCATACTTCTGAATGAGAGCAAGAGCTTTGGTTTCTTTGACTTGCGTGTTACCTTCATGCATCATTTTCAAGGAGTCAAACATGTGTTTTGCTGATTCTATGTTTGTGATTTTCCCATACTCTGTGTATGAGATAACACTCAAGAGAATTGTTCCGGCCTTGTGATGATTTCTGAATTCTCTCTTTTGATGATCTGTCATTCTTTTTCTGTCAATCTTCTGACCATTTCGTCAACTGGATATTGTGATACGGTGGCCAGAACCATGACTATTTTTAGGGATTGACACTACTGTCCTTCTGTTACTCTGCGGGGTGTGAATGTACCTTCAATCATTTCTCCAACTAGGTCTATCCCTATACCTGGTGGATAGAGAAACTGTATGGTTTGGACATTTCTTATTTGCCCCTGTTCCTGATATTACGAGTTATTGTCTTTTGCTTCGCATGTAAATATTTATGAGCAGCAATTATTGTCAAATACATATATAAAAAATGGACCATTGGATGTTCTTGCAAAACAAAACAGAAAAAGAAAACAATTTGAAATTTCTTTGTGAAAATGAATTGTATTGATTTTAAAGTTGGCCTGTAAATAAGCGTTTTTGTACAAGAGGATGACGTTCTAGTAAGAGAACGCCGCCGAATAATAGAGTTTATACAATTTGTGTAAAAGAAAGAAAAATAGCTATGTGAACAATCCCACTGGGTTCCAACTCTGATATTGCCTTTATATCCTCGAGCATCTCATCACTTTGCTACTTGGTTAAAGGTAGATCAGATTGATTAGTGTCGTCCGAGCTTGATAGTTGATACCGAAGTCTGGTCACAAGATGATCCAATGACACATAGTGTTACGCTTTAATCCCTAAATATTGCCTGGACCGCCCTTTCGGGTTTTCAGTCCACCGGGATACCCTTTTTTGCCCAAGCCGCCTTTTCAGGTTTTCGACTTGCCGGGTGTATAATTTTTTCATTTTCATCCCTTATTTTTGCCCGAACCCTTATGGTTCGCCGGGAAACCCTTATTTTTGCCTAGGCCAGTCAACCTAGCGGGTCTTTGATTATGTGTAGTATTTTTTCACTATGTCTGCATTGACGGGGTGAGGAAGGTCGTCACCATCCATGGTGGTTAGAATCATAGCTCCTCCCGAGAAAATGTTCTTAACCACAAATGGCCCTTCGTAAGTAGGGGTCCATTTTCCCCTGGGATCACTTTTCGGCAGTATGATGCGCTTGATTACCAGATCCCCAACTTGATACTCTTGTCGTCTTACTTTCTTGTTAAATGCCTTCATCATCCGCTTTTGATACGTCTGACCATGGAAAATAGCAGTATGTCTCTTTTTGTCGATTAAGTTCAGCAGATCAAGCCAGGTCTGGATCCAATCATCCTCGCTTAAGCCTGCATCCTTCATAATCCGAAGAGAGGGTATCTGGACCTCAATAGGTAAGACTGCTTCCATGCCGTATACCAAAGAGTAGGGTGTTGCCCCTGTTGATGTCTGCGCTGAGGTTCGGTACCCATGAAGAGCAAATGGTAACATCTCGTGCCAATCTTTGTATGTCACCGTCATCTTCTGCACAATCTTCTTGATGTTCTTATTAGCTTCCTCAATAGCCCCATTCATCTTCGGCCGTTAAGGAGAAGAGTTGTGATGTTGTACCTTGAACTTCTTGCAAAGCTCGGTGATCATTGTATTGTTGAGATTTGTACCATTGTCTGTAATTATCCTCTCTGGTACACCATATCGACAGATCAAATTGTGCCGAATAAACCGTGCCACGACGTTCTTGGTCATAGTAGCAAAGGAAGATGCCTCAACCAATTTTGTAAAGTAATCAATCGCTACCAGGATGAAACGATGCCCGTTGGACGCAGTAGGTCTGATCTCGCTAATCATATCGATGCCCCACATTGCAAAAGGCCAAGGTGCCGTCAAGACATTCAGAGGAACTGGAGGTATGTGCACCTTATCAGCATAGACTTGTAACTTATGACAGGTCCGAGAATGATGATAACAATCGGCTTCCATTGTTGACCAATAGTATCCCTCCCGTAGGATTTTCTTCGCCATGGTGTGTCCACTGGAATGAGTCTCGAAAGTACCTTCATGTAACTCGGCCATAATCCTTTCTGCCTCGTTCTTATCCATACAACGCAGTAAGGTTGAATCATGGGTACGCTTGTAAAGGATACCATTGCTGATGAAGAACTTCGCCGCGAACCTCCTCAGAAACTTCTTATCATTAACAGATGCACCCTCGGGGTACTCCTGAGTCTCAAGATACCTATTTACCTCATGGAACCAGGGTTTATCTGCTACCTCTTCAGTCTCAATGTTACAATAATGTGAAGGTTCGTCCAACCTCTCAATGGTAATATGGGTAGCTTCATTGTCCCACCTGACCTTGAACATAGAAGACATGGTAGCTAGCGCGTCCGCTAACTGATTCTCCTCCCTGGGGAAATGTTCAAAGGTTATCTCCTCAAAATGCGGAAGCAACGTCAATACATACTCTTTGTAAGGAATAAGATTTGGGTGCTTCGTATCCCACTCGCCTTTGATCTGACTGATCACGAGAGCGGAATCTCCGAATACACTTAAGAACTTAATCCTTAGGTCAATGGCTGCTAGAAGGCCCATGATGCACGCTTCATACTCCGCCGTGTTGTTGGTGCAGTTAAAACATAACCGGACGGTGAACGGAGTATGACATCCTTCAGGAGATATGATCACGGTGCCAATGCCATTACCCAACGCGTTTGAAGCTCCATCAAAATACATAGACCATCGGAATCCCTCCTCAGGTCCTTCATCCGGTCCAGGTATTTCACAGTCAGTCACCAACATGATGCTCTCATCCGGAAACTCGAAATTCATAGACTGGTAATCATCCACGACTTGATGAGCCAAATGATCTGCCAATACACTCCCCTTGATTTCTTTTTGGGTTGTGTATTGGATGTCATACTCAATTAAGATCATTTGAAATCTTGCAATTCTTCCGGACAAAGCAGGCTTTTCGAAGATATATTTGATTGGATCCATCTTTGATATCAATAGGGTAGTGTGATTCAGCATATACTCTCTCAACCGGCGAGCAGCCCATGCCAAAGTGCAGCAAGTTTTCTCAAGCAGTGAGTATCGGGTCTCACAGTCGGTAAACTTTTTGCTAAGGTAATAAATAGCATGCTCTTTTTGGCCAGACTCGTCATGCTGTCCCAGCACACAACCTATTGAATTGTCGAGTACTGTCAAGTATAGGATCAAAGGTCTCCCTTCAACTGGAGGCATCAGAATAGGTGGCTTTTGGAGATATTCGTTAATCCTTTCAAAAGCAGTCTGACACTCATCATTCCATCTTAGCACTTGATCCTTCTTCAGCAGCTTGAAGATTGGCTCACAAGTAGTAGTCAGGTGTGAAATGAATCGGGCAATGTAGTTCAGACATCCCAAAAATCCTCTGACTTCTTTTTCTGTTCGGGGAGTTGGCATCTCTCGTATAGCCTTCACCTTTGCAGGATCCACTTGAATACCTTTATCACTAACGACGAAACCCAGCAGCTTACCAGACCTTACCCCGAAAGTGCACTTGTTTGGGTTTAACCTCAACTTGTACATCTTCAACCTGTCAAATAGCTTCTGGAGATGGTCAAGATGTTCCTCTTCGGTCTGGGATCTTGCAATCATGTCGTCAACGTATACCTGAATCTCATGATGAATCATGTCATGGAACAAAGCGACCATGGCGCGCTGATACGTTTCCCCAACATTCTTCAACCCGAACGACATGACTTTGTAGCAAAAGGTACCCCACTGCGTAACAAAGGTTGTCTTTTCCATATCCTTGGGAGCCATCTTAATCTGATTATAACCAGAGAAACAATCCATAAAGGAGAAGATCTTATGTTGTGCGGTGTTGTCGACCAAAACATCGATGTGAGACAGAGGGAAATCATCCTTGGGGCTTGCCCTGTTCAGATCCCTATAGTCAACACACATCCGAACCTTGCCATCTTTCTTGGGCACTAGCACCACGTTGGCAACCCATTACAGATAAGAAGTGACTGTTAGAAAACCGGCATCAAATTGTTTCATGACCTCAGCTTTGATTTTCTCAGACATCTCTGGGCGCATTCGGCGAACTTTCTATTTCACTGGAGGACAATCTTCTTTGGTTGGCAGGCGATGAACCACAATATCGGTATCCAACCCAGGCATATCTTCATAAGACCAAGCAAAGATCTCAACATAGTCTCGTAGCATCTGTATCAATCTTCGCTTGACGCTAGACTCCATATTTGCACCAATCTTTACCTCTTTCTTGTCTTCTTCTGTACCCAGATTTACCGATTCCACTGGCTCTTCATGGGGCTGTATGGCCCTCTCTTCCTGAAGTAACAGTCTAGCAAGTTCCCCAGGCACTTCACAATCATCCTCACCTTCGTCCTCAGTTTGGTTGATCGGACTTTTGAAGTTATAACTGGCAGTAGCAGAGTCGTTATCAGTGGGATCCAGAGTGGATGTGGACCTGTATTATGATATGTGAGTGTGTGTAAGACAAATAACTATTTTAATAAAGTGCAAAAAAAAAGAAAAACAAGGATCGCAATATTTGTAATGCAAGAAAATGTCCAATTCTTTATTGATGATATATGGAAATGACAAATATTAAGCCCTCACAAACAAAGCCACGGTGTCTCGGGTAAGGCACCGGGCCGAAAGTTTTAAATTGTCTGTTACAAAACTCAAAACAAAAGTCTATTACTGTGTAATAAAAGAAACGGGCACGAAGTCCTTCACCGTCCAATTTCTTAATCCACCATCCGTAGTCGGGTAAATCCAGCTGTCGAACTCAGACTCTTCATCATCATCTTCAATTGCATTCACTTCCGGATTACTGATACACAGGGGAGGTCTTCCAATCTGTGCACGCCGAATAACCCTTTGAGATTCTGCAGTAAAACACAAACCAAACTTGTAAGTCTTGTGTGCAAAGTCAGGGAGTTGACCCCAATTTTCACACCCACCTTTTTCAATAACAGCCCGGGCATCTTTGAGGGAAGCCATCTTCATTGGAGGACCTTCAGCAACTGTTTCAGTCGATGCCAGAGTCTGGGGAACTTCTTCAAAGTTCTGGCACGGGGTCTCGATGAACTCCCCATCCATCTCCACATACCAAAAAGAGTTAATGTGGCTCACCATGTACTCATCTTCTCCTTGTACTGTAATAGTTTTCCCCTTCACTGGATATTTCAACATTTGATGGAGTGTGGAAGTCACTGCCCCAGCCTTATGAATCCATGGGCGACCCAACAAACAAGAATAAGATGGTCGAATGTCCATCACATAGAACGTAGATGCGAAAGTCTGGGAACCAACTTTAACAGGGACATCCACCTCCCCATGCACCATCCTTTTGGACCCGTCAAAGGCTCTAACCACAATATCACTCGGCTTCAAAACCAACCCTTCACAGTCCAACCGGTCTAACGCTTTCTTGGATAAAACATTCAATGAGGACCCAGTGTCCACCAGTACATGGGCCAGAGTAGAGCCCCTGCACTCGATTGAAACATGTAGAGCGTCATTGTGATTCTTTCCTTTGGCAGTCAGATCTGCGTCGGAGAAACCCAACCCGTTGTCAGCAGTCAAACTAGCCACATAGTCTTTGAATTGGTCAGCAGATGTTTCCTGCGGCACATGCGCAATTTTCAAGAAAGAAATTAAAGCCTTTGCATGGGCTTCTGAGCACAACAATAAAGATAACATGGAGATCTTTGACGTGGTTTGCCCCTGCTGCTCGACTACGTTGTAGTCGCTTTTTTTAATAATCTTCAGAATTTCCTCTATCTCATGCCTAGAGGTTTCTACCACAATCTTCTTAGGCGCTTCCGTCCGGGAAAGCTCACCTGTGATCTCTTTGCCCCGAGCGTCAGATGACTCGGCGACAGGGGTGATGATTGGAATATGAATTGGGACAGTAGCTGATGTACTGGCATATGGAGTAACAACAGGCTTCCGAACAGCTAGAGGGGAAATTTCAGGATAGAAAAGTCTTCCGCTTCGGGTGACCTTGCTAGACCCAACGATATTGCTAACATCAGTATCAACCTCTTCAACCTTCAAGTATTGTTTGATCCCATGATAATACACATCGGCCCCATAGTGCCACGAGACATCCTTATCCGAAGTGTACGGGATAAGACCAGGGATAATTATGATCAATGGAGCAACTCTTGTAACGGGTGTAATCCTAACAGGCTTTCTCGAGGAAGCCTAGGAAGGATTGGCGTAAATGGTTATTATGGAAACATCTTCAACAGGAATCAATGGAACCAAATTTTTCTCGAACATGATCTCTTTGTCATCCATCAGGCGCTGAACACCTGACTTCAATAAATGGAAACCAGTAGGCAGGATTGAACATAGGTGGCAACCTTCACCACATGCCGGAAATAGATCGACCAATAATAGGTTCTTCTTTACTGTCATCAACGGAGTAGAAACGTCTTCCACAGAGGTTACAAATGAATCATTATTCATAACACTTACTCCATGCTTGGGCATATGAGCAGTCATGACATTAGGCTTTTCCGGTGCGTCAAACTCGATTTCTTTAGCTTCAATCAAATCCTGCACCTTATTCCTCAAGGCCTAACAGTTGTTTGTATAATGCCCTGGGCTATCAGAGTGATAAGCACAACGGGCATTCGGATTATACAACAGAGATGTTGTACTGGGATTATTCGGAGCTTCCCTCAGAGTTATCAAGTTGGTCTTCAACAATTGCGGCAGAATTTGAGACAGGGTCATACTGAGCCGAGTATACTGTCTTTGCGGCCTCTCTACTCTTTGTTGATTGTTGCGTTGTGGGGAAACAATTGGTCTTGATATTACTACCGCATTAACTGTTTGAAGGCGTTCAGGTCGGTTTTGGCTCCTCGAGCTGTAAACTGCACTAACTTCTTTTCTAAAAGGCTTCTTTTCTGTACTTGATGAAGCACCTTTCCGTATCTTGCCACTTCTGATACCAGCTTTCACTCTCTCCCTAGTCAAAGTCAATTCAGTAAATCCTGATGACGAACTTCCGATCAAATGGTTGAAAAATGGACCAGACAAAGTCCCAAGAAACATATCCACCAACTCCCTATCAGACAGAGGGGGTTGGACTCTTCCAGCCAGATCTCTCCATTTCTGAGCGTAGTCCTTAAAACCTTCGCTCTCCCCCATAGACATACCCTGAACTTGAGTACGCATGGGAGCAAGGTCGACATTATATTGATATTGCTTGTAAAAAGAAGCAGTAAGGTCCTCCCAGTTGTGGATGTTAGCTCCTTCCAATTGATTGAACCATTCAAGTTGAGTCCCTGACAGACTATCTTGAAAGAAATGAACCCACAGGTTCCTATCAGCAGTGTATGGTTGAATCTTTCTGACATACGAGTAGAGGTGTAGTTTCGGGCAGGATACCCCATCGTACTTAGCAAAGACAAGAGCTTTAAACTTGTGAGGGATCACCACCCCAAATGCCAATCCCAAATCTCCAAAGTCCAAACCAGGTATCTTCTGGATCTCCATTGCACTCAGCCGGTCTTCAAGTTGCTTATACCTATCCTCAGTAGAAGGATATTGGTCTTCATAAAAATCAGTGTCATTATCAGAGACCACAGGACTAGGCCCTATTATTTCCTCTTGATTCTCTCCTCCTCCAGATGAATGGGACAAATCAGCTTCCTGTCGCAAATTGTTCCCGAATCTGTGACCCATATTCAGCAGAACCACTCTCTTCTTCTTCTTCTTCTTCTTCTTCTTCTTCTTCTTCTTCTTCTTCTTGTCCTTCAAGATGAGAGTCTTCAAATCCTATTGTCCTTTGGCCAAATTCAAGAACATCTCCTGAAATTGAGCACTTTGTGCTTGAAGAGCCTTGATGGCTTGGACGGTAGGTGTTTCAGAAAACATGATATGCTGAAATAAACAACGAAGGAGATAAGAAACCTATAATGGTATATGTGATGAGGTGCATGATAATGAAATGCGTATGAAATGATTTCAAAGACTTTGGGAGATTCAAATTTGTAAACCAAAATAAAACACACTTTATTAGATAAAACTTGTAACAATGTTTAACAATGCCTTCAAGGCGTTACAAAAGAAATACTGAAAAGCAAATCCAAACTAGAAACAATAAAAGACATTAGAAATCCCATGGTCTCTTTCCCTTCGTGCTGACATAATCATTGATTGTCCTTTCGTTCTCAAGTTGCCTTGTAAGACTCATGATCTTCCTCTCCTACTCATGATACGTCTCCCTGTAGGTATCCTTTTCTTCCTTCAACTGAATCCAGGATCTCTTCAATGCCCCAAGATCAGTAGGCATGTATGGATGGAGGACCGTATAAGGAACACCTTCATCATTAGTATGCTCCACAATCACCGGCAAAACAGCTTCATATGGCATCCCCAGCTTTTGAGCACGGGCTCAAACCCACTGGAGTTAAGGTTGCATCGAGAGAGAAGTCTTCAGTCCTAGCTCTTGAGGGTCAGACCTGTTCACCATGCCCCGGGCTCGTATAAACCTTCGGCGATGCTCATTCATGTCCCCCTTGTAGTCAAAGACAATGTCTGGAAGAAGTAACTCATGGACACCGTCTCTCCGAGCGCGTCCAAATTGTCGTAAAGCCAAACAAGGATTGTAGGTTATTCCTCCTCTGATTCCAAGCAACGGAACATTAGGGTATTCCCCACATCGATCAATGATAGCTACTTTTTCCATATCCTTAGAACTCGAAAGGATGTCCGTATGAGCAAGGGACATGATTCTGTAAGCCCAACCGGCACCTTCCTCATTCTTCAATATAGACTTGGGGAGGTGCGAAATCAACCACCTTGCCAACAACGGCGTGCAACACATTAGGGTTCCCCTTCTCCGCACAGTACGGGTATAGCGAGCATGTATGATGTCACCTAGAAGAGTAGGCACTAGATTACGAGACATGAAGATCTTGACCGTATTCACATCTATGAAGGAATCTGGATTCGGGAAAAGAACCAAGCCATAAATGAGGAGAGCTAGGGTGTCTTCAAAAGCTTGAAATTCCAATCTATCCCAGAACTGTTGAGCTTGATCCATCAGAAACTTAGCCAAGAAACCTTTAACCCCAATCCGTGTCTCCCAGTTAGACACTACATCAGCCTTTGTCAGGTGTAAAGCTGAAGCAATGTCCTCAGGTATAGGAACCTCCTCCAAACCTGTGAAGGGTGTCTGCTCGAGGATAGATATTAGAGAACTCCTCAAAAGTAGGGACTAGATGATAATCTGGGAAGGTGAAATAATGATGCAATGGATTAAAGAACTGGAATAACACACTCATCATTTGCTCATCCAACTTTGAAGTGACCAAACTAAGGAGGTGACCATGTCTTCTAACAAATGAGGAAGTATCAGGAACCTTTGAGACTAACTCTCTGAGCTGAGCAGGGATTTGCACAAAGTTGACTCGAATGGTATTTCTGCACATAGAAGTTATGATCTGCAAAACAGAACAAAGATAAATACCCCCGGTCTTTGAAATGGTTATTCTAATGAAATATGCATGCTATGTCATGATGCATGATGTCATGATAAAAACACACAACAGGTATCACAGATAACAAACATGGTAAAGACAAACAAGTCACACAGTAGCCCTTAAGTTTCAGGCTTGCATGGAGTCTAGGTACTACCCTCTTGAAGTTTAGTTGGTTCAACCTGTCCTAATAATAGTAACCGGGTTCTAGAGGTTCTCAATATCACTGACCATCCTTCATCGGTCATGGTTTCAGCTCACGCAATATTTTCTTGCGGCCGGAAATATCTCGATAGTATGGTCTCAATGAGTGTATTATCGAGTATCAACCAGTTCCCAGCTCTATGCCGAGGCCGCCTATCTCACTACTTCCTATGGCCAAGTTGGTCAATTATAGGTTCTAAGGTCAGTTAATGCTTAACGACCTATATAGCAGCCCCATATTTCTCCTTGTTCCTCCACAAGGGATATCGGTACCAACTAATGTTCCACATTAAAGTAGCCACTACTTCAACCATATCGTATACGCCGTACAGTTCCCTCACAGTCTATTTTTACTTACCTAAAAGGTGTCCCTCAGATCCAGGTTAGGATCTATAGTAACTCCGATACAAAACCGACAAAGATAAAGCAATTAAATCAAACAATAGAAAACAATATGATGAACTAATCCTAAGGTATACCCCACTTATAAACTCCCCAGCAGCGTCGCCAGTTCTGTGATATGGTGGCTAGAATCGGGACTATTTTTAGGAATTGCTGGTTTGCGTTTTGTGTTTGTGTTTGCAAAATGTCGGGGTAAGCAAGAGTCGCCACCAATTTTTATTTTATCCAACAAGGAAAGGAAAAAAGCACAGAAAAATTCCTTTTTCGAGATTTTCTAAGTATGTGGGGTAGATTATAGAAAGGGAAGGTATTAGCACCCTTTCTATCCGTAGTTATCTACGGGCTCTTAGGTACTTGCTCATCAAATTGCTTTTGTGTGTTTGTGTGATTTAAAAAGCTTTTTGACTTCGATTTAACTCTTTCTTCTATCTTCAAGAGTGTTACGAAGTGTTTTTGAAAGCTTTGTTTAAAAAGAGGTGTGTAAGTGTGAAAATGTTTATTTGGATTGAGCAAGTAGTTAAGAACTAATCTACCTACTCGAAAAAAAGAATTGTTCTATGTTCGTTTCCTTTAGACAATGCTATCCCACTATTAGTGAGTAGGTAGCACCGTCGTTGGAGTTTTGAGGGTCAATTCGAAAAGGGACGTATGGTCACTAAAGCAATGTTAGGACGTCTTAGTAGTTACCCTAATGTCTAAGATCAATTATTCGAGGCAACAATATCCGAGGCAACCATTCTGAGGCAACTTTTCCGAACGGGACTTTGATCTTTATTTGGACAAGAGAGCGACCACTAAAGCATCCTATACTTAATGACCGTTTACCGAAGGCAACCGAAGTAGGAGTGTACCCTAGGAGTGCGCATGTGCGAGTGATTCAATTTCAAGTTTATTATCTTTGCACATTTAGGGTTATCTAACTGTTTTAAAGTTAATCATACATTCTTGTCATGCATCTCTAATATCATACATCTAACAGTTTAATATTTGCGGAATTTAAAATGCGGAAAATAAGCTAAGCTATTACAAGGCTTCGGGTATTTACATAGCCAAAAACAAACCCTTAAAAATAAAGCGATAAATGAAAGATAAAAGGTCCTAATTAATCTATTACAACTTGTGAGCAATTACATTAATAGGGTAAAATAAATGATAAAGCGCGCGCGGGGAAATTAAGAACGATAAAAAATTAGGGTTTTGACCCTTTCTATCCTAATTGAAAGAAAAAATGTTTTTGTTGTTTTTAATTATTTTTAAGAAAAAGAATTAGGTTTTTTTAAATTATGTACCAAAATAATTAGTAATTAAATTAATTAATGAAAAAAATAAATAAATGGCCTATTTTTGTGTTTTTGGTTATTTTAAGAAAAAAAGAAAATATAATTAAGTTAGAAACAAAACCCTAATTATTCTAATTGTTTTTTAAATTTATTTACAAAAGGAATTAAAGTTACCTAAAAATTAAATAACCTAATTGATTCATATTTGTAAAAAAAAATCTAATTCTAATTGGATGAAAATATTTTTTGTGATTTTTTTTTTGATAAAAAGAATCATTTTTTATGTGAATAAAAAAAATCAGTAAAAGAATTAAATAAAAGAAATATAAAAAATAGAGAAAAGAAATTTGGGCCTGAAAAGTAATTGGTGGGGTGTATGGCTAGCAATTTGGGCCCAAAAGGAGGTAGTCCATGTTGACTTCCTGGATCCAGCGCGTTGCTTTGACTGAGGCATACCATGGTCCCTCAAATGATGGCCATCAGATTTGGCCATCTGGAGATCCAAAGGTGAGATCTTGAGGGCATATGGTGACCCCTTATCCTTGTATGCGCGCCTGAAACTGAAAGGAAAAATAATATGCAAGAATGGGGGGACCTGGGATTCGAACCCAGGCCCCAAGGCACTTTCCAAGCGTTCCACTACCAACTGGGCTAGCTGCTTTGTTTGTACATAAAATAAGCAATAATCATAATATATAATAATGTGAAAAAGGGCGCCGGATTTCAAATAGGCCAATCCCATGGTGCTAGCTAGTCATCTTCTTCCTTTCTCCGTTGGTAAATGTCCCAGACTTTTACCTACAGACGTTTGTCCGTCACTACAAACTTGTCTCGTTCCAAAATCCTCCATGGGCAATATAAATGACATCTAATGCCATGGATCTAACCGTCTTGTCATCCCGAACATCATGGTACCCTTTATGGGGGCTAATTTTGCCTGCACACAAAAAACCTAAAACGAAACCACAAACCCTAACAATGGCAATTCTTGATTCAGTCCATAAAAATGCAATTGGATGATATGGATAGCTTGCAAATGTTCTAAGGATCAAGAATATATAATTATTTTGTGCTATAAGTGACAAAATGATGCAATTCGATTTCAAAAATAAATCAATATCATGGATGACTTACAGTGGTATTTGGCAATGGAAACTCCTTGTTCTTGATTGGTTTCGCTTGCTTACACTCCCAGGAAGTGATTGGGATGATCAAAGAGTCTTGTAGTTGCCTATAACTATAAATTCGTATCTGCACTTTTTTGGTGTTTTTTTAAGTTTTGTTCTTCTTCTTGCACCACTCTCCAGCCTTGTTTTTGGTCTGCAATGGTTCAATATATATCAAGGACTGAATTAGAGTTGAAAAGCTCATCTCAATCTTCCTCCATCATTGCTTTTGATTTGGATTTGATACACTTGAAAATCTTGCTAAAAATAGAGCAAACTCAATCTTTTTGTGCACACATATCCTTTACACAAATTCAATCTCATGCTAGCTGGATATAGGACCTGAAACATGTGCAAAATCTTGAGATTTCAATGCTTTGGTTTTTCTCATGATTTGTTTTGATTAAAATTGATTTAATTCAAATAAAAGTCAAAATAAATAATAAAAACAAGATAATGACAAGTGGCAAAGGCTAGGGCTCGTGAAACATGCTATCAACTCAAAACAAGTGCAAAAAGTTTGGCCCATTAAGCAAAATTTGCAATTTTAGGCATAGTTGACTTTTGACAATTTTGCAAAAAAGGTCAACTTCACCAATGCATAACTTCCTAAATTTTTACTCTTTAAAAGTGTTCTTGGACTTTTAGGAAAGCTTGAGATGTCCTATAAGCAACCCTTTTGGTCTCATCTGAATTTGGTTTTCCATTTTCATGTATGAAGCTTTGACAAAAAAGGTGTTTTTGTTGACTTTTCAAAATGACCTATAATGTCCAAATTCATAACTTCTTGTGAGTGCATATTTTGAACTTGGGAGCTGAAGATGGATTGTAGAGCATGGCATCCTATTCAAAATGAGCTTTGGATGGGTCATTTCTCATAAAGTATGAGAAATTTATGCTTGGTCAAAGTTGAGTTGACTTTTCCTACAAAACCCTAATTTAGCAACTTTTGGTTCTTGAGGAATTATGAGCAATCCTTGATGAATCATGATCAACCCTTGATAAAATGATGAAATATACTTCAAAATGAGGATGTTGACCAAAAATATTGAAGTTTGATTGTATGTAGGCCACAGTTGACTTTTGCCCTAGCACAATCGATTTTCAGGTCTTTGAGCAATTGACTGAGCAAACTTCCTCTGCAAGGCTTGAAACTTGACATGGATGATCTTGAGAACATATTAGGACAATGGTGAGCATTTGGGATCCATTGTAATCAAGTATCTTGATGCAACATGAAACCCTAATTTGAGGTGGACTGCCTTAGGAGAGACCTTGTCTGGTCAACCCTTGGACTTCCTTGAGCAACTTGAGGATCTTTCTTGAAATGTCTTGAGAAATATTGGAGGGATAATTTTGGGGTACAACAGCTGCCCCTGTTCAATCTTCTTAAACCTGAGGATGTAGATTGGCTTGCGTGCCTTTCGTGATCCGAAGGTGGAAGAGGATTGAACACTAGAGTGCCCAGAAATTTGCTATCGCATGATGTGGTGTCCATCTTGCGATGTTGGGAATGGGCTTACAGATGCCATTTGGAAATTAATGACGGAAGATGGGCTTAAAGATGACATATGAAGGAGTGTCGATCGCCTAAGAGATTCCTTAGAGAGAGCTTGTATACCCATTGTTGAGGAAGATTCCGCTGGGGAGTGTTGATCTTTGTCTTGAGAGAAATAAAATTTTAGGAGCTTCAGTCATCCGTTATTCTACTGGGGAATCATATCTGTTTTTTTTTAGAAAAGTTGAATTTTAGGAACTTCGGTCGTCCGTTATTCTTGTTAAGGAACCATCTCTTCGTCGAAGAGGTGAAAATGAAATACTATCTGGTCGTGATCCAGGCTTCATAGTAATAAGACCGACTGCTATCTGGTCGTAATCCAGGCGTTACAGTGAGTTACTGGTTAGATGAGATTAAACTTTCTATCCGGTCGTAATCTGGACTTCACAATTTCTCGATTCTTATCTGGTCGTAATCCAGACTTCAGAATGAATTAAGTTGTTATCCAGTCGCATCCGAGCTTCAACTTGAATTTAGGGCATACTAATATCCGGTCGACTCCGGGCTTCTTAGTAATTTTCCAGGTAAACTGCTATTTGGTCGAAATCCAAGCTTCACAGTGTCTTGTATTGTTATCTGGTCGTAATCCAGGCTCCAGTCCTTTTATCGTTATCTGGTCGTAATCCAGGCTTCAGTCCTTTTATCGTTATCTGGTCGTAATCCAGGCTTCACGATGCTTTGTACCATTATCTGGTCGAATCCATGCTTCATGGTGTTCTATACTGTCATCTGGTCGTAATCCAGGCTTCACAATACCTTACTTTTTATCTGGTCGTAATCCAGGCTTCAGAAGAGATCAAGTGGTTATCCGGTCGTAATCCGGGCTTCCCTTTGCCTTTGGGCCTACTAATATCCGGTCGTTATATGGGATTCATAGTATTTGGTCAGGTAAACTGCTATTTGGTCGTAATCCAAGCTTCACAGTGTCCCTCACTGTTATCTGGTCGTAATCCAGGCTTCACAGTGTCTCTTACTTCTATCTGGTCGTAATCCAGGCTTCGCGATGTCTCATACCACTACCTGGTCGAAATCCAGGCTTTATGGTGTTCGGAGGAAATCAAGATACTATCCAGTCATAATCCGAGCTTTATAACTTGTGTTAAAGATATACCACTATCTGGTCGTAATCCAGGCTTTGCGGTGTCTTTGGATGCTATTTGGTCGTAATCCAGGCTTCACAGAAACTTGTATTGCTATCTGGTTGTAATCTAGGCTTCACAATAACTTGCTGAGCTGTTATCCGGTGGTAATCCGGGCTTCACGGCTTGTGTTTATGACATACCACTATCTGGTCGTAATCCAGGCTTCATGGTACTTCCCACTGCTATCTGGTCGTAATCCAGGCTTCACAGTAACTGGCTAAGCTGTTATCCGGTCGTAATCCGGGCTTCACGACTTGCTGAGCTGTTATCCGGTCGTAATCCGGGCTTCACGGCTTACTAGGGATTAAACTATTATTCGGTCGTTCTCTGGGCTTCATAGCTTAAAGATAAAGCACTATCTGGTCGAATCCAAGCTTCACGGTGTTTGATACTGCTACCCGGTCGAATTCGGGCTTCACAATATGCTGTAGAGATCAAGGTACTATCCGATCGGGTCTGGGATTCATAGCTTGAAATTGGTGAGGATTTGGCTGTATCTTTCCTGAAAGGTAAAGGTTAGTCATATGTAATGCATGACATGTATCAAGCAATGATGTTCTCAAAATAAATGAGATTGTGTTGTATGGTGTGTATGCATATGTCATGATGTATGGATATGTAATGTTTTCATGACAATCTCTAGTTAGGGATAGCCAAATTTGGGCCCAAACCCAAGTTGTCCACGTTGACTTGCACGATCACATGCTTTGCGTTAACTAGGCTTCATGATGCTCCTTCACTGATGGCCCTTGGATCTGGCCATCTGGCCTTCTGGAAGGTAGGATGATGAGGATGCATGATGGTCCTTTGGCTTGTGTACGCATGAGATTAACTGAAAGAAAATAAAATGAAGAATGGGGGTACCTGGGATTTGAACCCAGGTCCTGAAGCACTTTCTCACCAGCAAGTGGCAGCCTCTTTATTTGAGCAACTTGTATGTTATTGGTATTTTCTTTGGACAACAGCAAGTGGCAGCTTCTTTATTTGAACAACCTGCGTACCTACAATCTTATTACTTCAGCATTAATTGGTATCTCTCCGGAAATCTCGCGGAGAAAGTTTGTTATGAATTTTTACCTTTATAAGTTGGTAACCCGTCATCAGCAAATTTGATACTTTTTGTCTATCTTCGACCTTGGGTTGTGAACTCACTGTTTTGGGTCAATAATCTTTTTACGGCCTATGCAAGACGCCTTCTTTGTTAGGGTCAGAGGTCGTATCCCCTCAATTTTATTCGCTGTCAGGAGTCTGTCATTTGAAGTCGATAGCTCATTTCCCCAGTAGCGTATAATTCATGTCTCTGTGTTTTGTTGGTGTTCGATTCCTCCAGCATTGTCTTGTTTCGTACAATATCTTTCTCTGTGAATTCAAGCACTACATTCATATCACTGCATGATGATGGCATCTTAGGATAAAATTTGCGTAATTATGTATTTAAGTACCTTCAATCTCGTCGAAACGAAGGTTTTAATCTTCATATCTCCGGATAGAAGGAACTTAAATAGGGGCAGCTGTTGTACCCCAAATTTTGACCTAAGATACCATCTCTCATCTGCATCATTCGCATTGCAAGGGTTTTGACTTATTTTTATCAAATTTTCAAAGCAGTGTAAAAATTCATAACTTTTTCGAGTCGGGAGCTGTTTATTCGTTGAACGCTAAATTTATTAACTAATCAAGACTTAAATGACGTTTATTAATTATTTATTATCTTAAAGTTAAATAATTGAAATCTATTTTCAATTGTTATATAATTTAAAGACTTATGAATAATGAAATAAACATTTGAGGATGGGTTTATTAATTGGTCAACAATGATTGTTTAATTCTTTATCATTCTAAGTTAAATAATTAAAATTATATTTTTAATTATTATGATTTAGAATATTATGAATAATGAATTAAATAATTGAAATTGTTAATTGGTCAATGATGTTTATTTATTTGTTTATCATTCTGAATTTTAATAATTGGATTTGATTTTCAGTTATTATATAATTTAAAGAATTATAAACAATAAATAAATAATTGGAAAGAAAAAGAATTAATTGGGAAATAACAGAATTTTATTCACTTTATTCTATTTATTACAATTGTCATTTAAATATTGTGTTATTACAAAATATTTATAATGGCAATTACATAAATGCTTAAGGTAAAATAAAAAGCTATTTTCCTAAATTCTAAATCTTCATCTTCTATCCAATTGCTCATTTGATTTCTTTTTTACCTACAAACAATTAAAAGAAAAGTCAGAATTGAATAAATAATTAAAAGCAAAAATAAATTTAATGTTCATCATTAAAAGCAAACGGCTGAAATCAGTTTACTTTTCTTGCAAATCACGGGATTTCTCCCGGTTCACAAAAAAGGAGGAATTTTTATTTTTCATAAATGAATGCACAATTTTGAAACATGCACAAATTCATTTTATTTTCAAAACTGCATAATTAAAATTAATTGCATTTTTTAAAGTCCAATGCATATTTCAAAATATACACAGCATACAAAGTCCATGCATAATTTCAAAACAGCATATGCAAGGTACACAACAAAAGCCAACGTAACTATGCAGCCATATAGGAAGAAGTAAAACATAGGCTCCCATGCAAGACAAAAAGAATTATGCAGTTTCAAAACAATTTTATGCAAGCAACATATATTTCCTTTTTCATCATGTTCCAGCTTATGCCTTTTCAGAACAGCAGTACAATACATCATTTCTATGTATCAAGTGTACCCATGAGAGAGAAGAGAGAAATAAATATGGTTTTGCAGGTTTTGATTAAGCAGAAATGGATACAAAACAAAATGCAGCAGTAACACAGTAAGAGGAAAGAAGCACAAAAGGGAATACAACAAACTGTATGAAGCAACATTGTGCAGAAGACTTCCAGCTATAACGTAAACCTGAGCCATCAAACACAAAAAATGCCAAGCAATTGATATAAGAAAACCAAAACCCCTTCAAGAAGCAGGGTTCACAACATATACCAAAAACTACCAAAGCAAAAGCCATTTTTTTCAAAACAAATTGCCTAAACCACAAACTGCATAAACCATTTCAAAGCCTCAAGCTTCAAAACCTCAATCACCCAAACCTGCTACCTGAAAAAAAGACATAACCATATCAAACCATCATGGTCTAAAACCAAAGGCCAGAAACCGTAGCCTGCTGTAAAACCTGCAAGCCATTTCAAAACAAATTGCCTAAACCACAAACTTGTGACCATATCGAACCTCCATGGCCTAAAACCGAAACGCCAAAACCTGCATACTGCTAAACCACATAACCTGCCATAACCATATCAAACCTTATGGCCAAACACAAAAACCAGTAGGAGCCTACTGTCATAAACCAATCCTGCCTATACCAGTTACAACCATCAAACCTACTGTCCAAACCATTTCAAAAAAAAAAACAGTAAAACCTGGTACTGCATTATCCAAACATAACCAAAACCATTTTCCACACCCACAAAAGCCTCAGATTGGATCATCATAGGCAACATAAATTCAGGCAACGAAAATCACAAACGCAAAGAGGCAACAGGATCACAGTGAGAAGAAGAGAAAGCTAGTCAAAAAAGTTTTTTTCCAACAATAGCAGTACCAAAGTCAGAAAGAGGAAGGAAGCTAAATACGAAATACCGGTCACCGAAGCAAGCTCACGACGCAACCCCCTTCCTCGCCTTGGCCCCCTACGCTCATCCAACCTCCTCCTCCGTCTCCGAAGGTAACCCGTTTCTGTCTCTTCCTTTCAGACCTCAAATAACATTAAAAGATCGAAGTAAGAATCAAATATAATCAGAATCAACGCATGTCAAAAATGTAACAACTTTAACAAATCAGAAAGCATTTTTTTGTACCGTGAGTCCATCGTTTGCCTTAGCTTGTGTTGGAGGGAAGAGAAGTTTGGAATGCTGGTGGCCTTTGGGCAAGGGAAGACTCGGGCGTTGTCATGAAAAGCATGGAGAAGAAGACGCGAAGACGAAGAAGAGAGATTAGCGCCGTTCTGCACGAACCAAACCCTAATCCCTTTTACGAACTAAACATGTTTAACCCCTAAGAACAAGATTGTGAACAATGGGCCTTGACTCTGCTTCCTGCTTTAAGCCCAACGTGCTGCTTGTGCACCCCCCCTTTCTATCAATTTCTTTCTTTCTTTTTAGGATTTTAGTATTTTAATAATTAGTAATTCAATCAAATAGGCATAGTTTAATTAAGCATTTTTAATAATTAATTTTATTAGTTCAACTTTTAGGAGTTAATTTGATAATTTTAAATATTCCCTTTTAATTAGAGTTAGGTTAATAACCTTTTAAGTTTTAATTAATTTAGTTATCTAATAATTCTAAAAAATAATAACCTTTTTATCGATATTAAAAAACATATAAAAAAATAGAAACATAAAAACTTAAAAAAACATTTTATTCCCCTTAATTAATTCTCTTTGCCTTCATCCATATAAAAAATACGTAAAAAAATGAAGAAACAATTAAAACACTTTCTTTTTACTAATATTAATCAAAAATCCAAAATGCACATTATATCATTTAGTCTATCATTTAATTATTGTTACTTAATCATGATCCGAATAATTTTTCTGTTTATTTATTTCATATTTATTTGTTTATTCCATTTACGTTTAAATCTAAAGGAAAAACGATAAATTTGTTGACTTCATGTCCTCAAATCTAATCGCGCGAATATTTGCATTTTTCATTAAAACTTAGAATAATTTGCCTTCAAGTATTCAATCTTTTCAAAATTTATGCCCTTTAAACAAAAACTTCGACGTTAGGTCGTCGTATCTTCAAAAACCTATTCGTATCCCTTTTCGGCCGAAACGATTTATTTTTATCAAGCAATCAAATTTTAAATAAACAGATATCTCAAAAGGTTCCTATAGAGTACTATAGATGCATTGGGTGCTAATACCTTCCCATTGTATAACCAACCCCCGAACCATAGATCTCTTTTCAAAAACGCCTTGTATTTTTATTACTTTTAAAAGTATTATTTACATTGCATATTTAGGGTTTTATTTCGCTCTTTCCCATTTTCCCTTGGAAACAATAAAGCGCGGTGGCGACTCTTGCTTTTGTGAGACGAATTAATCAATAATTCGATCTCCGATTTACCCCGCTACATTTTTTATCGCTACAGAATTGGCGACTCTGCTGGGGATAGATTGACCTCTTGCTGGTCCATCCCTAAGTGGGTTAAGCCTAATTTGTCTTATCTGTTTATTATTATTTGTTTTGTTTGATTATGTGTTTAAATTGGGGTTGTTTGGGTTTTTTGCAAAGGACGAATCCTATACCCGGATTAAGTAACACTTAAGGAATAGGACGGGCGGTATAGTCATGTTAACTTTGAGGGAGTAATCCCGAAGAAGGAGGCATGAGATCCCCCAGTCAATGGAAGGCCCTCTTGAACTTAATATTTGTTTACCGAGTAATCGGGAAGACATTATTATTTTCGACCTAGGAGCCCGAGAAGTTGAGGACCGTAGAACCCTAACCCATCTTGGCCTTTTTAGGTGTAGCGCGGAGACTATAACGGAGTAATTCGGAAGTAGTTGTTACGCGATGCTACGCTCGGACGAGTTTCTCTTGAGAATATTGCTAATTATTGAGTAATCAAGACGTTGGTAATATCCGAAGGAGGAATGTAGACCCTGGGAACTCTTAGAACATTGTCTTACAGGTGCGATTGAACCATTAGTACATACCTTTGGGTGGGCTTTACCCTCGACTCCATGCTGAATGTTGAACCCTTGAACCCCATGTTTGCAAGTTTGTGTGTGACTGTTGCATTATCATTCATTCATGCATTCATCAACATCTTTGTAAAAAAAAAAAGAAAACTTGTTTTTCAAGGAACTTCGGAATGATTTTTGCAGACATCTTAGGTTATTATGGAACTTGGAAGGAGAAATACTCGAAGCTTTAGTTTCAAGGAGCCCGAGATTGAAGAACTGAAGAGTTTGATTCTGAAGATCGAGAGTCCGACGGATTTTCAGAAGAAATATGGGTCCATCGTACCGCTCATGAAGCACAAGATGAAGAAAGGCATCCTCAACACGTTGGTTCAGTTCTATGATCCCTTGTACCGATGTTTCACCTTTCCGGATTACCAGTTGATGCCCACTTTAGAGGAGTACTCTTATATTCTTGGTTTGCCGATCGCCGACCGCGTTCCTTTCTCTGGATTAGAAGAAGAGCCCAAATCTCACGAGATAGCAGCTATCACCCACTTAAAGAAGTCAGAGGTAGAGGAGAACATGACTACGAAAGGGGGAATCCGGGGTTTGCCGCGCAGTTTTTGTTGAAGAAAGCTCGCCACTTTGCTGAGACAAAGGATACTGTTGCCTTCGAAGACGTGTTTGCTTTACTTGCATATGGTCTATTCTTATTCCCTAACATTGATAGGTTTGTGGATATCAACGCCATCAGAATTTTCCTGATTGGAAATCCGGTCCCTACGCTGCTAGGAGATACATATTATTCCATCCACCTTCGGAACTCTTATCAAGGAGGGATGATTATTTGTTGTGTACCGTTGCTGTATCAGTGGTACGTCTCGCATCTACTTGGGTCTGATGCTTTCTGGGATCTCGAGAAGGAACCGCGTTGGGCGCCAAAGATTATGGTTCTCACTCTTTTCGACATTGACTAGTATAATCGAGTTTACCACGACGTGGAGATCATTGATAGCTGTGGTGCTTTTCCTAACGTCCCTCTTCTCGGTACGAGGGGTGGAATCAACTACAACCCTGTTCTAGTGCGCCGTCAATTCGGGTACCCGATGAGAGATAAACCAAACAACATCCATGTGAGTGGTTTCTTTCTTCAGGAAGGACAAGATCATCAGGCTGCTAAGAGGAAGATTGAAGGAGCTTGGCGCCATATCCACAGGAAAGGGAGAGATATGCTGGGACATAGATGTGCCGTTTCTTTGGAGCCTTACCTACAGTGGGTCTATGCTAGGGCTTGTGCTCTCAAGATGCCCTATAAACTTGAGAAACCTTTATTCCCTGCCATTGCACCATCATCTGTTGTTATCCCTATCGCGGATGTAGGAGAATATCAAGGAAATCTGGCTAGGATGAAGTCCAAGAGGGATGCTTGGAAGGAAAAGTACCATATGTCTGAGTATGAGAATCGAGTCCTGACTCGACAGTTAAAAGAGAAGGAGGAGTTGCTGCTTATTCAAGACGTCCGGTTCGTTGACCACGATGAGAAGCTTCGTCAGAAGGATGCCTTGCTGAAGAAGTATGCGAGTGAAAGGAAGAGAAGAAGGGAAGGTTCGGTAAGCGTAGCTCTCGTTCCTAATCCGCAGGAAGAAATCATCGATCGACTGATAGCTGAGAAGAAAGTGATTGAAGACTTTTATGAAGAAAAGATCAAGAAGCTCCGGTTACAGCTGGTGTTTGGTCCTTCATCTGAGGATTCCGAGTGACCTTTAGCTTTTAGTTTGTTTTATTGATGTCATTTTGTAAAACTATGTAAAAGGGCTTCATGCTCCAAAGTTGTAATTTATTGTTTTATTATGGGCTTCATGCTCCGAAGTTGTAATTTATTGCTTTATTTTAGATTTCATGTTGTAAAATTGTAACTTATCACTTCATTATGGATTCCACGTTTCGAAGTTGTAATTTATTGCTTTCATTATTGGATTTGTTATCCCAAAGTTGTAATTTACTATTTTGATATTCCAAATTGTAAGTTGTAATTTATCGCTTTCGATTAATGGATTGAGTTTTTGTTGTTCCAAATTCCATTACCATTGATGTATGCAAAATTATCAAAGTTCCTTGAAAAAAACTTTTAAAATGAGTCATCATTTGCATCGCCATCATGCATCATTCCACATTCCACTTCACATGTTTTCTAGAGTCTCATCCTTGTTCTTTTTCCACCGAAGGTTGTCAAGCTGTCTCACCGATACGACACTCGGGCCAATCGTCAAAGTAAAATGGAAGATTTAGAACAGGAAAATCATGAGCTTCGTGGGGAAGTTGCTACACTTCGGGTCGAGATGGAAAAGTTAACTGCGTTAGTAGAAAGTTTGGTGGCTGTTCAGAATCAGCCATCGACTACGGCTGCCGAGATTCAGACTTCAACTCCAGTGGTTTCCGAGATTGTCACAGTTCCTGCCTCCGTGACTCAAATCAACTCTCCGCTTCAACATCAGATGCCGAAAGGTTTTCCATGGGGAATGCCTTACAAGTTTGTGCCAGAGGGGTATCAGCCTGCCGTACAACCTTTATTTCAACCTGCTTTGTCTCTTCCTCAACCAGAGACAACTGCCATGCCGCCAGTAATTCCGTCTGTAACACCTTTTCCGCAACCGATTATGACGACCGTTGCTCCTGTGGTCCACTCCGTGCCATACTTGAATGAACCTACTTATCCTGCCGAGCCTGCTGAAAGTTTGGGTCCCTTTGATAGAATGGAAGAATTTCAAGATCAATTCCAGGAAATGCAGAAGGAGCTTAGAGCATTGAAAGGGAAGGATTTGTTTGGGAAGAATACGCATGACCTTTGTTTAGTTCCGAACGTCAAGATTCCAGCAAAATTCAAAGTGCCAGACTTTGAGAGATATAAGGGTGATTCATGTCCTAGAAGTCATTTGACAATGTACGTGAGGAAGATGTCTACGTACTCCGATGATCATGACTTGTTGATTCATTATTTTCAAGATAGTTTGACGGGTGCTGCTCTAAAGTGGTATATGGGTTTAGACAGTATTTGGATCCATAACTTTAACGATCTTAGTGAAGCCTTTGTCCATCAGTACAAGTACAACGTTGACATGGCGCCGGACCGGGATCAACTCCGGGCGATGTCACAGAGAGACCGGGAATCTTTTAAGGAGTACGCCCAGAGGTGGCGTGAAATCGCTGCTCAAATCTATCCACCTCTTGAGGAGAAAGAGATGAAAAAGATATTTTTGAAGACTTTAGGTTCCTTTTACTATGAAAGAATGATAGCCAGCGCACCCAGTGACTTTACCGAAATGGTAAGCATGGGTATGCGGTTAGAGGAAGGGATTCGTGAAGGGCGTCTGGTTAAAGAAGGGAGTCCGTCTAGCAGTGCGAAGAAGTTTGGAAGTGTTTTCCCGAAAAGAAAAGAACAGGACGTTAGTGCTTTGTTTCTAGGTAGACCTAGGAGAGGTTACTCTCACGTTGCGGCAGTCACTCCGGCTGTCCGCCCAACTTTGATGACCCCAGCTCATCAAACTCCACCAACTCAACAACGGCCTTTTCAGCAGCAGCCTCGACAACAGGCTTATCCATTCAACAATCAGAACCGTTCACCCAGAAAACCGCAGTTCGATTCCATTCCTATGACTTATATTGAATTGTTCCCTGCTCTTATCAGAAAGAATCTCATCACGACAAAGCCTCCTCTTGTCGCACCAAACAGTGCTTCTCCGTGGTACAAGGCGGATCAGTCTTGTGAATATCATCAAGGGTCGCCAGGGCATAACCTTGAGAATTGCTTTGCTCTGAAGGCGGACGTACAGAGATTAATTAAGAATGGTATCTTGTCTTTCAAGGATGTTAATCCAAATGTTAGAGATAATCCTTTGCCTCGACATGGGGCAGCTTCAGTGAATATGGTGGAAGGTTGTCCGGGGAAGTTTCGAGTTTTTCAAGTCGAACACATAAGAGAGTCGTTGGTCAGGTTACATCAGAGTTTGAGAAGACTTGCCTTTGTTAGGCACCAGCATGATTATGATGTTTGTGAGTTTTGTTCAAGAGAGGATGATTGTCCTATCGTGAAGGAGGATATTCAGAAGTTGCTAGATCAGAGAGTTATCACTATTACCTATGACCGAAATCCGGAGGATGAAGTGAATGTTATCATACCACAATTCAATTTGCCTGAATCAATAGAGATTGCTTACAATAGTCAGACTGTGCCTGTTGATCCTTTGATTATTTACCCACCTGGCCCTGTGCCTTACAGCTCAGACCAAGCTGTACCGTATAAGTATAATGCCACAATGATTGAGAATGGGGTAGAAGTCCCTATACCAACGAGACCATCTTTTGTTAACATTACTGATGTAAGTAGTGTTACGAGAAGTGGACGTGTTTTTGCAGCAGTACCTTTGAAGAGACTAGAAGTTCAAGTTAGGAGGCCCATACCGGCGGAGATTCCAGTAAGAAATGTTGAACCAAGGGTTGAGATCGGCCGATCCAGTGAACCTATCCCTCACCCTGAGGATGATGAGATCCTGAAGCTTATCAAGAGAAGTGAATATAAGATTGTGGACCAACTTTTGCAAACACCTTCCAAGATTTCCTTGCTTGCCTTATTGAGAGATTCTGGTGCGCATAGAGAAGCCTTGATGAAGGTCTTGGATCAGGCGTTCGTGGATCATGATGTGACGGTTGATCAGTTTGATGGGATTGTGGGAAATATAACTTCGTGTAACAATCATGGTTTCAGTGATGAAGAGCTCCCGGAGGAGGGGAGAAATCATAATATGGCTTTGCACATCTCAGTAAGTTGTGGGAATGATACCTTATCAAGTGTGTTGGTGGATACAGGCTCGTCGTTGAATGTGATGCCCAAGACTACGTTATCTCGGCTTTCATATCCAGGTGCTCCTATGAGGCCTAGTGGAGTAATTGTTAAAGCATTTGATGGCTCCAGGAAGACAGTTATTGGTGAAGTGGATCTTCCTATAGTGATTGGTCCCCATACTTTTCAAATCACTTTCCAAGTGATGGATATCCGTGCTGCCTACAGTTGTTTATTGGGTCGTCCCTGGATCCATGATGCCGGGGCAGTCACCTCTACGCTTCATCAGAGACTAAAGTTTGTAAGGCATGGGAAGTTAGTGATGATTGGGGGGAGCAAGCTATGGTGGTAAGCCATTTATCATCATTTTCTTTTATTGATGCGGACGAGGATGTTGGAACCCAGTTCCAAGGTCTTTCTGTTGCTAAGAGTACAGTAAAGAAGCAAGGGGCATCCATATCTTCTTTTGAGGATGCGCGGCGAGTCGTGGAAGGTGGTTCGGCCGAAGGATGGGGCCATGTGTTGACGTTACCCGAGAACAAGTCTGGGGAAGGTCTGGGTTTTCATCCAGTATCTGCAAGGGTCAAGAAAGAGGTGGTTATTCGTCCGATTCAAGAGGTTTTCCTAAGTGAAGGGTTTGTACATCCTGAGGTTGATGCTATCATAGATGATGATTCCGAGGAAGATTTGCCCGATTTTGTGACGCATGGATTGGCTTGCCAAAACTGGATAGTTGTTGATGTTCCCGTTGTTATGCATATTTCCGAGTAATGTTTCGTTTTGTTTTTCTTTGAAAAATTCGCTCTGCCCAAGGCGAAACGTATTTTGTGTCGGGCTATGAAAAATAATTCCTTTTGCTCTGCCCAAGGCAAAAGAGAGATGTTTGGGCTCTTTGTTTCAAGTATTTCCCTTTAATGAATAAAAATGTTATTTTGTCCACTACTGTTTTATTTTTCACTTTTTCGGGGAAATAGTAATGAAAATTAATTAATAACCTTTTGTTTTATTTGCACAAATCGATTTCTAAAATAAAGCATAATCATTTGTGCAGATTAATCCATGACTTAACCATCGAAAACAATAATCCAATGCCCTCTCCCAACTTTGAATTCCCTGTGTTCAGAGCCGAAGAAGAGGATGATGAAGAGATTCCTGTTGAGATTTCCCGTTTGCTTGAGCATGATGAGAAGGTCATTCAACCATTTGAAGAACCTTTAGAGTTGGTCAACTTGGGTGATGAAGAAGATAGAAAGGAAGTCAAAGTCGGAGCATTGCTTATCCCGGAGGTTAAAGAGAAAATGTTGGAGCTTCTCAAAGAGTATGTTGATGTGTTTGCTTGGTCCTACCAAGATATGCCAGGGTTGGACAATGACATTGTGGAGCATCATTTACCGTTGAGACCTGAATGTCCGCCGATCAAGCAAAAGTTGAGAAGGACTCGTCCCGACATGGCTGACAAGATCAAAGAGGAGGTTCAGAAGCAGATTAATGCAGGTTTCCTTGTTACGTCGGTCTATCCTCAGTGGTTAGCCAACATAGTGCCTGTTGCAAAGAAGGATGGCAAAGTTCGGATGTGTGTAGACTACAGAGATCTGAATAGAGCTAGTCCGAAGGATGACTTCCCATTACCTCACATTGACGTATTGGTCGACAGTACCGCCAAGTTCAAAGTCTTTTCTTTCATGGATGGTTTTTCCGGTTACAATCAAATCAAGATGGCACAGGAAGATATGGAGAAGACCGCTTTCATTACACCTTGGGGAACATTTTGTTATCGGGTTATGTCGTTTGGTTTGAGGAATGCTGGTGCAACATACCAAAGGGCCATGACTGCTTTGTTCCATGACATGATGCATAAGGAGATCGAAGTGTATGTGGACGACATGATTGCCAAATCACAGACTGAGGAAGATCACTTGGAGCATTTGTTGAAGTTGTTCCAGCGTTTGAGGAAGTACAAACTCCGTCTGAATCCCAACAAGTGTACTTTTGGTGTTCGTTCTGGAAGACTTCTGGGTTTCATTGTCAGCCAGAAAGGTATTGAAGTAGATCCTGATAAAGTCAAAGCTATTCGAGAAATGCCCGCACCCAAGACGGAAAAGCAAGTAAGAGGATTCCTTGGGAGACTGAACTATATTTCTAGGTTTATATCTCATATGACTGCTACCTGTGGGCCGATTTTCAAGCTTCTCCGAAAGAACCAAGGATGTGTGTGGACAGAAGATTGTCAGAGAGCTTTTGATAGTATCAAAGAATATTTGCTTGAACCTCCCATTTTGATTCCTCCGGTAGAAGGAAGACCTTTGATTATGTACCTGACTATATTGGAAGACTCCATGGGATGTGTGTTTGGTCAACAAGATGAGACTGGAAGAAAGGAACATGCTATATATTATCTGAGTAAGAAATTCACAGACTGTGAGTCTCGATACTCATTGCTTGAGAAAACCTGTTGTGCTTTAGCTTGGGCTGCTCGCCGTCTGCGCCAGTATATGATTAATCACACTACTTGGTTGATCTCCAAAATGGACCCGATCAAGTATATCTTTGAGAATCCCGCCTTATCTGGAAGGATAGCCCATTGGCAGATGTTGTTATCTGAATATGACATTGAGTACCACACTCAGAAAGCGATCAAAGGAAGTATTTTAGCCGATCATTTGGCTCACCAACCAATTGACGATTATCAATCCATCAAGTTTGATTTCCCAGATGAAGATGTTATGTACTTGAAAGCTAAAGACTATGAAGAGCCGTTACCTGAAGAAGGACCTGATCCTGAATCCCGTTGGGGTTTGATATTTGACGGAGCTATGAATTCCTATGGAAATGGAATTGGGGCAATCATCGTCACTCCCCGAGGTACTCATATCCCGTTCATGGCGAGATTGAAATTTGACTGCACGAACAACATGGCTGAATATGAGGCATGTATTTTGGGTCTCGAAGAAGCAGTGGATCTAAGGATTAAGATTCTTGATATTTACGGAGATTCAGCATTGGTGATTAATCAAATCAAAGGAGAATGGGAGACTCGTCATCCTGGTTTGATCCCTTACAGAGACTATGCTAGAAGGTTGTTAACTTTCTTCAACAAGGTGGAATTACATCACATCCCTAGAAATGAGAACCAAATGGCTGATGCTTTAGCTACTTTGTCTTCAATGTTTCAAGTGAATGATTGGAACGACGTGCCTACAATCCGAGTTATGCGCCTTGACAGACCTGCTCATGTGTTCTCAGTAGAAGAGGTTACCGACGACAAACCTTGGTTCTATGACATTAAACGTGTTCTTCAAACTCAAGAGTACCCGCCTGGGGCATCCAGTAAAGATAGGAAGGCGTTGAGAAGATAGCAAGCAGTTTCTTTCTCAACGAAGAAGTTTTGTATAAGAGGAATTATGACATGGTCTTGCTCAGATGTGTAGACAGACGTGAAGCAGACATGCTGATGCAAGAAGTACATGAGGGATCCTTTGGCACTCATGCCAACGGACATGCAATGGCTCGAAAGATGTTGAGAGCTGGTTACTATTGGATGACAATGGAATTCGATTGTTGCAGATATGTGAAGAAATGTCATAAATGCCAGATTTATGCGGACAAGATGCACGTGCCGCCGACCCTCCTCAATGTTATCTCTTCACCTTGGCCTTTCTCTATGTGGGGCATTGATATGATTGGAATGATTGAACCCAAAGCTTCAAATGGTCATCGTTTCATCTTGGTAGCGATCGATTATTTTACTAAATGGGTGGAAGCAGCATCTTATGCTAATGTAACCAGACAGGTGGTAGTCAGATTTATCAAGAATCAGATCATTTGTCGATACGGTATCCCGAGCAAGATCATCACTGATAATTGTTCGAATTTGAATAACAAGATGATGAGAGAGCTTTGTGAAGAGTTCAAGATCGAACATCATAATTCTTCTCCTTACAAACCGAAGATGAATGGAGCTGTTGAAGCTGCTAACAAGAATATCAAGAAGATTGTCCAGAAAATGGTGGTAACTTACAAGGATTGGCATGAAATGCTTCCGTTTGCCCTGCACGGGTACCGTACTTCAGTTTGAACCTCAACAGGCGCGACCCCTTTTTCCCTAGTTTATGGTATGGAAGCTGTACTCCCCGTGGAGGTTGAGATTCCGTCTCTGAGAGTGTTGATGGAAGCCAAACTTTCTGAGGCTGAATGGTGTCAAAGTAGATATGATCAGTTGAATTTAATCGAAGAGAAGAGATTGAAAACGTTGTGTCACGGTCAATTGTATCAGCAGAGAATGAAGAAGGCTTTTGATAAGAAGGTTCGACCACGCGAGTTCAGAGAAGGTGACCTTGTGCTCAGGAAAATTTTATCTTTCCAACCTGATTCTAGGGGCAAGTGGGCTCCGAATTATGAAGGACCGTATGTTGTTAAGAAAGTTTTCTCTGGAGGTGCCTTGATTCTCATCAATATGGACGGTGAAGAACTCCCGCGTCCCATGAACGCCGATGCGGTCAAGAAGTATTTCGCTTAGGCATGTTCTTGGTCATCCCGGCCGTGGCATCTGAGTACATTTTGGAATTCAAAGTTGCTAGGGAGAATAGTGATCATTGTTTTGTGTAACCTTTTATTTCATGTACTATTTCCCAAACTTTTGTAAACTGTTGGAGGCGCACTGTTAGCGAACCACCGGCTTATTAATGAAATTTGAGCATTTACCTTTTGTGGGCAAAATTTTAATTTTTACGGCAATATTTGAAACAAAGTATTTAAAATATTATTATTTTCTAAAAAAGGTGTCGTGAACAACGAAAGGAATATTAACAGTCGTTCCGAAGATGGTCAAGCCATGAAATGCAAAATAGTGCAGTAATTTATACTTGCGTGATGAACCTGTTTTCTTTCGACTCGTCATGAAGTGTTGGTTGTGTGCACGCTTGGTTATAGTGGTGCTAAGTTGGTGACTCCCCGGGTGTTCCAGTTAAGTGTTGTTTTGGCTACCTTTGTTTGGAGATTTTGAAGTGCGGCACACTTCGTCTCATGCCAGTGGTTTATTGGTATTGTAAGTTGGGGTTTGAATACTTTTCTCCTCAAAAGACTTGAGACTTGTAGCGTTACGCTCCGACATTGCTTTATGTTTCCAGTTCCGGGTATATTCCGTCTTTTCAAGATTGGCCGAGTATCTATTTTGCTGTGACAACATATTATCTTCAAGATATTCCATCTGTCTGTTTTTGTCAGCACAACATTCGTTACTCATTTACACTCATATCAGCATGCATATCCACATTTGCCGTTGACTTTGGTTCGTGCTTCGTTTATTCGAACCACGTACGTATTTCTTTCCAAGTAGAAGATTAGCTTAGGCAGAAAATGTGTTTCCTTTCTAAATTCCCCAACTGAGCTAATCCTCGTGGATGATTTTTGATTCAGCTTACCTTGTCCATTTCTGGATAGGATGAATCCCCAGTCGAATTACTTTCTCATTAGGTAGGGTTTTGTTTGACTGTCTTCTCTCTGGTTTATTCCTGGATGAAGTTGTTGCCTCTTGCATAGGCTATCTCATTGATTTTTCCCAGTGAAATTGCGACCTAGACGGTTGGTGCATTTATTTTGCACATTTAAGTATATGATATCCTTGGGAATGGACTGATTCATGATTCTCTTGGACGAAGATTTTATTCTCTGCCAGTATCATTGCAATTTCCTTCTGAGTTATTCTTTGGAAAACGACAAGCGGCAGCTCTTCATGAGCAACTTGTACGTTATAGACACCGTTGGAAAACGACAAGCGGCAGCTCTTCATGAGCAACTTGTACGTTACTTCTTGAAAGCGCCTAGCAGCAGCTCTTCACGAGCTACTAGTGCGTCATTACTTTTGAAAGCGCCGAGCAGCAGCCCTTCACGAGCTACTAGTGCGTCATTACTTTTGAAAGCGCCGAGCAGCAGCTCTTCACGAGCTACTAGTGCGTCATTTACTTTTTTGAAAGCGACAAGCAGCAGCTCTTCACGAGCTACCAGTACGTTATTATTCTTCGGAAAACGAAAAGCGGCGGTCTCTTTATTTGGGCAACTTGTACGTTATTACTTTTCTGGAATACAGCAAGTGGTAGCCTCTTTATTTGAGCAGCTTGTATGTTATCGGTATTTTCTTTGGACGACAGCAAGTGGCAGCCTCTTTATTTGAGCAACTTGTATGTTATTGGTATTTTCTTTGGACGACAGCAAGTGGCAGCCTCTTTATTTGAGCAACTTGTATGTTATTGGTATTTTCTTTGGACAACAGCAAGTGGCAGCTTCTTTATTTGAACAACCTGCGTACCTACAATCTTATTACTTCAGCATTAATTGGTATCTCTCCAGAAATCTCGCGGAGAAAGTTTGTTATGAATTTTTACCTTCAGAAGTTGGTAACCCGTCATCAGCAAATTTGATACTTTTTGTCTATCTTCGACCTTGGGTTGTGAACTCACTGTTTTGGGTCAATAATCTTTTTACGGCCTATGCAAGACGCCTTCTTTGTTAGGGTCAGAGGTCGTATCCCCTCAATTTTATTCGCTGTCAGGAGTCTGTCGTTTGAAGTCGATAGCTCGTTTCCCCAGTAGCGTATAATTCATGTCTCTATGTTTTGTTGGTGTTCGATTCCTCCAGCATTGTCTTGTTTCGTACAATATCTTTCTCTGTGAATTCAAGCACTACATTCATATCACTGCATGATGATGGCATCTTAGGACAAAATTTGCGTAATTATGTATTTAAGTACCTTCAATCTCGTCGAAACGAAGATTTTAATCTTCATATCTCCGGATAGAAGGAACTTAAATAGGGGCAGCTGTTGTACCCCAAATTTTGACCTAAGATACCATCTCCCATCTGCATCATTCGCATTGCAAGGGTTTTGACTTATTTTTATCAAATTTTCAAAGCAGTGTAAAAATTCATAACTTTTTCGAGTCGGGAGCTGTTTATTCGTTGAACGCTAAATTTATTAACTAATCAAGACTTAAATGACGTTTATTAATTATTTATTATCTTAAAGTTAAATAATTGAAATCTATTTTCAATTGTTATATAATTTAAATACTTATGAATAATGAAATAAACATTTGAGGATGGGTTTATTAATTGGTCAACAATAATTGTTTAATTCTTTATCATTCTAAGTTAAATAATTAAAATTATATTTTTAATTATTATGATTTAGAATATTATGAATAATGAATTAAATAATTGAAATTGTTAATTGGTCAATGATGTTTATTTATTTGTTTATCATTCTGAATTTTAATAATTGGATTTGATTTTCAGTTATTATATAATTTAAAGAATTATAAACAATAAATAAATAATTGGAAAGAAAAAGAATTAATTGGGAAATAACAGAATTTTATTCACTTTATTCTATTTATTACAATTGTCATTTAAATATTGTGTTATTACAAAATATTTATAATGGCAATTACATAAATGCTTAAGGTAAAATAAAAAGCTATTTTCCTAAATTCTAAATCTTCATCTTCTATCCAATTGCTCATTTGATTTATTTTTTACCTACAAACAATTAAAAGAAAAGTCAGAATTGAATAAATAATTAAAAGCAAAAATAAGTTTAATGTTCATCATTAAAAGCAAACGGCTGGAATCAGTTTACTTTTTTTGCAAATCACGGGATTTCTCCCGGTTCACAAAAAAGGAGGAATTTTTATTTTTCATAAATGAATGCACAATTTTGAAACATGCACAAATTCATTTTATTTTCAAAACTGCATAATTAAAATTAATTGCATTTTTTAAAGTCCAATGCATATTTCAAAATATACACAACATACAAAGTCCATGCATAATTTCAAAACAGCATATGCAAGGTACACAACAAAAGCCAACGTAACTATGCAGCCATATAGGAAGAAGTAAAACATAGGCTCCCATGCAAGACAAAAAGAATTATGCAGTTTCAAAACAATTTTATGCAAGCAACATATATTTCCTTTTTCATCATGTTCCAGCCTATGCCTTTTCAGAACAGCAGTACAATACATCATTTCTATGTATCAAGTGTACCCATGAGAAAGAAGAGAGAAAGAAATATGGTTTTGCAGGTTTTGATTAAGCAGAAATGGATACAAAACAAAATGCAGCAGTAACACAGTAAGAGGAAAGAAGCACAAAAGGGAATACAACAAACTGTATGAAGCAACATTGTGCAGAAGACTTCCAGCTATAACGTAAACCTGAGCCATCAAACACAAAAAATGCCAAGCAATTGATATAAGAAAACCAAAACCCCTTCAAGAAGCAGGGTTCACAACATATACCAAAAACTACCAAAGCAAAAGCCATTTTTTTCAAAACAAATTGCCTAAACCACAAACTGCATAAACCATTTCAAAGCCTCAAGCTTTAAAACCTCAATCACCCAAACCTGCTACCTGAAAAAAAGACATAACCATATCAAACCATCATGGTCTAAAACCAAAGGCCAGAAACCGTAGCCTGCTGTAAAACCTGCAAGCCATTTCAAAACAAATTGCCTAAACCACAAACTTGTGACCATATCGAACCTCCATGGCCTAAAACCGAAACGCCAAAACCTGCATACTGCTAAACCACATAACCTGCCATAACCATATCAAACCTTATGGCCAAACACAAAAACCAGTAGGAGCCTACTGTCATAAACCAATCCTGCCTATACCAGTTACAACCATCAAACCTATTGTCCAAACCATTTAAAAAAAAACAGTAAAACCTGGTACTGCATTATCCAAACATAACCAAAACCATTTTCCACACCCACAAAAGCCTCAGATTGGATCATCATATGCAACATAAATTCAGGCAACGAAAATCACAAACGCAAAGAGGCAACAGGATCGCAGTGAGAAGAAGAGAAAGCTAGTCAAAAAAGTTTTTTTTCAACAATAGCAGTACCAAAGTCAGAAAGAGGAAGGAAGCTAAATACGAAATACCGGTCACCGAAGCAAGCTCACGACGCAACCCCCTTCCTCGCCTCGGCCTCCTACGCTCATCCAACCTCCTCCTCCGTCTCCGAAGGTAACCCGTTTCTGTCTCTTCCTTTCAGACCTCAAATAGCATTAAAAGATCGAAGTAAGAATCAAATATAATCAGAATCAACGCATGTAAAAAATGTAACAACTTTAACAAATTAGAAAGCATTTTTTTGTACCGTGAGTCCATCGTTTGCCTTAGCTTGTGTTGGAGGGAAGAGAAGTTTGGAATGCTGGTGGCCTTTGGGCAAGGGAAGACTCGGGCGTTGTCATGAAAGCATGGAGAAGAAGACGCGAAGACGAAGAAGAGAGATGAGCACCGTTCTGCACGAACCAAACCCTAATCCCTTTTACGAACTAAACATGTTTAACCCCTAAGAACAAGATTGTGAACAATGGGCCTTGACTCTGCTTCCTGCTTTAAGCCCAACGTGCTGCTTATGCACCCCCCCTTTCTATCAATTTCTTTCTTTCTTTTTAGGATTTTAGTATTTTAATAATTAGTAATTCAATCAAATAGGCATAGTTTAATTAAACATTTTTAATAATTAATTTTATTAGTTCAACTTTTAGGAGTTAATTTGATAATTTTAAATATTCCCTTTTAATTAGAGTTAGGTTAATAACCTTTTAAGTTTTAATTAATTTAGTTATCTAATAATTCTAAAAAATAATAACCTTTTTATCGATATTAAAAAACATATAAAAAAATAGAAACATAAAAACTTAAAAAAAACATTTTATTCCCCTTAATTAATTCTCTTTGCCTTCATCCATATAAAAAATACGTAAAAAAATGAAGAAACAATTAAAACACTTTCTTTTTACTAATATTAATCAAAAATCCAAAATGCACATTATATCATTTAGTCTATCATTTAATTATTGTTACTTAATCATGATCCGCATAATTTTTCTGTTTATTTATTTCATATTTATTTGTTTATTCCGTTTACGTTTAAATCCAAAGGAAAAACGATAAATTTGTTGACTTCATGTCCTAAAATCTAATCGCGCGAATATTTGCATTTTTCATTAAAACTTAGGATAATTTGCCTTCAAGTATTCAATCTTTTCAAAATTTATGCCCTTTAAACAAAAACTTCGACGTTAGGTCGTCGTATCTTCAAAAACCTATCCGTATCCCTTTTCGGCCGAAACGATTTATTTTTATCAAGCAATCAAATTTTAAATAAACAGATATCTCAAAAGGTTCCTATAGAGTACTATAGATGCATTGGGTGCTAATACCTTCCCATTGTATAACCAACCCCCGAACCATAGATCTCTTTTCAAAAACGCCTTGTATTTTTATTACTTTTAAAAGTATTATTTACATTGCATATTTAGGGTTTTATTTCGCTCTTTCCCCTTTTCCCTCGGAAACAATAAAGCGCGGTGGCGACTCTTGCTTTTGTGAGACGAATTAATCAATAATTCGATCTCCGATTTACCCCGCTACATTTTTTATCGCTACAGAATTGGCGACTCTGCTGGGGATAGATTGACCTCTTGCTGGTCCATCCCTAAGTGGGTTAAGCCTAATTTGTCTTATCTGTTTATTATTATTTGTTTTGTTTGATTATGTGTTTAAATTGGGGTTGTTTGGGTTTTTTGCAAAGGACGAATCCTATACCCGGATTAAGTAACACTTAAGGAATAGGACGGGCGGTATAGTCATGTTAACTTTGAGGGAGTAATCCCGAAGAAGGAGGCATGAGATCCCCCAGTCAATGGAAGGCCCTATTGAACTTAATATTTGTTTACCGAGTAATCGGGAAGACATTATTATTTTCGACCTAGGAGCCCGAGAAGTTGAGGACCGTAGAACCCTAACCCATCTTGGCCTTTTTAGGTGTAGCGCGGAGACTATAACGGAGTAATTCGGAAGTAGTTGTTACGCGATGCTACGCTCGGACGAGTTTCTCTTGAGAATATTACTAATTATTGAGTAATCAAGACGTTGGTAATATCCGAAGGAGGAATGTAGACTCTGGGAACTCATAGAACATTGTCTTACAGGTGCGATTGAACCATTAGTACATACCTTTGGGTGGGCTTTACCCTCGACTCCATGCTGAATGTTGAACCCTTGAACCCCATGTTTGCAAGTTTGTGTGTGACTGTTGCATTATCATTCATTCATGCATTCATCAACATCATTGTAAAAAAAAAAAAAAAACTTGTTTTTCAAGGAACTTCGGAATGATTTTTGCAGACATCTTAGGTTATTATGGAACTTGGAAGGAGAAATACTCGAAGCTTTAGTTTCAAGGAGCCCGAGATTGAAGAACTGAAGAGTTTGATTCCGAAGATCGAGAGTCAGACGGATTTTCAGAAGAAATATGGGTCCATCGTACCACTCATGAAGCACAAGATGAAGAAAGGCATCCTCAACACGTTGGTTCAGTTCTATGATCCCTTGTACCGATGTTTCACCTTTCCGGATTACCAGTTGATGCCCACTTTAGAGGAGTACTCTTATATTCTTGGTTTGCCGATCGCCGACCGCGTTCCTTTCTCTGGATTAGAAGAAGAGCCCAAATCTCACGAGATAGCAGCTATCACCCACTTAAAGAAGTCAGAGGTAGAGGAGAACATGACTACGAAAGGGGGAATCCGGGGTTTGCCGCGCAGTTTTTGTTGAAGAAAGCTCGCCACTTTGCTGAGACAAAGGATACTGTTGCCTTCGAAGACGTGTTTGCTTTACTTGCATATGGTCTATTCTTATTCCCTAACATTGATAGGTTTGTGGATATCAACGCCATCAGAATTTTCCTGATTGGAAATCCGGTCCCTACGCTGCTAGGAGATACATATTACTCCATCCACCTTCGGAACTCTTATCAAGGAGGGATGATTATTTGTTGTGTACCGTTGCTGTATCAGTGGTACGTCTCGCATCTACTTGGGTCTGATGCTTTCTGGGATCTCGAGAAGGAACCGCGTTGGGCGCCAAAGACTCTTTTCGACATTGACTAGTATAATCGAGTTTACCACGACGTGGAGATCATTGATAGCTGTGGTGCTTTTCCTAACGTCCCTCTTCTCGGTACGAGGGGTGGAATCAACTACAACCCTGTTCTAGCGCGCCGTCAATTCGGGTACCCGATGAGAGATAAACCAAACAACATCCATGTGAGTGGTTTCTTTCTTCAGGAAGGACAAGATCATCAGGCTGCTAAGAGGGAGATTGAAGGAGCTTGGCGCCATATCCACAGGAAAGGGAGAGATATGCTGGGACATAGAGGTGTCGTTTCTTTGGAGCCTTACCTACAGTGGGTCCGTGCTAGGGCTTGTGCTCTCAAGATGCCCTATAAACTTGAGAAACCTTTATTCCCTGCCATTGCACCATCATCTGTTGTTATCCCAATCGCGGATGTAGGAGAATATCAAGGAAATCTGGCTAGGATGAAGTCCGAGAGGGATGCTTGGAAGGAAAAGTACCATATGTATGAGTATGAGAATCGAGTCCTGACTCGACAGTTAAAAGAGAAGGAGGAGTTGCTGCTTATTCAAGACGGCCGGTTCGTTGACCACGATGAGAAGCTTCGTCAGAAGGATACCTTGCTGAAGAAGTATGCGAGTGAAAGGAAGAGAAGAAGGGAAGGTTCGGTAAGCGTAGCTCTCGTTCCTAATCCGCAGGAAGAAATCATCGATCGACTGATAGCTGAGAAGAAAGTGATGGAAGACTTTTATGAAGAAAAGATCAAGAAGCTCCGGTTACAGCTGGTGTTTGGTCCTTCATCTGAGGATTCTGAGTGACCTTTAGCTTTTAGTTTGTTTTATTGATGTCATTTTGCAAAACTATGTAAAAGGGCTTCATGCTCCGAAGTTGTAATTTATTGTTTTATTATGGGCTTCATGCTCCGAAGTTGTAATTTATTGCTTTATTTTAGATTTCATGTTGTAAAATTGTAACTTATCACTTCATTATGGATTCCACGTTTCGAAGTTGTAATTTATTGCTTTCATTATTGGATTTGTTATCCCAAAGTTGTAATTTACTATTTTGATATTCCAAATTGTAAGTTGTAATTTATCGCTTTCGATTAATGGATTGAGTTTTTGTTGTTCCAAATTCCTTTACCATTGATGTATGCAAAATTATCAAAGTTCCTTGAAAAAAACTTTTAAAATGAGTCATCATTTGCATCGCCATCATGCATCATTCCACATTCCACTTCACATGTTTTCTAGAGTCTCATCCTTGTTCTTTTTCCACCGAAGGTTGTCAAGCTGTCTCACCGATACGACACTCGGGCCAATCGTCAAAGGAAAATGGAAGATTTGGAACAGGAAAATCATGAGCTTCGTGGGGAAGTTGCTACACTTCGGGTCGAGATGGAAAAGTTAACTGCGTTAGTAGAAAGTTTGGTGGCTGTTCAGAATCAGCCATCGACTACGGCTGCCGAGATTCAGACTTCAACTCCAGTGGTTTCCGAGATTGTCACAGTTCCTGCCTCCGTGACTCAAATCAACTCTCCGCTTCAACATCAGATGCCGAAAGGTTTTCCGTGGGGAATGCCTTACAACTTTGTGCCAGAGGGGTATCAGCCTGCTGTACAACCTTTATGTCAACCTGCTTTGTCTCTTCCCCAACCAGAGACAACTGCCATGCCGCCAGTAATTCCGTCTGTAACACCTTTTCCGCAACCGATTATGACGACCGTTGCTCCTGTGGTCCACTCCGTGCCATACTTGAATGAACCTACTTATCCTGCCGATCCTGCTGAAAGTTTGGGTCCCTTTGATGGAATGGAAGAATTTCAAGATCAATTCCAGGAAATGCAGAAGGAGCTTAGAGCATTGAAAGGGAAGGATTTGTTTGGGAAGAATACGCATGACCTTTGTTTAGTTCCAAACGTCAAGATTCCAGCAAAATTCAAAGTGCCAGACTTTGAGAGATATAAGGGTGATTCGTGTCCTAGAAGTCATTTGACAATGTACGTGAGGAAGATGTCTACGTACTCCGATGATCATGACTTGTTGATTCATTATTTTCAAGATAGTTTGACGGGTGCTGCTCTAAAGTGGTATATGGGTTTAGACAATATTTGGATCCGTAACTTTAACGATCTTAGTGAAGCCTTTATCCATCAGTACAAGTACAACGTTGACATGGCTCCGGACCGGGATCAACTCTGGGCGATGTCACAGAGAGACCGAGAATCTTTTAAGGAGTACGCCCAGAGGTGGCGTGAAATCGCTGCTCAAATCTATCCACCTCTTGAGGAGAAAGAGACGACAAAGATATTTTTGAAGACTTTAGGTTCCTTTTACTATGAAAGAATGATAGCCAGCGCACCCAATGACTTTACCGAAATGGTAAGCATGGGTATGCGGTTAGAGGAAGGGATTCGTGAAGGGCGTTTGGTTAAAGAAGGGAGTCCGTCTAGCAGTGCGAAGAAGTTTGGAAGTGTTTTCCCGAAAAGAAAAGAACAGGACGTTAGCGCTTTGTTTCCAGGTAGACCTAGGAGAGGTTACTCTCACGTTGCGGCAGTCACTCCGGCTGTCCGCCCAACTTTGATGACCCCAGCTCATCAAACTCCACCAACTCAACAACGGCCTTTTCAGCAGCAGCCTCGACAACAGGCTTATCCATTCAACAATCAGAACCGTTCACCCAGAAAACCGCAGTTCGATGCCATTCCTATGACTTATACTGAATTGTTCCCTGCTCTTATCAGAAAGAATCTCATCACGACAAAGCCTCCTCCTGTCGCACTAAACAGTGCTTCTCCGTGGTACAAGGCGGATCAGTCTTGTGAATATCATCAAGGGTCGCCGGGGCATAACCTTGAGAATTGCTTTGCTCTGAAGGCGGACGTACAGAGATTAATTAAGAATGGTATCTTGTCTTTCAAGGATGTTAATCCAAATGTTAGAGATAATCCTTTGCCTCGACATGGGACAGCTTCAGTGAATATGGTGGAAGGTTGTCCGGGGAAGTTTCGAGTTTTTCAAGTCGAACACATAAGAGAGTCGTTGGTCAGGTTACATCAGAGTTTGAGAAGACTTGCCTTTGTTAGGCACCAGCATGATTATGATGTTTGTGAGTTTTGTTCAAGAGAGGATGATTGTCCTATCGTGAAGGAGGATATTCAGAAGTTGCTAGATCAGAGAGTTATCACTATTACCTATGACCGAAATCCGGAGGATGAAGTGAATGTTATCATACCACAATTCAATTTGCCTGAATCAGTAGAGATTGCTTACAATAGTCAGACTGCGCCTGTTGATCCTTTGATTATTTACCCACCTGGCCCTGTGCCTTACAGCTCAGACCAAGCTGTACCGTATAAGTATAATGCCACAATGATTGAGAATGGGGTAGAAGTCCCTATACCAACGAGACCATCTTTTGTTAACATTGCTGATGTAAGTAGGGTTACAAGAAGTGGACGTGTTTTTGCAGCAGTACCTTTGAAGAGACCAGAAGTTCAAGTTAGGAGGCCCATACCGGTGGAGATTCCAATAAGCAATGTTGAACCAAGGGTTGAGATAGGCCGATCCAGTGAACCTATCCCTCACCCTGAGGATGATGAGATCCTGAAGCTTATCAAGAGAAGTGAATATAAGATTGTGGACCAACTTTTGCAAACACCTTCCAAGATTTCCTTGCTTGCCTTATTGAGAGATTCTGGTGCGCATAGAGAAGCCTTGATGAAGGTCTTGGATCAGGCGTTTGTGGATCATGATGTGACGGTTGATCAGTTTGATGGGATTGTGGGAAATATAACTTCGTGTAACAATCTTGGTTTCAGTGATGAAGAGCTCCCGGAGGAGGGGAGAAATCATAATATGGCTTTGCACATCTCAGTAAGTTGTGGGAATGATACCTTATCAAGTGTGTTGGTGGATACAGGCTCGTCGTTGAATGTGATGCCCAAGACTACGTTATCTCGGCTTTCATATCCAGGTGCTCCTATGAGGCCTAGTGGAGTAATTGTTAAAGCATTTGATGGCTCCAGGAAGACAGTTATTGGTGAAGTGGATCTTCCTATAGTGATTGGTCCCCATACTTTTCAAATCACTTTCCAAGTGATGGATATCTGTGCTGCCTACAGCTGTTTATTGGGTCGTCCCTGGATCCATGATGCCGGGGCAGTCACCTCTACGGTTCATCAAAGACTAAAGTTTGTAAGGCATGGGAAGTTAGTGATGATTGGGGGGGGAGTAAGCTATGGTGGTAAGCCATTTATCATCATTTTCTTTTATTGATGCGGAAGAGGATGTTGGAACCCAGTTCCAAGGTCTTTCTGTTTCTAAGAGTACAGTAAAGAAGCAAGGGGCATCCATCTCTTCTTTTGAGGATGCGCGGCGAGTGATGGAAGGTGGTTCGGCCGAAGGATGGGGCCAGGTGTTGACGTTACCCGAGAACAAGTCTGGGGAAGGTCTGGGTTTTCATCCAGTATCTGCAAGGGTCAAGAAAGAGGTGGTTATTCGTCCGATTCAAGAGGTTTTCCGAAGTGCAGGGTTTGTACATCCTGAGGTTGATGCTATCATAGATGATGATTCCGAGGAAGATTTGCCCGATTTTGTGACGCATGGATTGGCTTGCCAAAACTGGATAGCTGTTGATGTTCCCGTTGTTATGCATATTTCCGAGTAATGTTTCGTTTTGTTTTTCTTTGAAAAATTCGCTCTGCCCAAGGCGAAACGTATTTTGTGTCGGGCTATGAAAAATAATTCCTTTTGCTCTGCCAAAGGCAAAAGAGAGATGTCTGGGCTCTTTGTTTCAAGTATTTCCCTTTAATGAATAAAAATGTTATTTTGTCCACTACTGTTTTATTTTTCACTTTTTCGGGGAAATAGTAATGAAAATTAATTAATAACCTTTTGTTTTATTTGCACAAATCGATTTCTAAAATAAAGCATAATCATATGTGCAGATTAATCCATGACTTAACCATCGAAAACAATGATCCTATGCCCTCTCCCAACTTTGAATTCCCTGTGTTCAGAGCCGAAGAAGAGGATGATGAAGAGATTCCTGTTGAGATTTCCCGTTTGCTTGAGCATGATGAGAAGGTCATTCAACCATTTGAAGAACCTTTAGAGTTGGTCAACTTGGGTGATGAAGAAGATAGAAAGGAAGTCAAAGTCGGAGCATTGCTTATCCCGGAGGTTAAAGAGAAAATGTTGGAGCTTCTCAAAGAGTATGTTGATGTGTTTGCTTGGTCCTACCAAGATATGCCAGGGTTGGACAATGACATTGTGGAGCATCGTTTACCGTTGAGACCTGAATGTCCGCCGATCAAGCAAAAGTTGAGAAGGACTCGTCCCGACATGGCTGACAAGATCAAAGAGGAGGTTCAGAAGCAGATTAATGCAGGTTTCCTTGTTACGTCGGTCTATCCTCAGTGGTTAGCCAACATAGTGCCTGTTGCAAAGAAGGATGGCAAAGTTCGGATGTGTGTAGACTACAGAGATCTGAATAGAGCTAGTCCGAAGGATGACTTCCCATTACCTCACATTGACGTATTGGTCGACAGTACCGCCAAGTTCAAAGTCTTTTCTTTAATGGATGGTTTTTTCGGTTACAATCAAATCAAGATGGCACCGGAAGATATGGAGAAGACCGCTTTCATTACACCTTGGGGAACATTTTGTTATCGGGTTATGCCGTTTGGTTTGAGGAATGCTGGTGCAACATACCAAAGGGCCATGACTTCTTTGTTCCATGACATGATGCATAAGGAGATCGAAGTGTATGTGGACGACATGATTGCCAAATCACAGACTGAGGAAGATGACTTGGAGCATTTGTTGAAGTTGTTCCAGCGTTTGAGGAAGTACAAACTCCGTCTGAATCCCAACAAGTGTACTTTTGGTGTTCGTTCTAGAAGACTTCTGGGTTTCATTGTCAGCCAGAAAGGTATTGAAGTAGATCCTGATAAAGTCAAAGCTATTCGAGAAATGCCCGCACCCAAGACGGAAAAGCAAGTAAGAGGATTCCTTGGGAGACTGAACTATATTTCTAGGTTTATATCTCATATGACTGCTACCTGTGGGCCGATTTTCAAGCTTCTCCGAAAGAACTAAGGATGTGTGTGGACAGAAGATTGTCAGAGAGCTTTTGATAGTATCAAAGAATATTTGCTTGAACCTCCCATTTTGATTCCTCCGGTAGAAGGAAGACCTTTGATTATGTACCTGACTATATTGGAAGACTCCATGGGATGTGTGCTTGGTCAATAAGATGAGACTGGAAGAAAGGAACATGCTGTATATTATCTGAGTAAGAAATTCACAGACTGTGAGTCTCGATACTCATTGCTTGAGAAAACCTGTTGTGCTTTAGCTTGGGCTGCTCGCCGTCTGCGCCAGTATATGATTAATCACACTACTTGGTTAATCTCCAAAATGGACCCGATCAAGTATATCTTTGAGAAGCCCGCCTTATCTGGAAGGATAGCCCGTTGGCAGATGTTGTTATCTGAATATGACATTGAGTACCACACTCAGAAAGCGATCAAAGGAAGTATTTTAGCCGATCATTTGGCTCACCAACCAATTGACGATTATCAATCCATCAAGTTTGATTTCCCAGATGAAGATGTTATGTACTTGAAAGCTAAAGACTGTGAAGAGCCGTTACCTGAAGAAGGACCTGATCCTGAATCCCGTTGGGGTTTGATATTTGACGGAGCTGTGAATTCCTATGGAAATGGAATTGGGGCAATCATCGTCACTCCCCGAGGTACTCATATCCCGTTCACGGCGAGATTGAAATTTGACTGCACGAACAACATGGCTGAATATGAGGCATGTATTTTGGGTCTCGAAGAAGCAGTGGATCTAAGGATTAAGATTCTTGATATTTACGGAGATTCAGCATTGGTGATTAATCAAATCGAAGGAGAATGGGAGACTCGTCATCCTGGTTTGATCCCTTACAGAGACTATGCTAGAAGGTTGTTAACTTTCTTCAACAAGGTGGAATTACATCACATCCCTAGAGATGAGAACCAAATGGCTGATGCTTTAGCTACTTTGTCTTCAATGTTTCAAGTGAATGATTGGAACGACGTGCCTCCAATCCGAGTTATGCGCCTTGACAGACCTGCTCATGTGTTCTCAGTAGAAGAGGTTACCGACGACAAACCGTGGTTCTATGACATTAAACGTGTTCTTCAAACTCAAGAGTACCCGCCTGGGGCATCCAGTAAAGATAGGAAGGCATTGAGAAGATTAGCAAGCAGTTTCTTTCTCAACGAAGAAGTTTTGTATAAGAGGAATTATGACATGGTCTTGCTCAGATGTGTAGACAGACGTGAAGCAGACATGCTGATGCAAGAAGTACATGAGGGATCCTTTGGCACTCATGCCAACGGACATGCAATGGCTCGAAAGATGTTGAGAGCTGGTTACTATTGGATGACAATGGAATTCGATTGTTGCAGATATGTGAAGAAATGTCATAAATGCCAGATTTATGCGGACAAGATGCACGTGCCGCCGACCCTCCTCAATGTTATCTCTTCACCTTGGCCTTTCTCTATGTGGGGCATTGATATGATTGGAATGATTGAACCCAAAGCTTCAAATGGTCATCGTTTCATCTTGGTAGCGATCGATTATTTTACTAAATGGGTGGAAGCAACATCTTATGCTAATGTAACCAGACAGGTGGTAGTCAGATTTATCAAGAATCAGATCATTTGTCGATACGGTATCTCGAGCAAGATCATCACTGATAATGGTTCGAATTTGAATAACAAGATGATGAGAGAGCTTTGTGAAGAGTTCAAGATCGAACATCATAATTCTTCTCCTTACAGACCGAAGATGAATGGAGTTGTTGAAGCTGCTAACAAGAATATCAAGAAGATTGTCCAGAAAATGGTGGTAACTTACAAGGATTGGCATGAAATGCTTCCGTTTGCCCTGCACGGGTACCGTACTTCAGTTCGAACCTCAACAGGCGCGACCCCTTTTTCCCTAGTTTATGGTATGGAAGTTGTACTCCCCGTGGAGGTTGAGATTCCGTCTCTGAGAGTGTTGATGGAAGCCAAACTTTCTGAGGCTGAATGGTGTCAAAGTAGATATGATCAGTTGAATTTAATCGAAGAGAAGAGATTGACAACGTTGTGTCACGGTCAATTGTATCAGCAGAGAATGAAGAAGGTGACCTTGTGCTCAGGAAAATTTTATCTTTCCAACCTGATTCTAGGAGCAAGTGGGCTCCGAATTATGAAGGACCGTATGTTGTTAAGAAATTTTTCTCTGGAGGTGCCTTGATTCTCATCAATATGGACGGTGAAGAACTCCCGCGTCCCATGAACGCCGATGTGGTCAAGAAGTATTTCGCTTAGGCAAGTTCTTGGTCATCCCGGCCGTGGCATCTGAGTACATTTTGGAATTCAAAGTTGCTAGGGAGAATAGTGATCATTGTTTTGTGTAACCTTTTATTTCATGTACTATTTCCCAAACTTTTGTAAACTGTTGGAGGCGCACTGTTAGCGAACCACCAGCTTATTAATGAAATTTGAGCATTTACCTTTTGTGGGCAAAATTTTAATTTTTACGGCAATATTTGAAACAAAGTATTTAAAATATTATTATTTTCTAAAAAAGGTGTCGTGAACAACGAAAGGAATATTAACAGTCGTTCTGAAGATGGTCAAGCCATGAAATGCAAAACAATGCAGTAATTTATACTTGCTTGATGAACCTGTTTTCTTTCGACTCGTCATGAAGTGTTGGTTGTGTGCACGCTTGGTTATAGTGGTGCTAAGTTGGTGACTCCCCGGGTGTTCCAGTTAAGTGTTGTTCTGGCTACCTTTGTTTGGAGATTTTGAAGTGCGGCACACTTCGTCTCATGCCAGTGGTTTATTGGTATTGTAAGTTGGGATTTGAATACTTTTCTCCTCAAAAGACTTGAGCCTTGTAGCGTTACGCTCCGACATTGCTTTATGTTTCCAGTTCCGGGTATATTCCGTCTTTTCAAGATTGGCCGAGTATCTATTTTGCTGTGACAGCATATTATCTTCAAGATATTCCATCTGTCTGTTTTTGTCAGCACAACATTCGTTACTCATTTACACTCATATCAGCATGCATATCCACATTTGCCGTTGACTTTGGTTCGTGCTTCGTTTATTCGAACCACGTACGTATTTCTTTCCAAGTAGAAGATTAGCTTAGGCAGAAAATGTGTTTCCTTTCTAAATTCCCCAACTGAGCTAATCCTCGTAGATGATTTTTGATTCAGCTTACCTTGTCCATTTCTGGATAGGATGAATCCCCAGTCGAATTACTTTCTCATTAGGTAGGGTTTTGTTTGACTGTCTTCTCTCTGGTTTATTCCTGGATGAAGTTGTTACCTCTTGCATAGGCTATCTCATTGATTTTTCCCAGTGAAATTGCGACCTAGACGGTTGGTGCATTTATTTTGCACATTTAAGTATATGATATCCTTGGGAATGGACTGATTCATGATTCTCTTGGACGAAGATTTTATTCTCTGCCAGTATCATCGCAATTTCCTTCTGAGTTATTCTTTGGAAAACGACAAGCGGCAGCTCTTCATGAGCAACTTGTACGTTATAGACACCGTTGGAAAACGACAAGCGGCAGCTCTTCATGAGCAACTTGTACGTTACTTCTTGAAAGCGCCGAGCAGCAGCTCTTCACGAGCTACTAGTGCGTCATTACTTTTGAAAGCGCCGAGCAGCAGCCCTTCACGAGCTACTAGTGCATCATTACTTTTGAAAGCGCCGAGCAGCAGCTCTTCACGAGCTACTAGTGCGTCATTTACTTTTTTGAAAGCGACAAGCAGCAGCTCTTCACAAGCTACCAGTACGTTATTATTCTTCGGAAAACGGCAAGCGGCGGTCTCTTTATTTGGGCAACTTGTACGTTATTACTTTTCTGGAATACAGCAAGTGGTAGCCTCTTTATTTGAGCAGCTTGTATGTTATCGGTATTTTCTTTGGACGACAGCAAGTGGCAGCCTCTTTATTTGAGCAACTTGTATGTTATTGGTATTTTCTTTGGACGAAAACAAGTGGCAGCCTCTTTATTTGAGCAACTTGTATGTTATTGGTATTTTCTTTGGACAACAGCAAGTGGCAGCTTCTTTATTTGAACAACCTGCGTACCTACAATCTTATTACTTCAGCATTAATTGGTATCTCTCCGGAAATCTCGCGGAGAAAGTTTGTTATGAATTTTTACCTTCAGAAGTTGGTAACCCGTCATCAGCAAATTTGATACTTTTTGTCTATCTTCGACCTTGGGTTGTGAACTCACTGTTTTGGGTCAATAATCTTTTTACGGCCTATGCAAGACGCCTTCTTTGTTAGGGTCAGAGGTCGTATCCCCTCAATTTTATTCGCTGTCAGGAGTCTGTCGTTTGAAGTCGATAGCTCGTTTCCCCAGTAGCGTATAATTCATGTCTCTGTGTTTTGTTGGTGTTCGATTCCTCCAGCATTGTCTTGTTTCGTACAATATCTTTCTCTGTGAATTCAAGCACTACATTCATATCACTGCATGATGATGGCATCTTAGGACAAAATTTGCGTAATTATGTATTTAAGTACCTTCAATCTCGTCGAAACGAAGATTTTAATCTTGATATCTCCGGATAGAAGGAACTTAAATAGGGGCAGCTGTTGTACCCCAAATTTTGACCTAAGATACCATCTCCCATCTGCATCATTCGCATTGCAAGGGTTTTGACTTATTTTTATCAAATTTTCAAAGCAGTGTAAAAATTCATAACTTTTTCGAGTCGGGAGCTGTTTATTCGTTGAACGCTAAATTTATTAACTAATCAAGACTTAAATGACGTTTATTAATTATTTATTATCTTAAAGTTAAATAATTGAAATCTATTTTCAATTGTTATATAATTTAAAGACTTATGAATAATGAAATAAACATTTGAGGATGGGTTTATTAATTGGTCAACAATGATTGTTTAACTCTTTATCATTCTAAGTTAAATAATTAAAATTATATTTTTAATTATTATGATTTAGAATATTATGAATAATGAATTAAATAATTGAAATTGTTAATTGGTCAATGATGTTTATTTATTTGTTTATCATTCTGAATTTTAATAATTGGATTTGATTTTCAGTTATTATATAATTTAAAGAATTATAAACAATAAATAAATAATTGGAAAGAAAAAGAATTAATTGGGAAATAACAGAATTTTATTCACTTTATTCTATTTATTACAATTGTCATTTAAATATTGTGTTATTACAAAATATTTATAATGGCAATTACATAAATGCTTAAGGTAAAATAAAAAGCTATTTTCCTAAATTCTAAATCTTCATCTTCTATCCAATTGCTCATTTGATTTCTTTTTTACCTACAAACAATTAAAAGAAAAGTCAGAATTGAATAAATAATTAAAAGCAAAAATAAATTTAATGTTCATCATTAAAAGCAAACGGCTGGAATCAGTTTACTTTTTTTGCAAATCACGGGATTTCTCCCGGTTCACAAAAAAGGAGGAATTTTTATTTTTCATAAATGAATGCACAATTTTGAAACATGCACAAATTCATTTTATTTTCAAAACTACATAATTAAAATTAATTGCATTTTTTAAAGTCCAATGCATATTTCAAAATATACACAGCATACAAAGTCCATGCATAATTTCAAAACAGCATATGCAAGGTACACAACAAAAGCCAACGTAACTATGCAGCCATATAGGAAGAAGTAAAACATAGGCTCCCATGCAAGACAAAAAGAATTATGCAGTTTCAAAACAATTTTATGCAAGCAACATATATTTCCTTTTTCATCATGTTCCAGCCTATGCCTTTTTAGAACAGCAGTACAATACATCATTTCTATGTATCAAGTGTACCCATGAGAGAGAAGAGAGAAAGAAATATGGTTTTGCAGGTTTTGATTAAGCAGAAATGGATACAAAACAAAATGCAGCAGTAACACAGTAAGAGGAAAGAAGCACAAAAGGGAATACAACAAACTGTATGAAGCAACATTGTGCAGAAGACTTCCAGCTATAACGTAAACCTGAGCCATCAAACACAAAAAATGCCAAGCAATTGATATAAGAAAACCAAAACCCCTTCAAGAAGCAGGGTTCACAACATATACCAAAAACTACCAAAGCAAAAGCCATTTTTTTCAAAACAAATTGCCTAAACCAAAAACTGCATAAACCATTTCAAAGCATCAAGCTTTAAAACCTCAATCACCCAAACCTGCTACCTGAAAAAAAGACATAACCATATCAAACCATCATGGTCTAAAACCAAAGGCCAGAAACCGTAGCCTGCTGTAAAACCTGCAAGCCATTTCAAAACAAATAGCCTAAACCACAAACTTGTGACCATATCGAACCTCCATGGCCTAAAACCGAAACGCCAAAACCTGCATACTGCTAAACCACATAACCTGCCATAACCATATCAAACCTTATGGCCAAACACAAAAACCAGTAGGAGCCTACTGTCATAAACCAATCCTGCCTATACCAGTTACAACCATCAAACCTACTGTCCAAACCATTTCAAAAAAAAAATAGTAAAACCTGGTACTGCATTATCCAAACATAACCAAAACCATTTTCCACACCCACAAAAGCCTCAGATTGGATCATCATAGGCAACATAAATTCAGGCAACGAAAATCACAAACGCAAAGAGGCAACAGGATCACAGTGAGAATAAGAGAAAGCTAGTCAAAAAAGTTTTTTTTCAACAATAGCAGTACCAAAGTCAGAAAGAGGAAGGAAGCTAAATACGAAATACCGGTCACCGAAGAAAGCTCACGATGCAACCCCCTTCCTCGCCTCGGCCTCCTACGCTCATCCAACCTCCTCCTCCGTCTCCGAAGGTAACCCGTTTCTGTCTCTTCCTTTCAGACCTCAAATAGCATTAAAAGATCGAAGTGAGAATCAAATATAATCAAAATCAACGCATGTAAAAAATGTAACAACTTTAACAAATCAGAAAGCATTTTTTTGTACCGTGAGTCCATCGTTTGCCTTAGCTTGTGTTGGAGGGAAGAGAAGTTTGGAATGCTGGTGGCCTTTGGGAAAGGGAAGACTCGGGCGTTGTCATGAAAGCATGGAGAAGAAGACGCGAAGACGAAGAAGAGAGATGAGCGCCGTTCTGCACGAACCAAACCCTAATCCCTTTTACGAACTAAACATGTTTAACCCCTAAGAACAAGATTGTGAACAATGGGCCTTGACTCTGCTTCCTGCTTAAAGCCCAACGTGCTGCTTGTGCACCCCCCCTTTTTATCAATTTCTTTCTTTCTTTTTAGGATTTTAGTATTTTAATAATTAGTAATTCAATCAAATAGGCATAGTTTAATTAAGAATTTTTAATAATTAATTTTATTAGTTCAACTTTTAGGAGTTAATTTGATAATTTTAAATATTCCCTTTTAATTAGAGTTAGGTTAATAACCTTTTAAGTTTTAATTAATTTAGTTATCTAATAATTCTAAAAAATAATAACCTTTTTATCGATATTAAAAAACATATAAAAAAATAGAAACATAAAAACTTAAAAAAACATTTTATTCCCCTTAATTAATTCTCTTTGCCTTCATCCATATAAAAAATACGTAAAAAAATGAAGAAACAATTAAAACACTTTCTTTTTACTAATATTAATCAAAAATCCAAAATGCACATTATATCATTTAGTCAATCATTTAATTATTGTTACTTAATCATGATCCGCATAATTTTTCTGTTTATTTATTTCATATTTATTTGTTTATTCCGTTTACGTTTAAATCCAAAGGAAAAACGATAAATTTGTTGACTTCATGTCCTCAAATCTAATCGCGCGAATATTTGCATTTTTCATTAAAACTTAGGATAATTTGCCTTCAAGTATTCAATCTTTTCAAAATTTATGCCCTTTAAACAAAAACTTCGACGTTAGGTCGTCGTATCTTCAAAAACCTATCTGTATCCCTTTTCGGCCGAAACGATTTATTTTTATCAAGCAATCAAATTTTAAATAAACAGATATCTCAAAAGGTTCCTATAGAGTACTATAGATGCATCGGGTGCTAATACCTTCCCATTGTATAACCAACCCCCGAACCATAGATCTCTTTTCAAAAACGCCTTGTATTTTTATTACTTTTAAAAGTATTATTTACATTGCATATTTAGGGTTTTATTTCGCTCTTTCCCCTTTTCCCTTGGAAACAATAAAGCGCGGTGGCGACTCTTGATTTTGTGAGACGAATTAATCAATAATTCGATCTCCGATTTACCCCGCTACATTTTTATCGCTACATTGCGCCTCCTTCTAGCCTTGCTTTAGGTCTGCCAATGATCCTTATGTACTGAGGAATGAAATATGGTTCAAAGAGTGTGCTCAATCTTCCTCCATCTTTGCATTTGATTTTGATTTGATTCCCTTGAATATCCTTCCAAAAATAGCCTAAAACCAATCTTTTTGTGCACTCCAAGCCTTTACACGAATTCAATCTCATGCTAGCTGTATGTAGGACCTAAAACAAGCACAAGATCTTTGAATTTCAATGTTTTGGATTTTCTATGATTTGTTTTGATTTAAAATGATTTAATTCAAATAAAATCAATATAAATAATAAAAACAAGATAATGACAAGTGGAAAAGGCTAGGGCTCGTGGACCATGTTTCCAACTCAAAACAAGTGCAAAAGATTGGGCCCATTTGGCAAAAATTGCATTTTTAGGCATAGTTGACTTTTGACAATTTTGCAAAAAAAGGCCAACTTCACCAATGCATAACTTTGTCAATTTTTACTCTTTGAAGGTGTTCTTGGACTTTTTAGAAATCTTGAGATGTCCTATAAGCAACCCTTTTGGTCCCATCTCCATTTGATATTACATGCTCATGTATTAAGCTTTCACAAAAAAAGTGTTTTTGTTGACTTTTCAAAATGACCTATAATGTCCAAATTCATAACTTCTTGTGAGTGCATATTTTGAACTTGGGAGCTGAAGATGGATTGTAGATCATTTCATCCTATTAAAAATGAGCTTTGGATGGGTCATTTCTCATAAATTATGAGAAAGTTATGCTTGGTCAAAGTTGAGTTGACTTTCCCTGCAAAACCCTAATTTAGCAACTTTTGGTTCTTGATGAATTATGAGCAATCCTTCATGATTCATGATCAACCTTTGATCAAATGATGAAATATACTTCAAAATGAGGATGTTGACAAAAAATATTGAAGTTTGACTGTATGTAGGTCACAATTGACTTTTGCCCTAACACAATCGATTTTCAGGCCTTTGAGCAATTGACTAAGAAAACTTTCTCTATAGGGCTTGAAACTTGACATGGATGATCTTGAGAACATACTAGGACAATGGTGAGAATTTGGGATCCCTTGGACTCAAGTAACTTGGTGCAATATGAAACCCTAATTTGAGGTAGACTGCTTTAGGAGAGAGCTTGTCTGGCCAACCCTTGGACTACCTTGAGCAACTTGAGGATCTTTCTTGAAATGTTTTGAGAAATATGGGAGGGAAAATTTTGGGGTACAACAACTTCCCCTGTTCAATATTCTTAAACCTGAGGATGTAGATTGGCTTGCGTGCCTTTCGTAATCCGAAGGTGGAAGATGATTGAACACTAGAGTGCCCAGAAATTTGCACTCACATGATGTGGTACTTGTCTTGTGATGTCGGGAATGGCATTACAGATTCCATTTGGAAATTGATGACGGAAGATGGGCTTAAAGATGCCATCCGAAGGAGTGTCGATCGCCTAAGAGATTCCTTAGCGAGAGCTTGTATACCTATTGTTGAGGAAGATTCCGTCGGGGAATGCTGATCTCTGTCTTGAGAGAAATAGAATTTTAAGAGCTTCGGTCGTCCGTTATTCTACTGGTAAATCATCTCTGTTTTGAGAAAGGTTGAATTTTAGGAACTTCGATCGTCTGTTATTCTTGTTAAGGAATCGTCTCTTCGTCAAAGAGGTGAAAATGAACTACTATATGGTCGCGATCCAGGCTTCATAGTAATAAGACCGACTACTATCTGGTCATAATCCAGGCTTTACAATGACTTTGGGGAGATGAGATTAAACTGGCTATCTGGTCGTAATTTGGGCTTCGCAATTTCTCGATTCTTATCTGGTCGTAATCCAGGCTTCAGAAGGAAATGAGTTGTTATCCGGTCGCATCCGGGCTTCAACTTGAACTTAGGGCACACTAATATCTGATCGTCTCCGGGCTTCTTAGTAACCGTCCAGGTAAACTGCTATTTGGTCGAAATCCAAGCTTCGTAGTGTCTTGTACTGTTATCTGGTCCTAATCCAGGCTTCAGTCCTTTTATTGTTATCTAATTGTAATCCAGGCTTCACGATGATTTATACCATTATCTGGTCGAATCCAAGCTTCATGGTGTTCTGTAGTGCTATCTGGTCGTAATCCAGGCTTCACAATACCTTACTTCTTATCTGGTTGTAATCCAGGCTTCAGAAGAAAATCAAGTGGTTATCCGGTCACATCCGGGCTTTCCATTGACTGTTGGGCCTACTAATATCTGGTCAAATCCGGGATTCATAGTAATTGGCCGGGTGAACTGTTATTTGTTCGTAATCCAAGCTTCATAGTGTCCCTCACTGTTATCTGGTTGTAACCCAGGCTTCACAGTGTCTCTGGCTGCTATCTGGTCGTAACCTAAGCTTCACAAAAACTTGTATTGCTATCTGGTCGTAATCCAGGCTTCACAATAACTTGCTGAGCTGTTATCCGGTTGTAATCCGGGCTTCACGGCTTGTGTTTATGACATACCACTATCTGGTCGTAATCCAGGCTTCATGGTACCTTGCACTTCTATCTGGTCGTAATCCAGGATTCACAGTAACTGGCTGAGCTGTTATCCGGTCGTAATCCAGGCTTCACGGCTTGCTGAGCTGTTATCCGGTCGTAATCCGGGCTTCACGGCTTACTGGGGATTAAACAATAATTCGGTCGTTCTCCGGGCTTCATAGCTTAAAGATAAACCACTATCTGGTCGAATCCAAGCTTCACGGTGTTCGATACTACTATTCGGTCGAATCCGGGCTTCACAATATGTTGTAGAGATCAAGGTACTATCCGGTCGGATCCGGGCTTCATAGCTTGAACTTGGTGAGAATTTGGCTGTATCTTTCCTGAAAGTTAAAGGTTAGTCGTATGTAATGCATGACATGTATCAAGCAATGATGTTCTCAAAATAAATGAGATTGTGTTGTATGGTGCGTATGCATATGTCATGATGTATGGATATGTAATGTTTTGATGACAATCTCTAGTTGGGGAAAATAAATCCCGGATTGCTGCTGGAGAAAAAGAGTTGAACTTTCCGTCTCCGTTGGGGATAGTGAATGAAGATGATTGTGAGAATAATCCTGCTAGAGAATAAACCGACGAGAAAATGATTTTGTGGGGAAGAGATAATTTGCTGGAGGATTTATTGATTTGGAGGGATAACCTCGGTTGGGGATGAATTACCGTTGCTGGCGATAATGAAACCTGTTGGGGATTGAGTTTCTGTTTGTGAAAGAAATGAACTCCACTAGGGAAAACCTTTTAGTGGCGACTTCACCGGGGATAATCTTCTAGACTCTACTGGGAATAATCCTCCAGACTCCATTGGGGATAATCTTCTAGTGCTGATGATAGATAAACTCTGCTTGGGGAGAATCTTATCGATTTACTCGCGATTGCGAGCCTCAGCTGGGGAGAGTTAACACTATTGTCCTTCTCTTACTCTGTGGGGAGTGAATGTACCTTCAATCATTTCTCCAACTAGGTCTATCCCTATACCTAGTGGATAGAGCAACTGTATGGTTTGGACATTTCTTATTTGCCCCTGGTCCTGAAATTACGAGTAATCGTCTTTTGTTTCGCATGTAAATATTTATGAGCATCAATTATTGTCAAATGTATATATCAAAAATGGACCATTGGATGTTCTTGCAAAATAAAACAGAAAAAGAAAACAATTTGAAATTTCTTTGTGAAAATGAATTGTATTGATTTTGAAGTTGGCTTGTAAATAGGCGTTTTTGTACAAGAGGCTGACGTCCTAGTAATAGAACGCCACCAAACAATAGAGTTTATACAATTTGTGTAAAAGAAATAAAAACAGCTATGTGAACAATCCCACTGGGTTCAAACTCTGCTATTGCCTTTATATCCTCGAGCATCTCATCACTTTGCTACTTGGTTGAAGGTAGATCAGATTAATTAGTGTTGTCCAAGCTTGATAGTCGATACCGAAGTCTGGTCGCAAGATGATCCAATAAGACATAGTGTTACGCTTTAATCCTTAATTTTTTCCTGGACCGCCCTTTCGGGTTTTCAGTCCACCGGGATACCCTTTTTTTCCCAAGCCGCCTTTTCAGGTTTTCGACTTGCCGGGTGTATAGTTTTTTCATTTTCATCCCTTATTTTTTCCCGAACCCTTTTGGTTCACCGGGAAGCCCTTATTTTTTCCTAGGCCAGTCAACCTAGTGGGTCTTTGATTATGCGTTGTATTTTTTCACTATGTCTGCATTGACGGGGTGAGGAAGGTCGTCACCATCCATGGTGGTTAGAATTATAGATCCTCCCGAGAAAATGTTCCTAACCACAAATGGCCCTTCGTAAGTAGGGGTCCATTTTCCCCTGGGATCACTTTGCGGAAGTATGATGCACTTGATTACCAGATCCCCAACTTGATACTCTTGTCGTCTGACTTTCTTGTTAAATGCCTTGATCATCCACTTTTGATACGTCTGACCATGGCAAATAGTAGTAAGTCTCTTTTTGTCGATTAAGTTCAGCTGATCAATCCGGGTCTGGATCCAATCGTCCTCGCTTAAGCTTACATCCTTCATAATCCGAAGAGAGGGTATCTGGACCTCAATAGGTAATACTGCTTCCATGCCATATACCAAAGTGTAGGGTGTTGCCCCTATTGATGTCCACGCTGAGGTTCGGTACCCATGAAGAGCAAATGGTAAAATCTCGTGCCAATATTTGTATGTCACTGTCATCTTCTGCACAATATTCTTGATGTTCTTATTAGCTTCCTCAACATCACCATTCATCTTCGGCCGGTAAGGAGAAGAGTTGTGATGTTGTATCTTGAACTACTTGTAAAGCTCGGTGATCATTGTATTGTTGAGATTTGTACCATTGTCCGTAATGATCCTCTCTGGTACACCATATCGACAGATCAAATTATTCCGAATAAACCGTGCCACGGTGTTCTTGGTCACTGTAACAAAGGAAGCTGCCTCAACCCATTTTGTAAAGTAATCAATCGCTACCAAGATGAAATGATGCCCGTTGGACACAATAGGTCTGATCTCGCCAATCATATCGATGCCCCACATTGCAAAAGGCCAAGGTGCCATCAAGACATTCAGAGGAACTGGAGGTATGTGCTCCTTATCAGCATAGACTTGGCACTTATGACAGGTCCGAGAATGCTGATAACAATCGGCTTCCATAGTAGACCAATAGTATCCCGCCCGTAGGATTTTCTTCGCCATGGTGTGTCCACTGGAATGATTCCCGAAAGTACCTTCATGTAACTCAACCATAATCCTTTTTCCTCGTTCTTATCCACACAACACAGTAAGGTTGAATCATGGTTACGCTTGTAAAGGATACCATTGTTGATGAAGAACTTCGCTGCGAACCTCCTCAGAAACTTCTTATCATTAACAGATTCACCCTCTGGGTACTCCTGAGCCTCAAGATACCTCTTTACCTCATGGAACCAGGGTTTATCTGCTACCTCTTCAGTCTTAATGTTACAGTAATGTGCAGGTTCGTCCAACATCTCAATGGTAATCTGGGGAGCTTCATTGCCCCACCTGACCTTGAACATAGAAGACATGGTAGCTAGCGCGCCAGCTAACTGATTCTCCTCCCTGGGGAAATGTTCAAAGGTTATCTCCTCAAAATGCGGAAGCAACGTCAATACATACTCTTTGTAAGGAATAAGATTTGGGTGCTTCGTATCCCACTCGCCTTTGATCTGACTGATCACGAGAGAAGAATCTCTGAATACACTTAAGAACTTAATCCTTAGGTCAATAGTTGCTCGAAGGCCCATGATGCACGCTTCATACTCCGCCATGTTGTTGGTGTAGCTAAAACATAATCGGGCGGTGAATGGAGTATAACAGCCTTCAGGAGATATGATCACCGCACCAATTCCATTACCCAACGCATTTGAAGCTCCATCAAAATACATAGACCATCGGGATCCCTCCTCAGGTCCTTCATCCGGTCCAGGTATTTCACAGTTAGTCACCAACATGATGCTCTCATCTGGAAACTCGAAATTCATAGACTGGTAATCATCCACAGCCTGATGAGCCAGATGATCTGCCAACACACTCCCCTTGATTACTTTTTGGGTTGTGTATTGGATGTCATACTCAGTTAAGATCATCTTCCATGTTGCTATTCTTCCAGACAAAGCAGGCTTTTCGAAGATATACTTGATTGGATCCATCTTTGATATCAATAGGGCAGTGTGAGTCAGCATATACTGTCTCAGCCGGCGAGCATCCCATGCCAAAGCGCAACAAGTTTTCTCAAGAAGTGAGTATCAGGTCTCACAGTCGGTAAACTTTTTGCTAAGGTAATAAATAGCATGCTCTTTTCGGCCAGACTCATCATGCTGCCCCAGCACACACCCCATCAAATTGTCGAGTACTCTCAAGTATAGGATCTAAGGTATCCCTTCAACTGGAGGCATCAGAATAGGTGGATTTTGGAGATATTCCTTGATCCTTTTGAAAGTGGCCTGACACTCATCATTCCATCTTACCACTTGATCCTTCTTTAGCAGCTTGAAGATTGGCTCACAAGTAGCAGTCAGGTGTGAAATGAATCGGGAAATGAAGTTCAGACGTCCCAAAAAGCCTCTGATTTCTTTTTCTGTTCGGGGAGTTGGAATCTCTCGTATAGCCTTCACCTTTGCAGGGTCCACTTGAATACCTTTATCACTAACGATGAAACCCAGCAGCTTACCAGACCTTACCCCGAAAGTGCACTTGTTCGGGTTTAACCTCAGCTTTTACATCTTCAACCTGTCAAATAGCTTCTGGAGATGGTCAAGATGTTCCTCTTTGGCCTGGGATCTTGCAATCATGTCGTCAAAGTATACCTCAATCTCATGATGAATCATGTCGTGGAACAAAGCGACCATGGCGCACTGATACGTTGCCCCGGTATTTTTCAACCCGAACGGCATGACTTTGTAGAAAAAGTTACCCCGCTGCGTAACAAAGGTTGTCTTTTCCATATCCTCGGGAGCCATCTTAATCTGATTGTAACCAGAGAAACCATCCATAAAGGAGAAGATCTTATGATGTGCGGTGTTGTTGACCAAAACATCGATGTGAGGCAGAGGGAAATCATCCTTGGGGCTTGCCCTGTTCAGATCCCTATAGTCAACACACATCTGAACCTTGCCATCTTTCTTGGGCACTGGCACCACGTTGGCAACCCATTGCGGATAAGAAGTGACTGCTAGAAAACCGACATCAAATTGTTTCATGACCTCAGCTTTGATTTTCTTTGACATCTCTGGGCGCATTCGCCGAACTTTCTGTTTCACTGGAGGACAATCTTCTTTGGTTGACAGGAGATGAACCACAATATCGGTATCCAACCAAGGCATATCTTCATAGACCAAGCAAAGATCTCAACATAGTCCCGTAGCATATGTATCAATCGTTGCTTCCTGCTAGACTCCAGATTTTCACCAATCTTTACCTCTTTCTTGTCTTCTTCTATACCCAGATTTACCGATTCCACTGGCTCTTCATGGGGCTGTATGGCCCTCTCTTCCTGAAGTAACATTCTAGCAAGTTCCCAGGCACTTCGCAATCATCCTCACCTTCATCCTCGGCTTGGTTGATCGTACTTTCGAAGTTATAACTGGCAGTAGCAGAGTCATTATCAGTGGGATCCAGAGTGGATGTGGACCTGTATTATGATATGTGAGTGTGTGTAAGACAAATAGTTGTTTTAATAAAGTGCAAAAAAAAAGAAAAACAAGGATCGTAATATTTGTAATGCAAGAAAAAGTCCAATGCTTTATTGATTATATATGGAAATGACAAATATTAAGCCCTCACAAACAAAGCCACGGTGTCTCGGGCAAGGCACCGAGCCATAAATTTTTAAGTTGTCTATTACAAAACTCAAAACAAAAGTCTATTATTGTGTAATAAAATAAACGGGCACAAAGTCCTTCACCATCCAATTGCTCAATCCACCGTCGGTAGTCGGGTAAATCTAGCTGTCGAACTCAGACTCTTCATCATCATCTTCAATTGCATTCACTTCCGGATTACTGATACGCAGGGGAGGTCTTCCAATCCGCGCATGCCGAACAACCCTTTGAGCTTCTACAGTAAAACCCAAACCAAACTTGTCAGTCTTGTGTGCAAAGTCAGGGAGTTGACCCCAATTTGCACACCCACCTTTTTCAATAACATCCCGGGCATCCTTGAGGGAAGCCATCTTCATTGGAGGACCTTCAGCAACAGTTTCAGTCGACTCCAGAGTCTGGGGGACTTCTTCAAAGTTCTGGCACGGGGTCTCAATGAACTCCACATCCATCTCCACATACCGAAAAGAGTTAAGGTGGCTCACCATGTACTCCTCTTCTCCTCGTACTGTAACAATTTTCCCCTTCATTGGATATTTCAACATCTGATGGAGCGTGGAAGTCACTACCCCAACCTTATGAATCCATGGGCGACCCAGCAAACAAGAATAAGATGATCGAATGTCCATCACATAGAAGGTAGATGCGAAAGTCTGGGAACCAACATTAACAGGGACATCCACCTCCCCATGCACCATCCTTTTGGACCCGTCAAAGGCCCTAACCACAATATTACTTGGCTTCAGAACCAACCCTTCACAGTCCAACCGGTCTAACGCTTTCTTGGGTAAAACATTCAATGAGGACCCAATGTCCACCAGTACGTGGGCCAGAGTAGCGCCCCTGCACTCGATTGAAACATGAAGAGCGTCATTGTGATTCTTTCCTTTGACAATCAAATCTACGTCGGAGAAACCCAACCCGTTGTCAGCGGTCAAACTAGCCACACAGTCTTTGATTTGGTCAACAGATGTTTCCTGCGGCACATGCGCAGTTTTCATGAAAGCAATTAAAGCCATTGCATGGGCTTCTGAGCACAACAATAAAGATAACATGGAGATCTTCGACGGGGTTTGCCCCAGCTGCTCAACTATGTTGTAGTCGATCTTTTTAATAATCTTCATAATTTACTCTATCTCCTACCTAGAGGTTTCTACAACAATCTTCTTAGGCGCCTCCGTCCGGGCAGGCTCACCTGTGATCTCTTTGCCCCGAGCGTCAGATGACTCGGCGACAGGGGTGATGATTGGAATATGAACTAGGACAATAGCTGATGTACTGGTAGATGGAATAATAACAGGCTTCCAAACAGCTGAAGGGGAAATTTCAGGAGAGAAAAGTCTTCTGCTTCGGGTGACCTTGCTAGACCCGACGATATTGCTGACATCAGTATCAACCTCTTCAACCTTCAAGTCTTGTTTGATCCCATGATAATACATATCGGCCCCATAGTGCCACGGGACAGCCTTATCCGAAGTGTACGGGATAGGATAAGGGATAGTTATGATCAATGGAGCAACTCTTATAATGGGTGTAATCCTTACAGACTTTCTCGAGGAAGCCTTGGAAGGATTGGCGAAAACGGTTATTATGGAAACATCTTCAACAGGAATCAATGAAACCAAAGTTTTCTCGAACAGGATCTGTTTGTCATCCATCAGGCGCTGAACACCTGACTTCAATAAATGGCAACCAGTAGGCAGGATTGAACATAGGTGGCAACCTTCGCCACAACCCGGAAATAAACCGGCCAATAATAGGTTCTTTTTTATTGTCATCAACAGAGTAGAAATGTCTTCCACAGAGGTCACAAATGAATCATTATCCACAACATTTACTCCATGCTTGGGCATAGGAGCAATCATGACATTAGGATTTTCCGGTGCGTCAAACTCGATTTCATTAGCTTCAATCAAATCCTGCACTTTATTCCTCAAGGCCCATCAGTTGTTTGTATCATGCCCTGGGCTATCAGAGTGATAAGCACAACGGGCGTTCGGATTATACAGCGGAGATGTTGTACTGGGATTCTTCGGAGCTTCCCTCAGAGTTATCAAGTTAGTCTTCAACAATTGCCGCAGAATTTGAGACAGGGTCATACTGAGCCGAGTATACTGTCTTTGCGGCCTCTCTACTCTTTGCTGATTGTTGCATTGTGGGGCAACAATTGGTCTTGACATTACTACCGCATTAACTGTTTGGCGGCGTTCAGGTCGGTTTTGGCTCCTCGAGCTGTAAACTGCACTAGCTTCTTTTCTGAAAGGCTTCTTTTCTGTACTTGATGAAGCACCTTTCTGTATCTTGCCACTTCTGATACCAGATTACACTCTCTACCCAGTCAAAATTAATTCAGTAAATCCTGACGACGAACTTCCAATCAAATGGTTGAAAAATGGACCATACAAAGTCCCAAGAAACATATCCACCAACTCCCTACCAAACATAGGGGGTTGGACTCTTCCAGCCAGATCTCTCCATTTCTGAGCGTAGTCCTTAAAACCTTCGCTCGCCCCCATAGACATACCTGAAGTTGAGTATGCGTGGGAGCAAGGTCAGCATTATATTGATATTGCTTGTGTGATCGGTGGAAATAGAACTGTCTGTTTTAAAGCTGGTTCGCGAAATGTCACGGTAAGCATGAGTCGCCACCATCTTTTATGTTCTCCAACAAGGAAAGGACAAAAGCACAGCAAAATTCCTTTTCGAGATGTTTCTCGGTTCGGGAGGTAGATTATATAAAGGGAAGTTGTTAGCACCCTTTCTATCCATGGTTATCCATGGGCTCTTAGGTACTTGATCACTATGTTTTCAAAAGTTGTTTTCTTTTCTTGTGTATGTATAGGAGACTGAGTTTAGGTTACAATCTTGCAAGGAAATCCATGAAATTGATGTTTCAATATTTGATTGAAAATCAAATATTTTTCAATCTTTTTGATTGAGGAAACTTGCCAAACTTGGAGATTTTTGTCCCCTTGATGTGCACACGAATTTGCCAGCTTGTCTTGAGCTTGTTTGCTTCACCAAAAGATTGAAAAATCAAATCTTTGAATTTCCTACATTTTAAATTAATTAAATGAATTAAAATCAATTAAAAATCCAATTAATTAATAAAAAATAAGAAAATAATTCAATTTAATCTCAATGGGTCATGCATAGGCCTTGGATAAAGTTTCAAGAAGAAATTTGAGGCCCATTAGCAAAAACAAAGTGTTTTGAGCAAAGTTGACTTTTGCAAATTCACAAAAAGTTCCCAACTTCTCCAGTGCATATCTTGCTCAATTTTGATCATATGAACATGTTCTTGGACATTTTGGAAAGGTCTTGAAGTCCTCTAACCAATGCCTGTGGTCCCATGTCATTTGGATTTACCAGTCTCAAGTTATGGTCTTTGACTTAAAGTGCATTTTTGTTGACTTTTGAAATTGACCTATAATGTAGAAATTGATAACTTTTTGTGAGAACATTTCTTGGACTTAGAATGTGAAGATGATTTGTAGGAAATGTCATCCCCTTCAAAATGAGCATTGGATGGGATTTTTATGATGAACCATGAAAAAGTTATGCCTTGGTCAATATACAGTTGACTTTTCTACTGTCCAAAAATAGTAGCTTTTGGCATCTTGATGATTTTTGAGCCATGCTTGTGGAATCATGATCAAGACTTGATCAAATAATGATTGTGAGCTCAAAATAAGATGTTGGCCAAAAATTCTGACTTTTGACTGCAAACTGACTATTTTACCCCTACAGTTGATTGTGAACCAAATGAAGCTTTTGACTGTGCAATTTGACATTGTGAGACTTGAGACTTGACATGTAGATGTTTGACAATGTATATAAGCATATGAGACTTGATTGAGCCATTGAAAACCTCAAATTCCTTGAAAGAACCAAAACCCTGATTTCAGCTGGCTTAGGAGGTATTTGGACTGTGCAATCCTTGAGTGATCTTGAACCATTTGAAGATGATTCTTGACAAACCTTGAAGAATATGGGAGGGAAAATTTTGCGGTACAACAGTTGCCCCTGTTCAATCTTCTTAGACCTGAGGATGTAGATTGGCTTGCGTGCCTTTCGTGATCCGAAGGTGGAAGATGATTGAACACTAGAGTGTCCAGAAATTTGCACTCATATAGTGGAGTATCAGCAATGTGATGTCGGGAATGGGCTTACAGCTGCCATTTGGAGATGATGGATAGGAGAATGGGCTTATAGATGCCATCTAGAGGCGTGACAGAATCTTGTCGGGAATGGGCTTATAGATGCCATTTGGAAATTGTTGGTAGGTGGATGGGCTTATAGATGCCATCTGGAGATTGTCTGTTGAATTGTAATTTTGTAAGTTGAAAGAGGGAACCTGTGTAGGGTTTCTTGATGATGAGCTCGTGTAAAACTGCATCTTTGAAGGAAAGAAACCTGTGTAGGGTTGACTGATGATGAGTCCGTGTGAAACTGCATCTTTGAAGGAAGGAAACCTGTGTAGGGTTGACTGATGACGAGTCCGTGTGAAACTGCATCTGAAATGGAGAAGGAACCTGTGTAGGGTCACTTTGATGATGAGCCCGTGTAAAACTGCATCTGAAAAGAGAAAGGGAACCGGTGTAGGGTCGCCTCATGATGAGTCTGTGTAAAACTGCATCTTGGAAGAAAGAAAACCTGTGTAGGGTTTCTTGGTGACGAGTCCGTGTAAAACTACGTCTTTGGAAAGAGAGAACCTGTGTAGGGTTTCTTGATAACGAGTCCGTGTAAAACTACGTCTGGAGTTGAGAAGGAACCGGCGTAAGGTTACTTCGGGATAAGTCCGTGTAAGACTTCTGGATGAACCGGGGTAAGGTTACTTCGGGATAAGTCCGTGTAAGACTTCTGGATGAACCGGGGTAAGGTTACTTCGGGATAAATCCGTGTAAGACTTCTAGATGAACTGGGGTAAGGTTACTTTGATAAGTTCGTGTAAAACTTCTGGATGAACCGGGGTAAGGTTACTTTGAGATAAGTTCGTGTACAACTTCTGGAGGAACCGGGGTAAGCTAACTGTGAAATAAGCCCGTGTAAGACTTCTGGATGAACCGGGGTAAGGTTACTTTGAGATAAGCCCGTGTAAGACTTCTGGATGAACCGGGGTAAGGTTACTGAGGACGAGTCCGTGTAAAACTTCGTCTTGGAAGGGGGGAAGGAACCGGTGTAGGGTTGCCCGAGGACGAGTCCGTGTAAAACTTCATCTTGGAAGGGAGGAGGAACCGGTGTAGGGTTTCCTAAGGACGAGTCCGTGTAAAACTTCGTCTTGGAAGGGGGAAGGAACCGGTGTAGGGTTTCCTGATGATGCGTCCGTGTAAAACTTCATCTGAATTTGAGAAGGAACCGGTGTAGGGTTTCCTCATGACGATCAAGCAGATAGTTGTCCTGTCTGGTTTCAGGTATTAACCCATGATCAGTCGTCTACAGAATTTTCTTGGCTTGTTACAAGTGTTGATCTGGAACTGCAAAGGTAGATGGTAATCATCTTTTGATTGACCTTTTCCTGAAAAGGCAAAGTATTAGTTGTATGCAATGTCATGATGTATGAAATGCATGATGTCATGATGTTCTCAAGGATAAATGAGATTGTGTCGTATGCACTTTATCATGTATGTAAATAGGAGGTATGAAATGTGAAATGTTTATGAATGTATTTTCGTCTGGGAAAATAAATCCTTGACGAATGCCGGGAAGTTGTTAAATCCTGGGCTGATGTTGAAGAGTAGAGTTCTTCGTTTCCGCTGGGGATGATGATTGCAAGAATAAACCGGTAGGAGAAGATGACTCCGTTGAGGAATAAACTTGTTGGAGAGATTACTCTGCGGGAAAATACTCTGTGGGGAAGAGATGCTTCGCTGAGATTTTAATGAGAACTCCGCTGGGGATTCCATTGATAAGCTCTGTTGAGGGATTTTGATGATGACTCCGCTGGGGGATAGGAAGAACTTCGCCGAGGACGATCTTTCCGTGATAATTAGCTTCTGAATAAAGCCGGGGAGATGCTTTTGCACTCTGCGGGGGATAAGCTTCCAGAATCTACTGGGGATAAGCTTCCAGAATCTACTGGGGAGATTGATTCAACTTTCCTGGGGGAAATTTTGGACTGTACTGGGAAATGACTCCACTGGGGTGTCTGGTATTCCGCCGGGGAACAATCTTATATTTCCGTCGAGGAATATTAAGACTGTCGGGGATGCTTGCTACGGGACATCTGTATACTCTGCTGGGGAATGTTGAGATCTTCTGGGGATACCCAACTTCCTTAAGGCTGACAGTAGACTAACTCTGCTTGGGGAGAGTATCGCTGACTTGCTAGGGATACTGTGCCTTTTTTAGGCTGATGGGAGGCCAACTCTGCTTGTCTTACTCTTCGGGGAGTGAAGGTATCTTGATCACATTCTTCAGTTGGACCTACCTTGGTACCTGGAGGACATAGCGGCTTGTACAGTTTGGACAATTCTTATTGCCCCAGTTTCTGCAGGAGAAGGTACCTGTAGAGGCCTTGATAATTGCCGATTGACAAATCTTCTTCTGGTAGGCAAGTGACGAGATGACGGGACATAGTCGTACGATTTTGATCCCTAACTTTTGCCTGGACCGCCCTTTCGGGTTTTTAGTCCATCGGGATACCCTTTTTTTTGCCTAAGCCGCCTTTTCAGGTTTTCGACTTGCCGGGTGTACAGATTGTTTTCATTTTCATCCCTTATTTTTGCCCAAACCCTTTTGGTTCGCCGGGAAGCCCTTATTTTTGCCTAGGTCAGTCGACCTAGCGGGTCTTTGATTATGCGTAGTATTTTTTCGACTATGTCCATGCTCTCAGGATGTAGGGCGTTGCCACTGTCAATAGTGTTGTGTTGCCATACTACCAGAAGATGTTTGCTCATGCAAGGTTCGTCGCTGGAATTCATGTCCAATGCCCCAAGTGATTCAGATGGAGATCTGCCCCTGGCTGTTTGGCATTTTGAGAGAATCTCCGAATCTTGACTTAACTGCCCCAGATGATGGACCATGATCATGTCTGCCCCTTGGTTGGAAGTGTTTCTTCCACTTGAGATGACTCTTTTGTTGAGAAGACTTTTGTTCACTGGATATTCTTCGTGCGAATTTCTCTGCTATTGAACAAATAGTCATATGCAAACAAGATTATTTTAAGAATGCAAAGCTTATGTCTGTCTTGAAGATTTTGAAAATGCATTTTTCAGTAAAACAAGCAAATTTTTTAAAGTGTGATGTCAACTCAAGATTTTACAACGAGCCCTAAGGAGTCGGGATACCTTTGTAACAGTATGCCTTTGAACTAACCCATGCTTCAGCTAGGACTTTTAAGGGTTGTAACGTGGCCTGGTTCACGGTTTAAGAAACAAAGGATAAAGGCTCAAAATTTATTTGTACCCACCCGTTCTTCGTGATGTTCTTCAATCCTAAACTCAGTTGATCGTTCATTAGATATTGTTTGAGTCTTTGCCCTGATATTCCAGTGTTGGTTCGGATGTTGACAGTTTATTTTGAATAGGCAGTCATTTTTTGTCGAGGGTTTGTAGAACCTCTTTCTTTTTTATTTCATTATCCCTGTTTTTTCCCTGAACTGTTTCTTTTGTGATTACAGTCAGCGGGATGCCCCAATTTTGTAAGTCTCCTTCATAGGTTTTGACTTAATGGGCTTTTATTTCTGAGAGATAATGACTGCCTGTCTTTATGATTATTCGGAACCATCATTGTCTCTTTCTTTGGAAGGACTCCTTTGATGTCATTCATTGTGCACTTGGATCAACTGAGAGAACTACCCTGCCCCAGGTTATAATTAAGGGTTTCAATTCGTGTTTAAACAAAAAACTCCTACTTCTTTGGCTCGAAGGGGTTGACGAGGGATTATCTTCCTTATAACTCCACTGTTTAGGATTGGAAACAATGCCTGTACCTCATCAGCGAGGTTTGTTCAAAAGCATACTGTAAAGATCATGGTATCGTTTTCTTCATCCTCCCTCAAAAGGCTTAGAATTTACTAATCGAGAGTTGAACATCAAAAAATGAAAGCAGTTTTAAGCATAGTGAACACAATTACTTCAAAACAGACACGTGTAATGCATTAATGAAATAAGAGAGTTTGACATGATAATTGTTTGAATAAGCAAAGAAAAATACAATATCAGAATTCGAATGAACAAAAGTCTCTCAATTCTAGCCATGTTTTGGCAAGGGAGCAGTGATCACATTGGGAGTCTCAGAAGGCTCGAATTCAATCTCCTTGGCATCAATCATATTCTGGATCTTGTATTTTAGTGCCCAACAATCATCAGTATCGTGCCCCGGGCTACCAGAATGATAAGCACACCTCACATCTGGGTTGTAGTTTGGAGAAGAAGTTTTAGGATTCGCAGGAGGGTTTATCACCGCAATAAAGTTCATCTTCAACATGTGCTGCAATGCTTGTGACAATGGCATATTGATGTTGGTGAACTGTCTTTTAGGCTCGTCTGGCCTTCGCTGATTTCCATTTTGCGGTTGTCGGCGTAACGCAGAACCAGAGATCATGACTGCCCCTACATGTTGGTCACGACGACTCTTTTGACTGTATGCAGCATTGGACTCTTTCTTCCCACTGTAAGGCTTTTTCTGAGTGTCAGAAGGTGTAGCTTCTTGAATCTTCCCACTTTTGATGCCAGCTTCAATTTGCTCACCAGTCAAGATCAGATTTGTAAACCCAGCAGAAGAATTTCCAATCAGATGGTTGAAGAACGGACCAGACAGGGTCCCCAGGAACATATGAACAAGCTCACGGTCAGTCAAAGGTGGATGCACTCTTCCAGCCAGGTCTCTCCACTTTTGAGCATACTCCTTGAATCCTTCACCCGTCCCTAGTGACATACCCTGGAGCTGGGTACGCGTAGGAGCGAGGACGGAATTATACTGATACTGCTTATAGAACACAGTAGCCAAGTCCTCCCAGTTACGAATGCTGGCTCCATCTAGTTGATAGAACCATTCGAGTTGAGTCCCTGAAAAACTATCCTGGAAAAAATGGATCCATAGATTCTTGTCAGCAGTGTAAGGTTGGATCTTCCTTACATATGATCTGAGATGCAGCTTAGGACAGGAAGCCCCGTCGTACTTTGCAAAAGCAGGTGCCTTGAACTTATGGGGAATCACCACCCCAGAGGATAAGCCTAGGTCTCCAAAGTCCAACCCGGGCACATGCTGAATCTCCATAGCACTTAAGCGGTCCTCCAGCTGTTTGTACCTGTCCTCCGCAGGAGGGTACTGTTCGTCATTATAATCTGTCTCGTTGTCGGAGACCACGGGACTGGGAACCCTTCTCTCTTGTGGACTGTCTTTGCCTACAGATGAGGTAGTCAGCTCAGCCTCATTCTGTGGTCCACTCCCAGATCTGCATCTAGCGTTGAACAAAACAGTCCTCTTCTTCTTCCTCTCTTTCAGAATCAAAGTTTTCAAATCCTGTTGACCCTGGGCTAGGCTCATAACCAACTCTTGGAACTGGGCATTCTGGGCCTGGAGGGCCTTGATAGCTTGTTCAACGGAAGGTTCGGTAGACATGATGATTGCTGAAATAAACAGCGAAGAAGATAAATGACATGTAAAAGGGTACCTGTAATGCAATGATATGTATGATATGCATGCAATGTTTTCAAGGATCTCGCGGGGTAAACAAAGAAACTTGTTAGAATTTTAATTTTTTAGCTTTGTTTGAAGGAACTTCATGTTGTCGAGAGTCCTTCTTCAAGAGTCAAAGCTCACCATATCGAGTGGGTCATAGCCCCTGACTCAAGTTATCAACCTTGGCTAGAGGAAAATAAATCCTCTTTGCCCCTTGCTAGACAGTTGGTTCATCGTGACCTGCATCACAGGCCCTTGATATCCTTGAAATGGGTTAGTCCTTATGCAAGATGTATGCATGTTAGTCCTTATGCAGGATGCATGCAATGGTATGATGGTATGATGTTATGATAAAGCACACCACAAGTATTCACAAAGGCAAACATGATAAGGCACACAAGTCACACAAGAAAACCCTTAGAGTTTAGGCCAGCATGAAGTTTAGGTACTACCCTCTTTTAGTTTCAGTTGGTTAAGACCTGTCCTAGAAAATAGTAATCGGGTTCTAGAGGATCTCAATATCACTGACTACCCTCAATCGGTCATAACTCCAGCATCGCAATCTTTTCTTGCAGCCAGAACCATCGCGAGAGTTTAGCCTCAATGAGTGTAGCATACTGCTACTGTTCTATGGCCAAGTTGGGTCAATTTAGGGTTCTAAGGTCGTTTGGTGCTTAATGACTCCTCAGAAGACCCATATTCTCCTCGTTGTAACACAAGGGATATCGGTATAGACCAAGGTGTCACACCAACGTAGCCACTGTTTCACCCGTGTCGGTCTACGCCGGACAGGTCCCTCACAGCTTATGCTACCTAAAGGGTATTCCCCAGATCCGGGTTAGGATCTATGAAACTCCGATGCAAGCCCACAAACATAAAAGAAATCAAGGCATACAATTGAAAACAAAAGTGATCTAATCCTAAGGTACACCTGACTTATTAGATATCCCCAGCAGAGTCGCCAGTTCTGTGATCGGTGGAAATAGAACTGACTGTTTTAAAGCTGGTTCGCGAAATGTCGCGGTAATCAAGAGTCGCCACCGTCTTTTATGTTCTCCAACAAGGAAAGGACAAAAGCACAGCAAAATTCCTTTTCGAGATGTTTCTCGGTTCGGGAGGTAGATTATAGAAAGGGAAGGTGTTAGCACCCTTTCTATCCATGGTTATCCATGGGATCTTAGGTACTTGCTCACTATGTTTTCAAAAGTTGTTTGCTTTTCTTGTGTATGTATAGGAGACTGAGTTTAGGTTACAATCTTGCAAGGAAATCCATGAAATTGATGTTTCAATATTTGATTGAAAATCAAATATTTTTCAATCTTTTTGATTGAGGAAACTTGCCAAACTTGGAGATTTTTGTCCCCTTGATGTGCACACGAATTTTCCAGCTTGTCTTGAGCTTGTTTGCTTCACCAAAAGATTGAAAAATTAAATCTTTGAATTTCCTACATTTTAAATTAATTAAATGAATTAAAATCAATTAAAAATCCAATTAATTAATAAAAGATAAGAAAATAATTCAATTTAATCTCAATGGGTCATGCATAGGCCTTGGATAAATTTTCAAGAAGAAATTTGAGGCCCATTAGCAAAAACAAAGTGTTTTGAGCAAAGTTGACTTTTGCAAATTCACAAACATTTCCCAACTTCTCCAATGCATATCTTGCTCAATCTTGATCATATGAACATGTTCCTTGACATTTTGGAAAGGTCTTGAAGTCCTCTAACCAATGCCTTTGGTCCCATGTCATTTGGATTTACCAATCTCAAGTTATGGTCTTTGACTTAAAGTGCATTTTTGTTGACTTTTGAAATTGACCTATAATGTAGAAATTGATAACTTTTTTTGAGAACATTTATTGGACTTGGAATGTGAAGATGAGTTGTAGGAAATGTCATCCCCTTCAAAATGAGCATTGGATGGGATTTTTCTGATGAACCATGAAAAAGTTATGCCTTGGTCAATATACAGTTGACTTTTCTGTGTCCAAAAATAGTAACTTTTGGCATCTTGATGATTTTTGAGCCATGCTTGTTGAATCATGATCAAGACTTGATCAAATGATGATTGTGAGCTCAAAATAAGATGTTGGCCAAAAATTCTGACTTTTGACTGCAAACTGACCATTTTACCCCTGCAGTTGATTGTGAACCAAATGAAGCTTTTGACTGTGCAATTTGACATTGTGAGACTTGAGACTTGACATGTAGATGCTTGACAATGTATATAGGCATATGAGACTTGATTGAGCCATTGAAAACCTCAAATTCCTTGAAAGAACCAAAACCCTAATTTCAGCTGGCTTAGGAGGTATTTGGACTGTTCAATCCTTGAGTGATCTTGAACCATTTGAAGATGATTCTTGACAAACCTTGAAGAATATGGGAGGGCAAATTTTGGGGTACAACAGCTTGTAAAAATCAGCAGTAAGGTCCTCCCAGTTGGGGACGTTAGCTCCTTCCAATTGATAGAACCATTCAAGTTGAGTCCCTGACAGAATATCTTGAAAGAAATGAACCCACAGGTTCCTATTAGCAGTGTATGGTTGAATATTTCTGACGTACGAGCAGAGGTGGAGTTTCGGGAAGGATACCCCATCGTACTTTGAAAAGACAGGAGCTTTAAACTTGTGAGGGATCACCACCCCAGATGCCAATCCCAAATCTCCAAAGTCCAAACCAGATATCTTCTGGATCTCCATTGCACTCAGCCGGTCTTCAAATTGCTTATACCTATCCTCAATAGGAGGATACTGGTCTTCATCAAAATCAGTGTCATTATCAGAGACCACAAGAGTAGGCCCTTTTCTTTCCTCTCGATTCTCTCCTCCTCCAGATGAATGTGACAAATCAGCTTCATGTCGCAAATTGTTCCCGAATATGTGACCCATATTCAGCAGAACCACTCTCTTCTTCTTCTTCTTCTTGTCCTTCAAGATGAGAGTCTTCAAATCCTGTTGTCCTTTGGCCAAATTCAAGAACATCTCCTGAAATTGAGCATTATGTGCTTGAAGAGCCTTGATGTCTTGATCGGTAGGTGTTTCAGAAGACATTCTGTGCTGAAATAAACAGCGAAGGAGATAAGAAACCTGTAATGGTACCTATGATGAGGTGCATGATAATGAAATGCGTATGAAATGATTTCAAATACTTTGGGAGATTCAAATTTGAAAACCAAAATTGTTGTACCCCAATTTTTGCCCCTAAGATTCCTCTATCATATCATATCAACTCGATCATAACAAGATCACATTAGGGTTGGTTCTTCCTCTTTTTTCCTATCTTTAAGTTTGCTCTTGAGGAATCTCCAAGCACCTTGGTTGTGTATTTTGTATATGTGTTATTGACTAACTTCTAATCAAAATACAAAAAATATTTGTCTTTGTCTTTGTATATTTTTGTTTTGTAGGTACTAAGTCGAAGCATCTGACAAATAAGGATTTCTGGTATTATTTTCCTAAAATCTCTATTTGCAAAGAAAAAGAATTAAAAATTTTCATTTTTTTCACTGATGCAATCGATTTCTCTTAAAGTGTAATCGATTGCACATAGTGTATTTTGCGCCATTTTTTTAAAAAATACACTGTGCAATCGATTTGCACTGTAGTGCAATCGATTGCACAGCGTGAAAATTAAAAAAAAAATCAGCATTTTAAACTTGTCAAATTTTGGCTCCAATTTTCCTTCACTTTTGAAAGATGTATCATTGATTCAAATTTTAGTGCCAATCTTTCATTTTTAAAAAGAATTATCATTAATTCAAATTTTGGCTCTAATATTTGAAAGAATTATCATTAATTCAAATTTTGGCTCTAATTTTTGAAAGAGTTATCATTAATTCAAATTTTGGCTCCAAGAATCAATTACCAAATTACCACTAATCCCAATCCTAAAACTCTATAAATAGAGCTCTCATTTCATTAAAATTTCAAGCTTTTGATAGCCAAATCCACCTTGCTAAAAAATCTCTCAATTCTCTCCATCTACCAAATTCACTCAAAGCTCCATTTTCAAAAAGTTAGTAAACTTTGCATTGAAGCTTACTTATCTTTGAGCTAAACCTTTATCCAAACACTTTTTCTCCATCAATTCTATACATCCAAGTTTGGTCAATGGATTCTTGTGGTTGAATTGAAGCAAATTCTTGAAGTTGTTTTGATAATTCTCTAGATCTACCTTTGGTAAGTTGTATAATTCATCTTTCACAATGTGATCTCTTGGTGATCTTTGGGATTGATTGTTTGAGCATTAGTTTGTGATTTCAATGGTGTTATTTTCTCATAATTTGATGGAATTTTCGTGCTCAATTAGATCCATTATCATAAGGTGTTTGATGGAAATTTTGAACAATAAATCGCCCTTTTAAAATGTTGTTTTTGCTACTGTAACTATGTGCAATCGATTGCACAGAAGCAATTTCACGCAGATTTTTGAAAACTGTACTGTGTAAATCGATTTACACAATAGTTCAATCGATTTACACAGGGACAACATGCATTTTTTTTGACTTATTTTGGGGCAGCTTTGATCCAAAATACTTTTTCTACTCATCCCTTTTGATTGTTGGTTTGGATTGCAATTTTAAATGTCCATTTTGTCTTTAAACTCAATGGACTTTGTGATGCAGATGAAGTTGGATAAATGTTCATCAATTCAAATCTACCTAAGAGTGAATTATTTAATTCATTTTTGGTGCTTTGGATTAATGATATGTTTAGTGCTTTAATCCATCTAGAGGAGTGGTTGAATTTAAAGATGAAAGAATTTTGAAATGGTGATCCAAATTAGCTTATCATTTCCCTCCCTCTTCATCTTATCCCTTTCTTTTTTTTAATTGTGCTACATGTTAAGGGATGGTGATCTCTATATCATTTATCCAAACATGAAGTACATAGATTGCTATTGACCGACCTCAAAATAGGTGTGACTTCTACATAAGTCCACTTACGATTGCTTAACATAGCGCTAAATTTTGTCCCGATTTAAATAAATGATCATTCGTGGCCCAAACTTATGATTGCAAGCCCAAATATGTTAATTTGATATCTTTGATCCAATAACCTTGAGATTCATTGTGTGGAGGCTTTGGTTCTACCAATCCTCTAATGGATCTACAACACCTTTGGTCAATGCGGATCACTTAAACAACGTTGATCATTACATGTTGCCTTGTGAGAATTCCAAAATGGATGATATACTTGACAAAAAGAAAATGCAACTTGTTGTGTGGAGGCTTTGGTTCTACCAATCCTCTAATGAGTTCCAAATGCAAGTTTCAAGATGGTCATCCAACTAACCACTAATTACTAACAATTAACTTTACTTTATGCTTTTATTTTCATGCTTTATGTACCATTTACTTTTAGCATTTTACATTTCATGCTATTTTCATCTTTGCTCACTTGAGCATTTACTTTTATGTCATTTTTATTTTGCTCACTTGAGCTTTTCTTTCTTTTTAAAGACACCTAATAATCAACATGAACCATAAAAATCATTAATGATACTTGGACTACATGGTTACTATCCTTTGCATTATGGAGTGATGGACTTCTTGGACTTAGGATTAGAGACCTTGGCCTATCTTGGAGATTTTGTGACTTTATTTGATATTTTGTCTGGAGTTATTGAGGTTTACCTCAAGACATTGGATTGTTTGTTTGTTTTGTGTGCAGGTTATTGAGATTACGATCTTTGTTTGTAATTTAGAATTCTCCCGTATACAGCCGTTACTCTGCCCAATTTTTGCGAAGACTTAAAACACTTGAAGTTTGGTTCTCTCAAGAGGTCTAGTATCTTTGCTTGCTTGGTTTCAATCCGAAGAATGGGAATTCTATATTGACTCATAATGTCAAGTATTGGCTTCTTGTTGGTTAGATGGTTCTTATCCCTAGCTTTTACCTTATGCTTTAGGATATCCTCTTCTTCTCCTCCCATCTTCTTTAATTTCAAAAATCTTCTCCCTCATTTAAAAAAAAAAAACTTTTCTTGTTTTGAAACTTGAAACATTTTCATAATAAACTTGGACTTAGGTCCATGCATCTTCGAAACATTTTCATAAATAAATTTCAATCAATTTAATAATACCTTGACCTTTTTTTTGTGAGAATACTAAAAGTCAATCAATCTCATTTCAAACCATTTTTCCACTTTGGCTTTTATCTTTAAACTTTTCACAAAAGATTAGACTCTTGTCAATCCTTGTAGTGATGCAAACAACTATACTTCTACAATATGTAGTGAAGTGAGATATTTTCCACTTGGGTGTTGAGTGAGGCATTGTTGATTTTAAAATCCAAGCCATATCCTCCACTTTGAGATGATGCAAATTCTCCTTTCTCATGATTGTGGGTAGTAAGTATGTTTTTCACACGGACAATTGCGATGATGTCTTATCTCATAAAATAAACCAACACACTTGTGTTTCAAATTTTTAAAAGAGGAACTACGTGTACCCTGATCCCCTATTGCACGAAAGGTGGTACGTATGCACTAAAGGTTCGCAACCGCGACGGGTGCAAAAATCATAAAAATATTTCTTTTCTCACCTCCACCATCCATTTTATATACAACACATTTTTATAGCCAAAATATACATATTTTTCAAAGAGGTTCCTGCGGAGTACCGTAGATGTTTAGGGTTCTAATATCTTCCCTTTGCATAACCAACCCCCTTACCTTGAATCTTTCCCCCTCTTTTTGGGTTATTCACTCTTTTCCCATTCCTTTGGAAACAATAAAGTGCAGTGGCGATTTTTATTTTTATTTGTATAAAGTCTAGTCAATCCAATGGCTTAGTCTTGCACATTTCTACCGCTACAGAAAAAATGGCGACTTCACTGGGGAAAGATTGACCTCTTGCTGGTCCATCCCTAAGTGGGTTAAACCTATATTTGTTTATATCTGTATATGTGCTATTGTTGTTTATGTTTTATATTTTGTATATATGTTTGTCTGGATTTTCGTGGTTTACAGGGTGCTTGGTGATTACTCATAAGTCCTATACCCGGACTTGGGCAAACTTTAAGATAGGACGGGCAGTATAGTCATGTTAACTTTGAGGGAGTAATCCCAAAAAAGGAGGCATGATATCCCCCACTCAGTGGAGGCCCCTTTGATTGTACTGTCGTTTACCGAGTAATCGGGAAGACGTACTGCTTTCGACCCGGGAGCCTGCCGAAGCTGAGGACCGTAGATTACCTAACCCCTCTTGGCCTTTTAGGTGTAGTGCGGAAACTATAACGGAGTAATTCGGAAGTAGTTATCACGCGATACTACTCTCGGACGAGTCTTTCTTGAGAATATTACTAATTACCGAGTTAATCGGGAAGTTGGTAATATCCGAAGGAAGGATGTAGACTCTCAGAACCTCTAGAACCTTGTTCGGCAGGTGATAACTTTTTAGACCAATACCTTATGGGTAGTACCTTCGACCTCATTCTCGTGACGTTGAACCTATGAACCCTATATGAGTGATCTTGTGTGTGATTATTGCATCATGCATCCATGCACTCATAAGCATCTTTTGAAAAAAAACAATATTTCAAGGGATTTAAAGGTTGACTATTTGTGGATATCTCAGGTACTTTTAAACCATGGATTCTGGAAAGAGAAAGACTGAGAAATACAGTTTCAAGGATCCTAAGATAGATGAGTTGATCGGTCTAATTCCCGAGATTGAGTGTTCTGCATACTTTCGAAAGAAGTATGGATCCATTATTCCTCTCATGAAGCTGAAGATGAAGGAGGGTTTTCTCTCAACTTTGGTCCAGTTCTATGATCTGGTGTATCACTGCTTTACTTTTCCCGATTATCAGTTGATGCCAACACTGGAAGAGTATTCCTATCTATTGGATTTACTTGTTACCAATCGCGTTCCTTTTACTGGTTTGGAGGGTGAGCCAAAACCACATGAGATTGCTGCTTTGATTCATTTGGGAAAGTCTGGGGTGGAAGCTCATATGACTACCAAAGGAGGGATTAGAGGATTACCATCTCAGTTCTTATTGGAGAAAGCTCGTTACTTTGCCAGGATGAAGAGTACGGTTGCTTTTGAGGCCATCTTTGCTTTACTCTCCTATGGATTATTCTTATTTCCTAATGTGGACAAGTTTATCGACATTAACGCTATCAAGATTTTCATGATTGGGAACCCGGTTCCTACACTGTTGGGTGATGCTTATTACTCTGTTCATCTTCGGAATTCTTATCATGGGGGAATGATTATCTGTTGCACGCCTTTGTTGTATCAGTGGTTTACCTCTCATATGCCTCAGTCTGACGCTTTTTGGGATGTCAAGAAGGAACCCTGTTGGGCTCCTAAGATCATGGAACTTACTCACTCGGATATTGATTAGTATCATCGAGCTTACCAGGATGCGGAGATTATTGACAGTTGTGGTAGTTTCCCCAATGTGCCTCTTCTTGGTACAAAGGGAGGAATTAACTATAACCCTGTTCTTGCACGGCGACAACTTGGTTATCCGATGAGGGATAAACCAAACAATATTAATCTGAGTAGTTTCTTTCTGAAGGAAGGAGAAGACCACTCCTCCCTTATTAGATGATCTAGAAGAGCTACAACTTGCTTTGGTTAGGATGCAACAGGAAAGGGATGCTTGGAAGAACAAGTTCCAGACTTTAGAGAGTTCCTACATAGCAGACCTGAAGGAGAGAGATGATTTAATCGAGATTCTTGAGAGTCGAGCAGTAGAGTCTATGGAGAGGCAAGGAGATTTATTTTCTCCTAAGCCTCAAACATGTGTTGTTTGTTCACTTCCTGATTCAGATGATTGGAAGGAGGTTGCCATCAGACATGGGGAAGAAAACCAGAGGTTGAGAGCTCAGATTGCCAGGCTCACAGGGAAGCGCATTCGTACAGATTGATATCTATCAGTTCCTTTTCTCAGGATTTTAGATTGTATTTTCATCTTGTACTTGGGATCATTGAAACTTGTAACCCATTTCGAAGTTATTATAATAAAAGTTTTCAGTATTTCAAATGCGTTATTATTTTGATGTTTGCAATATGTCTGTAAATCTTAAATCCCTTGAAATATTAAATGATGAAATAATAATAATCATATACATTGCATATCATGCATCATATTGCACATGTTTTTGCATTTGTTATGCATATCCAGATGCCTTACCCAGCTTCTTTACTTCATTCAGCAAGCTGACTCATGACTACAACACTCGGGCTAATTTCAAAAAGAAGATGGACAACTTAGAAAAGGAGAATCGCGAGCTACGCGAAGAAGTTTCTGCTTTGAAGGCTGGCTTGGACAACTTGATTACTCTGATGGAAGCTCTGGTGGTTGCTCAGAATCAGCCACCGAGTTTTCAACCTCAACCAACAAGGGCAAGTACTAAAGTTCTGACTGTTCCTGTATCCGCTACTCTGGCTGTTGTTCAAAACCGTATGCCTCAGGGTTATCCGTGGGGAATGCTAGAGAATTTTTCACATGAAGGTTTAAATCTGGGTCCTCAAGATGCTCCAGTGGTTCCAAATGTTGTTACTCCTTCACCTCCTGTGGTGCATACTGTTCCTGCTGCACCTCCTTCGATGAGTTTGGTTCCGTTTGTTAATGAAGATGTGTGTCGTCCTTTCCCTCCGCCGAGTGAAGACTTGGGTCTTTATGACATAATGGATGATTTCCAAGAGCAGTTTGATAGAATTCAAAGAGAGATGAAGGCTCTTAGGGGAAAAGAGTTGTTCAGGCAGAATGTGAATGAGCTGTGTTTGGTCCCGAATGTTAAAGTGCCTGCTAAGTTCAAGGTCCCAGAATTTGAGAAGTACAAGGGCAACACTTTCCCACGTGCTCATTTAGTGATGTATGTGAGAAGGATGTCTACCCATACTGATGATCAGCGTCTGCTGATTCATTTTTTCTAGGATAGTCTGACTGGTGCTGCGTTGAAATGGTACATGAGTTTAGACAGCGTCAACATCCATACTTTTAATGATTTGGGAGAAGCATTCATTAAACAATACAAGTACAATGTGGACATGGCGCCTGACTGTGACCAGCTTAGGGCCATGGTTCAGAAAGACAGAGAATCATTCAAAGAGTATGCGCAGAGATGGCGCGAAGTGGCTGCACAAGTGATTCCGCCCATGGAAGAGAAAGAAATGACCAAGATTTTTCTAAAGACGCTAGGAGCTTTATACTAAAGAAAGAATGGTAGCAAGTGCCCCAAGTGATTTTACAGAGATGGTAGGAATGGGTGTCCGCCTAGAAGAGGCAGTAAGAGAAGGCCGTTTGACAAAGGGTGAAGGATCTGGAGGTGTGAAGAAGCCATCTTACGGGTTTACAAAGAAGAAAGAGGGGGATACAAATGCTGTTATGCAAGAGAGAAAGGTAAATGCTCCTAGAAGGAATTATCAGCATCATCAGCAAGTCGCCTCAGTTACTCCTGTTATGAATGCCGCTCCAACTACCGTTGCTTATCAGAGACCATCCCAGCAGGGGAATCAAGGGTATAATTAGAGAAGGGAGAACTATGATCCTATTCCCATGAGCTATGCATACCTATTACCAGCATTGGTTCATAAGAAGTTGGTCCAGACACGACCACCTCCTGCTGTACCATCACCATTGCCATGGTATTATAAAGCAGACCAGACGTGTGCCTTTCATCAGGAAGCACCAAGGAATAGTGTTGAGAATTGTTATCCTTTGAGGACTGAAGTGAAAAGGTTGTTGAAGTCTGGAATTTCATCTTTCAAAGACGTGGAACCTAATGTGAAAGACAATCCTCTACCCAAGCACGGGGGAGTGAATGCTGTGAATATGGTGGCCGGTTTTCCAGGCGACTTTCGAATTTTTGACATTAATCTGGTTAGAGGGGATTTGGTGAAGATGCACGAAGATCTCTGTAAATTCAGTTATTATACACATGACCATATCGGTTGTGCTGTTTGCAGTACAGATATACAGGGTTGCGAGAAGATAAATGCTGATTTGCAGGAGATGATGGATGAAGGTTTAATCCATATAATCAAGCCTAGGGCAGAATATGAAGAGGAAGTGAATATGGTTTCTGGATGTCCGGGTGAATTCAGAATTTTTGATGTGGATCGTTTGAATGAGGATCTAGTGCAGTTACATGCTACCTTCTGCCATACTGTTGGTCAGGTGGAACACTAATATGGATCTTGCATAATTTGTTGTCGAAATCCCCGAGGATGTTCTGTTGTGAGGGAAGGTGTTCAGTTGCTGTTAGACAATGGAACCATCAAGATCACAGGTCAGAGAGATGATTATCATGAGATTGATATGGTTGAAGTCTGTTTGATGGAAGAGTCAAAGGAAGAGTATGCCTCCACAGATGAGTATTTCTCTTCAGACGAAGATTTGTTTGTCGGAAATGAATTTTTGATGGCTGATTATGTTGAGGAAGGGTTGAATGTCATTGTACCTTGTTTTGGTGCACCCACTCATCTTGAGGTGGAGTACCATAGCAAACCAGTTGTTGCCCCATTGGTAATTAGTCTGCCAGGTCATGTTCCCTATGAATCAGATAAGGTTGTGCCTTACAAATACAACGATATGATCTTAGAAGATGGGGTGGAGATTCCCATCCAGCCGATGCCAGATGTTGGAAATATAGCTGATAATAGCAGAGTGACCCGTAGTGGTCGTGTATTAGCGCCGGTCATTCGAAGAGATGTTGTTGCTGGAAAGAAGATTGCTGAGAATAATGAGCCTAAGAAGTCTGCAGGAGGGACTAGTGGAGCTACATTAGATAAAGAAGTGGATGATATCTTGAAGATAATTAAGATGAGCGATTACAGAATTGTAGATCAGCTATTGCAGACTCCTTCAAAGATATATATTCTAGCCTTATTGATGAATTCCTATGCTCATAGAGAATTGCTAATGAGAGTACTAGACCAAGCTTTTGTAGAGAATGACATGCCATTAGATCAATTCAACAGCGTAATTGGAAACATTACATCATGTAATAATTTGAGCTTCTATGATGATGAGTTACCAGATGAAGGGAGGAATCACAACCTGGCCCTCCAAATATCCATGAACTATAAGAATGATTCGCTGTCCAATGTGATAATTGATAACGGATCCGTGCTGAATGTCATACCGAGAAGTACCCTCTTGAAGTTAAAGTATCAAGGAACATCTATGCGCCCGAGTGGAATCATTGTGAAGGCTTTTGATGGGTCGAGGAAATCTGTCATCGGTGAAGTGGACTTACCCATCCATATAGGACCATATTTGTTCTTGATAACCTTCCAGGTTATGGATATTATTCCCGCATATAGTTGTTTGCTTGGACGACCATGGATACACGAAGCAGGGGCTGTCACTTCAACTCTGCATCAGAAGCTAAAATTTGTGCGTGAAGGGAAGGTAGTGATCATAAATGGGGAGCAGGCGTTGTTGATATCCCATCTATCCTCTTTCAGTATTGTAGAAGTGGATGAGGTTGCTATTGGAACCCAATTCCAAGCCCTATCCATTGACAACATAAGGAGGAATGAGAATTCTGTAGTTTCCCTGAAGGACGCGCAGCAAGTTGTACGCAATGGTCATAATGCAGTTTGGGGATGACTGGTGGATCCACCCGTGAACAAGAATAGAACAGGTTTGGGTTTTTCTTCGAAGAATGGCAAAGGCGAAAGTTTTAAGTTAAAGTCTCTAATGAACAGTTATCATGATGTTTTCCGCAGCGGAGGCTACCTCCATCCAATTGGTTCTGGAATCAATGTTGTTGAAGAAGATGAAGCAGAGCAGGAAGTACCAAATTTTGTGACGCATGGAGTCCGAGTTCAGAATTGGGTCACCATTGATGTTCCTTCTTGCATACATATTTCAAAGTAATTTGTTTTGTTAATCTGTTTCTTTCTTTGAAAAGCTTTCACTCCGCCCAAGGTGAAAGTATTGTATGGGCTTATCCGTTTGCTTTGATTTTTAAGATCATTAATAAAAGTTGTCTTTGCTTCCAAAAATATGTCTTTATTTTCGCTTTTTCTTGGGAAATGGTAATCAAATAAAAAACCCTTTCAAAATAAATGATAACTGAAAATTAATCTGCATGATCACTTGTTATATGTGTCAGTTTCTAAAAGCAATAATAAATCATATGTGCAGATTAATTAAAAAACCTGTTGAATACAATGACCCTGCACCCTCTCCCAACTTTGAATGTCTTGTGTTTGGGGCTGAAGAAGAAGATTATGATGAGATTCCAGAATAGGTCTCACGGTTGCTTGAGCACGAGGATAATACCATTCAGCCATATAAGGAGCCTTTGGAAGTGATTAATTTGGGTTCAGAAGAAGATCCGAAAGAGATTAAGATTGGAGCATTGTTGCATCTTGATGTGAAGAGCGGGTTAATTGAGCTGTTGAAAGAGTATGTGGATATTTTTGCTTGGTCTTATCAAGACATGCCTGGTCTAGATACAGACATTGTTGAGCATCATTTGCCATTGAAGCCAAAGTCCACCAGTTAAACAAAAGTTGAGAAGAACCCACCCAGATATGGCAGTAAAGATCAAAGAGGAGGTCCTAAAGCAGATTAATGCTGGTTTTCTTGTGACGTCAGTGTATCCTCAATGTATTGCCAATATTGTCCCAGTACCGAAAAAAGACGGAAAAATCCGCATGTGCGTAGATTACAGAGATCTAAATAAAGCTAGTCCAAAAGATGATTTTCCATTGCCTCACATTGATATGTTAGTCGATAGCACAACAAAATTCAATGTATTCTCGTTCATGGACGGATTTTTCGGGTATAATCAAATAAGAATGGCTCCAGTGGACATGGAAAAAACAACATTTATCACACCCTGGGGAACATTCTGTTACAGAGTGATGCCCTTCGGGTTGAAGAACGCTGGTGCAACGTACCAGAGGGCTATGACAACCCTATTCCATGATCTGATGCATAAGGAAATTGAAATATATGTTGATGATATGATTTCCAAATCCCAAACTGAAGAAGGGCATATAAAAGATTTGTTGAAGTTGTTTCAGCGTTTGAGGAAGTTTCGTCTCCGCTTGAATCCAAATAAATGCACCTTCGGAGTTAGATCGGGGAAATTGTTGGGTTTTATTGTTAGCCAGAAAGGAATTGAAGTTGATCCTGATAAAGTCAGAGCAATTCAAGAAATGCCAGCACCAAGAACTGAAAAGCAAGTCAGGGGTTTCCTCGGGCGTTTGAATTATACTTCCAGATTCATTTCCCACATGACTGCAAAGTATGAACCGATATTTAAGTTGTTAAAGAAAGATCAAGGTTGTGTATGGACGGATGACTGCCAAAGGGAATTTGAGAGTATTAAAGAGTACCTGCGTGAACCTCCTATCTTGCTCCCTCCCGTAGAAGGAAGACCGCTGATTATGTATCTAACGGTGTTAGATAAGTCCATGGATTGTATTCTGGGACAACAGGATAAAACGGGAAAGAAAGAGTTCGCCATTTATTATCTCAGCAAAAAGTTCACTGATTGTGAGTTGCGGTATTCCATGCTAGAAAAGACATGTTGTGCTTTGGCCTGGGCGGCAAAGCATTTGCGGCAGTATATGTTGAATCATACCACTTGGTTGATCTCCAAAATGGATCCAATCAAGTATATTTTTGAGAAGCCTGCTCTTACGGGGAGAATTGCCCGCTGGCAGATGTTGTTGTCTGAATATGATATTGAGTACCGCACTCAAAAAGCTATTAAAAGTAGTGTGTTGGCAGATTACCTTGCTCACCAACTGGTGGAAGATCATCAGCCTGCAGAATTTGAATTCCCTGATGAGGATGTAATGTTCTTGAAAGTGAAAGATTGTGATGAACCATTGCCTAAGGAAGGCCCTGACCCTGAATCTTGTTGGAGTATGATTTTTGATGGAGCGGTGAATGCTTATGGTAAAGGAATTGGTGTTGTGATTGTCACTCCTCATGGATCGTACATTCCTTTTACTGCGAGGCTAACATTTGATTGCACTAATAATATGGCGGAATATGAGGCTTGCATCATGGGTCTTGAGGAAGCTATTGATCTCAGAATCAAAATTCTAGATGTGTATGATGATTCAGCTTTGGTAATAAATCAGATTAAAGGAGAATGGGATACTCGTCACCCTGGCTTGATCCCTTACAAAGATTATGCTAGAAGATTGCTACCCTTCTTCAATAAAGTTAAATTCCATCACATCGCTAGAGATGAAAATCAAATGGAGGATGCTCTGGAAACTCTGGCTTCCATGTATCAAGTGAATTCTTGGAATGATATACCTCGTATTACAGTTCGACGGCTGGATAGGCCCGCTCATGTGTTTGCGATAGAGGAGGTAGCAGATGAAAAACCTTGGTATTATGATATCAAGCATTTTCTTCAGACTCAGGAATACCCGATTGGTGCATCGAGGAAAGATAGAAAGACATTGAGAAGATTGGCAGGCAGTTTCTTCCTCAGTGAAAATGTGCTATACAAGAGAAATTATGACATGGTCTTGCTCAGATGCGTGGATAGACACGAAGCAGACATGTTGATGCATGAGATTCATGAAGCTTCATTTGGCACTCATGCTAATGGACATTCGATGGCTAAAAAGATGCTAAGGGCAGGTTACTATTGGTTGACAATGGAATCTGATTGTTGCAAATTTGCAAAGAAGTGCCATAAATGCCAGATTTATGCAGATAAGATCCATGTGCCTCCCCATGGCCTTTCTCTATGTGGGGTATTGACATGATCGGGATGATAGAACCCAAAGCTTCGAATGGACACCGTTTCATTTTGGTAATGATTGACTACTTTACCAAATGGGTAGAGGCTGCTTCTTATGCCAATGTTACCAAACAAGTGGTTGTGCGTTTCATGAAAAACAATCTGATATGCCGGTATGGTGTGCCGAGTAGAATCATCACTGACAATGGCTCAAATTTGAACAACAAAATGATGACAGAACTGTGTGAAGAATTCAAGATTGTCCATCACAATTCGTCTCCATACAGGCCAAAGATGAATGGGGTTGTTGAGGCTGCTAATAAGAATATCAAGAGAATTATCCAGAAAATGGTTATTACTTATAAGGATTGGCATGAAATGCTCCCTTTTGCTCTGCATGGATATCGAACATCTGTCCACACTTCAATAGGAGCAACCCCATTCTCCCTGGTATATGGAATGGAAGCTGTACTCCCTGTTGAGGTAGAGATTCCCTCGTTGCGTGTGATAATGGAAGCCAAGTTGACAGAGGATGAATGGGTCCAGAACATGTTTGACCAATTAAATTAGATTGAAGAGAAGAGGATGACAACTTTATGTCATGGGCAGTTATATCAGAAAAGAATGAAGAAAGCATTTGATAAAAAGGTTAAACCTCGTGAATTCAGAGAAGGCGACCTCGTGCTCAGGAAGATCATGTCTTTTAACACTGATTCTAGGGGCAAGTGGACTCCCAATTTTGAAGGCTCGTATGTTGTCAAGAAAGCCTTCTCTGGTGGTGCATTAATTCTTGAAACTATGGATGGCGAGGAGTTCCCACGTCCCATGAATGCTGACGCAGTCAAGAAATACTTCGCCTAAAGAAATAAAAGAACAGCTCGCTAAGTTGAAAACCCGAAAGGGCGGCTTAGGCAAAAAGGAGCGTCTCGGTAGGTTGAAAAGCCGAAAGGACGGTCTAGGCAAAAATTAGAGACATAAACATAATAAATTTCCCGCTAAGTTGAAAACCCGCAAGGGCAGCTTAGGCAAAATTTAGGGATTTTTCTTGGCAAGTAACTACGTCAGACAAGACTTGATCGTTGAAGCAACAATCTTCTCGGATCCTTACCATACTTCAACAAAAGCTGCTGCTCAGGACTTCAAAAGTTGTTAGGGTAATGGTGGTCATTGTATCTCAATGTATCTTTTCCATTATATATTACCATTTCCCAAACTTTGTAATTATCCATGGAGTCTCGCCATTCGCAGACTACCATTCTATTAATAAAATTCGAGCTTTTGCCCAATTCTTTGTGTTCTTATTTTTATTTAGCTTGCAAAGACTTCATTTATTACTGATAATAACTTTCAAAGCAAAAAGATTAAAAAATCAAAATTGACTTTTCAAAAAGAAAGACATCTTTACAATTCAATTTACTTTGGGATTTATGATGGAACAATGACAACAAAAATGACGATCCCTGGTATGAACAAACTCTGGTTGTTTTAAGAATATTTACTTCCTTCGTGAAGGTTTTTCTCAGGTCATCTTGTTGGTATATACGCAATCTTTGTGTGTTTCTCAGATAATTAAAGACGATACCAGTTGGCGTAAGGTACAATATTAAGTTTGTGATCCCATGATCCCCGACCAAGTCTTGGTTCGCTTTTGATTTTGGGTTTGCATGGTCAGAAGCCTCTGTCCCAGGTTCCCCAGCGAAGTTTTCCCTCATATGATGAAAGGTTTTATTCCCTTGGTGTGCTAAGATATCGCTCTTTTTGCAGTATTGGCATTAGTGTTGACTTCTTGATCTCCCAAGAAGACTACACCAGGGCATCTTTTGTTGGAATAGGTTTGGATTATATGAAGACTCAATCTAGTATTTTCCAGTGAAGGCCTTGTTTATTTGATAAAAATCCTTTTTCCCCAGTGAAGAACGTATCTTGGTTTCCCCTCGATGATGTGGTGTCGCCCTCCCCAATGAAGTCAACATGAAGTCCCCGGTAGAGGTCTCGATGATGAAGTATTGTCTCCCTTAGTGAAGTCTGTATGTTTTTCTTCCTTCAAAGTGGTCCTGATTTCCCCAGTGAATGTTTTGACAATTTGGTTTCCATTTGCCTTATTCACAATCAGTATCGAAATCCCCAGTAGGAGTACGGATTGTGAAACATTTGTTTTCCCCATGGAAGTCTGTGTGTTATTCCCTGGGAAGGTTATCCCAGGGCATATCTTGTTGGAATGAGTATTCATGAGGAAAAGTTTTCAATCCTCAGTTTTTTCTCTCCAGGGAAGTGGGTTTGAATTCCTCAGTGAGGTTTGGTTGTCTCGGCGTCAGTCTGCTTTATTTGAGACTAGTTTTGCAATCTTCAGCAGGCACGTTGTTTTTGGAAAACTGGTTTCTCCGATGAAAATGGAAGAAAGATGTTCTATCCCGGTATCTGTTTGATTTAGCTACATCCGGATTATGTTTCTCCTCAGTGAAGTTAGGACAGACAATAGGTTTGGTTTTCGCAGTTGCTTTTACCTTTCTTGTATTGATCTTTCTGGTTGAAGTTTAGACCAATGTTGTTAGCACCTGAGGCAGTTTTGTTCGATTATGTATCCTTTTACCAGTATATGCACGATATCACTCACACATTCATACATGCATCATGCATTGTTACAAATCATTTTTTATTGACATTGTGTTCAAACCTTCCTGCAGCGCTCCTTGCCTAGTTGGATTTGGTTTTCCCTCTTGAGTTTATTTCTCAAAGGATGTATCCTCTTTGGCAGTCTTGCTCCAGTTTGTTTCTAATTGGATTCGTGGTTGCATGACAATATTATTTACTCTGGATTTCTGAGGACTTTGAGCTTTGATTTGTGCATTTATTTTGCACAAAAAGACTTTATCTCTTCAGCAGGAATAATGTGGCATTTCCCCAGGAAGTCATATCTCATTTCCCCAGGAAGTCATATCTCATTTCCCCAGGAAGCCACATTTCTATCCCCAGAAAGTCGTTTCTTTTTGCAATCCTCCATGATAACAAGCAACAAGTATCTTTGTTTGAGCAACCCGTGCTTCCCTGTACAAGTCGACGTAACTTTTTTGCTATTTACTCTATGAGTGGTTAGCTTGCAGTTCGTCGTCAGTTTACGCCAGTGGATGGCAAGACTTTCAAATTCACAGAAATTGCTCGTTGTGAAATCTTTGCAAGTGGAAGTCTCTTTATTTGAGACAGCTTACATATTACCCTTTCCAGGCGGAATTCCTTGGTTAAGGAAGAAGTTGAGACCTGTTCTAGGTGAAACACCAGAAGTTTGGGGAACATATGATATTTTCAAAATCTACCTTCAGTGAATGTTGGTAGTGCATCGGCAGTGAACGTCGGTGTTTCTTATCTTTTTGCTATCATCAGTGAACGGTGGTAGTTCTTCGTCAGTGAACGGTGATGGTATGATATTTTCAAAATCTACCTTTAGTGAATGTTGGTAGTGCATCGGCAGTGAACGTCGGTGTTTCTTATCTTTTTGATATCATCAGTGAACGGTGGTGGTTCCTCGTCAGTGAACGGAGATGGTATGATATTTTCAAAATCTACCTTCAGTGAACATTGGTAGTGCATCGGCAGTGAACGTCGGTGTTTCTTATCTTTTCGCTATCATCAGTGAACGATGGTGGTTCCTCGTCAGTGAACAACGATGGTATGATATTTTCAAAATCTACCTTCAGTGAACGTTGGTAGTGCATCGGCAGTGAACGTCGGTGTTTCTTATCTTTTTTCTATCATCAGTGAGCGGTGGTGGTTCTTCGTCAGTGAACGGCGATGGTATGATATTTTCAAAATCTACCTTCAGTGAACGTTGGTAGTGCATCGGCAGTGAACTTCGGTGTTTCTTATCTTTTTGCTATCATCAGTGAACGGTGGTGGTTCCTCGTCAGTGAACGGCGATAGTATGCTATTTTCAAAATCTACCTTCAGTGAACGTTGGTAGTGCATCGGCAGTGAACGTTGGTGTTTCTTATCTTTTTGCTATCATCAGTGAACGGTGGTAGTTCCTCGTCAGTGAACAGCGATGGTATGATATTTTCAAAATCTACCTTCAGTGAACGTTGGTAGTGCATCGGCAGTGAACATCAGTGTTTCTTATCTTTTTTCTATCATCAGTGAACGGTGGTGGTTCCTCGTCAGTGAACGGCGATGGTATGATATTTTCAAAATCTACCTTCAGTGAACGTTGGTAGTGCATTGGCAGTGAACGTCGGTGTTTCTTATCTTTTTGCTATCATCAGTGAACGGTGATAGTTCCTCGTCAGAGAACGGCGATGGCATGATATATTTTCTCTTCTACCTTCAACTATTGAGTTGGTAGTTTACCGTCATCTGTGAGTCGGTATATCTTCTTCTCTCTACCTTCAGTGAACGTTGGTAGACATCGGCAGTGAACGTCGATGCTTGTTATCCTCCTCTCTGGTTCTATTCTTTTGGTCCACCAGTGATTTATTTTCCTGGTGGGGTTGCTCCTTTGTTTCTTCATTTTTGTGGCATCCCTAGTGTTACCTTGCGTCTCTTTTGTTCTGTTCATATGCATCCATAATCATAAGCATTGCATGGCATCTTAGAGACAAAAATAGGGCTTGTTTTATATTTAAGTATCTTCAATCGCGTCGACATGAAGATTTGTAACCTTCGTATCTCCGGATAGAAGACACTTAAATAAGGGCAGCTGTTGTACCCCAATTTTTACCCCTAAGATTCCTCTATCATATCATATCAACTCGATCATAACAAGATCACATTAGGGTTGGTTCTTCCTCTTTTTTCCTATATTTAAGTTTGCTCTTGAGGAATCTCCAAGCACCTTGGTTGTGTATTTTGTATATGTGTTGTTGACTAACTTCTAATCAAAATACAACAAATATTTGTCTTTGTCTTTGTATATTTTTGTTTTGTAGGTACCAAGTCGAAGCATCTGACAAATAAGGATTTCTGGTATTATTTTCCTAAAATCTCTATTTGCAAAGAAAAAGAATTAAAAATTTTCATTTTTTTCACTGATGCAATCGATTGCTCTTAAAGTGCAATCGATTGCACATAGTGTATTTTGCGCCATTTTTGAAAAAAATACACTGCAATCGATTTGCACTGTAGTGCAATCGATTGCACAGCGTGAAAATTAAAAAAAAAATCAGCATTTTAAACTTGTCAAATTTTGCCTCCAATTTTCCTTCACTTTTGAAAGATGTATCATTAATTCAAATTTTAGTGCCAATCTTTCATTTTTAAAAAGAATTATCATTAATTCAAATTTTGGCTCTAATATTTGAAAGAATTATCATTAATTCAAATTTTGGCTCTAATTTTTGAAAGAGTTATCATTAATTCAAATTTTGGCTCCAAGAATCAATTACCAAATTACCACTAATCCCAATCCTAAAAATCTATAAATAGAGCTCTCATTTCATTCAAATTTCAAGCTTTTGATAGCCAAATCCACCTTGCTAAAAAATCTCTCAATTCTCTCCATCTACCAAATTCACTCAAAGCTCCATTTTCAAAAATTTAATAAGCTTTACATTGAAGCTTACTAATCTTTGAGCTAAACCTTCATCTAAACACTTTTTCTCCATTAATTCTCTACATCCAAGCTTGGTCAATTTATTCTTGTGGTTGAATTGAAGCAAATTATTGAAGCTTACTAATCTTTGAGCTAAACCTTCATCCAAACACTTTTTCTCCATTAATTCTCTACATCCAAGCTTGGTCAATTCATCTTTCACAATGTGATCTCTTTGTGATCTTTGGGATTGATTCTTTGAGCATTATTTTGTGATTTCAATGGTGTTATTTTCTCATAATTTGATAGAATTTTTGTGCTCAATTGGATCCATGATCATAAGGTGTTTGATGGAAAGTTTGAACAAGAAATTGCCGTTTTAAAATGTTGTTTTTGCTACTGTAACTGTGTGCAATCGATTGCACAGAAGCAATTTCACGCAGATTTTTGAAAATTGTACTGTGTAAATCGATTTACACAATAGTTCCATCGATTTACACAGGGACAAAATGCATTTTTTTGCCTTGTTTTGGGGCAGCTTTGATCCAAAATGCTTTTTCTACTCATCCCTTTTGATTGTTGGTTTGGATTGCAATTTTAAATGTCCATTTTGTCTTTAAACTCAATGGACTTTGTGATGTAGATGAAGTTGGATAAATGTTCATCAATTCAAATCTACCTAAGAGTGAATTATTTAATTCATTTTTGGTGCTTTGGATTAATGATATGTTTAGTGCTTTAATCCATCTAGAGGAGTGGTTGAATTTAAAGATGAAAGAATTTTGAAATGGTGATCCAAATTAGCTTATCATTTCCCTCCCTCTTCATCTTATCCCTTTCTTTTTTTAATTGTGCTACATGTTAAGGGATGATGATCTCTATATCATTTATCCAAACATGAAGTACATAGATTGCTATTGACCGGCCTCAAAATAGGTGTGGCTTCTACATAAGTCCACTTACGATTGCTTAACATAGCGCTAAATTTTGTCCCGATTCGAATAAATGATCATTCGTGGCCCAAACTTATGATTGCAAGCCCAAGTATGTTAATTTGATCTCTTTGATCCAATAACCTTGAGATTCATTGTATGGAGGCTTTGGTTCTACCAATCCTCTAATGGATCTATAACACCTTTGGTCAACGTGGATCAGTTAAACATCGTTGATCATTACATGTTGCCTTGTGAGAATTCCAAAATGGATGATATACTTGACAAAAAGCAAATGAAACTTGTTGTGTGGAGGCTTTGGTTCTACCAATCCTCTAATGAGTTCCAAATTCAAGTTTCTAGATGGTCATCCAACTAACCACTAATTACTAACAATTAACTTTACATTACGCTTTTATTTTCATGCTTTATGTACCATTTACTTTTAGCATTTTACATTTCATGCTATTTTCATCTTTGCTCACTTGAGCATTTACTTTTATGTCATTTTTATTTTGCTCACTTGAGATTTTCTTTATTTTTAAAGACACCTAATAATCAACATGAACCATAAAAATCATTAATGATACTTGGACTACATGGTTACTATCCTTTGCATTATTGAGTGATGGGCTTCTTGGACTTAGGATTAGAGACCTTGGCCTATCTTGGAGATTTTGTGACTTTATTTGATATTTTGTCTGGAGTTCTTGAGGTTTACCTCAAGACATTGGGTTGTTTTTTTATTTTGTGTGCAGGTTATTGAGATTACGATCTTTGTTTGTAATTTGGAATTCACCCGTATACAACCGTTACTCTGCCCAATTTTTTGAAGACTTAAAACAATTGAAGTTTGGTTCTCTCAAGAGGTCTAGTATCTTTGCTTGCTTGGTTTCAATCCGAAGAATAGGAATTATATATTGACTCATAATGTCAAGTATCGGCTTCTTGTTGGTTATATGGTTCTTATCCCTAGATTTTACCTTATGCTTTAGGATAGCCTCTTCTTCTCCTCCCATCTTCTTTAATTTCAAAAATCTTCTCCCTCCTTTTAAAAAAAAAAACTCTTCTTGTTTTGAAACTTGAAACATTTTCATAATAAACTTGGACTTAGGACCATGCATCTTCGAAACATTTTCATAAATAAATTTCAATCAATTTAATAATACCTTGACCTTTTTTTTTGTGAGAAGACTAAAATTCAATCAATCTCATTTCAAACCATTTTGCCACTTTGGCTTTTATCTTTAAACTTTTCTCAAAAGATTAGACTCTTGTCAATCCTTGTAGTGATGCAAACAACTATACTTCTATAATATGTAGTGAAGTGAGATATTTTCCACTTGGGTGTTGAGTGAGGCATTGTTGATTTTAAAATCCAAGCCATATCCTCCATTTTGAGATGATGCAAATTCTCCTTTCTCATGATTGTGGGTAGTAAGTATGTTTTTCACACGGACAATTGTGATGATGTCTTATCTCATAAAATCAACCAACACACTTGTGTTTCAAATTTTTAAAAGAGGAACTACGTGTACCCTGATCCCCTATTGCACGAAAGGTGGTACATAGGCACTAAAGGTTCGCAACCGCGGCGAGTGCAAAAATCATAAAAATATTTCTTTTCTCACCTCCACCATCCATTTTATATACAACACATTTTTATAGCCAAAATATACAGATTTTTCAAAGAGGTTCCTGCGGAGTACCGTAGATGTTTAGGGTGCTAATACCTTCCCTTTGCATAACCAACCCCCTTACCTTGAATCTTTCCCCCTCTTTTTGGTTTATTCGCTCTTTTCCCATTCCTTTGGAAACAATAAAGCGCGGTGGAGATTTTTATTTTGATTTGTATAAAGTCTAGTCAATCCAATGGCTTAGTCTTGCACATTTCTACCGCTACAAAAATAAAACACACTTTATTAGATAAAACTTGTAACAATGTTTAACAATGCCTTCAAGGCATTACAAAAGAAATCCTGAAAAGAAAATCTAAACTAGAAATAATAAAAGACATCAGAAATCCCATGGTCTCTTTCCCTTCGTGCTGACATAATCGTTGATTGTCCTTTCGTTCTCAAGCTGCCTTGTAAGACTCAGGATCTTCCTCTCCTGCTCAAGATACTTCTCCCTGTAGGTATCCCTTTCTTCCTTCAACTGAATCCAAGATCTCTTCAATGCCCCAAGATCAGTAGGCATGTATGGATGGAGGACCGTATAAGGAAAACCTTCTTCATTAGTATGCTCCACAATCACCGGCAAAACAACTTCATATGGCATCCCCAACTTTTGAGCACGGGCTTGAACCCACTGGAGATAAGGTTGCATCGGGAGAGAAGTCTTCACTCCTAGATCTTGAGGGTCAGACCTGTTCGCCATGCCCCAGGCTCGTATAAACCTTCGACGATGCTCATTCATGTACCCCTTGTAGTCAAAGACAATGTCTGGAAGAAGCAACTCATGGGGACCATCTCTCCGAGCGCGTCCAAACTGTCGTAAAGCCAAACAAGGATTGTAGGTTATTCCTCCTCTAATTCCAAGCAACAGAACATTAGGGTATTCCCCACATCGATCAATGATAGATACTTTTTCCATATCCTTAGAAATCCAAAGGATGTCCGTATGAGAAAGGGACATGATTCTGTAAACCCAACCTACACCTTCCTCATTCTTCAATACAGACTTGGGGAGGTGCGAAATCAACCACCTCGCCAACAGCGGCGTGCAACACATGAGGATTCCCCTTCTCCGTACAGTACGGGTATAGAGAGCATGTAGGATGTCACCTAGAAGAGTAGGCATTGGATTACGAGACATGAAGATCTTAACCGCATTCACATCTATGAAGGAATCTTGATTCGGGAAAAGAACCAAGCCATAGATGAGGATATCCAGGGTGTCTTCAAAAGCTTGAAAGTCCAAGCTATCCCATAACTATTGAGCTTGATCCATCAGAAACTTATCCAAGAAACTTTTAACCCCACTCCGTGTCTCCCAGTTAGACACTACATAAGCCTTTGTCAGGTGTAAATCCGAAGCAATGTCCTCAGGCCTGGGAACCTCCTCCAAACCTGTGAAGGGTGTCTGCTCGAGGATACATATGCCTAATAAATCAGAGAACTCCTCTAAAGTATGGACTAGCTGATAATCCGTGAAGGTAAAACAATGATGCAATGGATCAAAGAACTGGAATAACACACTCATCATTTGCTCATCCAACTTTGAAGTGACCAAACTAAGGAGGTGAACATGTCTTCTAACAAATGAGGAAGTATCAGGAACCTTTAAGACTAACTCTCTGAGCTGAGCAGGGATTTGCACAAAGCTGACTCGAATGGTATTTTTGCGCATAGAAGTCATGATTTGCAAAACAGAACAAACATAAATCCCCTCGGTCTTTGAAATGGTTAGTCTAATGAAATATACATGCTATGTCATGATGCATGATGTCATGATAAAAACACACAACAGGTATCACAGATAGAAAACATGGTAAAGGAAAATAAGTCACACAGTAGCCCTTAAGTTTCAGGATTTCATGGAGTCTAGGTACTACCCTCTTGAAGTTTAGTTGGTTCAACCTGTCCTAATAATAGTAATCGGTTTCTAGAGGTTCTCAATATCACTGACCATCCTCCATCGGTCATGGTTTCAGCTCACGTAATCTTTTCTTGCGGCCGGAACCATCTCAAGAGTATGGTCTCAATGAGTGTAGTATCGAGTATCAACCAGTTCCCAGCTCTATGTTGAGGCCGACTATCTCACTACTTCTTATGGCCAAGTTGGTCAATTATAGGTTCTAAGGTCAGTTGATGCTTAACGACCCATATAGAAGCCCCATATTTCTCCTTGTTCCTTCATAACGGATATCGGTACCAACTAATGTGCCACATCAACGTAGCCACTGCTTCAACCGTATCGGTCTACGTTGTACAGTTCCCTCACAGTCTATTGCTACTTACCTAAAAGGTGTCCCCTAGATCCGAGTTAGGATCTATAGTAACTCTGATACAAAACCCACAAAGATAAAGAAATCAAATCAAACAATAGAAAACAATATGATGAACTAATCCTAAGGTATACCCCACTTATAAACTCCCCAGCAGAGTCGCCAGTTCTGTGATACGGTGGCCAGAACCGAGACTATTTTTAGGAATTGCTGGTTTTTGTTTTGTGTTTGTGTTTGCAAAATGTCGCGGTAAGCAAGAGTCGCCACCGACTTTTATTTTATCCAACAAGGAAAGGAAAAAAGCACAGAAAAATTCCTTTTTCGAGATTTTCTGAGTACGTGGGGTATATTATAGAAAGGGAAGGTATTAGCATCCTTTCTATCCGTAGTTATCTACGGGATCTTAGGTACTTGATCATCAAATTGCTTTTGTGTGTTTGTGTGATTTAAAAAGTTTTTTGACTTCGATTTAACTCTTGCTTTTGTCTTCAAGAGTGTTACGAAGTGTTTTTGAAAGCTTTGTTTAAAAAGAGGTGTGTAAGTCTGAAAAAGTTTATTTGGATTGAGAAAGTACTTAAGAACTAATCTACCTACTCGAAAAAAAGAATTGTTCTATGTTCGTTTCCTTTAGACAATGATATCCCACTATTAGTTAGTAGGTAGCACCGTCGTTGGAGTTTTGAGGGTCAATTCGAAAAGGGATGTACGGTCACTAAAGCAATGTTAGGACGTCTTAGTAGTTACCCTAATGTCTTAGATCAATTATTCGAGGCAACAATATCCGAGGCAACTATTCCGAGGAAACTTTTCCAAGCGGGACTTTGATCTTGATTTGGACAAGAGAGCGACCACTAAAGCATCCTATACTTAATGACCGTTTACCGAAGGCAACCGAAGTGGGAGTATACCCTAGAAGTGTGCATGTGCGAGTGATTCAATTTCAAGTTTATTATCTTTGCACATTTAGGGTTATCTAACTATTTTAAAGTTAATCATACATTCTTGTCATGCATCTCTAATATCATACATCTAACAGTTTAATATTTGCGGAATTTAAAATGCGTAAAATAAGCTAAGCTATTACAAGGCTTCGGGTATTTACATAGCCAAAAACAAAACCTTAAAAATAAAGCGATAAATGAAAGATAAAAGGTCCTAATTAATCTATTACAACTTGTGAGCAATTACATTAATAGGTTAAAAATAAATGATAAAGCGCACGCGGGGAAATTAAGTACCAAAATAATTAGGTTTTTTTAAATTAAGTACCAAAATAATTAGTAATTAAATTAATTAATGAAAAAATAAATAAATGGCCTATTTTTGAGTTTTCGGTTATTTTAAGAAAAAAAGAAAATATAATTAAGTTAGAAACAAAACCCTAATTATTCTAATTGTTTTTTAAATTTATTTACAAAAGGAATTAAAATCACCTAAAAATTAAATAACCTAATTGATTAATATTTGTAAAAAAAAATCTAATTCTAATTGGATGAAAATATTTTTTGTGATTTTTTTTTATAAAAAGAATCATTTTTTATGTGAATAAAAAAAATAACTAAAAGAATTAAACCAAAGAAATATAAAAAATAGAGAAAAGAAAGTTGGGCCTGAAAAGTAATTGGTGAGGTGTATGGCTAGCAATCTGGGCCCAAAAGGAGGTAGTCCATGTTGACTTCCTGGATCCAGTGCGTTGCTTTGACTGAGGCATACCATGGTCCCTCAAATGATGGCCATCAGATTTGGCCATCTGGAGATCCAAAGGTGAGATCTTGAGGGCATATGGTAAGCCCTTATCTTTGTATGCGCGCCTGAACCTGAAAGGAAAAATAATATGCAAGAATGGGGGGACCTGGGATTCGAACCCAGGCCCCAAGGAACTTTCCAAGCGTTCCACTACCAACTGGGCTACCTGCTTTGTTTGTACATAAAATAAGAAATAATCATAATATATATTAATGTGAAAAAGGGCGCCAAATTTCAAATAGGCCAATCCCATGGTGCCAGCTAGTCATCTTTTTCCTTTCTCCGTTGGTAAAAGTCCCAGACTTTTACCTTTGGATCTTTGTCCGTCACTACAAACTGGGCTTGTTCCAAAATCCTCCATGGGCAATATAAATGACATCTAATGCCATGGATAGAACTGTCTTGTCATCCTGAACATCATGGTACCCTTTATGGGGGCTAATTTTGCCTGCACACAAAAAACTTAAAACGAAACCACAAACCCTTACAATGGCAATTCTTTATTCAGTCCATAAAAATGCAATTGGATGATATGGATAGCTTGCAAATGTTCCAAGGATCAAGAATATATAATTATTTTATGCTATAAGTGACAGAATGATGCAATTCGATTTCAAAAATAAATCAATAGCGTGGATGACTTACAGTGGTATTTGGCAATGGAAACTCCTTTTTCTTGATTGGTTTCGGTTGCTTACACTCTCAGGAAGTGATTGGGATGATCAAAGAGTCTTATAGTTGCCTGTAACTATAAATTCGTATCTGCACTTTTTTGGTGTTTTTTAAGTTTTGTTCTTCTTCTTGCGCCTCTCTCCAGCCTTGTTTTTGGTCTGCAATGGTTAAATATATATCAAGGACTGAATTAGGGTTGAAAAGCTCATCTCAATCTTCCTCCATCATTGCTTTTGATTTGGATTTGATACACTTGAAAATCTTTCTAAAAATAGAGCAAACTCAATCTTTTTGTGCACACATAGCCTTTACACGAATTCAATCTCATGCTAGCTGGATATAGGACCTGAAACATGTGCAAAATCTAGAGATTTCAATGCTTTGGATTTTCTCATGATTTGTTTTGATTAAAATTGATTTAATTCAAATAAAAATAAAAATAAATAATAAAAACAAGATAATTACAAGTGGCAAAGGCTAGGGCTCGTGGACCATGCTATCAACTCAAAACAATTGCAAAAAGTTAGGCCCATTAAGCAAAATTTGCAATTTTAGGCATAGTTGACTTTTGACAATTTTGCAAAAAAGGTCAACTTCAACAATGCATAACTTCCTTAATTTTGACTCTTTGAAGGTGTTCTTGGACTTTTTAGAAATATTGAGATGTCCTCTAAGCAACCCTTTTGGTCTCATATCAATTTGGTATTCCATGTTCATGTATGAAGCTTTGACAAAAAAAGTGTTTTTGTTGACTTTTCAAAATGACCTATAATGTCCAAATTCATAACTTTTGGTGAGTGCATATTTTCTACTTGGGAGCTTAAGATGGATTGTATAGCATGGCATCCTATTCAAAATGAGCTTTGGATGGGTCATTTCTCATAAAGTATGATAAAGTTATGCTTGGTCAAAGTTGAGTTGACTTTTCCTACAAAACCCTAATTTAGCAACTTTTGGTTCTTGAGGAATTATGAGAAATCCTTGATGAATCATGATCAAACCTTGATAAAATGATGAAATATACTTCAAAATGAGGATGTTGACCAAAAATATTGAAGTTTGACTGTATGTAGGCCACAGTTGACTTTTGCCCTAGCACAATCGATTTTCAGGTCTTTGAGCAATTGACTGAGCAAACTTCCTCTACAAGGCTTGAAACTTGACATGGATGATCTTGAGAACATATTAGGACAATGTGAGAATTTGGTATCCCTTGGACGCAAGTATCTTGATGCAACATGAAACCCTAATTTGAGGTGGACTGCCTTAAGAGAGAGCTTGTCTGGTCAACCCTTGGACTTCCTTGAGAAACTTGAGGATCTTTCTTGAAATGTCTTGAGAAATATTGGAGGGAAAATTTTGGGGTACAAAAGATGTATGTACCAATCAGTCACCATATCCCAGAGATCAACGTCATGAGTTAGAAAGAAACTTTCGATTATGTCTTTCCAATAATAAAAGTTTTCACCATTAAAGATTGGAGGTTTACCGCTGATTTTGTCTTTTTCATCATGATAATTATTGTTGATGTTCTTACTTGGTCCCTGTTGTACCCCAAAATTTTCCCTCTCATTTTACTCAACAAATGTCAAGTGAGGTCCCCAATTTGCTCAAGATTGCCCAAGAGTTGACCAGACAAACTCTTTCCTAAGGCAGTATACCTCAAATTAGGGTTTCCATCTTCATCAAGATGTGTGAACCACAAAGGACTCAAATGCTCACTATTTTCCTAATATGTTCTCAAGATCATCCATGTCAAGTTTCAAGCCTTCCAGAAGAAGTTCGCTCAGTCAATTGCTCAAATGCCTGAAAATCAACTGTACTAGGTCAAAAGTCAATTGTAGCCCACATACAGTCAAACTTCAAGATTTTTGGTCAACATCCTCATCTTGAAGTATTATCCATCATTTGATCAAGGGTTGATCACGATTCCTCAAGGATTGCTCACAATTCATCAAAACCCAAAAGTTGTTACATTAGGGTTTTATAGGAAAAGTCAACTCAACTTTGACCAAGCATAACTTTCTCATACTTTATCATAAATGACCCATCCAAATCTCATTTTTAAGAGGATGCAATTCCCTACAATTCATCTTCATCTCCCAAGTCCATAATATGCACTCACAAAAAGATATGAATTTTGACATTATAGGTCATTTTGAAAAGTCAACAAAAACACCTTTTGGGTCAAAGCTTCATACATGAACATGGAAGAATCAATTGACATGAGACAAAAAGGTTTGCTTAGAGTACATCCTAAGATTTCTAAAAAGTCAAATACCACCTCTCTAGGGTCAAAATTGAGAGAGTTATGCATTGGCCAAGTTGACCATTTTTGCAAAATTGCCAAAAGTCAAATGTGCTCAAATTTGAATTTTTTTGCTAAATAGGCCCAACTTTTTATGCTTTCACCTCAATTATAATGTGGTCCACGACTCAAATGTTCACTCACCCATTATGTCCTTCATTTTTCAATTTATTTTGATTTTTCATTAATTAAAAAGTGAATTAAATCAAATAAATGATAAAAATTAACAAAGATATGATTTGATTTGTTTTTTGACAGATTGGCAATCAAGATATGCTGAGTTAACAAGATCAAATTGAATTAAGGTCAATTGGTACAAGAAAGGCATGTTTTGGCTCAAAATAGCAACATATCATATAGCTTGCAAATCAAATCAAATCTTGGATAAATGCAAAGATTTAGTCCAAGTTTGTTAACATAATTTACTCTAGGTTATATAGTGAACAATTCCAGATCACAATACATGGGTTAGAAGTCATGAGAGGCATAGAACAAAACTAAAAAAAAAGTTGGCAAAAGTGTGATCCGGTTTTCAGGTTAGGGGACGATTCAAAGCAATTTAAGGCCAGCAATCTCTTCCTGGGCATGCACTGAAGCTATTCCAATCACTCCCAAGTCTTCAAACCATCAGAAACGCAAGCTACACATCACAGTTTGCATCCTCAGAACTCAAACTTGTTCTTATAGTTTTAAACGTTTTCAGTCCAATTTGTTTGCATATACATGTTTATGATCATGCAAGGAAGCTTTTTGATAGCCTGGATTTAAGCTTTGATGCGGGAATAGCTATTTGCCATTACTAGGGTTTGAAAGCTCAAAATTGGGGTTTCCTCTTTCAGGGCAAATTGAGAGGAATTCTGGATACCATTAGACTCAAGGCTTAATTCCTGATTGACCCCTAACTTTGTTTTCAATTTATATTGCCTATATCACATATTTGAATCATGTAGGTTTTTACCTAAAAACCAAATCCGTCAATATAGCTTATAGTGACGGGAAACTGTCGTTGGTAAAAGTATGTTGCCTAAAGCCATGGGACAGTGAGGAAGACGATGGCGTGACAGCATGTAACTGGCCCGTTTGAACTTTTGCGCATTTTTGGTGTGTGGCACTTTGTTTTGTATATTACGTTTTGTTTGCATTATGTTAACAACTACCAATTGTAACGCAGTTGGCAACATGGCATTGGCAAAAGGCATAAGGACCTGGGTTTGATCCCAGGTCCAGACCATTTTCTTTATTTTCTTTTCCTCCAACGGATCCAGCGCGTTGCTCTCCCTGGTGACCACCATACTCCATCAACATCCATCCATTTGATCCAGCTTGTCATCAAATCCAACGCCTAGATAGCAAGAGACCACAATACTCCTCAAGTTAACGCCCACACCTGATCCAACGCATTGACTGGGCTTGGAGCATTTGGGCCAAGAAATTCAGATCTACACCCCCCTCTTCAGCAACACAATCAGGCCCATTCCTAAATTTTTTATTTTCTTATTTTTCTTATTCTTTGCAATTTGTTTATTTATTTTACTTTTTTAAAATCCACTTTTTTTTTATAAAACCTTAAAATCAAGAATTCACAAAAAAAATTAGAATTACGTTTTTTTTATCAAATCAAATTTAATTAATTAGCTTAATTTAATTTAGGGTAACTTTAACTTATTTTTACAATTAAAATCAATTAGAAAACTAGGTTTAAATTCTTGATTTAATTATTTTTCTTTTTTAAAACAAAAACACAAAGAATAGGTTAACTTAATTATTTTTCTTAATTAAAATTAATTAGTAATTAGGTTCTTTTTTTAATTCAATTATTCCTTATTTTTTTTCAAATAACAAAACATGACAAAAAAACATTTTTTTGTAACTGTTTAGGGTTTGTAATAGTTAACTTAGGATTTTTATTTACTGTTTAAATCCCCTATTTTTGGTTATGAAATTAATCCCCCTCCCCGAAGCCTTGTAATAGCTATGTTTATTTTCTCGCATTTTTAATTCCTGCAAATATTTAACTATTTAGATGTATGTTTAGGATTGTATGGAAAGAATGCATGACAAAATTAAAATGGTTAGAAAACCCTAATGTGCAAAGATAATAAACTGAAAATAAATCATTCACACATATTCACTCTTAGGGTATACTCTCACTTCGGTTGCCTTCGGTAAACGATCATTAAAGCATATGGTGTCTTAGTGGTTGCCCTCCCGTCTAAAAATATCAAATATCCCATTCGAATATTGCCTCGGAAACGTTTCCTCGGAAATGTTGCCTCGGAAAATATCTTAAGACTCTAGGGTTACTACTAAGGTGTCCTAATATTTCTTTAGTGACCGTACGTCCCTTTCGAATTGACCCTTACAAATTCCAATGACGGTGCTACCTATTTCTCAATAGTAGGATAGCGTTGTCTAAAGGAAACAAGAATAGAAACGATCTTTTTTCGAGTAGGTAGATGCTAGTAGGTACTTGCTCAAATCAAAACTTTTCACACTTATACTTTTCAAAAAAATGTTTAAAACAACTCCATCACACCCTTGAGGACTGATAAAAGGGTTATCACGAAGTAAAACATTTTTCAAAAACAAGCACACAAACACAAGCAATTTAAAAATGAGCAAGTACCTAAGAGACCATGGAAAACTATGGATAGAAAGGGTGCTAACACCTTCCCTTTCTATAATCTACCCCCCGTACTCAAAATCTCGAAAAAGTATTTTTTTTTCTCTACTTTTTTCCTTTCCAGTTGGATGAAATAAAAGTCGGTGGCGACTCTTGCTTACCGCGAAATTTTGCAAACAAAAAATGCAAAACGTAAACCAGTAAAAACAGTCGGTTCTACCACCGTATCACAGAACTGGTGACTCTGCTGAGGACAGTTATAAGTGGGGTATACCTTAGGATCTAGGTTATTAAAATTGCTTCTCTTGATTGCTTTTTTGCTTTATTTTTAAGGGTTTTGTTTGGGGTTACTATAGATCCTATACCCGGATCTGGGGGCACTCATTAGGTAAGTAGCAATAGACTGTGAGGGAATTGTACGGCATAGACTGATACGGTTGAAGCAGTAGCTATGTTGGTGTGGCACTTTGGTTGGTATTGGTATCCCTTGTGCTGAAATGAGGAGAATACGGGGCCGCTGCGTGGTGTCGTGAAGCCCTAACGGACCTTATAACCTTAGTTGAACAACTTGGCCATTAAAAAGTAGCGAGATAGACGGCCTCGGTGCAGAGCTGAGAACTGGTTGATACTCGATGCCACACTCATTGAGATCATACTTTCGAAATATTTCGGCCGCAAGAAAAGATTGCGTGAGCTGAAACCATGACCGATAAAGGATGGTCAGTGATATTGAGATCCTCTAGAACCCGGTTACTTTTCTAGGACAGGTTTGAAACCAACTTAAATTCAAGAGGGTATTACCTTTGACCTCATGCAAACCTTAAACCTAAGGGCTTTGTGTGATTTTACTGTGTTTGCAATACATGAGTTTCCTATACATGTGGTTTATCATGACATCATGCATCATAACATGGCATTCATGCTTCATTACACTAACCATTTCAAAGACCAAGGGAATTTATCTTTGTTCTGTTTTGCAGATCATGGCTTCCGTGTGTAGAAATACTATCTGAATCAGCTTTGTGAAGATACCTTCCCAACTCAAAGAGCTAGTATCAAGAGTTTCTGAAACTTCTACTTTCATTAAGAGACACGGTCAACTTCTCAGCCTGGTTACTTCAAACTTTGATGAACATATGATGAGCATCCTTTTTCAGTTCTTTGATCCCAAGCATCACTGCTTCACCTTTCCAGATTATCAGTTGGTACCCACCTTGGAAGAATTATCTCAGCTATTGGGCATTCCCATTCTTGAACAAGTACCCTTCACAGGTATAAAAGAAGTTCCTAAGCCATAAGTCATTGCCTCAGCTTTGTATTTGAAACGGGCCGACGTGGTATCCAATTGGGAAACTCGAAGCGGAGTCAAGGGTTTTCTAGCCAAAATTCTGATAGACAAAGCTCATCTATTTTGGGATGATATGGATTCTCAGGCTTTTGAGGAGGTCTTGGCTCTTCTTATCTATGGTTTAGTTATCTTCCCTAATCCAGACTCCTTCGTAGATGTGAGTGCTATCAAGATTTTCCTTTCTCGCAACCATGTGCCTATCTTGCTTAGAGATATTTTGCACACTCTCCATACTCGTACCATGAAGAGAAGAGGGACTCTTATGTGCTGCATGCCATTACTGTCGAGGTGGTTTATTTCTCACCTCCCTAAATCTGTACCGAAGAACGAAGAAGGTTTGGGTTGGTCGCAAAGGATAATGTCACTCGCTCATACGGATATTCTTTGGTGTTCCCGAGCTATGGAAGATATTGCTATTATTGACCGCTGTAGGGAGTACCCTAATGTCCCATTACTTGGTATCAGAGGGGGTATAACGTACAATCCTTGTCTAGATTTGTGACAATTTGGTCATGCTCGAAGGGATGGTCCCCATGAGTTACTTATTGAGGGCATTGTATTCAACTATGAGGATAATGTTAATGAGTATCGCTGGAGGTTCATACGAGCTTGGGGCATGGTAAATAGATCTGACACCAAAGATTTGGGACCAAAGACTTCCATTCCTATAGATGCTTATCTCCAATGGGTACGAGATCGTGCCCAGAAGCTTATGATGCCTTATGTGGCCATATTACCAGTGATTGTGGAGCCCACTACTGAAGAAGGCATTCCTTACACGGTTCTCTATCCTTACATGCCCACTGATCTTGGGGAGTTACAGAGGTCTTGGATTCAGCTGAAGAATGAGCGGGATACTTACAGGGAACATTTCCATGATCAAGAGAGGAAGGTTTTAAAGCTCACCAGGCAGCTCCAGGAAGAAAGAGTGATCAATGATTATATCAGCACAAAGAGAAAGCGTCCATGGGACTTTTGATTTTCTTTTCTAGTTTTAGATTGGTTTTATTTACTTATTTGTAATGCCTTAAAGGCATTTTGAACCTTCAAATTTAAGCTAATAAAGTTTTTGTTTATTTTGGTTTGCAAATTTAAATTTCCCGAAGTCTTTGAAATCATTACATGTGTATCCCATTATCATACACATCATTACAGGTACCACTACAGGTTTCTCATCTTCTTCGCTACTTATTTCAGCAGAAATGTCTTCTGATCAAGCCATCAAAGATCTTCAGGCACAGAACGCCCAGTTCTAACAAATGTTCATCAGTCTGGCAAAAGGGCAAGAGGATCTGAGAGCCCTCATTCAGAAAGAGAAGAAGAAGAAGAAGAAGAAGAAGGTTGTCGGTATTCTGAATATGGGCAGAAGGTTTGGAGAAAGGTTGAAGCAATAAACTGATCTGACCTCTTCGTCCAAGGAAGGGGAGAACCAAGAAGGGGATAACGACCTTAATCCTGCGATCTCTAACAATGATACTGATTATAACAATGAGCAATATCCTCCTGCTGAGGATAGATATAAACAGTTAGAGGATCGTTTAAGTGTCGTGGAAGTTCAAAGGATACCTGGGTTGGATTTTAAAGAATTGGGTCTGGTATCGGGAGTGGTCATTCCGCAAAAGTTCAAAGCTCCGGTTTTTGCCAAGTATGATATAGTGTCCTGCCCAAAACTCCATCTCTGCTCGTATGTCAGGAAGATCCAACCCCACACCGCTGATAGAAATTTGTGGGTGCACTTCTTTCAAGACAGTCTGTCAGGGACTCAGCTTGAATGGTTTTACCAGTTGGAGGGAGCCAGTGTTCGAAACTGGGAAGATCTTGCTACTGCTTTCTACAAGAAGTATCAGTATAATGCCGACCTTGCTCCCACTCGTACTCTACTCCAGAGTATGTCCATGGGTGCAGGTGAAGGTTTTAAAGATTATGCTCAAAAATGGAGAGACTTGGCTGGGAGAGTTCAACCCCCTTTGTCTGATAGGGAGTTGGTTGATATATTTTTGGGAACGCTATCGGGTCCATTTTTCAATCACTTAATCGGTAGCTCGTCATCTGGTTTCACCGAGCTGATTTTAACGGGAGAAAGAGTAGAAGATGGAATTCGGAGTGGTAAAATACAGAAGGATGCCTCCTCGAGTTCAGCAAAGAAGCCTTTCGTTGGTAAGAAGGAAGCCAGTGCAGTCTATATCCCGAGGGGCCAAAGCAGATCTGAACACCGTCAAACGGTAAATGCTTTAGTGATACCAAGACCCGCAGTTGCTCCAGAACGCAACAATCAACAAAGGGTGGAAAGACCACAACGCCAGTTTACCCGCATCAACATGACTTTGACTGAAGTTCTACCTCATTTATTAAAATCCAACTTAGCAACCTTGAAAGAGGCTCCCAAGAATCCAAACACTACCTCTCCTAGATACAATCCCAACGCGCGGTGCGCCTACCATTTTGAGAGTCCTGGCCATGATATAAATGATTGTTGGGCTCTAAGAAATAAAGTAAAAGACTTGCTTGAAGCCAAGGAGATAGAGTTCGATGCTCCAGAAAGCCGAATGTTATAACTGCTCTCATGCCCAAACATGGTCGTGGAGTTAATGCTGTTGACACCGATTTGTTTGTGACCTCTGTTGAAGAAATTTCTACTCCTCTTATGACTGTTAAGAAGAATTTGCTGTTGGCCGGTTTATTTCCGGGTTGTGGTGAAGGTTGCCACATGTGTTCAATTCTACCTTCTGGTTGCCGTTTGTTGAAGTCAGGTGTTCAGCGCCTGATGGATAATAAAGATATTTTGTTCGAGAACACTGTGATCCCTGTTGTTCCCATTGAAGACGTCGCTATTATAACCATTTCTGCCAATCCTTCCAAGGTTTCCTCGAGAAGACCTGTTAGGATTACACCTGTTCAAAGAATTTCTCCGCTTATAATCAATGTTCCTGGTCCCATCCCGTACACCTCAGACAAGGCTGTCCCATGGCATTATGGTGCTGATGTGTACTATCATGGTATTAAGAAAGATCTTAAGAATGAAGAAGATGATACTGATGTCAGTAATATTATCGGAACTAGTAAGGTTACCGGAAGTGGAAGGGTTTTCTCTCCTGAGATTGCTCTGAAGATCATCAAGCCTACTGTTATTCCAACTGCTGCTCCAACCAGCACTCCTGACTTTCTCCCGTTCCTACTCCAGTTATTATCCCTGCTGCTGAGCCATCTGGGACTCGGGGCAAGGAAATTATAGGTGAGTCTGCCCAGACAGAGGCACCTAAGAAAATCGTTGTGGAAGCCTCTAAACAAGAAATAGAGGAAATAATGAAAATCATTAAGAAGAGCGACTACAATATGGTCGAGTAGCTGGGGAAGACCCCATCAAAGATATCCATGTTGTCTCCGCTATTGTATTCTGAAGCCCATGCGAAGGCTTTGATTGCATTTCTCATGACTGCGCATGTGTCGCAGGAAACTTCAGCAGATCAGTTCAAAGATTGTGTGGCCATCCTGATTGTTGACAATGGGCTGGGTTTTTCAGATGCGGATCTGACACCGAAAGGAAGGAAGCATAATGATGCTCTGCATGTCTCGATTGAGTGTAGGGGCACCACTATGGCTTGTGTGCTGGTAGATACCAGGTCTTCACTGAATGTTCTGCCGAAGAAAGCGTTGGACCGTTTGGATTGTGAGGGTTTGACTCTAAAGCCTAGTAACATTATGGTAAGGTCTTTTGACGAATCAAAGATAATGGTGTATGGGGAGGTGGACATCCCTGTCAAAGTGGGTTCTCAGACTTTTGGGTCCACCTTCTATGTAATGGATATCAGGCCGTCGTATTCTTGCTTGCTGGGTCATCCTTGGATCCATGAGGCCGGGGAAGTTACTTTCACACTCCATCAAATGCTTAAGTATCCGGTGAAGGGAAAGATTGTCACAATGCGAGGTGAAGAAGAATACATGGTGAGTCACCTCGATTCCTTCCTCTACATAGAGATCGACGGGGAATTCATAGAAACGCCTTGTCAGAATTTCGAAGAGGTCCCTCAGATCTTGGAATCGACTGAAGTTACTACTAACAAACCTCCGTATAAGATGGCTTCTCTCAAGGACGCCAGGGTTGTGGTTGAAGAAGATGGATGTACCAATTGGGGTCAGCTCCCTGATTTCACTCACAAAACTGACAAATTTGGTTTGGGCTTTACTACAGGGGCTCAAAGGGCTGTTAGACGCGCTTGGGCTGGAAGACCCCCTCTACACATCAGCAATCAGGGAATTAATGCAATTGAAGACAGTGAAGAGGATTCAGACATCGACAGCTGGATATACCCAACAACCAACGGTGGACCGAATAACTGGATGCCTAGGGACTTCATGTCTGTTTCTTTTATTTCGCAGTAATTGACTCATTTGTTTTAAGATTTGTAATAAACAATTTGAAACTTTACGGCCTGGTGCCTTGCCCGAGGCACCTTGGCTTTTCTTGTAAGGGCTATTATTTGTCATTTCATATATCATTAATAAAGCATTGGACGTTTCTTTCATACAAATTTTACGCTCCTTGTTTTTCTTTTATGTCTCTCACTTTATCAAAACAGATATTCTCTTACACACACACGTATCATACTGCAGATCCATATCCACTCTGGATCCCATTGATAACTGCTCTGTTATTGCCAGTTATGACTTCAAAAATCTGATCAACCCAGCTGAGGATGAAGGTAAGGATGATTGTGAGGTGCCTGGAGAACTTGCTAGACTATTACAGCAGGAAGAAAGGGCCATACAGCCTCATGAAGAGCCAGTTGAGTTAGTGAATTTGGGTACAGAGGAAGACAAGAAAGAGGTTAAAATAGGTGCGAATCTGGAGCCTAGTGTCAAATAACGGTTAATACAGATGCTACACGACTATGTTGAGATCTTCGCCTGGTCCTATGAAGACATGCCTGGTTTGGACACTGATATTCTGGTACATCGCCTGTCGACTAAAGAAGACTGCCCAACGGTAAAGCATAAGGTCTGCCGTATGCACCCTGAAATGTCAGAGAAGATCAAGGTAGAGGTCATGAAACAGTTCGACACAGGATTCTTAGCTATCACTTCTTATCTGCAGTGGGTTGCCAACGTCGTTCTGGTACCTAAGAAGGACAGTAAGGTACGGATGTGTGTGGACTACAGAGATCTGAACAGGGAAAGCCCCAAGGATGACTTCCCACTTCCTCACATTGATGTTCTAGTCGACAACACCGCGCAGCACAAGATCTTCTCCTTCATGGATGGTTTTTATGGCTACAACCAGATCAAGTTGGCTCCTGAGGACATGGAGAAGACAACCTTCGTTACACAGTGGGGCACCTTCTATTACAAGGTAATGCCTTTTAGGTTGAAGAATGCTGGGGCAACTTATCAGCGCGCCATGGTCGCTTTGTTCCACGATATGATTCACCACGAGATCGAGGTTTATGTGGATGACGTGATAGCCAGGTCCCAGACTAAGGAAGAGCACCTTGATCATCTCCATAAACTGTTTGACAGGTTGAAGACGTACAAGCTGAGGTTGAATCCGAACAAGTTCACCTTCGGGGTAAGATCTGGTAAGCTTCTGGGTTTCATCGTCAGTGATAAGGGTATTCAGGTGGACCCTGCAAAGGTAAAGGCCATACAAGATTTGTCGGCTCCCCACATAGAAAAGGAAGTTAGAGGTTTCTTGGGACGTCTGAACTACATCGCCAGGTTCATTTCACATCTGACTGCTACTTGTGAGCCAATCTTCAAGATGCTGAAGAAAGATTAAGTATTAAAATGGAATGATGAATGCTAGACTGATTTTGAAAGAATCAAAGAATACCTTCAAGAACCACCAATTATGATGCCTCCAGTTGAAGGAATACCTTTGATATTATACCTGACGGTGCTAGATAGTTCAATGGGGTGTGTGCTGGGGCAGCATGACGAGTCTGGTCGAAAAGAGCACGCCATTTACTACCTTAGCAAAAAATTTACCGACTGTGAGACCCGATACTCATTGCTCGAGAAAACTTGCTGCGCTTTGGCATAGGCTGCTCGCCGACTGAGACAGTATATGCTGACTCACACTACCTTGTTGATATCAAATATGGATCCGATCAAATATATTTTCGAGAAGCCTGCCTTATCCGGAAGAATAGCAAGATGGCAGATGATCTTAACCGAGTACGACATCCAATACACAACCCAAAAAGCAATCAAGGGGAGTGTATTGGCGGATCATTTGGCGCATCAGGTCGTGGATGACTACCAGTCCATGAATTTCGAGTTCACGGATGAGAATATCATGTTGGTGACTGATTACGAAGAACCTGGACAAGATGAAGGACCCGAGGAGGGATCCCGATGGTCTATGTATTTTGATGGAGCCTCGAATGTATTGGGTAATGGCATTGGCGCTGTAATTATATCTTCTGAGGGCTGTCATACTCCATTCACCGCCCGATTATGTTTTAACTGCACCAACAATATTGTGGAGTATGAAGCGTGTATCACGGGTCTTCAAGCCGCTATTGACCTGAGGATTAAGTTCTTGAGTGTATTCGAAGATTCCGCTCTAGTGATAAGTCAGATCAAAGGCGATTGGGATACGAAGCACTTGAATCTCATTCTTTACCGAGAATATATGTTGAAATTGCTCCCACACTTTGAGGAGATAACCTTTAAACATTTCCCAAGAGAGGAGAACTAGTTGGCAGACGCACTAGCTACTATGTCTTCTATGTTCAAGGTCAGGTGGGATAATGAAGCTCCCCAGATCACTATTGAGAGGTTGGACAAACCCGCACATTGCTGTGACATTGAGAGTGAAAAGGTAGCAGATAAACCCTGGTTTCACGAAGTCAAAAGGTATCTCGAGGTTCAGGAGTATCCCGAAGGGGCATCTGTCAATGATAAGAAGTTTCTGAGAAGGTTCGCTGCGAAGTTATTCATCAGTAATGGAATCCTCTATAATTGTAACCATGATTCAACCTTACTACGGTGTGTAGACAAGAGCGAGGCAGAAAGGATCATGGAAGAGTTACATGAAGGTACTTTCAAAACTCATTCTAATGGACATACCATGGCAAAGAAAATCCTACGGGAAGGATATTACTTGTCCACTATGGAAGCCGATTATTATCAGCACTCTTGAACCTGTCATAAGTGCCAAGTCTATGCTGATAAGGTGCATGTACCTCTAGTTCCCCTGAATGTTTTGACAACTCCTTGGCCCTTTGTAATGTGGGGCATCGACATGATCGGTGAGATCATACCTACTGCGTCAAATGGGCATCGCTTCATTTTAGTAGCCATTAATTACTTTACGAAGTGGGTTGAGGAAGCTTCCTTTGCTACAGTAACCAAGAACGTCATGGCGCGGTTCATCCGACACAATCTGATATGTTGATATGGTATAACAGAGAGAATTATCACTGACAATGGTACAAATCTCAATAACACCATAATCATCGAGCTCTGCAAACAGTTCAAGATTCAGCATCATAACTCTTCTCCCTACCGGCCGAAGATGAATGGGGCTGTTGAAGCAGCTAACAAGAACATCAAAAAGAATGTGCAGAAGATGACAATGACATACAAAGACTGGCACGAGATGTTACCATTCGCTCTTCATGGGTACCGTACCTCAGCACGGACGTCGACAGAGGTAACACCTTACTCTTTGTTGTATGGTATGGAGGCAGTCCAACCCATCGAAGTCCAGATACCCTCTCTCAGGATTATGAAGGATGCGAGTTTGAACAAAGATGACTGGATCCAAACCCGACTTGATCAGCTGAATCTAATCGATGAAAAGAGACTTATTGCAATCTGTCATGGTCAGACGTATCAAAAGTGAATGATAAAGGCCTTTAACAAGAAAGTCAGGCGTCAAGAATATCAAGTCGAGGATCTAGTGATCAAACGCATCATACTACCGCAAGGTGATCCCAGGGGCAAATGGACCCCCACATACGAAGGGCCATTTGTGGTTAAGAACATTTTCTCGGGAGGAGCTATGATTCTAACCACCATGGATGGTGATGACCTTCCTCACCCCGTCAATGCAGACATAGTGAAAAGATACTACGCATAATCAAAGACCCGCTAGGTTGACTGGCCTAGGAAAAAATAAGGGCTTTCCGGTGAACCAAAAGGGTTCAGGCAAAATTAAGGGATGAAAATGAAAAACCTATACACCCGGCAAGTCGAAAACCTGAAAAGGCGACTTGGGCAAAAAAGGGTATCCCGGTGGACTGAAAATCTGAAAGGGTGGTCCAGGAAAAAGTTAGGGATTGAAGTGTAAAATTATGTCTCATTGGATTATCTAGCAACCAGACTTCGGTATCGACTATCAAGCTCAGACGACGCCAATCAATCTGATCCACCTTGGACCAAACAACAAAGTGATGAGACGCCTGATGATATAAAGGAAATAACAGAGTTGGAACCCAATGGGGTTGTCTCACATAGCTGTTTTTCTTTCTTTACACAAAATTTATAATTTCTGTCTTTCGGCGGCGTTCTCTTACTAGGACGTCAGCCTCCTTGTAAAAAATGTCTATTACGGGCCAATTGCAAAAATCAATACAATTCATTTTCATAAGAAATTTCAATTTGTTGTTCTTTTTCCGTTTTGTTTTGCAAGAACGTCCAATGATTCATTTTTGGTATATGCATTTGAAAATAATGGCTTCTCATAAATATTTACACAAGAAACAAAGGACGATTACTCCTAATGCCAAAAACAAGGAAAACAAGAAGTGCCCAAACCTTACAGTTACTCTGCCCATCAAGTACCGGGATAGAGCCAGCTTGAGAACATGATTAGTGGTACATACACTCCCCACAAAGTAAAAAGTATCTAGAGACAATGATGTTAGCTTTCCCGAACAGGACATAACTCTCCCCAACTAAGGTTCACAATCGCGAGTGAGTCAGTAAATTTTTCCCCAAGCAGAGTTTATTTCTCTCACTAGCAGAAATTCAATCTCCAACAAGAATTCATTATCACCAGCAATGGAAATTCATCCCCAGCTAGTCATCTTTGTTCACCATCCCCAACAGAAGTAGAGGAACTATGGTTTTTTCAGCAGTCAAGAATACCATTTCTCATGCTCTCCAAACAGCAGTCAGGGATTTATTTTTCCGGACTCAGATTATTACGTCAGCATTTGATGTTCATACATCATGACATGTGCATACATTATAAAATCAAGCTTCTCAAATAAGTTTTTGTTTTGATGAAGACAAACCATGGCTAACAAAGAAGGCAAATATTTTGATCAAGCATCTAAGCATATAAGGATAATATCTTCATTCAAAGCTCTCAACAACTTTAAAGGTATAATAATATTATCTACTTTGATCTTAAGATATAGATGCTCAAAAATGAAAAAGAAATGTTTAAGAATCATTACACAAGCTTTTCAAAGATAAAATTTCAATTTTCTTCTGCATGCAATCGATTTACATCTTAGTGCAATCGATTACACACTTTAAAATTTAAGATATTTTGCTTCTGTTTCTATGTGCAATCGATTTACATTACCTATGCAATCGATTGCATACTTAAATTTTTCAAAATGTTTGCTTCTGTTTCTCATGCAATCGATTTACATTACAAGTGCAACCGATTGCACTCAGTTACTTTTTGCTACTGACTTTGCATGCAATCGATTACATTGTTAGTGCAATCGATTGCACTCTTAAAGATTTTGAAAAAATAGTTGTTAAAAACCTTGTGCAATCGATTTATACCAAGGGTGAAATCGATTGCACACTGCATGAATTTGAAAAATAACAGCTTTGTTCATACCTTTTGATCATGCCTTTTCATTACATCTTTTCACTCAAACTTGGCATTTGTTCATGATACATTTCCAGATCTTCATGATGTTTCAAAAGGGTGTTATGAACATATAAATATTCAATTTCAAATCCAGATCTAACACCTTCTTTCATAAATATTTTTTGAACTTTTAAATACAAACTCAAGCATTCTTCATTTTCATGCATAAGTTTTCTACACATTTTCATACATTAACAAACAGAAAACTTTGAGCAAATATATCTTGAGTCTTTGTACAATATTATTATTGAAAGAAGAAGATTATACATTGTCAAATCACTCTAAGTGATCAATATTACTCTACTCATTCAAACTCACAAATTGATATTTACTTACTTATTTTCCAGGATTGTTGGAATTAAGTTTAAGTGTTTTTGTTGAAATCTTGTCTTTCCAGGATTGTTGGATACAAGTGTGTAGTCACTTTGAGAGGATTATTCTCATTGTTGACATAATGAAAATCCAAGAGGATTGTTCTCGGTCCAAGAGGATTGATCTTGGTGGTTTTATTGGTTAGAGTCTTGTATAGAAGGACTAGGGTGTCTTGTCTAGAGATCTAACAATAAGGAAATCTCTTTCATGTTGAAAGGGGACTGGAGTACTCTCGGACTGTGAGGGGAACCAGGATATATCACCCGTGTCTCTTTATTTTTCTGCAGTTTTAAGCTTTCCTAAATTCACTTATAACCAGAAAAATAAGAACCATCATCACTAAAAACCAGAATTTTTAAAAGTACCTAATTCACCCCCCTCTTAGGCGCACTTCGTACTTACATACATTACATATAACATAATCTCAGTTATTTTAGGAACCTCATCACAATGCATTTCATGCATCGCACGTAACTAACCATGTATTTCTTTCAGGAAAGACATTTATTATCAACAATTTCCAGTAGGTCCATGATCAACACTCGAAGCTAAACAGAGTAATCGTCGGTGTGATCAAAGTAACCTTACCCCGATTCATTCTGAAGTTTTACACGAACTTATCCAAAAGTAACCTTACCCTGGTTCCTTCTGAAGTTTTACACGAACTTATCAAAAAGTAACCTTACCCAAGTTCACTCTGAAATTTTACACAAACTTATAACCTTACCCCGGTTCATCCTGAAGTTTTACACGAACTTATCACCAAGCAACCGTACCCCGGTTCCTTCTCACAGCCCTACTATTCAGGCTTTCATATCGAAGTAACCCTATGACTCAGGTTCCTCCCCAAGCCCTACTATCCAGTCTTTCATGTCGAAGTAACCCTACTATCTAGGTTCCTTCTCACATCCAGGCTTTCATATCGAAGTAACCCTACGACCCGAGTTCCTTCCCAAGCCCTACTATCCAGGCTTTCATCTCGAAGTAACCCTACTATCCAGGTTCCTTCTCAAGCCCTACTATCTAGGCTTTCATGTTGAAGTAACCCTACTATCCAGGTTCTTTCTCACATCCCTACTATCTAGGATTTCATGTCGAAGTAACCCTACTATCCAGGTTCCTTCTCAAGCCCTACTATTCAGGCTTTCATGTCGAAGTAACCCTACTATCCAGGTTCCTTCTCACAGCCCTACTATCCAGGCTTTCATGTCGAAGTAACCCTACTATCCAGGTTCTTTCTCAAGCCTTGCTATCCAGGCTTTCATGTCGAATTAACCCTATTATCCAGGTTCCTTCTCACAGCCCTACTATCCAGGCTTTCATCTCGAAGTAACCCTACTACCCAGGTTCCTTCTCAAGCCCTACTATCTAGGCTTTCATATCGAAGTAACCCTACTATCCAGGTTCCTTCTCATAACCTTACTATTCGGGTTCTTCCTCTCTTATCCCCAGACAGCAGTCCACAACACTGTAAGACCGGGACCCGATCAAACACGATTGGTTTCACATTTCCCTAATAAATCACGGTGCAGCTTGTACCCCGACCAGATACACAGTTCACTTCCGCTTCCTCAAACCTGAGTTATTCCCCAGTAGAGTAACGGACAACTGAAGCTCCTAAAACTCTATTTCTCCCAAGACAGAGACCAGCATTCCCCAGCGAAGTCCTCCTCTACAACAGGTATACGGGGCGTCGCAAAGGAATCTCTTATACGATCGAAACCTCTTCGGATGGCATCTTTAAGCCCATCCACGACAATCTTCAATCATCAACTTCCAAATGGCATCTATAAGCCCTTTCCCGATATCACAAATCAAGTGCCACTTCATGCGAGTGCAAATTTCTGGGCACTCTAGTGTTCAATCATCTTCCACCTTCAGATCACGAAAGGCAGAATAACCAATCTACATACTCAGGTTTAAGAAGATTAAACAGGGGAAGCTGTTGTACCCCAAAATTTGCCCTCTCATTTTACTCAACAAATGTCAAGGGAGGTCCCTAATTTGCTCAAGATTGCCCAAGAGTTGACCAGACAAACTCTCTCCTAAGGCAGTATACCTCAAATTAGGGTTTCCATCTTCATCAAGATGTTTGAACCACAAAGGACTAAAATGCTCACCATTGTCCTAATATGTTCTCAAGATCATCCATGTCAAGTTTCAAGCCTTGCAGAAGAAGTTTGCTCACTCAATTGCTCAAATGCTTAAAAATCAATTGTACTAGGTCAAAAGTCAACTATGGCCCACATACAGTCAAACTTCAAGATTTTTGGTTAACATCCTCATTTTGAAGTATTATACATCATTTTATCAAGGGTTGATCATGATTCCACAAGGATTTCTCACAACTCATCAAAACCAGAAAGTTGTTAAATTAGGGTTTTAGAGGAAAAGTCAACTCAACTTTGACCAAGCATAACTTTCTCATACTTTATCAGAAATGACCCATCCAAAGCTCATTTTGAATAGAATGCAATTACCTACAATTAATATTCAGCTCCCAAGTCCAGAATATGCACTCACGAAAAGATATGAATTTTGACATTATAGGTCCTTTTGAAAAGTCAACAAAAACACCTTTTGGGTCAAAGCTTCATACATGAACATGGAAGATTAAATTGAGATGATACCAAAAATGTTGCTTAGAGTACATACTAAGATTTTTAAAAACTCCAAGAACGCCTCTCTAGGGTCAAAATTGAGAGAGTTGTGCATTGGCCAAGTTGACCATTTTTCCAAAATTGCCAAAAGTCAAATGTGCTCAAATTTGAATTTTTTGCTAAATGGGCCCAACTTTTTTGCTTGCACCTTAATTATAGTGTGGCCCATGACTAAAATGTTCACTCACCCATTATGTGCTTCATTTTTCAATTTATTTTGATTTTTCATTAATTAAAAAGTGAATTAAATCAAATAAATGATAATAATTAACAAAGATATGATTTGATTTGTTTTTTTGACAGATTGGCAATCAAGATATGCTGAGTTAACAAGATCAAATCGAATTAAGGTCAATTGGTACAAGAAAGACATGTTTTGGCTTAAAATAACAACATATCATATAGCTTGCAAATCAAATCAAATCTTGGATAAATGCAAAGATTTAGTCCAAGTTTGTTAACCTAATTCACTCTAGGTTATATAGTGAACAATTCCAGATCAAAATACAGGGGTTAGAGGTCGTGAGAGGCATAGAACAAAACTCAAAAAAAAGTTGGCAAAAGTGTGATCCGGTTTTCAGGTTAGGGGACGATTCAAAGCAATTTAAGGTCACCAATCTCTTCCTGGGCGTGCACTGAAGCAATTCCAATCACTCCCAAGTCTTCAAACCATCAGAAACGCAAGCTACGCATCACGGTTTGCATCCTCTGAACTCAAACTTGTTCTTCTAGTTTTACGCGTTTTCAGTCTAATTTGTTTGCATATACATGTTTATGATCATGCCAAGAAGCTTTTTGATAGCCTGGATTTAAGCTTTGATGTAGGAATAGCTATTTTCCATTACTAGGGTTCGAAAGCTCAAAATTTGGGTTTCCTCTTTCAGGGTAAATTGAGAGGAATTCTGGATACCATTAGACTCAGGGCTTAATTCCTGATTGACCCCTAGCTTTGTTTTCAATTTATATTGCCTATATCACATATTTGAATCACGCAGGTTTTTAGCTACAAACCAAATTCGTCACTATAGCTTATAGTGACGGGAAACTGCTGTTGGTAAAAGTCTGTTGCCTAAAGCCATGGGACAGTGAAGAAGACGATGGCGTGGCAGCATGTGACTGGCCCGTTTGAACTTTCGCGCGTTTTTGGGGCGTGGCACTTTGTTTTGTATATTAAGTTTTGTTTGCATTATGTTAACAACTAACCATTGTAGCGCAGTTGGAAACATGGAATTGGCAAAAGGCATAAGGACCTGGGTTCGATCCCAGGTCCAGACCATTTTGTTTATTTTCTTTTCCTCCAACGGATCCAGCGTGTTGCTCTCCCTGGTGACCATCATACCCCATCAACATCCATCCATTTGATCCATCATGTCATCAAATCCAACGCCCAGATAGCAAGAGACCACAATACTCCTCAAGTCAACGCCCACACCTGATCCAACACATTGACTGGGCTTGGAGCATTTGGGCCAAGAAATTTAGATCTACACCCCCCTTCAGCAACACAATCAGGCCCATTCCTAAATTTTTTATTTTCTTATTTTTGTTAATCTTTGAAATTTGTTTATTTATTTTACTTTTTTAAAATCCACTTTTTTTTTTATAAAATCATAAAATCAAGAATTCACAAAAAAATTTGAATTAGGTTTTTTTATCAAATCAAATTTAATTAATTAGCTTAATTTAATTTAGGGTAACTTTAACTTATCTTTACAATTAAAATCAATTAGAAAACTAGGTTTAAATTCTTGATTTAATTATTTTTCTTTTTTCAAACAAAAACACAAAGAATAGGTTAACTTAATTATTTTTTAATTAAAATTAATTAGTAATTAGGTTCTTTTTTTAATTCAATTATTCCTTATTTTTTTTCAAATAACAAAACATGACAAAAAAACATTCTTTCTTTAATCAATCGCAAGTAGGATTAGTCAAAGGGTCAAAACCCTAATCGCCTCGCATTTAACTTACCGCGCACATTTAATTCTTTTATTTTTTTTTGTAACTGTTCAGGGTTTGTAATAGTTAACTTAGGGTTTTTATTTACTGTTTAAATCCCTGATTTTTGGTTATGTAATTAATCCCCCTCCCCGAAGCCTTGTAATAGCTAGGTTTATTTTCTCGCATTTTTAATTCCTACAAATATTTAACTGTTTAGATGTATGTTTAGGATTGTATGGCAAGAATGCATGACAAAAATTAAATGGTTAGAAAACCCTAATGTGCAAAGATAATAAACTGAAAATAAATCACTCGCACATATTCACTCTTAGGGTATACTCTCACTTCGGTTGCCTTCGGTAAATGATCATTAAAGCATAGGGTGTCTTAGTGGTTTCCCTCCCGTCTAAAAAGATCAAATGTCCCATTCGAATGTTGCCTCAGAAATGTTGCCTCAGAAAAGATATTAAGACTCTGGGGTTACTACTAAGGTGTCCTAATATTGCTTTAGTGACCGTACGTCCCTTTCGAATTGACACTTACAAATTCCAATGACAGTGCTACCTATTTCTCAATAGTAGGATAGCACTGTCTAAAGGAAACAAGAATAGAAATGATCTTTTTTCGAGTAGGTAGATGCTAGTAGGTACTTTCTCAAATCAAAACTTTTCACACTTACACTTTTCAAACAAATGTTCAAAACAACTTCATCACACGCTTGAGGACTGATACAAGGGTTATCACGAAGTAAAACATTTTTCAAAAACAAGCACACAAACACAAGCAATTTAAAAATGAGCAAGCACCTAAGAGCCCATGGAAAACTATGGATAGAAATGGTGCTAACACCTTCCCTTTCTATAATCTACCCCCCATACTCAAAATCTCGAAAAAAGGATTTTTTTTTATGTACTTTTTTCCTTTCCGGTTGGATGAAATAAAAGTCGGTGGCGACTCTTGCTTACCGCGACATTTTGCGAACAAAAAACGCAAAAGCAAACCAGTAAAAATAGTCGGTTCTACCACCGTATCACAGTCCCACCATAGTGTTTTTCTTGCTTGGATCTTTTTCTGACACGGTTAAGTGCTTGCACTCAGAACCAGGCGCTCTGATACCAATTGAAGAATGGAAAAACACAAGAAAGGGGTTTGAATTGGGGTTTTTAAAACTTAAATCATAAGACACGTTGGTTATCCTAGTTTGTTTGAACTCAAACTACTCCAGTCCACCCACAAGGGTAATTTCACCTCTCTCAATGAGGTCTTAATCCACTAATCAATCTTGATTACAAAGGTACAATGACAACTGCCAAAGTCTTCTCGAGTTTAAACCACAACCCGGTTTTCTCAAAGTATTACACAATAATATATTTGAAAATGTGTACAAGACACGTGTTCTAACAAAAAATAGTATTATAAAAGTGATGTATTACACAAATGAAAATCAATGGATTGAAGGTAGTCAAATTTCTCATTTGTAATGTGCAGCAAAATCATCAACGATTTCTTCTTCACGTCTTGTATATATAGGAAATGCATGAGAGGTGCTTTTGGAATGTTGATAAATAGTAGTTACTGAACTTTCCAAACATAGAGATTCTTGTCCTCTTTCAGCTGTTACTTTTGAATAGCCATGAATGAAATGTAACGCTTCAGATCATGCTTGCTAAATATTACATCAGAAGATGAATGTTACCATTGGGACTCCTTTACTTATTTCCATAACTGTACGAAATAGAATAACAAAGTTCTTGTTTGCATCATTTAGTGCACTCAGAAGTTGTAGCTTTAGAACTTCTTATATAAGCGTGTTACGCAGATTTTGCTTTCTATGTAAGATGTGTTGAATCAGAGTTTAAACAATGATCTAACTCATCTTCTGTACTTCTTACATCAGAACTTCCCTGCAAAATAAAATACTTATTTAGGGAGAATAATTGTTCTTTGAGTGTTTGTTATCACCAAAACTCTTACAAGGGTTGTAAAATTAAACTATGTTCTAACAGAAGATTGATTTAAGGCATGGCTATCATAGAATTCAGGTAAAGAGTGTGGATGATCCAAAGACCATATTCTGAAACTGATCTATAAATTACGAGTTTCTTGTAATGACTTTTGGAGTATCTAATGCTCTGGCCGTCTTCATGGACTACATGAATCGGTTGTTCCAACCTTATCTATACCATTTTGTTGTAATCTTTATATATGACATTATGATGTATTCATGTACACTTCAATAGGGGATGGACAAAATTGCACCATCCGACTCAAACCGACCGACCATCGTCTTTTTGTGCAAATGGATCGGGTCAGATCGGGTGTCGAGTTGATAAAGTTGTTTGATTTGGGTAGTATAAGGTTTCTTCAGCCAGGCTCAGGTGATTATTTTGAACTCGTCCCGAACTGAACCCGATCGAACTCAACTAATTTTCATTTTAGTTATTTTTATTATTAAAGTGGTGGCCCATTATAAAAATGAGATTCATGATATTTTCATGTTATTATTATTTTTATAATCTAAGAATGATATTTATACTCACAAAAATACAAGACATATAATATAAAATTGAGTGTTATATAGTTTGTGATTTAAAGTTTGATAATGAACAAATTAATATTAATGATATTGAAAATATTATCGTAATAATAATGTTTTCATCAATAATAAAATAAAATAGTTCTCTTTGGATTACTCTAAAATGTTGATAGTTTTTTTTAAATCTAAAATATGAATGTGTGAATTTTATAAAAAAAATTGGACATTTTATGAGTTTACCTCAATAAATATTAAACCGACTAAAACCACCGACTTATTCGTCAAACCAATTTAACTGAATTTGTCAAAAATCGAAATTTTATCGGTCGAAATTAGACCTTTAGAATGAAACCACAATTTGCGTCAAATTTTAATTTTGGACCCGATATCGACCCAAACTGACCGATTATCAACCCTTACACTTCAAGCCCCTGAAGAATACTTGAGGATCATGCTATCTAATTTGCGTGAGAAGCAAATTTATTCCAAGTTCAGCAAGTGTGAGTTCTAGTTATCGGAAGTCGAATTTTTGGGACATGTGATCTCGCAAGGAGGAGTGCCTGTGGATCCTTCTATGGTAGAAGTAATGATTAACTGGGAGAAACCCAAGAATGTAAGAATATTTTTGGGTCTAGCAGGTTATTACCGCAGGTTTATTATGAGTTTTTCTCAATTGGCTTTACCTTTGATCAGACTCTCCCTGAAGGAACTTCCTTACAATTGGAATGTATCTTATGAAAAGAGTTTTCAAAAGTTGAAGAAGAAGTTGACTATGTTCCTATTCTAATCATTTCGGGCTCTGCCCAACCTTATGAAGTGTTTTGTAATGCATCTAAGAAGGGTTTAGGTTGTGTGTTTATGCATAATGGAGAAGTATTAACTTTAGGGGTGTTTGCGGTTCGATTTGGATCGGTTTTAAGACAAAAAATCATCCGATCTAAAGATAAATTTATTTGCGGTTCATTTCGGTTTTGGATAGTATATTAAAAAAACCAATCCGATCTGATTCAATTTTATGCGGTTTAATTTGGATTGGTTTTTAGATGTCTAAATTACACATTATATTTTTATTAATATTATAAAACTACTAATAAATCATAGATTTGATATAATATATAATATATAATATATAGTATATTAAAAGTTAATATTACAAAATGAGAGTGGTTGATTATGATTGAAATAATAAAAATAAATAAATTATACCAAGCTAATAACTATTATTAAAAAAATTATTATCATCTAATAATAAATTCACGTAACATATCATACTAATAAAAACTAAATATGTATAAAAATATATGTATGCGGTTTGGTTTGGTTTGGATCGGTTTTGAAAAATTGATTCGAAATCCGATCCGAACCGATTGATTTTCACAAAATGACATCCAAATACATCCAATAAATTTCATTTTTTTGCGGCTTTCGGTTTTTTGGATCGGTTTTCAGTTTTTCATTTGGATTGGTTTGAATTTGAACACCCCTAATTAACTTATGCATATCATCAGTTTAAGGCACATGAAGATGATTATCCCATCCATGACCTTGAATTGATGGTGATTGTCTTTGCACTTATGGTGTGGTGGAATTACCTTTATGGTGCCCACTTTGAGATTTTTAGTGATCATAAAAGCTTAAAGTACTTGTTTTACTAGAAAGAGTGGAATATGAGACAAAAGAGATGGATGGAGTTTCTAAAGGACTGTGACTTTGAATTGAAGTGTTATCCTGGTAATGCCAACAAAGTGGAAGACACCCTTATTAGAAAATAGATGCACACAAAAAGTTTAATGATAATACCTTTTGGAAAGATTCATGAATCTTGATCTCTAGTGCACTTGGACGCTGGCAGGGGTGTTGCTTAGCAACTTGAGCATTACCAATGACTTGAGAGAGAGGATATAAAAAGCTATATGCATAGATTCAAACTTATTATCAAGAGAGGACCCTCTAGGTTTCTCTAGATCCATGTATAGGACTCTTTTTCATAACTAGAGGATATGTGTACCTGAGGATCCCGAGTTGAAGAAGATGATATTGGAGGAAGCCTAGAAGATCCATTTCACAATTCACCCCAGTTCTTCAAAAATGTATCAGGATCTGAAGAAGAACTATTGGTGTCCGAGTATGCAGCGAGATTAGCAGGATATGTAGTCGTATGTGTGGAATTCCAGCAAGTGAGGATTAAAACACCATAAATCATGTTGTTTATTGCAATCATTAGATATACATGAGTGGAAGTGGGAAAGTATATCAATGGACTTAATAGTGGGACTACGTCGTATGCTTGGTGGGCATGACTTGATTTGGGGGATCATAGACATATTGACCAAATCACCTAACTTCTTACCCGTTAAGACTACACACAAGATCCTTCACTTGGAAAGACTCTTCATCACATATATAGTTAGGTTGCATGGTGTGCCTACCAGTATTGTATTTGACCGAGTTCCTAAGTTCACTTAGAGATTTTGGAAAGCTTTTTACCATGCAATGGGAACTAAGTTGTTTCTTAGCACTTCGAAACCACCCCCAAACTAATGTTCAGACATAGGTGATGGTCCAAACCATCAAGGATATGCTATGGGATTATATTTTAGAAAGTTAAGGTAATTGGAAAGATCACTTGCCATTGATTGAATTTGCTTACAATAATAGTTACCACTGCAATATCAGAATGTTACCATATGAAGCATGATACGAAAGGAAATCTAGGACACACTTGTGTTAAGAAGAAGTAGGAGACTAAAGTATCCTTGGGCCAGATGTGATTCACGAGACCACATGTTACACCCTAAAATTTTCCCTTTGAATTTCAATCACAATCTAATATTCATTCATCTCCACATACATCTTTATCTGCATCACTATCATTCATAACATATGTTCTCCAAGCATGGGATCACATTTTTCTTCAAGATTATGGTTTTGAATAAGATAGGCTCATCTCTCAAGATTTGGTGTCATCATTATCATCATTCTAAAATCTTCCTCATTCATTTGGTCTCATCACCGTGGATTTGGAAGATTAGGGTTTTGACCCCCCCATTCCATCAGTGAAAAGTCGGGATTTAGGGTTATGTGGCTTGAAGTTCAAGGTTGATTTCTTCAAAGCATCATCAACAAAACCATATTGTGGCCATTACATGATCTTAATTTTCATCATGCTCACAAGATCTCATTGGTTATAGAGGAGTTGATTTCATTTAAAGAAAGTCAAATGTCATAAAAAGTCAAACTTGACCTTTTTATGGTCAACTTTGAAGTTCAAAGTGAAAGTATCATCAACATAATAAAAATAATTAAACTTGATCATCAAGAATAAAAAAGATCAAGAAAGTCAACAAAAGTAAAAGTTTGAAGATTTTCAAGTACTTCGAAAAAATTCAAGTGTTTTGTGCCTAAAAAAGCCTAACTTCACAAGCAAGTTTTCTCAAGATGAAAGTTGATTTAAGGAAAACCTTCAACATGAAAGTTGTAGGGAATCATAAATTCTACAACTTTGTATATGTGGGATGATCCTCAAAAAGTGCTTGGATTAAGAGATATGGGCCCATGAAGTTCTGATACTTTTTTATCCAACACAAATATTTTTGATCAGTTTTTCATCTCAATTTCCCTTTTGATTTAGCCAAAGTGGTCAAAATTAAAGTTGAAGATAATGTTCTAAGTTTTCCAAAATATCCAAGAGCATAAAAAGATCATGCTTGAGCTGAGAGTTTCTAAGAGACAAAGTTGGCCAATTTTGCTTGGATTAGAGGTCATTTCTTTGATAAACATATAGCTAAATCTCACAACCTTACTACAAAATATCCCTTTTTTGGTATATTATCTTTCAAATCTCTCCATAGTCAAAATATTACACATTCTTTATGGCTATTATCCAAATGGTTCAAGCTTTAACCAAAACACTTTGCTATTTTGAGAAGAAAGGCAAGACTTCTATTTTGATAAAGCTTGCTTTATGAGTTTGTAAACTCTCGTTGAGTCTCTCACTTGTTCCCTCTACATAAACTCAACCTAAAAGCTCACAGAATCATGCTTAAAGTGTCCAACAACTCCATGAAGCATGATATTATGCATTGAAACTTTGATTTCTCATAAAATCATAAGTTACATCCAACCAAGCCTTAACTTGTTATCTCAAGGATCTGATTACTTCAACCTTTCAAACCTTTGCCCTATAAATATAGAGGTTATTATCAAGCCAAGATACCAATTCACAAACCCTCAAAACCTCTCATACTCTCAAAAACCATGATTAGCCACAAAACCTCCATTCTTGAGCTTCAAAGTCCATTTTTTAGAAACTCTTCAATATTGTAACTTTTGTTCAAACCAACCACCCATACATTTCATATACACCATGTATAAGTGATCAAAGTACCCATTTCATCATTGTAACTCCATTATCATCATCCACCATTTTCAAATTCCAACCTTGCAACTGGACTTGAGTAGATCGTTCCAGCCACTCTCAAAGCAAAGTAAGGATTGCAATACACTCCTAAAGGTTCCAGCAAGCTAAAACGATCATCACTTTGATTCTAGAAGTGCTTGAAGAAGCGTTGGACTTTCTACAACTTGGTACAATTTTTAAACTTTGAATTCTATATTTAAGCATCATTTGCATATACTTTCTGAAGAGAAAATGTAGATATCATATCTATGAAGCTAACGATGTCCTTAAATTTTATTTTAATTGACAATGTGATGAGAATTTTGGACCTGAAATTTCCTAGGGTTTATTTGGTAAAAGAAAAGTTCGTTTCAATATTTGATTTATAACTTTAAAAACTTACATGGTTGGATTCCTTGTTAAAAATCAAGCAAGTTTGGTCTTTAAAACTTTTGATTTGGCTGAGAAATGAAGGAGTTACAATTTATCAATGGAGTTGTTGTTATTGATGTCCCAACGAGGAAGACGATACATGTTGGGCACACGTTTTCAAATTTTGAGAAATGCGTTCATAATATATTTAGTGGGGGTGTTTCATTACCGGATGAAACAACCATCCCAATGGTAAACTATGAATGTCTATTACTATAGAGACTTGGGTTTGAGCCCTAGTGGTACCCTTTTTCCTATTTTCTTCATTTTCAACTTCATTTTTTAAACTTATTTTCATCATTTTCAATCAAATCTTTTTGCATTCAAATTTAACTTTTTCAAGTTGATTTTTTGCACACTATTAGTTTACCACTCCTATTTTATGAATATAAAAAAATATCACACACATATTTTTTATTTCCTTATTTTCCAATTAAATCAAAGTCATCACTTTTTAAGGTTTTTAAAGGAATTTTTTATGATCCTTTGATCAATTTCTCAATCTTGCTCACAAAGCTTGATCTTACCATGATAGGTCTTGATTCTCATAAGATATCTTGACACTTGAGTAAACATTTCATGATATATTAAGCCTTTTTAGAACTTTTCTCATCCAAATTCATATAAAATCATGAAACATGTTCAAAATCAAAAGCTATACTCAATGACTTTCAATCATGATTGTGATGCATACACTTGTTTCAAACACCCAATTCATCCAAGTTTTCATAAGTTTATCTTATTTTTGAACATATTTACTTCATAAACTATTTTAAAGCATAAACCTTAAAACATCAAAAACTTGTTTTCAACTTTCACTCTTTTGTCACAACTTTTACCAAATAAGCCTATGATTTCTCATCCACTTGTATGATCATTTCTTGTTGAATAATATGTACCCTTAAGATTACTTGGTTCATCTTAAATACTTGATGAAATTTGAACCAAGGTAGACATTAGGATTTCAATCCAAGCCTGACAATCTTAGGATAGAATCTTCCCCTCAATTCAAACCCTAAGTCTATCATTGTAGGATAACGTTAGGTTAGATTCACCACAATCTCAACTATAGGATCAACTTTGTATGACAACTTTAGGATCAATAAGTCTCCATATTAGACTTTTCTTTTCTTTTTGCATTGCATCATTAAGACTAAAATAATAATCAAAACCCTTTCAAAACTTAAAGGTATGAAGGTGATGGGTGTGTCCTTGGATGAGGGTCCACTTAAAACCTTCTTCCTAACAAAAACACAAACCAAATCCAAATCATTTTTCTTTAGGGATTTTTCACTTTAAAACATTTTCAAAAGGATATGTTAACTTAATTCTACACAAAATAATGATGCATAGTCTCCAATGGTTGAGTGGCAACATTAACCGTTAGAATGCAAATTTAACATCATTCATAAAAAGTACACAACAAATAAAATATTTTAAAGAATAACTACGGTGTTCTGATTCCCTGGAGGATATGTAGGCATGGAGTTTCAATGCTCATGCAAACACACTAATAAAAACGTTTTCTTTTTCCCAATTAATCTATGCATACATTTCCTTTAGTAAGATAAATTGTAGATAAACACACCCATTGAATAGAATAACAAGAGTGGATCCCATGGAATATCATGGATGGGAGGGGTGCTAATACCTTCCACTTGCGTAATCGACTCCCTTACCCAAAATTTAGTTGCGATACCATTTCTTTTCCCAATACCAAAGTTTTTTATCTATATTTTTCTTTCCCTATTCTTTGGGATAAATAAAGTTAGGTGGCGACTTTGTTTGTTCCATCCGAGTTTATCTTTCGAGTAACTTCAGCTGGCGACTCTGATGGGGAGAATATCTAAGCAAGTCATTCCTAGCTTTTGTTTGCTTTGTTTTCTTTGGTTGTTTAACTTTATGCTTTCATTTAATTTATTGAATTTCATTCATTATCACTTTGGATATTCTGGATATTGGTATCTATTTCTTTATTGGGTGGGAGTTACCTGAGAGATAATCCCAATACAAAGGCTTGAGTGTTCACATAAGTTTTAAGAAAGTGGATAGTCATGGCAAGTAAGGGGTGGATGCCTTATTAGTGTTGTCATGAGACCCACACCCATACTAGGTTTACTTTGGGGTACAATTGTTATAACGTAGATTCGTTATGACATTGTACTTTTCAAAGGGACCCATAACTATGAGAATACCTCAAGGAATCTTTTTAGAGCTCACATGTGAAAGGGTTTAGGATTTTTGACAGGAAACTTTGACCTCCATCACACCTTTGTTATCTTGCAAAGAGTTCGTTCTTACCCTCTTCAAGGATTCAGTATACCAACCTATCAGATATATCCAAAGTGTGATCCCATGCTCTTGCATAAATCATTTGCATCATAAACATTTAACCCGCATATACTTTTAATTTCTAGGGATTTGCAAGCTTTTGTATTAGTTGAGAGTATCAAAGTATGGATGTAGGAAGAAGACACACCAAGGTCTATAAGTTTCTTACACTTTCTCTTAATAGCTTAAGAAGTTTGAGTTCGCTTGTAGTTTCCAAAAATTAAGATGACTTCAAGAAGACTTATGTAAACCTTATTCCTCTTCTGAACACCAAGGTTGATACCATGGTCGTGCAAACTCTCATCCAGTTCTATGATCCTCCTCTAAGGTGTTTTAAATTTCAAGCCTATTAGCTGGGCCCTACATTGGAAGAATATGCTAACATTCTAGGAGTCAAAGTCAAGAATCACATACCCTTTGTCACTTCACAAGGAACCCCGAAGCTACACTTGATTGCCAAAGTTTTGCATTTGACCTTAAAAGAAGTAAAAGATAATTAGGATCCTAAGAAGGATGGTACTTTGGATTTTAATTTGTAGTTCTTGATGGATAAAGCCATAGTCTTTGCCAAAAATGAGAGTTGGCATGCCTTTAACGCCTTTCTAGCTCTTATGATTTATGGGGTTGTTTTGTTCTCCGTCCAAGAATATTTCATTGCAGTAGAAATAGTTACCATTTCTGTGATAAAAAATCTCGTACCTACACTCCTTACTGACACATACCATTATATTCATTCAAGGTTCAGGAAAGGAGGAACTACCATCTTTTTCATGCCTCTCTTGTATAAGTGGTACATGGCTCACTTGCCCGTAAAAGGACCTTTTATGGATAACGAACAAACTCTTAAGTGGCATAAAATAATTATGGTGCTCACTTCTCATGATATCAGATGGTTCAACAATGATTACATTATTATTGAAATCATTTTCAGTTGTGGCAAGTTCTAGAATGTGCCACTCATGGGTACTAAAGGAGGGATCAACTACAACCTCGTAATGTCTCAACCTCAACTAGGTTAATCTCTACCCGGTCCACCAAAAGATGAAGACGTGAAGGAAACTACGTTCTACAACAAAGGAGAATATTTTGAACTGTTAGAAAAGGTAAGGGAAGCATGGAAGATGATTCGTCGCTTGGGAAGACAAAGTTTAGGAAGGAAAGATTGGTCAACAAAAACACCCTACACTGAATGGATGAAGAAAAAGGTTGAAACTTCTTTACTACCATTTCATTTTGAGGCTCCTGTAAATTCACCGCCTCTTTCACCACCTACCGTCGCTTTCATGGAGGTCCAGATCCTTAACCAAGAACTAAGTGCAGAAAATGAAGAGTTAAGGATGTGAGCTACCAACGTAGGCATCACAAAGAATGAGCTAGCTTATCAAGTCAATAAAAAAGATGAGTTTCTTGCAGAAAAGAATAGGTTGATTGACAAAGAGACGAACAAGAGATTAAGGATTGGAAAGGATCTAAGATCATCTCACTCCACCATCAACAATAATAAGGAGGAAGTGGATATCATACTAAGGGAGAATGCGAGATTGAAGAAGCAGTGGGATACTCTTGTGAAGTCAAAGAAGGATATGGAAAATCAGTATGAAAGCCAGATAGGAGACTTGAAGGAATAACTCAAAGCAAGAGGAGAAGTACTTACGAGGGTACAGACCAAAGGGATGAAGACCACTCACCAACTCACGAGATGTCAACAACAACTGAAGGTAGCTCTGGCAACAATATAAGAACTCAAGGCTCAAGGATGCAAAGATCAATCGGAAGACCTAGGCAAGATACAACTTCATGAGGAAATCGATCATTTGTAAGGCACTATCGGCCAAAGGGAGATACTTATTCAAGAGTTACTCAAGAATCCTAGGCAACCAAGAACTAAGAAACTTTTTGAAGAAGCTCGAGATTGGAGTGAGGAATATTTAGGGTGGGATAAACTTGTCAACATATAGTTTGGAGAAACATCCTAGGGTTTTCTTTTCATAACTGTAGTGATCACCTTCAGGCCTGTTGGAGGGATCTTTAGTTTACTTTTTTGTCTAGTTGGTACTTTCCATCATGTGCTAGTTGTATGTTTTTTAAAAAAATTAATGATGAATGAAAAGTAGCTTATTTTGTTGTTTATCCATGTTTTGATCACTCTTAACACAATAGCTAAAAATCCCTGGAAATAAAAAAACAACAAGAAATTTTTTTTATTCATCACATACATTCACTCATACCTTTCATGCATTCATAATAGGTCGAACCTCTTCCTAATTTCAATTATTTCTTCAGTGTGGAAAATTGATGTCCCAAAACTACAACACTCGAGGCAACAGACCAAGACTCTCAATGGAAGAACTCTGCAACGATCTGAATGAGATGAGAACCATGATTAGAGAACAGATGGAACAATTCATGGAAGTAATGGGTACTATAGTTCAAGGTCAAAAAGATTTAAGGGTAGCTGTTCAAAGGCCTCCCACTACATAAATCCCTAGTTAGACTTCATGTGGATTGCCACCTCCTAACGATGGAATCCCACCTTCTGCTTGTCTTGTACAACCTCTTGTTAGTTTCGTGCGACTTCCTAGCACCGATTTTATACCTCCTCTTGTAATTGGCTTTATTCCTCGCACTGGCTTTACCTTTATTCCCCATGTTGGCTTCCAATCAAATGGTTATACTCACTAACCTCATCAACCCATCCTTGAGGGAATGCAAATGTTGCATGCTAGGAGAATTGTTGGGATCGCTGCTCTATATCTGGTGGATGACCAAGAAGACATGTTTTCACTATAAGATGCTGCTTTACCTGTCGAAACCGAGAGAAAGTTTCAAATGCTTGAAGAAAGATGTAAATCCATCGAAGGCAATGATATCCCTGGAATAGATATGACTGATTTGGGTCTGGTTCCTGGTATCAGAATCCCTGCAAAATTCAAAGCGCCGGATTTTGACAAGTACAAAGGGACGACCTATCCTAAAACTCATATCCGAGCTTTTTATTGAAAGATGTCGGTGTTGTACTCCAAAATTTACCCTCTTTTCATACACGCATATTATTGGTTTTATGGTTATGGAATAAAGGTATATTTATCAAGCTTCGTCAGGTTACAAGTAACGTTTATTTCGCCAATGGATGTTCTCAGAGTATTTTCCATGCTGAAGATCGATTTGCCGTTTTGCAATGATTTGGGGTTCAAAGATTTACAAGTCCAACCCGATGCATTATATTCAGGTGTTCTTTTGCCAAGATATCTCTAATAACATATTCTCAAATCCAGGTTCGGATCAAGAGTCAATTATTTAAATAAGGTCTCTAAATGTGTGAGTTTTCTCGAAGAAATATGGTGAAAAAGTGTGCTGAAAATGAAGTTTTTACGCACTAAAAAATTCATAACTTGAAGATCATGGCTTGTTTTGAACCCGTTATGGTTGCCAAAATTCCTTCTTGATATTATCTATGTTTTCATCTCTCATGGCTGGAAGCCAATTTCGATCAGAAGGTCTTCAAAAATGCGGATTTATCAAGTATTTTTGTACAGAAAATTTGTGATAGAAGTTTATTTGCGTCATGTTCATAAAATCATAACTTGGTCGATTTTCATCGTATCGAGCTGGTTCCGACGCCAAAATTTCACAAATTGAGTTGACTACCTTTTCAAAAGAGGTATCAAGTTCGAATGATATCCAAAAGGACTTCGTTTTTTGTCCAGAGTGCGCGTGATGCGCCGAAAATCCTGAATGCTAAATATTATTTCATCTGGGTCGAAACTTCGAAAATTCATAACTCGGTCAATTTTTCTCGGATCGGGTTCATCTTTTTACACAAGGTCACTAACTCAGAGATCTATAACTTTTCTTCCAAAGTCGAGACCGGGTTCTGCTCCGATCAATACCAGTTTTATATTGAAGAACGTGTCAGAGTTGACACTAGAGCCCAAAATAAGTTTGTTTGAGCCAAAACTTCAAAAATTCATAACTATATCACCATTTATCCGATCGAGCCCATTTTTGGACAGGAGTTATTTCTCGATGTAGGATACATTTTGTTTTCAAATTTCAACTTCAAATATTGCACTTAAGCCCCTGCTATTTAGCCTATAACGTGACAGACTCAAGTGAATAAAAATCTACACTATTGCTTGTGGTTATTGGAGGCTCAATTGCACATTCAAAACCCATATCATTTCTCTAATTTCCATTATATAATCTCACTTTTTTCACACAAACAGGACACGACAAACAGATAAAAACGTTGCCACAACCTTGTCAAAATATCAAATTCTTTCAAGAATCCTAAAAATCTTGAAATCCTTGTTACAAACCCCCATCTCACTACAAACAAACCCCCATCTCACTACTTCTCCAGTAAGGGTAAGGTTGGTTTGATCTCCATGATCAAAAGAATGTAGAAGCATCCATACATGTCATATCGGTTTTAATATTATAAAATGTCATATATTTATTTTCTTTGTATTTCATGGTATACTAATTTGTTTAATGTGTCTATGAGATTCAACACTACAGATTTGACCATTATAGTCCCATGCAAGTTTATTACAAAATACTGAGGTCGGATCATAACAACCACCAATGTATGGCAAGACAGAAATCCTAAGGAGGTTAAGGCAACCAACTGTCTCTTTAAAACATTTTTCATAAAACCTAATATTTTTCACAAACCTTTGATTTTTTATAATAAACTTGAATAATTAATTTTAGATTTTTTAATTTAATTTTAGGTTTTAAATTAATTTTTGGTTCAACAACCACCCCTGACATTTGCATTATTTTTATTTTCTAACCCTATTTTTCATTGATGTTTCTTCCCTATCTATTTTTTGGCAAACTTAATTCTTTCTTATTAATCATTACACATAAACCCTTTTTTTTTTAAATTAACTTTTTATTAATTAAAATTAATTAGTTTTTTAGGTTATTTTTTAATTAACCTTTTTTTTCTTCAAAATTAACCTTTTTTTTAATTCGAACTAATTAGTATTTAGGTATTTTAATTAACATTTTCAAAATTAACATTTTTTATTAATTAAAATTAATTAGGTTTTAGGTTTTTTTATTAACTTTTTTTCTTTTCAAAATTAACTTTTTTTTATTAATTAAAATTAATTAGTTTTTTAGATTTATTTAATTAATTATCATAAATCATCTTTTTCATAAAAAATCACCAAAACATTTTCTTTGCTATTTTCATCTTATTTTTATTTTCCTAGATAAAGTGTATATGGCGCATCCAACTGTAATAACGTAGCTTTATTTTTCCCGCATTTTTTCATCATTATCATGTAATTACTTCCGGGATGTAATAAATTTAGGATTTCATTTCCGCACTCTTCACTATTATGTAACTGCCCCAAAGCTCTGTAATAGCTTAGGTTTACATTTCTGTCTTTATCTCCTACTACTATATTTTATGCAATGCTTAGATTAATAGAATTGTATGGAAAGATAAAAATGAATGATAGAAAACCCTAATTAAAAGATGATGTACCCCAAAATTTACCCTCTCATTTATCAAGACTTTTCTCACAAGATTTCTTTGACTCAAGACTGGATTAGGGTTTGGTCAGCTCAAGACATCTCATCATGCACTGATGATCCAGAATTAGAGTTTGAGGTTGCACAAGGATTTTTGGACTATCAATACTTCATATGACTTTCAAACATCATTATGAACCCCTAAGTTTACTCATGACAAGTTCCAAGCCTTGAATCACATTTTTGATCAATCAATTGGACAGTTGACCTAAAAATCAGCTGTATTGGGGAAAAAGTCAACCATGACCAGTTTACAGTCAAACTTCATAATTTTTGATCCACATCAACATTCTAGACTCATATGTATCCTTTGATCAAGTTTGGACCATAATTCCTCAAGAAATTTGATCAAATCATCAAAAGGGCAAAATGGTCAAAATTAGGGTTTTGACTGAGGAAGGGCAATTTGATCCGCTGTCGCGCACGGATCAAACGAGTGTTTTTGCGAAACGGTAATATAGCGACAACTGTAACTCGGATATCGTTCTCACAAGGATTCTTGATTTTATTAAACAACAGAAATTGAATTGGTGGGTTTGGTTTTAAGGACGATTTATAAAAAAACAGAAAATAAGCGCTTAACATAAGTGATTATGAAATAAGTCGATCTACTGTTTCGGGTTCCTACTATCATCAATTAATACAATTTAACTTCCCTAAGCGGATTCCTATTCAAATTCGGTCATAATTTCATCCAACAAGCGAGAATGAAAAAAAAATAAGAATTATGTTCCCTTTTCACCGAATTAAGCAAACGGTTAATCAACAAACGGAATAACGAATTAAGCATACGATATAACACAATTATAATTGGGAAACATAATTCAATCGAACCAACAAGATTACTCTAAGATAATTCGAATTAAGCAAAAGAATATAAAAGGCAAAATTGATATGAATAGAAATTGAATTGTAAATTATATTAACCTCAAGTTTTGGAAACCAAGTTACAACCATCAACTCTAACGGATTAGTTCTTCATTCCCATTCATACAAAATTGTTTTCTCCCTTTGTCTATAGTAAAAACGTGATAAAAACCCCGTTATGCGGCTTCCCCCCGGTTAAAGAGGAACAATCCATTCGTTTACAAACCAACTGGGTTGAAAACATAACCCAGGCCCAAAACTACTAACCCAAAACTTAAAAGTCTAAAGCTGCAACTTCAATGACTTTTTCAACCTTTCTGCACTTCGAGTTAGCTTCTGGCCAAAACTAGAAAGTTGTATTCCATTTTCTTAGCTTTCCAACGCATGGTCAAACGCCTCAATCCGATATTTATAGAATTAGTTATGAATTTTTCCACAAAAGCTGCAGTTGCTGAAAATAAAACACGAAAATTAATTAAATGAAAAAAATAAATAAATTAGCAAAACATATTAAAACATAAAAATAAACACAATAAACTAAATCCACATACTCATAGCAAAGCGACCGGTTAGTGACTCTGATCCTTTTTTGCACGAGGCTCTGGTACTTACATGGGATAACCCTTTGCTTACTCAGTTGCAGTTGCGGGGGATCGGACCATAATCCGCCCTACCAAGTTCAGCACCAGAAATCGCTGAACCAACTAACAACGAGTCTTATTCTCAAAACAAAATTGTAGGCACTACGACCGTTGGGTTAAGTGACCGGGTGAGGGTCACCAAACTTAGAAGGTGCATTCCTTTTTTTCTTTTTCTTTTTAAAACACTTTTTTTTTGGAACACTCACTTATATTCATCGGCTTCCTTGCGTAGAGTGTGTGAGATGGTGCTGACTGCTGAAATAAACTACTCAAGAGATATTAGAGAGTGAGAATTCAAGGCTAATACATCATAAGAATTCAAATCAATTTCAATATGTAGGAGACTTACAGTGTTAAGACGATACCGATCTTGTGAGCTTTTCCCAAGTCTCCACAACTAACCTCATATTAATCTATAACCCAAAACTATCAAAAAGATGCATATTTTTTACTTTTTTTTTATAACTGAAAATAAAAAAACTGAACAAAAGCAAAGAAAACAAAGGATTCCCTCCCCCACACTTAAAGCAAGCATTGTCCTCAATGAAAGAAATAAGCATAAAATAAGGGAGATGAGAGAGAGGAAAGAAAACACTCGAGGAGTCAAGGCGGATAGATGATCGCATAAGTAGCCTTTCCCAACGAGAGATCTTCTACATTCTCTTCTTCCAAAGTGGGGCTCTCGTAGAGTAGCTTTGGGTAATGTCCATTGAACTTGAAATTTTTATTAGTGCCTTCGTCTTTTATTCCAGGATCAAAGATATGCTTCTTCAAAATGAAATAAGCGTATTTCAGGTTTTCAGGGAGTTGTTTCAGCTCTAAGGACGGGGGCTGCTCTATGGGTGGAGTGTCTGGGGCAGCAAGGATGTCAAGGGCATCAGCTACAAAAACATATTCATCAATAACAACTTCACCTGTAGGAAACACATCAGCTTGCAAGTCAACATCAATCTCAGCACACACAACACACAAGTTATTGTCAGTATAATCAGAACACACGTAAACATCATCAAATCTAGATAAAGACGGAAAATCAATGGAAAATAATTCAGAACAAGTGTCATCAGCCAATCTAGAGATCAACTCAATGTGAAAAATGGAATTCTCCTCCAGGGGATGTTTCATGGCATAAAAAATGTTGAATTTTACGATAATGTCACCAAATTCCATGGACATGGTTCCATCGTCAACATCAATTTTTGTTGTTTCCGTTTTCATGAACGGTCTTCCTAAAATGATGGGAGCTCTGCTGGATTTTGTTTCTCCTTCCATGTCTAGAATATAAAAATCAGCAGGAAAAATCAAATCTTTAACTTGAACAAGGACATCTTCGACTACGCCGGCAGGGCGAGTGTTGCTCCTGTTCGCCAATTGAATGATTAAACTTGTATGCTGCAAAGGACCAAGACAAAGGTTATTATAAACAGAAGTAGGCATCACATTAATTCCCGCTCCCAAATCAAGTATGCAATTCCCAAATTTATTGTTCCCGATGGTGTAAGGAATAGTAAATGTTCCTGGATCCTTCTGCTTTTGTGGCAGAACCTGAGTAGTGAGGGCTGAAACATTTTGCTCGCCTACAACCTTTTCGGATGAAGGTTTGGGCTGAATAAAAGCAGAAATATTTCTTCCTAAGTTGACTCTTTCACTTCCCTTAATCCTCCTCTTGTTGGTACACAAATCCTTCATAAACTTAGCATACTTAGGAACCTGCTTAATTACACAAGAAGCGGAATGTTTACCGCAACGTTTCGAAAAACATCCAATATCTCTCTTTCTTTCTCTCCCTCGTCAATTATTTTATTTTTCATAACTCTATGTGGGAAGGGAACTGGTGGAACATACTCATTTTCTTTAATTTTTTCAGTTTCCACCGCAACAGAAGAAGGTCAGGAAAGTTCAGGTGAAATAGATTCAGAAGGAGAAGGTTCAGATGTTACCTCAATAAAATTTTTATTTTTTTCAGGGGCTGGTTCTGTAACCTTTCCAGATCTCAAAGAAATTGCATTGACATTAGCATTAGGACCATTCGGATTGACAATTGTTTGGGCTGGAAGTTGGTTTGACCCTTGGGATTGCATGGCGTTTATTTGAGTAGCAAGTTGTCCCATCTGTGTGTGCAAGGTCTGAATGCTAGAGTCGGTCATTTGTTGGAACTGAAGGTTATTGAAAGCCATTTGTTTGACAAGATCCTCTAAGGATGGTCTCGAAGGTGCAGGGACAGCCGGTTGAGGTGAGTTATGTTGTTGGCTGGTTTGTGGATTTCCATATCGAAGGTTGGGATGATTCCTCCAATTCGGATGATATTTGTTGGTGGACAGGTCAGGAATGTTGTTATACCTGTTTTGGTTGTAAAGGTTGGCTGCATAAGCTTGGGGCAGCTCAGTGATAGATTCATCTCTCAGAGTGGGACATGTATCAGTCGGGTGCTCAGGGGAAGTACAAATACCACACACATTTGTTGTTTGAAGTTTTTCTACTGCCAGCTGTTTGACTAAGGCAATGAGCTCGTCAATTCTGGTCCCTAAAGCTTTGTTGGAAGAAACCTGGATTTGATCTACGCCTTTGCTTTAAACATAATTGTCTCTAGTGGTAAAGTGTTGAGAATTAAGAGACATATTTTCAATAAGGGCTTTGGCAGCAGCTGGAGTTTTATCGACAAGTGCTCCACCACTAGCAGCATCAAGAATGTTCCTATCCATCGGTAACAAACCTTCATAAAAGTACTGGATAAGTAGTTGCTTGGTAATCTGGTGTTGAGGGCAGCTAGATACCAAGTGTTTGAATCTCTCCCAATACTCAATCAACGACTCATTGCCTTGTCTAATACCACAAATCTCCTTTCTTATTGAGGCAACTCTAGAGGCAGGAAAATATCTCTCCAAGAACACTTTTTTCAGAGCATTCTAGCTTGCAATTGAATTTGGCTCAAGATAGTATATCCAATCCTTTTCCGCACCATGTAATGAAAAAGGAAAAGCTCGAAGTTTAATGTGATCTTCAGTGATCCCTTCAGGCATCAATGGTGTAGAACACACGACCTGAAATTCTTTCAAATGTTTGTGTGGATCCTCACCTGCATGACCACTAAACTTGGGCAACAAGTGTATTAAACCTGATTTTAATTCAAAAGGAACAGCAACATTATCATATTCAATACACATGCCATTATAATTCACACCAGGGGAAGCCAATTGCCTTAAGGTTCTTTGGTCATCCATATCAAAAACAAATTCAGAGTTCGAAGCAAACAAGTTATGCAAATAATTAGACTCAGAATCAGACTCAATTGTGGGTGGTGAACTAGTGGTAGCCTGGACTTTTCTACGTCGTGTGTGCAAGGTTTTCTCTACTTCAGGATCAAATGCAACAAATTCATAACAGCAAGACCTAGTGGCCAGGACTAATACACAGCAATGCAGCAACAATGTTTAAAATGCCACCAATGTCCCTAATAATAAAAAACAAATACAATGAAGGAAATCGATTAAATAAAATTCAGAAAAATAAAATAACACCAGATTTAATCTAATTAGGAAAAATAACAATTTTGAGAATTTTTTCGATTTTTTTCGACTCTATGAAAACAGTAAAACATTCGTTAAAAATAGAAAAAAGATGAATTTGCGATTTTGAGGGCCAAAATATTTTAGAATTTTATTCTAAAGGAGTACTGTTCATCGATTTTTTTCAGAACTTCCTGAAAAAATTCGGAGCAAATCGAAAGAGTAGGTTTCAGCCTTACCTGGTAGACTGAAAAACTATACTGCAACCGAAATTGCAACCCTGAAAATCAACAAACACAACAAAACAACAAAAAAAACCAAGAAAAAATAATAACAAGAACACTAAACATATGACTATAATATCAGTTAATAAAAACAAGAATCTCCGGCAACGACGCCAATTTGATCTGTTGTCGCGCGCGGATCAAACGAGTGTTTTTGCGAAACGGTAATATAGCGACAACTGTAACTCGGATATTGTTCTCACAAGGATTCTTGATTTTATTAAATAACAGAAATTGAATTGGGGGGTTTGGTTTTAAGGACGATTTATAAAAAAACAGAAAATAAGCGCTTAAAATAAGTGATTATGAAATAAGTCGATCTACTGTTTCGGGTTCCTACTATCATCGATTAGTAATATTTAACTTCCCTAAGTGGATTCCTATTCAAATTCGATCACAATTTCATCCAACAAGCGAGAATGAAAAAAAATAAGAATTATGTTCTCTTTTCACCGAATTAAGCAAACGGTTAATCAACAAACGGAATAACGAATTAAGCATACGATATAACGCAATTATAATTGGGAAACATAATTCAATCGAACCAACAAGATTACTCTAAGATAATTCGAATTAAGAAAACGAATATAAAAGGTAAAATTGATATGAATAGAAATTGAATTGTAAATTATATTAACCTCAAGTTTTGGAAACCAAGTTACAGCAGATCAACTCTAATGGATTAGTTCTTCATTTTCATTCGTACAAAATTGTTTTCTCCCTTTGTCTACAGTAAAAACGTGATAAAAACCCCGTTATGCGGCTGCCCCCGGTTAAAGAGGAATAATCCATTCGGTTTACAAACCAACTGGGTTGAAAACATAACCCAGGCCCAAAACTACTAACCCAAAGCTTAAAAGTCTAAATCTGCAACTTCAACGACTTTTTCAACCTTTCTGCACTTCGAATCAGCTTCTGGCCAAAACTAGAAAGTTGTAGGCCATTTTCTTAGCTTTCCAACACATGGTCAAACGCCTCGATCTGATTTTTATAGAATTAGTTATGAATTTTTCCGCAAACGCTGCAGTTGCTGAAAATAAAATACGAAAATTAATTAAATGCAAAAATAAAATAAATTAGCAAAACATATTAAAACATAAAAATAAACACAATAAACTAAAGAAATGCATTAGTACAATCGTGGAAGGATGTGCATCAAAATGTACTGATCACAATTTCTGATTTTTGACCTAGAAAATGACCAATTGATTTGAAGCATGATTCCAAGGATTCAATTGCATCATCTTGACCTAATTATACGGTTCAAAACATTTCAATTTCATGGATAGACAGATGAAATTTACAGTCAACTTATCAAAAGTCAATTGTACACTGAAAAAGTCAAACTTTGACTTTTTGGTCAAAATCAAGTGCCAAGGGTCACAATTCATCAAAATATGTCAAAAGGTGAAACTTGTTCACCAAGAAATCAAGGATTGAAGATTAGGGTTTAAAATAGGAAATTTTCTTAATTTAGAAAATTTTCTAAGTATAGAAAATTTCTTATTTTTTATTAACTTTAGGCTATTTTTTCACCATGATACAAGATGTTTCAAAGGAAGTTTCCAACATGAAAGTTGTATACCTCCATGAAATCTACAACTTTGCTTCACACACTTTTCCCTAAAGATGCTTGGATCTCAAGATATAGTTTTGTGAATACATGCTCATGAACTAGATAACTTAGTGAAATTTTGCCCTAATTTAGGCAGGTTTTGGACCCAACTTTATGGCAATTTTTCACCTAGTTTGAAGAGGATTCTTGAAATGCATTTCAAATATGAGTTATATAGAACATTTCAAGCTTTCCAAAATGTCCAAGAACTCCTCAAAATCATTTTTGAGTAGAGAGAATCGAAGAGAGAAAGTTGGCAATTTCTCACTTTTGATTCAAGCCATTTCATGAAGAACAATTTTCAAATCAGTACCTATGCTACCTAATCCATGCTTTACAGGTCCCAAACTTGTTCCTTACTCCATAATTTAATGCTTACTCAGTTGAAAAAGCTTTAATCCAAGCCCTAGAGCCATTGTCCAAGTTGTAATTCCATAAATGGCATAAAGTGGCCATTGCCATTTTGGAAAAGGTTCACTTTTGCAATTTTCCAATTCTTGAGCATTGAACTTGTCTCCTTTACACATACAAGTCTTACAGGCCTAAAGCAAATTGTACAAAGCATATGCCAACCCTAAGCAAGCCAGTACAAGCATGTGAAGACTTGTCTCTTCACTTTGCTTAAAAAGCAAGAAAGTGTGCAAAAAGGCTAGGATTGAAAAACCTATGGAAGAGCTGACTTAGAACCTCCTCCATACTAATATACAAACACATTACAACAGAAAACACGATTGCTAGAGGCCTGAAACACTCCCAAACTCCCTTTCACCAAAAAACTGTCAAAACTTACAGTTTTTGCATAAGCATAGCAATCCATCATTTGGCTCGTGCGTTTCAAGTTTCAATCATCAAAACACTTTACCTACTTGATATCTAACTGATCCAGACCCTCATCCTTGTACTGTAACTCCTTCTCCATCATCTGCCATTTTTGTTTTCAAAGCTTGCAAGTTGACTTGGATAGAGAGTTCCAGACACTTCCAAAGCAAGGCAAGAATTGGAACACACTCAGGAAGGTTCAAGCAAGCTCAAGAAATCATCAGGCCTTCATAAAACTCACTCCAACTCCATCCATGATTTCAACTGAAAGAGGTAAAAATCTCAACTTCTATCTCTTCATACAGGCATCCATTGGCCACAATTTGTGAATAAACAATGTAGACCTCATTGCTACTAAGCTGTACATATATATATATATATATATATATATATATATATATATATATATATATATATATATATATATATATATATATATATATATATATATCTTGCATTTATTTGGCCTGAGTTGAGAGAATTTTGAACTTGAAAGTCCTGTAAAAATTAGGTTTTAATTTAGGGCTTTTAAAATTCATCTTGATCTTTGATTATTAGCTTACATAATTTACATGGTTAGAATAGTGAGACAACATGCTACAACATTCATGTTATCAGTTTCCATTTTTATTGAGAGATGAGAAAGGTACAGAGCATCTGGCTGGCTAGAGGAAGAAGATGAAGTACAAGGTAAGGGCTTTGTTTGTGTTATGTTATTTTTGTTTCACATTAATCAATGGATGTATAGCCACCCCAGTGGCAAGGTAGCGCGCTGGTGAGACCCATGTCCTGGGTTCGAACCTTGGCGTACCTTTTGTTTTTTTTCCATATTTTTCCTTTTCCATTTTTTGGCTTGTTTTGTAGGAATGGGCCTCCACGCTGGGCCTTGTGTTTTTTCTAACTTTCACCACTTGATTGCTCAGGACACCCCTATGGGCCAACTATTATTTATTTATTTATTTGTTTTATTTTCATTTTTTGTTTATTGAATATTTTCTTTAATACATAATAATCCTAAAAAATATAAATATGATAATATTGCATTTTATTTTATTTTATTTTATTTTATTTTATTTTTCACATAAAAAATATATCTTATCTTAGTTATATATATTAATTATTTTTCTTAATAAACTTGTAAACATAAATAAAATAGGTTTAGTTTAATTTGTTTTATTTTCTTTTCATTCCATATTTGTAAATATTTATTTTAACATGTAAAAACTAAATATTTCCTTACAATATTATTTATTATTTTTAAATATAAAAATACACAAAAAATAATACATAAGAACCTTATTTTCTTTCAAAACTAGAAATTAGGGTTAACCCCTTTTTTAAGAATTAATTTCTTTTCCTTATATTTTAAGGATTAGGTTAAATTTCCTTTTCACATAAAAAAACAAAACAAAAATCTTTTCTTGCATGTAAATAATATTGCATATTTTAATATTGTATTTGATTATTCCATTATTCGTACAAATTCGATTTGGTTGTAATAGCTTATTTATATTTACATTCTTGCAAATCCACATTCAAATTTGTATCCCCCCTCTCATAAATTGTTGTAATAGCTTAGTAATCTTTACATTACGCAATTTATCGCTTTACATGCCATGTTAGTAATTAGGTTTTGTATGGCAAGATAAAAATAAAGCAAATAGAAAACCCTAATACAAGGCAAAAATCAAAGCATGAAAATAACACATTTGCACACAAGCACCCTTAGGGTTTCTCAATTTGGTTGCCTTATACAAAAATAGCCATATTACGCATGCGACGTATCTTGGCAAAACAAACAAGTATAAGATCATAGTCTCTCGGTGACACTATTCAAAGTTGCCTTAAAAAATGATCTTGGTCCCTCAAAATGCTAAGATACTTTGCAACATTGCTAATCATGGTTATACGATGACCCACGCCCGTCTCGTTTACATTCAAAGATAGGGTTGCTTACCAAATCAATGGTAAGACAACAATGTCAAAGGAATAGAAAATGCACAAGAAAGACATTTGAGTAGGTAGATTACTTCTAGTTACTTGATCTATTTCCAAACAACTATCCTTGCTATTTTCCAAAACAAACACACACATTTCAAAAACATCTTAAAAACATTGAAAACATTTTCAAAAGACAAACATCTTTGTATACATTCTTACGAACGAGAATCATTACAAAGGTTGCCTAAACAATGGCCTATTTTACAAAATACTTTCAAAAACCACACAAAGCATAATTTCAAAACAAAAAGCAAGTGATCTAGCAAGTAACTAAGAGACCATGGAAAACCATGGATGAAAATGGTGCTAATACCTTCCCTTTTCATAATCTACCCCCCTAACTCAAGAAACAATCTTAAAGGTATTTCCTGTGCTTTTTCACCTTTCCTTTTGGATAAAAGAAAAGTCGGTGGCGACTCTTGCTAACCGCAACATTTGCGATAAAACGCAAAACCCTCAAGTCAGTTCTCCCATTGTATCACAGAACTGGAGACTCTGCTGGGGAATTAATAAAAGTGGGGTTACCTTAGGGCTAGATCACATTTATTTGCTTACATTTGTTTGACTTGTTTGCTTTACATTATGGTTCTTTATTTGGGTTTGAATCCTCTACCCGGATTTGGGAAACATTATAGGTAAATAGCAATACGTTGTGGAAATTGTGCAGGGTATACCGACATGGTCTAAGTAATATCTATGTTAGTGTGACATATTTGTGGGTACCGGTAGCCTTTGAGTCAATCAAAGAGAATACAGGTATGTTGAGTGATGTCATGAAGCACTAATGAACTTCTAGAACCCTTTACTTGACCAACTTTGCCTTTAGGATGTAGTGAGATGACCGGATTTGGTGCAGTCAGAAGTTGGTAGATACTCGATACTACACTCATTGAGGGTTGGTTTCTTGTGATATGTCGGTCTCCATTAAAGAGGCTTGAGCTCAAATAATGACCAAGGAAACAATTCGGTGATATTGAGCTCCTTAGAACCCGGTTACTATTGCTAGGACAGGTTTGAGCCAACTAAACTTCAAGAGGGTACTTACCTATAAATCCCCATGCAAGCCTAAACTAAGAACTTGTTTGTTTTGCTTGTATATACATACTTGTGCATAACATCATGGACATCATGAACATTGTAGGCACATCATTTCAACCATTCACTTGAAACATTGAAGACAAAGTAGCTAAAGCATCAACCATTTGGTTTTCATCTCTAGGGATATGATGTAGCTCCACTTTGTTGAAGAAGGTTAATAATCTTCTAGCATAATCTTTGTAAGGGATCAAACCAGGATGACGAGTCTCCCATTCTCCTCTGATTTGATTAATCACCAACGGCGAGTCTCCATAAATATCAAGAATCTTAATCCTTAGATCCACTGCTTCTTTGAGACCCATAATACATGCCTCATATTCAGCCATGTTATTCGTACAGTCGAACTTTAATCTCGCCGTGAACGGGATATGAGTACCTCGGGGAGTGACGATGATTACCCCAATTTCATTTCCATAAGAATTCACAGCTCCGTCAAATATCAAACCCCAACGGGATTCGGGATCAGGTCCTTCTTCGGGTAACGGCTCTTCACAATCTTTAGATTTCAAGTACATAACATCTTCATCTGGGAAGTCAAACTTGATGGATTGATAATCTTCAATTGGTTGGTGAGCCAAATAATCGGCTAAAATACTCCCTTTGATTGCTTTCTGAGTGTGATACTCAATGTCATATTCAGATAACAACATCTGCCAACGGGCTATTCTTCTAGATAAGGCGGGTTTCTCAAAGATATACTTGATCGGATCCATTTTGGAGATCAACCAAGTGGTGTGGTTAATCATATACTGGCGCAGACGGCGAGCAGCCAGAGCTAAAGCACAACAGGTTTTCTCAATCATTGAGTATCGAGACTCACATTCTATAAATTTATTAGTCAGGTAATATATGGCATGTTCCTTTCTTCCAGTCTCATCTTGTTGACCAAGCACACATCCCATGGAATCTTCCAATATAGTCAGGTACATAATCAAAGGTCTTCCTTCCACTGGAGGAATCAAAATGGGAGGTTCAAGTAAATATTCCTTGATGCTATCAAAAGCTCTTTGAGAATCTTCTATCCACACACATCCTTGGTTCTTTCGGAGAAGCTTGAAAATCGGCCCACAGGTAGCAGTCATATGAGATATAAATCTAGAAATATAGTTCAGTATCCCAAGCAATCCTCTTACTTGTTTTTCCGTCTTGGGTGCGGGCATTTCCCGAATAGCTTTGACTTTATCAGGATCTACCTCAATACCTTTCTGACTGACAATGAAACCCAGAAGTCTTCTAGAACGAAGACCAAAAGTGCACTTGTTGGGATTCAGACGGAGTTTATACTTTCTAAAACGCTGGAATAGCTTCAATAAATGTTCCAAATGATCCTCTTCAGTTTGCGATTTGGCAATCATGTCATCTACATACACTTCTATCTCTTTATTCATCATATCATGGAACAAAGCAGTCATGGCCCTTTGGTATGTTGCACCAGAATTCTTCAAACCAAACGGCATTACCCGATAACAAAATGTCCCCCAAGGTGTAATGAAAGTTATCTTCTCCATATCTTCTAGAGCCATCTTGATTTGATTGTAACCAGAGAAACCATCCATGAAATAAAAGACTCTGAACATTGCAGTACTGTCGACCAATACATCAATGTGTGGTAATGGAAAATCATCCTTTGGGCTAGCTCTATTCAGATCTCTATAGTCTACACACATCCGAACTTTGCCATCCTTCTTAGCAGCAGGCACTATATTGGCTAACCATTGAGGATAGACCAATGTAACAAGGAAACCTGCATTAATTTGCTTTTGAACTTCTTCTTTGATCTTGTCAGCCATATCAGGACGAGTCCTTCTCAACTTCTGCTTAATCGACGGACATTCGGGTCTCAACGGCAAACAATGCTCCACAATATTGTTGTCCAAACTTGGCATGTCTTGGTAGGACCAAGCAAACACATCAACATACTCTCTGAGAAGCTCCAACATTTTCTATTTGACCTCTGGGATAAGCAATGCTCCGACCTTAACTTCCTTTTTATCTTCTTCATCACCCAAATTGACCATCTCTATAGGCTCTTCAAACGGCTGAATAGTCTTTTCATCATGCTCAAGTAAACGGGAAATTTCATCAGGGATCTCTTCACTACCTTCTTCCTCGGCTCTGAACACATGGAATTCAAAGTTGGGAGGGGGCATAGGATCATTGTTTTCAATGGTTAAGTCATGAATTAATCTGCACATATGATTATGCTTTATTTTAGAAATCGATTAATATGAATGTTGCACAAATGAAACAAAAGATTATTATATTTTCCTATTACTACCAATTAATTTTCATTACTATTTCCCAGAAAAAGTGAAAAATAAAATAGTAGTGGACAAAATAACATTTTTATTCATGAGTGGCAATACTTGAAACAAAGAGCCCAGACATTTTCTCTTTTGCCTTGGGCAGAGCAAAAGGATTTATTTTCAACATAGCCCGACACAAATACTTTTCGCCTTGGGCAGAGCGAAAGTATTTTTTTCAAAAATAAAACAAAACATTACTCAGAAATGTGCATCACAACAGGAACATCAACAGCAATCCAGTTCTGGCAAACCACTCCATGCGTTTCAAAATCGGTTAAATCCTCTTCAGAATCGTCTCCTATTATAGCATCACCCTCAGGAGGAGTTGGATGGATAAAACCTACGCTTTGGAAAACCTCTAGTATCGGACGGGTAACTGTTTCCTGCTTAACTCTTGTAGACACTGGATGAAAACCAAGACCTTCTCCAGACTTGTTCTCGGGCAAAGTCAACACCTGGCCCCAACCTTCAGCCGAACCACTTTCAACCACTCGTCGCGCATCCTCAAAAGAAGAAATAGACGTCCCTTGCTTCTTCACTTCATTATTAGAAACAGATAGAGCTTGGAATTGGGTTCCAACATCCTCATCAGCATCAATAAAAGAGAAAGATGACAAATGGCTTACCACCATATCCTGCTCTCCACCAATCATTACTAGTTTTCCATGCCTTACAAACTTCAATCTCTGATGGAGCATGGAAGTGACTGCCCCTGCATCATGGATCCATGGACGACCCAATAGGAAACTGTAGGCGGCACGAATATCCATTACTTGAAAAGTGATCTGAAAAGTAAAAGGACCAATTATGATAGGAAGATCCACTTCACCAATGACAGTCTTCCTAGAACCATCAAACGCTTTGACAATTACTCCACTAGGTCTCATGGGAGCACCTTGATATGAGAGTCGAGATAATGTAGTTTTGGGAATTACATTTAACAACGAACCTGTATCTACCAACACACTTGATAAAGTATCATTTCCACAACAGATTGAGATATGCAAAGCCATATTATAGTTCCTTCCCTCCTCCGGAAGCTCTTCATCACTGAAACCAAGATTGTTACACGAAGTAATATTTCCCACAATTCCATCAAATTGGTCAACCGTCACATCATGATCCACGAATGCCTGGTCCAAGACCTTCATCAAAGCTTCTCTATGGGCACTAGAATCTTCTCAGTAAAGCAAGCAAAGAAATCTTGTAAGGAGTTTGCAAAAGTTGGTCCACAATCTTATATTCACTTCTCTTGATGAGCTTCAGAATCTCATCATCATCATGGTGAGGGATAGGTTCATTGGATCGGCCTACCTTAACCCTGGGTTCAACATTTCTCGCTGGAATTTCTGCCGGTATGGGCCTCCTGACTTGAACTTTTGGTCTCTTCAAAGGTACTGCTGCAAAGACACGTCTGCTTCTCGTAACTCTGCTCACATCAGCAATGTTAACAAAAGATGGCCTTGTTGGTATAGGGACTTCTACCCCATTCTCAATCATTCTGGAATTATACTTATACGGTATAGCTTGGTCTGAGTTGTAAGGCACATGACCAGGTGGATAAATGATCAAAGGAGCAATAGGTGCAGTCTGATTGTCATAAACGATCTCTACTGGTTCAGGAAAATTGAATTGTGGTATTATAACGTTCACTTCATCCACCGGATCTCTGTCATGTGTAATAGTGATAACCCTCTGATCTAACAACTTTTGAATATCCTCCTTCACAATAGGGAAATCAACTTCTCTTAAACAAAATTCACAAATATCATAATCATGATGATGCCTAAAAAAGGAAAGTCTTCTTAAACTCTGATGTAACCTGATCAACGAATCTCTTATGTGTTCAACTTGAAAAACTCGAAACTTTCCTGGACAACCTTCCACCATATTCACTGATGCTGCCCCATGTCGAGGCAAAGGATTATCTCTAACATTCGGGTTAACATCCTTGGAAGACAAGATACCGTTCTTAATCAACCTCTGCACGTCCGCCTTTAGAGCAAAGTAATTTTCAAGGTTGTGCCCCGGCGACCCTTGATGATATTCACAAAACTGGTCCGCCTTGTACCACGGAGAAGTACTATTTGGTGCGACAGAAGGAGGCTTCATCGTTATGAGGTTCTTTCTGATCAGAGCAGGGTACAATTTAGTGTAAGTCATAGGAATGGCATCAAATAGCGGTCTCCTTGGTGAACGATTCTGGTTATTAAACTGATAAGCCTGTTGTCGAGCCTGTTGTTGAAATGGTCGTTGCTGAGTTTGTGGGGTTTGAGGAGTTGGGGTCACCATTGTTGGGCGGACAGCCGGAGTGACTGCCGCAACATGTGAGTAACATCTCCTTGGTCTCCCGGGGAAAATTACATTGACATCTTGTTCTTTTCTTTTAGGGAAAACACCTCCAAACTTCTTGATACTGCTAGACGGACTTCCTTCCTTAACCAAACGTCCTTCACGAATCCCTTCTTCCAACCGCATGCCCATACTTACCATCTCGGTGAAGTCACTGGGTGCGCTGGCAATCATTCTTTCATAATAAAAGGAACCTAAAGTCTTCAGGAATATCTTTGTCATCTCTTTCTCCTCGAGAGGGGGATAGATCTGAGCAGCAATTTCACGCCACCTCTAGGCGTATTCCTTAAAGGACTCTCTGTCTCTCTGGGACATCGCTCGGAGTTGATCTCTGTCCGGCGCCATGTCGACGTTGTACTTATACTGGTGAACAAAAGCTTCACTAAGATCATTGAAATTACGGATCCGAGTGCTGTCCAAACCCATATACCACTTTAGAGCGGCACCGGTCAAACTGTCTTGAAAATAGTGAATTAGCAAGTTATGATCATAAAAATATGTAGACATCTTTCTCACGTACATAATCAAATGACTCCGTGGACACGAATCACCTTTATACCTTTCAAAGTCTGGCACTTTGAATTTGGCTGGAATCTTTACATTTGGAACCAAACACAGGTCATGAGCATTCTTTCCAAACAAATCTTCCCCCTTTAACGCTCTGATCTCCCTCTGTATCTCTTGAAACTAGTCCTGAAATTCTTCCATTCTATCGAAAAGACCCAGACTTTCAGCAGGCTCGGCAGGATAAGCAGGTTCATTCATGTATGGCGTAGAATGAATCACAGGAGCGACAGTTGTCATCAATGATTGAGGGAAAGGTGCCACAGACGGGATTACAGGCGGCATGGCAGTTGTCTCCGATTGAGGAAGAGACACGGTAGGCTGAACCAAAGGCTGTACGATAGGTTGATACCCTTCCGGCACAAATTTATAAGGCATTCCCCACGGAAAACCTTTTGGCATCTGATGTTGAAGCGGAGAGTTGATTTGAGTCACATATGTTGGAACGGTGACAATCTCAGAAACCGCAGTAGTTGAAGTCTGAATCTCAGCAGCTGCAGTCGATGGCTAATTCTGAGAAGCCATCAAACTTTCCACCTGCGCAGTTAGTTTCTCCATACCAACACGAAGGGTAGCGACCTCCTCACGAAGCTCGTGGTTTTCCTATTCTAGATCTTCCATCTTCCTCTGATGTTTGGCTCGAGTATCGTACCGATGAGACAACTTGACAATCTACCGGAGTGGAAAAAGAAACAAAAATAAGACTCTAGAAAACGTGTGAAGTGGAATGTTGGATGATGCATGATATGCGATGCAAATGATCATTCATTTTGATAGTTTTTTCAAGGAACTTCAATAATTTTGCACACATCAATGGTAAAGGAATTTGGATCAACAAAAACTTATTTCATTAATCAAAAGCGGTAAATTACAACTTACAACTTTGGAACAACAAAACAATAAATTACAACCTTGGGATGATAACCCAATAAAAAGCAGTAAATTACAACTTTGGAACATGAAGCCTGTTGTACCCCAAAATTTGCCCTCCCATATTCCTCAAGAAATTGCCAAGCCAAGTCACAAAATTCCCCAAGGGTTGCACAGTGCAAAGGTCTCCTATACAGTCAAAACTAGGGTTTGGGTTCTGATCAAGAAAATGAAGTTTTCAAAGGCCCAATCAAGTCTCATATGCTTACAAAGATGGTCAAGTATCCTCATATCAAGTTTCAAGGCATTCAGCTCAAAATTGCACAGTCAAAACCCTAAATTGCACTACAGTCAACTGTAGGGGCAAAATGGTCATTTGACAGTCAAAAGTTCAAATTTTTGGTCAACATATCATTTTGAAGCCACAAACATCATTTGATCAATGCTTGATCATGATTCTCAAAATTTGGCTCAGAAAATCACCAAGATGCAAAAGTTTCCTTATTTGGACAGTTGAAAAAGTCAACTGAAATTGACCAGGGCATAACTTTCACATGGATTATCAGAAAAATTCCATCCAAAGCTCATTTTGAATAGAAAGACATTTCCTACAACTCATCTTCATACTTCAAGTCCAAGAAATGCACTCACAAAAAGTTATCAATTTCAACATTATAGGTCATTTTCAAAAGTCAACAAAAAGGGACTTTAAGTCAAAGGCCATAACTTGAGATTGGTAAATCAAAATGACATGGGACCAAAGGAATTGGTTGGAGGACTCAAAGACCTTTCCAAAATGTCCAAGAACATGAGAAAAGCTTAAAAATTGAGCAAGTTATGCCTTGTGGAAGTTGGGAAATGTTTGGATATTTTGAAAAGTCAACATTGCTTCAAATGACCTAAAATTGCTAATGGGCCCATTTTTCTTCCATGATTCATCATTCTAAGCATATGCACGACCACTTGGCCCAAAGGGAAGTATTTTCTCATTTTTTTATTTATTTATTTGAATTATTATTTATATTAATTCATTTAAATTATTTAAATACATGAAAAATATCAAACTTGCCTTAACAAATCTTTTTGTACACATTTCAGCCTCAATATTTCGTGCACATCCCAACATGGAAAGATTTGGTTTGATTTAGGCTAATTGACACAAAAATACACTTGAAAAAGATATGAAAAGATCTTAAGAAAATCAAATATGCAAAACCATTATTGCCATGGATTTGATTAAGTTTTGTTGACCTAACAGCCTCAGTACATAAGCATGATTCAAACCCTAATGCCCATACACATTGAAGCTGCACAAAAGCTAAGAACAAACTTGGAATTTTTGTCAAAAAAAAGCAAAACTGAAATCAGTGTGAGAGGTCGATTCAAAGCATAATATTGGTTTCAATAGCTTCCTTGAAGGTCCCTGATCAGATTCCAATCACAAACTTCCACTCAAACGCCAAGAATTGGTATTTTGAACTTAAACTGTACAGCAAAAATTCCATAATCATTCATCCCATTCTATGCATTGTTTGTGAAATTTAATGGTTGATTTGTGTTCACTATGAAGTTTTGAAGCTAATCCATACCTTTAATTGCGTTTTTCTGTGTTGTATGAGATTATGCCATAACTGTTTTTCTAGGGTTTACAAAGCTCAAAATTAGGGATTTGCAAACGAGGAAAAATTAAGCCTTAAGACCACCATGGTTGTACTCAACGCATTTGGACGAAGAGATTAATGTACTCGCGCCTAATTTATGTTCAAGAATAGCCTAATCGCTATTTTCTCAAAACGCGTCTAAGAGAACGTGGGAAAAACCGTGGCCAATGCGTTCATGTTTCAGAAAAATAAAAAAACATGTGGAGAAGATGATGTGTTGTCCAAATGCTATAGGCCTGTTTGAAATTCGCGCGCTGGATCCACTAACGCGTTTGTTTTTCTTTTTGTTATTTATTTGTTATAATATGTTAACATGCGTTTCATGGCTCAGCTGGAAAGCGATCAATGCATTGACGTCCAAGACCTGGGTTCGAGTCCCAGGTCTGTGTAATTTCCATGTTATTTTTCTATATGTCATCCCATGCAGATCCAGCGCTAGCGACCACCATGCGTCTCTCCAATCCAACTTGCCACGTCCACTTAGAGATCAATCAAAAGGCTGAGATTGAAGGGGCATCCTAAACCCCAGTCAACGTGCCATATTGCATCTGGAAAAGGTCAATGGTCCTGAAGCATTGGGCCTGAATTCCTAAGTCTATACCTCCAATTGGGGCCTGAACCCCCCCTGGTTTGCAAACTTTCTCTTTTTATTTTCAATTGCTATTTTATTTTCTTTATTATTTTAATTTAATTAATTATTTTTACCATATATATAAAATGCCTAAAAAATTAGAAGAAAGATAAAAACATGATAAATAATTTTTATTTTAATATGTTCATGTAAATAAATTAATTTAGATTAGAGTTTTAATTTTAATTCTTTTAATAACAAAAATACAAAAATATAGAATTAGGTTTAATTTTTATCCCTTTAATTTGTTTCCTTTTTTACCATAATATTTATTTATTTATTTTTATAAATTAAATTGTACATAAAAACTTAGGTTTAATTTAGGTTAAATTTTGATACTTTCATAATAAATTTAAAAGCTATTAGAATTAGGGTTTGCCTTTTAGTTTAATTTTAATTAACTCCTTTTTTCATCAAAAATCCTAAAAACACTAAAAATACCAAAAACATTCTTTTTTTTATTTTTAATTTTAATTCCTTATTAATTTAATTTTGCAAAAGGGTCCAACGCCCATGTTCTTAATTTTATTTAATTTCGCATATTTATTTTATGTCATTTAAATAATCATGTATCTCTCCCAAAGCTTTGTAACGTTTTATACTTTTCGCACTTTTATTTGCTTTATTTATTTTCCGTCAAATCGGGTCCGGTTTAATTTTGGCGATGTGGACCCGCGCCATTTGTAATAGCCTTAGATTTACTTTCCCGCAAATATTTTTTAACTGTTAACAAAAAGCATGCAAGAATGAATGACTATAATAAAATCAAGCGTAGATCACAATAAACATGACAAGACAAATGCAAATGAAAACGACACACGAATCGCACACACCACCCCTAGGGTACGCCTCACTGTTGCCTTGCCTCGAAAGGTGATCGTCGAGTAGAGGATGTCTTAGTAAGTCCTCATGATCCGGGAACCCGGCACGAGGGTAGCTTCTAAGGTGTCTTCCCATTGCTCTGGTGATCACCATGTCCCTATAAACTCGAATTGACCCGAACACCTCCAACGGTGGTGCTACCTACCTCTCAATGGTGGGATGGCACTACTTTAAAGGACATTTACACAGACGAATTCCTTAGGGTAGGTAGGTTCTCATAGATACTTGCTCTCTTCAAAACAAATCAAAATCTTTTCACACCGACACTTTTCAAAAGCTTTCGAAGCAATTTTTCAAACACTCTGACGCACGAGTCGAACTGAAATTTTTCAAAGAAACTTTTTAAAACCCACATTGAAAAGCAAATAAACCAATTTTGAAAACACATTGAGCAAGTATCTAAGAGCCCATGGATAACCATGGATAGAAAGGGTGCTAACACCTTCCCTTTCTATAACCTACCTCCCGAACCGAGAGCAATCTCTTTAAGGAATTTTTCTGTGCTTTTGTCCTGTCCATGTTGGAGAAAATAAAAGACGGTGGCGACTCTTGCTTACCACGACATTTCGCGAACCAGCGTTAAACAGTCAGTTCCAGATCCACCGATCACAGAACTGGCGACTCTGCTGGGGATACAAACTTAAAGTGGGGTGTACCTTAGGGCTAGGTCATAACTATGTTTTCAATTGTATTGCTTTGCTTGCTTTAAATTGTGGGTTGCTTGGGAGTTCTATAGATCCTAACCCGGATCTGGGGGATACCTTCTTAGAAAGTAGCAACAAGGCTGTGAGGGAACTGTGCGGGGTATACCGACATGGTTGAAACAGTCTGCTACGTTGATGTGGCACTTTGGTGTGTACCGGTAACCCTTGAGTTCAGTCAAGGAGAGTACGGGGCCTCCGCGTGGTGTCGTGAAGCATCAACAAACCTTAGGAACCTTAATTGAACTATCTTGGCCTCTTTAGGGTAGTGAGATAACTGACTTTGGTGCAGTCCGAGGTTGGTTGATACTCGATACTACACTCAATTGAGGGTTGCTTTCTTGGAATATTTCGGTCGCCAGTTCAGTGGCTAAATCGAAACGATGAACAATGAAAGCAATCCCGTGATATTGGGACCCTTAGAACCCGGTTACTTCTAATAGGACAGGTTGAACCCACCAACTTCAAGAGGGTACTACCCAGACCCCATGCTGGCCTTAAACCCTAAAGGCTTGTCTTGTGTGCCTTGTGTGCCTTACATGTTTGCCTTTGTACATATCTGTGGTGTATTTAAACATAGTATCATGACATCATCCAGCATCATATGCATTGACTAACCATTTCAGGGGTTCGAATTTTCATCTTTGTTCTTGTTTTGTAGGACATGGAAACGGTTCGTAGAAAGACAATTCAAATCAGTCTTGTAAGGGTACCTCCTCAGCTTAAGGAACTTATATCCAGGATTCCCGAGAACTCTTCATTCAGTGAAAGACATGGCAGCCTCATTAGCTTGGTCAATACCAACATTGAGGAGGATATGATAAAGGTCCTGTTCCAATTCTTTGACCCTCTGCATCACTGTTTCACCTTCTTGGATTATCAGTTGGTACCTACATTGGAGGAGTTCTCCCGGCTCCTGAAGATCCCTATCCTTGATCAGCTACCTTTCAACGGTACAGAAAGGGAACCTAAGCTTGAAGAGATTGCTAAAGCCTTGCACCTACAGTCATCTGACCTCAAGGGACATTGGGAAGTCAGAAGTGGTATCAAAGGGTTCTTAGCCAGGTTTCTGTTTGAAAAGGCTCTTGAATGTTGGAACTCCCTTGACTTGCAAGCTTTTGAAGAGGTTGTGGCCCTCCTTGTTTATGGTTTGGTGTTGTTCCCTAACCCAGATCAGCTCATTGATATCAGTGCTGTCCAGATCTTTATGTCCAGGAATCCCATACCTACGTTGCTGGGGGACATCCTTCACTCATGTTACACTCGAACCATGAGAAAAAGAGGTGTCCTTATGTGTTGCACTCCTCTCCTGGGAAGGTGGTTTATTTCGCACCTTCCATAATCAGTCTTGAAGAATGAGCGGGGTTTGAGATGGTCACAACGGTTGATGACTCTTACACATGCAGATATACATTGGTGCCTTAGGTCCAGAGAAGATGTCACTATCATTGATCGTTGCGGGGAGTACCCTAATGTTCCTTTACTTGGAATCAGAGGAGGTATTACTTATAGCCCATGCCTGGCTTGGAGACAGTTTGGTTATGCTCGGAGGGATGGTCCTCATGACATGTTAATTCCCGACATAGTTTTTGACTTCGACAACGATACTCAAGGACTTCGTCAGAGATTTATCAGAGCCTGGAGGATGCCCAGTAGGATAGACAGCAAAACACTGGGGCACAGGAACTCCATCCCATTGGAACCCTATCTCAAGTGGGTACGCGCCCGCTCTCAGAAGTTAGTGATGCCTTATCCTCACATGATCCCGGTAATCAAAGAACCAGTCTTGGAAGGGGAAGTGTCCTACACTATTCAGCACCCTGATATGCCCACATCCTGGGAAGAGATGCAGAAGAGCTGGATCCAGCTTAAGGAAGAGCGGAATTCTCTTGAGACTAGTCTGCATGCCAGCGAAAAGAAGGTCTTGGAGCTCACTCGCCTGTTGCATGAGGAGAGGAATCTCAACACTTACATAGCTCCGAAGAGGATGCGCAGTGTATTCTGGGATTGATTTGATTTTTGTACTTTTGCCCATGAGGCCTTGATGTATTAAACAATGATTTCCTTAATGATAACGTGTGTTCCTTTTTGTCTACAACAAATTTGAACTTTCGAACCCTTGAATGCATTGCATGAACACATCTCATTCATCATGTGCATAGCAGGTTTTTCCGCTTTTCAGGTTGCTTACAGTTCTTCGCTGTTTATTTCAGCATCATGAATCCCGAATCTGCATCAACCGAGACATCAATCAAGGCTCTTCAGGCGCAGAATGCGCAGTTTCAAGAACTAATCAAGGGTCTGGCTAAAGGCCAAGAAGAATTAAAGACTATGCTCCTGAAGAAGGAGAAGAAGAAGAAGAGAAGAACTGTTCTGTTCAACTCGGGCCGAAGGTTTGGCAATACTCTGCAGCATGAAGAGGCTGGTTCTTCTGTTGGCAAGAGTCCTTCTCAGGCAGAAGTGAAGGTCCCTAGTCCGGTAGTCTCCGACAACGAGACAGATTTTGATGAAGAGCAGTACCCTCCTGCAGACGACAGATATAAACAACTGGAGGACAGGTTGAAGGCTATGGAGGTCCAACAGGTACCTGGGCTGGATTTCGGAGATCTGGGTTTGTCGACTGGTGTGATTATCCCGCATAAGTTCAAAGCACCATCCTTCTCCAAATATGACGGGGCGTCTTGTCCCAAGCTGCATTTAAGGTCCTATGTTCGGAAAATTCAGCCGTACTCTGCGGATAAGAATTTATGGATCCACTTCTTCCAGGAGAGTCTTTCAGGGACTCATCTCGAATGGTTCTATCAGCTGGATGGGACCAAGGTTCGTAACTGGGAGGAGTTGGCTACTTCTTTCTATAAGCAGTATCAATATAATGTCGACCTTGCCCCCACACGTACCCAACTCCAGGGTATGTCGTTAGGTGCAAGCGAAGGTTTTAAGGAGTATGCTCAGAAGTGGAGAGACCTGGCTGGCAGGGTGCAGCCACCATTGACTGATCGGGAGTTGGTAGACATGTTCTTGGGGACCCTATCTGGGCCGTTTTTCAACCATCTCATTGGGAACTCTTCTGCTGGATTCACTGATTTGATTCTGACTGGAGAGAGAATTGAAGCTGGGCTGAAGTCTGGGAAGATTGCGAAGGGTGCATCGTCTAGTTCGGAAAAGAAACCATTCAAGAAGGAGTCTAGTGCCGTGTATGGTTCTAGGAAATCAGAGAGACCTGAGCACCGCCAATCTATCAGTGCGGTGATGATTGTTAAGCCTGCTGCCGCTCCTCGGCCAAACAATCCTCAAAGGGCTGAAAGTCCCCGGAGGGAGTTTACCCGGTTAAACATGAACCTATCGCAGATCCTGCCACAGTTGCTCTCAACCAATTTGGTGACTGTCAGGGAGGCTCCAAAGTTCCCAAATACAACATCTCCCAAGTACAACCCGAATGCTCGTTGTGCCTACCATTCAGATAGCCCGGGGCATTCTACCGATGACTGTTGGGCACTAAAGAACAAGCTGCAGGACCTTATTGATGCCAAGGAGGTACAGTTTGAGGCATCTGACAAGCCTAATGTGGTGACAGCCCCCCTGCCTGCTCATGGGGTAAATGCTATTGGGGACGAAGACGAAGTGGACGATGCTGAGTTTGATAGCTGGATCTACCCGGCAGCCGACGGCGGATCTAACAATTGGAGTGCAAAGGACAACTTGTCTGTTTCTCTTGTTACTAAGTAATGAATTCCTATGTTTTGTTATTTTGTAATAAACAATGATAAACTCTATGGCCCGGTGTCTTACCCGAGGCACCGTGGTTCTATTTGTGAGGGCATACAAACTGTCATTTCATATATCATGAATGAAAATCTTGGACGTATTTTCGCATTACAAATATTGTGCTCCTTTTCTGTCTTTCTTTTTTCCTTTACATAATTTTCAAAACAGCTGTATTTACACACACACTCACTCATACAGGTTTCAATCCACTCTGGATCTCACTGATAACAACTCTGCTACTGCCAATTATGACTTCGAAAATCCGATCAACTTAGCCGAAGACGAAGGTGAAGATGATTGCGAAGTGCCTGGCGAGCTTGCAAGACTGTTGCTTCAGGAAGAGAGGGCAATTCAACCCCATGAAGAGCCAGTGGAAACCATAAACTTGGGTAATGAGGCAGACAGGAAAGAGGTAAAGATTGGCGCCAACCTAGAACTCAGCGTGAAGCAACGGTTGACTAAGATGCTGCATGACTATATGGAGATCTTTTCCTGGTCCTACGAAGACATGCCCGGGTTGGATACCGATATCGTGGTCCATCACTTGCCAACTAAGGAAGACTGCCCTCCAGTCAAGCAAAAGGTCCGTCGGATGCGTCCGGAGATGTCTGAGAAGATTAAGGCCGAGGTTATGAAACAGTTTGATGCTGGGTTCCTTGCAGTGACGTCTTACCCTCAGTGGGTTGCTAATGTGGTGCCGGTACCAAAGAAGGACGGTAAGGTCAGAATGTGTGTCGACTACAGGGATCTGAACAGGGCCAGCCCCAAAGATGACTTCCCCTTACCTCACATTGATGTCCTTGTTGATAATACAGCTCAGCACAAGGTATTCTCTTTCATGGATGGCTTCTCAGGTTACAATCAGATCAAGATGGCACCTGAAGACATGGAAAAGACTACATTTGTCACTCAGTGGGGCACCTTCTGTTACAAGGTCATGCCATTCAGGTTAAAGAACGCTGGGGCAACCTACCAACGTGCCATGGTTGCTTTATTTCATGACATGATCCATCATGAGATAGAAGTGTATGTGGACGACATGATCGCTAGGTCCCAGACTGAGGAAGAGCATCTAGATCATCTGCAGAAATTGTTTGACCGGTTGAAGCTGTACAAGCTGAGATTGAACCCGAACAAGTGCACCTTCGGGGTAAGATCTGGGAAGTTGCTAGGCTTCGTGGTCAGTGATGAAGGTATTCAAGTGGACCCTGCTAAGGTCAAAGCTATTCAAGAGATGCCAGTTCCTAAGACAGAGAAGGAAGTCAGAGGCTTTTTAGGACGCCTGAATTACATTGCTCAATTCATCTCACATCTGACTGCTACCTGTGAGCCAATCTTCAAGCTGCTGAAGAAAGATCAGGTAGTACGTTGGAACGATGAATGTCAGGCTGCTTTTGACAGAATCAAAGAGTATCTCCAAGAACCACCTATCCTTATGCCACCGGTTGAAGGGAGACCTCTGATACTATATCTGACAGTGCTTGACAACTCAATGGGGTGTGTGCTGGGGCAGCATGACGAGTCTGGCCGAAAAGAGCATGCCATTTATTACCTTAGCAAAAAGTTTACCGACTGTGAGACCCGATACTCACTGCTTGAGAAAACTTGTTGCGTTTTGGTATGGGCGGCTCGCCGGCTGAGACAGTATATGCTGACTCACACTACTTTGTTGATCTCAAAAATGGATCCTATAAAGTACATATTCGAAAAGCCTGCTCTGTCTGGGAGAATTGCAAGATGGCAAATGATCTTGACGGAATACGACATTCAGTACACAACCCAGAAAGCCATCAAGGGAAGTGTATTGGCAGATCACCTGGCACATCAGGCTGTAGATGACTATCAATCAATGAACTTCGAGTTTCCGGACGAGAGCATCATGATAGTGACTGATTGTGAAGTACCTGGACCGGATGAAGGACCTGAACCAGGATCCCGATGGTCTATGCACTTTGACGGAGCCTCCAATGCTTTGGGAAATGGTATCGGCGCCATCATCATATCTCCTCAAGGTACTCATACTCCACTCACTGCCCGGCTATGTTTCAACTATACCAACAACATGGCGGAGTATGAGGCGTGCATCATGGGTCTTCAAGCTGCGATCGACCTAAGGATCAAATTTCTAAGTGTCTTCGGAGATTCCGCTCTCGTGATCAATCAGATCAAAGGAGAGTGGGATACGAAACATCCAAACCTGATTCCTTACAGAGAATGTGTGTTGACCCTGATTCCCCACTTCACAGAGATAACCTTTGAGCACTTTCCAAGAGAAGAGAATCAGCTGGCGGACGCGTTAGCTACAATGTCTTCAATGTTCAAGGTCAAATGGGATAATGAGGCTCCCCGGATCATCATCTGGAAACTGGACGAACCGGCATACTGTTGCGATCTCGAAACTGAATTGGCGACTGAGAAACCTTGGTACCACGAAGTGAAGAGATATCTGGAAGCTCAGGAATACCCCGAAGGTGCATCTGTCAATGATAAGAAATTCCTGAGGAGGTTCGCAGCCAAGTTCTTCCTAAGCAACGGCATCTTGTACAAGCGAAACCATGATTCAACCTTACTGCGTTGTGTGGATAAGACTGAAGCAGAAAGAATCATGGAAGAGCTACATGAAGGGACCTTTGGTACGCATTCCAGTGGACACACAATGGCTAAAAAGATCCTACGGGCAGGATATTACTGGTCCACAATGGAAGCTGATTGCTACCAACACTCCAGGACATGCCACAAGTGCCAGATTTATGCAGATAAGGTGCATGTTCCTCCGGTTCCCCTGAATGTTCTGACTGCGCCTTGGCCGTTCGCAATGTGGGGCATAGACATGATCGGCGAGATTAAACCTACGGCATCTAATGGACATCGCTTCATCCTAGTGGCGATTGATTATTTTACGAAGTGGGTTGAGGCAGCATCCTATGCTACGGTAACCAAGACTGTTGTGGCACGGTTCATTCGGCACAACCTGATCTGTCGGTACGGCGTCCCTGAGCGGATTATTACAGACAACGGTACCAATCTGAATAACAAGATGATCGCTGAGCTCTGCGAACAGTTCAAGATACAGCACCACAATTCTTCTCCTTACAGACCGAAGATGAATGGGGCTGTAGAAGCAGCAAATAAGAACATCAAGAAAATCGTGCAGAAGATGACAGTGACTTACAAAGATTGGCACGAGATGTTACCGTTCGCTCTACATGGGTACCGTACCTCAGCTAGGACGTCAACCGGGGCAACTCCTTTCTCTCTGGTTTATGGTATGGAGGCAGTCTTGCCAATCGAAGTGCAAATTCCCTCTCTCCGGATAATGAAGGATGCAAATCTGAACAAAGATGATTGGATCCAGACACGACTTGATCAACTCAACCTCATTGACGAAAAAAGACTTGCGGCTATCTGTCATGGTCAGACGTATCAGAAACGGATGATCAGGGCATTTAACAAAAAAGTCAGACCACAGGAATATCAAGTTGGGGATCTGGTAATCAAGAGAATCATCCTTCCTCAGAGTGATCCAAGGGGCAAATGGACCCCTACATACGAAGGGCCATTTGTGGTTAAGCATGTGTTCTCAGGAGGAGCAATGATATTAACCAACATGGATGGTGACGACCTTCCTCACCCCGCCAATGCAGACATAGTAAAAAAATACTACGCATGAAAAAAGACCCGCTAGGCTGACATGCCTAGGCAAAAATTAGGGCTTCCCGTCGAACCAAAAGGGTTCGGGAAAAATGAAGGGATGAAAATGAAAAAATCTGTACACCCGGCAAGTCGAAAACCTGAAAAGGCGACTTGGGCAAAAATGGGTATCCCGGTGGACTGAAAACCCGAAAAGGCAGTCCAGGCAAAAATTAGGGTTAAAAGCGTAATACTATGTCTCATTGGATCACCTTGCATCCAGAATCCGGTATCTGCATCAAGTTCAGACGGCATCGATCAGTCAGCTTCACCTTCAACCAAGGTCATCAAGTGATGAGACGCTCGGGGTTATAAAGGCAATAGCAGAGTTGAAACTCAGTGGGATCATTCACTTCACACAGCTGTTTTATTTTCTTTTGTACAAAATTTGTATAAACTCTCTTGTTCGGCGACATTCCTCTTACTAGGACGTCAGCCTCTTGTACGCAAAACGCCTATTCACAGGCCATTCAAAAATCAATACAAATATATTTTCAGTTAAACGTGCCAAGTGTTTGTTCTTTTTCTGTTTTGTTTTGCGAAGAACGTCCAAGGTTCAATTTGTGATATATGCATTGACAATAATTTGCTAACTCATAAATATTTGCATACGAAACAAAGGAATTAATTGCAGGTGACACTAGAAACAGGGGCAATAAAAGAGTTGTCTGAGCAGTCTAATTATTCTATCCTCCAAAGGTACCAAGGTAGGTCCAGCTAAAGAACATGACCAGTATACCTGAATCCCCCAGAGAGTGAGCCAACAATACATTCTTCTCCAAGCAGAGTTATCAAATCTCAAGAAAATTGGGTATGCTCTCGCAGATCCCAACATCCCCCAGCAGCAATACATATATTCATAATAAGCATCCCCGGCAGTCTTGGTCCAAAGATTGTTCCCCGGCGGTATATCAATATTCAAAGGAATCACTTCCCCAGCATATCAAAACTTCCCCAAGAGTCCAGTCCAATCCAATTCCCCAGGAAATTTGGAATTCATATCCCCAAGCAGTAAGCTTATCCCCAGTATATTCTGGAAGCTTATCCCCTAGCAGAGCACGAACGCGTCGTCCGGCTTGATTTAAAGAGTTATTTCCTTAACAGGATATAACTGGGTTATCCTCAGCCAAAAGCCAGGGAAAGATCGTCGTCAACGAAGTATTCTTACCCCAGCGAAGTCCCTCAACACTTCCAACAACAAGACATCCTCAGCAAGTTATTATCTACACTCAGCAAAGCCTCTCCCCACAGAGTTTTGTTTCCCAGCAAGGTCGCTAGAGTATCTTTTCTCCCCGCAGAATCTGCCATTTGCCAAGTTTATTCCGCAACGGAGTCATCTTCTCCTACCGGTATTCTTGCAACTATCATCCCCAACGGAGGCAAAAGCTATTCTTCAACAGCAGCCCAGGAGTGAATCCCCGGCATCCGTCAAGGATTTACTTTCCTAGACAAAAACATACATAAAGCATCACATACATCATTATAGCATGCATAACGCATCATATCATACAAATCTCATTTATGTTGAGAACATCATTGCCTGATCCATATCATGTATTGCATATGACTGACCCTTACCTTTCAGGAAAGACGCAGTTAAAATGTTTAAACATATTTCAAAGCCTTCTCTAGTCCAGCTAAATCGACTCCCAACAGATTTTTCTGATAAAGACTCAGCAGAAGCTATGGTCCCCTCTCCGACAAGTGCGTGAGGTGGTAATTCCTTTTTCAAGATGTTTCCCTCTCTGACGGTGAGTGTGAGGTGATAGTCTCCTATGGTTCCCTCTCCGACGGTGAGTGAGGTGGTAAGTCCTTTTTCAGATGTTTCCCTCTCCGACGGTGAGTGTGAGGTGATAGTCTCTTATGGTCCCCTCTCCAACGGCGAGTGAGGTGGTAATCCCGTTTTCAAGATGTTTCCCTCTCCGACGGTGAGTGTGAGGTGATAGTCTCCTATGGTTCCCTCTCCGACGGTGAGTGAGGTGACAATTCCTTTTCCTATGATTCCCTCTCCGACGATGAGTGTGAGGTGATAGTCTCCTATGGTCCCCTCTCCGACAAGTGCGTGAGGTGGTAATTCCTTTTTCAAGATGTTTCCCTCTCCGACGGTGAGTGTGAGGTGATAGTCTCCTATGGTTCCCTCTCCGACGGTGAGTGAGGTGGTAAGTCCTTTTTCAGATGTTTCCCTCTCCGACGGTGAGTGTGAGGTGATAGTCTCTTATGGTCCCCTCTCCAACGGCGAGTGAGGTGGTAATCCCGTTTTCAAGATGTTTCCCTCTCCGACGGTGAGTGTGAGGTGATAGTCTCCTATGGTTCCCTCTCCGACGGTGAGTGAGGTGACAATTCCTTTTCCTATGATTCCCTCTCCGACGGCGAGTGAGGTGATTCCTTGTTAGATTATAATGGCCTACGGTTCTCGTTCCGATCCTGCGAAGATGGTATTTCCCACCAAGATTTTCTCAACGAGCGTTGTTGAAGATAAAATCACCCAAGGTTCTCTTACCATTCATACTAAGGCAGTAACCATACCTGGTTCATTCATCGCCGTTTGAAGCTCCAGACTCAGCCCCTGTAACCAGTCAGGACATATCTACACCAAGCATCTAAAATCAGCTCCTGCAACGTGTCGGGTACTCATTTTTTCTTTGGCAGGTATGCAGGTACTCGCTAAGGAATCTCCTACGCAATCAACATCCAGATGGCATCTATAAGCCCATCATCCTATCCAGCAATCTCCAAATGGCATCTATAAGTCCATTCCCTCATCACACTGCCAACATGTGAGCGCAAATTTCTGGGCACTCTAGTGTTCAATCATCTTCTACCCTCGGATTACGAAAGGCACGTCAGCCAATCTGCATCCTCAGGTCTAAGAAGATTGAACAGGGGCAACTGTTGTACCCCAAAATTTGCCCTCCCATATTCCTCAAGAAATTGCCAAGCCAAGTCACAAAATTCCCCAAGGGTTGCACAGTGCAAAGGTCTCCTATACAGTCAAAACTAGGGTTTGGGTTCTGATCAAGAAAATGAAGTTTTCAAAGGCCTCATCAAGTCTCATATGCTTACAAAGATGGTCAATTATCCTCATATCAAGTTTCAAGGCATTCAGCTCAAAATTGCACAGTCAAAACCCTAAATTGCACTACAGTCAACTGTAGGGGCAAAATGGTCATTTGACAGTCAAAAGTTCAAATTTTTGGTCAACATATCATTTTGAAGCCACAAACATCATTTGATCAATGCTTGATCATGATTCTCAAAATTTGGCTCAGAAAATCACCAAGATGCAAAAGTTTCCTTATTTGGACAGCTGAAAAAGTCAACTGAAATTGACCAGGGCATAACTTTCACATGGATTATCAGAAAAATTCCATCCAAAGCTCATTTTGAAGAGAAAGACATTTCCTACAACTCATCTTCATACTTCAAGTCCAAGAAATGCACTCACAAAAAGTTATCAATTTCAACATTATAGGTCATTTTCAAAAGTCAACAAAAAGGGACTTTAAGTCAAAGGACATAACTTGAGATTGGTAAATCAAAATGACATGGGACCAAAGGCATTGGTTGGAGGACTCAAAGACCTTTCCAAAATGTCCAAGAACATGAGAAAAGCTTAAAAATTGAGCAAGGTATGCCTTGTGGAAGTTGGGAAATTTTTGGATATTTTGAAAAGTCAACATTGCTTCAAATGACCTAAAATTGCTAATGGGCCCATTTTTCTTCCATGATTCATCATTCTAAGCATATGCACGACCACTTTGCCCAAAGGGAAGTATTTTCTCATTTTTTTATTTTTTTATTTGAATTATTATTTATATTAATTCATTTAAATTATTTAAATACATGAAAAATATCAAACTTGCCTTAACAAATCTTTTTGTACACATTTCAGCCTCAATATTTCGTGCACATCCCAACATGGAAAGATTTGGTTTGATTTAGGCTAATTGACACAAAAATACACTTGAAAAAGATATGAAAAGATCTTAAGAAAATCAAATATGCAAAACCATTATTGCCATGGATTTGATTAAGTTTTGTTGACCTAACAACCTCAGTACATAAGCATGATTCAAACCCTAATGCCCATACACATTGAAGCTGCGCAAAAGCTAAGAACAAACTTGGAATTTTTGTCAAAAAAAAGCAAAACTGAAATCAGTGTTAGAGGTCGATTCAAAGCATAATATTGGTTTCAATAGCTTCCTTGAAGGTCCCTGATCAGATTCCAATCACAAACTTCCACTCAAACGCCAAGAATTGGTATTTTGAACTTAAACTGTACAGCAAAAATTCCATAATCGTTCATCCCATTCTATGCATTGTTTGTGAAATTTAATGGTTGATTTGTGTTCACTATGAAGTTTTGAAGCTAATCCATACCTTTAATTACGTTTTTCTGTGTTGTATGAGATTATGCCATAACTGTTTTTCTAGGGTTTACAAAGCTCAAAATTAGGGATTTGCAAACGAGGAAAAATTAAGCCTTAAGACCACCATGGTTGTACTCAACGCATTTGGACGAAGAGATTAATGTACTCGCGCCTAATTTATGTTCAAGAATAGCCTAATCGCTATTTTCTCAAAACGCGTCTAAGAGAACGTGGGAAAAACCGTGGCCAATGCGTTCATGTTTCAGAAAAATAAAAAAACATGTGGAGAAGATGATGTGTTGTCCAAATGCTATAGGCCTGTTTGAAATTCGCGCGCTGGATCCACTAACGCGTTTGTTTTTCTTTTTGTTATTTATTTGTTATAATATGTTAACATGCGTTCCATGGCTCAGCTGGCAAGCGATCAATGCATTGACGTCCAAGACCTGGGTTCGAGTCCCAGGTCTGTGTAATTTCCATGTTATTTTTCTATATGTCATCCCATGCAGATCCAGCGCTAGCGACCACCATGCGTCTCTCCAATCCAACTTGCCACGTCCACTTAGAGATCAATCAAAAGGCTGAGATTGAAGGGGCATCCTAAACCCCAGTCAACGTGCCATATTGCATCTGGAAAAGGTCAATGGACCTGAAGCATTGGGCCTGAATTCCTAAGTCTATACCTCCAATTGGGGCCTGAACCCCCCCCCTGGTTTGCAAACTTTCTCTTTTTATTTTCAATTGCTATTTTATTTTCTTTATTATTTTAATTTAATTAATTATTTTTACCATATATATAAAATGCCTAAAAAATCAGAAGAAAGATAAAAACATGATAAATAATTTTTATTTTAATATGTTCATGTAAATAAATTAATTTAGATTAGAGTTTTAATTTTAATTCTTTTAATAACAAAAATACAAAAATATAGAATTAGGTTTAATTTTTATCCCTTTAATTTGTTTCCTTTTTTACCATAATATTTATTTATTTATTTTTATAAATTAAATTGTACATAAAAACTTAGGTTTAATTTAGGTTAAATTTTGATACTTTCATAATAAATTTAAAAGCTATTAGAATTAGGGTTTGCCTTTTAGTTTAATTTTAATTAACTCCTTTTTTCATCAAAAATCCTAAAAACACTAAAAATACCAAAAACATTCTTTTTTTTTTTTTTAATTTTAATTCCTTATTAATTTAATTTTGCAAAAGGGTCCAACGCCCATGTTCTTAATTTTATTTAATTTCGCATATTTATTTTATGTCATTTAAATAATCATGTATCTCTCCCAAAGCTTTGTAACGTTTTATACTTTTCGCACTTTTATTTGCTTTATTTATTTTCCGTCAAATCGGGTCCGGTTTAATTTTGGCGATGTGGACCCGCGCCATTTGTAATAGCCTTAGATTTACTTTCCCGCAAATATTTTTTAACTGTTAACAAAAAGCATGCAAGAATGAATGACTAATAAAATCAAGCGTAGATCACAATAAACATGACAAGACAAATGCAAATGAAAACGACACACGAATCGCACACACCACCCCTAGGGTACGCCTCACTGTTGCCTTGCCTCGAAAGGTGATCGTCGAGTAGAGGATGTCTTAGTAAGTCCTCATGATCCGGGAACCCGGCACGAGGGTAGCTTCTAAGGTGTCTTCCCATTGCTCTGGTGATCACCATGTCCCTATAAACTCGAATTGACCCGAACACCTCCAACGGTGGTGCTACCTACCTCTCAATGGTGGGATGGCACTACTTTAAAGGACATTTACACAGACGAATTCCTTAGGGTAGGTAGGTTCTCATAGATACTTGCTCTCTTCAAAACAAATCAAAATCTTTTCACACCGACACTTTTCAAAAGCTTTCGAAGCAATTTTTCAAACACTCTGACGCACGAGTCGAACTGAAATTTTTCAAAGAAACTTTTTAAAACCCACATTGAAAAGCAAATAAACCAATTTTGAAAACACATTGAGCAAGTATCTAAGAGCCCATGGATAACCATGGATAGAAAGGGTGCTAACACCTTCCCTTTCTATAACCTACCTCCCGAACCGAGAGCAATCTCTTTAAGGAATTTTTCTGTGCTTTTGTCCTGTCCATGTTGGAGAAAATAAAAGACGGTGGCGACTCTTGCTTACCGCGACATTTCGCGAACCAGCGTTAAACAGTCAGTTCCAGATCCACCGATCACAAAGCCCATAATAAAGAAGTAAATTACAACTTCGGAACATGAAGCCCTTTTACATAGTTTTACAAAATGACAACAGTAAAAATAAAACTAAGAACTGAAGATCATTTAGAATGAACTTCGAGTGTTTCTTCTTCCAAACTCCATAATACCTGAGATATCTGCAAAAATCATTCTTAAGTTCCTTGAAAAACAAGTTTTTTACAAAAAGTGTTGATGGATGCATGGATGAATGATAATGCAACAGTTACACACAAGTTCACAAACATGAGGTTCAAAGGTTCAACGTTTCATGCATGGAGTCAAAGGATAAAGCCCATCCCAAGGTATGTATTAATGGTTTAATCACACCTGTAAGACAAAGGTTCTAAGAGTTCCCGGAGTCTACATTCCTCCTTCGGATATTACCAACGTCTTGGTTACTCAAGAATTAGTAATATTCTCAAGAGAAACTCATCTGAGCGTAGCATCGCGTAACAATTACTTCCGGATTACTCCGTCATAATTTCCGCGCTACACCTAAAAGGCCAAGTTGGGTTAGGGTTCTACGGTTCTCAATTTCTCTGGCTCCCAGGTCGAAAATAATAATGTCTTCCCGATTACTCGGTAAAGAAATATTACGTTCAAAAGGGCCTTCCATTGAGTGGGGGATTTCATGCCTCCTTCTTCGGGATTACTCCCTCAAAGTTAACAATACTATACCGCCCGTCCTATCCTTAAGTGTAACTTAATCCGGGTATAGGATTCGTCCTTTGCAAAAAACCCAAACAACCCCAATATAAACACATAATCAAACAAATTAAATAATAATAAAACAGATAAAACAAACTAGGCTTAACCCACTTAGGGATGGACCAGCAAGAGGTCAATCTTTCCCCAGCAGAGTCGCCAATTCTGTAGCGATAAAAAATGTAGCGGGGTAAATCGGAGATCGAACTATTAATTAATTCGTCTCATAAAAGCAAGAGTCGCCACCGCGCTTTATTATTTCCAAGGGAAAAGGGAAAAGAGCGAAATAAAACCCTAAAATATGCAATGTAAAATAATACTTTTAAAAGTAATGAAAATACAAGGCGTTTTTGAAAAGAGGTTTAAGGTTCGGGGGTTGGTTATACAATGGGAAGGTATTAGCACCCAATTTATCTATAGTATCCTATAGGAACCTTTTGAAATATCTGTTTATTAAAATGTTTGTTTGATTAAAAATAAATTGTTTTGGCCAAAAATGGGTATGGACGAATTTTTGAAGATACGACGACCTAATGTCGAAGTTTTGACTTAAAGGGTGTGAGTTTTGAAAAATTGAATATTTGGGAAAATTATCTTAAGTTTTTTTTAATGAAATAATAAAAGGGATGAATGAGGGTATTCGCACGATGTTTTTTGATGACATGAAGTCGACAAAAATTAAACAATTCCCTTGGATTTTTGCAAGCAACATGAAAATTAAAACTAAAAGTATAAACACTCCAAGATTTTTAAACAAAACTAAGAGAGAAGCCATGGAATTAAATCGAAATTATCACAAACTCAAACAACATGTATCATGGGAGGAACATCATTGTTGTACCCCAAAATTTTCCCTCGTATTTTTCCACAAGAAATCACAGCTTCGGGCTCTTCCTGATTTTTTCAGAATGGCTCAAGAATCGGTCAACCAGACTTTTCTCGTCAGTCAGACAAAATTTAAGGTTTTCTTTGATTTTAAAGCAGTTCAGACAAGATTTAGGGTTTAGTTGAGTTGGCTCAGGTTTTGATCAGGAGGACGCTTCTCTGACAATTTAATCAAGAACTAGGGTTTATGCGCATATTTCTCAAAAAAGAATTAATTCTACAGTGCTTTTCAAGTTATTTTGAGATATGAGTTGAGGCAGTTGAATTAAGAACTTGCAGTGCTTGATTTAATCAGTAAAAGAAAAAGGACATGTGGACATTTGTTTAGCTGTGCATTGCTTTGGATATTTGAAACGCCGTGTTTATTATTGATTGACCACAATGTTTATTAATTGTTTATTTATTCTAAGTTAGGATAACTGGGATTTATTTCCATTTATTATAATTAAAGAATTTATAAGTAATTAAATAGACAGATGGAAAAAGAATTAACAGATAAAAAATTGGATTTCATTCATCTTTAATTATTTGTTACAATTGTTATTTAAATACAGTATTTATTTACAAAGTATTTATAATAATAATGGTTACAATGATTAAAATTGAAACAAAAATATATCCTAAATTTCCTAAGTCTTCACCTTCTATCCAATGCTCATTTGCTCAATTATCTTTACCTGCAAAAAGAAAAGAAAAGAAGTCAAAAGCAGATAAAATTAAAGAGCAGACAGTTAATTCAGAAATCATCATTAAAAGCGACTGGCCGGAATCAATTTTCCCGCTCTGCAAATCACAAGATCTCTCTTGGTTCACAGAGAGGGATAGAAGATGCTTGCAATGAAACATGAAATGCACAAAGTTATAATTTTGCACAATTTCAAATTGTCAACCAACTGCACAGTTTCAAAACAAACAGCATGTACAAGGATAAAAGGCAAACTGAATTGCCTAACCAAACCAAAAAGGCAAACTGAAATTCACAAGTTCAAACTATCCAAGATATCCAAAAGCTGTCCAAAAGGATATGGAAAGATATCAAAGTACAAAATGCTGTCAACAAAGTATGCAGGAAAGCAGGAATATGCAGAGTAAACATGCATTGCAAGCAAACTCTTCAAATCACATCACTTTCCAAAGGCCAGTCACCTTTTCAGAAATACAGTCATAAGCAATATAATATGCTTAAATATGGAGAGAGAGAGAGAGAGAAGAGAGAAGAAGAAAAGGAGGCTTACAGGCTTTAGGCAAGAGGATATAAACAAACTTATCAGAACAGTAAAAAGGAGGCAGAGATATCACAAAAAAGAGAAAAAGCTACAAACTGTAACATTTGAAACACATAACCTGTCCAGCCTCCAAACAAGAAGCATAACAAAGCCAAACCTTGAAGCTTAAACCTGTTACTGCCCTCAAACATCCTGCATAAACCTCACACAGGCCTGCAATATAGAAATCTCAAAACAGCATAAGCTTGAAACCTGCATTAAAAGCTTCAAAAGCCATAACCTGTTTCATCAGTCTGAAACACATCAAGCCTAAACCCTCATTCAAACCAGAGAAAGCCTAAACATCAAGTCTGAAGCCTAAAGCTTCAAGCCTTCCAACCTGAAGCCCGTAATTTCGCCTACTAAACATAAGCCTCAAACTTACTTGACGCCTTAAAGCCTAACCTGCCTTAAATCAAACCTGCATAAGCCTTGAAGCCTATAACCTTTGTTAAGCCTCAATCCTTAATCATCAACAGACAATCAAAACCAAGCTCAACCTTCAAAGCCCTTTCAAAAACCAGCTTTCAAACCAACACAAGCCCTCAGAGCATCCTCATCATTGGGCTACCAATATCATCAATACTCAATACCAACAAGCATACAGAAGCGAGGCAAACAGAAGAAGAGAAAAAGAATAAAATCATACAGAGCCAAGCGGACAGAAGAGGAAAAGAAGTTATACTAGGCATTTTCAGATTTCCAGGCATCATCATCAAATCAACAACAAAAAGGCAAAAAATAAAGATACCAGGAGCCAAAGGTTCACAGCATCACCATCCCCTCGCCGTCCAGCCACCCTAGGCGCCTCCACCGTCCTCCTCACCTCCTCTCCAAAGGTATAAACCCTTCTTTTTTTTCTTTTCTTTTCCACATCTTGCACAAACATCAAGCAATATAATCAAGAATCAGAAATGAGTAAAAACATGCAAAGGCGTAAAACATACAGAACGAAAATCAATACCTCGTAAACCATCGCCTACGTGACCATGGAGAGGAAAGAGCTGACGGAGGCGCCTGGCGGCCGTGGGTGGAGGTTTTTGTTCAGATAAGCATGGTTCAGAGAGATGAAGAGAACGACCAAAGCGAAGTGAGGAACGGCGCCTCTGTGTTCTTGCCAAACCCTAATCTGACTCCAAATGAACACAAACATTGAAAACCCTTTGCAAAACATTTGTCAAACATCCTGGGCCTTGCCCTTTTCAATTCGCTTAAGCCCATTAGGCGCGCACCCCCCTCCATTTTCCCTTTGCTTCTGTTTTAGCTTGGGCCAAATGTTCTCCCTAAAGCCCATGTTAATTTCTTTAGAAATTAATACTCCTTTTTTAAGCACATAACATCCTTTTTTTTAATAAACTAACACAATGAATATTTTACACTAAATTTTATTAACTCTTTTATTTTCTTTTTATAATACAATTAAATTTTGTAAAATAAAATGATACACTAAACTTTTTTTTTATATATACAAACTTTTCTTAAATTACCTTTTTGTTAGTATAATTAAAAATACATATTAATAAATACATAAGAAAATAGGTTTTCTTTTATTTCTTTTTGATTAAACATTTGTTTATATAAATACATAAAACTTAAAACATTTTTTCTTTTCATTTAAACTTTGTTTGTACATACTTAGCAAAAATACAAGAATACGAAATAAATAAACAATATTTAATAAATACGTTTAGCACTTATAAATAAATTACATACACTTACACAAATATATTGATACACATTTACATTATTCTATCCTTATACATTGCTATATACTACATATTACATTTGAGATCGCAATTCAATTTGGTTGTAAATTATTTGGACATTACTCTCCTATTTAAGTCTCATCCCCATTTGTAAATTTGTACCCCCACGCCCGGATACTTATTTGTAATAGCGTAGACTTTAAATTCCCGCAATTTATCGCTTTCAAATATACCATGTTTAGACCTAGGGTTTGTATGTACATAAAAATCAAACGCTAGATAACCTAAATACAAGAAAAATACATGAAATCAATACACAATTCACACTTTCACCCCTAGGGTAATCCCACTCGTTGCCTTCAATAATGGGCCATGTTGCATGTTGAGTTTCTTTGGCAAAAACAAAACAAATCAAATGATCATAGTCCCTCGATGACACTTTCGAAAGTTGCCTAAAAATGATCAAGTCCCTTAAAGGAAAAAATTTCCCAAAGACACTTGGCACCATTGCAATCATGGTCCATACGATGACCCGCGCATGTCCCGTTAACATCCTAACGCAAGATTGTCCACCAAATATAATGGTGGAACAAAATTGTTAAAAGGGTTAAAACATAGAAAAAAACCTTTGAGTAAATTTAGGGGTAGACAACTCTTAGTTACTTGATAAACTTGCAAAACACACTTGCCTACTTTTCAAAACCACACTCCACAACACTTTCAAAAACACTTTCAAAACAACTTCCAAAAAACATTGTAAATTTTCAAAAGATAAGTACACCTTTGTATACATTCAAACATGGATCATTACAAAGGTTGCCACAACAAATGGCCTCTTTTCAAAACATTTTCAAACCCACACACAAAGCACCATTTCAAACAATTGAAAACACAAGGCAAGTGATCTAAGCAAGTAACTAAGAGCCCATGGATAACCATGGATAGAAAGGGTGCTAATACCTTCCCTTTCTATAATCTACCCCCCGAACCCAAGAAAACATCTCAAAGGTTTTTGCTGTGCTTTTTAACCTTTCCTTAGGATAAAATAAAAAGTCGATGGCGACTCTTGCTCAACCGAAACATTTGCGAAAACAAACGCAAAACCTCAAGTCAGTTCTCCCACCGTATCACAGAACTGGCGACTCTGCTGGGGAATAAACTCTTAAAAGTGGGGTTACCTTAGGGTTTAGATCACCTTTGTCTTAAATTGCTTGCTTTGTTTGCTTTTATATTTGTGGGCTTTGCATCGGAGTTTCATAGATCCTAACTCGGATCTGGGGAATACCCTTTTAGGTAGCATAAGTTGTGAGGGACCAGTCCGGCGTATACCGACATGGGTGAAGCAGTGGCTACATTGGTGTGACACCTTGGTCTGTACCGATATTCCTTGTGTTGAAACGAGGAGAATATGGGTCTTCTAAGGAGTCATTAAGAACCAACCGACCTTAGAACCCTAAATTGACCCAACTTGGCCATAGAACGGTAGCAGTACGCTACACTCATTGAGGCTAAACCCTCGCGATGGTTCTGGCCGCAAGAAAAGGTTGTGATGCTGGAGCTATGACCGATTGAGGGTAGTCAGTGATATTGAGATCCTCTAGAACCCGGTTACTTTTGATAGGACAGGTCTTAACCAACGAAACTGAAAGAGGGTGTACTTACCTACAACCCCATGCAAGCCTGAACCTAAGGACTTGTTTTCTTTATGTGAATATAATTGCCTGTATATACACTTACTTACTTGCATACATGTACATGACATCATAACATCATACCATAGCATTTTAAATAACCATTTCAAGGATCTCGCAGTTTCTTTTTGATGCAGGGTTACGTTGAACCAGACGTCTACCAAGGGGCAAGAGGTTTTCTCGTCTAAACAAATGCCATCAAAGATCAAGTGCAACAACTTGAATCAGGGGCTATGACCCACTCGACATGGTGAGCTTGATTCTCGTGGAAAGACATCCACTGGTGCAAGGTTCTCCAATCAAAGATCAAGTGCAACAACTTGAATCAGGGGCTATGACCCACTTGACATGGTGAGCTTGATTCTCGTGGAAAGACATCCACCAGTGCAAAGTTCTCCAATCAAAGATCAAAGTTCAACCTCTAACATTCTCTTATGTTTACCCCAAGAGATCCTTGAAAGCATGCATCCACATATCATGCACTGCATCTTGACGTTTTTTTTCCTTTTTCAGGTTTCCTTACTCTCATACTGTTTATTTCAGTAAGAGATGGCTCTAGAAAGGACTGTCAAGGATATCTAGGACCAGACTGCTCAGCTGCAAGAAATGTTCTTGAACCTGTCTCTGGGGCAAAAAGAAATGAAAGCTCTCCTCACAAAGGGCTTGGTCCAGGAGAATTCAAACAATTCCAGGAGTGATCAGCTGGGGGAACTGCAGTTTGATTTGGCAACATTGAGGATCCAAGTGATGGGGCAACTGGCGGGCCAGATGTCTCTCATCCAGGACTTGTCTCAAAGACATGAGGAACTCAGAGTCCTCGTCAATCATTTGCTTCAGAACAACCAACCGGGGAAAACATCTGAGGTTGAGGAGCAAGTCACCATTCAACCCCCATCCAGACAAGAAGACAAGGGGAAGACTCCTCTGCTTGCTTCAGGGTCACAAGCCCAACAACAACCTCGCCAGCGTCAACGGGGTAATCGGCGTAATCAAAATACGTCGGGAAGACAGTTCACTGAGACTGACATACCGTCATCTCTAATACTGGAACGTTTGTTGGAGGTCAATCTGACTGCTTTGAGGGATCCTATTCGGAAGCCCAATACCTCCGCTCCTAACTATCATCCCGATGCATTTTGTGTATACCACTCCTATAGCCCAGGACACGACACCGACGACTGTTGGGCCTTGAAGAACAAAATTCAAGATCTGATTGACATTGGAGTGCTGAGGTTCATGCCAGACGGCGAGATGAAAATCTTCCGTTAAGGGGTTCTCCACCTCAAGTGACAAAGGTCAAACTGAAAGACTTTTGCTTCATTTGAATTTTCAAAGTTGTAATTTCTTTTGTTATTCAAACAATTAACTGTTAATGTCAAACTCTGTTTCATTAATACATTGCATATGTTTGTCTTGAATTTATCCATTTGTTTTCACTACTCTTATGCTTTCTTTATGATATTTAACTCTTGATAAAAAGCTGCAAGCCTTTAGAGGGAGGATGACGAAACAATACCGTAATCTCATGCAATATGCTTTTGAACAGACCTTGCTGATGATGTACAGGCATTTCTTTCAATTCCCAAACACTGGAGTTATAAGGAAGATAATCCCTAGTCAACCCCTTCGAGCCAAAGAAGCAGGAGTTTTCTGTTCTAAACAATCAAACCTTTGATATAAACCTGGGGCAGGGTAGTCTCTCAGTTAATTCAAAAAAGGTGCGCATTGAAGCCGCAAACTCTCAGTTCGTAATACAACGAATGACGTCAAAAACATTCCTATGGAATCAAAAGACAGTGATGGTTCCCTATCACATAGGCAGTCAATCTCTCAAAAAAAAAACCCACTGAGCCAAAACCTGTAAGGAGGCCTAAGAAAGCTGGGGCATCCCGCTGACTGTGATCTCAAAAATAGAGACAGTCAGGCAAAAGTTAGGGATAACAAATCAAAATCAAAATAGAGAGGTCATTACAAATCCTCAACAACATGAAAAATGTTGCAAGAGAAAAATGAGATGATGATTGCCTCCCAATTTCAATTGGTGACCCATCACCCAAAAAGTCGTTCCAAATTCGAATAGAGTTCGACGCACAATTAACTGAGCTTAGGGTTGAAGAACATCACGAAGAGCGGGTGGGTACAAATATACTTTGAGCCTTTATCCTTTGTTTCTTAAACCATGAACCAAACCACGTTACAATCCGTCCAAAGTCCTAATTGAAGCATGGGTTAGTTCGAAAGCATACTGTTACAAAAGGTATCCTGACTCCTGTAAGGCTTTGCTCTAAAATCTTGTGTTGATTTGTCTTATAAAAAGTTTTCTGCTAAGAAATGCATTTTTCAAAACTTCGAGACAAACATAAACTTTGCATTACTTGAATATCACTATTTGCATTTGTTTATTTGTTTAACAGCGAAGAAATTCATACAGCGAATGTTCGGAGGAACGAAAACTCTCTCAGTAAGTAAAAATCACTTCAAAAGGACGACACTTCCAACGACGAGTCTCCTATCAACAAGGGGCATGACATGTCACTATCCAGTTAACCTGGGGCAGTCCAGTCAAGGTTTCAACAGATCTTTCAAAGTTCAGTTAACCTGGGGCAGTCCAGTCAAGGTTCAACAGATCTTTCAAAGTTCAGTTAACCTGGGGCAGTCCAGTCAAGATTTCAACAAAATCTCTCAATTTGCAGAGTAACTTGGGGCAAGTCTCCTTCATCACCACTTGGGGCATTCGAATGTCAAAAGTGTTCAACAATTCCTTCATCACCTGTTGGAAGATACGGTCCAGATATGCTCCAGACACGGTTGCCATTCTGTCACCTTTCTTAAGTTCCGGATTAACACCTGTAACAAGCCAGGAAAATATCTGTGGACGACTGATTGTGGATTAACACCTGTAACAAGCCAGGAAATTATCTACATGAAGAGATTGAAGATCAACACCTGTAACAAGCCAGGGAACCATCTTTCTTTCTCAGGTCAGAGATCAACACCTGTAACAAGCCAGGACAATATCTCCTTGACCAACCTTTCTTAAGTTCCGGATTAACACCTGTAACAAGCCAGGAAAATATATGTGGACGACTGATTGTGGATTAACACCTGTAACAAGCCAGGAAATTATCTATATAAAGAGTCTCCTTCATCACCACTTGGGGGATTCGAATGTCAAAAGTGTTCAACAATTCCTTCATCACCTGCTGGAAATTACAACCACCAACAGAATAACGACCAATTCCAGATTCGACGCCTGTATCTAGCCAGGGCATATCTGTGAGTATTTGATTGTAGATTCGACACCTGTATCCAGCCAGGGCATGTCTGCATGAAAAGTTTAGAGATTCGATTCCTGTATCCATCCAGGGCATATCTATAGACGACCGATTCCAGATTCGATTCATGTATCTAGCCAGGGCATGTCTGTGAGTATTTGATTATAGATTCGACGCCTGTATCCAGCCAGGGCATGTCTGCATGAAGAGTTTAGAGATTCGATTCCTGTATCCAGCCAGGGCATATCTGTAGACGACCAATTCCAGATTCGACGCCTGTATCTAGCCAGGGCATATCTGTGAGTGATTTGATTGTAGATTCGATGCTTGTATCCAGCCAGGGCATGTCTGCATGAAGAGTTTAGAGATTCGATTCCTGTATCCAGCCAGGGCATATCTGTAGACGACTAATTCCAGATTCGATTCCTGTATCTAGCCAGGGCATATGTGTGAGCAATCGATTGTAGATTCGATACCTGTATCTAGCCAGGGCATATCTACATGAAGAGATTGAAGATCAACACCTGTAACAAGCCAGGGAACCATATTTCTTTCTCAAGTCAGAGATCAACACCTGAAACAAGCCAGGACAGTATCTCCTTGACCAACCTGATCAATACCTGCAACGATCAAAAGATTCTTGCAATCCTCGCCTAAGAGCCTTCCAGAAACTAACTCCCCTCAGAGTCAAGTTTCAAAATCCCCAGGGGAGCCAGAACTGTCAATCCCTAGCGGAGCTAAAACTTCCAACTATCAATCCCCAAGCAGAATGAAGACTCTCATTCTCAGCACCTCACAGAATATTCTAATATTCTCCAGTGAAGATCCCCTCAAGACAAGAATCCCCAGTAGATTGGCATACAACCCAAGCTCCGGATTCCCCTGCAGCAGTCAATGATTCACTTTCCCCGACAGCAGTCAAGATTCTTTTATCCCTAGCGGAGTTCATTAAACTCCCCAACATAACTTATCAGTGGAATCTCCAGCGGAGTTCTCATCAAAACCTCAGAAAAGTATCTCTTCCCATAGAATAATTCCCCGCAGAGTAATCTCTCCAACAAGTTTATTCCCCGATGGAGTCATCTTCTCCTACCGGTTTATTCTTGCAACCTTTATCCCCAGCGGAAACGAAGAAGTCTGCTCTTCAAACATTAGCCCAGGATTCAACAAGCTCCCGGCATTCGTCAAGGATTTATTTTCCCAGACGAAAATACGTTCATAGACATTTCACATTTTATACATCCTGCTTACATACGTGATAAAGTGCATACGACACGATCATGACATCACGCATTGCATACATCATGACATTTCATACAACTAATGTTTTGCCTTTCCAGGAAAAGGTCAATCCAAAGATGATCACTATCAACTAACGCAATTCCAGATTTGATACTTGTATCTAGCCAGGGCATATCTATGAGCGATTAATTATGGATTCGACACCTGTATCTAGCCAGGGCATATCTGCATGAAGAGTTTAGAGATTCGATACCTGTATCCAGCCAGGGCATATCTGTAGACGACAAATTCCAGATTCGATACCTGTATCCAGCCAGGGCATATCTGTAGACGACAAATTCCATATTCGATACCTGTATCTAGCCAGGGCATATCTGTAGACGACAAATTCCAGATTCGATTCTTGTATCTAGCCAGGGCATATCTGTGAGTGTTCGACCGTAGATTCGACACCTGTATCTAGCCAGGGCATATCTGCATGAATAGTTTAGAGATTCAATACCTGTATCCAGCCATGGCACGTCTGTAAGCAACCTTTTGAAGTTACGGATTCGATTCCTGTATCTAGCCAGGGCACATCTGTGAGCAACTAATTGTAGATTCGATACCTGTACCTAGCCAGGGCATATCTTCATGAAGAGTTTGAAGATCAACCCCTGTAACAGGCCAGGAAATTATCTTTCTTTCTCAGGTATGCAAGTTCTCGCTAAGGAATCTCTTACGCGATCGACACCTCCCGATGGCATCTTTAAGCCCATCTCCACAACTATCCATCACACTTCCAAATGGCATCTGTTGTACCCCAAAATTTGCCCTCCCATATTCTTCAAGAAGTTGCCAAGTCATGCTTCAAATCTCCCCAAGGGTTGCATAGTGCAAGGGTCTCCTAAACAGTCAAAATTAGGGTTTTGGTTCTGATCAAGAAAATGAAGTTTCCAAGGGCCCAATCAAGTCCCACATGCCTACAAATATGGTCAAGCATCCTCATATCAAGTTTCAAGACTTTCAGCACAAAATTGCACAGTCAAAACCCTAATTGCACTACAGTCAACTTTAGGGGCAAAATGGTCATTTGACAGTCAAAAGTTCAAATTTTTGGTCAACACCTCATTTTGAAGCCACAAACATCATTTGATCAATGCTTGATCATGATTCTCAAAGCTTGGCTCAAAAATCATCAAGATGCAAAAGTTTCCTTATTTGGACAGCTGAAAAAGTCAACTGTAAATTGACCAGGGCATAACTTCCACATGGATTATCAGAAAAATTCCATCCAAAGCTCATTTTTAATAGAAAGACATTTCCTACAACTCCTCTTCATACTTCAAGTCCAAGAAATGCTCTCACAAAAAGTTATCAATTTCAACATTATAGGTCATTTTCAAAAGTCAACAAAAAGGGACTTTAAGTCAAAGGCCATAACTTGGGATTGGTAAATCAAAATCACATGGGACCAAAGACATTGGTTAGAGGAATCAAATACCTTTCCAAAATGTCCAAGAACATGAGCAAAGCTTAAAAATTGAGCACGTTATGCCTTGTGGAAGTTGGGAAATTTTTGGATATTTTGAAAAGTCAACATTGATTCAAATGACCTAAAATTGCTAATGGGCCTATTTTTCTTCCATAATTCATCATCCAAAGCATGCACACGACCATTTGGCCCAAAGGGAAGTTTTTCTCCATTTTTATTTATTTATTTGGATTTTTTTATCATTAATAATTCATTTAATTAAATAAAATACATGAAAAATACAAAACTAATGAGATAAAATCTTTTTGTGCAGAAAATATTCTCATTGGACACTCAAATTCGTGCATGACCAATTAGGGAAGGATTGGATATGATTTGGTATCAAATAGCATGAAAAGATTGGAAAAACTAATGCTTGAAAATCAAATATTGAACAATCAAATCTTGGATTCTTTTGATCAGATTTTTGACCTAATTCATTCATACTTATACAAGCAATCAAAACCTAATGAAAAAGACCAATAAGCTGCGCAAGAACATAGAAAACCAAACTTGAAATTTTCTTTGAAAACTCAAATTCTGAAAACCTACTTGCAGGTCGATTCAAGCCTCAAAACTTATTCCATTAGCTTGCCAGAGTTGCCAGTAAACGATTCCAGTCAAAAACTTAACCCCATACTCAAAGAATTGGTAATTCGAGGGTGAACTGTATCACTCTTTTTGCATAATCGTATTCTATTATTGAGACCATATCATTGCATTTTATTCATGGATTTGTACTAATTACTTTGTTCTGAAGCTAACTACATAACTTGATTGAAGTTTTGGGCATCGTACGCGAATCTACCATGTTTCTTTTTTAGGGTTCTTCAACCTTCAAATTGGGGGTTTTTGAATACAGTAAAATTAGACCACCACGATGCCAGGAATGGATTCAGGGGGTTTGGACGAAAACAATGGCATCATCGCGCTCAATTTATGAAGCCCCAGGGGTTAATCGTTATTTTCTGTAATGTTATCTATAGCAACGTTTGAAAACCGTTGCTTATTGTTTTTGTATTTCAGAAAAAGAAAACACCAACGGGGAAGATGATTAGGTGGAAGGCGCTGATTGGAAGATTCAAATTTTTCGCGCGTTTTGAACCACTGACTATTTTTTCTTTTATAATGTTTGTTAGTTATTATAGGTTAAACGCGCTTGGGATGGCTTAGTGGCATACGTGTGTGCTGGTAACGTACATGACCTGGGTTCGAGCCCCAGGTCCTCACCTTTGTCCATATTATTTTTCAATCAATCTTCCTATGCAGTGTCAACGCTGAAGACTATCATACATCCTCAAAAATCAAACCCTCCACGTGCCCAAGGGAATGATCAGAAGGCCATGAGTTGAAGACTATGGTGAGCCCCAGTCAACACGCCAGCATGCTCCCAGGAAAAGTCAAATGAGGCCTTAGAATCTTGGGCCAAATTGCTAAACAATACACCTCCAAATCAGGGGCAGACCCCCTTAGGTTTGCATCTCTTTTCTTTTTTTTATATTTTTTATTTCAATTAATTCTTTTAATTTAATTATTTTTTACAGTAATACATAAAACACAAAAAAATCAGAAAAAAGAAAAATAATAAATATTTATTATTTTAATATTTTTTGTAAATAAATTCATAAATTAATTAGTTTTAAATTAGGTTTTAATTTTAACTTTTTTTAATAAAAATCTAAAAAATATAGAATTAGGGTTTAATTAATTTTCATCTTTTTTCTTTTATTCCATAATAATTAAATATTAGATATTTATTTTTATAATTAAATTTGCATGTAAATTAATTAGGGTTAATATTAGGTTTTAATCTTCTTTTTTTAATAAATTAAAAATTGTAGAATTAGGTTTAATTTTAATTAATTCTTTTTTCATTAAAATCCTAAAATACTAAAAAATACCAAAAACATTTCCTTTTCATTTTTTTAATTTTAATTAATTCATCGTTTAATTTAATTTTGCAAAAAAGGGTCCAACGCCCTCGTTTCGATTTAATTCGCGCATACTTGTTTCTTTTTCTTATAATATTTGTGTAATTCTCCCAAAGCCTTGCAAACTCGGACATTTTATTTCTCGCACCTTACTTCTTTATTTTCTGTCAAATCGGGTTCTGGAAATTTTGGCGATGTGGACCCGCGCCTTTTGTAATAGTTTAGAATTTTACCTTTCCGCACTTTCTTAAACTGCTAAATAAATGCATGCAAGAATGAATGACAATAAATAAAACAAACGCATAGATCACTCATGATAAGACAAAATAAATGAACATGACACACAAATTCACACACCACCCCTAGGGTACGCCTCACTGTTGCCTTGCCTCGAAAGGTGATCGTCGAATAGAGGATGTCTTAGTAAGTCCTCATGATCCGGGAACCTGGCATGAGGGTAGCTTCTAAGGTGTCTTCCCATTGCTCTGGTGATCACCATGTCCCGAACCTCGAATTGACCCGAACACCTCCAACGGTGGTGCTACCTACCTCTCAATGGTGGGATGGCACTACTTTAAAGGACATTTACACAGACGAATTCCTTAGGGTAGGTAGACGACTCGTGGATACTTGCTCTAATTCAAAACAAAACAAATCAAAAATACTTTTCACACCAACACATTTTCAAAAAGCTTTCGAAAGCATTTTTCAAACACTCTTGAGGACCGATACAAGAGTCGAACTGAAATTTTCAAAGAAACTTTTTTAAAACCCACATTGAAAAGCAAATAAACCATTTTTGAAAACACAGTGAGCAAGTATCTAAGAGCCCATGGATAACCATGGATAGAAAGGGTGCTAACACCTTCCCTTTCTATAATCTACCTCCCGAACCGAGAGCAATCTCTATAAGGAATTTTTCTGTGCTTTTGTCCTTTCCATTTGGAGAAAATAAAAGACGGTGGCGACTCTTGCTTCCGCGACATTTCGCGAACCAGCGTTAAACAGTCAGTTCCAGATCCACCGATCACAGAACTGGCGACTCTGCTGGGGATACTACTTAAAGTGAGGTGTACCTTAGGGCTAGTTCATAACTGTGTTTTCAATTGTATTGATTTGTGTGCTTTATTATTGTGGGTTGCATGGGAGTTACATAGATCCTAACCCGGATCTGGGGATACCCTGTTTAGGTAGCATAAGCTGTGAGGGACCTGTCCGGCGTAGACCGACACGGGTGAAGCAGTGGCTACGTTGGTGTGGCACCTTGGTCTGTACCGATATCCCTTGTGTCGCAACGAGGAGAATATGGGTCTTCTGAGGAGTCATTAAGCACCAACAACCTTAGAACCTTAAATGACACAACTTGGCCATTAGAACAATAGCAGTATGCTACGCCCATTGAGGCTAAACTCTCGTGATGGTTCTGGCCGCAAGAAAAGATTGCGATGCTGGAGTTATGACCGATTGAGGGTAGTCAATGATATTTGGATCCTCTAAGAACCCGGTTACTTCTAATAGGACAGGTTGAGCCCACCAACTTCAAGAGGGTAATACCCAGACCTCATGCTGGCCTAAACTCTAAGGGTTTCTCTTGTGTGACTTGCGTGCCTTCGTACTTGACTACTTGCATGCTTGTTATCTGACACATGAACTACTTGCAGGTTTTGTTTATAGTCCTTAATAGGGACTCATAACAGGGTACCTAAGTTTCTTACAGGTTTTGGTTTGCAGTCCTTAATTAGGACTCCTAACAGGGTTTACCGAGTTTCTTGCAGGTTTTGTTTTTAGTCCTTAACTGGGACTCATGACAGGTTTTACTTGAGTTTCTTGCAGGTTTTGGTTTGCAGTCCTTGATGGGGACTCATAACAGGGTTTATCCATATTACCCCATGCATAGCATACCATCATACCATTGCATACATCCTAACCCACTTCAAGGATCTCAAGGGCTTGTGATGCAGGTCATGGTGAATCAACTATCCCAGCAAGGGGCAAAGAGGATTTATTTTCCTCTAGACAAAGTTATCAGGGGCTATGACCCACTTGATATGGTGAGCTCTGACTCTTGAAGAAGGTTCCCCTAACCAAGGTTGTTTGGAAATCAAAACCAGACATGATGATTAAAGTCAGGGGCTATGACCCACTGGATATGGTGAGCCTTTGACCCTTGAAGAAGGAATCTCAGCAAACATGAAGTTCCCTCAATCAAGCTACCTAGTTCTAACAATTTTTGTTTACCCCGCGAGATCCTTGAAAACATTGCATATATATCATACATATCATTGCATTACAGGTACCCTTGTTGCAGGTCACTTACCCCTGTTCGCTGTTTATTTCAGCAATGGCTTCCCAACAAGATAAACAGGGTCTTCATGCTCAGGAGACTCAGTTCAGGGAGATCTTTCTAAGCCTATCCAAGGGGCAGGAAGAGTTAAGGACACTCCTCATGGGGAATCTGGCCAAGGAAAGTCCCGAGGATGACAAGGACGAACGGCTGAAACACCTGCAAGCTGAGATGGATGCAATGAAAGCCTAAATGATGGGGCAGGGGACTGCTATTCAAGGTTTAGCTCAAAGACAAGAAGAGCTCGGTGTTCTCAACAACCAACTTCTTCAGAGTAACCAACTGGGGTAAGCGTCTAAGGGTAAAGAGCCAGGCATCGTTCAGCCACCTTTGAAACAAGGAGGTAAGGGGAGAGCTCCTCAAAGGGCTCTAGTGTCACAAATTCAGCATCAACCTCACCGGCTTCAGCCAGACAAGTCCACGAGGAAATTCACCCCGCTCAACATGTCACTGTTTCAAGCTTTACAACGCCTGTTGAGATTGAATTTGATCACATTAAGGGCTCATCCCCAGAATCCCAACACAGCACATCCTACTTATGATCCCAATAAAAGGTGTGCCTACCATTCTGTCTGTCTCGGACATGATACAAATGAGTGTTGGGCTCTGAGGAACAAGATCCAGGACCTGATTGATGAAGGAGCACTAGAGTTCACACAAGATGGTCAGGAAGAATTTTTCTACCATCCCTCCAAGGCTCACCATTTGAAGTGACAAGCCCTGAGATGAAAAGACTTTTGTTCATTCGAATGTTCAAGTTGTGTTGTTCTTTGATTGTTTAGACATTTATTCATGTTAAACATTGTTATTCCATTAATGCGTCGCTTATGTCTATTTTGAATCAATATATTCGTATTCACTCTATGCAAATTATTTTCATATTTTTTCTGATGATCAACTCTCAATAATTCTAAGCCTCTTGAGGGAGGATGACGAAAACGATACCACGATCTTTACAGTATGCTTTTGAACAGACCCCGCCGATGAGGTACAGGCATTGTTTCAATTCCTAAACACCGGAGTTATAAGGAAGATAATCCCTCGTCAACCCCTCTGAGCCAAAGAAGTAGGAGTTTTTCTTTTTTGAAATTTAAAACCCTTAATCATAACCTGGGGCAGGGTAGTTCTCTCGGTTGATCCAAGTGCATGACAAATGGCACCAAAGAGGTCCTTACCAAAAAAAAAAAAGGAAGACAGTGATGGTTCCGAATGATCAATAAAGAAAGGCAGTCATTATCTTTCAAAATAAAATGAAAAACCATTAAGTCAAAACAAAACTGGGGCACCCCGCTGACTGTAATTCCAAAAAAGGAAACAGTTCAGGCAAAAAAAAGAAAGGGATAACAAAAAAAAAATCAGACAAGAAAGAGGTCTTACCAACCCTCAACAAGAAAGGAATGACTGACTATTCAAAATAAGTTATCAACATCCGAATCATCACCGGAAAATCAGAGCAAAGACTCAAACAAGGTCTAATGTATGATCAACTGAGTTTAGGTTTGGAGAACATCACGAAGAGCGGGTGGGTACAAATAAAATTTGAGCCTTTATCCTTTGTTTCTTAAACCGTGAACCAGGCCACGTTATAACCCTTAAAAGTCCTAGCTGAAGCATGGGTTAGTTCGAAAGCATACTGTACGAAAGGTATCCTGACTCCTGAAGGCTTACGGTAAATACGGAGTTGACATCACGTTTTACAAACATTCACTTGTTTTATGAAAAAAAGAATGCATTTTCAAAATCTTCAAGACAGACATAGGCTTTGCATTTTTAACATAACTTTGTTTGCATATGACTTTTTGTTTGAACAGCATAGAAATTCGCACGACGAATGCCTAATGAACAGAAGTACTTCCAATCAAGGGGCAGACATGACCATGGTCCATTATCTGGGGCAATCCAATCAAGATTCAGAGAATCTCTCAAAGGCCAAATAGTCTGGGGCAAATCTCCGCCTGAGTCACTTGGGGCATTCCAACAACGAATCTTGCCTGATCAAATACCTTCTGGTGGCATGACAAAACACTTCTAACAGGGGCAACTCCCTACTTTCTGAGAACGGACATAGTCGAAAAGATACTACGCATAATCAAAGACCCGCTAGGTTGACACACCTAGGCAAAAATAAGGGCTTCCCGGCGAACCAAAAGGGTTCGGGCAAAATGAAGGGATGAAATGAAAAAAATCTGTACACCCGGCAAGTCGAAAACCTGAAAAGGCGGCTTGGGCAAAAATGGGTATCCCGGTGGACTGAAAACCCGAAAGGGCGGTCCAGGCAAAAGTTAGGGATTAAAGCGTACGACTATGTCTTGTCATCTTGTCACCTGCCTACCAGAAGAAGGTTGGTCTATCAACAACTATCAGCACCCCACAGGTGCCTTCTCCCATAGAAACAGGGGCAATAAAGAGTTGTCTAAGCAATCTAATTGTTCCATCCTCCAAGGTACCAAGGTAGGTTCAGCTAAAGAACATAACCGGCATATCTTAATTCCCCAGAGAGTATGTCAGCGAGTCAGTACACTCTCCCCGAGCAAAGTTACAATCAAACTTGAAGAAGTTGGGTATCCTCCAGCAGATCTCAACATTCCCCGGCAGCATATATATTCTTAACAAGCATCCCCGGCAGCCTTGGTCTAAAGATTGTTCCCCGGCGGTATTTCAAACATTCAACAGAGTTACTTCCCTATACAATTCAAAACTTCCCCAGGAGAGTTCAATCCAGTTCCCCAGGAAAGTTGGAATCCATCTCCCCAAGCAATAAGCTTATCCCCAGTAGATTCTGGAAGCTTAGCCTCGCAGAGCACAAACGCGTCCTCCGGCTTTATTCAAAGAGTTATTTCCTTACCAGGATATAACTGGGTTATCCTCAGCCAAAAGCCACGGAAAGAGCGTCCTCGACGAAGTCCTCTTAGCCCCAGCGAAGTCTATTAACACTTCCAACACAGCAAAGATATCCCCAGCAAGGTCATTATCAACCACTCAACAAAGTACCTCTTTCCCCACAGAGTATTGCTCCCCGGCAAGATTACTAGAGTACTTTTCTCCCCGCAGAGTTATTCCATTCGCCAAGTTTATTCCCCAACGGAGTTATCTTCTCCTACCGGTATTCTTGCAATTATCATCCCCAGCGGAAGCAAAATCTATTCTCCAACATCAGCCCAGGAGTGACTTCCCGGCACCCGTCAAGGATTTACTTTCCTAGACGACAAAGAAACATTCATAAACATCGCACTTCCATACATCATTATAGCATGCATGTAAGCATCATATCTTACAAATCTCATTTATGTTGAGAACATCATCGCTTGATCCATATCATGCATTGCATATGACTGACCTTTACCTTTCAGGAAGGATTCAGTTAAATTCTCAATCATATTTCAAGACCTAGACCGGTTCAGTTAATCGACTCCAATGATTTCTTATCCAGTCCAAGGCTTTCTCTAGTCCAGCTAAATCGACCCCAAACAGAATTTTCTGATGAAGACTCAATAGAAGTTATCCAGGTTTTTCTCAAACGTCCGCTTTTGAGATTATAATTTCCTATGGTTCTCTCCCCAACGGTGCGGAGATGATAATTCCATTCCAGGTTTTTCTCAAACGTCCGCTTTTGAGATTATAATTTCCTATGGTTCTCTCCCCAACGGTGCGGAGATGATAATTCCAACCCAGGTTTTTCTCAAACGTCCGCTTTTGAGATTATAATTTCCTATGGTTCTCTCCCCAACGGTGCGGAGACGATAATTCCATCCCAGGTTTTTCTCAAACGTCCGCTTTTGAGATTATAATTTCCTATGGTTCTCTCCCCAATGGTGCGGAGATGATAATTCCATTCCAGGTTTTTCTCAAACGCCCGCTTTTGAGATTATAATTTCCTATGGTTCTCTCCCCAACAGTGCAGAGATGATAATTCCAACCCAGGTTTTTCTCAAACGTCCGCTTTTGAGATTATAATTTCCTATGGTTCTCTCCCCAACGGTGCGGAGACGATAATTCCATCCCAGGTTTTTCTCAAACGTCCGCTTTTGAGATTATAATTTCCTATGGTTCTCTCCCCAACGGTGCGGAGATGATAATTCCATTCCAGGTTTTTCTCAAACGTCCGCTTTTGAGATTATAATTTCCTATGGTTCTCTCCCCAACGGTGCGGAGATGATAATTCCATCCCAGGTTTTTCTCAAACGTCCGCTTTTGAGATTATAATTTCCTATGGTTCTCTCCCCAGCGGTGCGGAGATGATAATTCCATTCCAGGTTTTTCTCAAACGCCCGCTTTTGAGATTATAATTTCCTATGGTTCTCTCCCCAATGCTGCGGAGATGATAATTCCATTCCAGGTTTTTCTCAAACGTTCGCTTTTGAGATTATAATTTCCTATGGTTCTCTCCCCAATGCTGCGGAGATGGTAATTCCCACCAAGATTTTCTCAAACGTCCGCTTTTGAGATTAAGTTTCCCAAGGTTCTCTCACTGTTCCCGTTGAGGTAGTAACCATCCCTGGTTCATTCATCATCTTTTGAAACTCCAGATCCAGCTCCTGTAACCAGTCAGGACATATCTATACCAAGCATCTGAGAACAGCTCCTGCAACATGTCAGGTACTCATTTTTCTTTTGCAGGTACACAAGTTCTCGCTAAGGAATCTCTTACGCGATCATCATCTCTTAGCATGGCATCTATAAGCCCATCATCCTATCCATCAACCTCCAAATGGCATCTATAAGCCCATTCCCATCATTACACTGCTACTATGTGAGCGCAAATTTCTGGGCACTCTAGTGTTCAATCATCTTCCACCTTCGTATTACGAAAGGCACGTCAGCAAATCTGCATCCTCAGGTTTAAGAAGATTGAACAGGGCCAACTGTTGTACCCCAAAATTTGCCCTCCCATATTCTTCAAGAAGTTGCCAAGTCATGCTTCAAATCTCCCCAAGGGTTGCATAGTGCAAGGGTCTCCTAAACAGTCAAAATTAGGGTTTTGGTTCTGATCAAGAAAATGAAGTTTCCAAGGGCCCAATCAAGTCCCACATGCCTACAAATATGGTCAAGCATCCTCATATCAAGTTTCAAGACTTTCAGCACAAAATTGCACAGTCAAAACCCTAATTGCACTACAGTCAACTGTAGGGGCAAAATGGTCATTTGACAGTCAAAAGTTCAAATTTTTGGTCAACACCTCATTTTGAAGCCACAAACATCATTTGATCAATGCTTGATCATGATTCTCAAAGCTTGGCTCAAAAATCATCAAGATGCAAAAGTTTCCTTATTTGGACAGCTGAAAAAGTCAACTGTAAATTGACCAGGGCATAACTTCCACATGGATTATCAGAAAAATTCCATCCAAAGCTCATTTTGAAGATAAAGACATTTCCTACAACTCATCTTCATACTTCAAGTCCAAGAAATGCTCTCACAAAAAGTTATCAATTTCAACATTATAGGTCATTTTCAAAAGTCAACAAAAAGGGACTTTAATTAAAAGGCCATAACTTGAGATTGGTAAATCAAAATGACATGGGACCAAAGGCATTGGTTAGAGGACTCAAAGACCTTTCCAAAATGTCCAAGAACATGAGCAAATCTTAAACATTGAGCAAGTTATGCCTTGTGGAAGTTGGGAAATGTTTGGATATTTTGAAAAGTCAACATTGATTCAAATGACCTAAAATTGCTAATGGGCCTATTTTTCTTCCATAATTCATCATCCAAAGCATGCACACGACCATTTGGCCCAAAGGGAAGTTTTTCTCCATTTTTATTTATTTATTTGGATTTTTTTATCATTAATAATTCATTTAATTAAATAAAATACATGAAAAATACAAAACTAATGAGATAAAATCTTTTTGTGCAGAAAATATTCTCATTGGACACTCAAATTCGTGCATGACCAATTAGGGAAGGATTGGATATGATTTGGTATCAAATGGCATGAAAAGATTGGAAAAACTAATGCTTGAAAATCAAATATTGAACAATCAAATCTTGGATTCTTTTGATCAGATTTTTGACCTAATTCATTCATACTTATACAAGCAATCAAAACCTAATGAAAAAGACCACTAAGCTGTGCAACAACATAGAAAACCAAACTTGAAATTTTCTTTGAAAACTCAAATTCTGAAAACCTACTTGCAGGTCAATTCAAGCCTCAAAACTTATTCCATTAGCTTGCCAGGGTTGCCAGTAAACGATTCCAGTCAAAAACTTAACCCCATACTCAAAGAATTGGTAATTCGAGGGTGAACTGTATCACTCTTTTTGCATAATCGTATTCTATTATTGAGACCATATCATTGCATTTTATTCATGGATTTGTACTAATTACTTTGTTCTGAAGCTAACTACATAACTTGATTGAAGTTTTGGGCATCGTACGCGAATCTACCATGTTTCTTTTTTAGGGTTCTTCAACCTTAAAATTGGGGGTTTTTGAATACAGTAAAATTAGACCACCACGATGCCAGGAATGGATTCAGGGGGTTTGGACGAAAACAATGGCATCATCGCGCTCAATTTATGAAGCCCCAGGGGCTAATCGTTATTTTCTGTAATGTTATCTATAGCAACGTTTGAAAACCGTTGCTTATTGTTTTTGTATTTCAGAAAAAGAAAACACCAACGAGGAAGATGATTAGGTGGAAGGCGCTGATTGGAAGATTCAAATTTTTCGCGCGTTTTGAACCACTGACTATTTTTTCTTTTATAATGTTTGTTAGTTATTATAGGTTAAACGCGCTTGGGATGGCTTAGTGGCATACGTGTGTGCTGGTAACGTACATGACCTGGGTTCGAGCCCCATGTCCTCACCTTTGTCCATATTAGTTTTCAATCAATCTTCCTATGCAGTGTCAACGCTGAAGACTATCATACATCCTCAAAAATCATACCCTCCACGTGCCTAAGGGAATGATCAGAAGGCCATGAGTTGAAGACTATGGTGAGCCCCAGTCAACACGCCAGCATGCTCCCAGGAAAAGTCAAATGAGGCCTTAGAATCTTGGGCCAAATTGCTAAACAATACACCTCCAAATCAGGGGCAGACCCCCTTAGGTTTGCATCTCTTTTCTTTTTTTTATATTTTTTTATTTCAATTAATTCTTTTAATTTAATTATTTTTTACAGTAATACATAAAACACAAAAAAATCAGAAAAAAGAAAAATAATAAATATTTATTATTTTAATATTTTTTGTAAATAAATTCATAAATTAATTAGTTTTAAATTAGGTTTTAATTTTAACTTTTTTTAATAAAAATCTAAAAAATATAGAATTTGGGTTTAATTAATTTTCATCTTTTTTCTTTTATTCCATAATAATTAAATATTAGATATTTATTTTTATAATTAAATTTGCATGTAAATTAATTAGGGTTAATATTAGGTTTTAATCTTCTTTTTTTAATAAATTAAAAATTGTAGAATTAGGTTTAATTTTAATTAATTCTTTTTTCATTAAAATCCTAAAATACTAAAAAATACCAAAAACATTTCCTTTTCATTTTTTTAATTTTAATTAATTCATCGTTTAATTTAATTTTGCAAAAAAGGGTCCAACGCCCTCGTTTCGATTTAATTCGCGCATACTTGTTTCTTTTTCTTATAATATTTGTGTAATTCTCCCAAAGCCTTGTAAACTCGGACATTTTATTTCTCGCACCTTACTTCTTTATTTTCTGTCAAATCGGGTTCTGGAAATTTTGGCGATGTGGACCCGCGCCTTTTGTAATAGTTTAGAATTTTACCTTTCCGCACTTTCTTAAACTGCTAAATAAATGCATGCAAGAATGAATGACAATAAATAAAACAAACGCATAGATCACTCATGATAAGACAAAATAAATGAACATGACACACAAATTCACACACCACCCCTAGGGTACGCCTCACTGTTGCCTTGCCTCGAAAGGTGATCGTCGAGTAGAGGATGTCTTAGTAAATCCTCATGATCCGGGAACCTGGCATGAGGGTAGCTTCTAAGGTGTCTTCCCATTGCTCTGGTGATCACCATGTCCCGAACCTCGAATTGACCCGAACACCTCCAACGGTGGTGCTACCTACCTCTCAATGGTGGGATGGCACTACTTTAAAGGACATTTACACAGACGAATTCCTTAGGGTAGGTAGACGACTCGTGGATACTTGCTCTAATTCAAAACAAAACAAATCAAAAATACTTTTCACACCAACACATTTTCAAAAAGCTTTCGAAAGCATTTTTCAAACACTCTTGAGGACCGATACAAGAGTCGAACTGAAATTTTCAAAGAAACTTTTTTAAAACCCACATTGAAAAGCAAACAAACCATTTTTGAAAACACAGTGAGCAAGTATCTAAGAGCCCATGGATAACCATGGATAGAAAGGGTGCTAACACCTTCCCTTTCTATAATCTACCTCCCGAACCGAGAGCAATCTCTATAAGGAATTTTTCTGTGCTTTTGTCCTTTCCATTTGGAGAAAATAAAAGACGGTGGCGACTCTTGCTTCCGCGACATTTCGCGAACCAGCGTTAAACAGTCAGTTCCAGATCCACCGATCACAGCATCTATAAGCCCATTCGCGACAAGGTTCTGTCACATCTCCAGATGGCATCTTTAAGCCCATCACCAAATGGCATCTGTAAGCCCATTCCCTCTATCATCACGTCACCGAGTGCAAATTTTTGGGCACTCTAGTGTCCAATCTCCTTTTACCTTCAAGTCGCGAACGACAAACTTGCCAATATAACTCTTCAGGTTCAAGAAGATTGAACAGGGGCAACTGTTGTACCCCAAAATTTGCCCTCGTATTTTTCCATAAGAAATCAAAGCTTCGGGCTCTTCTTGATTTTTTCAGACTGGCTCAAGAATCGGTCAAACAGACTTTTCTCGTCAGTCAGACAAAATTTAGGGTTTTCTTTTATTTTAAAGCAGTTCAGACAAGATTTAGGGTTTAGTTGAGTTGGCTCAGGTTTTGATCAGGCGGACGCTTCTCTGACAATTTAATCAAGAACTAAGGTTTATGCGCATATTTCTCAAAAAATGAATTAATTCTACAGTGCTTTTCAAGTTATTCTGAGATATAAGCTGAGGCAGTTGAATTAAGAACTTGCAGTGCTTGATTTAATCAGTAAAAGAAAAAGGACATGTGGACATTTGTTTAGCTGTGCATTGCTTTGGATATTTGAAACGCCGGGTTTATTATTGATTGACCACAATGTTTATTAATTGTTTATTTATTCTAAGTTAGGATAATTGGGATTTATTTCCATTTATTATAATTTAAGAATTTATAAGTAATTAAATAGACAGCTGGAAAAAGAATTAACAGATAAAAAATTGGATTTCATTCATCTTTAATTATTTGTTACAATTGTTATTTAAATACAGTATTTATTTACAAAGTATTTATAATAATAATGGTTACAATGATTAAAATTGAAACAAAACTATATCCTAAATTTCCTAAGTCTTCATCTTCTATCCAATGCTCCTTTGCTCAATTATCTTTACCTGCAAAAAGAAAAGAAAAGAAGTCAAAAGCAGATAAAATTAAAGAGCAGACAGTTAATTCAGAAATCATCATTAAAAGCGACTGGCCGGAATCAGTTTTCCCTCTCTGCAAATCACAAGATCTCTCTTGGTTCACAGAGAGGGATAGAAGATGCTTGCAATGAAACATGAAATGCACAAAGTTATAATTTTGCACAAGTTCAAATTGTCAACCAACTGCACAGTTTCAAAACAAACAGCATGTACAAGGATAAAAGGCAAACTGAATTGCCTAACCAAACCAAAAAGGCAAACTGAAATTCACAAGTTCAAACTATCCAAGATATCCAAAAGCTGTCCAAAAGGATATGGAAAGATATCAAAGTACAAAATGCTGTCAACAAAGTATGCAGGAAAGCAGGAATATGCAGAGTAAACATGCATTACAAGCAAACTCTTCAAATCACATCACTTTCCAAAGGCCAGTCACCTTTTCAGAAATACAGTCATAAGCAATATAATATGCTTAAATATGGAGAGAGAGAAGAGAGAAGAAGAAAAGGAGGCTTACAGGCTTTAGGCAAGAGGATATAAACAAACTTATCAGAACAGTAAAAAGGAGGCAGAGATATCACAAAAAAGAGAAAAAGCTACAAACTGTAACATTTGAAACACATAACCTGTCCAGCCTCCAAACAAGAAGCATAACAAAGCCAAACCTTGAAGCTTAAACCTGTTACTGCCCTCAAACATCCTGCATAAACTTCACACAGGCCTGCAATATAGAAATCTCAAAACATCATAAGCTTGAAACCTGCATTAAAAGCTTCAAAAGCCATAACCTATTTCATCAGTCTGAAACACATCAAGCCTAAACCCTCATTCAAACCAGAGAAAGCCTAAACATCCAGTCTGAAGCCTAAAGCTTCAAGCCTTCCAACCTGAAGCCTGTAATTTCGCCTACTAAACATAAGCCTCAAACTTACTTGATGCCTTAAAGCCTAACCTGCCTTAAACCAAACTTGCATAAGCCTTGAAGCCTATAACCTGTGTTAAGCCTCAAGCCTTAATCATCAACAGACAATCAAAACCAAGCTCAACCTTCAAAGCCCTTTCAAAAACCAGCTTTCAAACCAACACAAGCCCTCAGAGCATCCTCATCATTGGGCTACCAATATCATCAATACTCAATACCAACAAGCATACAGAAGCGAGGCTAACAGAAGAAGAGAAAAAGAATAAAATCATACAGAGCCAAGCGGACAAAAGAGGAAAAGAAGTTATACTAGGCATTTTCAGATTTCCAGGCATCATCATCAAATCAACAACAAAAAGGCATAAAATAAAGATACCAAGAAACAAAGGTTCACAGCATCACCATCCCCTCGCCGTCCAGCCACCCTAGGCGCCTCCACCGTCCTCCTCACCTCCTCTCCAAAGGTATAAACCCTTCTTTTTTTTCTTTTCTTTTCCACATCTTGCACAAACATCAAGCAATATAATCAAGAATCATAAATGAGTAAAAACATGCAAAGGCGTAAAACATACAGAACGAAAATCAATACCTCATAAACCATCGCCTACGTGACCATGGAGAGGAAAGAGTTGACGGAGGCGCCTGGCGGACGTGGGCGGAGGTTTTTGTTCAGATAAGCATGGTTCAGGGAGATGAAGAGAACGACCAAAGCGAAGTGAGGAACGGCGCCTCTGTGTTCTTGCCAAACCCTAATCTGACTCCAAATGAACACAAACATTGAAAACCCTTTGCAAAACATTTGTCAAACATCCTGGGCCTTGCCCTTTTCAATTCGCTTAAGCCCATTAGGCGCGCACCCCCCTCCATTTCCCCTTTGCTTCTGTTTTAGCTTGGGCCAAATGTTCTCCCTAAAGCCCATGTTAATTTCTTTAGAAATTAATACTCCTTTTTTAAGCACATAACATCCTTTTTTTTAATAAACTAACACAATGAATATTTTACACTAAATTTTATTAACTCTTTTATTTTCTTTTTATAATACAATTAAATTTTGTAAAATAAAATGATACACTAAACTTTTTTTTATATATACAAACTTTTCTTAAATTACCTTTTTGTTAGTATAATTAAAAATACATATTAATAAATACATAAGAAAATAGGTTTTATTTTATTTCTTTTTGATTAAACATTTGTTTATATAAATACATAAAACTTAAAACATTTTTTCTTTTCATTTAAACTTTGTTTGTACATACTTAGCAAAAATACAAGAATACGAAATAAATAAACAATATTTAATAAATACGTTTAGCACTTATAAATAAATTACATACACTTACACAAATATATTGATACACATTTACATTATTCTATCCTTATACATTGCTATATACTACATATTATATTTGAGATCGCAATTCAATTTGGTTGTAAATTATTTGGACATTACTCTCCTATTTAAGTCTCATCCCCATTTGTAAATTTGTACCCCCACTCCCGGATACTTATTTGTAATAGCGTAGACTTTAAATTCCCGCAATTTATCACTTTTAAATGTACCATGTTTAGACCTAGGGTTTGTATGTACATAAAAATCAAACGCTAGATAACCTAAATACAAGACAAATACATGAAATCAATACACAATTCACACTTGCACCCCTAGGGTAATCCCACTCGTTGCCTTCAATAATGGGCCATGTTGCATGTTGAGTTTCTTTGGCAAAAACAAAACAAATCAAATGATCATAGTCCCTCGATGACGCTTTCGAAAGTTGCCTAAAAATGATCAAGTCCCTTAAAGGAAAAAATTTCCCAAAGACACTTGGCACCATTGCAATCATGGTCCATACGATGACCCGCGCCTGTCCCGTTAACATCCTAACGCAAGATTGTCCACCAAATATAATGGTGGAACAAAATTGTTAAAAGGGTTAAAACATAGAAAAAACCTTTGAGTAAATTTAGGGGTAGACAACTCTTAGTTACTTGATAAACTTGCAAAACACACTTGCCTACTTTTCAAAACCACACTCCACAACACTTTCAAAAACACTTTCAAAACAACTTCCAAAAAACATTGAAAACTTTTCAAAAGATAAGTACACCTTTGTATACATTCAAACATGGATCATTACAAAGGTTGCCACAACAAATGGCCTCTTTTCAAAACATTTTCAAACCCACACACAAAGCACCATTTCAAACAATTGAAAACACAAGGCAATTGATCTAAGCAAGTAACTAAGAGCCTATGGATAACCATGGATAGAAAGGGTGCTAATACCTTCCCTTTCTATAATCTACCCCCCGAACCCAAGAAAACATCTCAAAGGTTTTTGCTGTGCTTTTTAATCTTTCCTTAGGATAAAATAAAAAGTCGGTGGCGACTCTTGCTCAACCGAAACATTTGTGAAAACAAACGCAAAACCTCAAGTCAGTTCTCCCACCGTATCACAATCATAAAGGTGGAATAAATTCAAAGAGATAATTTACAAACTTATCAATAAAAGACTAATTAAAAAAACTAACAAAATTAACTAACATACTGACCAAACGAAATATCAAGATTTAAATAAATTATAAGACTAAACTAATTAATTGGTGTTGTACCCCAAAATTTTCCCTCCCATATTCTTCAAGATTGACCAAGGTCAAGGTTCAAAATCTCTCAAGGGTTGCACAGTCCAATGGCCTCCTAACAATCAAAAATTAGGGTTTTGGTTATGGCAAAGAAATTGAAGCTTCCAAGGGCCCAATCAAGTCTCACATGCCTATGAACATTGCCAAGCATCCATATGCCAAGTTTCAAGACTCACAGCACCAAATTGCACAGTCAAAAACCCTAATTGCTCAACAGTCAACTGCAGGGGCAAAATGGTCATTTGACAGTCAAAAGTCCAAATTTTTCGTCAACATCTTATTTTGAAGCCACAAAAATCATTTGATCAATTCTTGATCATGATTCTCAAAGCATGGCTCAAAAAGTCTCAAGATGCAAAGGTTTCTATTTTTGGACAGTTGAAAAACTCAACTGCAAATTGACCAAGGCATAACTTCCACATGGTTTATCAGAAAAATTCCATCCAAAGTTCATTTTAAAGAGAATGACATTTCCTACAACTCATCTTCACACTTCAAGTCCAAAAAATGCTCTCACAAAAAGTTATCAATTTCAACATTATAGGTCATTTTCAAAAGTCAACAAAAAGGCACTTTAAGTCAAAGACCATAACTTGAGATTGGTAAATCAAAATGACATGGGACCAAAGACATTGGTTATAGGACTTCAAGGCCTTTCCAAAATGTCCAAGAACATGATCAAATATTAAAAATGGAGCAAGATATTCCTTGTGGAAGTTGGGAAATTTTTGGGAATTTTTAAAAAGTCAACTTTGCTTCAAATGCCTCAAAATTGCTAATGGGCCTCAATTTCTTCCATGAATCATTACCCAAAGGCCATGCACGACCCATTGACCTAAAGGGGAGTTATTTTATTATTTTTAATTAATTAATTGAATTTTTAATCCTATTTATTCATTTAATTAAAATCAATTATGAGAAAAATACTAAACCATGTGCTTCAAATCTTTTTGTGCATAGAATTCACTCAATATTTTGTGCACCATTCAATAAGGAAAGATTCAATATGATTGGCAATGATTGGCATAAGAAAGGCTTGAAAAAGATTTAAAAAGATCATGGAAAATCAAATATTCAAAGTCATCAACGCAAAGGCTTTGGGCTTGGTTTTTCTGACCTAATTCCTTCCACATACATATGCAAACAAAAACCTAATGCTAAGGACAAAGGAAGCTGCGCCCAAGATCAAGAACAAAACTTGCATATTTTGACAAAAAGTGAGGAACTGTTTTCATAGTTGCAGTGTGATTCAAAGCTCAAAAAGTATTCCAAACGCTTGCTGGGACCTTCCTGAACGTGTCTCAATACCTTTCCAGCCTCCATACTCAAGGAATTGGTATAACCGAGTCACCCTGTTCATAAAATATTTCATATTCGTATTTGAATTTACATGCATTGTTCATACATTTTTAATGTTGATTTACACCAACATGGACCTTCTGAAGCTAATGACATAACTCAATTGGATTAATATTGCCTCTATCACGATTCACCATTAACGATTGCTAGGGTTGCAGATGTTTTGAATTGGGGCTTTCCTCATCTGGAAAAATTGGCCATCCAAACTAGTACCAATAGAATCAGGACGTCCAGACGAAACAATTGGACTACTCGCGCCCTTTTTATAATTAACCATGCTCTAATCGTTATTTTTGTGCATTGTAGTTAGTGGGGGTTTAAAAACCCCGCTATTTGCTTTCTATTTACAGGAAATATGAGGAAGAAGATGGACGTGTCCTCAGGTGATAGGAGGGTTCAAATAATTGGCGCGATTTTTCTTTTGTTCCAGAATAATTGCACTTTTCACATATAATGATCACGTTCCATTATAATAACGAATAGACGCGCTGGCTCAGTTGGTGGAAAGGGATAGTTGCAAGCATTGGGACCTGGGTTCGATTCCCAGGTCCCCCCATATTCTCAATATTTTTTCTTGTAACGTGTTCAGGTATTGCTTCTCTCCAGTGGTCCATCATACACCCAACGCTTGTGCTTGCCAAATATCCCAGGAGATCAATCCAAGGGTCAGGATGTGAGGTCCATCACGCGCGCTAGTCAAATGCTCCATACACAATCACAAAAAGTCAACAAAGGCCTGGATTGCAGTGGGCCTGATTGCTTCAAAGACCTCCCTTTGGGTCCAGACACCCCCAGGGTTTGCTCAATCTTTTTATTCTTTTTCTTTTATTATTTTTTCCCTTTTTATTCTTTTTAATTTGTTTTATTATTTTAATTAATTCACCAAAATAATTTTCATAAAAACCAAAAAAATCAGAAATCAAGAAAATAAAAAAAATTTATTTAATATTTAATGCATTAATATTTTTTGTAAATAAATTTAATAATCAATTTAGGTTAATTTAGGTTAAAATTTTAATTTTTTTTCTTAAATAACTAAAAAATGTAGAAATTAGGTTTTTAGCATTTTTATTCTCTTTTCTTAATAAATAACTTTTTCTCCTTATTATTACTATTAATTATTAATTTACTTTGTAAATACTTGTAATTAAATAATTAGTGTAAATTAAGTCAAAACTTAAACATTTTTTTAATAATTAAAAACAAACTTAGAATTAGGGTTTTATTTAATTTCTAATTTCAATTAATTCTCTTTATTTCCATTAAATTCAAAAAAACTTAAAAAATCATTTCTTTTCTTTATTTAATAATTAATTAACCTTCAATTTCAATTTAATTTCTTTCAAGGGTCCAACGCCCTCGCGTATTCGATTCTAATTTCTTTTCGCGCGCTTGTTCTTATGATTCTTTTAAATCTTATGTAATTGCCCCAAAGCCTTGTAATAGTAATTAGGACATTTACTTTCCGCACTTTTATTCAAAAATCGGGTCTTTGTTAATTTGGCGATGTATAGACCCGCGCCTTGTAATAGCGTAGGACTTTTATTTTCCGCATTTTAATTTCCGCACCTTTTAACTGCTAATCACATGAAAGAATGAATGGCCCAGATAAAATCAAAGTGTAGCTCACCCAATGCATGATCAAGATAAAACATAATTGAAAATGACACACAATTCACACACCACTCTTAAGGTACGCCTCACTGTTGCCTTACCTTCGAAACGTGGTCGTCGAGTATATGACGTCTTAGTGAGTCCTTATGTCCATTGATCTAGTTGCATCGAAACAAGTTTCCTCGGAATAGTTGCCTCGGAATAAAAAGATCAATGGCATAAGGGTAGCTTCTAAGGTGTCCTACTATTGCTCTGGTGACCACACCGTCCCTAAACTCGAATTGACCCGAACACCTCCAACGGTGGTGCTACATACCTCTCAATGGTGGGATGGCACTACCTTAAGGACATTTACACAGCCTAATTCCTTAGGGTAGGTGGATGACTCATAGATACTTGCTCTAATTCAAAACAAATCAAAAACTTCTTTTCACACCGACACTTTTCAAAAAGCTTTCAAAACAACTTTCCAAACACTCTTGAGGACTGATACAAGAGTCGAACTGAAATTTTCAACGAAACTTTTTCAAACCCACTCACATTTGAAAAGCAAACATTTTGAAAACACAAATGAGCAAGTATCTAAGAGCCCATGGATAACCATGGATAGAAAGGGTGATAACACCTTCCCTTTCTATAAATCTACCTCCCGAACCGAGAAACTATCTCAATAAGGAATTTTTCTGTGCTTTTGTCCTTTCCATGTTGGAGAAAATAAAAGACGGTGGCGACTCTTGCTTACCGCGACATTTCGCGAACCAGCGTTAAACAGTCAGTTCCAGATCCACCGATCACAGAACTGGCGACTCTGCTGGGGACCTCTTATAAAGTGAGGTGTACCTTAGGATAGTTCATAACTGTGTTTTCAATTGCTTTGACTTGTTTGCTTTATTATTGTGGGAATGTCTTGGGGGTTCTATAGATCCTAACCCGGATCTGGGGATACCTTCTTAGAAAGTAGCAACAAGGCTGTGAGGGAACTGTGCGGGGTATACCGACATGGTTGAAGCAGTCTGCTACGTTGATATGGCACTTTGGTGTGTACCGGTAACCCTTGAGTTCAGTCAAGGAGAGTACGGGGCCTCCGCGTGGTGTCGTGAAGCATCAACTGACCTTAGGAACCTTAATTGAACCATCTTGGCCTCTTTAGGGTAGTGAGATAACTGACTTTGGTGCAGTCCGAGGTTGGTTGATACTCGATACTACACTCAATTGAGGGTTGTTTTCTTGGAATATTTCGGTCGCCAGTTTAGTGGCTAAATCGAAACGATGAACAATGAAAGCAATCCAGTGATATTGGGACCCTTAGAACACGGTTACTTCTGATAGGATAGGTTGAGCCCACCAACTTCAAGAGGGTAATACCCAGACCCCATGCTGGCCTAAACTCTAAGGGCTTGTCTTGTGTGACTTGTGTGCCTTATCATGTTTGCCTTTGTGAATATTTCTGGTGTGTTTAATCATAGCATCATGACATCATACAGCATCATATGCATTGACTAACCATTTCAGGGGTTCGAATCTTCATCTTTGTTCTTGTTTTGTAGGACATGGAAACTGTTCGCAGAAAGATAATTCAGATCAGCCTTGTAAGGATCCCTCCTCAGCTTAAGGAGCTTATATCCAGGATTCCCGAGAGCTCTTCATTCAGTGAAAGACATGGAAGACTCATCAGCTTGGTCAACACCAACATTGAGGAAGATATGATAAAGGTCCTGTTCCAGTTCTTTGACCCTTTGCACCACTGTTTCACTTTCCTAGATTATCAACTGGTACCTATATTGGAGGAGTTCTCCCAGCTTCTGAAGATCCCTATCCTTGATCAACTACCCTACAACGGTACGGAAAAGGAACCCAAGCTTGAAGAGATTGCTAAAGCCTTACACCTACAACCCTCTGACCTCAAGGGACATTGGGAAGTTAGAAGTGGTATCAAAGGGTTCTTAGCCAGGTTTCTGTTTGAGAAGGCCCAAGAATGTTGGAACTCCCTTGACCTACAAGCTTTTTAAGAAGTGGTGGCCCTCCTTGCCTATGGTTTGGTGTTGTTCCCTAATCCAGATCAGCTTATAGATATCAGTGCTGTCCAGATCTTCATGTCCAGGAATCCTATACCTACGTTTCTTAGGGACATCCTTCACTAATGTTACACTCGAACCATGAGAAAAAGAGGTGTTCTTATGTGCTGCACTCCTCTCCTGGGAAGGTGGTTTATTTCGCACCTTCCACAATCAGTTTTGAAGAACGAGCGGGGTTTGAGATGGTCACAACGATTGATGACTCTTACACATGCAGATATACATTGGTGCTCTCGGTCCAGAGAGGATGTCACTATCATTGATCGTTGCGGGGAGTATCCTAATGTTCCTTTACTTGGAATCAGGGGAGGTATTACTTACAACCCGTGCCTGGCTTTGAGACAGTTTGGTTATGCTCGGAGGGACGGCCCTCATGACATGTTAATTCCTGACATAGTTTTTGACTTTGACAACGATGCACAAGGACTCCGCCAGAGATTTATCAGAGCTTGGAGGATGCCAAGTAGGATAGACAGTAAGACCCTGGGGCACAGGAATTCCATCTCGTTGGAGCCTTATCTCAAGTGGGTACGAGCCCTCTCCCAGAAGTTAGTGATGTCATATCCTCATGTTCTCCCTGTGATCAAAGAGCCAGTATTGGAAGGAGAGGTGTCCTACACCATTCAACATCCTGACATGCCCACGTCCTGGGAAGAGATGCAGAAGAGCTGGATCCAGCTTAAGGAAGAACGGAATTCTCTGGAGACCAGTCTACATGCTAGTGAAAAGAAGGTCTTGGAGCTCACCCGCCTACTGCACGAGGAGAAGAATCTCAACACCTACATTGCTCCAAAGAGGATGCGTAGTGTCTTTTGGGATTGATTTTCTTTGTAATGTGTGCCTATGAGGCTTTGATGTACTAAACAATTATTTCCTTAATGATAACGTGTGTTCCTTTTTGTCTATAATAAATTTGAATTTTCGAACCCTTGAATGCATTGCATAAACACATATCATTCATCATGTGCATAGCAGGTACTCTTCTTTTCAGGTTGCTTACCGTTCTTCGCTGTTTATTTCAGCATCATGAACCCTGAATCCTCTACCGAGCTGTCTATCAAGGCCCTTCAGGCGCATAACGCACAATTTCAGGAGTTGATCATGGGTTTGGCTCAAGGTCAAGAAGAGCTGAAGGCTTTGCTCCTGAAGAAGGAGAAGAAGAAGAAGAAGAGAACTGTTCTTTTCAACTCGGGCCAGAGGTTTGGTAACACACTGCAGAATGAGGAAGCTGGTTCTTCTGTAGGCAAAGACAGTCCCCAGGGGGGAAGGGCTCCAAGTCCGGTGGTCTCTGACAATGAGACTGATTTTAATGAGGAACAGTATCCTCCGGCTGAAGACAGATACAAGCAGTTGGAAGACCGTCTGAACGCCATGGAAATTCAACAAGTGCCTGGTTTGGATTTCGGAGACTTGGGTTTATCTTCTGGTGTGATCATCCCGCACAAGTCTAAAGCACCATCTTTCACCAAGTATGACGGGGCATCTTGCCCTAAGCTACACCTCAGATCTTATGTGCGGAAAATTCAGCCGTATACAGTGGATAAGAACTTGTGGATCCACTTCTTCCAGGAGAGTCTTTCAGGGACTCATCTCGAATGGTTCTATCAGCTGGATGGAACCAAGGTTCGTAACTGGGAGGAGTTGGCTACTGCTTTTTACAAGCAGTATCAATATAATGCCGACCTTGCTCCTACACGTACCCAACTCCAGGGTATGTCGCTAGGATCAGGCGAAGGTTTTAAAGAGTATGCGCAGAAGTGGAGGGACCTGGCTGGCAGGGTGCAGCCACCATTAACAGACCGTGAACTAGTGGACATGTTCTTGGGGACCCTATCCGGGCCATTCTTCAATCATCTTATTGGCAATTCCTCTGCAGGGTTCACAGACCTTATTCTGAATGGGGAAAGGATAGAGGCTGGCATGAAGTCCGGTAAAATTCAGAAAGGTGCGTCCTCAAGTGCTGAGAAGAAACCTTTTAAGAAGGAGGCCAGTGCCGTGTATGGGCCTAGGAGGCAAGATAAACCAGAGCGCCACCAATCTGTCAACGTGGTGGTGATTGCTAAACCTGCTGCCGCTCCTCGGCAAACCAATCAACCAAGGGGTGAGAGACCCAGAAAAGAATTTACTCGGCTGAGCATGACCTTGTCACAAATTTTTCCGCAACTACTATCAACTAACTTGGTGACCGTCAGAGAGGCTCCGAAGGTTGTGAATACTGCATCCCCCAAGTATAATCCAAATGCCCGCTGTGCTTATCACTCCGATAGCCCGGGGCATTCTACTGATGATTGATGGGCCCTGAGAAACAAGTTGCAAGACCTTATTGATGCAAAGGAGGTACAGTTTGAGGCACCTGAGAAACCCAATGTAGTGACAGCTGCCCTGCCTGATCATGGAGTGAATGCTATCAGGGGTGATGACGAAGTGGAAGAATCAGAGTTCGACAGCTGGATTTATCCGACGTCCGAAAGTGGACCTAGCAATTGGACTGCAAAGGACAACCTACCTGTTACTTTTGTTACGCAGTAATGAATTCCTTTGTTTTTGTTATTTGTAATAAACAATGAATTAAAACTTTATGGCCCGGTGTCTTACTCGGGGCACCGTTGGCTTCATTTGTGAGGGCTTATAACTGTCATTTCCATATATCATGAACAAAGATCTTAGACGTTTTTTCGCATTTCAAATCTTATGCTCCCTTTCTTTCTTTCTTTATATATTGCAAAACAGCTGTATTTACACACACTCACCTATACAGGTTTCAATCCACTCTGGATCTCACTGGTAACGACTCTGCTACTACCAGTTATGACTTCGAAAATCCGATCAACTTAGCCGAAGACGAAGGTGAAGATGATTGCGAAGTGCCTGGTGAGCTTGCAAGACTGCTACTCCAGGAAGAGAGGGCAATTCAACCACATGAAGAGCCAGTGGAAACGGTAAATCTGGGTACTGAGACAGACCGAAAGGAAGTTAAGATTGGTGCCAATCTGGAGTTCAGCGTGAAGCAACGGTTAACTCAGATGTTACATGATTATGTGGAGATCTTTGCCTGGTCCTACGAAGACATGCCTGGGTTGGATACCGACATTGTGGTCCATCATTTGCCTACCAAGGAAGACTGCCCTCCGGTTAAGCAGAAGGTCTGCCGTATGCGTCCAGAGATGTCTGAGAAGATCAAAGCTTAGGTTATGAAGCAATTCGATGCCGGTTTTCTTGCAGTGACTTCTTACCCTCAGTGGGTTGCTAATGTGGTGCCGGTACCGAAGAAGGATGGTAAGGTCAGAATGTGTGTTGATTACAGGGTTCTGAATAGGGCAAGCCCCAAGGATGACTTCCCCCTACCTCACATTGATGTTCTTGTTGATAATACTGCTTAGCATAAGGTGTTCTCTTAGATGGATGGTTTTTCAGGGTATAATCAGATCAAGATGGCTCCTGAAGACATGGAAAAGACTACCTTTGTTACTCAGTAGGGCACCTTCTGCTACAAGGTCATGCCATTCGGGTTGAAAAATGCTGGGGCGACCTACCAACGTGCCATGGTTGCTTTATTTCATGACATGATCCATCATGAGATTGAAGTCTATGTCGACGATATGATTGCAAGATCCCAAACTGAGGAGGAACATCTTGATCATCTGCAGAAGCTGTTTGATTGTCTGAAACTGTACAAGCTGAGGTTGAACCCGAACAAGTGCACCTTCGGGGTTAGATCTGGAAAGTTGCTAGGCTTCGTTGTAAGTGATAAGGGTATTCAAGTGGACCCTGCTAAGGTTAAAGCCATTCAAGAGATGCCAGTTCCCAAGACGGAGAAGGAAGTCAGAGGCTTTCTAGGACGTCTGAATTACATTGCTCGATTCATCTCGCAACTAACTGCTACTTGTGAACCAATCTTCAAGCTGCTGAAGAAAGATCAGGTAGTACGTTGGAACGATGAATGTCAGGCCGCTTTTGACAGAATCAAAGAGTATCTCCAAGAGCCACCCATCCTTATGCCACCGGTTGAAGGGAGACCTCTGATACTATACCTGACAGTACTTGACAGCTCAATGGGGTGTGTGCTGGGGCAGCATGACGAGTCTGGCCGAAAAGAGCATGCCATTTATTACCTTAGCAAAAAGTTTACCGACTGTGAGACCCGATACTCACTGCTCGAGAAAACGTGTTGCGCTTTGGTATGGGCTGCTCGCCGGATGAGACAGTATATGCTGACTCACACTACTTTGTTGATTTCAAAAATGGATCCAAAAAAGTACATATTTGAAAAGCCTGCTCTGTCTGGGAGAATAGAAAGATGGCAAATGATCTTGACGAAATACGACATCCAGTACACGACTCAGAAAGCTATCAAAGGAAGTGTATTGGCAGACCACTTGGCACATCAGGCAGTGGACGACTATCAATCAATGAACTTCGAGTTTCCGGACGAGAGCATCATGATAGTGACTGATTGTGAAGTACCTGGACCGGATGAAGGACCTGAGGAAGGATCCCGATGGTCTATGCACTTTGACGGAGCCTCCAATGCTTTGGGTAACAGCATCGGCACTGTGATCATATCCCCTCAAGGCACTCATACTCCACTTACTGCCCGGCTATGTTTCAACTGCACCAACAACATGGCGGAGTATGAGGCATGCATCATGGGTCTTCAAGCTGCGATCGACTTAAGGATCAAGTTTCTGGGTGTTTTCGGAGATTCCGCTCTCGTGATCAATCAGATCAAAGGCGAGTGGGATACGAAACATCCGAATCTTATTCCTTACAAAGAATGTGTGTTGACATTGATCCCCCATTTCACAGAGATAACTTTTGAACATTTCCCAAGAGAGGAGAATCAGTTGGCAGACCCGTCAGCTACGATGTCTTCCATGTTCAAAGTCAAATGGGACAATGAGGCTCCCCGAGTCATCATCTGGAAACTGGACGAACCGGCATACTGTTGTGATCTTGAGGCTGAGGTAGTGACTGAAAAACCCTGGTACCATGAGGTGAAGAGGTACTTGGAAGCCCAAGAGTATCCTGAAGGTGCATCTGTCAATGACAAAAAGTTTCTGAGAAGGTTCGCAGCAAAGTTCTTCCTTAGCAACGGAATTTTGTACAAGCGAAACCATGATTCGACCTTACTGCGTTGTGTGGACAAAGCTGAAGCAGAAAGGATCATGGCGGAACTGCATGAAGGTACATTCGGAACACACTCCAGTGGACACACCATGGCAAAGAAGATCCTTCGGGCAGGATATTTCTGGTCCACAATGGAAGCCGACTGTTACCAACATTCTCGGACATGTCATAAATGCCAGATTTATGCAGATAAGGTGCACGTTCCTCCAGTTCCTCTGAATGTCCTGACTGCACCTTGGCCTTTCGCAATGTGGGGAATTGATATGATCGGCGAGATTAAACCCACGGCATCCAATGGGCATCGCTTCATCCTGGTAGCGATCGATTACTTCACAAAGTGGGTTGAAGCAGCTTCCTACGCCACTGTAACCAAGAATGTCGTGGCACGGTTCATTCAGCACAACCTAATCTGTCGATACGACGTCCCAGAAAGAATCATTATAGACAACGGTACCAATCTTAATAACAAGATGATCACTGAGCTCTGCGAGAAATTTAAGGTACAACACCACAACTCTTCTCCTTACCGGCCGAAGATGAATGGGGCTGTAGAAGCAGCGAATAAGAATATCAAAAAGATTGTGCAGAAGATGACAGTGACCTATAAAGATTGGAACGAGATGTTACCGTTTGCTCTACATGGGTACCGTACCTCAGCAAGGACGTCAACCGGGGCAACTCCTTTCTCCTTGGTCTACGGCATGGAGGCAGTCTTACCGATCGAAGTGCAGATACCCTCTCTCCGGATAATAAAGGATGTGAATCTGAGCGAAGATGATTGGATCCAGACACGACTTGATCAGTTAAATCTAATTGACGAAAAGAGACTCACTGCTATTTGTCATGGTCAAACGTACCAAAAATGGATGATCAGGGCATTTAACAAGAAAGTCAGACCACATGAGTATCAAGTTGGGGATCTGGTAATCAAGCGCATCATCCTTCCTCAGAGTGATCCAAGGGGAAAATGGACCCCTACGTACGAAGGGCCATTTGTGGTTAAACATGTGTTCTCAGGAGGAGCCATGATTCTGACCACCATGGACGGTGACGACCTTCCTCACCCCGCCAATGCAGACATAGTAAAAAGATACTACGCATGATAAAAGACCCGCTAGGTTGACATACCTAGGAAAGAATTAGGGCTTCCCTGTGAACCAAAAGGGTTCGGGCAAAATGAGGGATGAAATGAAAAAAAAAAATTGTACACCCGGCAAGTCGAAAACCTGAAAAGGCGGCTTGGGCATAAATGGGTATCCCGGTGGACTGAAAACCCGAAAGGGCGGTCCAGGCAAAAGTTATGGATAAAGCGTAATACTATGTCTCATTGGATCACCTTGCATCCAGAATTCGGTACCAACTGTCGAGTTCAAAAGGCATCAATCAATCAGCTTCATCTTCAGCTAGGTCATCAAGTGATGAGACGCTCGAAGATATAAAGGCAATAGCAGAGTTGGAACCCAGTGGGATTATTCTTTTCACACAGCTGTTTTGTTTTCCCTTTGTACAAATTGTATAAACTCTTTTGTTTGGCGGCGTTCTCTTACTAGGACGTCAGCCTCTTGTACATAAACGCCTATTTATGGGCAAATTCAAAAAATCAATACAAAAATCACTTTTCAGTTAAAATTCCCAATTATTTTTCCTTTTCTGTTTTGTTTTGCGAAGAACGTCCAAGGTTCAATTTGTGATATATGCATTTGACAATAATTGCTAACTCATAAAACATTTGCATACGAAACAAAGGATTAATTACAGGTAACATTAGAAACAGGGGCAATAATGAGTGCTCTAAGCGATCTAATTGCTTTGTCCACCAAGGTACCAAGGTAAGTTCAGCTGAAGAACATAACCAGTATATCTTAAGTCCCCAGAGAGTGAACTAGCAAGTCAATGCACTCTCCCCAAGCTGAATTATCCTGTTAACCTCAAGGAAGTTGGGTATCCTCCAGCAGATCTCAACATTCTCCAGCACAATATACGAACATTCCTAACAAGCATCCCCGGCTGTCTTGACCCAAGATTGTTCCCCGGCGGTCTACCAGACATTCAGTGGAGTCACTTCCAGTACATCTCAAAATTTCCCCAGGAGAGTCCAGTATAGTTCAAGATTTCCCCAGGAAAGTTTGAATCCATCTCCCCAGCAGGTAGCTTATCCCCAGTAGATTCTGGAAGCTCCCCCCCTGCAGAGCACGAACGCGTCCCCCGGCTTTATTCAAAGGTTATTTCCCTACCAGGATATAACTAGGTTATCCTCATCCAAAAGCCACGAAAAGATCGTCCTCGGCGAAGCCTTCTTACCCCCCAGCGAAGTCTATTAAAGCTTCCAACATAACAACGATATCCCCAGCGAAGTTATCATCAACATCCCAGCAAAGTACCTCTCTTCCCACAGAGTATTGTTCCCCAGCACGGTCGCTAGAGTAATTTTCTCCCCGCAGAGTAATCCATTCGCCAAGTTTATTCCCCAACGGAGTTATCTTCTCCTACCGGTATTCTTGCAACCATCATCCTCAGCGGAAACAACAAAGCACTATTCTCCAACACCAGCCCAGGATTTAACTTCCCGGCATCCGTCAAGGATTTATTTTCCTAAGACGAAAACATAAATTCATAAACATCGCATTTCCATACATTATAGCATGCATATACGCACCATGAACCTATAATCTCATCACGCATGTCATACATCATGACATCGCATACAACTAACGTTTTGTCTTTTTAGGACAAAGGTTAATACCAAGATGATTACCATCAACGGTCGCAACTAAAGATCCGATTCCTGTATCTCGCCAGGGTGTATTTGTTGACGATCGATTCCAGACCCGATTCCTGTATCTTGCCAGGGTGTGTCTGAAGAGTTCGAGGATCCGATGCCTGTATCTTGCCAGGGTGTATCCGTTGAAGACTAACAGTACCAGACCCGATTCCTGTATCTTGCCAGGGTGCATCTGAAGAGTTTGAGGATCCGATGCCTGTATCTTTCCAGGGTGTATCCATTGAAGACTAACAGTACCAGACCCGATTCCTGTATCTGGCCAGGGTGCGTCTGAAGAGTTTGAGGATCTGATGCTTGTATCTTGCCAGGGTGTATCCGTTGAAGACTAACAGTACCAGACCCGATTCCTGTATCTTGCCAGGGTGCGTCTGAAGAGTTTGAGGATCCGATGCCTGTATCTGGCCAGGGTGTATCCGTTGAAGACTAACATTACCAGATCCGATTCCTGTATCTTGCCAGGGTGTGTCTGAAGAGTTCGAGGATCCGATGCCTGTATCTTGCCAGGGTGTATCCGTTGAAGACTAACAGTACCAGAACCGATTCCTGTATCTTGCCAGGGTGCGTCTGAAGAGTTTGAGGATCAGATGCCTGTATCTTGCCAGGGTGTATCCGTTGAAGACTAACATTACCAGATCCGATTCCTGTATCTTGCCAGGGTGTGTCTGAAGAGTTCGAGGATCCGATGCCTGTATCTTGCCAGGGTGTATCCGTTGAAGACTAACAATACCAGATCCGATTCCTGTATCCTGCCAGGGTTTGTTTGAAGAGTTTAAGGATCCGATGCTTGTATCTTGCCAGGGTGTATCTGTTGACGACTAGCATTACCAGACCCGATTCCTGTATCTTGCCAGGGTGCGTCTGAAGAGTTCGAAGATCCGATTCCTGTATCTCGCCAGGGTGTATCTGTTGACGACTGTATTCTCCGGACTCGATTCTTGTATCTCGCCGGAACACGTCTGAAGAGTTTAAAGATCCGATTCCTGTATCCAGCCAGGGCGCATCTACACAAAGAGTTTGAAGATCAACTCCTGTAACAGGCCAGGTAATTATCTTTCTTTTTCAGGTACGCAAGTTTCTCGCTTTGGAATCTATTACGCGATAGACAACCTACCGATGGCATCTATAAGCCCACCTCTCCTATCCATCAGTCTCCAAATGGCATCCATAATCCCATTCCCACCATCATACTGCTGACACTCTACTATGTGAGTACAAATTTCTGGGCACTCTAGTGTTCAATCATCTTCCACCTTCAGATTACGAAAGGCACGCCAGCCAATCTACATCCTCAGATCTAAGAAGATTTAACAGGGGCAACTGTTGTACCCCAAAATTTGCCCTCCCATATTCTTCAAGATTTGCCAAGGTCAAGGTTCAAAATCTCTCAAGGGTTGCACAGTCCAATGGCCTCCTAACAGTCAAAAATTAGGGTTTTGGTTCTGGAAATGAAATTGAAGCTTCCAAGAGCCCAATCAAGTCTCACATGCCTATGAACATTGCCAAGCATCCATATGCCAAGTTTCAAGACTCACAGCACCAAATTGCACAGTCAAAAACCCTAATTGCTCAACAGTCAACTGCAGGGGCAAAATGGTCATTTGACAGTCAAAAGTCCAAATTTTTGGTCAACATCTTATTTTGAAGCCACAAACATCATTTGATCAATTCTTGATCATGATTCTCAAAGCATGGCTCAAAAAGTCTCAAGATGCAAAGGTTTCTATTTTTGGACAACTGAAAAAGTCAACTGCAAATTGACCAAGGCATAACTTCCACATGGTTTATCAGAAAAATTCCATCCAAGGCTCATTTTGAATAGAATGACATTTCCTACAACTCATCTTCACACTTCAAGTCCAAGAAATGCTCCCACAAAAAGTTATCAATTTCAACATTATAGGTCATTTTCAAAAGTCAACAAAAAGGCACTTTAAGTCAAAGACCATAACTTGAGATTGGTAAATCAAATTGACATGGGACCAAAGACATTGGTTAGAGGACTTCAATACCTTTCCAAAATGTTCAAGAACATGATCAAATCATAAAAATTGAGCAAGATATGCCTTGTGGAAGTTGGGAAAGTTTTGGGAATTTTGAAAAAGTCAACTTTGCTTCAAATGCCTCAAAATTGCTAATGGGCCTCAATTTCTTCCATGAATCATTACCCAAAGGCCATGCACGACCCATTGACCTAAAGGGGAGTTATTTTCTTATTTTTAATTAATTAATTGAATTTTTAATCCTATTTATTCATTTAATTAAAATCAATTATGAGAAAAATACTAAACCATGTGCTTCAAATCTTTTTGTGCATAGAATTCACTCAATATTTCGTGCACCATTCAATAAGGAAAGATTCAATATGATTGGCAATGATTGGCATAAGAAAGGCATGAAAAAGATTGAAAAAGATCATGGAAAATCAAATATTCAAAGTCATCAATGCAAAGGCTTTGGGCTTGGTTTTTCTGACCTAATTCCTTCCACATACATATGCAAACATAAACCTAATGCTAAGGACACAGGAAGCTGCGCCCAAGATCAAGAACAAAACTTGCATTTTTTGACAAAAAGTGAGGAACTGTTTTCATAGTTGCAGTGTGATTCAAAGCTCAAAAAGTATTCCAAACGCTTGTTGGGACCTTCCTGAACGTGTCTCAATACCTTTCCAGCCTCCATACTCAAGGAATTGGTATAACCGAGTCACCCTGTTCATAAAATATTTCATATTCGTATTTGAATTTACATGCATTGTTCATATGTTTTTAATGTTGATTTACACCAACATGGACCTTCTGAAGCTAATGACATAACTCAATTGGATTAATATTGCCTGTATCACGATTCACCATTAATGATTGCTAGGGTTGCAGAAGCTTTGAATTGGGGCTTTCCTCATCTGGAAAAATTGGCCATCCAAACTAGTACCAATAGAATCAGGACGTCCAGACGAAACAATTGGACTACTCGCGCCCTTTTTATAATTAACCATGCTCTAATCATTATTTTTGTGCATTGTAGTTAGTGGGGGTTTAAAATCCCCGCTATTTGCTTTCTATTTACATGAAATATGAGGAAGAAGATGGATGTGTCCTCAGGTGATAGGAGGGTTCAAATAATTGGCGCGATTTTTCTTTTGTTCCAGAATAATTGCACTTTTCACATATAATGATCACGTTCCATTATAATAACGAATAGACGCGCTGGCTCAGTTGGTGGAAAGGGATAGTTGCAAGCATTGGGACCTGGGTTCGATTCCCAGGTCCCCCCATATTCTCAATATTTTTTCTTGTAACGTGTTCAGGTATTGCTTCTCTCCAGTGGTCCATCATACACCCAACGCTTGTGCTTGCCAAATGTCCCAGGAGATCAATCCAAGGGTCAGGATGTGAGGTCCATCACACGCGCTAGTCAAATGCTCCATACACAATCAAAAAAAGTCAACAAAGGCTTGGATTGCAGTGCGCCTGATTGCTTCAAAGACCTCCCTTTGGGTCCAGACACCCCCAGGGTTTGCTCAATCTTTTTATTCTTTTTCTTTTATTATTTTTTCCCTTTTTATTCTTTTTAATTTGTTTTATTGTTTTAATTAATTCACCAAAATAATTTTCATAAAAACCAAAAAAATCAGAAATCAAGAAAATAAAAAATGTTTATTTAATATTTAATGCATTAATATTTTTTGTAAATAAATTTAATAATCAATTTAGGTTAATTTAGGTTAAAATTTTAATTTTTTTTTCTTAAATAACTAAAAAATGTAGAAATTAGGTTTTTAGCATTTTTATTCTCTTTTCTTAATGAATAACTTTTTCTCCTTATTATTACTATTAATTATTAATTTACTTTGTAAATACTTGTAATTAAATAATTAGTGTAAATTAAGTCAAAACTTAAACATTTTTTTAATAATTAAAAACAAACTTAGAATTAGGGTTTTATTTAATTTCTAATTTCAATTAATTCTCTTTATTTCCATTAAATGCAAAAAAAACATAAAAAATCATTTCTTTTCTTTATTTAATAATTAATTAACCTTCAATTTCAATTTAATTTCTTTCAAGGGTCCAACGCCCTCGCGTATTCGATTCTAATTTCTTTTTGCGCGCTTGTTCTTATGCTTCTTTTAAATCTTATGTAATTGCCCCAAATCCTTGTAATAGTAATTAGGACATTTACTTTCCGCACTTTTATTCAAAAATCGGGTCTTTGTTAATTTGGCGATGTATAGACCCGCGCCTTGTAATAGCGTAGGACTTTTATTTTCCGCATTTTAATTTCCGCACCTTTTAACTGCTAATCACATGAAAGAATGAATGGCCCAAATAAAATCAAAGCGTAGCTCACCCAATGCATGATCAAGATAAAACATAATTGAAAATGACACACAATTCACACACCACTCTTAGGGTACGCCTCACTGTTGCCTTACCTTCGAAACGTGGTCGTCGAGTATAGGACGTCTTAGTGAGTCCTTATGTCCGTTGATCTAGTTGCCTCGAAACAAGTTGCCTCAGAATAGTTTCCTCGGAATAAAAAGATCAATGGCATAAGGGTAGCTTCTAAGGTGTCCTACTAATGCTCTGGTGACCACACCGTCCCTAAACTCGAATTGACCCGAACACCTCCAACGGTGGTGCTACCTACCTCTCAATGGTGGGATGCCACTACCTTAAGGACATTTACACAGCCTAATTCCTTAGGGTAGGTGGATGACTCATAGATACTTGCTCTAATTCAAAACAAATCAAAAACTTCTTTTCACACCGACACTTTTCAAAAAGCTTTCAAAACAACTTTTCAAACACTCTTGAGGACTGATACAAGAGTCGAACTGAAATTTTCAATGAAACTTTTTCAAACCCACTCACATTTGAAAAGCAAACATTTTGAAAACACAAATGAGCAAGTATCTAAGAGCCCATGGATAACCATGGATAGAAAGGGTGATAACACATTCCCTTTCTATAAATCTACCTCCCGAACCGAGAAACTATCTCAATAAGGAATTTTTCTGTGCTTTTGTCCTTTCCATGTTGGAGAAAATAAAAGACGGTGGCGACTCTTGCTTACCGCGACATTTCGCGAACCAGCGTTAAACAGTCAGTTCTAGATCCACCGATCAGAATTGGGTTATAAACTGAAAATGAAATAAAGTTCCAGCACGGGACTGGAATCGAAATCGAACAACGCTTCCTTTCGAACTCTCTTTTTTTCTCTTCGAACTCCCTCTTTCGAACTCTCTTTTTTTCTCTTCGAACTCCCTCTTTCGAACTCTCTCTTTTCTCTCTTCGAACTCCCTCTTTCGAACTCTGCTTTTCTCTCTTCGAACTCTTTCTTTTCTCTCTTCGAACTCCCTCTTTCGAACTCTGCTTTTCTCTCTTCGAACTCTCTCTTTCGAATTCTGCTTTTCTATCTTCGAACTTTCTCTTTCGAACTCTGCATAAAACGAAATTGAACAATACCAACAATGAATTCTGCTCCATTAATTCGAACTCTTCTTACTCTCTAAATCAAAATCGAACAACCCTGCTCCCTAAATAAAAAACGAACAACAACAACTGCTTCTGGTTTCGAACTCTTCCTAGATCAAAACGAACAACACCATTGCTACTAGTTTCTAACTCGAACAACAACACTGCTACTGGTTTCGAACTCTTCCCTAAATCAAAAACGAACAACACCACTACTACTGGTTTCGAACTCTTCCCTAAATAAAAAACGAACAACACCACTGCTACTGGTTTCGAACTCTTCCCTAAATCAAAAACGAACAACACCACTGCTACTTATTTCGAACTCCTTCCCTCCCTAAATCGAAATCGAATAACAACACTGATTCTGTTTTTGAATGCAGTTAAACAACAAATCAACAAGGTGACAAATATTCATGGTAAGAGAAACAACAATAAAAAACTCAAGGGGTTCTAATTTATTGAAACATCAACAACAAAAAATGCAGCAATAACATCTAGTTCACAGCATATATCATTATGACAAGCATGGCAACAAATTTTTTTGAGAAAAAAAAGTAAGGAGACTTACAAGATCAGAGCAAGTCTGATGGTTTAGATTTTTGACAATAATAGAGAAATCCAGAGATGAGGTAATATGCTTTTTAATTCCTCCTGCTCTTCCAAAAATCTTCTTGTGCTTACTGATGATGTGTGGAACGGAAATTAAACAGAGAGTGAAAAACTAGGTATGGTGGCTATTGTATTGTTGAACAGAGCGTGTGAGCCATGGAGGTTTAAAGGGAAACTGATGTAGATGATGGTGGAATGAGGAAGAGATGTTATAGTTTGTGGTTTTTTTTGAAAGTGGCTTGCTGTTTGGTTCGAAATAGGCTTTGAGTTATGCAGTCTTGTGTTTGCAGGTTTGTGTTTTTCTCTTTTGTGAACTATCTCTTTTTCACGCTCCCCCTAAAATATGCATAACTGCCTGCTTTTATAGTGAAAGAGTGAGGTTTTGGGAGGGAAGATTTTGGTGAGTTTGAACAAATGGAATACCCTGTTTTTGATACTTTTTGATGCAGTTTTAGTATGTGCCATTTGAGGCAATTCCTGGACTGATGTGCACAGGTTTTTGGACTGGTGTTCAACAGTTTTTGGTTGTGGAGGCAGCAGAGGTTTTGGACCGTTAGTTGGGTAGTAGGGACCAGCTGAATTTGGACAGATTTGTATGGACATGTTTATATTTTCATAATATTAATAATAAACAACAATGATAATAATAATAAAATAACTGTTAGTAAAACTAAACTGAAAATCTAAAAGTGAAATAAAAAGATATTAAATTTTTTTTAAGTTTTTCAAATAAAGTGATGCAAAAGATAAATTATATGTAACTAAGATTTTTTTGATAATTTTAAATTAACATAAAGAACTTGCAAAATAAAAATAAAAGAATGTGAAATTACTATTTTTTTGAGATTTTTTACTAAATTAAATCTAAAAGACTATAATTTTAACTTAAATGATACAAGAACAAAAAACTAAATGAAACTTAAGGAAACTAATTTTTTTTTATATTTTGAATATTTTGAATAAAAACATAAATAAAATGAAAATTGCATGAACTAAATATTTTTAGGATTTTCTTTTTTATGGAAATAAGAATAAAAGAAAGATGATAAAAAATAAAAAAAAACAAGATTTAATAAAGTCGGACAAAAATCAGTTAAATTTCCCTAAATTCACAACAATTTCTAACACTTCTATTTTTGGTGGATTTTCAAAGCATAATCATCTCTTGACTTGTAAAGAAAAGTTGTAGTTGTTGCAGAGGAGAATCATATGTAAAAGAACCACTAAAAAATTGTCGAAATTTGAAGAAGTTATGAATTTTTTGAAATCTGACTTGAGAATTGGCAAAAATAGATTGAATCGGTTGTGAATGCTTGCTATGTAACAATGCAGATGAGAGGTGGTATCTTAGGTCAAAATTTGGGGTATGACAAACATCATATGTATTCACTAACCATTTCAAGGATTTTGGAGATTCATCTTTGTTCTTGTTTTGTAGGATATGGATTCACTTCGCAGGAAAACTATCCAAGTCAACCTTGTAAGAATTCCTCCGCAACTCAAGGAGCTAGCTTCAAGGATCCCTGAGAACTCTCCATTCACCGAGAGGCATGGTCGTCTACTCAACTTGGTTACCTCTAACACAGATGAGGATATGATGAAGGTGCTCTTCCAGTTCTTTGATCCTTTGCACCATTGCTTCACATTTCCCGACTATTAGTTTGTGCCTACTTTGGAAGAATTCTCTCAACTCTTGAGGATTCCAATTCTCAATCAACTACCTTTCAACAGTACGGAAAGAGACCCAAAGCCAGAAGATATTGCTCAAGCTCTGCACTTGCACTCATCTGATATCACAACTCATTGGGAAACTAGAAGTGGTGTCAAGGGCTTCTTAGCAAAGTACCTGTTTGAGAAAGCCCAAAGCTGTTGGAATTCCTTAGACTTGAAAGCATTTGAGGAAATTGTGGCTCTTCTTATCTATGGGATGTTCTTGTTCCCCAATCCTGACCAACTCATAGATGTGAGTGTCGTCAAAATCTTCATGTCACGCAATCCGATGCCTACATTACTAGGGGATATCCTGCACTCTTTTCACACTCGTACAATGAGGAAAAAAGGTGTCCTTATATGTTGCACTCCTCTCCTAGCAAGATGGTTTATTTCTCATCTTCCCCAATCAGTTTTAAAGAATGAGCAAGGTTCTAGGTGGTCACAAAGGTTAATGACGCTCAAACATTCAGATATTCATTGGTGCTTTCGATCCAAAGAGAATGTTATCATTATTGACCGTTGTGGGGAATTCCCTAATGTCCCTCTACTTGGAATTAGGTGAGGCATCACCTACAACCCATGCTTAGCTCTAAGACAGATTGGTTATGCCTGAAGGGATGGCCCACATGAGATGCTGATTCAAGGCTTGGTATTCGACTACGACAACGACGATCAAGGTCTTCGCCAGAGATTCATTCGAGCTTGGAGGATGCTAAACAAGGTGGATAGCAAGACTTTGGGACACAAGAATTCCATCCCTCTTAAGCCTTACCTCAAGTGGGTACGAACCCGCGCTCAAAGTCTTATGATGCCTTATCCTTCAATTCTCTCGGTGATCATCGAGCCTGTTAAGGAAGGAGAAGTTCCATACACTATCCTACATCCTGACATGCCCACATCTCTTGAAGACCTGCAAAGGGATTGGATACAGCTCAAAGGAGAGCGAGATACTTTCGAAGCCCAATTATACGCAAGCGAGAAGAAGGTTTTGGAACTCACTAGGCTACTTCATGAGGAGCAGACTCTAAATGCCTACATTGCACCAAAGAGGATGCACACTACTTTTTTATCTTAGAGTTTTGTATTATTTATCCCAAAGGGCATTGATGTTCTCAAACTCTATTTTATTAATATAATGTGTGTTTCTTTTTGTCTAAAATGAACTTGAATCTCTTTTAAAATCCTTGAAAACATTGCATGTGTACATATCATTCATCATAACATAAACAGGTCTTTTGCAACGAGTTTCCTCATCTCTATACTGTTTATTTCAGTAATATAGATCTCGAACAGACAGTCAAAGATCTTCAAGTTCAAAACACGCAGTTTCAACAGTTGCTCATGACCCTAGCTAAAGGGCAAGAAGAATTAAAGACTCTGTTAGCCAAAGAGAAGAAGAAGAAAGAGAAGAAACCAACTGGTGTTGTAATCATGGGGAGAAGGTTTCAAAGACAAACTAGAAGAACCTTAAATTTCACAGTAACATCTGATGAAGGAGAAGGAAAAGGAAAGGAAACAGCGGTCCCTTCAGAATTTGAAGAGGAGGAAGAAGAGGAAGACTACTCCGAGGAACAATATCCTCCAGCGGATGATAAGTACAGACATCTTGAAGAGCGTTTGAACGCTATGGAAATACAAAGGGTACCAAGTCTAGACTTTGAAGAATTGGGACTAGTGTCGGGAATTGGGATCCCACCAAAGTTCAAAGTACCGTTGTTTGCAAAATATGATGGGGTGTCATGTCCTAAAATGCACCTCCGATCATATGTGAGAAAGATCCAGCCGCACTCCGCCGATAAAGACCTATGGGTGCAGTTTTTCCAAGAAAGCCTATCTGGAACACAACTCAATTGGTTTTACCAATTGGAAAGAGCCGATGTCCACAACTGGGAAGATCTCGCCGCAGCTTTCTATAAGCAATACCAGTATAATGCAGATTTGGCGCCTACCCGTACTCAACTTTAGAGTATGGCCATGGCTTCCAATGAGGGTTTCAAGGATTACGCGCAGAAATGGAGAGATCTAGCTGGGAGAGTGCAACCCCCTCTGTCTGAAAGGGAGTTGGTGGATATGTTCTTAGGCACTCTATCGGGCCCTTTCTTCAACCATCTGATTGGAAGCTCATCCACAGGATTTACTGAGTTAGTACTAACCGGAGAGAGGGTGGAAGCTGGCATAAAAGTGGAAAGATTCAGAAGGATTCATCTGCCTCTACAGTTGTGAGAAAGCCTTTCATTATGAAGAAGGAGGTATCTGTTGTTTATCCACAAAGGAACCATGGGAGAGTTGAACGCCGACCAATGGTAGGAGCTGTTATGATCCCAAAGCCTACACCTGATCAACCAAGAAGTAATCAACCGAGGGTGGAAAGGCCATTCCGACAATTCACCAGAATTAATATAACTCTAGCCCAGGTTTTACCACATCTTCTAAAATCCAATTTGACAACTCTGAAGGAAACCCCAAAGAACCCCAACACTGCGTCCCCTCATTATCACCCAAATGCCAGATGCGCATATCATTCCGAAAGTCCGGGTCATGACACTAACAACTATTGGGCCCTGAAAAACAAAATTCAAGACCTTATAGATGCAAAAGAGATTGAGTTTGATGCACTCGAGAAGCCAAACATCATTTTCGCTCCTATTCCTAGGCATGGTCATAACACTAATGCTATCGAAGAAGATTTGTTTGTTACCACAGTTGACGAACTCCTGACTCCACTCCCAATCATTAAGATAAATTTGTTGAAAGCTGGTGTATTCCCGGGTTGTAATGAAGACTGCCATCTTTTCTTATCCTCACTAACTGTTTTCCCTTTGTTGAAGACAGGCATTCAACACTTGATAGACAACCAAGAGATTTTGTTTGAAAGTAATCCTATTTCACCTGTTCCTGTTGAAGATATTTCAATCATAACCATCTCTGTCAATCCTTCCAGGGTCCCCAAAAGACCTGTTAGTTACATCGGTTCTAAAAACTACTCCTCTTATAATCACAATGCCCGGGCCGGTCCCGTATGAATCAGACAAAACTGTGTCGTGGAATTACGGTGGAGACATCTACTACCATGGTATCAAACAAGATGGGCTGGCCGCCGAAGAGATAAGCTCCTAAGAAGAAGACTCCAACATTAGCAATATTGCCGGAACCAGTAAGATTGCCCGTAGCGGTAGAATCTTCTCTCCAGAAATTTCCCCTCCAAAGACAGTTTTTGGACCCGTGGTTATTCCAAAGGTTACCTCCGTACCAATAATCATATCTACAAGTGCTCCTAATGACAAAGATGACACAACCCATGCTGTTATCCCTACCAACACTCCTACTGCTGAAATTCGAGGAAAAGGTATTCAAGAAGAGCCTGTCCGAACGAAGGCTCAACCACTGACTATCCCCGAAACCTCCAAGAAGGAAATGGAGGAGATCTTGAGAATAATAAAGAATAGCGACTATGACGTAGTTGAACAGTTGGGGAAAACTCCCTCCAAAATCTCCATGCTGGCATTGTTGTTGTGCTCAGAGGCACATGCGAAGGCTCTGGTAAAGTTTCTAAAGACAGCCCATGTGCCTCAAGAGACATCGGCTAACCAATTTCAAGATTGCGTGGCCAGCTTGACGATGGATAACGGCCTAGGCTTCTCGGATGCTGATCTGACACCAAAGGGAAGAAAGCACAACGAGGCATTCCATGTCTATGTGGAATGTAGAGGAACAACTCTGGCCCATGTCTTGGTGGACACTGGGTCATCTTTGAATGTTTTACCAAAGAAAGTTCTCGACAGACTAGATTGTGAAGGATTAACGTTGAAACCCAGTTGTTGTACCCCAATTTTTGCCCCTAAGATTCCTCTATCATATCATATCAACTTGATCATAAAAAGATCACATTAGGGTTGGTTCTTCCTCTTTTTTCCTATCTTTAAGTTTGCTCTTGAGGAATCTCCAAGCACCTTGGTTGTGTATTTTGTATATGTGTTGTTGACTAACTTCTAATCAAAATACAAAAAATATTTGTCTTTGTCTTTGTATATTTTTGTTTTGTAGGTACCAAGTCGAAGCATCTGACAAATAAGGATTTTTGGTATTATTTTCCTAAAATCTCTATTTTGCAAAGAAAAAGAATTAAAAATTTTCATTTTTTTCACTAATGCAATCGATTGCTCTTAAAGTGCAATCGATTGCACATAGTGTATTTTGCGCCATTTTTGAAAAAAATACACTGTGCAATCGATTTGCACTGTAGTGCAATCGATTGCACAGCGTGAAAATTAAAAAAAAAAATCAGCATTTTAAACTTGTCAAATTTTGGCTCCAATTTTCCTTCACTTTTGAAAGATATATCATTAATTCAAATTTTAGTGCCAATCTTTCATTTTTAAAAAGAATTATCAATAATTCAAATTTTGGCTCTAATATTTGAAAGAATTATCATTAATTCAAATTTTGACTCTAATTTTTTAAAGAGTTATCATTAATTCAAATTTTGGCTCCAAGAATCAATTACCAAATTACCACTAATCCCAATCCTAAAACTCTATAAATAGAGCTCTCATTTCATTCAAATTTAAAGCTTTTGATAGCCAAATCCACCTTGCTAAAAAATCTCTCAATTCTCTCCATCTACCAAATTCACTCAAAGCTCCATTTTCAAAAAGTTAGTAAGCTTTGCATTGAAGCTTACTAATATTTGAGCTAAACCTTCATCCAAACACTTTTTCTCCATGAATTCTCTACATCCAAGCTTGGTCAATTGATTCTTGTGGTTGAATTGAAGCAAATTCTTGAAGTTGTTTTGATAATTCTCTAGATCTACCTTTGGTAAGTTGGATAATTCATCTTTCACAATGTGATCTCTTGGTGATCTTTGGGATTGATTCTTTGAGCATTATTTTGTGATTTCAATGGTGTTATTTTCTCATAATTTGATGGAATTTTCGTGCTCAAGTGGATCCATGATCATAAGGTGTTTGATGGAAAGTTTGAACAAGAAATTGCCCTTTTAAAATGCTGTTTTTGCTACTGTTACTGTGTGCAATCGATTTGCACTGTAGTGCAATCGATTGCACAGAAGCAATTTTGCATAATTTTTAGAAAATTTTACTGTGTAAATCGATTTACACAATAGTGCAATCGATTTACGCAAGGTCAGAATGCACTTTTTTCCTTGTTTTGGGGCAGCTTTGATCCAAAATGCTTTTTCTACTCATTCCTTTTGATTGTTGGTTTGGATTACAATTTTAAATATCCAATTTGTCTTTAAACTCAATGGACTTTGTGATGTAGATGAAGTTGGATAAATGTTCATCAATTCAAATCTACCTAAGAGTGAATTATTTAATTCATTTTTGGTGCTTTGGATTAATGATATGTTTAGTTCTTTAATCCATCTAGAGAAGTGGTTGAATTTAAAGATGAAAGAATTTTGAAATGGTGATCCAAATTAGCTTATCATTTCCCTCCCTCTTTATCTTATCCCTTTCTTTTCTTAATTGTGCTACATGTTAAGGGATGGTGATCTCTATATCATTTATCCAAACATGAAGTACATAGATTGCTATTGACCGGCCTCAAAATAGGTGTGACTTCTACATAAGTCCACTTACGATTGCTTAACATAGCGCTAAATTTTGTCCCGATTCGAATAAATGATCATTCGTAACCCAAACTTATGATTGCAAGCCCAAGTATGTTAATTTTATCTCTTTGATCCAATAACCTTGAAATTCATTGTGTGGAGGCTTTGGTTCTACCAATCCTCTAATGGATCTATAACACCTTTGGTCAACGCGGATCACATAAACATCGTTGATCATTACATGTTGCCTTGTGAGAATTCCAAAATGGATGATATACTTGACAAAAAGCAAATGCAACTTGTTGTGTGGAGGCTTTGGTTCTACCAATCATCTAATGAGTTCCAAATGCAAGTTTCAAGATGGTCATCCAACTAACCACTAATTACTAACAATTAACTTTACGTTACGCTTTTATTTTCATGCTTTATGTACCAGTTACTTTTAGCATTTTACATTTCATGCTATTTTAATCTTTGCTCACTTGAGCATTTACTTTTATGTCATTTTTATTTTTGCTCACTTGAGCTTTTCTTTCTTTTTAAAGACACCTAAGAATCAACATGAACCATAAAAATCATTAATGATACTTGGACTACATGGTTACTATCCTTTGCATTATGGAGTGATGGATTTCTTGGACTTAGGATTAGAGACCTTGGCCTATCTTGGAGACTTTGTGACTTTATTTGATATTTTGTCTGGAGTTCTTGAGGTTTACCTCAAGACATTGGGTTGTTTGTTTGTTTTGTGTGCAGGTTATTGAGATTACGATCTTTGCTTGTAATCTGGAATTCACCCGTATACATCCGTTACTCTGCCCAATTTTTGCGAAGACTTAAAACACTTGAAGTTTGGTTCTCTCAAGAGGTCTAGTATCTTTGCTTGCTTGGTTTCAATCCGAAGAATGGGAATTCTATATTGACTCATAATGTCAAGTATTGGCTTCTTGTTGGTTAGATGGTTCTTATCCCTAGCTTTTACCTTATGCTTTAGGATAGCCTCTTCTTCTCCTCCCATCTTCTTTTATTTCAAAAATCTTCTCCCTCATTTAAAAAAAAACTCTTCTTGTTTTGAAACTTGAAACATTTTCATAATAAACTTGGACTTAGGTCCATGCATCTTCGAAACATTTTCATAAATAAATTTCAATCAATTTAATAATACCTTGACCTTTTTTTTGTGAGAAGACTAAAAGTCAATCAATCTCATTTCAAACCATTTTGCCACTTTGGCTTTTATCTTTAAACTTTTCTCAAAAGATTAGACTCTTGTCAATCCTTGTAGTGATGCAAACAACTATACTTCTACAATATGTAGTGAAGTGAGATATTTTCCACTTGGGTGTTGAGTGAGGCATTGTTGATTTTAAAATCCAAGCCATATCCTCCACTTTGGGATGATGCAAATTCTCCTTTCTCATGATTGTGGGTAGTAAGTATGTTTTTCACACGGACAATTGCGATGATGTCTTATCTCATAAAATCAACCAACACACTTGTGTTTCAAATTTTTAAAAGAGGAACTACGCGTACCCTGATCCCCTATTGCACGAAAGGTGGTACGTAGGCACTAAAGGTTCGCAACCGCGGCGGGTGCAAAAATCATAAAAATATTTCTTTTCCCACCTCCACCATCCATTTTATATACAACACATTTTTATAGCCAAAATATACAGATTTTTCAAAGAGGTTCCTGCGGAGTACCGTAGATGTTTAGGGTTCTAATACCTTCCCTTTGCATAACCAACCCCCTTACCTTGAATCTTTCCCCCTCTTTTTGGGTTATTCGCTCTTTTCCCATTCCTTTGGAAACAATAAAGCGCGGTGGCGATTTTTATTTTGATTTCTATAAAGTCTAGTCAATCCAATGGCTTAGTCTTGCACATTTCTACCGCTACATCAGTAACATAGTCGTGAGAGCGTTTGATGGCTCTAAGAGGATGGTCCACGGGGAGGTGGACATCCCCATAAAGGTTGGGACTCAGACATTCAACTCAACCTTCTATGTAATGGACATCCGCCCCTCTTACTCATGTCTGCTAGGACGGCCATGGATCCATAATGCTGGTGCTGTCACCTCCACACTGCACCAGATGCTGAAATACCCGGTCCATGGAAAGATTATCACTATCCACGGAGAGGAAGAGTATATGATTAACCACCTCAATTCTTTCTGATATATGGAATTGGACGGCAAATTCATTGAAACTCCTTTTTAACATTTCGAAGAAGTCTATCAAGAGGTAAAAGTAACCAAGACGGTATCCCAGATCCCCAAGATCAAAAGACATCCGCTCCAGATGTCATCTCTGAAGGAGGCCAGGTCAGTAGTAGAGGAGGGTGGATGCACCATCTGGGGGCAACTTCCGGACATTCCGTATAAATCTGACAATTTTGGCTTAGAGTTTACTTCAAGTGCTCAAAAGGCTGTGCGCCGTGCCCGTGCTGGAGGGCCACCTTTGAAGATTAGCAACCGAGAGATCAATGCAGTGGAAGATGGTGAAGAAGATTACAACTTGGAGGATTGGATATTTCCTAATGTCAATGGAGGACTTCGCAATTGGGAAGCCAGAGACTTTGTCCCAATAACTTTCATCTCTCAGTAATTTATCTTTTACATTTCTGTTGGGCTTGTAATATTCACAAACAATTCGCACATTTAAAACCTTGTGTCTTACCCGAGGCAAAATGGTCCATTTGTAAGGGTTTTTATTTCATCTTCATATGACATTCAATGAATCATGGATGTTTTTCACATACAAATTTTTGTGCTCATTGTCTTTCTTTTACATTTTATTGTTTAAAGATGGCTATACCCTTACACACACCCACACTCACAAATGCAGGTACCCCTCCATTTCGGATCCCATGGGCAACGATGCTGCAATGGCATTTTGTGACTCTGAGGATCTAATCTACCAAGCCGAAGACGAAGGTGAGGAAGATTGTGAAGTACCAGGGGAATTGGCCAGACTACTATAACAAGAGGAAAGAGATATTCAGCCTCATGAGGAACCGGTGGATACAATCAACTTGGGTACCGAGGATGATAAAAAAGAAATCAAGGTGGGTGCCAATCTAGAGCCGAGTGTCAAGGAGCGTTTGATCCAGCTTTTGCATGATTATGTTGAGATCTTTTCCTGGTCATATGAAGACATGCCAGGACTTGATACAGACATCGTGGTACATTGTCTACCTACAAGAGAAGATTGTCCACCAGTAAAACAAAAAGTCCGCCGCATGAGACCTGACATGTCAGAAAATATCAAAGCAGAAGTCATGAAACAATTCAATGCTGGATTCTTGGCTGTCACTTCCTATCCCCAATGGGTTGCCAACATTGTTCCCGTGCCTAAAAAGGACGGCAAAGTACGAATGTGCGTGGACTATAGAGATTTGAATAGGGTCATCCCTAAAGATGATTTTCCACTTCCCTACATAGATATTTTGGTTGACAATACGGCTCAACACAAAGTGTTTTCCTTCATGGACGGATTCTCAGGTTACAACCAAATCAAAATGGCACCTGAGGACATGGAGAAAACTACATTTGTCACACAGTGGGGCACATTCTGCTACAAAGTGATGCCATTCGGACTGAAGAATGCTGAGGCAACCTATCAGCGCACCATGGTAGCTTTATTTCATGACATGATACATCATGAAATAGAGGTCTACATAGACGATATGATAGCCCGATCACAAACGGAAGAAGAGCACCTTGATCACTTGCAAAAGTTGTTTGAAAGGTTGAAGAAGTATAAACTAAGGTTGAACTCAAACAAGTGCACATTCGGAGTACGATCCGGTAAACTTTTAGGTTTTGTCGTCAGCAACAAAGGTATTGAGGTCGACCCTGCCAAGGTTAAAGCAATATAAGAAATGCTTGCTCCTCGTACTGAGAATGAAGTCAGAGGATTCTTGGAACGCCTGAACTATATTTCCAGATTCATTTCTCACCTAACGGCTACTTGTGAGCCAATCTTCAAACTATTGAAGAAAGATCAAGTAGTCAAATCGAATGATGAATGCCAAACTGATTTCGACAAAATCAAAGAGTATTTACAAGAGCCTCCTGTTTTGATGCCACCAGTCGAGGGAAGACCACTGATCATGTATCTGACTGTTTAAGAAAACTCAATGGGGTGTGTATTGGGGCAGCATGACGAGTCTGGCCGAAAAGAGCACGCTATTTACTACCTGAGCAAAAAGTTTACCGACTGTGAAACCAGATATTCACTACTCGAGAAAACTTAATGCGCTCTGACATGGGATGCTCGCCGGCTAAGACAATATATGTTGAATCATACCACCTTGTTGATATCTAAGATGGATCCGATAAAATACATCTTCGAAAAGCCTGCTCTGTCTGGGAGAATAGCTAGATGCCAGATGATCCTAACACAATATGATATACAATATACTACTCAGAAAGCTATAAAGGGCAGTGTATTGGCTGATCATCTTGCTCATCAAGCTGTAGAAGACTATCAGTCCATGAAGTTTGAATTCTCGGATGAAGACATCATGACATTAGACAACTGTGAAGAAATCAGACCATATGACGGAGCTGAAAAAGGATCCCGATGGACCCTGTTCTTTGATTGGGCCTCCAATGCACTCGGTAATGGTATCGGCGCTGTAATTATATCTCCGGAAGGGTGTCATACTCCCTTTACTGCCAGACTTTGGTTCAACTATACGTACAAACATGGCGGAATACGAAGCATGCATCTTTGGTCTCAAGGCTGCCATAGACTTGGGAATCAAATCTTTAGATGTGTTTGGAGATTCATCTTTGGTCGTCAGTCATATCAAAGGAGAATGGGACACTAAACATCCAAATCTTATCCCTTACAAAGAACATGTTTTGACATTGCTACCACATTTTGAGGAGATTACCTTCGAGCATTTCCCGCGAGAAGAAAATCATCTAGCAGACGCTCTAGCCACAATGACATCTATGTTTAAACTTAATTGGGATAACGAGGCTCCCCAGATCACCATCAAACGAATGGATGAACCAGCACATTGTCACGAGATTAATACTGAAGAGGTAGTGGACCAACCTTGGTTTCACGAAGTCAAAAGGTATCTCTAGGCTCAAGAATATCCAAAAGGAGCTTCAATCAACGATAAGAAGTTCTTAAGGAGATTCTCTGCTAAATTCTTCCTTAGTAATGGCATCCTGTACAAGCGCAATCATGACTCCATTCTGCTTCGGTGTATGGATAAGATTGAGGCGGAAAAGATCATGGCTGAATTACATGAAGGTACTTTTGGCACTCACTCCAGTGGGCATACGATGGCAAAGAAAATCCTACGGGCGGGCTATTATTGGTCTACCATGGAAGCAGATTGCTATCAACACTCTCAGACCTGTCATAAGTGTCAAATTTATGCTGACAAGGTGCACGTACCTCTGGTTCCTCTGAATGTCTTGACGACTCCTTGGCCCTTTGCTATGTGGGGAATTGATATGATTGGGGAGATCAAGCCTACAACCTCCAATGGACACTTCTTCATCCTAGTGGCCATTGACTATTTTACAAAGTGGGCCGAAGCAGCTTCCTTCGCTTCTGTTACTAAGAATGTTGTTGCCCGCTTCATCAAGCAAAATCTCATTTTCTGGTACGGTATCCCGGAAAGGATCATCATTAACATTGGTACAAATCTTAAAAATACTATGAGCACCGCCTTGTGCGAGCAATTCAAGATTCAGCATCACAATTTTCCCCCCTATCGGCCAAAGATGAATGGTGTTGTCGAGGCTACAAATAAAAACATTAAAAATAGCATACAAAAGATGACAGTCACCTACAAGGACTGGCATGAGATGCTACCATTTGCTCTCCACGGGTATCGTATCATAGCTCGCACATTAACTGGGGAAACACCCTATTCTTTGGTTTACAGCATGGAGGTTGTTTTACCTATTGAGGTTCAGATCCCCTCTCTAAGGATTATGAAGGATGCAGATTTAAATGAAGACGATTGGATCCAGACTCGACTTGATCAATTAAACTTAATTGATGAAAAGAGACTTACTGATGTTTGCCATGGTCAGATGTATCAAAAACGGATGATCAAGGATTTCAACAAGAAACTCAGACGCCAAGTATATCAAGTTGGGGATCTAGTGATCAAACGCATCATCTTGCCACAAAGTGATCCCAGGGGCAAATGGACTCCTACTTATGAAGGACCATTTGTAATAAAAAATATATTCTCCGGTGGGGCAATGATTTTGACGACCATGGACGGCAACGACCTGCCACATCCTGCAAACGCGGATATAGTCAAAAGATGCTACGCATAAAAGACCCGCTAGGTTGACACACCTAGGCAAAACAAGGTCATCCCGGCGAACCAAAAAGGTTCGGACAAAAATTAGGGATAAAATAAATAAAAAAATCTGTACACCCGGCAAGTTGAAAACCCGAAAGGGCGACTTGGGAAAAAAAGGGTTTCCCGGTGGACTGAAAACCCGAAAGGGTGGTCCATGCAAAAGTTAGGGAATTAAAGCGTATGACTATGTCCCGTCGGATCACTTTGCGGACAACCTTTGACCTCCACTGACAAACTCGGAGTTTCTAATCAATTCAATCATCTTCGAACGAAGCAAAAAATAGACAAGATATTCAGAGATATGAAGGTTATAGCAGAATGGGAACCCCATGGGATTATTACACATAGCTATCTTTCTTTGTATAAATTCTTCTTGCTTTACGGAACCATTCTCTTACTAGAATGTTTGTCTCCTTTGTACAAAATACTTATTCAAAGTCAAATACAAAGATGTCTCTTTAAAAGTACAAAAAACTATTTATCTTTTTTTACACTTGTGTTTTATTTGCAAAAACGTCCAATGATTCATTAATGAACATGTGCATTTGAACATAATTACTGTTTACAAATAAACAAAATGAGAAAGATAATTACTGATAGGTTGAAAGGATAGGAAAACGTCTTTAGGCTATTCCATAAGCAATCCCCACAGTACGTCATTTAAATCCCCAACGGAACAAAAATTTCAAATTATTAATCCCTAGTAGAAATCATCAGATTTCTCAAGATTCCCGAGAAGATCTTACAGACAGTACATGGCATTGCCCTCACAATGAATTTTACTTCCCTCGACAAGAGTTCGTCAGTACTTCAACTTCAATACATGGAAATTCAACATATCCTCATCAGTGTTCAGGGATTTATTTTCCTCAATCAGACAGCAATACAGCAAATAAGCTTACACGCGCATACATTACATCCACATATCATAAACATTGATAAAACAACTACATTGCATCATACATCTCATGCAATATAACTTTGCTTCAACTAACATTTTACCCTTTTCAGGATAAGATTAAACAGCTACCATTAACAATATGCAATCAGATATACGCTCCAGACACGGATTCTATTCTGATACTCATTCAGATTCAACTTTCAGATACAATACAGATATGCTCCAGACACGGATGCCATTCTGATACTTATTCAAATTCAGACAATCAGATACAGTTCAGATACGCTCCAGACACAGATGCTATTCTGACACTCATTCAGATTCAACTTTCAGATACAGTACGGATACGCTCCAGATACGGATTCCATTCTGATACTCATTCAGTTTCAGTCCCCAGATACAGTACGGATACGCTCCAGACACGGATGCCATTCTGATACTCATTCAAATTCAGACTTCGGAAACAGTTCGGATATGCTCTAGAGACGGATGCCATTCTGATACTCATTTAAATTCAGACTTCGGATACAGAATGGATATGCTCTAGACACGGACGCCATTCTGTTACTCATTCAGATTGCAACTTTAGATACAGTACGAATATGCTCCAGACACGAACGCCATTCTGGTACTCATTCTTTTGGCTTACAACTTACAATTCAACAAACATTCTTGGATGGAATCTAACAATACTATCTCCAACAAGACTCTATCACTTCTCCAAATGGCATCTTTAAGCCCATTCCCTCAACTACACATCATCGAGTGCAAATTTATGGGCACTATAGTGTCCAATCATCTTTCACCTTCGAGCCACGAATGGAAAAACTCGCCAATCTAACTCTTAAGGTTTAAGAATATTGAACAGGGGCAGTTGTTGTACCCCAAAATTTGCCCTCTCATTTATCAAGACTTTTCTCACAAGATTTCTTTGACTCAAGACTGGATTAGGATTTGGTCAGCTCAAGACATCTCATCATGCACTGATGACCCAGAATTAGGGTTTGAGGTTGCACAAGGATTTTTGGACTATCAATACTTCATATGAATTTCAAACATCATTATAAACCCCTAAGTTTACTCATGACAAGTTTCAAGCCTTGAATCATATTTTTGATCAATCAATTGGACAGTTGACCTAAAAATCAGCTGTATTGGGGAAAAAGTCAACCATGGCCAGTTTACAGTCAAACTTTATAATTTTTTATCCACATCAACATTCTAGATTCATATGTATCATTTGATCAAGTTTGGACCATAATTCCTCAAGAAATTTGTTCAAATCATCAAAAAGGCAAAATGGTCAAAATTAGGGTTTTGATTGAGGAAGGGCAATTTCTGATTTTTGACCTAGCAAATGACCAATTGATTTGAAGCATGATTTAAAGGATTCAATTGAATCATATTTACCTAATTACATGGTTCAAAACATTGCAATTTCATTGATAGACAGATGAAATTTGTAGTCAACTGATCAAAAGTCAACTGTACACTGAAAAAGTCAAACTTTGACTTTTTGATCAAAATCAAGTGCCAAGGGTCACAATTCATCAAAAAATGTCAAAAGGTGGAACTTGCTCATCAAGAAATCAAAGGTATAAGATTAGGGTTTAAAATAGGAAATTTTCTTAACTTAGAAATTTTTCTAAGTATAGAAAATTTCTTATTTTTTCTCAACTTTAGGCCATTTTTTCACCATGATACAAGATGTTTCAAAGGAAGTTCCCAACATGAAAGTTGTAGACCTCCATGAAATCTACAAATTTTCTACACACACTTTTCCATAAAGATGCTTAGATCTCAAGATATAATTTTGTGAATACATGCTCATGAAGTAGATAACTTAGTGAAATTTTGCCCTAATTTAGGCAGGTTTTGGACCCAACTTCATGGCAATTTCTCACCTAGTTCCAAGAGGAGTCTTGAAATGAATTTCAAAGATGAGTTATAAAGAAAATTGAAAGCTTTACAAAATGTCCAATAACTCCTCAAAATCATTTTTGAGTAGGGAGAATCGAAGAGAGAAAGTTGGCAATTTCTCACTTTTGATTCAAGCCATTTCATGAAGAACAATTTTCAAATCAGTACCTATGCTGCCTAATCCATGCTTTACAGGTCCCAAACTTGTTTCTTACTCAGTTGACAAAGCTTTAAATCCAAGCCCTAGAGCCATTGTCCAAGTTGTAATTCCATAAATGGCATAAAGCGGCCATTGCCATTTTGGAAAAGGTTCACTTTTGCAATTTTCCAATTCTTAAGCATTGAACCTGTCTCCTTTACACATACAAGTCTTACAGGCCTAAAGCAAATTGTACAAAGCATATACCAACCCTAAGCAAGCCAGTACAAGCATGTGAAGACTTGTCTCTTCACTTTTCTTAAAAAGAAATAAAGTGTGCAAAAAGGCTAGGATTGAAAAACCTGTGGAAGAGCTGACTTAAAACCTCCTCCATACTAATATACAAACACATTACAACAAAAAACACGATTGCTAGAGGCCTGAAACACTCCAAACTCCCTTTCACCAAAAAATTGTCAAAACTTGCAGTTTTTGCATAAGCATAGCAATCCATCATTTGGCTCATGCGTTTCAAGTTTCAATCATCAAAACACTTTAGCTACTTGATATCTAACTGATCCAGACCCTCATCCCTGTACTGTAACTCCTTCTCCATCATCTTCCATTTATGTTTTCAAAGCTCACAAGTTGACTTGGATAGAGAGTTCCAGGAACTTCCAAAGCAAGGCAAGGATTGGAACACACTCAGGGAGGTTCAAGAAAGCTCAAGCAATCATCAGGCCTTCATAAAACTCACTCCAACTCCATCCATGATTTCAACTAAAAGAGGTAAAAATCTCAACTTCTATCTCTTCATACAGGCATCCATTGGCCATGATTTGTGAATAAACAATGTAGACCTCATTACTACGAAGTTATATATATATATATATATATATATATATATATATATATATATATATATATATATATATATATATATATATATATATATATATATATATATATATCTATATATATATATATATATATATATATATCTTGCATTTATTTGGCCTGAGTTGAGAGAATTTTGAACTTGAAATTCCTGTAAAAATTAGGTTTTAATTTAGGGCTTTTAAAATTCATCTTGATCTTTGATTGTTAGCTTATATAATTTACATGGTTAGAATCGTGAGACAACATGCTACAACGTTCATGTTATCAGTTTCCATTTTTATTGAGAGATGAGAAAGTTACAGAGCATCTGGCTGGCTAGAGGAAGAAGATGAAGTACATGGCAAGGGCTTTGTTTGTGTTATGTTATTTTTGTTTCACTTTAATCAATGGATGTATAGCCACCCCAGTGGCAAGGTAGCATGCTGGTGAGACCCATGTCCTGGGTTCGAACCTTGGCGCTACCTTTTGTTTTTTCCATTTTTTTCCTTTTCCATTTTTTGGCTTGTTTTGCAGGATTGGACCTCCACGTTGAGCCTTGTGTTTTTTCTAACTTTCACCTCTTGATTGCTCAGGACACCCCCTGGCCGAACTATTTTTTATTTATTTATTTGTTTTATTTTCATTTTTTGTTTATTAAATATTTTCTTTAATACATAATAATCCTAAAAAATATAAATATGATAATATTGCATTTTATTTTATTTTATTTTATTTTTCACATAAAAAATATATCTTATCTTAGTTATATATATTAATTACTTTTCTTAATAAACTTGTAAATATAAATAAAATAGGTTTAGTTTAATTTGTTTTATTTTCTTTTCATTCCATATTTGTAAATGTTTATTTTAACATGTAAAAACTAAATATTTCCTTACAATATTATTTATTATTTTTAAATACAAAAATACACAAAAAATAATACATAAGAACCTTATTTTCTTTCAAAACTAGAAATTAGGGTTAACCCCTTTTTTTAAGAATTAATTTCTTTTCCTTATATTTTTAGGATTAGGTTAAATTTCTTTTTCACATAAAAAAACAAAACAAAAATATTTTCTTGCGTGTAAATAATATTGCATATTTAAATATTGTATTTGATTATTTCAATATTCGTACAAATTCGATTTGGTTGTAATAGCTTATTTATATTTACATTCTTGTAAATCCCCATTCAAATTTGTATTCCCCTCCCATAAATTGTTGTAATAGCTTAGTAATCTTTACATTACGCAATTTACCGCTTTACATGCCATGTTAGTAATTAGGGTTTGTATGGCAAGATAAAAATAAAGCAAATAGAAAACCCTAATACAAGGCAAAAATCAAAGCATTAAAATAACACATTTGCACACAAGCACCCTTAGGGTTTCTCCATTTGGTTGCCTTATACAAAAAAATCCATATTACGCATGCGAAATATCTTGGCAAAACAAACAAGTATAAGATCATAGTCCCTCGATGACGCTATTCAAAGTTGCCTTACAAAATGATCTTGGTCCCTCAAAATGCTAAGATACTTTGCAACATTGCTAATCATGGTTATACAATGACCCACGCCCGTCCCGCTTACATCCAAAGATAGGGTTGCTTACCAAATCAATGGTAAGACAACAATGTCAAAGGAATAGAAAATGCACAAGAAAGACATTTGAGTAGGTAGATTACTTCTAGTTACTTGCTCTATTTCTAAACAACTATCCTTGCTATTTTCCAAAACAAACACACACATTTCAAAAACATCTTACAAACATTGAAAACATTTTCAAAAGACAAATATCTTTGTATACATTCTTACGAACGAGAATCATTACAAAGGTTGCCTAAACAATGGCCTCTTTTACAAAATACTTTCAAAAACCACACAAAGCACAATTTCAAAACAAAAAGAAAGTGATCTAGAAAGTAACTAAGATCCCATGGAAAACCATGGATGAAAAGGGTGCTAATACCTTCCCTTTTCATAATCTACCCCCCGAACTCGAGAAATAATCTCAAAGGTCTTTCTTGTGCTTTTTCACCTTTCCTTTTGGATAAAAGAAAAGTCGGTGGCGACTCTTGCTAACCGCAACATTTGCGATAAAATGCAAAACCCTCAAGTCAGTTATCCCACCGTATCACACAAGATAAATAACGGAATTAAATCATTTGCACACTTGCACCCTTAGGGTATACCTTAGTTGGTTGCCTCGGAAAACAATGGTCATGTCCCCCGAACGTAGGGATATCTTAGAAAAATACCCTCAATCTAAAAGTCATCATAAAGATCATAGTCCCTTAACGTCCCTCGAGTTGCCTACGAGAAATGATCTTGTTCCTCGATGTTGCCTACGAATATATGATGACAGTCCCTTCGAAATGCTAAGGTATCCTTATATGTTGCCTTCTATGACCATAACGATGACCCGCACTTGTCCCTCATACATCCAACGATAGGGCTACCTACTCTCTAATAGTAGGATAGCACTATCTAAAGGATAGGGGGAAAAGAATGACCTTTTCAAGTATAAGTAGATAAGTTTCTTAGATGCTTGCTCAAAACAACTTTTTACACACTTTCAGACTTTTTTTCAAAAACGCTTTATCACACTCTTGAGGACTGATACAAGGGTTACCATAAAGTGACTCGCTGTACTAAGGCATTTTCAAAACAATTTTGAAATCACACCAACACAAGCAATTTTCAAAGAATGAGCAAGTACCTAAGAGCCCATGGAAAATCATGGATGGAAAGGATGCTAACACCTTCCCTTTCCATAATCTACCCCCCCTTACTCAAAAAATCTTGAAAAAGGTATTTTCTGTTCTTTTCACCCTTTCCTTTGTTAGATAAAAGAAAAGTTGGTGGCGACTCTTGCTTACCGCGACATTTGCAAACAAAAACCCAAACCAGTATTAAACAGTCAGTTCTTCCACCGTATCACAGAACTGGCGACTCTGCTGTGGAAATTAAATAAGTGGGGTATAACTTAGGATCTAGGTCACTTTTAAAATTGCTTTTTTGTTTGCTTTGCCTGCTTTATATTCAAGGGTTTTGTTTGGGTATTATTGAAGATCCTACACCCGGATCGGGGAACACCTTTTAGGTAAGTAGCAATAAACCGTGAGGGAACTGTGCGAGGTATACCGACATGGTTGAAGAAGTAGCTACGTTGATGTGGAACTTTGGTTGGTACCGGTAACCCTTGAGTCAATCAGGGAGAGTACGGGGCCGTCGCGTGGTGTCGTGAAGCATCAAATGACCTTAGAAACTTTAATTGCACAACTTGGCCAATAGGACGTAGCGAGATGGCCAACTTTGATGCATTCCCAAGGTCGATAGATACTCGATGCTACACTCATTGAGGTTTGACTCTCGAGTTTTGTTTGGTTGCGAGTCAATCACCTATTGAACGAAGTCGGGGGAAAGATCGGTGATATTGAGATCCCTTAGAATCCAATTACTATTTATAGGACAGGTTAAACCAATCCAGCTTCAAGAGGGTATGACCTTAAAACGCATGCAGGACTTAAACCTAAGGCTACTTGTGTGACTTGTTTGCTTTCTTTGCCTAACAATTTGAACTCATTGCATGGCTTTGTTTGTATTCCTCATAGGATGTTATTTGTATAAATCCAATAAAGTGGTTTCTTACCCTGCATTTTTGCTTGATGTATATCATACACATCATAGCATCATACCATAGAATTTCCTTAGCCATTTCAAGTATCTCAAGGGCCTGTGATGCAGGTTATGATAAAGCAGACGTCTAGCAAGGGGCAAGGGGATTTACTTTCCTCTAGCCAATGTCGTCAAAAGAACAAAACACGACAACTTGAGTCAGGGGCTATGACCCACTTGATATGGTGAGCTTGACTCTCGTAGAAGGAAATTCGATGATACAAAGTTTTTCAATCAAAGCTGCAAATCTCAACTTCTGACAATTTTTTGTTTACCCCGCGAGATCCTTGAAAACATTGCATACGTATATCATACATATCATTGCATAAACAGGTTTCAAAGTAGGTCTTTCGTGTTCTCGTTGTTTATTTCAGCAATGGCTCTCAAACAAGACAACTGAGATCTCCAAATTCAAGAGGCTCGGTTCATGGAAATGTTCCTAAACCTATACAAGGGGTAGAAAGAGTTGAATGCACTCCTCGCTGGGAACCTGGCCAAGAAAAATCATGAAGACAATAAGGACGAACGATTGGAACAACTGCAAGCTGAGGTTGAAGCAATGAGAACCCAGATGCTGGGGCAGATGGCTCTTATCCAAGGCCTAGCCCGGGGACAAGAAGAGCTGAGAACCATTATCAACAAACTTCATCAAGATGGATACAACCGTATGAAGCAAGCAGTCGAGGTTGGGGACCAAGTCATTGATCAACCTCCAAGAAGACAAGAGTTTGGTTCGGTGAAGAGTGGACCTTTCCAAATTGCTACTACCTCACGGGTCCAACAACAACCTTTCCAAAAACAACGGGTTAATCAGAGTAAGACAGATACACCCAAGAGGCAGTTTACCAAACTCAACATGCCGCTGTCTCAAGATTTACAACACATGTTGAGGATGAATCTGGTTACGTTGATAGGGCCTCATCCAAATCCCAAGACTTCTTCGCCTAACTAAAATCTTGATGTAAGGTGTGCATATCACTCCAACAGTCTGGTGCATGATACTGATGATTGTTGGATGTTGAAATATAAAATTCAAAACTTGATTGATGAAGGAGTGCTGGAATTTACACAAGATGGTCAGGCCGAGTTCTTCTGCCATACTTCAAAGGCACGTCATCTGAAGTGACAAGATCAGACAAAGAGGCATTTGTTCATTAGAATTTTCAATTTATAATTTTCTTTTGATTTGTTCGAACATTTATTCATATCAAACCTTGTTATTTCATTAATGCATCACGTATGTTTGTCTTGAATCAATTCATTCGTATTCACTATTTCAAAACTGCGTTATTACTTCCTTTTTGTGATATTCGACTCTTGATTAAAAAGTTGTAAGCCTTTAGAGGGAGGATGACAAAAATAATACCATAATCTCTACAGTATGCTTTTGAACAGACCCCGTTGATGATGTACAGGCGTTGTTTCAAATCCCAAATAGTGGAGTTATAAGGAAGATAATCCCTAGTCAATCCCTTTGAGCCTAAGAATTATGAGTTTTCTTTTCACACAAATTAAAACCCTTAATCATAACTTAGGGCAGGGTAGTTTTCTCAGTTAATTCAGGTGCACATTCAATCTCAATCTGCCGCTTCGTACACAATGAATGGCATCGAAGACGTCCTTCCAAAACAAAATACGGCGATGGTTCTGTATAATTGTCAAAACATGCAGTCATCATTTCTCAAAATAAAATCCCCTTAAGTCAAAACCTATGAAGGAGACTTAAGGAAAAACTAGGGCATCCCGTTGACTGTAATGACAAACAGAAACCGTTCAGGCAAAAGACAAGGATAGTAAAACAAAAAAGGAGGTCCTATAAATCCCCGACAAAAAAGATGACTACCTATTAAAAATAAATTGTCAGTATCTAAACCATCACCGGAACATCAAGGACAAGATGCTAGACTCAATCGGGATTTAAACGCACAATTAATTGAGCATAGGACTGAAGAACATCACGAAGAGTGGGTTGAGTACAAATAAAATTTGAGCCTTTATCCTTTGTTTCTTGAACCGTGAACCAGGCCACATTATAACCCCTAAAAGTCCTAGCTGAAGCATGGGTTAGTTCGAAAGCATATTCTTACAAAAGGTATCCTGACTCCTTTAGGGTTCGCTATAAATCCCGAGTTGATATCACACATTTACAAAAAAAAAATTGTTTTACTAAAAAATGAATTTTCAAACTTCAAGATAGACATAAGCTTTACATTCTTAAAATACCATTGTTTGCATATGACTATTTGTTCAACAGCAGAGAAATTCGCACGATGGATATTCAGTGAACAAAGATCTTCTCAATGAATAGAATCACCTTGGACGGAAAGACATTCCATTGGTAGGCCTTTCATAATCAAGGGGCATATCATGATGTCCAGCTGATCTGGGGCAGTCAAGTCAAGATTCAAGGAATCTCTCAAAGATGCCAAGTAGCCAGGGGAAGATCACCATCTGAATCACTTGGGGAATTGGACATGAATTCCAGTAACGAATCATGTATGATCAAACGAGCATCTTCTGGAAGTGTGGCAACAGTTACTACTATGGACAGTGATAATTCTCCGTACCCGGTAAACATGGACATAGTTAGAAAAGACTACGCATGAAAAAGACCCGCTAGGTCGACTGGCCTAGGTAAAAATAAGGGCATCCTGGTGAACCAAAAAAGGTTCGGGCAAAAGTTAAGGGTATGCATATGAAAAAAAATACACCCGGCAAGTCGAAAACCTGAAAAGACGGCTTAGGAAAAAAGGGTATCCCGGTGGACTGAAAATCTGAAAAGATAGTCCAGGCAAAAGTTAGGGATTAAAGTGTATGATTATGTTCCGTCATCTTGTCACTTTCCTATCAGTAGAAGACTTATCATTTTTATTGGCAGTTACCAAGCACCTCATGAGTTGGGATAACACTCAAGCTATCCACAAAGCCTCTGCAGGTACTTTCTCCAGCAGGTACAGGGGCATAAACGTCTTAATGCAAAGTCATCACTGTATCCTCAGCATGCGCCCCCGTGACATCTACACTCCCCACAGAGTAGAGGCAACCCATAGGTTTTGATCTCTGCTTCCCCGAACAGGAGGTCTTTACCCCAACAAGTTCCTTCAAAGAGCCGACATCTATGCTCCCCAGCCAATTTTTATAAGTCGTAAGCGATTCATAAATTTGTCTCCCGAGTAGAGTTTATTCATCTAAATACAGAAGCTCAATCCCCAACAGAGTTTATCCCTTCAACTATGGAAGTTCATCCTCTAACAGAGTCATTCTCCCGCAGAGTTATTCTCAAACAGAGTCTCTCCCCTGCAGACTATTCACAAACAAGAGTAAATCTACAACATAGTCATCTCCGTTCACCATCTCCAGCATAAGTAGAAGAACCATTTTTTCTACGACAGTCAGGAATTCAATTTCCAGTACTCTCCGACAGCAGTCAGGGATTTACTTTCCCAGACTCGGATATGTCATAGTAGCATCTCATGTTCATACATCATGACATGCACATACATATTGCATACAACATAATCTTATTTATTTTGAGAACATCATCCCACCATGCATTTCATGCATCACATATAATTAGCCATGTTATCTTTTCAGGAATGAAAATTATCATCATTAATCCCAACAATTATACATGTAACATCTGCATACAACTAATGGAAAATCAGTTCCTGAAACCAAACGGGTAAACTAATCTAATGATCAAACAAAGCAACGTTACCTAGGTTCCTTCTCGGTTCCGATGCAGTTTTACCTAAACTCCTCACGAATCAACCTTACATAGGTTCCTTCTAGGTTCAAATGCAGTTTTACCTAAACTCCTCACGAAGCAACCTTACCTAGGTTCCTTCTCGGCTCAGATGCAGTTTTACCTAAACTCCCCACGAAGTAACCCTACGACCCAGGTTCCTTCTCATAGCCCTACTATCCAGGATTTCATCTTAAAGTAACCCTACGACCCATGTTCCTTCCCATAAGCCCTACTATCCAGGCTTTCATCTTGAAGTAACCCTACGACCCAGGTTCCTTCCCATAAGCCCTACTATTCAGGCTTTCATTTTGAAGTAACCTTACTATCCAGGTTCCTTCCCATAATCCCTACTATCTAGGCTTTCATCTTGAGGTAACCCTACGATCCAGGTTCCTTCCCATAAGCCCTACTCTCCAGGCTTTCATCTTGAAGTAACCCTACTATCCAGGTTCCTTCTCATAGCCCTACTATCCAGGCTTTCATTTCGAAGTAACCCTACTATCCAGGTTCCTTCTTATAGCCCTACTATTCAGAATTTCATTTCTAAGTAACCCTACTATCCAGGTTCCTTCTCATAGCCCTACTATCTAGGCTTTCATTTTGAAGTAACCTTATTGTGATACGGTGGGAGAAATGACTTGAGGTTTTGCGTTTTATCGTAAATGTTGCGGTTTAGTAAGAGTCGCCACCGACTTCTCTTTTATCCAAAAGGAAAGGTTAAAAAGCACAGGAAATACCTTTAGAGATGTTTCTTGGGTTCGGGGGGTAGATTATGAAAAGGGAAGGTATTAGCACCCTTTTCATCCATGGTTTTCCATGGGCTCTTAGTTACTTGCTAGATCACTTGCTTTTGTTTGAATGTGCTTATGGTGTGTGGTTTTTTGAAAGTATTTTGAAAATGGAACTTCGTAATGGTTCTCGTTTCTATGAGAACGCCTACAAAGTGTTTGTTTCGAAAATAGTTCAAAGGTGTGTTTGTGAGATGTGTTTTTGAAAGTATTTTGAAAATGGAACTTCATAATGGTTCTCGTTTCTATAAGAACGCCTACAAAGTGTTTGTTTCGAAATAGTTCAAAGATGAGAGTGTGGGTGTATAAAAATGTTTTTGTTGTGAGCAAGAGAGTAACTAGGAGCGAATCTACCTACTCGAAAGGTCTTAAATGTGCTTTTCCTCCTCCTTTAGATGTTGCTATCTTACCATTGATTTGGTAAGAAGCTCCATCGTTGGATGTGAAGGGACGGGCGTTGGGACTTTTGTATAGTCATAGAAGGTAACATATGGGACGTTTTAGCAATGTCATTTTAGGGACTAGATCGTTTACCAAAGTCAACATCGAGGGTCATCGAGGGACTACGGTCTTTTATCGAGGGTCTTTGCTAAAATTCCCATGCTCGAGGGACATGACTATTTTCCGATAGGCAACAAGTGGAATTACCCTAGGGTGTGCATATGTGCAAAGTGTGTTTGATTGCATGCATTTTTGTCTTTGATTAGGGGTTGTCTACTTGTTGGTTTTATCTTGCCATACACGCCTAATTACTAGCATTTGTATAAAGCAATACAAATGCAGGAAATAAATATTCTACACTATTACAACCATATCGAAAGGCAAGAAAATGTAAAGGTAAAAACAAAATAAAAGAAAGGAAAATGAGCTCTTCGACCCAGGCAGTAGCACCCTTCGACTTGCATTCTGTTGGCCTCCTTAGATTGGGGCTAGCACCAGTGAGGTCATGTCCTTCGATTAGGGGCTGGAACCAGTGAGGTTCTGTCCTTCGATTGGCCTGGAAGTCAGTGTCTGGTGAAGCCTTCTGGTTCTGCCTTGTTGCCCTGTTGCCTTCTTCGACTGGAGGTTGAAAGAAGTAAGGGAATGCCTTTCGACTGGACATGGTTTGCCTCCTGGTTGTCTCTTTCGTTTGACCTGGAGAAAGAGGGTAGAAGCCAGAAGCTTCGTTTCCTATTTCCTGTTTCCTGTTTCTTTCATTTCAAGCATTAAATGGCATCATGGCCTGAGGCCATGCTAGTATTTGTCTTGTAAGCAGTTTAATAGTTAAAGCAAGTTCAGGTAAACAGAAAGCAAAACGAAAGGGGTAGTTCTGAAAAATATGTTAAAAGGGTGGAAACGAAAGGAACAATGGTATGTACATGTTTCAAACGAAAGGGAAAATTACTATGCCATGAAACGAAAAGTTCAAAGGTAAGAATAACTTACCTTGCTTCAGGCCTTGAATGGATGTGGGACCTTGAGTGGAGGCTCAGGATGCTGGAGTCGAAAGAGGGGGTCAATAGATGTGCTTGGAACGCTGGATTTGAAGGAAGAGAAAAAGCAAGTGTGATGCTTCTTTGATTCGAAGGAGACTGGAGTGTGGTTGTTCTTCAGAATCGAAGGAGATGAATGTGGTTCTGGGTTTTTTGTGATTTCTCAAGTGTTGATGAACTTGAGAGTTTTGTTGTGTTTGAGAAAATTTGGGAGATTTGTTCCTCTGGTCCAAAGATCCTCTCTCAGCTTTGTAAAAAATTCCTCTATTTATATAGAAAGAATGTACATGTTGTTTCAAAGCAAACCTTGTAAAGAAATGATAAAATAATGTAACGTGAAAGTACATGTGGGGGGCCTCTTGGCAGTTGGGGTACAGAAGATGTGACTTATGCTTCTGGCCTTGCTTGTGCTCAGACCAAAATCAGGTTGAAAGCTGATTTTGTGATAAAAGTACTCTCTATGAAAAGAAAGAGTACGTAGCCTTTAACCAAGAATAGTAGTATCTAAAAGATAAAGTTTAAAACCCTTGTACAAACTTCTGATTATGTAAAGATTTGGAAGCAACATAGCCTGGAAAATGAGATTTGGTCTTGAGTCGAATGTAAGAATGAGATCGAAGAGCGCTTGTTCAAAGGAAGCCTTTGCCTCAGTCGAAGCTTGTGGTCGAAACAAGCTTACTCGAAGAAAGCTAATGCCCAATCGAAGCTTGGATCAAAGCAAACATGTTGCCCAATCGAAAGCTCGTGTTCGAAGGAAGCATGTTGCTCAATCGAAGCATGTGGATCAAAACAAACATAAGGAGAGTCAATTCCTTTTAGCATGAGGGAAGTTCCTGGATTCTGAATCGAAGGGTGTTCTTTCAAGGGAAGCAAGAACTTAGTCAAATCTTGTATAAAAATATCTCTTCGCTCAAACGAAGTTTGTTAGAGGCAAAGGCAGCAAGAGGCCCTTGGTGCAAGTGGATTCGAAGGAGGTTTCAAATCCAAACGAAGGATGTACCCAAGTTGCATTGGAAGGAGGCCAAGAGTCAATCGAAGGATGTAATCCAAGTTGCATTTGAAGGAGGCCAAGAGTCAATCGAAGGATGTAATCCAAGTTGCATTCGAAGGAGGCCAAGAGTCAATCGAAGGATGCTGAATCGAAGGAGACCTGTTTTCCTCCAAATTTGTCAAAATGTTATTTTTATCTGTTTTCTCCCTTTTTGACAGTTTCCTTTTAATCTTGGTACTGGAAAATCCCAATGTACTTTGTGCAAGCTTGAACCTTGAGAATTTTTATGAGAAAAGCCTTGAGAATTGAGAGGGCAAATTTTAGGGTATAACACCTACTATCTAGATTCCTTCTTATAGCCCTACTATCCAGGCTTTCATTTCGAAGTAACCCTACTATCCAGGTTCCTTCTCATAGCCCTATTATCCAGGCTTTCATTTTGAAGTAACCCTGCTACCCAGGTTCCTTCTCACAACCCTACTATCCAGGCTTTCATTTCGAAGTAACCCTACTATCCAGGTTCCTTCTTATAGCCCTACTATCCAGGCATTCATTTCGAAGTAACCCTACTATCCAGGTTCCTTCTCACAGCCCTACAATCCAGGCTTTCATTATGAAGTAACCCTACTATCCAGGTTCCTTCTCATAGCCCTACGATCCAGGCTCTCATTTCGAAGTAACCCTACGACCCATGTTCCAACTCATAGCCCTACTATCCAGGCTCTCATTTCGAACCCAGGTTCCTTCTCTCGTATCTTCAGATAACAGTTTACAACACTATAAGACCTGGACCCGACCAGTTACGGTCGAGTTCATCATTCCCCAGTAAGTCACTGTAAAGCCTGGATCCCGACCAGATAGCAGTTCACTTCTATCTCTTTAATCAAGAGATGACTCCCTAGTAGAGTAATGGACAACTGAAGCTCCTAAATTCTATTTCCCGAACAAATACCAACATTCCTCAGCGGAGTCCTACCCAACAACAGGAACAGAAATTCCCATGAAGGAATATCTCACGAAATCATCATTATTCTTGATGGCATATTTAAGCCCATCTCCGACGACTCTCCGTCACATTATCAGGATGGCGTCTTTAAGCCCATCTCTGACGACTTTCAGTCATCTTCTCCAAATGGCATCTATAAGCCCATCCCCCACATTATCTACATAGTCAAGCATCATTATAGACGAGTGTAAATTTCTGGGCACTCTAGTGTTCAATCATCTTCCACCTTCAGATCACGGAAGGCAGACAAGTAAATCTAAATCTTCAGGTTTAAGAAGATTGAACAGGGGCAGCTGTTGTACTCCAAAATTTACCCTCTTTTCATACACGCATATTATTGGTTTTATGGTTATGAAATAAATGTATATTTATCAAGCTTCGTCAGGTTACAAGTAACGTTTATTTCGCCAATGGATGTTCTCAGAGTATTTTCTGTGTTGAATATCGGTTCGCTGTTTTGCAACGATTTGGGGTTCAAAGATTTACAAGTCCAACCCGGCGCTTCATATTCAGGTGTTCTTTCGCCAAGATATCTCTAATAACGTATTCTCAAATTCTGGTTCGGCTCAAGAGTCAATTCTTTAAAGAAAGTCTCCGAATGTGTGAGTTTTCTCGAAGAAATATGGTGAAAAAGTGTGCTGAAAGTGCAGTTTTTACGCACTAAAAAATTCATAACTTAAAGATCGTGGCTTGTTTTGAACCCGTTCTGGTGGCCAAAATTCCGTATTAATGTTATCTACGTTTTCATATCTCACGACTGGAAGCCAATTTCGATCATAAGGTCTTCAAAAATGCGGATTTATCAAGTATTTTCGTACAGAAAATTTGTGACAGAAGTTTATTTGCGTCATGTTCAGAAAATTATAACTTGGTCGATTTTCATCGTATCGAGCTGTTTCGATGCCAAAATTTCACAAATTGAGTTGACTACATTTTCACAAGAGATATCGAGTTTGAACGATATCCAAAAGGCTTTCTTTTTTGGCCCAGAGTGCGCGTGACGCGCCGAAAATCCTGAATGCTGAATATTATTTTATCTGGGTCAAAACTTTGAAAATTCATAACTCGGTCAATTTTTATCGGATCGGGTCCATCTTTTTACACAAATTTACTGACTCAGAGATCTACAACTTTGCTTCCAAAGTTGAGACCAGGTTATGCTCCGATCAATACCAATTCTTTATTGAAGAACGTGTCAGAGTTGACACTGGAGCCCAAAATAAGTTTGTCTGAGCCAAAACTTTAAAAATTCATAACTAATTCACCATTTATCCGACTGAGCTCATTTTTGGACAGGAGTTAGTTCTCGATGTAGGCTATATTTTGTTTTCAAATTTAAACTTCAAAAATTTCACTTAAGCCGCTGTGATTTAGCCTAGAACATGACGGACTCAAGTGAATAAAAATCTGCACTATTGCTTGTGATTATTGGAGGCCAAATTGCACATTTAAAACCCATATATTTTCTCTAATTTCCATTATATAATCTCACTTTTTTGTCACACAAACAGGACACGACAAACGAAAAAAAACCTTTTCCACAACCCTGTCAAAATATCAAATTCTTTCAAGAACCCTATAAATCTTGAAATCCTTGTTACAAACCCCCATCTCACTATAAACAAACCCCATCTCACTACTTCTCCAGTAAGGGTAAGGTTGGTTTGATCTCCATGATCAAAAGGATGTAGAAGCATCCTTACATGTCATATCGGTTTTAATATTACAAAATATCATATATTTATTTTTTTTGTATTTCATGGTATACTAATTTGTTTAATGTGTCTATGAGATTCAACACTACAGATTTGACCATTATGGTCCCATGCAAGTTTATTACAAAACACTGAGGCCAGATCATAATAACCACCAATATATGGCAAGGCAGACATCCTGAGGAGGTTAAGGGAACCATCTGTTTGTTTAAATTTTTTTTCATAAATCCTAATATTTTTCACAAACCTTTGATTTTTTATAATAAACTTGAATAATTAATTTTAGGTTTTCTAATTTAATTTTAGGTTTTAAATTAATTTTTGGTTCAACAACCACCCCTGACATTTGCATTATTTTTATTTCCTAACCCTATTTTTTATTGATGTTTCTTTCCTATCTATTTTTTGGCAAACTTAATTCTTTCTTATTAATCATTACACATAAACCTTTTTTTCAAAATTAACTTTTTATTAATTAAAATTAATTAGTTTTTAGGTTATTTTATAATTAACTTTTTTTTTTCAAAATTAACATTTTTTTAATTTGAACTAATTAGTATTTAGGTATTTTAATTAATATTTTCAAAATTAACATTTTTTATTAATTAAATTAAATTAGGTTTTAGGTTTTTGTATTAACCTTTTTTTTTCTTTCAAAATTAACTTTTTTTTTATTAATTAAAATTAATTAGGTTTTTAGGTTTATTTAATTAATTATCATAAATCATTTTTTTCATAAAAAATCACGAAAACATTTTCTTTGCTATTTTCATCTTATTTTTATTTTCCTAGATAAAGTGTATAGGGCACATTCAACTGTAATATCATAGCTTTATTTTTCCCGCTTTTTTTCATCATTATCATGTAATTGCTTCCGGGATGTAATAATTTTATGATTTCTTTTCCGCACTCTTCACTATTATATAACTGCCCCAAAGCTCTGTAATAGCTTAGGTTTACATTTCCGCCTTTATCTCCTGCTACTATTTTTTATGAAATGCTTAGATTAATAGGATTGTATGGAAAGATAAAAATGAACGATAGAAAATCCTAATTGCAAGATAAATAACGAAATTAAATCATTTGCACACTTGCACCCTTAGGGTATACCTCACTTGGTTGCCTCGGAAAATAATGGTCATGTCCCTCGAACATAGGGATATTTTAGCAAAAGACCCTCAATCTAAAAGTCATCATAAAGATCATAGTCCCTTAACGTCCCTCGAGTTGCCTACGAGAAATGATCTTGTCCCTCGATGTTTCCTACAAATATATAATGATAGTCCCTTCAAAATGCTAAAGTATCCTTATATATTGCCTTCTATAACCATAACGATGACTCGCGCTTGTCCCTCATACATCCAACGATAGGGCTACCTACTCACTAATAGTAGGATAGCACTATCTAAAGGATAGGGAGAAAAGAACGACCTTTTCGAGTATAAGTAGATAAGTTCTTAAATGCTTGCTCAAAATAACTTTTTACACACTTTCAAACTTTTTCAAAAATGCTTTATCACACTCTTGAGGACTGATACAAGGGTTACCATAAAGTGAATCTCCGTACTAAGGCATTTTCAAAACAATTTTCAAATCACACCAACACAAGCAATTTTCAAAGAATGAGCAAGTACCTAAGAGCCCATGGAAAACCATGGATGGAAAGGATGCTAACACCTTCCCTTTCCATAATCTACCCCTCTTACTCAGAAAATCTTGAGAAAGGTCTTTTTTTGTTCTTTTCACCCTTTTCTTTATTGGATAAAAGAAAAGTCGGTGGCGACTCTTGCTTACTGCGACATTTGTAAACAAAAACGCAAACCAGTATTAAGCAGTCGGTTCTGCCACCGTATCACAGTCAACTTACTCTAAAGATGAAAGAATGTTGATGAAATTTTCCAAGATAGTCTATCTGGGACATACTTGGAATGGTATATGCAGCTAGAACAAACTCACATTCGTATCTGGAGATATTTAGACTAAGCCTTCACCAGACACTACCAATGCAATATAGATATGGATCTTAACCGCACTCAAGTTCATAATCTTGCTCAAAGGGAAAATGCGTCTTTTAAAGAATACACCCAAAGGTGGAGAGAGTTCGCTTCCAGAGTACAACCCCCTTTAATGGAGAGAAAATTAGTTGACATGTTCATGGGGACGCTGCAAGGTCCTTATTATTCAATGATGATTGGAAGTACCTTTATTGGGTTTTCAGAGTTGGTTATAGCTGGTGAACATGTTGAACTTGGAATTAAGGTAGGGAAGTTTCAAGCTACCAATGCAAGTTCTTCAAATAGACTGAAAAAGCCATTTGTGGGATATGCTAAGAAGAGAGAAGGAGAGGCCAATGATGTGTTTTCCTCGAAAGGGAAAGGGAAGGTGTACCAAGCATCCTATCAGCAAGATGTTGAAATAATTCCATCATATTTTCAACAGAGTGTTGCTCAATGACCACAACAGAAACATACCCCCAGGCAGTATCAACAAAAACCAAATTATCCTAAGAGAAACTTTGACCCAATACCAATGTCCTACGCACAACTGCTACAACGTCTACTTAAATTACAGTTGGTAGAACTTCGCACTTTGAATCCTCCATCAAAATTACCTGCCAACTATGATGCTAACGCAAGATATGACTTCCATTCTGGAGCGCCCAATCACGATACTTAAAACTGCAGAGCCTTGAAACATAAGGTACAAGATTTTCTTGACTCAAAGTCCATTGAACTTACTCCAAATGGTCAGCCAAATGTAATACATAATCTGATGTCGACTCACCATGGTCCAGTTGCACATGCCATTGAGAGACATGTATTTTTGAACCTGGTGAGAGATGTGAATTAGTTGAGAATTCCTTTATCCTTCATCAAGAAGTTACTTGAGTGCGACTTTTTTCCTGTTTGTGATATAAATTGCAAGAAGTGTGGGGACCAGCCCAAGAGGTGTGGTGATTTAAAGACAGGATTTCAGAAAATGATAGACCAAAATATCATTAAGTTTGACTGGCCCTTAAACAATGTTCTTCTTGACATTAGTGTTTCCATTATACCATATGATGATCAACATACTATAAACATGGTGTATGAATGTCCTATGCAGTACCAAGTCTTTGACATATACTTGGTAAGAGCAGATTTTGTGCAAATGCATGCTAATATGTACAGAGGGGGCAACTTTTCAAGGCATAACTATGGATCTTGTTGGGTTTGTTGTAGAGACTCACGAGGTTGTTGAATAGTAAGAAGAGACCTTCAAATTTTGATGGATAATGGCACTATCCACATCCTTAGGGATAGGAATGAAAATGGCGTGAACATGATGAAGAGTTATCCGAATGAGCTTGTCTCAGATATCAATACGGTGATTCCTCCAGAAATTCATACCAAATTCATGAAGTTAGGTTGGATGATGACAATCAAGACATTAGTCCTGGCCAAGCTTATAATATGAATTTAATGGGAGGAGACCGAGTACAAACACATGATGTTTTTTTCCTGACAGGGCAACATGATTATGATTCTTGTCGAACTTGTTGTAAAGATTCCTAAGGATGCTCTATTGTGAAGAGATAACTTCAGCACCTTCAGCATATTTTAGATCAAAGTACTATCTGGGCTCATAAAGAAACATTAAATAACAATGTGGCAGTTATTTCCATTCCATATGATCCCATTCCAATACCGGTCGTAACAAAGAAGCCTTATTTAAGAGACACAACGCTTGGTCCCATTCCATTATAAGGCACCAAGGGAATACCATGACACTATGGGGGAGATGTGTATTATCATGGAGAAAAGCAAGATCATTTGGTAGACAATAGTGTGGGGACTGGTGATATTACTCGTAGCGGTAGAGTTTTTGCTCCTCTCAGCAAACCTGATGATACCAATACCAAGGAAAAACAAGTAAATCCAGATAATCAGAGGCAAGACCCAGGGTTGTCTTCTTCCTCGAAAGCAAGAGAGATAGAAGAATTGATGAAGATCATAAAGAAGAGTGATTTCAAGATAATTGATCAGCTTAATCAGATGTTGTCTAAGATATCCATCTTGTCATTACTATTCTTCTCTAATACCCACTGTAACGCATTATTGAAATTCTTGGACATCGCATATGTTCCCGAGGAGATTTCTATGAATCAACTAGAAAGAGTTATTGCTGGCATAACTGCAGGAAACAGGTTAGGACTTACAGACCAGGATCTACCTCCAGAAGGAAAGAATCACAATACGGCCTACATATTTCTATGGAATATGCCAGTACGACTCTGGCTCATGTATTTGTAGACATGGTATTTTCCTTGAATGTCTTTCCCAAATATGTTTTGAACAAACTTAATTGTTGAAGTTATGGAGATAACACCCAGCGATGTGTTTTTTCGTGCTTTTGAAGGAGCTAAAAGGTCTATGTTTAGAGAGATTGTGCTGCCTATCAAGATTGACCTACATGTGTTTGATATAACCTTATTCGCTATGGACATCCACCCTTTTTACATTTGTCTACTAGGGCGTGCTTGGATGCATAATGCAGGGGCAGTAACTTTGACACTCCATCAAAAACTAAAGTTTGCTGTAGGAGGTCAAATCATAATTGTTTATGGGGAGGAAGATATCTTGGTTAGTCATCTAGCGCCATTTCATTATGTTGAAGTAGAGGGAGAGATTCAAGAAACTCCATATCAAGCTTTTGAGGTTGTTCCCACTGAGAAAATTCTCGTTGCATAGTTTAAAAAGCCAAAAAGTTTGATAACATCATTGAAAGAAGCTAAAGTTGTAGTAAAATCTGGACATCCTGAGGGATGGGGTCAAGTCTTTGACCTATCTGTAAAATTTGATAAGTTGGGATTAGGCTATCATCCAGGATCGTAGGAACGATGCAAGTTATCTCCTAGAGGCAGAGGAAGTTTTGGTTCAAAAGTTCGTGGTTCTCCATCTTTCATCAAATTCGTCAGCGTTGTTACCATTAATGAAGGTCAGATAGAAGCAATAGACGACGAGGTCGACAACGACAATGACGCCAGCAACTAGATTCATCCTTGTGTTCCCGGACAAGAGCTCCACAACTGGATTGTTGAAGATATCATTCCTGTGACTTTTCTTTATAAGTATTTCCTTTGTTTTTATAAAAAATCTTGTGCTCTGCCCAAGGCACAGTGAAATCTTGTAGGCCCTCCTATGTCTTTGCATGTTTTATCATTAAATAAAGGACCTTTTTATTCAAATTTGAGTTCCATGTCTTTATCATACACTTTTTAATAAAACTGGCAATGTTTTTCTTTCTTTTTCCTTTTTCTTTAAAAAAATCGCTCGCATTCTAAAAGCATAAATCCCTTTTGTACAGATTCAGCCTGGTTCACACTGATGATGATACGACTATGACTATCTATGACTTTAATAATTCAATTTACCAAGCTGAAGAAGATTTTGAAGAAGATTATGAATTCCTCAAAGAGTTGGATAGGTTACTGAGGCAGGAAGAAAGGACTATCCAGCCACATGAGGAATCCTGGGAAGTTATCAACTTGGGTATCGAAGACGTGAAAAAAGAAGTCAGAATAGTGAAACTACGCGTTCGAGACCTGTCATTTGGATGTTAATGAAACATCAATGAAGTCGCCACCGAACATCTTTTATCCCGCTGAAAGGGAAAGGTAAACATCGAGAAAACCTGAAAAGGGAGAAATCACGGTCTTTCGACCGAGAGATCGGGTAAGGGAGTCTGTTAAGCGAGGGGAAGGTGTTAGCACCCCACACGCCCGTAGTACTCTATGGTATCCACTCTTGTTGTCTAATCTAATGGGTGTGGTCAAATCCTATGTTTATGGCTTAAAACTGAAAAGGGAATGCATGCGAAACAAAAAGAAAATAATGTAGGGAAAATAAAAGTTGTGCTCGATTGGGCCTTACCCCAATGCTTACGTATCCCTTTTAAGGAATCAGAGCAGCCGTAGTTCGGCTTACATATTTTGGTTGGCTTGTGTTTTTTAGTCAAGACAACAAAAACAGTCAAGATGGCAAAACATCAAATAAAACAACAAACAAATGATATCGTAAAACATCGACTAAATAATAACAAAGTAACCTGTCAAAGATGGCAAAACATCAAACGATAAAACAATCACACCTAGCAATGATATTGAGAATCAAAGTAGGATAGCAAACATGTGTGATGACGAAACATCAGCTTCAAACAAATGTGCGATGGCGAAACATCGACTAAAAGATAACAAAGTCATAGCAAATATGGAGAGACATCAATAAAACGGATGACAAAACATCACACCTAACAATGATATTGAGAATCAAAGTAGGATAACAAACATGTGCGATGGCGAAACATCGGCTTAAAGATAACAAGATATCATGGCAAAGATGGCGAAACATCAATAAAATGGATGACAAAACATCACACCTAACAATGATATTGAGAATCAAAGTAGGATAACATACATGTGCGATGGCGAAACATCGGCTTCAAGATAACACCGATAAAGTGGCAAAGATGGCGAAACATCAATAAAACGGATGACAAAACATCATACCTAAAAATGATATTGAGAATCAAAGTAGGATAAAAAACATGTGCAATGGCAAAACATCAGCTTCAAGATAACTCATATATCATGGCAAAGATGGCGAAACATCAATAAAACGGATGACAAAACATCACACCTAACAATGATATTGAGAATCAAAGTAGGATAACAAACATGTGCGATGGCGAAACATCGGCTTCAAGATAACAAGACAAAGTAAGATTGGTTTGTATCTTTTACTTTGAAGAAGAGTTTGGGTTTATTAGAAATGTATTGTGATTTGCCAAGAAACAAATTTTTGTTTTAAGATGCAAAATGCAAAGAAAGGGAAAACAACTAAGGGAAACTAGCCTAGCATTATCCCTAGTGTTATCATACAATGATTGACCCTAAGGTTGAGGATAAAGGAAAGTCCTATCCTATGTTAGCATACATGGATTCCTACCTTAATCAGCATGTCAAAGAAACTTAACAAAACTATCCTATAGGGAACATGCAATGAGAGCGAAGTCGTGACCTAAATTTCTAAATTGAGTGACTCATCGATCAACAATTAAAGAGGAAAAGCAATAGACATCCTATAGGAAACATGCAATGAGAGCGAAGTCGTGATCTCAATTTCTAAATTGAGTGACTCATTGATCAACAATTGAAGAAGGAAAAGCAATAAACATCCTATAGGGAACATGCAATGAGAGCGAAGTCGTGATCTCAATATCTAAATTGAGTGACTCATCGATCAACAATCACAATACATGCATCAAATAAAAACCAGAGGGCCTCCTGATATATATCAGCAACAGAGGTCCCATCATGCAATCAGAGAATTATGCAAAATGAAAATGGGAGAAAGGAAGTAGTATAATACCAAATAGATAATTATATGTAGCAATCAAGCAAGAATAAAAGAAACCCATAGAAACTTCAAGCGAGATGGTATCAGTAAACAAATTGAGTCAGGAATCTATCAGATATGAAAAATTACCAGGGGCAATGTATGGCATTCACAATCATATGTATATATATCCTGCATAAACCATCAAACATGCCAAGCATAAAACAATGCCAGTATAATAGATTGTGTTTCAAAAATAAAGTGAAACACAAAAGAGTCTCAAGCCAAAAGTGGCAAATTTCTCAGAGTACCTCGCACATTCAACAACCAAGTTAGTATTCCATAAGGTGAAAAAAGTGAGAACAAACATGATGGCTTTTAGACATGATAAACAAGGAGAAACAAGCATATGCACAGATTGGGTCAAGAAAAGCAGGGGAATGTTGCTCTTTCCTATCACCATGTTGAATTGAAAATTGAATGTCAATCAAGGATCATAAGAGCTTGAGAATAATATGAACAAATACCATGAAAGTCAGTAACAAACACATTTCAATCATGCACAATTGATTCAAACACAACATCATGAATACAATACGAGATAAAACCTACATGAGGCATTAGATAGGTCAAAATATTTAAACATGAGGCTTCTAAGTGAAATGGCTTGAGATATCATGGACAATTCAGAACCAATATGATCATTAGGTTCCCAATTTTAGGCCTCACTCAAGTTCATTTGCCATCAAACAAATTGCAACAAAACATACAAACATAATTGGGTACCTTCACTTTAAAATAAAACCAAAAAATAGAAACAAGGATCCATAATTCAAACCAAAAATATCTTAACATCTTGGAAGTGTTTATAAGTCAGAATGCAAGCCCTAAGTTCATGAGTGATTGAGGAAGAGGCCAAGTGAAATTCAAAGTTCAAGACTAGTTGGCAAAACCACCAAACTAGACAAGTTTTCAAAATTATTTGTGGAAAAATGTCAAAACAAGTCAAGTATTTCAAGAAAAATGGTTTTAAAATTCCCAACACACTCATGAACCATGATCAAGACCTGAAATCCAATGAAAGTCCAAGGCACTAGGGTTTTGAACATGAAACTTGCACCATAAGTAACAAAAACCCTAGATTTTGACTTTTAATCCTAAATATTAATTAAATAGGATCAAAACCAAATCAAATCAAACCAAGGTCATGCAAAATATCAAGAAACCCTTAATGTTAGAAAATACATTTTTTCATATTTTTTTGAACTAAGAAAAGTCAAGAAAGAAATTAATATTCAAACAATTATGCAAATAACAAATATTCACAAATCAAAATAGTATTTAAATCAAAATGTCAGAAAAATGCCCAACAAAAATTATATTCAAATATTAGGGCTAAAAACACACACCCCTGAATTTTTGTAGATTTTTTGAATTAAAGGAAAATATTAAAATAAATAAACAAACAATTAATAATTGAATTATTATTTAAGGGCAAAAAATGTAAACCATGACCAAAAATCACAAAAAAGGCAAAACAAAAATATGATCAGGTTCTATGATTAAAAACAAGATTACATGATTTTTTTTGGAATTTTTGAATTAATAGAAGTATTAAAAACAAAAAAAAAACAAATATTGTGAATAACATTTTGAAATTAAATTTTTGATCAAAAATAAGAAAAATGATGAACCAAAGTCAGAATCAATTTTCACATTATTTTGTGGTTTTCAAAAAACATTTGTGGATTTTTTAGATTAATAGAACTATTAAAATAAAAATAAACTTTGATCAATTAATTAATTAAACCTAACAATTTTTTAAACCAATCAAATTATTTTTAAAAAAAATCCAAAAAAATGTGACAAATACTAGAAAATAATATTGACCTATGGTAATTTTTTTGGAGTTTTTGAATGTGTTTTGATCAGAAAACAAAATTAAACAAAATGTCAAATAAAACAAAAATTCAAATAAACCAAAAATTTCAAATAGACCAATCATGACGCGCCACCACATCATCTTCAAACTCTGAACATTCAAAAAACACGCGCATATGTCAGGCTTAGGGCACACTTTCAGATCAGCATAACTCACTCAATTTTGCATCATTTTTCATGAAATCAAAAGCAAATCAAAGCTAGCATTTCATACAACAAATTGCAATTGGAATCAAATCGAATCATCAACCACACTGCCTACAATCAAGCAATGAATATGAACAAAATCACTCTGAATCGCGAGTTTCAGAACATCCAATCATGCATAATTCATCAAATTAAACGCTATAAAGCTTCAGAATCATTCCATAGACTTCAAACAACATAATTATGAGCTTAAATCACACGAGGCATGGCTAGAAATCAGAATTCAAAGTTTAGAATTCATACCTTTGAGAAAAAATGGATCTACTGTCTCCTTCACTCCAATTGTAATCCAAGCCTCGATCTACAATCCTTATCACTTGGAGAAGAGAATGCAAGAAGAATTGGCCAAAACGCGCAAGGGAGATGGAAGAATCAAAGAAAAATGCAGAGCAACAAGCTATGGAGTTTCTGACTTTGATTGATGAAATGAGGCACAAACCCTTCTCACTAAGGCTTGCTTCTCAATATATAGAGCATTAGGAGGAGGGTAGGATAAGTTTTTCGTGCTGAAAGCCCTTGGAATTAAAGAAATTTGCTTTTGGCCAAAATCAAGTATGCACATGCAGCCTCTCAATCCCTCGTGCGTTGGCTTTCTTTTTGCGTGCATTTTAACCCATTTGTCCTCAGGAAGAGATTAGCAACGAGATTAGGACTTAAATCCTTGCATTAAGCAAGTGTTGGTGATTAGGCAATTTTGAGCAAGTTTGTCATTTTTTCAGTGCAACATGTGCAATACCATATGGAGCACGTAATAGCAAGTGTGATGGGCATCAGCATGTCACAAATTACAAATGGGCTTGATTAGAAGCAAGAGGAATGGCTAAAACTTTAATTTTCAAGAAATGGCCATTTTGCATATTTGCCAAATTTCAATAAAATGCCCCAAACTTCCAAAACTCATAACTTGCTCATACTTTTGAATTTTGGCACAAATGAGCACAATTTGGAAAGGTATTGAAAAGATCTACAAACCATTAGTTTATAGTTTTCGAAAATTGATCCATTAAGGTTTTCACAATTTGGCTTGAAATTCACTAATTTTGAAAAATGACCTATAATTTTGTAACTTTAAAAGACCATAACTCTTGATTCCTTGCCAATTTGAACATGAGACCAAAAGGATGTGAAATATCATTCCATTAGATTTCCAAGCATATTTCATTTGCATCTTCTTGATCAAGGATGAATAAAATATGAATTTTTGAAATTAAGTCCTTATTTTCCAAAATTAGAAACTTTTAGGGTTTCTTCAAGAACAAGTTTCAACCCAAACTTCAATCTCTTTAATCCAATGACCAAAATAGACTTGAAATATGAAAAGTACATCCTTGAATTGATGATTGGCCAATAATTCCCTTGGTCAACCTTGACTTTGACTGATTTTGACCAAAATGACCATTTTGCCCCTTTGAATCAATTGATCCACTTCCCTTCAAAATTGACAATCAAAACTTCAAACATATGATCTTCCAAACATATAGAGGCCATGTGCAAAGTTTCACTTCAAAATTCTCAAGAAAACCTGATAAAAACCAAAACCCTAATTTTGGTCAACACATTAGGAGACTGATGAATTATCTTCAAAACTTCAAATCCTCTGCGTATTTTGAGCAATTCCTTGTACAAAGACCTTTCAAATATCAAAGAAATGTTGTAGCTCCCTAAATCAAGTCTTGTACATTGGCCAACAACCTTGCTCAAGCAAACCCTAATTTGGCTGATGAATCCAAAGAGTGATTCCACTTGTGATCAAACACAAGCTCCAATCTTCTGGGGGTCCAAAGAGATGAATAAAGCATCTTGAGACATGCAAAAAACTTTTGAGCTTGAAAGATCCAAAGGTTTAGATAATAAGATTTTTCCTTGAGCAACTTGTTAATGCAAACAACCTTCAAGTCTTGAGGAAAACATGACAACCAAAGTACTTTGATCCTATCACAATGGATGAATGCAATGCACTATGATGTTCATGATGAAACATAAGCCTAAATCAAGAGGGTAAATTTTGGGGTGCAACAGCTGCCCCTATTCAAATATCTTCAACATGACAAGTGAGAAAAAGGGATAACTTTCGAGCGTTCAAGATTGAAGATGTTTGAATATGAAAGAACCTGAAAATTTACACTCTTGAAAGAAACGGAAACAAAGCTCCCAAGACATGCGTCAGAATGATGCTGCAACGCAGGTTGAGATAGAACGAAAACAAGAGAAGAGTAGACGCAACTAAACATCCAGCCAGACGTGCCAGGGCAAAATTGGGCTTCAAAACGGAGGGGTGAGGCAAAACTCAACCAATAGAGTATAGACGAGACTAAGCTCTGGAAAAGAAAACGTACGCGGGTGAGGAGACGAAACTCTGAGCTCGACCCAAAGCAAAAGTGGCTAGAGTGCGTGATTCTAGGAGCGCTTGCTAATCTCAACCAAGAATAGACAGTACGATGGAACTGAAAGAATCTCAGAAGTGAGGAACAAAAGCGAGACGAAACCCGACTCAATAACCAGTTAGGAGAAACTAAACTAGATGAGTACCAGGACGAAAATGGATTTCACGCACGGGTAACAAGGTGAAACTCGACCCAAAGTGAAGTGATGACAGTGCATGTTTCTCAGAGTACCTGCTGGTCTCAGATCAATGGATAAACAGTGATGAAAATTGGTAGGAGAATCCAAGGAACAAAGGAGACTGATTTCAAACCAGGGACGCAGCACGAACACTACACTCAGTAAACAAACATCGTCAAAGGGTCCAAGGTATGAAAGAAAAAATGAGACGAAACTCGACTCAATAACTAGTTAGGCGAAACTAAACTAGATGGGTACCAGGACGAAACTGGATTTCATGCACAACGCGAGGAGACGAAACTCTGGGCTTAACCCAAAGCAAGGTGATTGGGGCGTACACCTAAAAACCTACTGAAAGCGAATATCAGGACGAAACTGATATTCAAAAGGTGCATTAATAGACACTGAAATGAACCAGAGAGAGTAGTGAAGACTAAACCCGAGAAGACTGAGCCAGGGCGAAACTGAACTGTTGTCAAGAGTAGACGCTCAAACAAAAGATGATTGACGTCAGAAGGATATTGGTATGGGGATGAAACCGAGATAACTAGGGAGAGGACCTCGCTGGGGATTAAATTCGAAGTATTAGCAAAACCCTGGGGATGACGGAAATAATAATGGCTTATGTTCCGATGCATGTTTGAAAAAAAATATTATAGCGCAATGCTCCATATAATGGAAATGCTACGCGTTTTGGTAGATGAAATGTAATGATGCATGTTTAAAAGTTTAACTGGGGAATGGCCAATTGAGAAACCAAAAAACCAGAAGTCGGAATCCGACATGACTTTGCAAAAATAAATCGCAAAATCCCAAAGAGAGGAAGAAATATGGGAATTCACTGGGGAAGGAACCTCAAATAGAAGAAGCTTCACAGAGAAAAACAAACGGGCAACAAACATTGAGAGGAGCTGCAAAAATAAATTACAAACTCCTAGAGAAAATCATATCAACACTGCAACTTTTGGAAAGGGATGAAAACATTTGCTGAGGGAACAAAGCCTTGACGAAGAGATGGGACTTCACCGGGGAGATAGAACTCTGTTGAGGATTATCTTGCTGGAGAGATATTCTCTTAGAACGCAACCAAAGGATGAATCTTGCAGATAGTCACATGGTATCAAAACTTTACTAGGGAATAGGATAAGATCCTTAACATAACAATGCTCCGATCAACAGATTGGCTGGGAAATGAGAGGCCAAAGCGAGGGATCTCTATTGGAAATCTCAAAGGGGAGTTGAAACTTCTTCAGAGTGTAGGTTTCTGCTTAACGATGCCATTGGGGATAGGCGACATATCCAAACTTGAAGTCTTGGAATGAGGCTTCTGAAATAAAATCCATGGAGCCACAAAAATTTGTTGCGGAAACGAAACTTCACCGGGGAAAGGAAACTTCACTGGGGAAATGAAACTTCATAGGGGATAAGCAGAAAAAAGAAAGCCGATCATTCCCTCCTTGACCATCATTAAGCTCTTTACAGGTATTCCACGTGTAAACGTTTTTTGATGTCAAACAATTATTTTGCATATAGAGAAATATTTATTGAGAATGATAGACCTGATGCGATGATTATTTAAACTTTGAAGAACTTAATCAAAGTGTCGCATCTCTGTTGTGAATGAATCACTGGCTAGAGTGCAAAAATGTTTTAAAAACTTTTCCTTCCCTTTTTGAAAACGAGTCAAAATGCGGGTGATAAGATACCAACACGGCTATGCAACACATATTTGGGAGTTTAGGAAACATTATCCTGCTGTAGTATGCTTTCGAGTTAAACCCCTGTTTCAGTTAGGACTTTTAGAGGTTGTAACGCGGCCTGGTTCGAGGTTCTTTTGAAAAAAAAAGTTTTTCAAGGCTCAAGTTATTTGGTGCCCACCCCCTTCGTGATATTCTCATGTCCTAAGTTCAGTTGACTTATCACAAGCATTCATCTTTCAAAAGGATATATAATGGTTGAGTGATCACGACAAATTCTCTAACGTGATTGTCACTTAACTTTTCCTGCTTTTGTTTTTTTGATATTATTGTTCCTCTTGTTTTAATGAAAATTTTATTGAATAATCCTTTTTTTTCCTTTTAGGCTCTTCTTATCCCTAACTTTTGCCTGGACAAAATCTTTTGAATTTCAATTTTGGGAGTCCATCGGGACACCCTAACTTTTGCCTAAGCGACTTGTTTTCAAGTTTTGACTTAGCGGGGCTTTTTGTTTCTTTCTTATTCATGCTTTCCACCTCGAACAAGTCAATGTGGCCTTAAGTCTTTGAAATTTTTCTTTCTTTTTCTTTTTTTTTTGAAGAAAACAAATGCCTTATTCCTTGGTCGGCTATGGATAGCCATTATTGTATCGATTAGATCTCGACTTCAGGACTTTGTGAGGAAACGAACATCGTGGTTTTGACAATTTTTGATCTTATGATGTGGAAGATAAAATGCAGTGATCCTCAGAGGGGACATTCCTTCTGAAATTTGAATGCTTGGGCAAATCAAATGAACATCTACCCTGCCCCTGGTTAAAAAAGAACGTTTATTTTTATTTTTCAAACAGAAAGAAAACTCCTGCTTCGAAGGCTCGGAGGGGTTAACGAGGGTATAACTCCCTTATATCTCCAGTGTTTGGGGATTAAAACAATGCCTGTACATCATCAACTGGGTTCTACTTAAAAGCATACCACTACAGTCACCGTTTTCAGCTAAACTCCTTCCTCTAAACTCTTGGCTAAGCAAAAGAATTGGCACAGTTGGTATCAAAATGCCCGAAAAACAATTGAAGACTGATATTGTAAAAAAATTTCAAGGCAAAAACATTCAATGCATCAAGATTGACATTATATGCAAACAATGCTGAAACAAACAAGATAACACATGGAAGTGCAGCAAAGAAACGTAATAAAAGCCATTATAAGGAAGCAGTATCTCCGACCAATTTCACCGGTCCTGTTGACATGCCGTAACCTTGATATTACCCTGACCTATGACCCTTACCAATGGCCTGGAGCTATGAAACAAAACCGCAAGGCGAAATGCTTAAAAGAGTGAAAGAGAGGTCCACCAAACAAAGAAACAAACATGCCCCTTGCATAGCGGTGGTTGTGTTTGTTATCCGCATTTCAAGCGATCATCCAACCATGACTTAGATTACCATATTCGTGTAAGGTCCGCGAAGTTTATATGCTCGTTCTTATCAAAAATATTGGACGTTTTTGCAAACAAAATAGTAGAAAGAGAAGAAAAGAAAAATACGCGTATTCTTGAAAGAAGATATTCTATTGATTTTGAGAAATCAGCCTGTGAAAAAGGCATTTACATTTGGAAACAAGAGATTACAAAATCAAAGCAAACAAGTGTTTATAAATGGAAATGTGAATGTGAATATTCATAGAGCCCCGACTCTACCATGACTCTTATGACTCTATCTTCCATTTTCTTGCTTTCAGACAAATCATTCTTGGATTAGCCTCGAGCCTATTCCAGGTGACGGAATGAAGGAAAGAAACAAAGGGGCTCATGCTGAGCGTAGTTATTTGCTCTAAGTCTATAACTTTTTCCTGAATCGCCCTTTCGGGTTTTCGATTCACCAGGACACCCTCTTTTTGCCTAAACCGCCCTTTTGGGTTTTCAGTTTAGCGGGTTTTTATTGTTTTCTATGCAAAGTATCTTTTAACTACGTTAGCATTCACAGGGAGAGGGAAGTACTCTCCATCCATAGTCGTGAGCATCATCGCTCCTGCAGAGAAAACTTTTCTGACCACGAAAGGACCTTCATAAGTTGCAACCCACTTGCCCCTGGGATCTCCCTGGGGGAGAATTATCCTTTTTAGCACAAGGTCACCTGGTTTGTAACACTGAGGTCGTACCCTCTTATCAAAAGCTTTTCTCATCCTTTGTTGATACACCTGACCATGACATATGGCTGTTAATCTCTTTTCATCAATAAGTTCCAACAGATCCAGCCGATTCTGTACCCATTCACTTTCATCTAGCTCAACATCTCTCATGACCCTAAGAGAAGGAATCTCGACTTTTACCGGAAGTACTGCTTCCATGCTGTAAACCAATGAAAATGGGGTTTCCCCAATCGAAGTACGCACTGTGGTGCGATAACCATGCAAAGCGAAAGGCAGCATCTCATGCCAATCTTTATAGGTTACCACCATCTTCTGCATAATTTTCTTGATATTCTTATTGGCCTGTTCGACAACACCATTCATATTTGGTCGGTATGGGGAAGAGTTATGATGCTTGATTTTAAAGGACTCACAAAGCTGCTTCATCATTCTGTTGTTTAGATTAGACCCATTATCAGTAATGATCTTCTCAGGCACTCCGTAGCGACAGATAATATTGTGTTTAATGAACCGAGTTACCACCTTCTTGGTGACATTGGCATAGGACGCAGCTTCGACCCATTTGGTAAAATAATCAATGGAAACCAGAATGAAACGGTGCATGTTGGTCGCAGTCGGTTCAATCTTGCCGATCATATCAATTCCCCACATCGCAAACAGCCAAGGGGAGGTCAAGACATTCAAAGGTACTGGCGGTACATGCACCTTATCAGCATAAACTTGACATTTGTGGCAAACCCGGGCATGATTGTAACAGTCAGTCTCCATGGTGGAGCAATAATAACCTGCTCGCAAAATCTTTTTGGCCATGGTATACCCATTGGAATGGGTCCCGAAATCACCTTCATGTATTTCCTTAATGATTCTAGCTGCTTCTCTTTTGTCAACACATTTGAGCAGTAAACCGTCATGATGCCTTCTGTACAGCACACCACCACTGAGAAAGAACTTGGCTGAAAATCTTCTCAAGAACTTCTTATTTGTAACGGATGCCCCTTCAGGGTACTCTTGTGTTTCAAGGTATCTCTTAACGTCATAAAACCAAGGGTTACCATCTGGTTCCAAATTGGCCTCAAAACAGAAAGCTGGCTCGCTCAGACTTCTGATAGTAATGGAAGGTGCCTCATTAGCCCACTTAACCTTGAACATGGAGGACAAATATGCCAGTGCATCAGCTAGATTGTTTTCTTCTCTGGGAATGTTTTCAAACGTGATCTCTTCGAAGTACATAATCAGCTTCATAACATGCTCACAATAGGGAATTAGGTTCTGATGGCGAGTTTCCTAATCTCCATTGATCTGGCTGATAACAAGATTGGAATCTCCGTAAACTTTCAAGAATTTGATCCACAGGTCGATCGCTACTTCAATGCCATAAATGTAAGCCTCATATTCGGCCATGTTGTTAGTGCAATCAAAACAGATACGAGCCGTGAAAGGAATGTGATATCCCTCGGGGGAAGTGATAATAGCCCCGACATCGTTGCCCATGGCATTGGAGGCACCATCAAAAACAAGCGTCCAACGTGACCCCGACTCGGGTCCTTCGTATGGGTCTGGCATATTACAATCCCAAATATACACAATTTCCTCATCTGGAAAATCAAATTTCATTGGTTCGTAATCGTGCAAAGGCTGATGAGCAAGATGGTCGGCCAGTACACTACCCTTAATTGCTTTTTGGGTGGTGTATTGGATATTATATTTAGTGAGTATCATCTGCCAACGGGCTACCCTGCCTGTAAGAGCTGGCTTCTCAAAAATGTACTTGATTGGATCCATTTTGGATATCAAGTAGGTGGTATGAGTTAACATGTACTGCCTCAAACGTTTGGCGGCCCATGCAAGCGCACAACAAGTCTTTTCCAGCAATGAGTACCTCGACTCGCATTCCGTAAACTTCTTACTCAATTAGTAAATAGCATGTTCCTTCTTCCTTGTCTCGTCGTGCTGACCGGGGACACAACCCATCGAGGTATCCAACACAGTTAAGTACATGATTAATGGTCTTCCTTCCACTGGCGGCATGAGTATCGGAGGTTCCTGCAAATACTATTTTATTTTGTCAAAGGCCTTCTGACAATCCTCATTCCATTTCATTGTCTGACTTTTCTTTAACAACTTGAACATAGGTTCACAGGTGGCTGTGAGATGAGAAATGAATCTGGAAATATAGTTTAACCTTCCTAAGAAGCCACATATTTCCTTCTCTGTTCTTGGTTTAGGCATTTCCTGTATCGCTTTGACTTTGGCCGGGTCCATTCGATACCTTTCTCGCTTACAATAAAACCCAACAGCTTGCCGGATCTCACCCCGAAGGTGCACTTATTCGGATTCAAACTTAGCAAGAACTGCCTCAGTCTCCCAAACAATTTTTCCAGATGAACAAGGTGTTCCTCTTCCATGTCAGACTTAGCAATCATATCTTCTACATAAACCTCAATCTCTTTGTGAATCAAATCATGAAAGAGAGTGACCATGGCGCGCTGATATGTTTCCCCGACATTCTTCAAACCAAACGGCACCACTTTATAACAGAAGGTTCCCCAAGGCGTGATGAATGTTGTCTTCTCCATATCCTCCGGGGCCATCTGAATTTGATTGTAACCCGAAAAGCCATCCATGAAAGAAAACACTTTGGAATGAGCAATGTTATCGACCAACACATCAATATGCCAAAGAGGGAAATCGTCTTTGGGGCTGGCCCTATTCAAATCCCTATAATCCACGCACATCCTGACTTTACCATCCTTCTTGGGCACAGGCACAATATTTTCAATCCATGGCGAATAATTGATAACCTTTAAGAAATTTGCATCCAACTGCTTCTGGACCTCCTCCTTGATCTTATTGGACATCTCAGGATGAGTTCTTCGGAGCTTTGGCTTGACAGGGGAACAACCTTCTTTGAGTGGTAGTCGATGCACCACTATGTCTGTATCCAACCTAGGCATATCCTCATAAGACCAAGAGAAGATATCAGAATACTCACGGAGTAGCGCAATCAATCTGACCTTTATACTTTCTTCCAGATCTGCCCCTATCTTGACTTCTCTTCTTACCTCTTCTGAGCCAAAATTCACCACCTCAATCGAATATTGATTCAGCTGGATAACCTTCTCCTCTTATTTCAACAGTCTCGCCAATTCCTCAGGAAGATCACAATCCTCGTACACCTCTTCTTCGGCTTGATAAATAGGAGTATCAAAGTCATAATGAGCCATAGCAGAGTCGTTATCGATAGAATCGGTAGTGGAAGTGCATTTGCATGAATGACATTTTTTTGCGTTTTTAGTGATAGTGTGTGAAAAGATAAACATTTCCATTTAAAAAGAAAAAGAAAAAGGAACAAGATTTTTAATGCAAAAACGTCTTTTATTTCATGATAAACTTGAAAAATAAGCATGGTGGCCCTACACAAATGATTCACTATGCCTTAGGCAGAGCGTAGGAATTATGATATGATGATAAAAGAAATAAGAAAATTACTCCTCAGCGCTTGAAACTTGGATAACATCCACATAAGTCCAATTGTTGAGTGTCTGGCCTGGAATACTCGGATGAATCCAATCTTCGATATTGTAGACATCAGCCCTATCGTCGCCAACTGCATTGACGTGTCCTTCTTGAGTAGCACAAGGACGGGAAAACTTCACAGGAGTAGATAAACTGGATGCTCTGGGAGCTTCACTCTGCTGACCTGGGCTAAAACCAAGACCAAATTTATCAAACTTCGGAGTAACGTCCAGCACCTGACCCTAACCCTCAGGGTTACCACCTTCCACCAGAGATTTTGCATCTTTGAGAGAATACATAACTGTTTCCAGTTTCTTTTTCTGCTCTGGAGGAGGAAAATTGACAGCATGAACTATCTCAAATGCCTGAAATAGAGTTTCATGTATTTCACCTTCAACTTCAACATAACAGAATGACGTCAAATGACTTACGATGTACTCTTCTTCGCCGCATACAATTATCACCTTTCCCTCTGCAGGATACTTAAGTTTCTGATGAAGAGTAGAAGTGACTGCTCTTGCTCTATGAATCCACGGCCTCCCCAACAAGCAACAGTATGCTGGCTGTATATCCATTACGAAAAAGGTAGCCGTAAAGGTGCAAGGACCAACCTTGATTGGTAGCTCCACCTCCCCAAATACTGACCTTCGAGACCCATCGAACGTCTTCACCATCAAGTCTCTAGGGCGCAACTCTAGTCCAGAATAATCAATCTTCATCAACGCTGACTTGGGCAGCACATTCAAGGACGATCTTGTGTCTACCAAAACCCAGGATAAGGTAGTGCCCCTGCACTCCATTGAAATATGCAACGCTTTGTTATGGTCTGGTCCCTCTGGAGGAAGATTAAAATTGGTGAAACCCAAACCATTCCCAACAGATATGTTAGCACAAACATTCTCAAACTGATTGACTGTTATCTCATGTGGCACGAACGCATTCTTCAACAACTTCATCAAAACATTTCTATGAGGCTCTAAATAAATCAACATAGACAAGATAGACATCTTAGAAAGAGTATGGCTCAAATGATCAATTATGCTATAATCACTTTTTCTGATAATTTGCATTAACTCTTCAACCTCATCGGGAACTGAAGAAGCTTCTGGTATCGGAATTGGTTGAGTCACATTGGCTGGCGTTACCCTTGGATTACCAATCATTGTAGGTTGTTTTCCCTTTTCTCTTACAGAAGCATCAGCTGCATCTTGCACATTGGAAGGACCAAATACTCTCCTGCTTCTAGTCATTCGACCCACACCAGAAAAGTTATGGACTTCCTCTTCATCACCTTCAGCATATTCCTTCTCAGACAAACGATCATTAACCTCCTACTTTACCCCGTGGTAATAAACATCGGCACCGTAATGCCACAGAACAGCCTTCTCACTGGTATACGGCATGGGACCAGGTACCGTATTCATCAGAGGGGGTGCCCTTGATGGGGTAGGAATGCGTGCAGGGGTGTAAGGAATCGATATTACAGCAACATCCTCTTTAGTAATCTTGCGGTAGCTTGGTTTTCTATCAAATTGCAGGGGTCCCTCTTTTATCAACAATTGGATACCGGCTTTCAAATCATCACAACCCTTCGGTTGCTCTCTACACTTGGCACATTCTGAAGTGCAACCCGGGAAAATAGAATTGTCAAGCAAATACCTCTTAACATACCACAACGGAGTAGTTACTTGTTCCACATCCATGATCAAATTCAACACCTCACCATCATCAATCATGTTAACAACACCCCCTCCATGCCTAGGCATTGGGTTCTGAGTAACACTCGGACCAGTCACTGGAGTAAATTCAATCGCTTTAGAATCCAACAAGTCTTGTACTTTGCACTTCAATGCAAAGCAATTGTTAGTAGAATGACCAACTCCTCCCGAATGGAATTCGCATCTTGCATTAGCATCATAGTTAACAGGGAGTCTTGCGGCTGGTGGTGGCATATTTCTCAAACTGATCAACTTCAAGTCAAGCAAGTAGTGGAGCGCTTCAGTAAGAGTTACCGGCAAGGGATCAAATTTCCTTGGTTATCTCTGTTGTTGGTTATTATACTGACGGGGAGCATCCTGCTGCCTTTGTTGCTGAGGCACTGCATTTGGTCTTTGTTGCGGAGGAGCATTAACAGGAATAGAAACAGCATTGACCTGTTGGTTTTAACGATCCTCTCTTCGTCCTCTATGAGAGTAAACCACTCTTGCGTCGCCTTCCCTTTTCTTAGGGTAATTGTTGAATGGTTTCTTACTTCCCCCGGATGAGCCACTAGAACCTCCAATCTGAATCTTCCCCAATTTCAAACCCACTTCAATTCTTTCACCAGCCATAACCAAGTCTGCAAATCCTGCCGAAGTACTTCCTATCATGTGCTCGTAGAACGGCCCTTGCAGGGTACCCATAAACATATCAATAAGTTCTCTCTCCATGAGTGGAGGTTGAACCCTCGCAGCCAACTCACGCCACTTCTGAGCGTATTCCTTGAAAGATTCTTTTGGTCCTTGCGACATATTCTGCAATTGAGTGTGATTGGGTGCCATATCCACATTGTATTGATAATGTTTGACAAAAGCCCGAGCAAGATCATTCAAGCAACAAAAATGGGTTTTCTCCAACTTCATGTACCACTCCAGGGATGCCCCAGATAGGCTATCCTGGAAAAATTGAATTAAGAGCCCTTGATCCTTAGTATATACTGACATCTTCCGGAAATAAGTAGTTGCATGAGTAACAGGACACGATGTTCTGTTGTACTTTTCAAATGTAGGAGGCTTGAACTTTGGAGGAACCTTCACCCCAGACACCAACCCGAGATCATTAGCATCCATACCAAGGACTCCTTGCCCTTCCACGGCCTTCAGACGCTCTTCCAACAAACGATACTTCATATCCTCAACCTGAACCCCCGGCTCTGAATGCCGCACAGAAAACTGGTCTTCATCTTGGTCAAAGTCTAAATCCTGCTCCTGATAATTCCTTACACCACCCTGATTAGCTCTTTTGTTCCCCACAAGACGAGGTCCTGGAGACAGAGGAAACTGCCCTATGTTACGCACAAAAGGGTTTCCCGGCATCCCATGAAAACTTCCAGCAGGCTGATCTTGGACATCCCCCATTCCTACAGAAATGTCCTGATAGAGCCCTTAATTTCCACCATCCCCTGGATGGCGGCGCTGGTTGTTGACAATGGCAGCTAGTTCCTCCTGTCGGCGATTCACGTTGGTGATGACTTCCATGAACTGAGTCATCTGAGTAGCCATCTAGGCCCTTATTTCAGCGAGTTCATCTTGAACCTGTTCCATCTGTCTTGGCAAGTTGTTTCTGGTGGAATACCGATGAGTAATCATCTTGAATTCTGAATAAGAAAAGCAGCAGGATAAGAAAACCGTCTTGAGATAACTTGTAATGTTATGAAATGCATGATGTGCATGATATGTTTGTCATTTCCAAGTATCCAAGAGTCCTTTTATTCATCAATCATGGCGTGCAACCAAACAATCAAAAGAGAAAGGATAATAAGATGAACACTTCGATTACTTACAAGCAAAAGAAACGATGTCCAAGTGACCTCAGTCAATTAAGAGTAAAATGATAAACAACTAAATACATGTCTTAACAAATAAAGCAAAAAGAACTGAATAACATCAACAAACAATTGGTCCCTTCCAATAATTCCGGGGGTGACCAAATACACCAAAAGTAAATAACATAACTAAATCTCTGGAACAAGACATGCTTCTAGATGCTGACAGTACTCTTCAAGTCTGGATTTCTCCTTCAAAATTTGAGATGCGACTATCTTACTTTCTCAGAACCAATCTTCTGTGACACGCTTCTGAGCCACTTCCTTCTCAAGCTGAGTATCTTTGTCTTTGAGCTGTTTTTCTAAGTTCTGAATCTTCTTCCTGTAGCTGTTTTCAGATACCTGAAGCTTCTAACACTCTTGCTGAGTCTTACTCAACTCTTCTTCCATTTTAGCATGAGACCTCTTCCTAAAACCGGTTGCATCAGAAATTTCTCCTTGATCTTCCTTGAGTTTGCAAGCTAAGTCGGCCCTTTCTTGATCTGCCCAATAGAGTTTCATCCCCGCCTCGCAGTCTTTTGCACGAAGCTGAATGTTCTCAACATGAACCTGGGTGAACATCTCGGTAGGAACCGTAAGATCTTAACCCTGGCTTTAACCCACTCCATGTAAGGAACCCTAGAAATAGGAACCTTCTTGCCCAAAGTAGTTCTATCCTTCCTGTGAATTCCCCTCCAAGAACTTGTCACTCTTTTCAACATCTCAGGATCACTTCCTCTAACAAAATACACTGATTCAGACACCTCTTCAACCTTTGGCGGTCCACCATTTCATATCCCAATTGTTGATAAGCAAGCACAGGGTTATAGTTGATACACCCCTTAGTTCCTATGAGGGGAACATTAGGGAAATATCCGCAGCTAGTGACAATACTTCGCACTTCCCCTATGTTATAATTCCACCGAATATCAAATGAAGTAAGGTTAATAAGCCTTGATGACCATATGAGAGAAAGCCTGGTATCCACAATGGGGCCACTCACTGGTAGATGCAACTTAAACCATTGATACAACATCGAATGGCATAAACTTACATTACCACCTTTTCCATGCCTGGAATGAATGGTGTAAAGAGTATCTACTAAGAGTGTCGGTATTGGGTTCTTGTTTCTAAAAACACAAATAGCCGCCAAATCCATAAAATTTCTCTTGCAAGGTAAGAGGACGATCCCGTATATCATGAGAGCAAACAAAGAACTGAAGTCACCCCAATTTCCTTTCTTTGCCCAATCTTCAGCTTTTTTTACTAAGAAATCCAAATAAAACCCTGTAGTACCCTCACTGGACTTCCAAATGTCTTTCACCTCTTTCCAACTCAAACGAAGAATTTCAGCAACAACTTCGAACTTTGGCTTTTTCGGCACTTGGACAAAAGGAACTTCATCGGACAAACTGATATTAAGCAGGTACACGTACTATTCTAGGGTGGGAACCAGTTGATAATCCTGAAAAGTAAAGCATTGTAACTCTTTGTCATAGAACTGGAAGAGAGTGATCAAAGCCATTGGGTCAACTGGAGTGTTAAGGACTAGTAACAGGTTGCCATAAGTTTTGTTGAAATTACTCAGAACATCACCCTTCAGATAAGAACTCAACCTCTTCAACTCGGACACATCAGTGGTAGGAATCTGATAAGAAAAAGTATGCCTAGTGGGCTCTTTAACACGAACTGAATCAAACTCAACTGGAGGGAGAAAAGCCATTTCTTGATGGAAAGAAGCCTCTTGAATGTCTCTGGAAAATGACATGCGCATGCTAGTTATTTTTTACATCATCATTTTTTTTAGAAATAAATATGCTATGATGCAATATGACAGGATCAAAGTTTCACGTTGGATCATGGTTGGACAATTACAGAACAACACCACCCAAGATCAAAAGAGAAACTCGAGGCTTCAAAAATTATCATGGGAACCTGAGTCACCTTCGCAACACAAAGTCACCAACATTACCTGTACCTGTAAGAAAAGTTTTCTTGCCCCTCTCACGGGTGTATTATAGGTCAAGGTAAGGTTAAAAGCCAAATCAGAGTATGAGAGCTTGAATGTCGGTATCATCATATGATAACACCTATCCGAACTACCTCCGAAGTCATGGGTCTCATGGTCAGGTCTACAAAGCATCCGCCTCATAGCCTCCATGGCCACTCTATTCCTAGTTCCTATGGAATTCACTCATAGCCTGGGTACGAGGCCTTTTACCTCATGGAACAACCCACCCATCAAGAAAATCCAGAAACCAAATAGTCCAGCCAAATCCAGTATGTAGAAAGTAAAGCGCACATAGGGTGCAATGCAAACAGATAAATATGCAAAACGGTAAAATAAACACCCAAAAAGAAAAAAAAAACAAGAGCTAGGATCGACTCCGGGATGGACCAGCAAAAGGTCAATCTATCCCCAGTGAAGTCGAAAACTAAAACTACACGGCCGAGACCTGTCATCTGGATGTTAATGAAACATCAATGAAGTCGCCACCGAACTTCTTTTATCCCCCCAAAAGGGAAAGGTAAACATCAATAAAACCTGAAAAGGGAGAAATCATGGTCTTTCGACCGAGAGATCGGGTATGGAAGTCTGTTACGCGAGGGGAAGGTGTTAGCACCCCACACGCCTGTAGTACTCTATGGTATCCACTCTTGTTGTCTAATCTAATGGGTGTGTTCAAATCCTATGTCTATGGCTTAAAACTGAAAAGGGAATGCATGCGAAAGAAAAAGAAAACAATGTAGGGAAAAATAAAAGTTGTGCTCGGTTGGGCTCTACCCCAATACCTACGTATCCCTTTTAAGGAATCAGAGCAGCCGTAGTTCGGCTTACATATTTTGGTTGGTTTGTGTTTTTTAGTTAAGACAACAAAAACAGTCAAGATGGCAAAACATCAAATAAAACAACAAATAAATGAGATGGTAAAACATTGACTAAATAATAAAAAAGTAACCTGTCAAAGATGGCGAAACATCAAATGATAAAACAATCACACCTAACAATGATATTGAGAATCAAAGTAGGATAGCAAACATGTGCGATGACGAAACATCGACTTCAAACAAATGTGCGATGGCGAAACATCGGCTAAAATATAACAAAGTCATGGCAAAGATGGCGAGACATCAATAAAATGGATGACAAAACATCACACCTAACAATGATATTGAGAATCAAAGTAGAATAACAAACATTTGAGATGGTGAAACATCGGCTTCAAGATAACAAGATATCATGGCAAAGATGGTGAAACATCAATAAAACGGATGACAAAACATCACACCTAACAATGATATTGAGAATCAAAGTAGGATAACATACATGTGCGATGGCGAAACATCGTCTTCAAGATAACACAGATAAAGTGGCAAATATGGCAAAAAATCAATAAAACGGATGACAAAACATCACACCTAAAAATGATATTGAGAATCAAAGTAGGATAACAAACATGTGCAATGGCGAAACATCGGCTTCAAGATAACACAGATATCATGGAAAAGATGGAGAAACATCAATAAAACGGATGACAAAACATCACACCTAACAATGATATTGAGAATCAAAGTAGGATAACAAACATGTGCGATGGCGAAACATCGGCTTCAAGATAACAAGACAAAGTAAGATTGGTTTGTATCTTTTACTTTGAAGAAGAGTTTGGGTTTATTAGAAATGTCTTATGATTTTCCAAGAAACAAATATTTGTTTTAAGATGCAAAATGCAAAGAAAGGGAAAACAACTAAGGGAAACTAGCCAAGCATTATCCCTAGTGTTATCATACAATGATTGACCCTAAGGTGGAGGATAAAGGAAAGTCCTATCCTACGTTAGCATACATGGATTCCTACCTTAATCAGCATGTTAAAGAAATCTTAACAAAACTATCCTATAGGGAACATGCAATGAGAGCGAAGTCGTGATCTCAATTTCTAAATTGAGTGACTCATCGATAAACAAATTAAAGAGGAAAAACAATAAACATCCTATAGGGAACATGCAATGAGAGCGAAGTCGTGATCTCAATTTCTAAATTGAGTGCTCATCGATCAACAATTAAAGAAGGAAAATCAATAAACATCCTATAGGGAACATGCAATGAGAGCGAAGTCGTGATCTCAATATCTAAATTGAGTGACTCATCGATCAACAATCACAATACATGCATCAAATAAAAACCAGAGGGCCTCCTGACATATATCAGCAACAAAGGTCCCATCATGCAATCAGAGAATTATGCAAAGTGAAAATGGGAGAAAGGAAGTAGTACAATACCAAACAGATAATTATATGTAGCAATCAAGCAAGAATAAAAGAAACCAAGAGAAACTTCAAGCAAGCTGGCATCAGTAAACAAATTGAGTCAGGAATCTATCAAATATGAACAAATCCCAGGGGAAATGTATGGCATTTACAATCATATGTATATATATCTTGCATAAACCATCAAACATGCCAAGCACAAAACAATGCCGGTATAATAGATTGTGTTTCACAAATAAAGTGAAACACAAAAGAGCCTCAAGCCAAAAGTGGAAACTTTTTTTGAGTACCTCGCACATTCAACAACCAAGTTAGTATTCCATAAGGTGAAAAAAGTGAAAACAAACATGATGGCTTTTAGACATGATAAACAAGGAGAAACAAGCATATGCACATATTAGGTCAAAAAAAAGCAGGGGAATGTTGTTCTTTCCTATCACCATGTTGAATTGACAATTGAATGTCAATCAAGGATCATAAGAGCTTGAGAATAATATGAAAAAAGACCATGAAAGTCAGTAACAAACACATTTCAATCGTGCACAATTGATTCAAACACAACTTCATGAATACAATAGAAGATAAAACCTACATAAGGCATTAGATGGTTCAAAATATTTAAACATGAGGCTTCTAAGTGAAATGGCTTGAGCTATCATGGACAAGTCAGAACCAATATGATCATTAGGTTCCCAATTTTAGGCCTCACTCAAGTTCATTGGCCATCAAACAAATTGCAACAAAACATACAAACATAATTGGGTACCTTCACTTCAAAATAAAACCAAAAAATAGAAACAAGGATCCATAATTCAAACCAAAAATATCTTAACATCTTGGAAGTGTTTAGAAGTCAGAATGCAAACCCTAAGTTCATTAGTGATTGAGGAAGAGGCCAAGTGAAATTCAAAGTTCAAGACTAGTTGGAAAAACCACCAAACTAGACAAGTTTTCAAAATTATTTGTGGAAAAATGTCAAAACAAGTCAAGTATTTCAAGAAAAATGGTTTTCAAATTCCCAATACATTGATGAACCATGATCAAGACATGAAATCCAATGAAAGTCCAAGGCACTAGGGTTTTGAACATGAAACTTGCACCGTAAGTAACAAAAACCCTAGATTTTGACTTTTAATCCTAAATATTAATTAAATAGGAGCAAAACCCAATCAAATCAAACCAAGGTCATGCAAAATATCAAGAAACACTCAATGTCAGAAAATACATTTTTTTCATATTTTTTTGAATTAGGAAAAGTCAAGAAAGAAATTAATATTCAAACAATTATGCAAATAACAAATATTCACAAATCAAAATAGTATTTAAATCAAAAAGTCAGAAAAATGCCCCAAAAAAATTATATTCAAATATTAGGGCTAAAAAAACACATACATGAATTTTTGTATATTTTTTGAATTAAAGGAAAATATTAAAATAAATAAACAAACAATTAATAATTGAATTATTATTTAAGGGCAAAAAATGTAAACCATAACCAAAAATCACAAAAAAGGCAAAACAAAAATATGATCAGGTTCTATGATTAAAAATAGGATTACATAATTTTTTTTGGAATTTTTGAATTAATAGAAGTATTAAAAACAAAAACAAAAAATCAAATATTGTGGATAACCTTTTGAAATTAAATTTTTGATCAAAAATAAGAAAAATGATGAACCAAAGTCAGAATCAATTTTCACATTATTTTGTGGTTTTCAAATAATTTTTGTGGATTTTTTAGATTAATAGAGCTATTAAAATAAAAATAAACTTTGATCAATTAATTAATTAAACCTAACAATTTTTTAAACCAATCAAATTATTTTTAAAAAAAATCCAAAAAAATGTGACAAATACTAGAAAATAATATTGACCTATGGTATTTTTTTTGGAGTTTTTGAATGTGTTTTGATCAGAAAACAAAATTAAACAAAATGTCAAATAGAACAAAAATTCAAATAAACCAAAAATTTCAAATAGACCAATCATGACGTGCTACCACATCATCTTCAACCTCTAAACATTCAAAAAACACGCGCATATGTCAGGCTTAGGGCACACTTTCAGATCAGCATAGCTCACTCAATTTTGCATCATTTTTCATGAAATCAAAAGCAAATCAAAGCTAGCATTTCATACAACAAATTGCAATTGGAATCAAATCGAAACATCAACCACACTGCCTACAATCAGGCCATGAATATGAACAAAATCACTCTGAATCGCGAGTTTCAGAACATCCAATCATGCATAATTCATCAAATTAAACGCTATAAAGCTTTAGAATCATTCCATAGACTTCAAACAACATAATTATGAGCTTAAATCACACGAGGCATGGCTAGAAATCAGAATTCAAAGTTGAGAATTCATACCTTTGATAAAAAATGGATCTACTGTCTCCTTCACTACAATTGCAATCCAAGCCTCGATCTACAATCCTTATCACTTGGAGAAGAGAATGCAAGAAGAATTGGCCAAAACGCGCAAGGGAGATGGAAGAATCGAATAAAAATGCAGAGCAACAAGCTATGGAGTTTCTGACTTTGATTGATGAAATGAGGCACGAACCCTTCTCACTGAGGCTTGCTTCTCAATATATAGAGCATTAGGAGGAGGGTAGGATAGGTTTTTCACGCTGAAAGCCCTTGGAATTAAAGAAATTTGCTTTTGGCCAAAATCAAGTATGCACATGCAGCCTCTCAATCCCTCGTGCGTTGGCTTGCTTTTTGCATGCATTTTAACCCATTTGTTCTCAGGAAGAAATTAGCAACGAGATTAGGACTTAAATCCTTGCATTAAGCAAGTGTTGGTGATTAGGCAATTTTGAGCAAGTTTGTCATTTTTTCAGTGCAACATGTGCAATACCATATGGAGCACGTAATAGCAAGTGTGATGGGCATCAGCATGTCACAAATTACAAATGGGCTTGATTAGAAGCAAGAGGAATGGCTAAAACTTTAATTTGCAAGAAATGGCCATTTTGCATATTTGCCAAATTTCAATAAAATGCCCCAAACTTCCAAAACTCATAACTTGATCATACTTTTGAATTTTGGCACAAATGAACACAATTTGGAAAGGTATTGAAAATATATACAAACCTTTAGTTTAGAGGTTTTTCAAATTGATCCATTAAGGTTCTCAAAATTTGGCTTGAAATTCACTAATTTTGAAAAATGACCTATAATTTTGTAACTTCAAAAGACCATAACACTTGATTCCTTGCCAATTTGAACATGAGGCCAAAAGGAGGTGAAAGATCATTCTCTTAGTTTTCCAAGAACATTTCATTTGCATCTTCTTGATCAAGGATGAATAAAATATGAATTTTTGAAATTAAGTCCTTATTTTCAAAAATTAGAAACTTTTAGGGTTTCTTCAAGAACAAGTTTCAACCCAAACTTCAATCTCTTTAATCCAATGACCAAAATAGACTTGAAATATGAAAAGTACATCCTTGAATTGATGATTGGCCAAAAATTCCCTTGGTCAACCTTGACTTTGACTGATTTTGACCAAAATGACCATTTTGCCCCTCTGAATCAATTGATCCACTTCCCTTCAAAATTGACAATCAAAACTTCAAACATATGATCTTCCAAACATATAGAGGCCATGTGCAAAGTTTCACTTCAAAATTCTCAAGAAAACCTGATAAAAACTAAAACCCTAATTTTGGTCAACACATTAGGAGACTGATGAATTATCTTCAAAACTTCAAATCCTCTGGGTATTTTGACCAATTCCTTGTACAAAGACCTTTCAAATATCAAAGAAATGTTGTAGCTCCCTAAATCAAGTCTTGTACATTGGACAACAACCTTGCTCAAGCAAGCCTTAATTTGGCTGATGAATCCAAAGAGTGATTCCACTTGTGATCAAACACAAGCTCCAATCTTCTGGGGGTCCAAAGAGATGAATAAAGCATCTTGAGACATGCAAAAAACTTTTGAGCTTGAAAGATCCAAAGGTTTAGATAATAAGATTTTTCCTTGAGCAACTTGTTAATGCAAGCAACCTTCAAGTCTTGAGGAAAACTTGACAACCAAAGTACTTTGATCCTATCGCAATGTATGAATGCAATGCACTATGATGTTCATGATGAAACATAAGCCTAAATCAAGAGGGTAAATTTTGGGGTGCAACAAATAGGGGCTACTTTGGAAGGATCGATAAAACAAGGTCTGATTGGTCTACTACAAGAGTATGTCGGTGTCTTTGCTTGGTCTTATGAAGACATACCTAGGCTTGATACGAATATAGTTATACACCATTTGCCTCTCAAGGAAGATTATCCATCTGTTAAGAAAAAGATCCGAAGAACGCATCCAGATATGTCCATGAAAATTAAAGAAGAAGTTCATAAGCAATTCAGTGCAGGTTTCCTAAAGGCAATCAAGTATCCCCCGTGGGTTGCAAACATTGTGCCTGTGCCGAAAAAGGATGGAAAGGTACAAATGTGTGTTGATTATAGAGATTTAAACATAGCAAGTCCTAAAGATGATTTTTTTCTTCCCCGCTTTGACATTCTGGTTGACAACACCACTTATTCAAAGGTATTCTCCTTCATGGATGGTTTCTATGGGTACAACTAAATCAAAATGGCTCCAGAATATATGGAGAAAACTACTTTCATTACCCCTTGGGGCACCTTTTGCTACAAAGTTATGCCATTTGGTCTGAAAAATGTTAGCGCAACATATAAACATGCCATGGTGACTCTTTTCCATGACATGATTCACAAAGATATCAAGGTGTATGTTGATGGCATAATTGCAAAGTCCCAAAGTGAGGAGGAGCACTTGATACAACTGCAGAAACTGTTTGAAAGGCTAAGAAAATACCGATTGAGGTTGAACCCAAACAAATGCATCTTTGGGGCACGATATGGAAAACTTTTGGGTTTCATAGTAAGTCAACAAGGCATTGAGGTCGATCCTGCAAAAGTAAAAGAAACACAAGAGATTCCTGAGCCAAGAATAGAGAAAGAGGTCAGTGGGTTCCTAGGAAGATTATACTACATATTCATTTCTCACTTAACAACTACATGTGAATCAATCTTCAAGTTGTTACGGAAGGACCAAGCCATGGAACAGAATGATAATTGCCAACAAGCCTTTGATAGAATCAAGAAATATTTGCAAGAGCCTTCAATTCTCATACCTCCTGTACCAGGAAGGCCTTTGATTATGTACCTGACAGTCCTTGTCAATTCTCTGAGCAGTGTACTCGGTCAACATGACGAAATAGGAAGAAAATAGCGTGCAATTTACTATCTTAGTAAAAACTTCACTGACTGTGAATCAAGATATTCACTGCTTGAGAAGACGTATTGTGCACTTGTGTGGGCCTCCAAGCGCTTGAGGCAATACATGTTGACACAAACAACATTTTTTATATCTAAGATGGACTTGGTTAAGTACTTATTTGAAAAGCCAGCTTTAACAGGAAGATTTTCCCGTTGGAAAATGGTGTTAACAGAATATGACATCCAATATGTTATCCAGAAAGTAATTAAGGGTAGTGTATTATCAAATTATCTTGCCCACCAGCCAATGGATGATTATCAACCCATGAAATTTTACTTTCCAGATGAAGACATTATGGAAGTATCAAATACATAAGAAGGACCCAAATTAAGAGTGTGGTGGACGCTAGTGTTTGGTGGTGCCTCAAATGCTTTAGGACACGACATTGGAGCAAGCATTACTTCCTTTACATGTTTTCACCTTTGATTCATTGCAGGAATTCATTTCGACGCCACCAATATGTTGCACAATATGAAGCTTGCATCTTTAGATTGGGAGCAGTCATTGACTTAAAAATCAAGACTCTAGAAATATATGGAGATTCAGCCTTGGTAATCTGCTAAATCAACAGAGATTGGGAGACCCGTCACCCCAATTTGATCCCCTACATAGAACATGTCATGCAATTAATTACATACTTTGATGAAATCACCTTCAGCCATATCCAGCGAGAGGAGAATCAAATGGACAATGGATTGCCCATCTTGTCTTCCATGTTCAAAGTCAAATGGACCAATGAAGCACCTAACATCAGAATTGAATGTTTGGATAAACCATCTGACTGCCTTGAGTTGGAAATGACTGAAAATGACAAACCTTGATACTACGACATTCAAAGGTACCTTAAAACACAAGAATATCCATAAGGGGTTTCCATAACTGATAAAAAGACTTTATGGAAACTATCATCTAAATTCCTCCTCAGGAGAAAAATTATCTACAAAAGAAATTATAATTCAGTGTTGCTCAAATGCGTGGATAGACACGAAGCAGATAAGATCAAAGAAGAGGTACATGAGGGTTCCTTCGGAACACATTCCAGCGGTCACACCATGGCTAAGAAAATCCTGAGGGAAGGATATTATTGGACTACTATGGAAGTTAATTGCTTTTTTCATGCCAGCGCTTGCCACAAATATCATATTTATGCAGATAAAATGAGCGTGCCACGAGCACCTCTGAATGTCATGACATCTCCCTGGCCCTTTGATGTGTGGGGAATTGACATGATTGGCCGAATCGAGCCAACTGCTTCCAATGGTCACCGTTTCATCCTAGTTTCCATTTACTATTTTACATAGTGGGTAGAAGCTACTTCATACGCCAAAGTCACCAGACAAGTGGTTACCAGCTTCATCAAAAATCAAATCATTTGCCGCTATGGAATTCCCGACAGGATCATTACTGATAACGGATCCAACCTCAACAATAAGATGATAAAAGATTTGTGCCAGAATTTCAAAATCCAGAATCATAACTCTTCACCTTATCGGCCAAAAATGAATGGCACCGTTGAAGCCGCCAACAAAAATATCAAGAAAATCATGCAGAAGATGGTTGTGACATACAAAGATTGGCATGAGATGTTGCCTTTTACTCTTCATGGCTACCGAACTTCGCTTTGCACCTGTTGTACCCCAAAATTTTCCCTCCCATTTTTTACAAATATACTCCTAGAAGTCCTCAATTGCTCAAGTTGACTAAGGATTGACCAGACAAATCCTCCTCCAAAGACAATGAGCCTCAAACTAGGGTTTCACTCCTCATCAAGATGTTTGAGTTCCAAGGGTCCTAAATGATTTCCATTAGCCCAATATGTCTTCAAGATCATCCATGTCAAGTTTCATGCCTTGCACAAGAAGTTTGCTCAGTCAACTGCTCAGATGCCTGAAAATCAGTTGTGTTGGGTCAAAAGTCAACTGTGGCCCAAGTACAGTCAAACTTCAAGATTTTTGGTCAACATAAAAATTTTGAAATAACATCCATCATTTTATCAAGGGTTGTTCATGATTCCTCAAGGAATGCCCCAAATTCATCAAAACTCAAAAGTTGCTAAATTAGGGTTTCTATAGGAAAAGTCAACCAAACTTTGACCAAGAATAACTTTCTCATACTTTATCATAAATTTCTCATCCAAGGCTCATTTTGAAGAGAATCCAATTCCCTACAACTCGTCTTCAGCCCTCAAGTTCAAAAAATGCAGTCATGAAAAGATATAAATTTAGACATTATAGGTCATTTTAAAAAGTCAACAAAAACACCTTTTGGGTCAAAACTTCTTACATGAACATGGAAGACCCAATTGAGATGAAACAAAAGGGTTGTTTATAGGACATCCTAAGCTTTCTAAAAAGTCCAAGAACACCCTCTTAGGGTCAAAATTGAAGGATATATGTATTGTCAAAGTTGGCCATTTTTGGAAATTTGCCCAAAGTCAACAATGCTCAAAATTGCATTTTTTTTCCACATTGGCCCTTTTTTTCAAGATTTAATCTCAGTCCTAGCATGGTCCACGACCTATGGGACCCTCCATGCCTTTTATTTTTTTCATTTAATTCATTTTGATTTTTATTCATTTAAATTCAAATTAAATCAAATTAAATCAAAATAAATCAAACTTATGGAATGAGATTTGTTTTGCATTGAATTATAGATCATGCAAGCTGTATAACCTCAAGCAAAATCGTGCAAGCTCTAAAACAAGAAGAAATATCCAATTTTGGAAAGATTTGAATCAAAAATTCAAGAAAATCAATCTCTTGATTCTTTCCAAGTTTTATTGACCTAATTGGATTCACTACTTATACAAAAGCTTGGTGAACCTTGGAGAAGGAGAATTCACGCGCAACTTTCCCCTAGAGCAAAAACAAAACTCAATTTTTTGTCAAAAAAGTGGAGGTCATATTTTTGTCCAGAAGGAGATTCAAATCATCCTGAGACTTGCAATCCATTTCTAGAGGTACTCTGAAGCAATTGGATCATCCCCACGCGTTAAAGCACACAGAAACGCCCCATACAGAACCATGGTTTGCCCTTAATTTTTGAATTTGATTTTGAACATATGTGCATGATAAATGAATTCTAACTACACATTCATGTTTGTCTAGTCATTTAGAACATACTGGTATAATTAATTGTTTGTTTTGGTACATGTACGAGTAACTGTCATTATTAGGGTTCAGAGCTTCATTTTAGGGTTTCTTGTTACAGGTTAGATAAGGCCCAATCAAGGGTTAATTCGTGTTCAAGAAATGACAAGCGATCGATCTATGGCCTTATTTGAGATTTATATTGCTTGTATTGAATTTTTGAAAACGCAGGGGTTATAGCTATAGAAGTTGTCTGTAGGTAAAAGCCTTGTGCCTAAAACGACAGTCATGTGAAGAAGATGACTAGGTGGCAGCCTATCACTGGCCAGTTTGAATCTGGCGCACATTTTTTTATTTCCAAATATTAATCTTGTTTTCATATATAATACTATCATGTTGTTATTTGTGCAAATAAGCGCTCCAGCGCAAATCGAAAAGGACAAGGTATTTGAGAGGGAGGACATGGGTTCGATCCCAGGTCTCAATATTTTCTTGTTTTCCAAATTGTTTATTGCATATTCCATGCGCCTCACAACCAAGCTCCTACCATGCACCTCAAGATCTCACGCCTTGGATCATCACATGGCCCAAATCTAACATACCACAGGCGTAGTACATGGTGAACCCTCCAAAGGCTAATGGCACTGGATCAGGCACAGCCTTGGGCCACCAGCAAGTTGGGCCTGAAGATTCAGCATGCACCTCCCAAAACTATTTTCACACGAGGCCCAATCTAATTCTTTTTTTTATTTCTTTTGTTTGTTTTAATTATTTTTTTAAATTGTTTTAAAAATCATTTTTTCAACTAAATCAAAATTCCTAAAAACACAAAAGATATTAGAATTAGGTTTTTTATAAAAATATTTAATTGCATTAATTAATTAGATTAAGTAGGATAATTTAAACTCTTTTTTTTTCACAATTAAAATTAATTAGAAGTTAGGTTAATTTGCAAAAAATTAATTATTTTTTCTCAAAAAAAATATATTTTTTATTAAATTAAATATCTTTGAATTTAATTTTAATTCCTAACTTTAATTTTGTCGCGCACATTTATTTCATTATTTTTTCCAATTGATGTAATTGCTCCGGTTTGTAATAGATTAATTAGGGTTTATTATTTCCACAAATTTACTTTCAGTCAATTCTTTATGTATCTGTCCAAAAGCCATGTAATAGCTAGGTTTAAATTTTTCGCATTTTACTTCCGTTATTATAAACTGTTAGATGATTGATAATAGGATTGTATGCAAAAGATCATAATTTAAAACAGTAGAAAACCCTAAATGTGCAAAGACTAAATTGACTGAAAAATAAACACTTGCACATGCTCACTCCTAGGGTTTGCCCCACTTCGGTTGCCTTCGGTAAATGGTCATGAAGTATAGGGAGTCTTAATGGTTGTCCTCTAGTCCCAAAAGATAAAAAATGACCCGTTCGAATGTTGCCTCGGAAAGATCTTTAGGACTTTTGGGTAATTACTAAAGTTTCCTAACCATTGCTTTAGTGATCGTAATTGTCCCTTTCGTCCCTTTCGATTGTCCCTTAAACTCCAACGATGGAGATACCTACTCCTTAATAGTAAGATAGTGTTGTCTAAAGGAAATAAGAAAATGAACAGACTTTTTCGAGTAGGTAGAAACTTTTAGGTACTTGCTCAAAATAACAAATTTTTTACACATACACTTTCAACCAAACTTTTCAAACTAAAGTTTTCAAAACATTTTATCACACCCTTGAGGACTGATACAAGGGATACCATAAAGTGAAACGCCGCACTAAGGCATATTTCAAAACTTTTTCAAACACACAAACATACGAAAGCAATTTCAAGAATGAGCAAGTACCTAAGAGCCCATGGAAAACCATGGGTAGAAAGGGTGCTAACACCTTCCCTTTCTATAATCTACCCCCCGTACTCAGAAATATCTCGAAAAAGGTTTTTCTGTTCTTTTTCCTTTCCCTTTATTGGATGAAATAAAATTTGGTGGCGACTCTTGCTTACCGCGACATTTGCGAACAAAAAAAAAACCACTAGTAACTAAAAAAACAGTCGGTTCTACCACCGTATCACAACACCTTAACTGGGGCAACCCCTTTTTCGCTTGTCTATAGGATGTAGGCTGTTTTACCAATAGAAGCAGAGGTACCTTCCCCAAGGGTTATAGGGGATGTCAAATTGAATGAAGAAGAATGGCTCCGAGCAAGGTTCAATCAATTGAACCTTATTGATAAGAAAAAATTGGTAGCCATTTTCCATGGCCAGATATATCAGAAGAGAATGAGGAAGGGTTTCGACAGGAAAGTACGGCCTTGAAAATTCCAAATTAGAGATCTCGTGTTGAAGAAAATCTTGCCTCTCAATATTACAGATACTAGTGGCAAATGGGAACCGAATTACAAAGGGCCATATGTTGTGAAGAAGGTCTTCTTAGAAGGATGTTTGCTACTCACTACTATGGATAGAGAAGATTTCGCATTCATAGTGAACATATACGCGGTTAAAAAATACTTCACATAAATGGACCCGCTAAGTCGACGGCTTATGCAAAAATGGGCATCTTGACGGATCATAAAAGGAAAGATACGGGAAAAAATTAGGGATAAAAATACAAAAAGAAAAATAATAACACCCTCTAAGTTGAAAACCTGTAAGGGCAACTTAGGCAAAAAATGGTATCTCGGTGGACTAAAAACCCCCGAAAGGGCAGTCTAGGCAAAAGTTAGGGATTTAAAAGCAAATGACTGTAATATGCGACTATTCTCTACAAACAAGAATTGACCACCATGAGGGCAGGAATTAATCAAGGCATCTTCTTCTGAAAGCAAAAGTGATAAGAGCTTAGAGGACATAGTGGTTATAGCAGAATCAGAACCTAGTGGAAATCAGACTTTTCTGTTGCCAATTTAGACATTTTCCCGTATTATCACCTCTTTTTTAGGTATTGTTTCCTCATGTAAAAAATGCCTATTTACAGGCTAAATTCAATAAATTTTCTCTTTATCTCATAACAAGTTGTGTTTTTCTTTTACTGCTTTAAATATTAAAACGTTTGATATGATTCTTAAAAGGCTATCCCATTGAGATTCACGAAAACCTTTTGAAAAAAAAATTGGAAATTACTTAGAAATTTTAAGGGAATGTATGTAGTCATGTACACCACACCAGGGTATAAGTGATGATTCATATATTTACAAAGGCCATCGCCCACTCATAAAACATATGTGTTCTACCTGTTGTACCCCAAAATTCTCCCTCTTCATTTTCAACTCTAATTGGTTAATACTTCATCATCATATTCATACATGCATTTCATTGGGTATATACCCATGGATTTAAGGAATTTTCTTTGTGAAAAGAATTGTGAAAATTGGTTGTCCGTTAAGCAGTACTGTGAAGTAGAACTTAGGGGTTTTTGCATTTAAATGCACTCCACACGTGTTCCAAGCTATTAAATAAACAAAAAATCAATTCATTTTCATATCAAGCTCTTATGCATTCCAACACGCTCTGAATTATGCAGAAAGTCAATTGTTTCATTTGATTTGAGACAGTGCAGACAAAAATTCAATATTGTACGTTCTTAGCTCAAAAATTCATGACTTGAGATCAGAAAATGGTTTGGGAATGACTCTTCAGTCATTAGAACCATCTTGAGGTCTTTTGTATTTCATATGTTCATGTCGAAGGCTAATTTTGTAAGGAAAATTTTCTAAAGCGCCAAATACCTGATTTTTCTTATATAGTGGATTTACCGTTTCACTGGTTTTCAGAAGCTTAAAAATTTGTAACTTCTGACTGGAAGATCATCTTTGAGTTCTTCTTGAAAATTTTTAACCATATTGTTATTTCTTTCAATATTCATGTTCAGCTCGGAAGCCAATTCATTGAGGAAGATCTCTGAATGTGCGAGTATTCAGAAGCTATACAGTGAAAACAGTGTGCTGAACCGTTGTTTTTCAGATGTTCAAAAATTCACAACTTTCGTCTGGATTTATGTTTTTGGATGGTTATTTGGGAGAAAAACCTGTCTTAATTTTATCTTCGATTCATATGTTCGGGTCAGAGGTTAATTCTTTGCATAAGATTTCCGAAAGTGTGAATTACCAGAAAAAATTGCACTCCAAATTGTTTTTCTACCGGACTGTTTCTCGATATTGTAAAAATTGCAAATCTCTAGATTTTTACTTTATCTGGAGAATTCTTGAAGCGTGAGATCACAAATTTTATCAGCTACAACTTTTCTTCAAGTCCCGTTTTTAGATTGTGCTCCTAAGGTTTCATTTTTTGGCTCGCATCTGAAAGTGCGCATGGAAATAAGCTGAAATTTTCAATACGGTAAAATAAGTCCATTGTTTCTCGCCATTTGACAAATTATTACTTTCTCAATTTTTATCGTATCAGGGTGATTCTTTCAGCATGATGTCGCAAATATTGTCCCTGGCGATTTTGTTTCAGTTTGCGCGTCAGGATTCTACATCGAACATCACATGCTTGTGGTTTATTCGCGTGTTGTACACAAAATAAGCTGTAAAATTATCCACTGAAAATTTACACTGCATTTCTCACCGTTCAGGACAAGGTAACTTGCTAAATTTTTATTTTATTGATACGATTTTTTCGGTGCTGTGTCACTAATTTTTTCATCGACGTCTTTGTTTCAAGTCGCGCGTCAAGATTTTGCACCAATTTTTATGAGCTTGTGATTCGATATCACTCTATTCACAAAATAAGTTGAAAGTTCAAGTTTGGAGCCAAGACTATATATTTCAAATTTCAAATTTCAAACAACAACAACTCTCATATTTTAACATTTCACCAAATCAAATAAAAAAACTCTCTCACTTTTCTCTCAACTTACTTAAGAAGCTTCAAGAACAAATCATAAAAACTTCATCAATCTTCATCACTTCCACTCCAAATTTCTGCAAGCAACCACATGAACCGCCGCCCTCCTCTGCGCCTTCTGACTCGCAAACCTCTGGCCGCTTCCCCTCCTCCATTGCGCAAGTTTTTAGGCCGAAGCCCCCTCCGTCATCATCGCGCGCCTCTCCACGGTCTACTCCGTCATCCGCGCGTGTTCCGACGACATCTCCTCCTTTCGATCATTATTTTTCCGGGCAACATCATCTTCATCTTCTCTGATTCAATTTTCCGGTAAATCTCTTGAATCCTAATTGAATTAAGTGCTTATCTTGATAATTGATTTTAGGTATAATGTTTAATTGATTTCTTGATTTGAATTTTAATTAGATCTTGATATTGAAGTTTAATTGATATTAATGATGATGAATAAATATGGATTAGGATAGATCTATGTTGAATTGTTGATAATTGTATGGATTTGATAATTATTGCGCGTCGAGTAATTTTTGTTCATGATGTTTAAGTGGATTTGCGCGTCGATTTTATTTCTGATAGGATTTTGTTGGAAAATAATGTCGAGTTCATGAGTTGATATAGTTTTGAGTTGAATTAAATAGTGATTCATTTTCTTCTGACATCAAAATGTTTGATTCAATTAATTGTGGCAACTCATGAATTATGTTGTTTGTGATCGGAAACTATTGTTTCGATGTGAATTAATCGTTTGAAACTTGTTTACAATTTCTTAGCAATAATACTTGAACCGATAAGTGTATTTGTTGTGTCCGTTTGGAATCTGTTGTACCCCAAAATTTCCCCTCCCATATTTCTCAACACATGGCAAGTGAGGTCCCCAAATTGTTCAAGGAAAGTCAAGAGTTGACCAGACAAACTCTCTCTTAAGGCAGTCTACCTCAAATTAGGGTTTTATTTTTCATCAGGATATATGAACCACAAAGGACTCAAATGCTCACCATTGTCCTAATATGTTCTCAAGGTCATACATGTCAAGTTTCAAGCCTTGCAGAAGAAGTTTGTCAGTCAATTGCTCAAAGGCCTGAAAATCGACTGTGTTAGGTCAAAAGTCAATTGTGGCCCACATACAGTCAAACTTCAAGAATTTTGGTCAACATCCTCATTTTTGAAGTATCATTCATCATTTGATCAAGGTTTGATCATGATTCATCAAGGATTTCTCACAATTAATCAAAACCCAAAAGTTGCTAAATTAGGGTTTTGTAGGAAAAGTCAACTCAACTTTGACCAAGCATAACTTTCTCATACTTTATCAGAAATGACCCATCCAAAGCTCATTTTGAAGATAATGCAATTCCCTACAATTAATATTCATCTCCCAAGTTCAAAATATGCACTCACAAAAATATATGAATTGGGACATTATAGGTCATTTTGAAAAGTCAACAAAAACACATTTTGGGTCAAAGTTTCATACATAAGCATGGAAGATCCAATTGAGATGATACCAAAATGGTTGTTTATAGGACATCATAAGATTTCTAAAAAGTCCAAGAACACCTCTCTAGGGTCAAAATTGAGAGAGTTATGCATTGGCCAAGTTGACCTTTTTTGTAAAATTGCCAAAAGTCAAATATGCTCAAATTTGCATCTTTTTCTAAATGGGCCCAACTTTTTATGATTGCATCTCATTCCCAACATAGTCCACGACCTATGGGACCCTCCATGCTTTATTTATTCATTTATTTAATTTACTTTGATTTTTATTCATTTAAAATTCAAATAAAATCAAATAAATCCTAATAAATCATATATTATATTTTAGGGATGATTTTTGCATTGAAAGAGGATCTCATATGCTGTCAATTGAAGATCAACTCATGCAAGGTCAATTTGGTTGGAAAAAGATTGGATTGAGAAAAATTGGAAAGGAATCATATGCTATGAAAGATTAAATCAAATCCCCATGATGAGTAAGATTGAGGTCGCTTTTGTTGACCTAATAGTTTGTATTACATATACAGAAGGAGACCAAGGCATAAGGAGGTTGGAAGTTGTCATGCAGAGGTGAAACAAAACTCAAAAATATTTCAAGAAAAGTGGTGATTCAATTTCCACATTAGAGGCCAATTCATACCATTCTCACGACACCAACAGGTTCTTGGACATCTCCAGAAGGAATTCCAACCATTTGCAAGCTCTCTCACGCTTGGAATTGTAAGATATAGGTATCACGACTTGCTTCCAAATTCAAATTCGGTTTCATTGATTTACTCATCCTATGCATACTTTGATTGTATATTCGTGATTATCTTTAAGTTTGCAAATGATTTGTACCATTTAATTGCATTTCTAACGCCTGTACAGGATGTTACCATAGCTAGGTTTTTTGTTCTTGATTAGGGCTTTGCAGGATAGGCAAAATTGGGCGTTGATTCTGGTACCATGAAATGAGTTGATTGGTACCAGCCATGGCCATTTATCTTGAGCACACACGATTTTTGAAATACACGGGGATATACCTACAGTAAGTGTCTGTAGGTAACCGTTTTCCACATAAAACGACAGTTTGAGAGGAAGATGATGATGCGTGTCATCCCCTGGTTGGGTGATTTGAATTTGGCGCGTTTTGAATTTCAGCATTTTGTTTTTATTATATTATAATTGATTTCCATTGTATATACAAATGAAACAATTGGCTCAGTTGGTAAGCATGCATGGGGAAAGCGCAGAGGACATGGGTTCGATTCCCAGGTCCCAACCTTTATTTCTCATTTTTCTTCAATAGGTGATCCAGCACATAGCAAGTCAGGAAGTTCACCATACACCATCAAGATCTGGCCATCCAATTCATCAACGCCTCAGATCAACATACCACCATTGGAGGACCACCATGTGCCTCAAGTCACAAGCAATACTGGATCATGCAAAGTCAAATGGGCTTGGATTCTTTTGGGCTCAGAATTCCACAACACACCTCCTATAATTACTATTACAGGCCCATATCTCTTTCTTTTTCTTTTAATTTTCTTTTGAATCTTTCATTAATTATTTTTATTTTCTTTAATTCACAAATTAATTTATTTTTCACAAAATACCATAAAATCAATAATTCATTAAATTAGGATTAGTTTTTTTTATCAAATTTAATTTAGGAAATTATAATTTGTTTTCAAAAATAAAAACAAATAGAAATTAGGTTAAACTTTTCCTTTAATTTTATTTTGCTATTTTTTCTCAAATAAATAAAAAATTCCAAAAATAGGCTTTTAGACAAATTAATTCATTTTTCTTAATTTAAAATTAATTAGAACTTAGGATTTTCTTTTAATTTAACTATTTCATTATTTACTTAAAACATGACGAAAAACTTTTTTTTAATCAATCGTCAATAGGTTTAGTCAGGGGTCAAAACCCTAATCGTCTCGCATTTAGTTCGCCGCGCACTTATTATTTATTTTGACAATATTTTTGTAACTTTTCATGGTTTGTATTAGTTTAACTTAGGGTTTTATTTACCATTTTAATTCCCGGGTTTTTGGATATGTAATTAATCCCCCTCCCCGAAGCCTTGTAATAGCATAGATTTACTTTCTCGCATCTTAATTTCTGTAAATATTTAACTGTCTAGATGTATGTTAATTGGATTGTATGGCAAGAATGCATGACAAATTAATCCAGTTAGAAAACCCTAATGTGCAAAGATTAAATGATTGAAAACAGATCACTCACACATATCACTCTTAGGGTATACTCCCACTTCGGTTGCTTTCGGTAAACGGTCATTAAGTATAGGGTGTCTTAGTGGTTGCTCTCCTGTCAAACAAATATCAAATGTCCCATTCGAATGTTGCCTCAGAAATGTTACCTCGGAAATGTTGCCTCGGAAATGTTGCCTCGAATATGATCTTAAGACTCTAGGGTTATTACTAAGATGTCCTAATATTGATTCAGCGATTGTACGTCCCTTTTGAATTGATCCTTACAACTCCAACGACGGTGCTACCTACTCCTTAATAGTAGGATAGCACTGTCTAAAGGAAATGAGAACGAATAATATTTTTTCGAGTAGGTAGAATCTTAAGTGCTTGCTCAATAAAAACTTTTCACACAAACACTTTTCAAAACAAATTTTCAAAACAACTTCGTCACATCCTTGAGGACTGATACAAGGGTTATCCCGAAGTAAAAACATTTTCAAGACAAACACACACAAGCAATTTTAAAAAGATGAGCAAGTACCTAAGAGCCCATGGAAAACCATGGATAGAAAGGGTGCTAGCATCTTCTCTTACTATAATCTACCCCCCGTACTCAGAAATCTAGAAAAAATGTTTTTTCTGTTCTTTTTCCTTTTCCATGATTGGATAAAATAAAAGTCGGTGGCGAATCTTGCTTACTGCGACATTTTGCAAACACAAAACGCAAAACGCAAACCAGTAAAAACAGTCGGTTCTGCCACCCTATCACATAACTGGCGACTCTGTTGGGGATTTATAAGTTGGGTATACCTTAGGATCTAGGTCATCATAATTGCTTCTCTTGATTGCTTTGATTGCTTTACTTTTAAGGGTTTTGTTTGGGAGTTACTATAGACCCTAACCCGGATCTGGGGACACCTTTTAGGTAAGTAGCAATATACTGTGAGGGAACTGTACGGCGTAGACCGATACAGTTGAAGCAATAGCTACGTTGATGTAGCACATTGGTTGGTAACGGTATCCCTTGTGGAGAAACGAGGAGAATACGGGGCCGCTGCATGGTGTCGTTAAGCATCAATTGACCTTAGAATCTTTAATCGACCAACTCGGCCATTAGAAAGTAGTGAGATATCCGGCCTCAGTGTAAAGCTGGGAACTGGTTGATACTCGATGCTACACTCATTGAGACCATACTCTCGAGATAGTTCCGGCCGCAAGAAAAGATTGCGTGAGCTGAAACCATGACCGATGGAGGATGGTCAGTGATATTGAGATCCTCTAGAATCCGGTTACTTTTTCTAGGACAGGTTGAAACCAACTTAACTTCAAGAGGGTACTGCCTTTGACCTCATGCAAGCCTTAAACCTAAGGGCTTTGTGTGATTTCACTGTGTTTGCGATATCTATGTTTGCTATACCTGTGGTTTACCATGACATCATGCATCATAACATGGCATTCATACTTCATTATACTAACCATTTCAAAGACCAAGGGAATTTATCTTTGTTCTGTTTTGCAGATTATGGCTTCTGTGCGCAGAAATACCATCCGAGTCAACTTCGTGCAAATACCTGCCCAACTTAAGGAGCTAGCCTCAAGAATTTATGAGACTTCTATGTTCATTAAGAGACACAGTCAACTTCTCAGCCTGGTCACTTCAAATCTTGATGAGCAGATGATGAGTGTACTTTTCCAGTTCTTCGATCCTGTGCATCATTGCTTCACCTTTCCAGATTACCAGGTGGTTCCCACCTTAGAAGAGTTCTCTCACCTATTGGGCATATCCATTCTTGAACAGGTACCCTTCACAGGTATGGAAGAAGTTCCTATACTAGAAGACATTTCCTCAGCTCTGCATTTGAAACGGGCTGATGTAGTATCCAATTGGGAAACACGAAGCGGGGTCGAAGGTTTTCTAGCCAAATTCCTGATAGACCAGGCTCAACTATTTTGGGATAATTTGGATTTTGAAGATTTTGAAGATATCTTGGCTCTCCTTATCTATGGTTTGGTTCTCTTCCCGAATCCGGATTCCTTTGTAAATGTGAATGTTGTCAAGATTTTCCTTTCTCGCAATCCTGTGCCTACCCTACTGGGTGATATCTTGCATGCCCTCTATACTCGTACCGTGAGGAGAAGAGGGACTCTTATGTGTTGCATGTCACTGTTGTCGAGGTGGTTTATTTCTCACCTCCCTAAGTCTGTGCTGAAGAGCGAAGAAGGTTTGGGTTGGTCCTACAGAATAATGTCACTTGCTCATACAGATATTCTTTGGTGATCCCGAGCTATGGAAGACATTATTGTTATTGACCATTGTAGGGGATACCCTAATGTCCCGCTGCTTGGAATCAGAGGGGGTATAACTCACAATCCTTGTCTAGCTTTGCGATAATTTGGTCGTGCTCGGAGAGATGGTCCCCATGAGTTACTTCTTGAGGACATTGTATTTGACTATAAGGAGGACGTTAAGGAGCATCTCCAGAGGTTTATACGAGCTTGGGGCATGGTGAACACATCTGATCCCCAAGAATTGAGACCAAATACTTCCCTTCCTATGCAGCCTTATCTCCAATGGGTCCGAGCTCGTGCCCAGAAGCTTGGGATGTCCTATGAGTCTGTATTACCAGTGATTGTGGAGCCCATTAATGAAGAAGGCATTCCTTACACGGTTATCTATCATTACATTCCCACCGATCCTGGGGAGTTGCAGAGGTCTTGGATTCAGCTGAGGAATGAGCGGGATACTTACCGGGAAAAGTACCATGAACAAGAAAGGAGGATTTTAAAGCTCACCAGGAAGCTCGAGGAGGAAAAAGTGATCAATGACTACATCAGCACAAAGAGGAAGCGACCATGGGACTTTTGATTTTGATTTTTCTAGTTTTAGATTTTGTTTTATTTACTTCTTTGTAACTCCTTAAAGGCATTGTTGAACCTTTCAAAGTTAAGCTAATAAAGTTTTGTTTATTTTTGGTTTACAAATTTAAATCTCCCAAAGTCTTTGAAATCATCACATGCGCATCCTATTATCATGCACATCATTACAGGTACTACTACAAGTTTCTCATCTTCTTCACTGTTTATTTTAGCAACAATGTCTTACGATCAAGCCATCAAAGATCTTCAGGCACAAAACGCCCAATTCCAACAGATGTTCATAAGTCTGGATAAAGGGAAGGAGGATTTGAAGACCCTTATTCTAAAAGAGAAGAAGAAGAAGAAGAAGAAGGTCGGGATTCTGAACATGGGTAGAAGATTCGGAGAAAGGTTGAGACAACCAGCTGATCTGACCTCCTCATCCAAGGATGGGGAGAACCAAGAGAGGGTAAGGGGCCCTAGTCCAACAGTTTCTAACAACGATACGGATTACGACGATGAGCAATATCCTTCTGCCGAGGATAGATACAAGCAACTAGAAGACCGTCTGAGTGTTATGGAGATTCAGAAAACCCCTGGTTTGGACTTCGGAGAGTTGGGACTGGTATCGGGAGTGGTCATCCCTCATAAGTTCAAAGCTCCAGTTTTTGCTAAATATGATGGAGTATCCTGCCCAAAACTCCATCTCTGCTTGTATGTCTGAAAGATCCAACCCCACACTACTGATAGAAATTTGTGGGTGCACTTATTTCAAGATAGTCCGTCAGGGACTCAGCTTGAATGGTTTTATTAGTTGGAAGGAGCCAGTGTCCGAAACTGGGAAGACCTTGTTGCTGCTTTTTACAAGCATTATCAGTATAACACCGACCTTGCTCCCACTCGTACTCAGGTCCAGGGTATGTTTATGGGTGCAAGTGAAGGTTTTAAGGACTATGCTCAAAAGTGGAGAGACTTGGATGGAAGAGTCCAACCCCCTTTGTCTGATTTGGAGTTGCTTGACATGTTTCTAGGGATGCTATCTGGTCCATTTTTCAATCACTTGATCGGCAGTTCGTCATCTGGGTTTACTGAGTTGATTTTGACTGGAGAGAGAGAGTAGAATCTGGCATTCGAAGTGGTAAAATACAGAAGGATGCTTCGTCAAGTGCAACAAAGAAGCCTTTCACCGGTAAGAAGGAAGCTAGTGCAGTCTACGGCCCGATGGGCCAAAGCAGACCTGAACACCGTCAAACAGTAAATGCTGTAGTGATATTGTTGTACCCCAAAATTTGCCCTCCCATATTCTTCAAGAATTGCAAAGAGCATGCTTCAAAATCTCCCCAAGGGTTGCACAGTTCAAGGGCCTCCTAACAGTCAAAAACTAGGGTTTTGGTTCTGGCAAAGAAATTGAAGTTTCCAAGGGTCCAATCAAGTCCCACATGCCTATAAACATGGTCAAGCATCCATATGCCAAGTTTCAAGACTTACAGCACAAAATTGCACAGTCAAAAACCCTAATTGCCCTACAGTCAACTGCAGGGGCAAAATGGTCATTTGACAATCAAAAGTTCTAATTTTTGGTCAACATCTCATTTTGAAGCCACAAACATCATTTTATCAATTCTTGATCATGATTCTCAAAGCATGGCTCAAAAAGTCTCAAGATGCAAAAGTTTCCATATTTGGACAGTTGAAAAAGTCAACTGTAACTTGACCAGGGCATAAATTCCACATGGTTTATCATAAAAATTCCATCCAAAGCTCATTTTGAAGATAAAGACATTTCCTACAACTCCTCTTCACACTTCAAGTCCAAGAAATGCTCTCACAAAAAGTTATCAATTTCAACATTATAGGTCATTTTCAAAAGTCAACAAAAAGGGACTTTAAGTCAAAGGCCATGATTTGAGATTGGTAAATCAAAATGACATGGGACCAAAGGCATTGGTTAAAGGACTTCAAGACCTTTCCAAAATATCCAAGAACATAATCAAAGCTTAAAAATTGAGCAAGATATGCCTTGTCAAAGTTGGGAAATTTTTGGGAATTTTGAAAAGTCAACTTTGCTTCAAATGCCTCAAAATTGCTAATGGGCCACATTTTCTTCCAAGATTCATCATCCAAAGGCTATGCACGACCATTTGGCCCAAAGGGGATTTATTTCATCATTTTTATTTATTTAGTTGAATTTTTAATTACAATTAATTCATTTAATTAAATAAAATATGGAAAAAATACTCAACCAATGCATTTGAATTCTTTTATGCAGTATTTGCTCTCCTTAAAGACTCAAGATTCGTGCACAACCCAAATTGGAAAGATTGGCCATGATTGGAATCAAAATCACATGAAAAAGATTTGAAAAAATATGCATGAAAATCAAATATTCCATACATCAATGCAAAGGGTTTTGGATCCAAATTTCAACCCTAATCCGTTCCCATACATATACTGATCAAAACGTAATGCACAAGAACCTGGAAGCTGCGCCCCATCTCAAGAACCAAGTTTGCACTTTTGTCAAAAAATCTGAAAACTGAAAACTGCCTTCTAGCACGATTCCAAGGAAAATAATCATACCATTAGCTTGCCAAGGCATCACTAAACCTGACTGAATCCTCTTCCACGTCCATAGCTTCAAGAATTGGTAGATAGAACTCAAAATTTCTCACACTTTATGCATAGTCGTGTTTCAATTTCTGGGCATTTTTCATACCATTTAATTGTTGTTTTACATTAATCTAATCATGCTGAAACTAACCATGCAATTTAATTGAGTTTTCGTGTTATGTATGTGAAGTTACCATTGAAGCTTGTTAGGGTTTCATGACTGTAAATTTGGGGCTTCTTTGTTCTGAAAAAATTGAGACACGAAACCCACGCCATTAGAACCAGAAGATCATGACCAATTGATTCCATACCTCGCGCCTAATTTATGAACCACGATGGCCTAATCGCTATTATTCTGTTCATCATTTAGTGGGGGTTTAAAACCCCCGCTATCTCTTTTTATTTTACAGGCAATTGAAGAAGAAGACAGACGTGTCTATGGTTTACAGGCGCATTTGAATTTCGCGCGAAATATCCCACTAACCCTTGTTTTACATTATATTGATTATTTGTCATATTATATACAAAGCGCGTTAACAGCTCAGTTGGCAGGCACATGGTTTGGTAAGCAACGGGACCTGGGTTCGATTCCCAGGTCCCCTCCTTTCTCCATATTATTTTTCTCTTCAGGTTTACGTGCAGCGTTCCTCTCAAAGGCCTACCATGCACTCTAAGCTCCAGCACGCCACTTGTCCCACAACGTCCATCCAGTGGCCAGGATTCAAGGTCTATGGTATGCATCAGTCAAACGCGCCACTCATGTCCCAGAAAAGTCAACTGAAGGCCTTAGAACATTGGGCCTAATTACTGGTCAAATACCTCCAAACTGGGGTCAACACCCCCCAAGGGTTTGCATTTCTTTTCTTTTTTCCTATTTTATTTTTATTTGTTTTAATTATTTATTTCCGTTTAATTCTTTAAATTAATATATTTTCATAAAACATAAAAAATAATAAAAATTCATAAAAGACAAAAACAAAAATATTTTATTTAGCGTTTTTTTGTAAAAAAATCTTATTAATTAATTTAATTTTAATTCTAGGTTTAATTTTAAACATTTCTCTTAATAAATTAAAAAATGTAGAATTAGGGTTTTATATTTTTTTCTTTTTTTTCTTTTTTCACCATATTAATTATTAATTATTTATTTTTGTAAATAAATCACCATGTAAGTAATTAGGTTAATTTTAGGTTCAATTTTAACATGTTTTTTTAATAAATTAAAAATAGTTAGAATTAGGTTTTAAATTTCATTAAATCTCATTAAAATCCATAAATACCAAAACTCTCAAAAATAATTTCCTTTCACGTTTAATTTAATTAATTTCGTAATTTTAATTCAATTTCTTTAAAAGGGTCAAACACCCTCGCATTCCCGACTTTAATTCTCTTCGCATTTTTATTTCTTTTTGTGAATATCCATGTAACTCTCCCAAAGCTATGTAATAGATTAATTAGGCATTTATATTTCTCGCACTTTATTTTATTTCCAAACGGGTCTTTGTTAATTTGGCGATGTATAGACCCGCGCCTTTGTAATAGCGTAGGACTTTTTAAATTTCGCACCTTTAACTGTTAACTATTGCATGAAAGAATGAATGTCAAAAATAAAAGCAACGCATAGATCACGAATACATGACAAGACAAAATATCTGAAAACGACACACAAATCACACACCACCCATAGGGTACGCCTCACTGTTGCCTTGCCCCTCAAACGGTGATCGTCGAGTAGAGGACGTTTTAGTAAGTCCTCATGTCCATGAACATGGCATGAGGGTAGCTTCTAAGGTGTCTTCCTATTGCTCCGGTGATCACCATGTCCCGAACCTTCGAATTGACCCGAACACCTCCAACGGTGGTGCTACCTACCTCTCAATGGTGGGATGGCACTACTTTAAGGACATTTACACAGACGAATTCCTTAGGGTAGGTAGACGACTCTAGATACTTGCTCTAATTTCAAAACAAATCAAAAAATACTTTTCACACCGACACCTTTTCAAAAAGCTTTCGAAAGCAACTTTTCAAACACTCTTGAGGACTGATACAAGAGTCGAACTGAAATTTTAAACGAAACTTTTTTAAACCCACAGTTGAAAAGCAAACAAACATTTTGAAAACACAAGTGAGCAAGTATCTAAGAGCCCATGGATAACCATGGATAGAAAGGGTGCTAACACCTTCCCTTTCTATAAATCTACCTCCCGAACCGAGAACTAATCTCAATAAGGAATTTTTCTGTGCTTTTGTCCTTTCCATTTGGAGAAAATAAAAGACGGTGGCGACTCTTGCTTACCGCGACATTTCACGAACCATCGTTAAACAGTCAGTTCCAGATCCACCGATCACAGAACTGGCGACTCTGCTGGGGACATTTACTTAAAGTGAGGTGTACCTTAGGATAGTTCATAACTGTGTTTTCAATTGTATTGACTTGTTTGCTTTAAAATTGTGGGTTGCATGGGAGTTACATAGATCCTAACCCGGATCTGGGGATACCCTGTTAGGTAGCATAAGCTGTGAGGGACCTGTCCGGCGTAGACCGACACGGGTGAAACAGTGGCTACGTTGGTGTGGCACCTTGGTCTGTACCGATATCCCTTGTGTTGCAACGAGGAGAATATGGGTCTTCTGAGGAGTCATTAAACACCAACAGACCTTAGAACCTTAAATGACACAACTTGGCCATTAGAACAGTAGTTGTATGCTACGCCCATTGAGGCTAAACTCTCGTGATGGTTCTGGCCGCAAGAAAAGATTGCGATGCTGGAGTTATGACCGATTGAGGATAGTCAATGATATTGGGATCCTCTAAGAACCCAGTTACTTTTGATAGGACAGGTATGAACCAACAAACTGAAAGAGGGTAATACCTAGACCTCATGCTGGCCTAAACTTTAAGGGTCTGTCTTGTGTGACTTGTGTGCCTTACCATGTTTGCCTTTGTATCTATTTATGGTGTGCTTTATCATAACATCATAACATCATGAGCATTGCATACATCCTGCATAAGGACTAACCCATTTCAAGGATCTCAAGGGTCTGTGATGCAGGTCATGATGAATCAAAATGCCTAGCAAGGGGCAAAGGGGATTTATTTTCCTCTACCAAGGTTGTCAGGGGCTATGACCCACTGGATATGGTGAGCCTTTGACCCTTGAAGAAGAACTCTCAACAACATGAAGTTCCTCCAATCGAGCTACCAGATTCAAATTCTAACAAATTTTCTTGTTTATCCCGCGAGGTCCTTGAAAACATTACATGCATGTCATACACATCATTGCATAACAGGTATCCTTGTTGCAGGTCACTTACCTTTCTCGCTGTTTATTTCAGCAATGGCTTCCCAACAAGATAACCAGGACCTTCTTGCTCAAGAGACTCGGTTCGGGGAAATCCTCCTGAATCTATCAAAGGGGCAGGAGGAGTTGAGAGCACTTCTCATGGGGACTTTGGTCAGGAACAGTGCTGAGGATGAGCGGCTGAAACACCTGCAAGCTGAGATGGATGCAATGAAAGCCCAGATGCTGGGGCAGGTGACTATCATCCAAGACTTAGCTCAAAGACAAGATGAGCTCGGGGTTCTCGTCAACCAACTGCTTCGGGGTAACCAACTGGGGCAAACATCTAAGGTCGAGGGGCCAGTCATCATTCAACCATCTGTGAGACAAGGAGATAAGGGGAGAGCTCCTCAAATGGCTTTTGGGTCACAAACTCAGCAGCAACTTCACCAGCTTCAGCCAGACAAGCCCAGGAGGCAATTCACCCAGCTCAACATGTCGCTGTTTCAAGCTTTACAACGCCTGTTGAGATTGAATCTGATCACATTAAAGGCTCATCCCCGGAACCCCAACACAGCATCTCCTGTCTATGATCCCAATAAAAGGTGTTCCTACCACTCTGCCAGTCCAGGACATGATACAAATGAGTGTTGGGCTCTAAAGAACAAGATCCAAGACCTGATTGATGAAGGAGCATTGGAGTTTACACAAGATGGTCAGGATGAGTTTTTCTACCATCCCTCCAAGGCTCACTATTTGAAGTAACAAGCCCTGAGATGAAAAAACTTTTGTTCATTAGGGTTTTCAAGTTGTAACTTTCTTTTGTTCAAATATTTATTCATGTTAAACGTTGTTATTTCATCAATGCATCGCATACGTCTGTTTTGAAGCAATATATTCGTATTCACTATATGCAAATTATTTTCATATTTTTTCTGATGATCAACGCTCGATTAATAATGCTAAGCCTTTTGAGGGAGGATGAAGAAAACGATACCACGATCCTTACAGTATGCTTTTGAACAGACCCCGCTGATGAGGTACAGGCATTGTTTCAATCCCTAAACACTGGAGTTATAAGGAAGATAATCCCTCGCCAACCCCTTTGAGCCAAAGAAGTAGGAGTTTTTCTTTTCGAAATTTAAAACCCTTAATCATAACCTGGGGCAGGGTAGTCTCTCAGTTGATCCAAGTGCATAACGAATGGCACCAAAGTGGTCCTTACAAAAGAAAAGACAGTGATGGTTCCGAACAATCATACAGACAGACAGTCATTACTTCTCAAAATAAAAACCCATTAAGTCAAAACCTATGAAGGAGACTCACAAAACTGGGGCATCCCGCTGACTGTAATTCCAAAAGAAACAGTTCAGGAAAAAAACAGGGATAATAAAATCAAAAAAAGAAGAAAGAGGTCCTACAAACCCTCAGCAAAAAAATGACTGCCTATTCAAAATAAATTGTCAGAATCTGAACCATCACTGGTATATCAAAGCAAAGACTCAAACAAGGTCTGGCGCACGATCAGCTGAGTTTAGGTTTAAAGAACATCACGAAGAATGGGTGGGTACAAATAATTTGAGCCTTTATCCTTTGTTTCTTAAACCGTGAACCAGGCCACGTTATAACCCTCAAAAGTCCTAGCTGAAGCATGGGTTAGTTCGAAAGCATACTGTTACGAAAGGTATCCTGACTCCTTAAGGCTTACGGTAAAATAACGAGTTGACATCGCAGTTTTAAAAAAAAAATTCACTTGTTTTTATGAAAAAATGCATTTTCAAAAAACTTCAAGACAGACATAAGCTTTGCATTTTTGATATAACATTGTTTGCATATGACTATTTGTTTGAACAGCAGGAAAATTCGCACGACGAAAGCCTAGTGAACAAAAGCAGTTCCAATCAAGGGGCATGGCATGATCATGGTCCATCATCTGGGGCAATCCAATCAAGATTCGGAGAATCTCTCAAAGGCCAAATAGCCTGGAGCAAATCTCCGCCTGAGTCACTTGGGGCATTCCAACAACGAATCTTGCCTGATCAAACGTCTTCTGGTGGCATGGCAAAACACTTCTAACAGGGGCAACTCCCTACATTCTGAGAGCGTGGACATAGTCGGAAAAAAAATACTACGCAAAATCAAAGACCCGCTAGGTTGACACACCTATGCAAAAACAAGGGCTTCCCGACGAACCAAAAGGGTTCGGGCAAAATGAGGGATGAAATGAAAAATTGTACACCCGGCAAGTCGAAAACCTGAAAAGGCGGCTTGGGCAAAAATGGGTATCCCGGTGGACTGAAAACCCGAAAGGACGGTCCAGGCAAAAGTTAGGGATCAAAGCGTACGACTATGTCCTATCATCTTGTCACCTGCCTACCAGAAAAAGGTTTGTCCATCAACAACTATCAGCACCTCACAGGTCTTCCTCTCCCACAGTAGAAACAGGGGCAATAAAGAGTTGTTCTGTCCTCCAAGGTATCAAGGTGGGTTCGGCTGAAGAACATAACCAGTACATCTTAAATCCTCAGAGAGTGAGTCGGCAAGTCAATGCACTCTCCCCAAGCAAAGCTATACTATCAGCCTTAGAGAAGTTAGGTATCCTCCAGCAGATCGCAACATTCCCTGGTAATATACAAGCATTCTTAACAAGCATCCCCGGCAGTCTTGACCTAAAGATTGTTCCCCGGCGGTATATCAAACATTCAATGGAGTCATTTCCCCGGTACAATTCAAATCTTCCCCCAGGAGAGTCCAATCTAGTTCCCCAGGAAAGTTGAAATCCATCTCCCCAAGCAGTAAGCTTATCCCCAGTAGAATCTGGAAGCTTCTCCCTCGAAGAGCACGAACGCGTCTCCCGACTTTATTCAAAGAATTATTTCCCTACCAGGATATAACTGGGTTATCCTCAGCCAAAAGCCACGAGAAGACTGTCCTCGGCGAAGTCTTCTTATCCCCAGCAAAGTTACCATCAACATTCCAGCAAAGTACCTCTCTCCCCACAGTGTATTGCTCCCCAGTAAGATCGCTAGAGTACTTTTCTCCCTGCAGGGTAATCCATTCGCCAAGTTTATTCCCCAACGGAGTTATCTTCTCCTACTGGTATTCGTGCAACTATCATCCCCAGTGGAAGCAACAAAGCATTGTTCTCCAGCATCAGCCCAGGAATGACTTCCCGGCACCCGTCAAGGATTTATTTTCCCGAGACGGAAAGACACATTCATAAACATCGCATTTCCATACATTATAGCATGCATAAACGCATCATACCTTACAATCTCATTTATGTTGAGAACATCATTGCTTGATCCATATCATGCATTGCATATGACTGACCTTAACCTTTCAGGAAAGATCCAGTTAAGTTCTCAGCTACATTTCAAGGCCTTCTCTGGTTCAGTCAGATCGACTCTAAGATCTCCCTGATTCTTATCCAGTTGAAGATTCAAAGACCTTGTCCGGTTCAGTTAAATCGACCCTAAGATTTTCCTGATTCTTATCCAGTCAAAGGCCTTCTCTGGTTCAGTCAGATCGACCCTAAGATCTCCCTGATTCTTACCCAGTTGAAGATTCCAAGACCTAGACCGGTTCAGTTAAATCGACCCTAAGATTTTCCTGTTTCCTATCCAGTCAAAGGCCTTCTCTGGTTCAGTCAGATCGACCCTAAGATCTCCCTGATTCTTATCCAGTTGAAGATTTCAAGACCTTGTCCGGTTCAGTTAAATCGACCCTAAGATTTTCCTGATTCTTATCCAGTCAAAGGCCTTCTCTGGTTCAGTCATATCGACCCTAAGATCTCCCTGTTTCTTATCCAGTTAAAGATTTCAAGACCTTGTCCGGTTCAGTTAAATCGACCCTAAGATTTTCCTGTTTCTTATCCAGTCAAAGGCCTTCTCTGGTTCAGTCAGATCGACCCTAAGATCTCCCTGTTTCTTATCCAGTTGAAGATTTCAAGACCTTGTCCGGTTCAGTTAAATCAAACCTAAGATTTTCCTGTTTCTTATCCAGTCAAAGGCCTTCTCTGGTTCAGTCAGATCGACCCTAAGATCTCCCTGTTTCTTATCCAGTTGAAGTTATTCCAAGACCTTGCTTGGTTCAGTTAAATCGACCCTAAGATTTTCCTATTTCTTATCCAGTCAAAGGCCTTCTCTGGTTCAGTCAGATCGACCCTAAGATCTCCCTGTTTCTTATCCAGTTGAAGATTTCAAGACCTAGACCGGTTCAGTTAAATCGACCCTAAGATTTTTCTGTTTCTTATCTAGTCAAAGGCCTTCTCTGGTTCAGTCAGATCGACCCTAAGATCTCCCTGTTTCTTATCCAGTTGAAGACATCTAAGATTCTCTCAGCGTTACTGTTGAGGTTGAAGTCGCCCAAGATTCTCTCAGCGTTACTGTTGAGGTTGAAGTCACCCAAGGTTCTCTCCCCACTACTGCGGAGGTGGTAATCATCCAAGGTTCTCTCAGCGTTACTGTTGAGGGAGTAATCGTTCAAGGTTCTCTCACCATCCCGTTGAGGTAGTAACCATCCCTGGTTCATTCATCACATTTGAAAAAAGAGGTTGGTGTTGTGTACCATCAAAGGAATTAGGACAGAACTGAACTCCGTCCAACGATAGGGTCCGTCATGATCCCTAAGCATGCACCTACTCAATAAAGGAACAACCAGCCTAGAACGGAAAGACCAGTAAGACAATTTACCCAGATAAATATGACACTGTCTCAAGTCTTGCCACATTTGTTGAGATCTAATCTGGTAACCTTACGAGAAGCTCCGAAGAATCCCAACACTGCCTCTCCCCGTTACAACCCAAACACCCGTTGTGCTTACCATTCAGAAAGTCCAGGTCATGTTACAAATGACTGCTGGGTTTTGAAACACAAGGTGCAATTCCTTCTCGAGGCAAAAGAAATCGAATTTGACGCTCCTGAGATCCCAAATGTTATCACCGCTCATATGCCCAAGCACGGTCGTGATGTTAATGTTGTTGAAGATGATGTGTTTGTTACTGTTGTTGATGAGCTTGTTACTCCTCTCCCGACCGTCAAGAGGAACCTGTTGAAGGCCTATTTATTTTCGGACTGTGGCGAAGGCTGCCACCTCTGTTTATCCCTACCGACTGGTTGTCATTTATTGAAAGCAGGTGTCCAGCGCCTAATGGATGACAAAGAGATTTTGTTTGAAAAGACTCTCATTCCAACCATTGCTTACAAGGATGTTTCAATAATAACCATTTCCGCCAATCCTCCCAGGGTCTCCACCAAAACACCCGTCAGGATTACATCTGTTCCGAAGGTGACTCCACTGATAATTACTATGCCAGGGCCAATCCCATAATCCTCAGATAAAACTGTCACCTAGAACTATGGGGGTGACGTCTACTACCACGGCATAAAGCAAGATTGGTTGGCTGATGAAGATTCGGTTTTTGAGAGGGCTGACCCCGACATCGACAACATTGTGGGAACAAGCAAAAAAAATAGAAGTGGAAGAGTATTCTCCCCTAAGATTGTTCCTCTGAAAACTTTTACCGGTCCTATAATCATCCATGCTTTTGTTCCTGTTGATACTACTACTACTGTTCTTGTGGTTACCCCTACTGACACCACTATCATCGAGTCGACCGAGACTCATGGCAAAGGCATTTTGGTTGAACCTGTACGGATGAAGGCGGGATCAGTATCTAACCCAGAGGCTTCCAAGAAAGAGATGGAAGAAATTTTGAAAATTATAAAGAGAAGCGACTAAAATGTAGTCGAACAGCTAGGGTAGACCCCCTCAAAGATTTCTATGCTAGCTTTACTGTTGTGCTCCGAAGCTCATACGAAGGCCTTGGTGAAATTTCTTAAAACTGCCCATGTGCCACAAGAAACCTCTGCTGACCAATACAAATATTATGTGGCCAGTTTAGCAGCTAATAACGGTTTGGGATTTTTTGATGTTGATCTTACACCTAGAGGGAGGAAACATAAATGAGGCGTTGCATGTCTCTGTCAAATGCAGGGGCACTACTTTGGCCCATGTCCTGGTAGATACTGGTTCGTCATTAAATGTGCTGCCTAAGAAGGCTCTAGATATACTAGACTATGAAGGTTTAACCTTAAAACCCAGCAACATAGTGGTAAGGGCCTTCGACGGTTTGAAGAGAATGGTGCATGGGGAGGTGGACATCCCCATTAAAGTTGGAACTCAGACCTTTGATTCAACTTTCTATGTAATGGATATTTGCCCTTCCTATTCCTGTTTATTGGGACGACCTTGGATTCATGACGCTGGTGTCGTTACCTCTACATTACATCAGATGTTGAAATACCCAACCAATGGAAAAATAATTACTGTCCACAGAGAGGAGGAATATATGGTCAGTCACCTGAACTCCTTAGATATGTGGAAATGGATGGTGAATTCATCGAAACTCCATGTCAGCATTTCGAGGAAGTCCCACAAACAGTTGTGGCAATCAAGATTGTTTCCCAAGTACCGAAGATTACCAGACCTCCACTGAAGATGGCCTCTCTGAAAGATGCCAAGGCAGTGGTCGAAGAAGGTGGGTGTACTATTTGGGGCCAACTCCCAGATTTTCCTTACAAGTCTGACAAGTTCGGTTCAGGTTTTACTTCAGGAGCCCAGAAAGCTGTTCGTTGTGCTCGTTACTAGGGACCACCTTTGCGGATCAGCAACCATGGAATCAACGCAGTGGAAGATAGTGATGACAGATGTGACCTGGAAGATTGGATTTTTCCAACTATCAACGGAGGATTCAACAACTGGGAAGCTAAAGAAGTTGTCCCTATTACTTTTATCCAACAGTAATTGTCTTTAAATTTTTATCGGACTTCTAATAATTAAAAAATTTAGACTTTTAAAACCTTGTGTCTTACCCGAGGCACAACGGTCCATTTGTAAGGGTTGTTACTTCATTTTCATATGTCATCAATGAATCAAGGACGTTTTTGCATAAAAATTTTACGCTCTTTGTTCTTCTTTTTCTACATTTTTATTCTTTCAAAGATAGCTATGCTCTTACACACACTCACATATCAAAATGCATATCCACATCCACTCAGGATCCCATGGGTAACGATTCTTCTATGGCCTTTTGTGACTTTGAAAATCTGATCTACCAAGCCAAAGACGAAGGTGAGGAATATTGTGAAGTGCCAGGGAAACTAGCCAGCTTACTGCAACAAGAAGAAAGGGCCTTACAGCCCCACCAAGAACCGGTTGACACAGTTAACTTAGGTACCGAAGAGGACAAGAAAGAAGTCAAGGAAGGTGCCAATCTGGAACCGAGTGTCAAGAAGCGCTTAACCCAGTTATTACATGACTATGTTGAGGTCTTTTCTTGGTCATACAAAGACATGCCAAGACTTGACGCTGATATCGTGGTCCATCGTCTACCGACAAAAGAAGACTGCCCTCCGGTAAAACAGAAAGTCTGTCGCATGCGACCAGACATGTCAGAGAAGATCAAGACTGAAGTCATGAAACAATTTAACGCATGATTCTTAGCCGTCACCTCCTATCCACAATGGGTCGCCAATGTTGTTCCAGTGCCTAAAAACGACGGTAAAGTACGCATGTGTGTGGATTACAGAGATTTGAATAGGGCAAGCCCTAAGGATGATTTCCCACTTCCCCATATCGATATTCTGGTTGACAATACCGCACAACATAAAGTGTTCTCATTTATGGATGGTTTCTCAGGCTATAATCAAATCAAAATGGCACCTGTGGACATGGAGAAAACGACCTTCGTCACACAGTGGGGCACGTTCTGTTACAAAGTTATTCCATTTGGGTTGAAAAACGCTGGGGAAACTTATCAGCGTGCCGTGGTAGCTCTATTTCAAGATATGATCCATCACGAAATAGAGGTCTACGTGGATGACATGATATCCAGATCTCAAACTGAAGAGGAACATCTAGACCATCTGCAGAAACTATTTGAAAGACTGAAGAAATACAAGCTAAGGCTGAACCCGAGTAAATGCACATTCGGAGTGAGGTCCGGTAAACTGCTAGGCTTCATCGTCAGTGGTAAAGGCATCGAAGTGGACCCTACAAAGGTAAAATCAATAAAAGAGATGCCTTCTCCTCGCACCGAGAAGGAAGTCAGAGGATATTTAGGACGGCTAAACTACATCTCCAGAATCGTTTCTCACCTAACCGCTACTTGTGAACCAATCTTCATATTACTGAAGAAAGATCAAGTAGTCAAATGGAATGATAAAAGCCAAGTTGCCTTCGAAAAGATCAAAGAAAACCTTCAAGAGCCTCCTATTTTGATGCCACCAGTTGAGGGAAGACCTTTGATCATGTATCTAACTGTCTTGAAAAATTCAATGGGGTGGGTGCTGGGGCAGCATGACGAGTCTGGCCGAAAAGAGCATGTTATTTATTACCTGAGCAAAAAGTTTACCGACTGTGAAACCAAATATTCACTACTCGAGAAAACTTGTTGCGCTCTGGCATGGGCTGCTCGCCGGCTAAGACAGTATATGTTGACCCATACTACCTTATTGATTTCCAAGATGGATCCAATTAAATACATATTCGAGAAGCCCGTCCTCTCTGGAAGAATAACAAGATGGAAGATGATCCTGACTGAATACGACATTCAGTACACTACCCAAAAAGCAATAAAGGGCAGTGTGCTAGCCGATCACCTTGCTCATCAGGCTATGGATGACTATCAGCCCATGAGATTCGAGTTCCCAGATGAAGACATCATGTTGGTAAACAATTTTAAAGAACTCAGACCATATGACAGACCAAACCAAGGATCCCGGTGGACCTTGGTTTTTGACAGAGCTTCCAACGCACTCGGCAATGGCATAGGTGTTGTGGTCATATCCCCTGAAGGATGTCATACTCCCTTCACTGCAAGACTTTGTTTCAACTGTACCAATAATATGGCGGAATATGAAGCGTGTATTATAGGTCTCAAAGTTGCCATAGATTTGGGAATTAAGTCCTTAAATTTATTTGGAGATTCAGCCTTAGTCATCAGTCAGATCAAAGGAGAATGGGACACAAAGCACCCTAATCTTATCCCCTGTAAAGAACATGTGTTGACATTAATCCCACATTTTGAGGAAATTACCTTTGAGCATTTTTCACGAGAGGAAAATCAACTAGAGAACATGCTAGCCACTATGTCATCCATGTTTAAACTCAAGTGGGGTAACGAGGCTCCCCATATCACCATTGAGCGGATGGATGAACCAGCTTACTATCACGAGATCGATACCAAAGAGATATTGGACAAGCCTTGGTTCCATGAAGTTAAGAGGTATCTCGAGGCCCAAGAGTATCTAGAGTGAGCTTCAGTCAATGATAAGAAGTTCTTGAGAATATTCTCTGCTAAATTCTTACTTAGTAATGGCATTCTCTACAAGCACAACCACGACTCTACTTTGCTTCGTTGCGTAGACAAGGTTGAGCCAGACAAGATCATGGTTGATCTACATGAAGGCACTTTTGGCACCCATTCTAGTGGGAATACAAGGGCTAAAAGATCCTACGGGAAGGGTATTACTAGTCTATCATGGAAGCAGATTGCCATCAGCATTCACGAACCTGTCACAAGTGTTAGATCTATGCTGACAAAGTACATGTGCCTCCAGTTCCTCTAAACGTCCTGACTGCTCCCTGGCTATTCGCGATGTGGGGCATCGACATGATTGGAGAAGTCAAACTTACAACTTCTAATGGACACTGCTTCATCTTGGTGTCCATTGACTACTTCACGAAGTGGGTTGAGGCAGCTTCTTTCGCTTATGTTACCAAGAACGTTGTGGCCCGATTCATCAAACATAATCTCATATATCGGTACGGCATCCCAGAGAGAATCATTACGGATAATGGTACCAATCTCAATAATAATATGATCACCGTACTATGCACGCAATTCAAGATCCAGCACCATAATTCTTCTCCTTACCGGCCAAAGATGAATGGTGTTATTGAAGCCGCAAATAAGAACATCAAGAAGACATACAAAAAATGACAGTGACCTACAAGGACTAGCATGAGATGTTACCATTTGGTCTCCATGGTTACCGTACCACGGCGCACACATCAACAGGGGTAACTCCCTTCTCCTTGGTATACGGCATGGAAGCTGTTCTACCAATTGAAGTCCAAATACCTTCTCTGAGAATCATAAAAGATGCAGGGTTGAATGAAGATGAATAGACTCAAGCTCGACTTGACTAGTTGAACTTGATTGATAAGAAGAGGCTTACGGATGTCTGTCATGGTCATATGTATCAAACACGTATGATCAAAGCTTTTAACGAGAAGGTTAGACGTCAAGTATATCAGGTTGGTGACTTGGTAATCAAGCGTATCATATTACCACAAGGTGATCCCAGGGGAAAATGGAATTCTACATACGAAGGACCATTTATGATCAAAAACATATTCTCTGGTGGAGCAATGATCTTAACCACTATGGATGGCGACGACCTTCTGCACCCTGTAAACGCAGACATAGTCAAAAGATACTACGCATGAATAAAGACCCTCTAGGTCGACTGGCCTAGGAAAAAATTAGATCATCCCGGCGAACCAAAAATGTTCGGGCAAAAATTAGGGATAAAACAAACAAAAAAATCTGTACACCCGGCAAGCTGAAAACCCGAAAGGGCAGCTTGGGAAAAAAAGGGTATCCCGGTGGACTGAAAACTCGAAAGGGAGGTCCAGTAAAAAGTTAGGGAATTAAAGCGTATGACTATGTCTCGTTGGATCACCTTACAGACAACCTTTACCATCGACTGACAAACTCAAACGGTTCTAATTAATCCAATCAGCTTCGGACAAAGCAGCAAGTGGACGAGACGCTCAGAGACATAAAGTCTATAGCAAAATGGGAACCCCATGGGATTATTTCACATAGCTATCTTTTCTTTGTATCAGTTTTTGTATTCTACGACGACATCTCTTACTAGAATGTTCGTCTCATTATACAAAAAATACTTATTCAAGTTAATACAAAGATATTCCTTTGAAAGTGCAAAACTATTTGTTTTTCTTTTATTTCTATGTTTTGTTTGCAAAAACGTCCAATGATCATTTTTGAACATATGCATTTGAACGTGATCACTGTTTACAAATGAGCAAAAAAGGGAACAGAAAATAGAAAGACAATCGCTAATGGTTTTAAGAAATAGGATAATATCTTTAGACTATTCCATAAAATCCCCCACAGATACTTTTCCAACAAGAGCAGAAATCAGGATATCCCACTACAAGATGGCTAACGTATCTCCAGTATGCATCCTAATGGTATCAAGTGCTCTCACATCCCCGACGGAACAAAACTTCTGGTTACTACTCCAAAGGTTCCCCAGTAAAAGTCATCCAGTTTCTAAGGATTCCCCAGCAGGATTTCATGAGATCCACAAGCAATGCACAACATTTCCCTTACACAACAGAGTTTATTTCTCTAACAAATGGAAACTCATCAACACTTCAACTTTAAAATATGAAGACTTACATTCCTCATTCCCAGTGGTACTCAGGGATTTATTTTCCCCGACTCCAGCAACACTGTGGCATAACAATTAACGTGTCTATACATTACATCCATACATCATAGCATTGACAACAAAAATGCATACAATGCGATCTCATTTATTTTGAGAAGCAACATTATACCATGCATTTCATACATCATGACATTGCATGCAACTAACATTTCATCTTTTCAGGAAAGATCAATCAACATAAAATTATCGTTAAACTTTCAACAAGTCAATTACAAATCAATTCCCAAGAAAGGACTAGTCAACCATCTACATAACAGATATTTCTTTCAGACCCCTACCAGTTCAGTTTAAATCTCTCAATGATTTATTCTGATTCTTTCCCGCAGACGTCTTATTTGGTTCAGATAAATCTCTCAATGATTTAATTTGATTCTTCTCCATATCCCTGCCAGTTCAGCTTAGATCTCCCAACGGTTTATTCTGATTATTTCCCGCAGACGTTTTCTCTGGTTCAGATAAATATCTCAATGATTTGTTCTGATTCTTCTCTAGATCCCTTCCGGTTCAGTTTAAATCTCTTAACGGTTTATTCTGATTCTTTCCCGCAGACGTCTTCTCTAGTTCAGATAAATCTCTCAATTATTTATTCTGATTCTTCTCCAAATCCCTGCTGGTTCAGATAAATCTCTCAACGATTTATTCTAATTCTTTCTTAGTAGACGCTTTCTTTGGTTCAGATAAATCTCTCAACAATTTATTTTGATTCTTCTCCAAATCCCTGCTGGTTCAGATGAATCTCCCAACAATTTGTTCTGATTCTTTCCTTATAAGCACTTTCTCTGTTTCAGATAAATCGCTCAAAGATCTACTCTGATTCTCTCCAGTTAAAGAATATGCAAAACCTGTTTTGGTTCAGTTTAAACCTCTCAACAGTTTATCCTGATACTTTCAAAAGGAACATTTCTGGTTCAGATAAATTGCTCCAGGATTTATTCTGATTCTTCCCAGTCAAACAACATATAAGACTTCTGCTAGTTTCAGATAAATCGCTCCAAAGATTTATTCTGATTCTTTTCTAGTTGAAATCAAGTTCAGACTTAGTCTATTTTTTGTCAACAGTCACCTTTGGATTGCATCTACAAGCCCATCTCCGGCAAATCTCCCCCATTCTTCCAAATGGAATCTATAAGCCCATTCACAATTCATCTTCGAGTGCAAATTTCTGGGCATTCTAGTGTTCAATCATCTTCCACCTTCAAGTCACGAATGGCGAATCCGCCAATCTAACTCTTCAGGTTTAAGAAGATTGAATAGGGGAATTTGTTGTACCCCAAAATTTTTCCTCTCATTTATCAAGTATTTTCTCACAAGATCTCATTTGGTTCAAGACTGCACTAGGGTTGATTAGCTCAAGACACCTCCTTAAGCATTAATGACTAAAATTAGGGTTTGAGATTGCAAAAGGATAATTAAAATTTTAATGCCTCATATGACTTTCATCTATAAATTTGGACCCTCTAGATTGCATATGTCAAGTTTCAAGTCTTGGATAACATTTTTGATCAGTCAATTGATCAGTTGACCTAAAAGTCAGTTGTATTAGGGAAAAAGTCAATTGTGGTCAATTTACAGTCAAACTCATAATTTTTTATCCATATCAATATTATGAACTCATATATGTAATTTGATCAAGTTTGGATCATAATTCCTCAAGAAATTTGATCAGATCATCAAAAGGGCAAAATGGTCAAAATTAGGGTTTTGACTGAGAAAAGGCAATTTCTGATTTTTGACTTAGAAAATGGTTGATTGGTTGGAAAAATGATCTCAAGGATTCAATTTCATCATTTTGACCTAATGGCATGACTCAAAACATCCCTCAAGATCAATTGATTAATAGTTGATTTTCAGTCAACTGATCAAAAGTCAACTGTATACTGAAAAGTCAAACTTTGACTTTTTGGTCAAAATCAAGTGTCAAAGATCACAATTCATCAAAACATATCAAAATATGAAACTTGTTCATCAAGAAATCAAAAATTCAAGATTTCATTTTGAAAAGTCAAAGTTTCCAAACTTAGAAATTTTTCTAAGTGTTGAAAACTTCATATTTTTTCACAACTTTGAGCCAATTTTTCACCATGATGCAAGATGATTCAAAGGAAACTTTCAACATGAAAGTTGTAGATCTAAATGAGATCTAAAAAATTTATTTACATAACTCTTCCTATAAATTCTTGTATTTCAAGTTATTAATCCATGAAATCATGGTCATGAATCTAAAACACTTAGTGAAATTTTGAGCATTTTGGTCAGGATTTTGACCTAACTTCTGGGCCAAGTTTCATATAGTTCCAATTGGAGTTTGCAAAAGTGATTCAAATGGGGGTTTTAGAGAACATTACAAGCTTTCCAAAATGTTCAAGAAATCCTTGAGATCATTTTTGAGCAAGGAGAATCGAAGGTCAGAAGTTAGGGTTTCAAGTTGTTTTACAAGGAAGAATTTGTGATGCACAATGGACCAAACCACATAGCCATGCTGCCTAATCTCACTTTGAAGGCTTCTGACTTACAAGTCACTCCTTAATTAAATGTTTACACAACATATGGAGCCATTGTCCAAGCATTTTAACCATTATCCAAGTTGCATTTCCATTTTTGGAAGAAAGGCACCATTGTTATTCTTGAAAAGTGGCTTTAATCACAAAGTCCACTCTCCTTGAGCATTGAACTTGTTCTTTCTGCACAAATAAACCTTATAAACCAAAAGAAAGCATGTCTAAGGTACTAACCACTCTATGAAGCCCTGTACTTTGCCTTGGAACAAGATGTTTCAACTTTGCTTCAAAAACAAGAAAGATGCTACAACTTGAGATTTTCAAATTCTGACTTGTTGTAGAACATAAAACCTCTTGCCTATAAATACATACACTATTTGCAAGATAATACACGCATTCTTAAGCCCTCAAACTCCCTAGAACTCATAATCACACACAAAAACTCCATTGTTGCGTAATCTGACCAAAAACTTAAAACTTACATCTCCCTCGTGCGTTTCCAAGCCTTTTGGTTCCTAAAGCTTCTAAACATCAAATACAAACCATCCAAAGTCCTTTTGTCTAACTGTAAAACCATCTTCACCCATTTCTAAGTTCAAAAACAGAGCATCACAGTTGGACTTCTTCAGACCATTCCAGTCACCTTCAGCTCAAGCCAGCCATTGCTTTAGCTTCCTAGAGGTCCAAGGAAGCTAACCTGATCATCACCATCACTTGAAACAAGCTCAAACTCATTTCACGATTTCCAGTTTTGAGGTTTTTCTCTTGAACTTCTATCTCATTATATAGGCATTGTTAGGCTTGCATTTGTGAAGATAGAATGTAGATATCATTGCCCTGAAACTATACATGTCCATAGATTTCATTTATGTTGCTTAAGCATGGAGAATTTTGAGTTTGAACTTGCTAAAACGTTTAGGTAAGAATTTGGTACTTTCATAAATTCATCCTTATCTTTGAATGTTAGCTTAAATTAGTTACACGGTTGGATTCGTGTTGGAAAAATGCACAAGTTTCATGTTTATTTTTTAAAATGGTTGAGGAATGAGCAAATTTGAAATCCTTTGGTTGGAGGTTGAAGATGAAGTACAGTCAGGGAAAAATATGTGTTATGTATTTATTGTTGTGCCAATGTTAACGGATGTATCACAACCCCAGTGGTTAAAGCGCGCGCATGTCACCCCTTAGACCTGGGTTCGAGCCCCAGCGTCCGTTTTACCATTTTTTCACCTTTTTTTGTTTGAACAGGTGGGGCCTCCAACTTGGGCCTCGTTATTTTTCTTTTACTAACTCCTGACTTGCTTCAGCACCCTCTGGACCAATTTGCATTGTTATTTTCTTTTTTCTTATTTTATTTTATTTCTTTTTCCTTTATTATTATTATTATTATTATTATTATTATTATTATTATTATTATTATTATTATTATTATTATTATTATTATTATTATTATTTTTATTGTTATTAATAAAAATCCAAAAAAATATTTTATTTATTATTTTTAAACTTATTTAGTTTATTTGTTTTATAAAACTAAAAAAACAAAAACATTTTCTTAATAAATTAATTTCTTTCTTAATAATTAATATTTAGGTTTAGTTTTAACTATTATATTATTTTCTTGTAATTAAAATTAATTTAGAACTTAGGTTTAATTTAATTAATTAATATTCATATTATTTTTATTAATTTAAAACCTTTTCATAAATAAAACCCTAAAAAATCTTTTTTTAGTTAATTTCTTTTCTTATTTAGTTTAAGTTAATTATATTTAATTTTCATTAATTATTTTTCTTAATTAGGTTTAGGTTAAAACCTTTTCATGAAAACCAAACAAAAATCATATTTCTTTTTCATTTGCATTTGTACACTTTTATTCAATTCTTGTGCATTTATTTAATATGGTTGTAATAGTTAATTAGATTTAATTTTCTTGCAAAATCCCCATTTGTAAATTTGTACACCCCCCTATTGATGTAATAGCTTAGTATTTTTATTTTCCTCAATTTAATGTTTTATATATAAATGCTAGTAAATTAGGGTTTATATGGAAAGATAAAATAAATGCTTAGAAAATCCTAATTCAAAGATAAAACAATGCATGTAAATCAACACACTTGCATACTTACACCCTTAGGGTAAATCCACTTTGTTGCCTTGTGAAAAATGGCCATGTTATACATGTGGGGTATCTTAGCAAAAGCAATAAAAAATTACAAGATCATAGTCCCTCGATGACGCTATCAATGTTGCCTTCTCAAAATGATCTTAGTCCCTTAAAGATAATTGTTAAGTGTGATACGGTGGCCAGAACCGGACTGTTTAAATGCTGGTTTGTGTTTTGCGTTTATTTTCGCAAAATGTCGCGGTAAGCAAGAGTCGCCACCGACTTTTATTTTATCCAACTGGAAAGGAAAAAAGCACAGAAGAATTCCTTTTTTCGAGATTTTGAGCACGGGGGGTAGATTATAGAAAGGGAAGGTATTAGCACCCTTTCTATTCGTGGTTTTCCACGGGCTCTTAGGTACTTGCTCATCATTTTCAAATTTACTTGTGCGTGTTTGATTTGAAAAAGTTTTTTTTTGTTTTACTTCGATTTAACCCTTGCTTCTATCTTCAAGAGTTTTATGAAGTTGTTTAGAAAACTTTGTTTGAAAAGAGTGTAAGTGTGGAAAATGTTTGTTTTGAGCAAGTACCTACTAGCATCTACCTACTCGAAAAAGAGAATGTTTCTGTTCTTATTTCCTTTAGACAGTGCTATCCCACTATTAGTGAGTAAGTAGCACCGTCGTTGGAGTTTTAAGGGTCAATTCGAAAGGGACGCACGATCACTAAAGCAATGTTAGGACGTCTTAGTAATAACCCTAATGTCTTAAGATCAATATTCGAGGCAACATATCTGAGGCAACTTTTCCGAACGGGACATTTGATCTTTTAGACAAGAGAGCGACCACTAAAATATCCTATAATTAATGACCGCTTACCGAAGGCAACCAAAGTCGGAGTATACCCTAGGAGTGCGCATGTGCGAGTGATTCAATTTCAAGTTATTATCTTTGCACATTTAGGGTTTGCTAACCATTTTAAAATTTACATACAGTCTTGTCATGCAACCCTAATATCATACATCTAACAGCTAATATTTTGCGGAAATTAAAATGCGGAAAATAAAGCTACGCTATTACAAGGCTTCGGGTATTAATTACATAGCCAAAAAACCCGCTAAAACGATAAATAAACGGAAAAAGTCCTAATTAACCTATTACATCCTGTGAGCAGTTACTTCAATATAAATAAAAATAAATAAATGCGCAACAAATAGAGAACGGAAGGAAGTTAGGGTTTTGACCCTGTCTAACCTAATTAAAAGAAAAATTATTTTTGTTGTTTTTGATTATTTTAAAAAAAGAATAAGGTTTTAAATTAAATACAAACCTAATTACTAAATAAATTAAATTAAGAAAAATATTAAATTTGACCTATTTTTGTGTTTTTGGGATTTTTAAGAAAAGAGAAATAAAAATTAAATTAGACAAAAACCCTAATTCTTCTAATTGATTTTAATTTATTTATGAAAAGAATTAAAGTTATCTAATAAATTAAATAAACTAATTAAATTAATTTTTGATTAAAAATAAAACCTAAATCTAATTTGGGTGAAAGTTATTTTTATGATTTTTTTTATAAAAAAGAATTAATTTTGTTTGTGTTAGTAAAAATAATTAAATGAATTAAATAAAAGAAATATAAAAGAAAAGAAAAAGAAAATGGGCCTGTTTGTGAGTAATTTGGAGGGGTGTGAATATAAATTCTAGGCCCAAACAATTCTGACCCACATTGACTTCCATGTTCCAGTGTTGTGCGTTGACCAAGATGTATGATGGTCCTTCATATGATGGCCTTCAGATCTGGCCTTCTAGAGATCCAATGGTGGAGCCTTGAGGTTACATGGTGGCCTTCATGGTGCGTGGGATATGGAATCTGTAAAGACAATTTAAGAAAAATTTCAAATGTTTGGAGGCAGGGGTCGAACCCCTGACCTCATGCCATCTAATGCCTTAGCGCCTCCTTGGCCACCACTGGGCCACTTGGTTCAATTTGTTAGTATATGAAACAAAAACAATAAAATGAATAAAACGAAGCTAGCTGTAAAACACGCGCCAGAATTCAAATGGGCGAGTAGGGTGATGCCACGCATGTCATCTTCTTCCTCTCTCCGTTGGTAAAAGTCAGAGACTTTTACCTACGGACATAGGTCTGTCACTACAAACCCTGCATATCTCAAAATATCACACAGGCATGATAAACAAAATCTAATGGTATAGATCAAATTGCCTTGGCCTGCTGAGCATCATGGTTCCCTTCTTGTGGACCAATTTTGCCTGTATAAAAAGATCCTAAAACGAAACACAAAACCCTAGCCATGGTGGATTTTAATATAGCCAACAAAATTGCAATTAATTGTTATGGATAGCTTGCAAATGCTTCAAGGAACAAGAATATGTAAGTAATTCATGCTACAAGTGCCAAAATAACGTGATTCGGTTCCAAGAAAAGTTCAAGGTCGTGAACCACTTACATTGAGTTTTAGCGTAGGAAAATGCTTGTTCTTGATTGGTATAGCTTCCTTGTATGCCCAGGATGCGAATGAGATGGCTTAGGAGTCTTGAAAACGCCTAGAAGTACAAGATCAGATCAGCACTTTTTGGTGATTTTTTCAACTTTGGTTCTTCCTCTCCACGCCTCCAAACCTTGCCCTTTTCATCTCCTTTTGTCCTCTATATACCAAGGAATGAATTAGGGTTACAAATATGCCTTCAATCTTTGTCAATTATTATTTTTGATCTTGATTTGATTTCTATGAAAATCTTTCCAAAATAGGCCAGAATCAATCTTTTTATGCCCAACCATGCCTTGCACGATTTGATTTTGTTGCTAGCTGTATAAGTGACCTGAAATGTGCACAAAATCTTGAGGTTTGAATGATTTGGATATTTTCATGATTTATTTAGATTTAAATTGATTTAATTGAAATAAAAAATCAAAATAAATAGCAAAAATAAGATAAAGACAATTGGAAAGATATAGGGCTCGTGGACCATGCTACCAACTCAAAACAAGTGCAAATAGTTAGGCCCATTTGACAAAAGTTGCAATTTGAGGCACTTTTGACTTTTAGCAATTTTGCAAAAAAGGTCAACTTCACCAATGCATAACTTCTTCAATTTTGACTCTTTGAAGGTGTTCTTGGACTTTTTAGAAATCTAAAGATGTCCTCTAAGCAACTCTTTTGGTATCATCTCAATTGAGTCTTCCATGTTCATGTATGAAGCTTTGACAAAAAAGGTGTTTTTGTTGACTTTTCAAAATGACCTATAATATCCAAATTCATAACTTCTTGTGAGTGCATATTTTGAACTTGGGAGCTGAATATGGATTGTATAGCATTGCATCCTATTCAAAATGAGCTTTGGATGGGTCATTTCTCATAAAGTATGAGAAAGTTATGCTTGGTCAAAGTTGAGTTAACTTTTCCTACAAAATCCTAATTTAGAAACTTTTGGGTTTTGATGAATTGTGAGCAGTCCTTGAGGAATCATGATCAACCCTTGATCAAATGATGAAAAATACTTAAAAATGAGGATGTTGACCAAAAATTCTAAGGTTTTACGGTATGTGGGCCACAGTTGACTTTTGCCCTAGCACAGTCGATTTTCAGGCCTTTGAGCATTTGACTGAGCAAACTTCCTCTGCAAGGCTTAAAACTTGACATGGATGATATTGAGAACATATTAGGACAATAGTGAGAATTTAGGACCCTTTGGACTCAAACATCTTGATGAAAAATGAAGCCCTAATTTGAGGTAGACTGCCTTTAGGAGAGAGTTTGTCTGGTCAACTCTTGGACTTCCTTGGGCAATTTGAAGACCTTACTTGAAATGTATTGAGAAATATGGGAGGGAAAATTTTGGGGTACAACACTAAGATATCTCACAACATTGCTATCATGGCTATACGATGACCCACGTCCGTCCCTTTACATTCAAAGATAAGGTTATTTACCAATCCATGGTAAAATAACAATGTCAAAGGAAAAAGGAAATAAACAAGAAAGACTTTTGAATAGGTAGAATATTCCTAGTTGCTTGCTCATTTTCAAATCAAAACATCCTTGATATTTTTAAAGCAAACACCAACACTTTCAAAACATATTTTAAAACATTTGCAAAAGATCAACACTTTGTATATATTCTTACGAACGAGAATCATTACAAAGTTTGCCTAAACGATGGCGCCTTTTCAAAATACTTTCAAAAATCACACAAAGCACATTTTCAAATAAAAGCAAGTTATCTAGAAAGCAACTAAGAGCATGTAGATAACTACGGATGAAAAGGGTGCTAATACCTTCCCTTTTCATAATCTACCCCCCGAACTCAAGAAAACATATCAAAGGTCTTTCCTGTTATTTTTAACCTTTCCTTTTGGATAAAAGAAAAGTCGGTGGAGACTCTTGCTAACCGCAACATTTGCGATAAAATGCAAAACAACCAAGTCAGTTCTCCCACTGTATCACAGCTGCCCTGTCTGATTTAAGGAATTAATCTAGAACTGTTGAAAATTGGTGATGATGTTTGTATGCCTGGTAACGTTCCTGAAAAAGGTAAAGAGTCACCTATATGCATTGTCATGATGTATGAGATGCATCGGGTAATGATGTTCTCAAAATAAATGAGATTATGATATATGCATTTGGGCTGCATATGTTATGATGCTTGAAAAATGATGTATGAATGCAATGTATGAATGTATCAGTTGTTCTACTGCAGTGTTGCTGAACTAGTTAAATTAAATCCCTGATTGTTGTTGGGGATGAAGAATGTAAGTCTTCAAATTTTGTTGGAGTTGAAATGCTGAGATACGGATTTCTGTTGTTAGAAAAATAAACTCTGTTGGGGAAGAGAAACTCCATAAACCTCTTGGGGATTTTTTATGAAATCCTGCTGGGGAATCCCAGAAGCTTATGAACCAGACTAAAAAGTTCTTTGAGATGTCGGTGAGTAATTGGAAATTTTTGCTATGTCGGGGATATAAAAACTTTGACATCATCAATCCGTGAACTGAGGATATGGCAGCGACTTTACAGTAGAACGTCCCTGTCTTTATACCTGTTGGAGGAAGTATCTGCGGGGATTCACAAAGGGCCTTTAAACATTGTCCTGTTTCTTAAAGCCCGTAGTAACTGTCTTTCTGTTTTTTTTTGTGCGTATTTGTAAATGGTAATCACATTCAAATGCATATGTTAAAAAATAATCATTGGAAGTTTTCGCAAATAAAATAGAAAAAATAAAAACAAATAGTTTTGCACTTTCAAAGAGATAGTTTTGTATTAATTTGAATAAGCGTTTTTGTACAAGGATATGGACATCCTAGTAAGAGAATGTCGCTGTAAGAATGAAAAATATACAAAATAGTATACAAATAAAAATAGCTATGTGGAATAATCACATTGGTTTCCCATTCTGCTATTGCCTTTATGTCTTTGAGCGTCTCATCTCCTTGCTGCTTGTCCGAAGCTGACTGGATTGATTAGTACCATTTGAGCTCGATAGTTGATGTTGAAAGTTGGTTGTAAGGTGATCCAATGGGACATAGTTATATGCTTAAAATCTCTAACTTTTTCTTGGACCGCCCTTTCGGGTTTTCAGTCCACCGGGATACCCTTTTTTGCCCAAGTCGTCTTTTCAGGTTTTCGACTTGCCGGGTGTACAAACTTTTTTCCTATGTATATCCCTAATTTTTGCTCGAACCCTTTTGGTTTGACGGGATGCCCTTACTTTTGCCTAGGCCAGTCAACCTAGCGAGTCTTTGTTCATGCGTAATATCTTTTAACTACGTCTATGTTTACAGGGTGCAGAAGGTCGTCACCGTCCATAGTGGTTAAGATCATGGCTCCACCAGAAAATATGTTCTTGATCACAAATGGCCCTTCGTATGTGGGAGTCCATTTTCCCCTGGGATCACCTTGTGGAAGTATAGTGCGTTTGAATACTAGGTCACTGGCCTGATATGCCCGACGTATGACCTTCTTGTTAAAAGCTTTAATCATACGTTTCTGGTAGATATGACCATGACAGATAGCTGCGGGCCTTTTTTCATCAATCAGGTTCAATTGGTCAAGTCGAGTCTGAACCTATTCGCCTTCATTCAAACCTGCGTCCTTCATGATTCTCAAGGAAGGGATCTGTACTTCAATGGGTAGGACAACTTCAATACCATACACCAAAGGGAAAGGAGTTTCCCCTGTTGATGTGCGCACTGTGGTACGGTAACCATGAAGAGAAAATGGTAACATACTGTGCCAGTCTTTGTATGTCACCTTCATCTTCTATATGATCTTTTTGATGTTTTTATTAGCAGCCTCTACAATGCCATTCATCTTTGGCCGGTAAGGAGAAGAGTTATGATGCTGGATTTTGAATTACGCGCAGAGCTCGGTGATCATAGTATTATTGAGATTGGTACCATTATCTGTAATGATTCTTTCTAGAATTCTGTACCGACAGATAAGGTTATGTCAGATGAATCTGGCCACAACGTTCTTGGTAACAAAAGAAAATGAGGTTGCCTCGACCCATTTTATGAAGTAATCAATGGCGACGAGGATGAAGCGGTTCCCATTAGAAGTTGTAGGTATAATCTCTCCAATCATATTGATGTCCCACATTGCGAATGTCCAGGGAGAAATCAAGACGTTTAGAGGAACCAGCGGAAAATGTACTTTATCCGCATATATATGGCATTTGTGACAAGTTCGTGAATGCTGATAACAGTCTGCTTCCATAGTGGACCGATAGTATCCTACTCGTAGGATCTTTTTAGCCATTGTGTGCCTCCTAAAATGGGTGCCAAAGGTACTTTCGTGCAAATCTGCCATAATCTTATATGCTTCACTCTTGTCTACACACCAAAGCAAAGTAGAATCATGGTTATTCTTATAGAGGATTTCGTTACTGAGGAAAAACTTGGTAGAGAACCTCCTTAGGAACTTCTTATCATTGATTGAAGCTCCCTCAAGATATTCTTGGGCTTCGAGATATCTTTTGACTTCATGGAACCAAGGTTTGTCCATTACTTCTTCAGTATCAACCTCGTGATAGTATGCGGGTTCATCCATTCTCTCAATAGTGATATGAGGAGCTTCATCATCCCACCTGACCTTGAACATGGATGACATAGTAGCTAGCGCGTCCGCTAGTTAATTTTCCTCTCGTGGAAAACGCTCAAATGTAACTTCTTCAAAGTGTGGAATTAGTGGCAACACATGCTCTCGATAAGGGATGAGATTAGGATGCTTCATGTCCCATTCTCCCTTGATTTGACTGATTACTAGGGCCAAGTCTCCAAATACACTCAGGAATTTGATCCTCAAGTCGATAGCAGCTTTGAGACCCATAATACATGCTTCATATTCCACCATGTTGTTGGTACAATTGAAACATAGTCTGGCAGTGAAAGTAGTATGACATCCTTTGGGAGATATAATCACAACATTGATGTAGTTGCCAAGTGCATTGGAAGCTCTACCAAAAACCATAGTCCATCGGGATCCTTTTTCAGGTCCTTCATCCGGTCCAGGTTCTTCACAATTGGTCACTAACACGATGTTCTCATTCGGGAACTCAAAATTCATGGATTGGTAGTCATCCACGGCCTGATGAGCCAAATGATTAGCTAATACACTTCCCTTAATTGCTTTATGGGTTGTGTAATGAATATCATATTCGGTCAGGATCATTTGCCATCTTGCTATTCTTTCAGAGAGAGCGGACTTCTCAAAGATGTATTTGATAGGATCCATTTTAGATATCAACAAGGTAGTGTGAGTCAACATATATTGTCTCAGTCGACGAGCAGCCCATGCCAAAGCGTAGCAAGTTTTCTCGAGCAGTGAGTATCGAGTCTCACAGTCAGTAAACTTTTTGCTAAGGTAGTATATTGCATGCTCTTTTCGACAAGACTCATCATGTTGCCCCAATACACACCCCATTGAGTTCTCTAACACTGTTAAGTACATGATCAGAGGTCTTCCTTCAACCGGAGGCATCAAAATTGGAGGCTCTTGAAGATATTCCTTGATTTTGTCAAAGGCGGTCTGGCAATCGTCATTCCACTTCACTGCTTGATCTTTCTTCAGTAATTTTAAGATTTGCTCACAAGTAGCGGTTGGATGGGAAATGAATCTAGAAATATAGTTTAGACGTCCCAAGAATCCCCAAACCTCCTTCTCAGTGCAAGGAGTTGGCATTTCTTGTATGGCTTTAACCTTTGTGGGGTCTACTTCAATACCTTTGTCGATGACAACAAAGCCTAAGAGCTTACCCGATCTTACTCCAAAGGTGCACTTATGCGGGTTCAACCTCAGTTTGTACTTTTTCAGTCTTTCAAACAGCTTCTGCAAGTGATCAAGGTGCTCCTCTTCAGTCTGAGACCTGGAAATCATATCATCGACATAGACCTCTATCTCGTGATGGATCATATCGTGAAACAAGGCTACCATGGCACACTGATAGGTTGCCCCAGCGTTCTTTAACCCAAATGACATAACTTTGTAGTAGAAAGTGCCCCACTGCGTGACGAAAGTTGTTTTCTCCATATCTTCAAGTGCCAGTTTAATCTAATTATAATCAGAGAAACCGTCCATGAAGGATAATACCTTATATTGTGCAGTGTTGTCAACCAGAACATCAATCTGGGGAAGCGGAAAGTCATCTTTAGGGCTTGCCCTATTCAGGTCTTTGTAATCCACACACATACGTACCTTACTGTCCTTCTTAGGTGCCGGAACAACATTAGCAACCCATTATAGATAAGAGGTAACAACTAAGAAACCGATGTTGAACTATTTCATGACTCCAGCTTTGATCTTCTCTGACATCTTAGGACGTATATGACAAACCTTCTATTTCACTGGAGGGCAGTCTTCTTTTGTCGACAGCCGATGAACCACAATATCAGTGTCAAGTCCCGGCATGTCTTTGTATGACCAGGAAAAGACCTCAACATAGTCATGTAGCATCTTAATTAACCGCTCTTTGACACTATGCTCCAGATCGGCACCTATCTTGACTTCCTTCTCATACTCTTCAGTACCCAAGTTTACTGTCTCAACCGACTCTTCATGAAGTTGTATTGCCCTTTCCTCCTGTTGTAACATCCTGGCAAGCTCTCCTAGTACTTCACAATCTTCCTCACCATCGTCCTCAGCTTGGTAGATCGGATTTTCAAAGTCATGATTGGAAATAACAGAACCATTACCAGTGGGATCCAGAGTGGATGTGGATCTGCAGTTTCGATATGTGTATGTGTGTAAGAGAGCATAGCTATTTTTGATAAAATAAAGCAGAAAAGAAAGACAGAGAGCATAAAGTTTGTATGCAAAACGTCCAATCATTTATTAATGACATATAAAGATGAAGTAATAACCCTCACAAAATAGACCATTGTGCCTCGGGTAAAGCACAAGGCTTTAGAGTTCATATTGTTTAAATATTGCATATCCCAAAAAAAACAAAAAGACAATTACTCATGAATAAAAGTAATAGGAACAAAATATTTGGCCTCCCAATTGTTGAGTCCACCGCTAATAGTTGGGAAGATCCACTTGTCCATGTCACAGTCGCTATCACTATCTTCCAGAGCATTGACTCCATGGTTGATGATTCGTAGTGGTGGTCCCCCGACATGAGCACGACGAACAACTCTTTGGGCTCCTGAAGTAAAACCCAAACCAAATTTTTCAGATTTGTAAGGGATATCAGGGAGTTGGCCCCAAATGGTACACCCACCTTCCTCGACTACTGCTTTGGTATCCTTCAGAGAAGCCATCTTCAACGGAGTTCTGGTAATCTTCGGAACACTAGCAGCAGTATTGGTTGCAGTAACTGTTTGTGGAACCTCCTCAAAATTCTGACAGGGGGTCTCAATGAACTCGCTGTCTATCTCAACATACCTGAAAGAGTTCAGGTGCCTCACCATGTATTCTTCCTCTCCATATATTGTGATAATCTTTCTGTTAACTGGGTACTTCAACATTTGATGCAAAGTAGAAGTAACAACACCGACCCCATGGATCCAAGGGCGACCCAATAAGCAGGAGTAAGACGGGCGAATGTCCATCACGTAGAAAATGGAGTCAAAAGTATGAGTACCAACTTTGATAGGGATGTCCACCTCCCCGTGCACCATTCTCTTGGAACCATCGAAGGGCCTCGCCATAATGTTACTGGGCTTCAGCGTGAGTCCTTCACAATCTAATATGTCCAAAGAATTCTTGGGTAAGACATTTAACGATGAACCTGTGTCTACCAGAACATGAGCTAGGGTAGTGCCTCTGCATTCAATGGAGACATGTAGGGCATCATTATGCTTTCTTCCCTTGGGTGTTAAATCTGCATCATAGAAACCAAGTTTATTGTCAGCTATCAAACTAACAACACAGTTATCGAATTGATCAGTGGAGGTCTCTTGAGGCACATGGGCAGACTTCAGAAATTTTACCAAAGCCTTAGCATGGGCTTCAGAGAATAACAGTAGGGCCAGTGTTGAGATTTTTGAAGGGGTCTGCCCCAACTACTCCACAATGTTGTAATCACTTCTCTTTATGATCTTTAGTATTTCTTCCATTTCTTTTTTAGAAGCCTCAAGAATGACTTCTTTATGTGTCTTCGTCCGGACAGACTCAACCAGTACCTCTTTGCCCTGAGTATCAGCTGACTCGGTAGCGGGGATAACAACAGGGATGGCAGTAGGAGTAGCAACGAGAGTAATAATAGGAGTAGCGGTAGGAGTGGAAATGGGAACAACCAAAGGGGTAGCAACAATTTTCGCAGATATTTCAGGAGAGCAAACCCTTCCGCTTATGGTAATTTTACTGGTCCCAACGATGTTGTCGACATTAGGATCAGTATCTTCAGCAACTTTATCTTTAACAACCAATAGGTCTTGCTTGACGCCATGGTAGTAGACGTCAGCCCCATAATTCTAAGGAAGAACTTTATCAGAAGAATATGGTATTGGCCCAGAAAGAGTGATAACCAAGGGAGCAAACTTAGGAGCGGATGTAATCCAGATGGGTCTTTTGGAGGAGACCCTGGGAGGATTGTCAGAAATGGTAATTATTTTTATATCTTCACACAAATTTCTTATAGGGGGAACTTTCTCAAACATAATTTCTTTGTTAATCATCAGGCGCTGGACACCCATCTTTAACAACAAGCAACCATTGGGTAGGGACATACGCAGGTGGAAACCTTCACCATATCCCGGAAATAAACCAGCTCGCAACAGATTCTTTTTAACAATCAGAAGAGCTGTAACTAATTCATCAACAGAAGAAACAAACAGGTCGTCACCAACGACATTTACACCCTGGCCATATTTGGGCATTGGTGCAGTTATTACATTAGGGGTCTCTGGAGGGTCAAACTCAATCTCCTTCGCCATGATAAGATCCTGCACCTTATTTTTCAGAGCCCAACAATCATTTGTATCATGCCCTGGACTTTCGGAATGATAGGCACATCGAACATTTGGGTTGTAGCGGGGAGATGCAGTATTTGGATTTTTAGGAGTCTCCTTTAGAGTAACCAGATTAGACTTTAACAAGTGTGGAAAAACCTTAGATAAAGACATGTTGATCCGGGTAAACTGTCTTTTGGGCGCGTCCGATCTGTGCTGATTGTTCCGTTGTTGATTTGATGCGGGATTGGAGATCATAACAGCCCCTACCGTTGGATGACGTTCAATTTTGCTTTGATTTCTCTGGCCATAAGCAGCAATGACCTCCTTCTTCCCAGAGAATGGTTTCTTTACTGTAATGGAGGATGCATCTCTCTGGATATTACCACTCTTGATACTAGCTTCCACTTGCTCACCAATCAATATCAGCTTAGTAAACCCAGCTGAAGATCTTCCAATCAAATTGTTGAAAAATGGACCAGACAAAGTTCCCAAAAACATGTCTACCAGCACTCTATCAGATAGAGGAGGCTAGACTCTTCCTGCAAGATCTCTCCACTTCTAGGCATAATCTTTGAAACCTTCGCCGGAACTCATAGACATACTTTGCAATTGTCTACGGGTTGGAGCGAGGTCAGCATTATATTGGTACTGTTTGTAAAAGGCAGCAGCCAGGTCTTCCCAATTATGAATGTTGGTTCCCTCCAGCTGATAGAACCATTCCAACTGCGTCCTTGAAAAACATTCCTGGAAGAAATGTACCCACAGATTCCTATCAGTAGCGTGGGGTTGAATCTTCTTGACATATGACCTTAAGTGCAGCTTAGGATAGGAGACACTGTCATACTTAACAAATGTGGGGACTTTGAACTTCTATTGGATGACCACCCCTGAGACTAGTCCCAACTCTTCAAAATCCAGACCGGGTACCCTCTGAATCTCTATAGCATTGAGACGATCCTCCAGCTGTTTGTATTTATAATCAGCAGGAGGATATTGTTCCTCAGAGTAGTCATCCTCTTCCTCATCAGTCCCAGGGTTGTTGTTTTCTTCTGTTGGCTTTTCTTCTTGATTGTCCCCCTCATTTGACGGGGTTGCAAAATCTAGAGCTTGCTTAGCCGGTCCTCTAAACCTTCTTCCCAAATTCAAGACACCAGCTGGTTTCTTTGCCTTATTTGTCTTCTCTTTGATGATAAGAGCTTTCAGATCTTCTTGTCCCTTAGCCAGAGCTAAGAACATTTGTTAGAATTGAGCATTTTAAGCTTGAAGATCCTTAACTGTCTGTTCAAGAGCCATTTCTTTTTGCTGAAATAAACAGCGAAAAGATAAGAAACATGTCTTGAAATACCTGCTTATGTAATGATATACATGAAATGCTTAATGTAATGTTTTCAATGATATCGAGAAATTTAAATTTGCGAACCAAAATGAAACAAAGATTTTATTAGTAAAATTCAAATTACAACTGCCTTTTAGTCTTACAATTGAAAATTAAAAACTCTTAAAATCTAAAAAATTAAATCTCCCATGGGTGCTTCCTCTTCGTTCCGAGGTAGACATTAAGACTTTCTTCTTTGTGAAGTTGCTTTGTGAGCTCCAAAACTTTCTTCTCACTGGTTTAGAATTGATCTCTAAAGGTATCCCGTTCTTCCTTCAGCTGAATCCAAGACCTCCGTAGCTCTTCAAAATTAGTGGGCATGTCAGGATAGAGAACTGTATAAGGGAACATCTTCTTTGGTGATAGGTTCCACAATCACTGGTAAGATAGTTGTATATGGCATCATAAGGTTTTGGGTGCGAGATCGTATCCATCTAAGATAAGGCTCCATAGGGATGGAATTCTTGTGCCCCAAAGCCTGGCTATCCACCTTATCTACCATGCCCCAAGCTCGTACAAACCTTTGACAATACCCTTGAACATCATCCTCGTAGTTGAACATAATTCCTTGGATAAGCATATCATCGAGACCATCTCTCTGTGCATAACCAAACTGTCGTAGAGCCAAGGAAGGATTATAAGTGATACCACCCTAATGCTGAGGAGTGGGGCATTAGGGAATTCCCCACAGTGATCAATGATATAAATATCTCCCATGGACCGGGAGTACCAAAGAATATCCAAGTGAGAAAGTGACATTATCCTTTGTGACCAACCCAAACCTTGTTCATTCTTCAATAATGATTGAGGAAGGTGTTAAATAAACCACCTAGGCAACAATGGTATGCAACACATAAGACCCTCTCTTCTCTTCATGGTACGAGTGTGGAGGGAATGCAAGATATCTCCGAGAAAAGTAGGCACAGGGTTACGGGAGAGAAAAAACTTAATAGCATTCACATCTATGGGCAAGTCCGAATTAGGAAATAGTACTAACCCATATATTAGAAGAGCCAGGACTTCTTCGAAAGCTTGGAAATCCAAATCATCCCAAAATAATTGAGCCTTTTCTAATAGGAACTTGACTAAGAAACCCTTAACTCTGCGTCTTGTTTCCCAGTTGGATATAATGTCAGACTGTTTCAAATGCAAGGCTGCTGCAATGACCTCTGGCTTTGGAGCCTCCTCTAAACCGGTGAAAGGCATTTGATCCAGAATGGGCACCCCCAATAATTGAGAGAACTCTTCCATGGTGGGTACCAATTGATAATCATAAATTGTGAAGCAATGGTGTTTAGGGTCAAAGAACTGAAAGAGTACCCCCATCATCTTCTCATCAAAGCTTGAGGTAACTAGGTTGAGAAGTCGACCCTATTTCTTGGTGAACGAGGAAGTCTTAGGAACCCTTGATACTAGCTCCTTAAGTTGGAGAGGTATTCTCACAAAGCTAATTCGGATGGTATTTCTATGAATGGAAGCCATTATTTGCAAAACAGAATAAAGATAAATTCTCTTAGTCCTTGAAATGGTTAGTGAAATGAATACGGATGTTATAATGCATGGTGTTATGTTTGAACAATTTAATCACACACAAGCACACATACAAGACCTTAGATTTAGGCTTGCATGGGGTTTATAGGCTGATACCCTCTTGAAGTATAGTTGGTTTAACCTGTCTTAGAAAAGTAACCGGGTTCTAAGGAGTCTCAATATCACTGATCTTTCTTTATCAGGCATTGTTTCAGCTCAGACGATCTTTTCTCGCGACCGAAATATCCCGAAAGTCCGATCTCAATGAATGTAGAATCGAGTATCAACCAATCCTCAACTTTATATCAAGGCTGGCTATCTCACTACTTTCTAATGGCCAAGTTTGTTCCACTAAGGTTCTAAGGTCCGTTAGTGCTTCATGACACCACACAGCAGCCCCGTATTCTCCTCGATTTAACACAAGGGATACCGGTACCAATAAATGTGTCACACTAACGTAGCTATTGGTTCAACCATATTGGTTTACACCATACAATCTGCACGATCTATTGTTACTTACCTAAAAGGTGCCCCAGATCCGGGTGTATGATCTTTACAAGTAAACCCAAACAAACACTTAAAGATAAAGCATACAAACACACAATGTAAAGCAACTTAAAATGAACTAATCTCTAAGGTAACCCCACTTTTTTATATATATCCCCAACAGAGTCTCCAGTTCTGTAATACAGTGGCAGAACCGAATGTTATACTGGTTTTGCATTTGTATTCGCAAATGTTGCGGTAAGCAAGAGTCGCCATCGAATTTTTTTTTATCCAACAAAGGAAAGGGTGAAAAGAACAGAAAAAGACCTTTCGAGAGTTTTCTGAGTAAGGGGGGTAGATTATGGAAAGGGAAGGTGTTAGCACCCTTTCCATATGTAGTTTTCTACGGGCTCTTAGATGCTTATCTCATTTTGAAATACCTTGTGCTTTGTGTGTTTTGAAAGTATTTTTGAAATGCCAATAGTAAGGTAGTTTTCTTTATCATAATTCTTGTATCAGTCCTCAAGAGTGTTGATAAAGTGTTTTGAAAATGATTTTGAAATTTGTATTGTGTAAGTGTAAAAATTTGTTTGAGCAAGCATCTAACAACTATCTACTTTTACTTGAAAGGTTGTTCTTTTCCTCTTTTCCTTTAGACAGTGTTATCCTACTATTAGTGACTAGGTAGCCCTAGTCGTTGGATATATGAGGGATATTCGAAGGGACATTTATAGTCACAAAGGCAACTGGGTAAGAAACCTTAGTAACTACCCTAGAGTTTTAAGACCACTTTATCAAGGCAACATCGAGAGGGTCATCGAGGGACTTGTGATCTTTAAACCGGAGGGTAGCCACTAAAATCTCTCACGTTTCGAGAGTTGTGACTATTTTCCAAAGGCAACCAAAGTGGGGATACCCTATAGGTGCGCATGTGCGATTGTATTGTGTTTCAATTATTTATCTTGATGTTAGGTTTTGCTAATGTTTGATTTTGATTTCTTTCCATACGATCCTATTAATCATACATCTAAGCAGTTAATATATGTACAGAAAATATAAAGTGCGAAAATTAAAACCTAGCTATTACAAGGCTTCAGGGAGAGGGATTAATTACATATCCAAAATTGGGAAAAGAAAGACAGTAAAGTAAAGCCCTAATTTAAGTCTATTACACCCAATGAACATATACAATAATATGAAGATAATAATAATGCTAAAATCATAAAAATGCGCGAATTAGAAAAAGACGTTTAAAACCCTAAACTGTTTCAAAGTTAAAAAGAAATCTTTTTGTCGTTTTGTTTTGTTTTATGAAAAAAATTGAATTCTAATAAATCCTAATTCTATTAATTTTAAAATTAAGAAAATGGTTTAAATAAATATTAATTAATTTACAGAATTATTTTAATTAAAAAATGCTAACCAAATGTTTTTGTGATTTTTTTTTATTGTTTTGCTGGTTTAAATAAAAAGATAAAAGATTAGGCAATAAAAACAAAAACAAAAAAATATATATGTAAAAGGGGTCTGGTTTTAACTAGAAAGCAGTGAGTGAGATTGTGAAATTGTATAGGCCCAGATACGAGAACCCAATATTGCGCCTGATCTCATGCTTCTGGTCCTTGAGGATCCACCATGGGGAAGCATTCCAGAGGCACTGGATTTGATTTCTCTTGTCATCCATTGTCTGGGATTGAAGGCGCGCGGGAAGCGTTGGAACGCAGCACACTGGATCTGCAAGGCAATTGTTAGAAAAAAAATAATACATGACATGGGTATCAAACCCATCCCCTTTCGATTGCACACGTTCTCCTTCACCATCTGGGCTGCTTGTTCATTCGTGGATCCAAACACAAAACAATTATTATATGATAAACTGCATATTTGGGTCTCAGCAACACAATAATATGGATGGTATGCATCGAAAACATATGAACATAAAAATATGAATTCACATGATTATTGGAACCGGCGATGCATACGCGTGCGTTTTGAACAGCTTTGCTGTTAATAACGACCCATTCTTACCCTTTGAACCTTATTGAGATTATTGCAATGCTTGGTTTGGATGGAGATGGCTTGAATCAGATTGAAGGTGATTGTATTGTGTTCAGAAAAACTTGAAACAATTTCAAAGCTTTATGGAGTTTTTAATGAGGCAATATGTACGTGTGTTTTAGGGAAAATGTTTCTCTCTCTGGTGGCAATGTTTTTTTCGTCTCTCTAATGCGTGTGTGGCCAAAATGTTTCTCCTTCTGGCAATGTGTCTTTAGCCTGTTTTTATAGGAGGCGGTGGTGAATGGAAATGGCAGGAACAAGCCATTAACCAAGCTTTGAAGGCAGAATCGAAAGCCTTAAAAGGTTACCATTTTTTTGATGATTTTCTACCCTTTTGGGTTTTGGATGAACCTGGACAGGTTTCCTATCTTAACTCCTTTGAATGTCCTCAAGCCTTGTTCTTCGATTGGCTCTGAATTGCTCCTTTCGATGGCTTTGGGCTTCATCACTGGGGCTTCTTCAATTGAGCCACTATCTTCCTTAATCGCTTTATCTGAGAATACCTAACTAGCCCAATCGAACACTTCCTTATGGCCTGTCGAAGCTTTATTGTGTTATTTCCTTCGAATGTAATTGTGTAGGTGGCCCTTCGATTCTAACCCCCACCCTTTACTTATGTTCACAAGGCCATCCTTATTGACCCTTAGTTCACCTTCGATTGGTGAATACAGCTTGTATTGCACCAATCGAAGAAAACCTATAAGCACCTTAGATCACCCAACTCCTTTGTATGTTTAGGCACATGCCTGAGGCATATTGATCCAAAAATTACAAGACGACTCATATTTGGATGACTTGTTTCTAGTTGTCCTTCGATCACTCCATATTTGAAGGTTGCATTCCCTTCAAATCATTAGCCTTCCACATGTTTCTTTGAACAAAGTAAAAGCTTTTTTTTCCAAAATATTCTTTTTTTCAAGGTGTCCATTCGAACAAACGTGTCAATCGAAAGGTCTTTTCTTGTAGTGCTTTGAATAAATTATGTTTCCATGATTCAAAAACAACACCCTTCGATGCCTATACCAACTCTTCCAATTGAAGACTTTAGAAAAATCCTCACACTTTCTTTTGATCCAGACTTCCTTGGATGTTTCAAATGGCTTATATCTCAGTGGTTCAAAAACAAACCCTTCTAAGCTCCTTATTAGCTCTTCCAATCGAAGGCTTTAGAAAAATACTCCTTGCGTATTCGAAGCCCCTCGAATCGAAGACTTCATAAAGCCTCCTCACACCTTCGAAGTCCATCAAATTTAAGAATTCATAAAGCCTCCTCATACATTCTTTCAAACTGTTCCCTCTTCGATCTAATGTCAGTGATTCAAAACTTGTGTAATCCTAGTTGCAAATCCAATGCTTAGGAGGAGAATTTATCTAATTAATTCTTGGTCAACCTTGAGAAATTGAGGATCTTAAGGAGCGTGTCTTGAGTGGAATGGGAGGGAAAATTTTGGGGTACAACAAGTTCTATAAGCAGGATAAAGCTGATAGTCTCAAGTTAGAATTGGAAAAGCAAGAGCAAATTATCAAACTTTATTTTGCTGTCCAAGAGAGAAACAAGATGCTTTATGAAGCTAGATTGAAAGACAAAGTGCTAGAAGAGAATGGTTTGCTTGAAATACTAAAGATGCCAAGAGTTGAGAGTTCTCGCACTTCATTTCAGACAGAAGTTGTGGGAAAAGCCCAGGCCAATCTTGCAAAAAGTCAGCAAAAACTTGAAAGCCTTCGGGTGTCCAAAGACAAAATTCAAGCAAATCACAGAAAAAGAAGTCAAAGCTTTGAAGAAACAACTTCGAGAAGAGTAATCCAGATCTCAGGAAGTTTGAAAACAGAGAGAGAGTTTGGAAAAACAGGTTCAAAGTTAGAAAGTGCAAATTGACCAGCTGACTAATTAAGTCGACGAGCTTAAGATTCGACCCAAGTAAAGGATAATCAGAAGTTAGCAGCTGAAGCCCAGTTGGAAGGGAGAAGTGCCCAATTGGATCAAGTGATCAAAGCATAGGCAAAGCTCAAAGCTCAGTTTGGATTTTGACATTAGTTCTCGGTTTTTGTTGATCTCTTTGCACTTGTTAGGTTCACCGCCAGTTTTGTTGAACGGGTTCCTTTTGACTTTATCTGTATGAACTCGTTTTATTGAGAATCTTGTGTATGGATGATTTATTCCTGTGATATAAGCAGTCTCTTTTTTTAATGATGATTTGTTTATATCTTGTTGCATTTTGTTCTAGATGAAAAAAAAATCTAGGATTTTCCTAGAAATGGTGAAACATTGAATGCATAATCATGCATTCATTCATATCATATCATGACAGGTGGTTACAACCAGTTTTTTTATTTTTCGATCTGGGTTTATTTTCAGAGATTGCTACTACAAACTCTCACCGCTACAACACTCGAAGTAATTTGATAAGACATATGCAACAGATTCAGGCAGATGTTGTTGCTATGGGTGTCAAGATGGATACTCGAGTTGAGCAGCTGATGGAGATCATCCAGAATATGCACCGTCAGCAGGAAGAGACGAGAGCTTTGATTGTAAGGCCTGCTGCAACTGCAGCTAATGGGAATGAGACTTTGATCATCACTCCTCAAAGAGTCGTTGTTAATAATCTGAATGGTAATCCAAGTGGTGCTACTCTGAACGATAATCCAGGTGGTCAGAGTCTGAATGCAAATGTTGGTTTAAATCAGAATGGTAATGCTATTATGAACCTTGGTAATCCTGCTGGTAATAATCAAGGTGTTCCTTTGATCTAAGTTGTGGGAAATCAGCCTCCACCCACTCCTACTCGGCAGAACAATGATTAACCTTTTGTTCAATTGAGGCTTGTTCGCATTCCTATTCAACAACTTAAAGAGGATAACTATAAGGAATGGATGTATAATGTTGATGAACCAACAAAGGCTGACATAAAGCTGCGTATGCTCGAGGAGCATACGTGAGCCTTTGAGAATCAGGGCATCATGGGCCTTGATATGTCTGATTTGGGACTAGTCCCTGGAGTGAAGATTTCTCCAAAGTTTAAAGTGCCATACTTTGTAAATTACAAAGGCACCTTCTGTCCTAGGAAACATGTCAAGTCTTACTATAGGAGGATGTCAGTGTACTCCGATGATAAGAAGTTACTCACACACTTCTTTCAGGACTATCTGACAGGTGGACTGTTAGAATGGTATATGCAACTTAAGAGCAACCATATCCATACATGGAGAGATCTAACTAAGGCTTTCATCCAGCATTATCGATAAAACTCTTACTTGGCGCCTACAAGAACTCAACTGCAGAATCTGTTGCAGAAGCAGAATGAGTCATTTAAGGAATACGCACAGAGGTGGTGTGAAATGGCAGCCAAGGTCCAACCACCTATTATGGAACAAAAAATGGTAGATATGTTCACCAAAACCCTGCAGGGGCAGTATTATACGAGTTGTAGTCCTTCTGATACATTTGCTAAAATGGTAACATATGAATAAAGTATTGAAATTGGAATCAACTCGGGAAAGATTCAGGATATCTCTGGAACTAATGTTGGTAATGCGAAGAAGTCTTTTGGTGGATACCAGAAGAAGAAAGGAGGTGAAGTCAGTGCGCTCTATGTGCAGAAGAGTAAAGGTAGGGCTCATCAAGAGTCTAATAATCAAATTGTTGTTGTGACAATCCCAGTTGTTGGACCTCAACGACAAGCGTGTGTGCCTAGGAAAGGTAATCAGTAAAGGCCGAGGCAACCTCAAATTTGATGCGATTCCTATGTCCTATGCAGAGTTGCTACCTGCTTGAATTGAAATTGGTTGAGTTATGTACTTGGAAAGTTGATTCTGAAATATTTCTAGCCAACTTTGATGCAAATTCTAAATGTGAATTTCATTCCAGTGGAAAAGGACATACCATTGAGAACTGTATAGCATTTAAACACAAAGTACATGACTTATTGGATTCACATGCTATTAATTTCAGGCCAGCGCCAACACCCAATATTCGTCAGCAACCTTTGCCGCCTCATGGGGGCGCCACTGTCAGTGCCATCATTGAATGTGAAAGCTTGAATCTGGTTATGGATGTAAATCAACTGACTACACCTCTATCGTGTGTGAAATAGCAGTTGCCAAAGAAAGGTGTGTTATTAGGTTGTGGTCTTGATTGTGAAGATTGTTTGATTCAGCCAGAGGATTGCCAATGTCTGAAGGATGCAGTTTAGAGTTTGATTACTAAAGGAATTCTTCAGTTTGACTGTGTGGTTGTTGAGCCTAAGGTTGAGGAAGATGAGGTTGATGTGATTATTATTCCCGTCAAGTCCAAAAGGAATCCTGTCACAATTCCAATTCCTGTCAAAAGGTCACCACTGACCATCACTTTACCTGGTTCAGTGTCGTGTCAATGACAAGGAAGTTCCTTGGAATTACGATGGTGAATTTTACTATCAGGGCCAAAAGCTTGTTACTCAAAAGCCTGAGGAAAGTAAACTGGAAGAAGAGAAGCCTGAGGTTTATGACATTGTGAGTGAAAGAAAGATTTCCATAAATGGTCGAATTTTCTCTCCACCTGAACAACCAGAAAGCAGTACCGACGCCTTAGCTAAAGGCAAGCATATTGTGGTTAATGGTGAAAAACTGGGGCATAATTCCCCTATTCCGAATGTGGATGCCGAGATGGCCAAAGATGTGACAAAATTAATGAGGTATATAAAGAAGAGTGATTACAAGATTATCGATCAGTTAAGCTAGACGCCTTCGAAAATTTCAATTTTTATTTTGCTCCGAGATTCTGAATCTTACAGAAATGCACTGATGTAGCTATTGGGGACTTATTTTATTCCTTGGGAAATTTCAATAAATCAATTTAAAGGAATCGTGGCTAGCATCTATGCAAGCAATGGGCTAGGTTTCACAAATTTTGATTTACCTCCGGAAGAGAGGAAGTATAATAAGGCGTTGCACATCTCAATGGAGATTTCAAAGACTACCTTATCCCGTGTGCTGGTTGACACAAGGTCATCCCTCAATTTTCTGCCAAAGTCTGGTCTTATGAAGTTGGATTACGAAGGGCTTGTGTTGAGGCCCAACGATGTGGTAATTAAGGCATTTGACGGGTTGAAGAGAACTGTATTTGGGGAAGTTAATTTGCCTATCAAGATAGGCCCTTAGATATTTTGCGTGACATTCTTTATCATGGATATCAATCCTTTATACTGTTGTTTGTTAGGGCACTCGTGGATCCATGGGCTCGGTGTTGTCACTTCTATTTTGCATCAGAAGTTGAAATTTCTGGTTAATGGGAAAGTGGTCACCATTTGCGGTGAAGAGGACTATATTGTCAGACTTTGAGTACCTTCCGCTATGTTAAAATTGAGGGAGAGGTACATGAGACTCTGTGCCAAGCATTTGAAATCGTGTAGGTTATAAAGATTCCTCGTCTAGAGGTTAAAAAGCCAGAAGTTTCTATGGTATCTTACTGACAAGCTCAGGCAGTTGTAGAATCTGGACACCATGAAGTTTGGGGCAGAGTGTTGGATCTCCCTATGCAAAAAGATAAGAAGGGTTTGGGCTTCGTGGCTGGATGAAGCACATCAATTCCTCCCAAGATTCAAGGTATTCCTTCTCCGATTCAGTTCGTTAGTGGTGGTGTCATCCATGAGGAAGATCATGTTGTGAGCGAGGAAGGCGATACTGATTGTGAAATGGACAAATGGGTTAGTCCTATTGTTCCAGGTCAAGAGCTTGTTAATTTGTTTTCCGAAGACGACATTGAAGTCACCTGCTATGAAGAGTAATTTTCTTATATTTTTATCATGCAACAAATCCTACGTTCTGCCCAAGACGTAGTGATCATGCTGTAGGGCCACAATGTTTTTCTTTTCAAAATTATCATAAATAAAGGACATCTTTTTGCATTCAAATATTTCTCTCCTTGTATTTCTTTATGTTTCAAAAAAATTGGCAATGTGTTTTATTTTTATTTTTTAATCTAAAAATAAAATAAAAACAAAATCATAATCATGTAGATACTGTCCCCCATTAATCCCGGATTTTATCGAAAAAATTCTCATATGGCTCATTATGACTTTGAAAATCCAATTTATCAAGCTAATGAAGAAGCTGAAGAAAATTGTGAACTTCCCGAAGAGATGGCCATATTGTTGAGGCAAGAAGAAAGGGTCATTCAGCAGCACCAAGAGACTATTGAAGTGATCAACTTGGATACTAAGGAGGTCCGAAAAGAAGTCAAGATTAGGGTTGCATTAGAAGGCAGTGTCAAGCAGAGATTGGTTGAAATGCTCTGTGAGTATTTGGATATCTTTGTTTGGTCTTATGAAGACATCCCAGGGATAAATACGAATATGTCGTGCATAAACTGCTTCTCAGAGAAGATTTTCCTCCTGTTAAACAAAAGCTTTGAAGAACTCATCCTAATATGTCTAAGAAGATTAAAGAGGAGGTTCAAAAATAATTTGATGCGTGTTTCTTGAAAGATATCTCTTATGCGCCATGGGTTGCAAATATTGTGCCATTGCCTAAAAAGGATGGTAAAGTCAGAATGTGTGTGGATTATAGGGACTTGAACAGAGCAAGCCCTAAAGATGATTCTCTGCTCCATCATATTGATATTCTGGTTGACAATACTGCTCAAGCTAAAGTGTTTTCCTTCATGGATGGTTTTTCTAACTATAATCAGATCAAGATGGTGCCGGAAGACATGGAGAAGACTACTTTTATTACACCTTGGGGAACATTTTTCTACAAAGTGACGCCCTTTGGTTTGAAGAATGCATGGGCAACGTATCAACGTGCAATGGTCACTCTCTTTCATGACATGATCCATAAAGAGATTGAAGTTTATGTTGACAATATGATTTCCAAATCCCAGACAGAAGAGGAACATCTTATCCACTTGCTAGAATTGTTTGAAAGATTGAGGAAATTCAGATTGAGGCTGAACCCTAACAAGTACACCTTCGAGGTGAGATCAGGGAAGTTATTGGGCTTTATTGTAAGCGAAAAGGAATTGAGTTTAATCCTGCCAAAATAAAAGCGATATAAGAAATGCCTGAGCCAAGACCAGAAAAAGAGGTATGTGGTTTTCTTGGGAGGTTGAACTACATTTCTAGATTCATCTCTCATCTTACAACCACATGTGAACTGACATTTAAGCTATTGAAAAAAGATCAAGTGATCAGGTGGAATGACAATTTCCAAGCGACATTTGATAAAATAAAAGAGTATCTGCAGGAACCTCCAATTCTTTTGCCCCCTGTGGAAGGCAGGCCCTTAATAATGTATCTGACAATGTTGGAAAATTCTATGGGCTGCGTACTCGGTCAACATGACGAGACAGGTAGGAAAGAACATGTTATTTACTACTTGAGGAAGAAATTTACTGATTGTGAGTCGAGGTACTCATTGTTGGAAAAGACTTGTTATGCACTCGCGTGGGTAGTAAAGTGTCTCAGACAGTATATGCTGACTCACACTACTCTCTTGATATCCAAGATGGATTCGATCAAGTACATTTTTGAAAATCCATATCTCACGGGAAGAGTAGCCCGTTGGCTGATGATTTTGACTTAATATGATATCCAGTATAGTACCCAAAAAGCTACTAAGGGTAGTGTATTGGCGGATTATCTTACTCACCAGTCTATTGAAGATGACTATCAGCCGATGAAGTTTGAGTTTCTAGATGAGGACATTATGTACATACGGGATTGTAATATTCCCGACCCAGAAGAAGGACCCGAACCAAGATTGTGATGGACGATGGTGTTTGATGGTGCCTCCAATGCATTGGGTAATGGTATCGGTGCTGTAATTACTTCTCCTGAAGGTTTCCATACTCCTTTCACTGCCAGAATTTGCTTTAATTGCACCAATAATATGGCCGAGTATAAAGCTTGCATCTTTGGGTTAGAAGCTTCTTTTGATTTGTGAATCAAGATCTTGGAAGTATATGGGGATTCTGCTCTTGTGATTAGTCAGATCAATAGAGATTGAGAGACTCGTCACCTGGATTTGGTTCTGTATCATGAGCATGTTATGAAGTTGATCCCGTATTTTGATAAGATTACTTTCAATCATAGGCTACTCTTTCATCCATGTTTAAAGTCAGGTGGGCAAATGAAGCCCCATCTATCACCATTCTGAGGTTGGATGAGCCAACATTCTGTTACAAAGTAGAAGAAGAGGTTGTTGATGAAAAACCGTGGTCTTATGATATCAAAAGGTATCTTGAAATGCAAGAATACCCAGAGGGTGCATCTATCACAAATAAGAATACTTTGCGGAAGTATGCAACCAATTTTTTCCTCAATGCATGTGTTCTGTACAAGAGAAACTATGACTCTGTTTTGCTCAGATGCGTGAATAGACACGAAGCAAACAATATCATAGAGGAAATCCATGAAGGTTCCCTTAGGACGCATTCCAGTAGGTATACCATGGACAAGAAAATCTAGAGAGAAGATTATTATTGGTCTAAATGGAAAACGATTGTTACAATCACTCTAAAATATGTTACAAATGTCAGATTTATGCCGACAAAATGCATGTGTCGCCCAACCCACTGAACGTTTTGACTTCTCTTTGGCCTTTCGCAATATGGGGCAATGGTGTGATTAGTCTGATTGAGCTGACTGCTTCTAACGGACATCACTTTATTCTTGTGATTATTGATTACTTCACCAAGTGGATCGAAGTGACATCTTTTGCCAATGTCACCAAGAAAATGGTTACTCGTTTCATCAAACAGAATATCATTTGTCGTTATGGGATTCCCAAAAAAGATCATTACAGACAATTAGTCGAATCTCAACAATAAGATGATGAAAGAGCTGTGTGATAATTTCAAAATAAAGCATCACAATTCTTCTCCATATCGTCCATAGATGAATGGTGTTGTTGAGGCGGCAAACAAGAACAACAAGAAGATTGTACAAAAGATAGTTGTCACCTATAAAGATTGTGTAATTAATATTGCATTATTATTATTATTATTGTGTTTATATGTGCCTATGCATTCACTGTGTCATGATATTAATTGGATAAGGTAAGGAACTTTAGGAAAATACTACATGCTAATGCCCATTGAGAGAGATGACTCTTAAAATAGGATAACTCCATTAATATAAGTTGTATCTCACTTTATATTTAATATTTTAGATGATCAGTCGAAGGTAAAAGGTAAAGGAAAGATGGTGTGATAACACTTTCCAGAAGATTTTTGTTTTTGTTTATTCTATTTTATTTCTGTTGTATTAATGACGACTTTGTGTTACTATTGTATTGTGTTGGTATACTTTGTACTTGTATGCAAGACCTGTGTACTTATGCAATATTTTGAGTATTATGTTATGTTTCCAGTACTATATATTAGCAACTTAATTATGTGATTTTAGATCCTTAAAAAAAATATTATTTTTGTTGCAAATCTAATATACAACTGGTAGCTCATGTTTTATAATCGAATAAAGTTATATGTTCTAAGAACTAACCTACAAAAATGATTGGTACGTTTGTTTTGGTTGTAACAAAAAATGTAAGATTGATGTCTTTAGTTATGTTGTTCCTAACTATGTTTCTCTATTAATAATTATTTATTTGTTTAATGACTAAGATATTACCTACTCATAATAAGTTAATTAAGCAATAGCTGTCTATCAAAATAGATGTCAAGTTGTAGTTAAAAGAAGAAAAATATAATTTAATTTATAAAATAAAACATTTCTTTTTAGAAAACAAAATGGTCAAATGGAAGTGCATGATTTGTGATACTTAAGTATTGAATTTGACTATTAAAGGTAACAACTTTTAAATTTATCTACGTGGGACAAAGGGAAGCAAGAAGATTTTGAAATGAAAATAGTATTAAACAAAGGCTTATGGTTTTTGTAACATCCTAACATAGTTGACCAGTAATATTATTCACCCTTAACCAATCAAAATCAAACAAGGAATATACAAGTGTAAAGAGGTCTCCTCATAAAATTTAGCATAATGTTTTTGATTAAATTTTTAATAGGGGTGAAACCTCGAGGGTAGAGCTATGTAATAGAGTTTTGGAGCATTTCGATCTTTGAAAGTTATTGAATCTATATTTTGTTCAAAGATGATATTGAATAATATTTAATATCTCTGTATTTTATTTTATTTGTGTTACCTTAATATGGTTTTTATCCTAGAGAGTACCTTTTATGTACTTACTTTGATGTTAAAATTGTTATACTATATTCTAGACACGTAAAATAAGGGAGTTACAAACCTGATTTCATTTTCAACTTAATGTTAAATATTATAATTATACCTTAAATTAATTAGTAATAAAATTTAATTATTATGCATTGTAATGTTAAATAATTTTTACACCGTCAACCTATAACAATTATATAGGACAATTTTATGTGTAATTATGATAAGATGTACCTAAATTGAAACTATAGTGATATATCCAAAATTAAGAGAATAAGATATTTTAATTTTAATATTGTTTAGTTCTCTATTTTATTTTATTTTATTTCCAATATTTATAGGGTACAAAGTCATAATTTCAAAATCCATAGACTTACCATATAAAAAATATAAAAAAATTAAGCATAAACATCAATTGCAACTTATAGAATATTCTACCTAAAGGCTTATTGGATAGAACTTTTGCTAATGCAAGAATTCATCATTTACTGTTTAGAGGACGTGTACTCTTGGGTTATCATACTTATACAATCATACATTAAGTAGCTCCCTTTCTCCTTTATCAAATACACAAATGTAGTTCATACACCTATAAACCATAGGATGTAAGATCGGAATTTGTGGACAATCAGCATCAGTTTCACATTTCAATGCTGCATTTAAAAAATAAATATCATAATGTTACTACAATAAATAAAATATTGTGTAAAAAATAAAAAATAAAGAAGATAATTTAAAAAGAGAAAATAATAATTTACCGTGTACATTCTTTTCAACAAGAAATAATGAAAGAAATAAAATTATAGCATAAATGAGAATTTTATTCATTTTTTTTTATTTGCATGTAACAAATGAGATGTAATTTGATCATTTTATAAATGTATAAAGCTCATATAATATTTTAAGCAAATATTTTAGCACATATTTTATTTGTCTCTTCAACATTATATAATCATTACGATTCATTATAATAAGTATAATTCATTATTTTTTAATTAACTCATTGGTCTTTCATGATAGAAAATGGATATATATATATATATATATATATATATATATATATATATATATATATATATATATATATATATATATATATATATATATATATATATATATATATATATATATATATATATATATACATTTTTTTTTTTTTTTTTTTTTTTTTTTGAGAATTTATTCTTATGAATAATGCACAATCGCCATGAAAACATAGTTATCACATGTAAAACGTGTTGAATGAATTTTTTTTATAACATAATTTTATCATGAGCTACAAGCTTCAAATATGAAATTTATTAGTTGTATAATTTCTTAAGATCAATTCTTTGATTCTCATTTATACATAAAATATGTTATGATACCAACCACATACTGTGTTGTTATAAATTTCTCAACCACAAAATAAATATATTATTTAAAAATTAATTTGGTATTGATAACAAACAAAAACAATATTTAAAAAAAAAAGTAAAAATGCATGATCCCCAGCAAATTAAAATTATCACTCTCATAAAATATTTATAACAGAGAAAATTTAAAAAAAAACTTCAAGTCACCTAACCAAATCTCTTAAAAAAAAGTTAATAAGACTCAAAATTTGGCAAGTTAGACTAAAAAAAATTATCATTGATAAAGTTAAGAATATAATTCTATGAAAAAAATTATTGGTTTAAAAAAACTACAGGTTACAGATTTAACTGAACAAATGCATACCTTTGTCTAAATGTGAAAATAAATTAAACTCATATAAAATTAGTAAATTATTAAGACATCTTTTTAGTAAGATGAACAACAAATATATTTTTGAGAGACACATCATTTATCCACTAAAACTTTAAGATAATAGATCAGTGGGTTCTGTCACTTATATATATTTAAGTCTTCATATTCTTATTTAATGTGAAACTATTTCCTCACTTACTTACATTTAATATATTATTCCAATAAATTTAACTTATCTAAAAATCTAAAACCCATTCAAATAAGTGAAAGAGACGTTATATATTCATTCAAAAATTTTAAAATATTAGATATATGAACCATCTCATTTATAAAGTGTTTAATCTCTATTTTTTTAAACAATATAAAACTCAAAACTCACACTTGTTTATCCATATAATTTCCATTTGTTTCTCAACACATCATATTGTTTCTGGAATTGTCTTGGCATTGCCCGTCCTGCGTAAATTTCAAAATATATAACTGGAGTAAAATATAGAATTTTTTTTTGGAATAACCAGGTATTACAATTTTTTTCCGCAAATAACTATGTTTCAGAAAACCCCATAAGGGAGGAGCCAACCCAGTTGGCGCATCCACTCCCCATTTTTCCCTAAGCACCATCCCACTTTGCGCCTCCTCTCTCTTTTAGCTAAGTGAGATGGCGCATGCATTTTAAAAGTGAGAGGAGGCGCCATCTCACTTGGCTCCTAAGGCAAAATGTAATTTTTATAAATAATCTGTCTGTTTCTCCGTCATTCCTCACACTTTCTCGCAATGTTCTCTTATTTTTTTCTCTGTAATTTGCATCATGACATCGCCCATGATTTTTACCAGAGATGGTTACGTTATTTTCTCCGCCATAAAATCTCCGATGAAAATGAAATTCTGCCACATTTACTCCATGGAGCGTCTGAAGAGGGAGTTGGTGTGATGGCTAGAGGGAGACATCAAGGAGCGGGAACAAATTAGAAGGATCCAGCGAAGACAAACAACAACCTCACTTGCGACAGGAAGACCTAATTTTTTGTTGGAGGAAGTCAAAACAGATAGCGACGTAATGTTGATGATGCATGGGTCAAATGAAATTGTTTTAACGGTTTTAATTTCGTAGACGGTTTATCGTGTTTTATTTCTTGTTCGCGCAATGTTTATTGTAACAAATACTGTTAATGAAAAACCCTAATGTTTACAACTTAATAAAGGAAAGATGTTTTGTAATACAATTTTTATGTGGTTGAGCCAGTAGCCCGATTCAAATAATTTTTGCGATTGTGTCCGACCTGACGACATAAACCACACTTTCTTTCCAGCTTGTCAAGGGAGTCCATTTCAGTTGTGATGTGCTTACTTTTGGGATGACCCTTTTTATTCCTTCGCATTTGGTCATTGTGCCATACTATTTCACCGTCGTATGCAGGCCAATAATCAGGTTTTACTACCAAAGGGAAGTTGTTGTTGTATATGTTGAGCAAGGTTTCAGATTTGTAATTGGGAGACAGAAGTTGTAGCGTGTCTTGATGAGTATAGGCACATGCAACAATGACATGAGAGCAAGGCATACGAAAGGCTTGAAACTAGCCACAATCGCACCAACGAGAAGGTAGTATAATCCTATACTCTTGTCTTGGCAGGCCCTTGTTGTGGTCGATTGTCTCTTTGACAATGATGTCGTGGCTGTGTCGGTCAAATTGTATAACCAGATGGGTGTTGGCTTTGGCACTTTCTTCCTTAATGTACTTCATGCAGCTTTCACTCCATAGTTGTCCAGATTGCAACACAACATTCCACATTTCACCTCTTTTGGAAAACAACGAAGCCATCCTAAAATATGTTGATTTAACCAAAGCAGTGACTGAGAGGTTTCGTATGCCTTTGAATACCCCGTTCATCGACTCAATTAGATTTGTTGTCATGTGGCCCATCTTTATCCATTGTCGTATGATCTAGTCCATTTTTCTACCAGAATATTATCGATCCACCTACCGGCGTCCGGATTTGACAAACGGATCTCGTTGCGATAATATTTGAATGCAGGTTGTATCAATGCATATCCTGCATTCATAACCGTTTTCCTAAGAGCTTTGTCTTTGATCTCCCTCATGAAATTTTGGATGATATGTTTAATGCAATAGACATGCGTAGAAGGAGGGTCATGCCAACTGTTTGCAGGATTGTTGTATGCACTTTCAATAGATGCATGTCTATCAGAGATCAAATAAAGATCTTGTTGAGGAGCCACGTGTGTTTAGAGATTCTTGAGAAAAAAGCTCCAAGCACCACCAGTCTCTCCCTCGACTAGGGAAAAGGCAATTGGGAAAATGTTTTTGTTGCCATCTTGTGCAACTGCCATCAGTAGCGTGCCTTTGTATTTCCCATACAACCAAGTCCCATCAATTTGTATAATTGGTTTGCATGACGCAAACCCTGTGATGCAAGGTTGAAAAGCCCAAAACACTCGACTGGATATTCCATTTCTGTTGAGTTGACCACCATCCAGGGCGCACGCTGGCACTGTTTCCAGAATGTAAACAGTACCCGGAGAATAAGTCTGGAGTGCATTCATGTAGCGAGGAAGTTCTTGGTATGACTCCTCCCAGTTTACATATACCTTTTCAATCGCCTTGGTCTTTGCTAACCACGCCTTTCAGTAAGACGAATTATAGTCAAATACTGTAGTGATGTGGGAGATTATAGTTTTCACCTTCAATGATGGATCGTTGCTGACGAGTGATAGGATTTCTTGACATATGAGATCATAATTTAGTTTTCGATGATCCTGTGATTGAGTAGAACTGACACACGTGTGGGTAGACATAGAACCTATGATCCAACAATCACTTATTAATCTGTATGATGCAGTGAGCTTGAACATACAATCTGGGTGGAGACACAAGATCTTGTACCTTTCTAGATTTACACGGTCCACCTTAAAATCGACAGAGTTGAGCATGTGAAATTTTTTGATGGCTCGGATACATTCATCTCTGTTACGAAATTTGTCTTTCTCTTTTAAGTTTTCATCCAACTGCATATACCGATTGAAAAATAAATCAGAAGACGGTTCATCTCTGCCCATGTTGAAGTTTTTCATGTGCAGAGGTGGTGTGTAGATCTCGTTTGAAGGAATACCAGGTATCCCATCGTCTTCGGTGTCATCGTTGACCATGTCGTCAAAATCCAACTCGTCATCTTCTTCTTCTTCTTCTTCATCAACGACATCTACTTCTACTTGTTCGGTCTCCAGAGGATCAACCACTTGTGACAGATGAGGCTCTCGCAGCATAATGTACAACTCAATAGAGTCGTACCCAGAATACTCATGACTGGAAAACATATTCTGAAGGTCCTCGTCATCTTGAACCTCAACCTTATAAAATATTATTTGGTTGTTACCAAAAAATCTGATTCTCATAAAATATTTGTGTCATGGGACCTCGTCCAAGTTTGGCCTCCAATCGTTTTTTGAAGTACAAGAAATTTGCTTTCCTGTTTAAACAAAATCGGATGTTCTCAGTGTCTCTAAACAAAAACCCAGAGGTGGGACAAATGTATGTCTCATCGTTGAAATATACACTGATCACATATTGGGATGCAGAGGCCATTGTGTATGACTGTTTGAAGGTTTGAAGGTTTGAAGGTTTGAAGTATATGAGTTAATTGCTTGAATTTTTGAATGTTCTAGTGTTTGAGTGGTTAAGTGTAGGAGTGTTTTGATAAATGTAAGATTAAATAGGTTGTACTGAATTTGAATAAACCAACAGTAACCACTCTCCAAGGCTGTCACCTAGCCTGCACCTACACTACAACCCATGCCAACCTCTAAGGCGCCTCCCATCACGTCCAATCGTGTTACATGCATGCAGAGATGCCTTCTTCAAGGCTGTCACCTAGCCTGCACCTACACTGCAACCCATGCCACCTCTTATTCGCCAATAGGGATGGCGACAACTTTCATTTTTGTACTCTTTCATCAAGTCCAATGGCGCCTACCTCCACGTCTAATCGTGTTACATGCATGCAGAGATGCCTTCTCCAAGGCTGTCACCTAGCCTGCAACTACACTACAACCCATGCCAACCTCTAAGGCTCCTCCCATCACGTCCAGTCGTGTTACATGCATGCATAGATGCCTTCTTCAAGGCTGTCACCTAGCCTGCACCTACACTGCAACTCATGCCACCTCTTATTCGCCAATAGGGATGGCGATACCTTTCATTTTTGTACTCTTTCGCCAAGTCCAATGGCGCCTACCTTCACGTTTAATCATGTTACATGCATGCAGAGATGCCTTCTCCAAGGCTGTCACCTAGCCTGCACCTACACTGCAACTTATGCCAACCTCTAAGGCTCCTCCCATCACCTTCAATAGTGTTACATGCCTTCAGGGATGCCTTCTCCAAGGTTGTCACCTAGCCTGCACCTACACTGCAACCCATGCCACCTCTTATTCGCCAACAAGGATGGCGACACCTTTCATTTTTGTACTATTTCGCCAAGTCTAATGGTGCCTCCCTTCATGTCCAATCGTGTTACATGCATGCAGAGATGCCTTCTCCAAGGCTGCCACCTTGCCTGCGTCTACACTGCAAGAGTGACACTTATCATGCATGCATGCACCAGCTACCACTTCACTTACTCTATGAATTTGTTTTGCCTATAAATACAGAGCATAACATACTTCTCTCGTACCCACAATCGTCTCACTCTCTACTACAAACTCTTTCATAATCTCTTACAATTTCTAAGTATTTCATAATCTCAGGCATTTTCAACAATGACTCTTCTCACAATGGGCGATTCTCAAAGAGGTACAAGGGACAACATTGCAACATTTGTAAGTTTCTTTTATAGTTATACATTTTTCATACTTCTGGTAATGCTTTGTTCATCTTACTTAATCTTACACCTTTTACATTATTAACTCAGGATGCCAAAAGATTCAGAATCCGATCTCACAACTACCTTGCTCCCGACCCATTTATCGTACCATATCTGGAATACGCAAGTTTCAGACATATTATAAAGATCTCCAACTACACAATTGATTCAAAGTTCATACTTGCAATGTTGGAAAGGTGGAGACCAGAGACCCATACATTTCACCTACCAATAGGTGAATGTACCGTCATGCTAGAGGACGTGTACATGTTACTGGGTCTCCCTGTCAACGGTAAGGCCGTTGACGGATCGGTTCAATAACCCAATTCTCTGTGTGAAGAACTGTTGGGCAGGGATATGGTTGAAGGTAGTGGTGCGAGAGGTCAGGATATACTACTAACTGAGCTTAAAAATCATTATGCGACTTTGGAATTAAACGAAAATTCCTCCGAGCAAGACAAAGTAATAAAAGCTAGAACTTATCTAATGATACTATTTGAAACCTTTTTATTTCCCAAAAGTACGGGAAATAGTGTAAATTTTATGTATTTAAATTTAGCTGTTTTAGCCCACTGTTGTACCCCAAAATTTGCCCTCCCATATTTCTCAAAACATTTCAAGAAAAATTCACAAGTCCAACCCGGCGCGTCATATTCAGGTGTTCTTTCACCAAGATATCTTTGATAACGTATTCTCAAATTCAGGTTTGGCTCAAGAGTCAATTCTTTAAAGAAGGTATCCGAATGTGTGAGTTTTCTCGAAGAAATATGGTGAAAAAGTGTGCTGAAAGTGCAGTTTTTACGCGCTAAAAAATTCATAACTTGAAGATCGTGGCTCGTTTTGAACCCGTTCAGGTGGCCAAAATTCCGTCTTGACATTATCTATGTTTTCATCTCTCACGGCTGGAAGCCAATTTCGATCAGAAGGTCTTCAAAAATGTGGATTTATCAAGTATTTTCATACAGAAAATTTGTGACAGAAGTTTATTTGCGTCATGTTTAGAAAATCATAACTTGGTCGATTTTCATCGTATCGAGCTGGTTCCGGCGCAAAAATTTCACAAATTGAGATGGCTACATTTTCGCAGAAGGTATTGAGTTCAAACGGTATTCAAAAGGCCTTCGTTTTTTGCTCAGAGTGCGTGACACGCTGAAAATCCTGAATGCTGAATATTATTTCATCTGAGCCGAAACTTCGAAAATTCATAACTCGATCAATTTTTATCGGATTGGACTCATATTTTTACACAAGGTTACTGACTCATAGATCTACAACTTTTCTTCAAAAGTCGAGACCAAATTATGCACCGATCAATACCAGTTTTTTATTGAAGAACGTGTCAGAGTCGACACTGGAGCCCAAAATAAGTTTGTCTGAGCTGAAACTTCAAAAATTCATAACTAATTCACCATTTATCCGATTGAGCCGATTTTCGGACAGGAGTTAGTTATCGATGTCGGCTACATTTTGTTTTCACATTTCAACTTCAAAAATTGCACTTAAGTCCCTGCAATTTAGCCTGGAAAGTGACGAACTCAAGTGAACATTGGAGGCCCAATTGCACATTCAAAGCCCATTTTCTTTACCCTAATTTCCATTATATAATCACCTTCTTTTCACACAAACCAGAGAGGAGGAAAAGAAAAAAAAAACTTTGCCACAACACTGTTAGAATATCAAATTCTTTCAAGAACCCTAAAACCTTGAAATCCTCATTACAAATCCCTCTCTCACTACAAACAAGCCATCACAGTTACAAACCAACACCTCATTACTTCTTCAGTAAGGGTAAGGTTGGCTTGATCTCCATGATCCAGAAGGCATAAAAGCATTCAGGTCACTAATTTTCCAGTAAGGGTAAGATTGATTTGATCTCCATGATCAAAAGGGTATAATCATTCATACATGTCATATTGTGCCTAAACATTAAATTTCTTCATATATTAGCTTTATTTGCATTTTATGATTTTATTTAATGTGTTCATGAGATTCAACACTGCAGATTTAGACATGATCCCATGCAGGAAGATTAAGGAACGTTGAGGCCAAAACACAAATGGCCAAAAGCCAAAAGCCAAATGGCCAAAGTAGAACAACTTATGCATGACACCAATACATGGTGAGACAGACATCCTGAGAAGATTAAGGAACGTTGAGGCCAGAACACAAATGGCCAACAGCCAGAACACAAATGGCCATGAAACCCAATCCAATGGCCAAAGAATGTAGACCACGGTACTCAGGAGTCAATGAACACGCACGTGATGCCAGAAAGTCAAACAAGGCTTTTTGTCTAATGGGTCAGAATTGCTTCCAAAAAACCTCCTAAATGGGCCAGACACCCCCATGGTTTGCATCAATTTTTAATTTTTATTTGTTTTTCTTTCTTAATTCTATTAATTGTTTTAATTGTTTTCTTTAATTTCCTAAAATAATTTTCATAATATAAAACCAGAAAATCAAAAACTAAAAATATGTTTAATTAATATTTAATTCATTATTATTTTTTGTAAATAAATTTTAACCATTAATTTAGTAAATTAGGTTTTAAAACTTTAATGTTTTTCTTAACAAATTAAAATATGTAGAAATTAGGGTTTTTAACATTCTCACCTTTTTTTAATAAATAATTTTCTCATCATTATTATCATTATTAATTACTAAATATTTTGTAAATAAACATGTAAATAAATTAATTAACTAGTAAATTAGGTTAACTTTAATATTTTCATTAATAATTAAAATAATCTAGATTTAGGGTTTCCTTTTAATTCTTGTTCTTTATTTTTCATTAAACACAAAAACATAAAAATAATTTCTTTTCTTTTATTAAATAATTAATTAACTTTTAATTCAATTTAATTTCAAAAGGGTCCAACGCCCTCGAACGTTCTATTTTTATTCTATTCGCACGTTAATTTATTTCCTTCCAAATATTATGTAATTGCTCAAGCCATGTAATAGTAATTAGGAATTTATTTACTTTCCGCATCTTTTATTAAAACGGGTCTTTGTTAATTTGGCGATGTATAGACCCGCGCCTTGTAATAGCGTAGGATTTTATTTTCCGCATTTAAATTTTCGCACTCTTAAAACTGCTAAACTTTGCATGAAAGAATGAATGACTAATTAAAAAAATACGTAGATCACCATGATGCATGTACAAGATAAATATCAACATGAAAATAACACACAAATTCACACACCACTCTTAGGGTACGCCTCACTGTTGCCTTACCTTCGAAACGTGGTCGTCGAGTATAGGACGTTTTAGTAAGTCCTTATGTCCATGATCCAGTTGCCTCGAAACGGTTGCCTCGGATTAAAAAAGGATCAATGGCATAAGGGTAGCTTCTAAGGTGTCCTACTGTTGCTCTGGTGACCACACTGTCCCTAACAAACGAATTGACCCGAACACCTCCAACGGTGGTGCTACCTATCTTTCAATGGTGGGATGGCACTACCTTAAGGACATTTACACAGCCTAATTCCTTAGGGTAGGTAGATGACTCATAGATACTTGCTCTAAAAAACAAATCAAAACTCTTTTTACACCGACACTTTCAAAAAAAAGCTTTCAAAACAATTTTTCAAACACTCTTGAGGACTGATACAAGAGTTATTCAGAAACTTTCAAAGAAACTTTTTCAAACCCACTCACAATTGAAAAGCAAACATTTTGAAAACACAATGAGCAAGTATCTAAGAGCCCATGGATAACCATGGATAGAAAGGGTGCTAACACCTTCCCTTTCTATAAATCTACCTCCCGAACCGAGAAACTATCTCATAAGGAATTTTGCTGTGCTTTTGTCCTGTCCATGTTGGAGAAAATAAAAGACGGTGGCGACTCTTGCTTCCGCAACATTTCGCGAACCAGCGTTAAACAGTCAGTTCCAGATCCACTGATCACAGAACTGGCGACTCTGCTGGGGATTTATTAAAGTGAGGTGTACCTTAGGATAGCTCATACTTGTGTTCTCAATTGTTGTGTTTGCTTGCTTTATTATTGTGGGTTGCATCGGAGTTACATAGGTCCTAACCCGGATCTGGGGATATCCTGTTAGGTAGCATAAGCTGTGAGGGACCTGTCCGGCGTAGACCGACACGGGTGAAGCAGTAGCTACGTTGGTGTGGCACCTTGGTCTGTACCGATATCCCTTGTGTCGCAACGAGGAGAATATGGGTCTTCTGAGGAGTCATTAAGCACCAACCGACCTTAGAACCTTAAATGACCCAACTTGGCCAATAGAACAGTAGCAGTATGCTACACCCATTGAGGCTAAACTCTCGCGATGGTTCTGGCCGCAAGAAAAGATTGCGATGCTGGAGTTATGATCGATTAAGGGTAGCCAGTGATATTGGGATCCTCTAGAACCCAATTACTTCTGATAGGACAGGTCTTAACCAACCAACTTCAAGAGGGTAATACCCAGACCCCATGCTGGCCTAAACTCTAAGGGTTGTGGTGTGACTTGTGTGCTTTCGTACTTGACTACTTGCATGCTTGTTATTTGACACTTGAGTTTCTTGCAGGTTTTGTTTACAGTCCTTAATCTGGACTCATAACAGGGTTACTTATATCACCCCACGCATAACATGACATCATACCATCATACCATTGCATACATCCTACATAAGGACTAATCCATTTCAAGGATCTCAAGGGTCTGTGATGCAGGTCAGGATGAATCAAACTGTATAGCAAGGGGCAAAGGGGATTTATTTTCCTCTAGCCAAAGTTGTCAGGGGCTATGACCCACTCGATATGGTGAGCCTTGACTCTTGAAGAAGGCCTCTCAACAATACGTAGTTCCTTCAATCAAGCTACAAATTCAAATGCTAACGATTTTCTTGTTTACCCCGCGAGGTCCTTGAAAACATTACATGCATATCATACATATCATTGCATTACAGGTACCCTTGTTACAAGTCACTTACCTTCTTTGCTGTTTATTTCCAGCAATGGCTTCCCAACAAGATAACCAGGGTCTTCATGCTCAAGAGACTCAATTCAGGGAAATCTTTTTAAGCCTATCCAAGGGGCAGGAAGAGTTGAGGACACTCCTCATGGGGAATCTGGCCAAGAAAAGTCCCGAAGATGACAAGGACGAACGGCTGAAACGTCTACAAGCTGAGGTAGATACAATGAAAACCCAGATGCTGGGGCAAAGGGCTCTCATCCAAGGTTTAGCTCGGGAGTAAGAAGAGTTGAGGACCATGATCAATCAACTCCACCAAGACAGATCCAATATGAAGCAACCAGTCCGAGTCAGGGACCAGGTCTTTGATCAGCTTCCAAGAGGACAAGAGTCTGGCATGGTGAAGAATAGACCTCTCCAAATTGCTACCACTTCACAAGCCCAGCATCAACCTCGCCCAGAGCAACAGGTTGATCAGAATAAGCCAAGCAGGTCCAAGAGGCAGTTCACCCAGCTTAACATGCCGTTGTTTCAAGCTTTACAACACCTGTTGAGACTGAATCTGATTACACTAAGAGCTCCTCCCCGGAATCCCAACATCTCTGCTCCTAACTATCATCCCAACAAAAGGTGTGCATACCACTCTGATAGTCCCGGACATGACACTGCCGACTGCTGGGCTCTGAAGAACAAGGTCCAGGACCTGATTAATTAAGGAGCAGTGGATTTCACCCAAGTGGGTCAGGCTGAGTGCTTCTACTATCCCTACATGATGCATCATTTGAAGTAACAAGTCCTGAGATGAGAAGACCTTTTGCCCATTAGAATTTTCAAGTTGTAATTTTCTTTTGATTGTTCAAACATTTTATTCATGTCAAACGTTGTTATTTCATTAATGCATCGCATATGTCTGTTTTAAATCAATATATTCACATTCGCTATATTTAAAATTGCTTTCATTTTTTGTGATGTTCAATGCTCGATTAATAATTCTAAGCCTCTTGAGGGAGGATGACGAAAACGATACCACAATCTACAGTATGCTTTTGAACAGACCCCGCTGATGAGGCACAGGCATTGTTTCAATTCCTAAACACTGGAGTTATAAGGAAGATAATCCCTCGTCAACCCCTTCGAGCCAAAGAAGTAGGAGTTTTTTCTTTTCACAAAAAATTAAAACCCTTAATTATAACCTGGGGCAGGGTAGTTCTCTCAGTTGATCCAAGTGCACAACGAATAGCACCAAAGAGGTCCTCACAAAACAAAAGACAGTGATTGGTTCCGAATAATCATAAAGATAGGCAGTCGTCATTTCTCAAAATAAAAACCCATTAAGTCTAAACCTATGAAGGAGACTTACAAAACTGGGGCATCCCGCTGACTGTAATCACAAAAGAAACAGTTCAGGCAAAAAATAGGGATAATAAAATATAAAAAAAGAGGTCCTACAAACCCTCAACAACAAAAAAGGGGGAAATGACTGCCTATTCAAATAAATTGCCAAAATCCGAACCATCATTGGAATATCAGGACAAAGACTCAAACGAGATCTAAACGCACGATCAGTTGAGTTTAGGTTTGAAGAACATCACGAAGAACGGGTGGGTACAAATAAAATTTGAGCCTTTATCCTTTGTTTCTTAAACTGTGAACCAGGCCACGTTACAACCCTAAAAAGTCCTAGCTGAAGCATGGGTTAGTTCGAAAGCATACTGTTACGAAAGGTATCCTGACTCCTTAAGGCTTGCGGTAAACTAACGAGTTGACATCACAGTTTACAAAAAATTCACTTGTTTTTATGAAAAAATGCATTTTCACAAAAACTTCAAGACAGACATAAGCTTTTCATTTTTAACATAACTTTGTTTGCATACGACTATTTGTTTGAACATCATAGAAGCTCGCACGACGAATATCGAATGAACAAAAGCACTCCCGAACAAGGGGCATGACATGATCATTGTCCGTCATCTGGGGCAGTTAAGTCAAGATTCAGAGAATCTCTCAAATGCCAAATAGCCTGGGGCAAATCTCTGTCCAAGTCACTTGGGGCATTGGACGATCAAACGAATATCTTCTGGTGGCATGGCAACACAACAACAGGGGCACCTCCCTACACTCTGAGAGCGTGGACATAGTCGAAAAAAAATACTGTGCATAATCAAAGACCCGCTAGGTTGACACACCTAGGCAAAAATAAGGGATGAAATAAAAAAATCTGTACACCCGGCAAGTCGAAAACCTGAAAAGGCGGCTTAGGCAAAAATGGGTATCCCGGTGGACTGAAAACCCGAAAGGGCGGTCCAGGAAAAAATTAGGGATCAAAGCGTACGACTATGTCCCGGTATCTCGTCACTTGCCTACCAGAAGAAGATTTTTCAAACGACAGTCATCAAACACCTTCACAGGTACCTTCTTCTCCAACAGAAACTGGGGCAATAATGAGTTGTCTAAATGATCCGGTTTCCCTGTCCACCGAGGTGCCAAGGTAAGTTCAGCTGAAGAATGCGACCAAGATACCTTCACTCCCTGCAGAGCGAACGCGTCTCCCCGGTTTTATTCAAGGGTTATTTCTCCACCAGAGCTTATAACTGGATTATCCTCAGCTAAAAGTCACGGAAAGATCGTCCTCGGCAAAGTTCTTCTTATTCCCCAGCGGAGTTCATCAAAACTTCCAACAGAGCACAACAACGGTATCCCCAGCGGAGTTATCTTCATCAACCTCAGCAAAGTACTTCTCTTTCCCCACAAAGTTCACTCCCCGCAAAGTAATCTATTCGCCAAGTTTATTCCCCAACGGAGTTATCTTCTCTGACCGGTATTCTTGCAATCATCATCCCCAACAGAAACGAAGAATCTCACTCTTCAACATCAGCCCAGGATTTGACTTCCCGGCATCCGTCAAGGATCTATTTTCCCAGACGAAGATACATTCATAACATCACATTGTTATACATCATGATACATGCATATACGCATCATATCATACAATCTCATGTGTTGAGAACATCGTTGCTTGATTCATATCATGCATTGCATATGACTGACCTTTACCTTTCAGGAAGGATACAGTTAAATGATCAGCTATGTAGACGAATACAGTCAAAAGAGACCAACCCAGTCAAAGAATACAAATCCAGTTAAATCAATGCCTAAAGATTTCTCTGATACAACCCGTCGTTATAGACACTCGTCGTTATAGACACTCGTCGTTATAGACACTCGTCGTTATAGACACTCGTCGTCATAGACACTCGTCGTCATAGACACTCGTCGTTATAGACACTCGTCGTTATAGACACTCGTCGTCATAGACACTCGTCGTTATAGACACTCGTCGTTATAGACACTCGTTGTTATAGACACCCGTCGTTATAGACACTCGTCGTTAAAGACCACCCGTCCATGGAAATAACCTGTCAGTAGAGACAACTCACCAACCTTTCTGAATTCCAGACTCGATTCCTGTATCCTGCCAGGGCACGTCTGAAGAGTTCGAGGATCCGATTCCTGTATCTTGCCAGGGTGTATCTGTTGACGACTAACATTACCAGACTCGATTCCTGTATCTTGCCAGGGCACGTCTGAAGAGTTTAAAGATTCGATTCCTGTATCCAGCCAGGGCACATCTACATAAAGAGTTTGAAGACCAACTCCTGTAACAGGCCAGGTAATTATTTTTCTTTCTCAGGTACGCAAGTTCTCGCTAAGGAATCTCTTACGCGATCGACAACCTCCCGATGGCATCTATAAGCCCATCTCCACAACTATCCATTGCAGTTCCAAATGGCATCTATAAGCCCATTCCTGACAAGGTTTTGTCACACTTTCAGATGGCATCTATAAGCCCATCCTCTTATCCATCATCTCTTCCAAATGGCATCTGTAAGCCCATTCCCGCCATCACGTTGCTGATACTCTACTATGCGATTGCAAATTTTTGGGCACTCTAGTGTTCAATCATCTTCCACCTTCGGATCACGAAAGGCACGCAAGCCAATCTACATCCTCAGGTTTAAGAAAATTGAACAGGGGCAACTGTTGTACCCCAAAATTTGCCCTCCCATATTTCTCAAAACATTTCAAGAAAAATTCACAAGTCCAACCCAGCGCGTCATATTCAGGTGTTCTTTCACCAAGATATCTCTCATAACGTATTCTCAAATTCAGGTTCGGCTCAAGAGTCAATTCTTTAAAGAAGGTATCCGAATGTGTGAGTTTTCTCGAAGAAATATGGTGAAAAAGTGTGCTGAAAATGCAGTTTTTACGCGCTAAAAAATTCATAACTTGAAGATCGTGGCTCTTTTTGAACCTGTTCCGGTGGCCAAAATTCCGTCTTAACATTATCTACGTTTTCATCTCTCACGGCTGGAAGCCAATTTCGATCAGAAGGTCTTCAAAAATGTGAATTTATCAAGTATTTTCATACAGAAAATTTGTGACAGAAGTTTATTTGCGTCATGTTCAGAAAATCATAACTTGGTCGATTTTCATCGTATCGAGCTGGTTCCGGCGCAAAAATTTCACAAATTGAGTTGGCTACATTTTCACAGAAGGTATTGAGTTCAAACGGTATTCAAAAGGCCTTCGTTTTTTGCTCAGAGTGCGTGACACGCTGAAAATCCTGAATGCTGAATATTATTTCATCTGAGCCGAAACTTCGAAAATTCATAACTCGATCAATTTTTATCGGATTGGACTCATATTTTTACACAAGGTCACTGACTCATAGATCTACAACTTTGCTTCAAAAGTCGAGACCAAATTATGCACCGATCAATACCAGTTCTTTATTGAAGAATGTGTCAGAGTCGACACTGGAGCCCAAAATAAGTTTGTCTGAGCTGAAACTTCAAAAATTCATAACTAATTCACCGTTTATCCGATTGAGCCGATTTTCGGACAGGAGTTAGTTATCGATGTCGGCTACATTTTGTTTTCACATTTCAACTTCAAAAATTGCACTTAAGTCCCTGCAATTTATCCTGGAAAGTGACGAACTCAAGTGAACATTGGAGGCCCAATTGCACATTCAAAGCCCATTTTCTTTACCCTAATTTCCATTATATAATCACATTCTTTTCACACAAACCAGAGAGGAGGAAAAGAAGAAAAAAAACTTTGCCACAACACTGTTAGAATATCAAATTCTTTCAAGAACCCTAAAACCTTGAAATCCTCATTACAAATCCCTCTCTCACTACAAACAAGCCATCACAGTTACAAACCAACACCTCACTACTTCTTCAGTAAGGGTAAGGCTTGCTTGATCTCCATGATCCAGAAGGCATAAAAGCATTCAGGTCACTAATTTTCCAGTAAGGGTAAGATTGATTTGATCTCCATGATCAAAAGGGTATAATCATTCATACATGTCATATTGTGCCTAAACATTAAATTTCTTCATATATTGGCTTTATTTGCATTTTATGATTTTATTTAATGTGTTCATGAGATTCAACACTACAGATTTAGACATGATCCCATGCAGGAAGATTAAGGAACGTTGAGGCCAAAACACAAATGGCTAAAAGCCAAAAGCCAAATGGCCAAAGTAGAACAACTTATGCATGACACCAATACATGGTGAGACAGACATCCTGAGAAGATTAAGGAACGTTGAGGCCAGAACACAAATGGCCAACAGCCAGAACACAAATGGCCATGAAACCCAATCCAATGGCCAAAGAATGCAGACCACGGTACTCAGGAGTCAATGAACACGCACGTGATGCCAGAAAGTCAAACAAGACTTTTTGTCTAATGGGCCAGGATTGCTTCCAAAAAACCTCCTAAATGGGCCAGACACCCCCATGGTTTGCATCAATTTTTAATTTTTATTTGTTTTTCTTTCTTAATTCTATTAATTGTTTTAATTGTTTTCTTTAATTTCCTAAAATAATTTTCATAATATAAAACCAGAAAATCAAAAACTAAAAATATGTTTAATTAATATTTAATTCATTATTATTTTTTGTAAATAAATTTTAACCATTAATTTAGTAAATTAGATTTTAAAACTTTAATGTTTTTCTTAACAAATTAAAATATGTAGAAATTAGGGTTTTTAACATTCTCACCTTTTTTTAATAAATAATTTTCTCATCATTATTATCATTATTAATTACTAAATATTTTGTAAATAAACATGTAAATAAATTAATTAACTAGTAAATTAGGTTAACTTTAATATTTTCATTAATAATTAAAATAATCTAGATTTAGGGTTTCCTTTTAATTCTTGTTCTTTATTTTTCATTAAACACAAAAACATAAAAATAATTTCTTTTCTTTTATTAAATAATTAATTAACTTTTAATTCAATTTAATTTCAAAAGGGTCCAACGCCCTCGAACGTTCTATTTTTATTCTATTCGCACGTTAATTTATTTCCTTCCAAATATTATGTAATTGCTCAAGCCATGTGATAGTAATTAGGAATTTATTTACTTTCCGCATCTTTTATTAAAACGGGTCTTTGTTAATTTGGCGATGTATAGACCCGCGCCTTGTAATAGCGTAGGATTTTATTTTCCGCATTTAAATTTCCGCACTCTTAAAACTGCTAAACTTTGCATGAAAGAATGAATGACTAATTAAAAACAATACGTAGATCACCATGATGCATGTACAAGATAAATATCAACATGAAAATAACACACAAATTCACACACCACTCTTAGGGTACGCCTCACTGTTGCCTTACCTTCGAAACGTGGTCGTCGAGTATAGGACGTTTTAGTAAGTCCTTATGTCCATGATCCAGTTGCCTCGAAACGGTTGCCTCGGATTAAAAAAGGATCAATGGCATAAGGGTAGCTTCTAAGGTGTCCTACTGTTGCTCTGGTGACCACACTGTCCCTAACAAACGAATTGACCCGAACACCTCCAACGGTGGTGCTACCTATCTTTCAATGGTGGGATGGCACTACCTTAAGGACATTTACACAACCTAATTCCTTAGGGTAGGTAGATGACTCATAGATACTTGCTCTAAAAAACAAATCAAAACTCTTTTCACACCGACACTTTCAAAAAAAAGCTTTCAAAACAATTTTTCAAACACTCTTGAGGACTGATACAAGAGTTATTCAGAAACTTTCAAAGAAACTTTTTCAAACCCACTCACAATTGAAAAGCAAACATTTTGAAAACACAATGAGCAAGTATCTAAGAGCCCATGGATAACCATGGATAGAAAGGGTGCTAACACCTTCCCTTTCTATAAATCTACCTCCCGAACCGAGAAACTATCTCATAAGGAATTTTGCTGTGCTTTTGTCCTGTCCATGTTGGAGAAAATAAAATACGGTGGCGACTCTTGCTTCCGCAACATTTCACGAACCAGCGTTAAACAGTCATTTCCAGATCCACCGATCACACCCACCTATACAGTTCCTTGTGTAAAAATGTAATCAAGGAAAAATGGACATTTTATGGCTGCGCTTTTTTACTTCAAGTCTGGGGTTGGTGGAGGATGGAGTCCCTAAACCCCGTCAACAACAACACATTCGTTTTCTCATACGCAACAAAGTAAGTCATCAAGTTATATCATTTATTACTATTTATCTCTTCACCAAATATATGATAAAAATAAAATATTTTTCATTTCCTTTAGGTATTGCGTGAGGGGTATGGATTACGGAAAGAATCCAAGATTCAATGTCGCACTATACCACAATCTATTGGATCACCTAGCCCCGGATGATGTACGTCGTACCTTTCAACTTTTATACTTTTAAATTATTTATATATTACATTTTCATTAACCTGATTTAATTTTATGCGCAGTTTGTCTGGAGACCATATTTGGGTTTGGGCCATGAACCAAACCCCGAGGATGCAGCAATTTGGAGCGCCAAGACTGCAATCATACGGTTCAATATTGTGGAGATGCACCACAGCGACCGTGTGAAGATGCAGTTCAGAATGCATCAAGAGATACCCAGTGATCCGACTTGTTTATCTCTGTGGCATCTCAAAAGGGTCGACGTCCAATGGGGTCTTACCAACTGGAAAGACTTTGCTCCAGAATGGTGTAAGATGTGGCAGAGGCGTCACCGACATGTCTTGCAATTCCCAGTTTTCCTCAACCATGGTAATATACGACACACGAATCAATATTTATCTTGGTACAGATCAGTTAGTACCCCTGAAATGCACGTGTCTCATCCAAGGTATTTGGTTGACCCACAAACACAATGGGCACAACCCTCATTTCCCCAACAACAAACCCAACACACATCAACCTCCCACCAACCCCCAAGACAAAACAGAACCACAAACACCCAACCACAGTCGCCACCACAATACAATCATCCCCATATGCCTCAAACCCAACCGCAATTCTAATCACAATACCAACACACCCGCATACCCCACACACAATTTCAGTCTTCTGTATATCCCAATATGGGCCCCTCAACATCCAACCTTAGCCCTGATCTGGAAATGAAGAAGATTATGAATCAACCGACCCAACTTACCATCAACCACAGTATCACCAAACCACCCAACATCCTCAATACCAAACACCCCAAGATCCATTTCCTTTCTACCCCCGTACTCAGACGATCGATGCTACAGACCAACCATGAAACCCCACCCACCACCAACACGACCAAACTTTGAGGATATGAGTAACCGACTGTACCAAAGTGGATCTTCTAGATATGGAGATCTGACTGATTTCATGAATCCGGAATGTATATTTTGTTCAAAGATGATATTGAATAATATTTAATATCTATGTATTTTATTTTATTTTATTTGTGTTACCTTAATATGGTTTTTATCCTAGAGAGTACCTTTTATGTACTTACTTTGATGTTAAAATTGTTATACTATATTCTAGACATGTAAAATAAGAGAGTTACAAACCTGATTTCATTTTCAACTTAATGTTAAATATTATAATTAAACCTTAAATTAATTAGTAATAAAGTTTAATTACCATATAAAAGATATAAAAAAAAATTAAGCATAAACATCAATTGCAACTTATAGAATATTCTACCTAAAGGCTTATTGGATAGAACTTTTGCTAATGCAAGAATTCATCATTTACTGTTTAGAGGACGTGTACTCTTGGGTTATCATACTTATACAATCATACATTAAGTAGCTCCCCTTCTCCTTTATCAAATACACAAATGTAGTTCATACACCTATAAACCATAGGATGTAAGATCGGAATTTGTGGACAATCAGCATCAGTTTCACATTTCAATGCTGCATTTAAAAAATAAATATCATAATGTTACTACAATAAATAAAATATTGTGTAAAAAATAAAAAATAAAGAAGAAAATTTAAAAAGAGAAAATAATAATTTACCGTGTACATTCTTTTCAACAAGAAATAATGAAAGAAATAAAACTATAGCATAAATGAGAATTTTATTCATTTTTTTTTATTTGCATGTAACAAATGAGATGTAATTTGATCATTTTATAAATGTATAAAGCTCATATAATATTTTAAGCAAATATTTTAGCACATATTTTATTTGTCTCTTCAACATTATATAATCATTACGATTCATTATAATAAGTATAATTCATTATTTTTTAATTAACTCATTGATCTCTCATTGATATATATATATATATATATATATATATATATATATATATATATATATATATATATATATATATATATATATATATATATATATATATATATATATATATATATATATATATATATATATATATATATATATATATATATATATATATATATATATTTTGAGAATTTATTCTTATGAATAATGCACAATCGACATGAAAATATAGTTATGCACATGTGAAACGTGTTGAATGAATTTTTTTGTATAAAATAATTTTATCATGAGCTACAAGCTTCAAATATGAAATTTAGTAGTTGTGTAATTTCTTAAGATCAATTCTTTGATTCTCATTTATACATAAAATATCTTATGATACCAACCACATATTATGTTGTTATAAATTTCTCAACCACAAAATAAATATATTATTTAAAAATTAATTTGGTATTGATAACAAACAAAAACAATATTAAAAAAAAGAAGTAAAAGTGCATGTTCCCCAGCAAATTAAAATATCACTCTCATAGAATATTTATAATAAAAAGAAAATTTTAAAAAAACTTCAAGTCACCTAACCAAATCTCTTAAAAAAAAAGTTAATAAGACTCAAAATTTAGCAAGTTAGACTAAAAAAAATTATCATTGATAAAGTTAAGAATATAATTCTATGAAAAAAATTACTCAGTTTAAAAATACTACAGGTTTCAGATTTAACTGAACAAATGCATATCTTTATTTAAATTTGAAAATAAATTGAACTCATATAAAATTAATAAATTATTAAGACATCTTTTTAAGTAAGATGCGTATATATAGTGCAAGAATAAACACATTTGTGAGAGACACATCATTTATCCACTAAAATTTTAAGATAATAGATGAGTGAGTTCTGTCACTTATATATATTTAAGTTTTCATATTCATATTTAATGTGAGATTATTTTCTCACTTACTTATTTGATATATTATTCCAATAAATTTAACTTATCTAAAAATCTAAAACCCATTCAAATATATATTCATTCAAAATTTTAAAATAATAGATATATGAACTATCTCATTTATAAAGTGTTTAATCTCTATTTTTTAAACAATATAAAACTCAAAACTCCCACTTATTTATCCATATAATTTCCATTTGTTTCTCAACACATCATATTAATTCTGGAATTGTCTTGGCATTGCCCGTTCTGCGTAAATTTCAAAATATATAACTGGAGTAAAATATATGACTGGAGTTACATGATAAACAATCTCATTTTAATTAAAGTACAAAATAAAGGCCCCAATACCTTGATGCTCCACTTCAATTCCATTCAAGTTTTTAAATAAAGGCCTCATTTTAATAAAGTTTTCATTCCATTCAAAGTGTTCCAGTTTATTATATCAGCTTTACTTATAAGGTCAATAATTTACCATTGTTTTATAGGTTAGTTTTTGTTCTAAATATTTCATCAGTTTCCATTATTGTTGTCCTGAGTAATTGTTATACTTGTCATAAACGGTTCTGTTTATGATAAAAAATTATAATTATATGTTTGTTTTCGAAATTATTTCCAGTTAATTATTTAAGAGTTTGAATTTGATGACAGTTGTTCTTAGAAAATTCGATAATTTGTTTTGGCGTTAATCTTAAAATAGTACACTATTTTTCTAGATTTAATTTTTAGTTTTAAAATTGAGAATTAAATAAATTTTTAATTCTTCTAAATATCTTAAATTTTATTTTTGGTTTCTTTAAAATTTTTCTTTAAAGAATGATCCTTTTAAAAAATTAAATTTTAACTATTGGACTCTCCTGCAATTTAGCATTAGTTTTTACAATTTAGCGACAATTTTTATTTAGCGATGGAATGAGAGATTATTTTAGGTCCGATTTTTTCAAGAAAGATCAAAAATTAAAATTTAATTTTTTAGGAGAACCATTCTTTAAAAGAATAATTTAGAGAAATTAAAAGCGAAATTTGAGATATTTAGATAAACCAAAATATTTATTTAACCCTAAAATTAAAGGTTTTGGACGAGAGTGAAAACACTAAGATACCATTTAATAGCACGATAGTGTGAGACCTGTACGTAATAGTAAAAATTTGATTTAATTTCAAAAACTAGCGTCAACAAAATAGTGATTAATTAGATTTTATCGATTTTCAAAAAGTGTTTCAAATATAGCTATTACGGTTCCGAAACATAACACATGTCGCGAGAGTGAATAATGTTTTTAAATTGATCTTTTCTTCCGAAAAATATTTTGAAAACTCAAATACAAATACCAAAATTTTATTGAATCCCATAGATACAACTGAAAATCATAATATAGTTTCACCTCTACTTGACATTTTATTATCAAATTAGTTTTAATTTTTGTTTTTAATTTCTGTTTTCACCGAAGATTATTTGATTAATCTTAGCCTTAGTCTTACACAGTCTCAATTGGTTATGTTAAGATTGATTATGGATTCGATATCTATTAAAACTAAAACAAATTTTATATACTTATAGAATAGTTTCATCACATTTTGATTTTTGGAAGTTATTATGTGTATATTTTGTTTAAAGACAATATTGAGTAATATTTAACATTTATGCATTTATTTTATTTTTTTGCTATCCTAATATAGTTTTTATCCATACAATTCTAGAAACTACCTTTGATGCTAGAATTGTTATATTATATTCTACATATATAAAATAAGGGAGTCAAAAAAATGATGTCATTTTCAACTTAATATTAAATATATTCTAATTAAACCTATAATTAATTAATAAAGTAGTTTAATTTTTATACATTGTAAATATAAATTATTTTTTAAACCATCAACGCATAACAATTATAAATGACCAACTTTATTAATAATTTTAATAAAATTTAAACATTTTTAAATATTTAATAATTTTTTCCGATTAATAGCGCATAAAACTATGAGAAAAAATATTCTTATAATTTCAATTACACATACACCGTATATCTATATGGTTTTGTTTAGTTTATTATGTTTAATAATAATTTTTTTTCTAATACAAATACATTGGAGAGTGTGAGTATATGATGTATATTTTTGTTGTCAAAATAACATACCTTTAAAATTATATATGCTCGCATTGTATATGAACTAAATCATTATTGATGAATCTAAATTAAAACCTGATGATATATCTAAAATTAAGGCTTATTTCATAGAATTTTTTGGTATTCATACTCATACAACAAGTGGCTTCCCCTCTCCTCTATCAAATATACAATTGTTGTTTATGCACCTATAAACCATAGGATGCAAGATTGGAACTTGTGGACAATCAGCGTCAGTTTCACATTTATATCCTACATTAAAAAAAGTGAATATCATAATGTTATTAAAATACATAAAATATTGTGTAAAAACTAAAAAGTAAAGAAGAAAATTTAAAAAGAAAAAATGATTTACCGTTTACATTATTTTCAACAAGAAATAGTGAAAGAAATAAAATTATAGTATAAACAAACATGAGAGTTTTATCCATTTTTTTTATTTATTTGCATGTAATAAATAAGACGTGATTTGATCATTTTATAATGTATAAAGCTCATATGATATTTTAAGCAAATATTTTATTTGTAACTTCAACACATTTACGTACTAATCATTATAATCCTTTTTTTTTTTAATTAGCTCATTGACCTTTCATGATAGAAAAGGGATATATTTTATAAATGTTATTTAATTAAAAAAAATTTATTCGTAGGAATAATACACAATCGGCTTGACAACGTAGTTACGTCCACGGGGGAACATATTAATTTTCATGATTTTTTTGGTATAAAATACTTTGATTATGAGCTATGAGTATGAAATTGATTAGTTGTATGATTTTTTAATATTCCTTCTTTGATTCAATTTATACATAATAATATACGATTAATCGGTACTTTATCTCCTGTAATATAAACAGATTTTTAAAAATTATTATACGCAGATTTTCTTGTTTTGACTCCTCAAGAAATTTACCCATCAATAATGTACTCTATCTTATGCTTATTTTGTCACCGGTTAAATTGACGATTTTTGAAAAACTCCTCCACCATATTATTATTTTTTATGATTAGATTTTTTAAGATGTCAAAACAGGAGAATTTTTGTATAACAGGAAAATTCAAACTTTTTTACAAATAGATTTTTCAAAGCTCGCCTATATGACAAGGGACAAAATCCTTATTAATCCTAAAATATATTATGATGTCAGCCACCCGTTGTTACAAATTTCTCAACCACAAATTAAGTATATTATTTACAAATTAATTTGTTATTATTTTTTTTTTACTAAAAACAACATTCGTTCATTCCAATTGATAGAATAAATCGAATAATACAAATTCAAAATCTCTATAAACTAAAAAGGATGAATTAACGAACAAACTCACGTTATCCACATAATAGTATATAATAGAAAAATGCCTACAAATGTGACAAAGCCTACAAATATGACAAAATTGAAATGCTCGAAATATCCATGTCTCTTAATCTGCAACGTTGACGATGTCAAATTCATTGATGTAATATGCACTGAGTCGAAACTAATATGTAAATCTAAATCGAACAAACACTACACCAAGACGGAAAAACAAAATAACACTGCAATAAGACGATGACCAACACAATATGTTAGATCCATGATTTTAGGATTGCCATCAATTTTGGTAAAACATGGTTCACGACAAGATGTTGTGTGAGATGCCCTAACATGTTGGTCAGTCTACATTGAAGACAAATATTCTAACACATGTTATGACATGTTGTACCAAAACATCAGTACAAACTATTTTACTCTTGACATATTTGATTTGACTTTGTAAGATTCATTTTGGATATATCTCATATATTTTTGCAGATCAAGAAGATTTAATCTGGAAAAATTGATTTTTGATTTCCAACTGTACATAATTTCTAAAATTGGATGTTGAGACAATTTAGGAAACTTGGTGTTTTGTTCTAAGATTTAAGGAGATTTTTCTGCATAATTGGTGCAGCTCTCAACTTATGGATCAAGAAATATCTGGGTGAAGATTTCGAAGCCCATGAAATAGTCAGTGTATTTAAAGAAATTACCTAGACCTAATACCATTAAGAATTTTATCCAAAAAAAAAACAGAAAGCTTGTTTTTCTAGAGTCTTAGGGTTTAAGGGTCCTCAAGGGAGTTTCTGTTTTTGTATGTCACTCATGTATCTTTTGATATATTGAGGTTGATTGATTGTTCATTATTCTCATTCATGAGCTTTTAAGCAAAGAGTTAAGTATTTTATTTGAAGTGTAATCTTCTATTTGGTTTTTTTTTATATTGTCACTGGTTTGTGACTGGTTTTATCATTGAGGTGATTGTGGGAAGTGAGAGGAGGTTCTCATATCTAGGAGGTTCCTAGGTAGGAATTGCACAGGATGGTGATTAGATGATAAGTTGTAAACTTAGATTGTTTAGGCTTTGAACTAATACTATTATAGTGGATTTCCTTCCTGGCTTGGTAGTCCTCTGAGTAGGTGATGTTACACTGAACTAGGTTAACAATTCATTGTGTCATTTATCTTTCAGCAATTTACTTTTTGCACAATCTACTGTCTTAGAAGTATTTTCTGTCAGCAGACTGATGTCTTAACATCTGTCTTGATATTGTTTTATGGTGGTGGAACATCACTATTATCATATGTTTTTTAGTGTCAGAATTTCAATTGGTATCAGAGCAGACACCCTATTCTGTTTATTGGGTGATCTTCATAGATAATATTTTCAGGTACTATAGATAAGGAAGGAAGATACAATAACAGACCACCTCTCTTAGATGGTTCAAACTATGACTATTGGAAGGTCAAGATGGTGGATTTTCTAAAATCTATGGACAACAAATCTTGAAATGTTGTTTTAAAAGGATGGAATCATCCTATTGTGAAGGATAAAGATAGGAATGTGTCCTTGAAGCCAAAGGAAGATTGGTCTGAGGAGAATGATGAATTAGCTCTTGGAAATTACAAAGCTTTGAATGCCATATTCAAATGAGTGGACAAGAATGCTTTCAGGTTGATTAATACATGTGTTGTGGCCAAAGATGCTTGGGAAATTCTCAATACAACTCTTAAAGGCACATCCAAAGTGAATATGTCCAGACTTCAACTTCTCACTGCTAAATTTGAGAATTTAAAGATGAATGATGATGAAAGCATTAAGGACTTTCGTATGAAGGTTCTTGATTTAGCAAATGCATCCAGTTCCTTGGGGGAGAAGATGTCAACAAAAAAGCTTGTTAGAAAGATTCTTAGGTCTCTACCTAGGAAATTTGACATGAAGGTAACATCTATTGGAGAAGCTCAAGACATCAGTAGCATAAGAGTTGATGAACTTGTTGGGTCACTTCAAACCTTTAAATTCGCTATTAGTGACAAGTCTGAGAAAAAGAACAAAAGCATAACTTTTGTTTCCAATGTTGAATATAAAGAGGGTCAGGCTAATCTAGATACTGAGGAAGGATTGTCCAATATTATTGTGTTACTTGGAAAGCAATTCAACATGGTATTGAAGAGAATTGACAGAAGAAGAAGACCAGATATCAAGAACATCTCATATGACATCACAAATAATCATGATTTCCAAAATAATCTCATAACTTAAGAAATGTCAAATCAAGGTATAAAGATTTAGTGTCATGAATGTGAAGGATTTGGACACATTAAGACATAATGTCCTTTTTATCTCAATAGACAACACAAGGGACCGACTATTTCTTGGCCAGATGATGAATCCTCTAAGGAAGAATCTGCTAAGCTTGTGACTGCCTTAACACGAAGATGGAATTCTAATATGGATTTCAGAAGTGAGGAAATATCCTATAATGAATTGACTACTTCCTACAAAGAACTATGCAACAAAAGTGATGAAGTTTATCAAATAGGGATAAAGCAGAGAATGATCATAGCTAATCTCTGAACTAAAAATGAGGAATTCCTAGCTGACATTTCTGAGCTTCAAAATGAAATGACCTTGTTAACATCAAAACTTGATAACTTAATCAAAGTTGTTAGGATGTCGAACAATGGATCTTATGGGCTGGATGATATCATTCAAGATGTAGAAGGAGGAAGAAGACATATTGTCTTAGGGTTTAACTATCAATCCTTGAAAAATAAGAAGCAATCTCCTGAGATAAAATTTGTCCATGCTAAACTGAAGGATGATAGCAAGATGTTTGGAAAAATATCGCAACACCCTATCAGATCACAAGAAATTCAGACCAAAGTTAAGTTACAACCATTAAAATGTCATTTTTATGAAAGATATGGCCACACAGAACAAGTATGCCACTGGCTTCATGGATATCCAAAACATCCATCTAAGCCTAGTGAAAGTCCATTACTGAATAAGACTAGAAAGGAATGGAAAGTGAGAGATATTATCAAGAATCTCATTGCTCATACCTCTCTTAAAGTCTCATCTAATGAAGACTGATATTTTGATAGTGGATTCTCTAGGCATATGACATGTGTGGAGAATTTATTGGTAGATGCTAAACCTCATATAATTAGCTATGTTACTTTTGAAGATGGTGCTAAAGGGGTAAGTAAAGGTGTTGGAAGACTAGATTGTGAAAGATCTCCTAAACTTGATAGAGTCCTTTTTGTAAAAGGTCTAACTGCCAACCTGATAAGTATTAGCCAGTTATGTGATCAAGATTTTAAGGATAACTTCATAAAAACGAAATTTTTGGTCACTGTGATACGGTGGGAGAACTGACTTGAGGTTTTGCGTTTGTTTTTGCACTTGTTCGGTTTAGCAAGAGTCACCACCGACTTTTTATTTTATCCTAAGGAAAGGTCAAAAAGCACAGGAAAGACCTTTGAGATGTTTTCTTGGGTTCGGGGGGTAGATTATAAAAAGGGAAGGTGCTAGCACCCTTTTCATCCATGGTTTTCCATGGGCTCTTAGTTACTTGTTTTAAATCACTTGTCTTTGCTTTTCAATTGTTTGAAATAGTGTTTTGTGTGTGGTTTTTGAAAATGCTTTGAAAAAGAGGCCTTGTCTAGGCAACCTTTGTAATGATTCTTGTTTGAATATATACAAAGGTGTGTGTCTTTTTGAAAATATATTTTAATATTTTGAAAGTTGTTTTGAAATTGTTTTGAAGTTGTGTTGTGAAGTGTGTTTGAAAAATGGCAAGGATGTTTTGCAAGCTTTTGATCAAGTAACTAAGAGTTGTCTACCCTATTTTACTCAAAGATCTTTCTTATGTTTTTAACCCTTTTTAACAGTGTTGTTTCACCATTGTATTTGATGAACAACCTTGTGTTAGGATGTTAAACGGGACAGGCGCGGGTCATCGCATACAATCATTGAAAGCAACTTGTGAGACGCTCTAGCAATTTTGTAAGGGACGAGATCGTTTTATCGAAGGAAATATCGAGGGTCATCGAGGGACTACGATCTTTGTTTATCGAAGGGACATTTGCTAGAGTGTCTCGTATTCGAGGGACATGATTTCATTTTCCGAGGCAACGAGTGAGGTTACCCTAGAGGTGCAAGTGTGAATTGTGTAATGATTTTCATGCATTTGTCTTGTATTAGGTCATCTAGCGATTGATTTTAGATCTTCGCATACAAACCCTAATTACTATACAGTATATTGAAAGCAATAAATTGCGGGAATTTAAAGTCTAAATTATTACAAAAAAAGCATCCGGGGATGGGGGTACAAATTATTTACAAATAGGGATGAGTCTCATAAGAATAATAATGTCTAAATATTATGCGTTACAACCAAATTGAACTGCCGCAATTCAATGTAAAATTATAACAAGTTAAGAAAAATCAGAGAATTATGAGATGCATGTATTTATTTACAAATGAACAAATAAAAATTTAACCTAATAAAGATTAAGTATAATTATTATTTTGTTCTATTAATTATGAAAAGAAAAGTTTTAAAAGAAAGAAAAATTATTTTAATTAAAGTTTCTATTATTATTGTATTTTAATAAATGTAACAAAATAAAATAAAATTAAAAAAAGAAAAATTATATGTGAGAAAATCAAAATAAAAATTAAGCTATTAATTGTTTCTTATTATTAACAAAAAAAAATCATTTAGAAAGAAATAAATGAAAGAATACTTGTTTAAAAATTTAAAAGAAAAAGGATAATGGGCCTTATGGAAATGTTTTTATGGCCCAAAGGAAAATAAGTTCAGATGGGAAGCAAATGAGGAGGGGTATACACATGAACATTTGGGCTTAGCAGTCTGGGAGCGGGTCAGGCCCAAAACCCAACTCGCATAATTTTGTTAGGGTTAATATTATGTTCTCAGAATTTAGGGTTTGTAATCTTTTGCTTCAATGGCGCCGCTCCTCTCATCTCTTCTTCTTCTCCGTTTCTCTTAGTCGCGATACCCGCTGATTCTCTTAAGTCTTTAAGTCACCGGAGCACCGCCCTATCTCACTCCCTTCCTTCTCATAGTGGCTCACGTTTTTTTGAATGAACGGTACAAATTGTTTATCCTTTGTTTTACGGTTTCACAGTTATGTTTTCGTTTTGCTTGATTATTACATGCATGTTCTAATCCATGGTTTTTGATGTTTGATGTGTAGTAAAAAAGGGTTGAGAACAAGCTTACCTTGAACGTTTTGCTTCTGAAAAGTGAGAGAGGGAGGGTGAGCTGGCCGGTGGCGCTCCCAGGAGGCTAGGCGGAGGGATGATAAATGATGATTGCTTCGGCTTCTGGTATTTTTTGTTTTTCTTTTGATTTGTCTGATGATGAACGTGTTTCTAAAGCTTTATCTACTTCTGAATCTTTCCTTTTCTTGTTGCTGAATATTGTTGATGATGATTCTATAAACTTGAATATTGGTGATGATGATACCTTTTTTGAAGTTTCTGAAAGCCTCTGAACCTTTCCCTTGTTAATGATGAGTTTAGATCTGAAACTTGTTTGCTCTTTGTTTTGGTTGATGATGAACAAAAGTTCCGAGACCTGTTCTTTTCTGTCACTTCTGAACCTCTCTTCTTCCTTGTTAATGATGAACAGAAATTCTGAAACTTCTATTATTTTGCTTCTAAAACTTTTCCTCTCTCCTTATTGACCCTGATGGTTTAATGATGATGAATCTGAAAACTGGTGTTGTTGTTTGTTATTGATGGCTTGATGATTCGTTGGTTTGATGTTAGCTTGTGATTTTTTTATGTGTTGATGATAGCTAGACTGTGTTTGGCCTGTGTGATTTGCAGTTTGTTTTTGGGCAACCTGCAGGTTTGCTTTTGCTTGTGTTTTGAGCAGTTTATGCAGGTTGGGGAGTTACAGTTATGCAGGCTTGCTTGTGTTTGGCCTGTGTGTTTAGGCTTATGCAGGTGGTGTTTAGAAGGTTGCCTTGGTTTGCAGTGATGTAGTTTTGCAAGCAGATTTTGTAAGCTTGTGTTTTTTTTTGAGCTGGCTTGAGTTTGAGCAAGCAGGTTTATTGACTTTAGCCAACAGATTTGTTGCCTTGAGCAAGCAGGTTGGTGGTGTTGAGATGCAGTTTTGGTAAGTTTTGTTTGTTGACAGGTTGGGAAGTTTTGGTTTGGACTGTATGTTTGTTGAGCTTGAGATGCAGGCTGCAGATTGGGGAGTTGCAGTTATGCAGGCTTGCTAATTGCAGTTATGCAGGCTTGCTTGTTGGTGTTTGGATTTTTGCAGTTTTGAGATGCAGTTTTGGTAAGTATTCTGCAGTTTTGAGATGCAGTTTTGGTAAGTATTCTGCAGTAGTTTGTTTTTGGAAGCACGCTTGAGTATTTGTAATGCAAGTTTGAGTTGTTTTTTGCTCAATGTTTTCTCTCCCCTTTGGACTGTTATACAATCTACTCTTTATATCTTTTGTTTTCTTTTTGTCTTGAAAAATAGCCTACTTTTTGCCCAAACTGCAAACTTTCACTGAGGTTCTCCCTTTCTCCCTCTCCCTCATAAGCATTTTTATTTTCTTATTATATTTTATTCTGAAAAGTCTGCTGGCCAGAAAATGATGATGGCTAGGACAAGCTCTTGCTTGTAACTTGGTTCATCTCTCTGCATTGTGTACTTTGTTTCCATATTTTCTGCATTGTGTACTTTTGCCTTTTGCACCTAGTTGGCTTGCAACTTAGTTTGACATGCTTGGTTACTGCATTGTAGTTAGCTTGCCTATGTTTGCCTTGCTGACTTGTTTGACTAATGCAGTTTGGAATTCAGTTTGCAGTACAGTTTGCCTTGCAACTTTGCCTATGTTCTTGCATTTTGAGTTAATTGTATGCTTGCAATTTATATCTTTTATTTTTCTCTCTGTGAACCGAGAAGAGCGATCTTCTTGTGATTTGCAGAGAGGAAAATAAAATATGATGAACATAGCATTTATGATTCCGGCCGACAGACTTTTAATGATGATTTCTTTTTATCTACTTGAAAGTTCTTTTCAATTAATTGCGCTGATTTCTTTTTCTTCTGTCTTTTGCAGGTAAGTACGAGTTGGATGATAGAGGAAGCAGTAGAAGCCAAAGATTTTAGGAGATTATGCTTAGATTTATTTTTTCCATTTATTGTAAATAAATATTATTGTAAATACTGTAAGTTGTAAATTTACAATATTCAGATAAATTTTGTAACAATATTTGAAACGAATAAATAAAAAAAGGTATTTGTCAAATATCTTTTCCATCTTTCCCTTATGTTTATTTAATTATTTAAGACTCTTAAATCAAAATAATTGAAACTGTGTCTCAATAATTCTAATCCAGATGAAATAAATAATCAACAAACTTTGTAATCTCGCAACCTTGCATCAATCACAATACGCGTGGTATTCCAATTAACATATGTGTTGTACAGTTAAACAAACAAGCATTCCATAAACCTTTCACTCCACTGATCAAACAAATGCCTTAATGTTCCAAACAAAAGTCTCAGCTCTTATCCCAGATAATTAGGTTTTGAGAAACAACCAGTAATCTTGAACAAGCGTAAAAATAATGTAACAGTTAACTGAATTTCTGAGGATTCAGTTTCTTCTGAGAAATGCGAGCGAAAACCCTGATCCTGGATTACTGCCAAAGAAAGATCTGCCTGATCGATTCCTGAGTCAATCTTAACAAATTATAGAAAACCCTAATTCTGGATTGACTGATAAAGAAAAGTCTGTTTGACCGATTCTCGAGCCAATCTTAAAAATCAGAGAAAACCCAGGGATTGTGATTTCTTGTGAAAAAGGGAGGGCAAATTTTGGGGTACAACAGTCACTAATAAGGAGAATGAAGTGCTAATGAAAGAAGACAGGTCTAAGGATAATTTCTACTTGTGGACACCTCAAGGTATCAACTATAATTCAACATGTATGTTGTCCAAGGAAGATAAAGTCAAATTGCGGCATCAAAAACTTGGTCATTTTCATTTGAAAGGTATGAAGAAGATTATATCTAAAGAAGCTATCAAAGGCATCCCTAAACTCAAAATTAAGGAAGGAAAATTTTGTGAAGAATGTTAAATTGGAAAGCAAACCAAGATGTCACACCCAAAGCTTCAACATCAGACTACTTAAAAAGTTCTTGAGCTTCTTCATATGGATTTGATGTGACCCATGCAAGTTGAAAATCTTGGTGGAAAAATTATGCTTATGTTGTTGTTGATGATTTCTCAAGATTCACTTGGGTAAATTTTATCAGGAAAAAATTAGAAGTCTTTGATGTCTTCAAGGAATTGTGTCAAAAGCTTCAAAGAGAGAAGGAAAATAACATTGTTAGGATCAGAAGTGATCATGGTAGGGAGTTTGAAAATAACAAGTTTGCTGAATTTTGTGCCTCTGAAGGTATTAGTCGTGAATTTTCTTCACCTATCACCCATCAACAGAATGGAATTGTAGAGAGGAAGAATATAACTCTACAAGAATCAGTAAGAGTTATGTTTCATGCAAAGAAGTTTCCATATCATTTATGGGAAGAAGCTATGAATACTGCTTGTTATATTCATAATAGAGTCACCTTAAGGACTGGCACTATAAATACTCTATATGAATTGTGGAAAGGGAGAAAGCCTACAATCAAATACTTTTATGTTTTTAGAAGTAAATGATACATATTGGCTTATTGTGAGCAAAGAAGAAAAATGGATCCTAAAAGTGATGAAGGGATATTTATTGAATACTCTACAAACAACAGAGCCTATTGAGTTTTCAACACCAGAACTCAGGTCATGATGGAATCCATAAATATTGTGGTTGACGACTCAAGCACATATAATGAGTATGATGTTGAAGACAATGTTGAAACATCACTCTATATGGATGATGAGTCAGAATATATGGAAGAGGATAACATTAATCTTGATGTTGATGTTAAACCTGATGACAATCAAGTCAATAAGGGTCCTTCTATCATAATCCAGAAAGATCGTCCCAAAGAACTCATTATAGGAAATCCTAATTAAGGGATTACTACTAGATCAAGGGAATTTGTTTCTAACTCTTTTTTTGTGTCTAAGATTGAACCCAAGAATGTGAAGGAAGCGTTAACTGATGAATTCTGGATTAATGTCATGCAAGAAGAACTGAGTCAGTTCAAGAGGAATGAATTGTGGAATTTAGTTCCTAGGCCTAGTGGAACAAATGTCATTGGTACAAGATGGGTGTACAAGAATAAAACTGATGAAAGTGGAGTTGTCACTAGAAATTAGGAAAGACTTGTAGCACAAGGTTACACTCATATTGAAGGTATAGATTTTGATGATACTTTTGCTCCAGTCACTATACTTGAATTATCAGACTACTATTAAGAGTGACTTGTTTATTTAAGTTTAAGCTATTTCAAATGGATGTGAAAAGTGCCTTTATGAATGGGTACTTACATGAAGAGGTTTATGTTGAATAACCAAATCTATTCATTGATCCTACTTATCCAGATCATGTGTTTAAACTAAAGAAAGCTCTCTATATATTGAAGCACGCTCCTAGGGCTTGGTATGAGAGGTTGACAATTTTTTTTGTCAACAATGGTTACAGGAATGGAGGAATAAAAAAAACCTTGTTTGTAAAAGAAAAGGATAGTAAACTCATGATTGCTCAAATATATGTTGATAACATTGTATTTGGAGGGATGTCAGACCAGATGGTTCAACAATTTTTCAAACAATTGCAATCAGAATTTGAGATGAGTCTTGTTGGTGAATTGACATATTTTCTTAGACTTCAAGTAATACAGATGGATTACTCCATCTTCATCTCTCAAAGTAAGTATTCTAAGAAAATAGTAAATAAGTTTGGTATGGAAAATGCAAGTCACAAGAGGACACCTGCTCCTTCACCTTTGAAACTATCAAAAGATGAGAAATGTGTTGTTGTTGACTAAAGCTTATACAAAAGTATGATTAGTAGCTTGTTGTACCTTACAACTAGCAGACTTGATATCATATATGATGTGGGTGTTTGTGCAAGATATCAAGCTAAGCCAAAAACAAGTTACATCAATCAAGTGAAAAGTATTCTAAAGTACATAAATGGTACTAGTGACTATGGCATGTTATACTCACATGGTTCAGATTCCATGTTGGTTGGGTATTATGATGCAGATTGGGCTGGTAATGCTGATGATAGAAAAAGAACTTCCTAGGAATGTTTCTTTTTGGGAAATAATATGATCTCCTGGTTTAGTAAGAAATGGAATTGTGTTTCCTTGTCTACTGTTGAAGCTGAATATATTGCAGTTGGAAATAGTTGTTCACAACTGACATGGATGAAGCAAATGTTGAAGGAATATAATGTTAAGCAAGATGTCATGACATTATACCGTGATAATCTAAGTGATATCAATATTTCAAAGAATCCTATTCAACATAGCATGACCAAACACATTGATATCTGTAGCGATAAAAAATGTAGCGGGGTAAATCGGAGATTGAATTATTGATTAATTCGTCTCACAAAAGTAAGAGTCGTCACCGCGCTTTATTATTTCCAAGGGAAAAGGGGAAAGAGCGAAATAAAACCCTAAATATGCAATGTAAAATAATACTTTCTAAAAGTAATAAAAATACAAGGCGTTTTTGAAAAGAGATCTATGGTTCGGGGGTTGGTTATACAATGGGAAGGTATTAGCACCCAAAGTATCTATAGTATTCTATAGGAACCTTTTGAAATATCTGTTTATTAAAATGTTCATTTGTTTGATCGAAATAAATTGTTTTGGCCGAAAAGGGGTACGGACATTTTTGAAGGTACGACGACCTAATGTCGAAGTTTTGGCTTGAAAGGTATAATTTTTGAAAAGATTGAATATTTGAGAGAAATTGTCTTAAATTTTAATGAAATGCAAAAATATTCGCGTGATCGGACCTGAGGACATGAAGTCAACAAATTTAATCGTTTTTCCCTTGGATTTAGACGTAAACAGAATAATCAAATAAAGATGAAATAATTAACAGAAAATTATGCGGATAATGATTAAATAGCAACAATTAAATAATAGACTAAATGGTGTGAACATGCATTTTTTAGATTTTTGTTTAATAGATAAACGCAAGAGAATTAATTAAATAAAATGTTTTTTAAGTTCTTAAATTTCTATTTTTTAAATATTTTTTTGTATTAGTATTAACTAAAACGAGGGAAATAATTTAAAGAAAATAGCATGTTTTTAATGTTTTTATATTTTTTATGTTTTTTAATATTAATATAGAATATTATTAAAATGACTTAATGTCTTATGCTAATTTAAGTATTTTAACTAATTTTATATAAGGTCCTAATTAATATAACAAGGTATTGTTCATTAGTAATCAATACAAATAAAAATAATATATTTAATTAAACTATATGTGAAAAGTTGTTTATTATTTAAAATTAGAAAAAAAGGTAAATTGAATTTGGTTTATGAATATTAAAACAAAATGAAAAGAAAACAACAAAATGGGCCAAATAGTTCTAAAGGGCCTAATTAAAAAAAACAGAAATGGGGGGTGTGTCTTAAGGAATCCGTATGGGCCTGGCTAAGGTAAACAGGGTTAAGTCCAAACCTCTCCTAATTTTGTTTTAGGGTTCTAACATTGTTTGTTTAGTTTGGCTGAGAAAGGGATTAGGGATTTGGTTTACAGAATGGCGCTTGTTCTCTCTTCTTCGTCTTTGTGTTCTTCTTCGCCTTTTGCTTTGTTTTGCTGCTCTCATGAAAGCGCCTTCTTCTTTGTCTTCCCTTGCCCGAGCCACCGACGTCTCCTCTCCCCATGCGTCACTCAACGATACGGTTGTGAAGGTGATGATTCGTTCTTACAGTGCATTAGGTTTTATGATTTTGTTGCATGTTTATGATTTGGTGTTCATTTGATTCTGATTTCATTTCTTACATGGTTTCTGTTGAAATGGCGAAAAGAGAAAAAAGGAAAGCAAGGCTACCTTTAATGGAGGAGAAAGGAGAGGCGTTACGGAGGCTTTGACGGTGAGGGAAGTTTGATGAGGCTATGCTTGCTTTGATGACCCTGGTACTCTGTACTCTTTATCTCCTTTTGCTGCCTTGATGTTTATGTTGCCTTGAACGATTACTTTGATGCTTTGAACGATTGCTTTGATGCTTTGAACGATTGCTTTGATGCTTTGATTCTTTGGCTTTCTTATGTTGCTTCCGTTAAGACACTTCTTTTATTCTTCTTTGCTCACTTCTGTCGCCTAAATTTGGTTGCCTATGATGACATAATCTGAGGCTCTTTTTGTGGGTTTGGAAATTGGTTTTATGGTTTTTGTAAGGATTGACAGGTTTTATGGTTTGATGAGGTTTTATGGTTTATGGCCATAAGGTTGTTATGGTTTTTGGTTTGTGGGCATAAGGTTGTTCTGGTTTTTTGGTTTAAGGTTTAACAGGTTGAATGGTTTGACATGGTATACTGTTTGTTTAGGCCATAGTTTTACTGGTTTATGCAAGTTATGTTGGGTATACTGGTTTTTTGTTTTGGTAATGGTTCTACTGGTTTTTGGCCATATTGGTTGAGGTTTTCTATGGCTTAAGCAGGTTATTGAGGTTTAGGCCAAGGTTGTTGTTACAGGTTATGTGTTTGGAGGGCTTTTGACAGTTTTGTGGTTTATGTAGGTTCTACTGGTTTTTTAGGCCATAAGGTTACTGGTTTTGGTCTTGATACAGTAGGTTTTTGAAGTTTTGGTTCTGAGACTTGGAGAATTCTTTTGTGTTTTGTTTGACAGTTTTTTGTTTCTAAGGCTTCCGGCAGGTTGAACCCTTGAACTTTTGAAGGGTTTATTTGTTGTTATAGCAATTGGCCTTCCTCATCTGGAGGTTTACGTTACAGGTTGAACAAATTTTGGTATCTTTCTTGATACTCTGCACCATACTGCTCTATTCAGTTTGTTGGTATTCTATTTAATGCTTCCTTTTCTTACTGGGATGCTGCTGCAATTTTGTTTTGTATCTCTTTCTGCCTAAACCAAAAACATGTAAAACCACACTTTCTCTCTTCTCTCTCTCTAGTACCATTTGATACATTAAAATGATGTACTGTACTGTATTTGTTCTGAAAAAGCATGCTGGAAAATGATTTAAAATGGAAAGATACATTGCTTGCAAATTGGTTTAAACTGCATATTTGCTCTTTGTCTCTGCATGGTACAGCAAGGAGCCTATTTTTGGCCTCTTTCCCCCATGTTTGGCAGTTAACGTTGCATTTGGCTTTTGAAAATGCATATGCTGTTTTGTATTATGCATTGTATGTTGATTTTGAAATATGCATTGGATTTGAAACATGCAGTTTACAATAAAAATGCAATTTTGACCAAAAAATGAATTTGTGCATGCTTTTAAATTGTGCATTCATTTTTATCAATTAAAAATTCATCCCTTTTTGTGAACCGGGAGAAATCCCGTGATTTGCAAAAAGGGTAAAAAACTGATTCCAACCGTTTGCTTTTAATGATGAACACTAAAAATTTTTTTTTTTTTTTGCTTTTAATTATTTATTCAATTCTGACTTTTTCTTTTAATTCTTTTGCAGGTAAAAATAAAATGATCATCGAAGTAGTATTGGACAGAAGATGAAGATTTAGAATTTAGGAAAAAATAGGATAGCTTTTATTTCATTTTAAACTTTATAAAAATTATTATTGTAAATACGTTGTAAATAAATACGACATTTACACAACAATTGTACAATTAGAATAAAATGAATAAAATTCCAATATTTTATCAGTTAATTCTTTTCTTCTTTCCAATTATTTATTTATCGTTTATAATTCTTTAAATTATAACAACTGAAAATGAATTCCAACTATTAAATTCAGAAGAATAAACAATTAAATAAACATCATTGATCAATAAACTTCTCTTCAATTATTTAATTCATTATCCATAATTCTCTAAATTATAATAATTGAAAATAGAATTTCAATTATTTAAACTTAGAATGAAAGATGATTAAATAAACATCATTGATCAATTAATAAACCTCTTTTCAAATATTTACTTTATTATTTATAAATCTTTAAATTATATAATAACTGAAAATAAATTCCAATTATTTAAATTTAAGATGATAAATAATTAATAAACGTTGTTTTAGCATTGCTCGATTAATAAATTTAGCGTTCAAAAATAAACAGCTCTCGACTTGGAAAAGTTATGAATTTTTACACTGCTTTGAAAAATTGATAAAAGTAGGTCAAAACCCTTGCAATGCAATGATGCAGATGGGAGATGGTATCTTAGGTCAAAATTTGGGGTACAACAGCTGCCCCTATTTAAGTTTCTTCTATCCGGAGATATGAAGATTAAAATCTTCGTTTCGACGAGATTGAAGGTACTTAAATACATAATACGCAAATTTTGTCCTAAGATGCCGCCATTATGCTTGATATGAATGTAGTAATTGAATTCACAGAGAAAGATATTGTATGAGACAAGACAATGCTGGAGAAATCAAACACCAACAAGACACAGGGACATGGATTATACACTACTGGGGAAACGAGCCATCGATTTCAGATGACAGACTCTTGACGGCAAATAAAATTGAGGGAATACGACCTCTGACCCTAACAAAGAAGGCATCTTGCATAGGCCATAAAACAAATTATTGACCCAAAATAACAGTGAGTTCACAACTCAAGGTCAAAGATAGATAGAGAGTATCAAATTGCTGGCGATGGATTACCGACTTCTGAAGGTAATGATTCATAACAAACTTCTCTGCGAGATTTCCGGGGATATACTCATTAATGCTAACATATAATAAGATTGCAGATACACAAGTTGCCTCAAATAAAGAAGCTGCCACTTGCTGTCTTCCAAAAATATTATGACATACAAGCTGCTCAAATAAAGAGGCTTCCACTTGCTGTCGTCCAGGGATGTCAATAACACTCAAGCTGCTCAAATAAAGAAGCTGCCACTTGCCGCTTTCCAAAGAAAATACCAATAACATACAAGCTTCTCAAATAAAGAAGCCGCCGCTTGCTGTCTTCAAAAAATACTATGCTAATAACATACAAGCTGCTCAAATAAAGAAGCCGCCACTTGCTGTATTCCAGAAAAATAATAACGTACAAGTTGCTCAAATAAAGAGACTGCCGCTTGCCGTTTTCCAAAATAATAATAACGCACAAGTTGCTCGTGAAGAGCCGCCGCTTGTCGTTTTCCAAAACAATAACGCACAAGTTGCTCGTGAAGAGCTGCCGCTTGTCGTTTTCCAAAACAATAACGCACAAGTTGCTCGTGAAGAGCTGCCGCTTGTCGTTTTCCAACGATGTCTATAACGTACAAGTTGCTCATGAAGAGACCGCCGCTTGTCGTTTTCCAAAATAATAACGCACAAGTTACTCGTGAAGAGCTTCCGCTTGTCGTTTTCCAATAATAATAACGCACAAGTTGCTCGTGAAGAGCTGCCGCTTGTCGTTTTCCACAAGATGATAACGCACAAGTTGCTCGTGAAGAGCTGCCGCTTGTCGTTTTCCAAAGAGTAACTCAGAAGGAAGTTACGATGAAATTGGCAGAGAATAAAATCTTCGTCAAAGAGAATCATGAATCAATCCTTCCCGAAGAGATCACATACTTAAATGTGCAAAATAAATGCACCATTCATCTAGGTCGCGACTTCACATGAGATAGCCTATGCAAGAGACAACAACTTCATCCAGGGATAAACCAGAGAGAAAACAGTCAAATAAGACTCCAACCAATGAGAAAGTAACTCGACTGGGGAATTCATCCTATCCAGAAATGGACAAGGTAAGCTAAATAAAAAATCATCCATGAGGATTAGCTCAGTTGGGGAATTTTAGAAAGGAAACACATTTTCTGCTTGAGCTAACCTTCTACTTGGAAAGAAACATGTACGCTGTTTGAATAAACGAAGGACCAACCCAAACTCAACGACACATGTGAATATGCATGCGTGATATAAGTGTAAATGAATAAATGAATGTCATGCTGACAAAACGAACAGATGGAATATCTTGAAGATAATAAGATGTCACAGCATAATAGATACTCGGCCAATCTTGAAAAAGACGGAAGATAACTGGAACTGGAAACACAAAGCAACGTCGGAGCATAACACGCCACAAGGCTCAAATCTTCTAAGGAGAAAAGTATTCAAATCCAATCTTCTAATACCAATAGACCACTGGCAAGAGGCAAAGCGTACCACACTTCAGAAATCGCCCAAATAAGGGTAGCCAAAACAACGCTTAACTGGAGCAACTGGGGGAGTCACCGAACTTAGTACCACGAGAAACGCAAGCTTACACAACCAACACCTCATGACGATTTCGAAATAAAACGTGTTCATCATGCAAGGATAAATTACTATACTGTTTCGCATTTCATGGCTTGACCATCCTCGGAACAACTGTTAATGTTCCTTTCATTTTTCACGGCACATTTTTAAAATAAGAATACTTTAAATACTTTGTTTCAAATATTGTCGTAAAATTAGAATTTTGCCCACAAAAGGTAAATGCTCAAATTTCATTAATAAGGTGGTAGTTTGCTAACAACGCGACTCCAACGGTTTACAAAAGTTTGGGAAATAGTACATGAAAGAAAAAGGTTACACAAAAACAATGATCATTATTCTCCCTAACAACTTCGAATTCCGAAATGTGTTCAAATGCCAAGACTGGTCTGACCAAAAGCTTGCCTAAGCCGCTCCTTCGGGTTTTCAACTCAGCAAACTGCCAACTCAAACCTAAGCAAAATACTTCTTGACTGCATCGGTGTTCATGGGACGCGGGAGCTCCTCACCGTCCATGTTGGTGAGAATCAAGGCACCTCCAGAGAAAACTTTCTTAACGACATACGGTCCTTCATAATTCGGAGCCCACTTTCCCTTAGAATTAGGTTGGAAAGATAATATCTTCTTGAGCACAAGGTCACCTTCTCTGAACTCGCGTGGTCGAACCTTTTTATCAAAAGCCTTCTTCATTCTCTGCTGATACAACTGACCGTGACACAAAGCTGTCAATCTCTTCTCTTCAATTAAATTCAACTGATCATATCTACTTTGACACCATTCGGCCTCAGAAAGTTTAGCTTCCATCAACACTCTCAGAGACGGAATCTCAACCTCCACGGCGAGTACGGCTTCCATACCGTAAACTAGGGAAAATGGGGTTGTGCCCGTTGAAGTTCGAACTGAAGTACGATATCCATGTAAAGCAAACGGAAGCATTTCATGACAATCTTTATAAGTTACCACCATCTTCTGGACAATCTTCTTGATGTTCTTGTTAGTAGGCTCAACAGCCCCATTCATCTTCGGTCTGTAAGGAGAAGAATTATGATGTTCGATCTTGAACTCTTCACAAAGCTCTTTCATCATCTTGTTATTCAAATTCGAACCATTATCAGTGATGATCTTGCTCGGGATACCGTATCGACAAATGATCTGATTCTTGATAAATCTGACTACCACCTGTCGGGTTACATTAGCATAAGATGCTGCTTCCACCCATTTAGTAAAATAATCGATCGCTACCAAGATGAAACAATGACCATTTGAAGCTTTGGGTTCAATCATTCCAATCATATCAATGCCCCACATAGAGAAAGGCCAAGGTGAAGAGATAACATTAAGGAGGGTCGGCGGCACGTGCATCTTATCCGCATAAATCTGGCATTTATGACATTTCTTCACATATTTGCAGCAATCAGATTCCATTGTCATCCAATAGTAACCAGCTCTCAACATCTTTCTAGCCATTGCATGTCCGTTGGCATGAGTACCAAAGGATCCTTCATGTACTTCTTGCATCAGCATGTCTGCTTCACGTCTGTCTACACACCTGAGCAAGACCATGTCGTAATTTCTCTTATACAAAACTTCTTCATTGAGGAAGAAACTGCTTGATAATCTCCTCAACGTCTTCCTATCTTTATTGGATGCCCCAGGAGGGTACTCTTGAGTTTGAAGAACACGTTTAATGTCATAGAACCACGGTTTGTCGTCGGTGACCTCTTCTACCGAGAACACATGAGCAGGTCTGTCAAGGCGCATAACCCGGATTGTAGGCACATCATTCCAACCATTCACTTGAAACATTGAAGACAAAGTAGCTAAAGCATCAGCCATTTGGTTCTCATCTCTAGGGATATGATGTAATTCCACCTTGTTGAAGAAAGTTAACAATCTTCTAGCATAGTCTCTGTAAGGGATCAAACCAGGATGGCGAGTCTCCCATTCTCCTTTGATTTGATTAATTACCAATGCCGAATCTCCGTAAATATCAAGAATCTTAATCCTTAGATCCACTGCTTCTTCGAGACCCATAATACATGCCTCATACTCAGCCATGTTGTTCGTGCAGTCAAACTTCAATCTCGCCGTGAACGGGATATGAGTACCTCGGGGAGTGACGATGATTGCCCCAATTCCATTTCCATAAGAGTTCACAGCTCCGTCAAAAATCAAACCCCAATGGGATTCGGGATCAGGTCCTTCTTCAGGTAACGGCTCTTCACAATCTTTAGCTTTCAAGTACATAACATCTTCATCTGGGAAATCAAACTTGATGGATTGATAATCGTCAATTGGTTGGTGAGCCAAATGGTCGGCTAAAATACTCCCTTTGATTGCCTTTTGAGTGTGATACTCAATGTCATATTCAGATAACAACATCTGCCAATGGGCTATTCTTCCAGATAAGGCGGGCTTCTCAAAGATATACTTGATCAGATCCATTTTGGAGATCAACCAAGTGGTATGGTTAATCATATACTGGCGCAGACGGCGAGCAGCCCAAGCTAAAGCACAACTTGTTTTCTCAAGCAATGAGTATCGAGACTCACAGTCTGTGAATTTCTTACTCAGATAATATACGGCATGTTCCTTTCTTCCAGTCTCATCTTGTTGGCCGAGCACACATCCCATGGAATCTTCCAATATAGTCAGGTACATAATCAAAGGTCTTCCTTCCACTGGAGGAATCAAAATGGGAGGTTCAAGCAAATATTCTTTGATGCTATCAAAAGCTCTCTGACAATCTTCTGTCCACACACATCCTGGGTTCTTTCGGAGAAGCTTAAAAATCGGCCCACATGTAGCAGTCATATGAGATATAAACCTAGAAATATAGTTCAGTATCCCAAGGAATCCTCTTACTTATTTTTCCGTCTTGGGTGCGGGCATTTCCCGAATAGCTTTGACTTTATCAGGATCTACCTCAATACCTTTCTGACTGACAATGAAACCCAGAAGTCTTCCAGAACGAACACCAAAAGTGCACTTGTTGGGATTCAGACGGAGTTTATACTTTCTCAAACGCTGGAATAACTTCAACAAATGTTCCAAATGATCTTCTTCAGTCTGCGATTTAGCGATCATGTCATCTACATACACTTCTATCTCTTTATGCATCATATCATGGAACAAAGCAGTCATGGCCCTTTGGTATGTTGCACCAGTATTCCTCAAACCAAACGGCATAACCCGATAACAAAATGTTCCCCAAGGTGTAATGAAAGCTGTCTTCTCCATATCTTCTGGTGCCATCTTGATTTGATTGTAACCAGAGAAACCATCCATGAAAGAAAAGACTTTGAACTTCGCGGTACTGTCGACCAATACGTCAATGTGCGGTAATGGGAAGTCATCCTTTGGGCTAGCTCTATTCAGATCTCTATAGTTTACACACATCCGAACTTTGCCATCTTTCTTAGCAACAGGCACTATATTGGCTAACCACTGAGGATAGACCGATGTAACAAGGAAACCTGCATTAATCTGCTTCTGAACTTCTTCTTTGATCTTGTCAGCCATATCGGGACGAGTCCTTCTCAACTTCTGCTTAATCGGCGGACATTCAGGTCTCAACGGTAAACGATGCTCCACAATATCGTTGTCCAAACCTGGCATATCTTGGTAGGACCAAGCAAACACATCAACATACTCTTTGAGAAGCTCCAACATTTTCTCTTTGACGTCTGGGATAAGCAATGCCCCGACCTTAACTTCCTTCTTATCTTCTTCATCACCCAAATTGACCAACTCTAAAGGCTCTTCAAACGGCTGAATAATATTTTCCTCGTGCTCAAGCAAACGGGAAATTCCATCCGGAATCTCTTCACTATCCTCTTCTTCGGCTCTGAACACAGGGAATTCAAATTTGGGAGAGGGCATAGGATCATTGTTTTCAATGGTTAAGTCATGGATTAATCTGCACATATGATTATGCTTTATTTTAGAAATCGATTTGTGCAAATAAAACAAAAAGTTATTATATTTTCCTATTACTACCAATTAATTTTCATTACTATTTCCCAGAAAAGTGAAAAATAAAACAGTAGTGGACAAAATAACATTTTATTCATTGAAGGGAAATACTTGAAACAAAGAGCCCAGACATTTCTCTTTTGCCTTGGGCAGAGCAAAAGGATTTATTTTTATCATAGCCCGACACAAAATACTTTTCGCCTTGGGCAGAGCAAATTTTTTCAAAAAAACAAAACAAAACATTACTCGGAAATGTGCATCACAACAGGAACATCAACAGCAATCCAGTTTTGGCAAACCACTCCATGCGTCACAAAATCGGGTAAATCCTCCTCGGAATCGTCTCCTATTATAGCATCAACCTCAGGAGGAGTCGGGTGGATAAAACCCGCGCTTCGGAAAACCTCTTGAATCGGGCGAGTAACCACTTCTTGCTTGACTGTCACAGACACGGGATGAAAACCAAGACCTTCTCCAGACTTGTTCTCGGGCAAAGTCAACACCTGGCCCCAACCTTCGGCCGAACCACTTTCAACCACTCGTCGCGCATCCTCAAAAGAAGAAATAGACGTACCTTGCTTCTTCACTTCATTCTTAGCAACAGATAGAGCTTGGAATTGGGTTCCAACATCCTCATCAGCATCAATAAAAGAGAAAGATGACAAATGGCTTACCACCATAGCCTACTCTCCACCAATCATTACCAGCTTTCCATGCCTCACAAACTTCAATCTCTGATGGAGCGTGGAAGTGACTGCCCCTGCATCATGGATCCATGGACGACCCAATAGGCAACTGTAGGCAGCACGAATATCCATTACTTGAAAAGTGATCTGAAAAGTATGAGGACCAATTACTATAGGAAGATCCACTTCACCAATGACAGTCTTCCTGGAACCATCAAACGCTTTAACAATTACTCCACTAGGTCTCATGGGAGCACCTTGATATGAGAGTCGAGACAAAGTAGTTTTGGGCATTACATTTAACGACGAACCTGTATCTACCAACACACTTGATAAGGTATCATTTCCACAACTTATTGAGATATGCAAAGCCATATTATGGTTTCTCCCCTCCTCCGGGAGTTCTTCATCACTGAAACCAAGATTGTTACACGAAGTAATATTTCCCACAATTCCATCAAATTGGTCCACCGTCACATCATGATCCACGAACGCCTGGTCTAAGACCTTCATCAAAGCTTCTCTATGAGCACCAGAATCTCTCAGTAAAGCAAGCAAAGAAATCTTGGAAGGAGTTTGCAATAGTTGGTCCACAATCTTATATTCACTTCTCTTGATAAGCTTCAGAATCTCATCATCCTCAGGGCGAGGGATAGGTTCATTGGATCGGCCTATCTCAACCCTTGGTTCAACATTTCTCACTGGAATTTCTGCCGGTACGAGCCTCCTGACTTGAACTTCTGGTCTTTTCAAAGGTACTGCTGCAAAGACACGTCCACTTCTCGTAACTCTACTCACATCAGCAATGTTAACAAAAGACGGCCTTGTCGGTATAGGGACTTCTACCCCATTCTCAATCTATGTGGCATTATACTTATACGGTACAACTTGGTCTGAGTTGTAAGGCACAGGACCAGGTGGGTAAATGATCAAAGGATCAACAGGTGCAGCCTGACTGTCGTAAGCAATCTCTACTGATTCAGGCAAATTGAATTGTGGTATTATAACATTCACTTCATCCTCCGGATCTCTGTCATACGTAATAGTGATAACTCTCTGGTCTAACAACTTTTGAATATCCTCCTTCACAATAGGGCAATCAACCTCTCTTGAACAAAATTCACAAACATCATAATCATGCTGATGCCTAACAAAGGCAAGTCTTCTCAAACTCTGATGTAACCTGATCAACGACTCTCTTATGTGTTCAACTTGAAAAACTCGAAACTTTCCCGGATAACCTTCCACCATATTCACTGATGCTGCCCCATGTCGAGGCAAAGGATTATCTCTAACATTTGGATTAACATCCTTTAAAGACAAAATACCATTCTTAATCAACCTCTGCACGTCCGCCTTTAGAGCAAAACAATTCTCAAGGTTGTGCCCCGGCGACCCTTGATGATATTCACAAAACTGATCCGCCTTGTACCATGGAGAAGTACTCTTTGGTGCGAAAGGAGGAGGTTTTGTCGTTATGAGGTTCTTTCTGATAAGAGCAGGGAAAAATTTAGTATAAGTCATAGGAATAGCATCGAACTGCGGTTTTCTAGGTGAACGGTTCTGATTGTTGAATGAATAAGCCTGTTGTCGAGGCTGCTGCTGAAATGGCCGTTGTTGAGTTGGTGGGGTTTGATGAGCTGGGGTCATCAAAGCTGGGCGGACAGCCGGAGTGACTGCCGCAACGTGAGAGTAACCTCTCCTCGGTCTCCCTGGGAACAATGCGCTGACATCATGCTCTTTTCTTTTCGGGAAAACACTTCCAAACTTCTTAGTACTGCTAGACGGACTTCCTTCTTTAACCAAACGCCCTTCACGAATCCCTTCCTCCAACCGCATGCCCATGCTTACCATTTCGGTGAAGTCACTGGGTGCGCTGGCGATCATTCTTTCATAGTAAAAGGAACCTAAAGTCTTCAAGAATATCTTCGTCATCTCTTTCTCCTCAAGAGGTGGATAGATTTGAGCAGCAATTTCACGCCACCTCTGGGCGTATTCCTTAAAAGATTCTTTGTCTCTCTGCGACATCGCCCGGAGTTGATCCCTGTCCGACGCCATGTCAACGTTATACTTATACTGGTGAACAAAGGCTTCGCTAAGATCGTTGAAGTTGCGGATCCGAATGCTGTCTAAACCCATATACCACTTTAGAGCAGCACCCGTCAAACTGTCTTGAAAATAGTGAATCAACAAGTCATGATCATCGGAATATGTAGACATCTTTCTCACGTACATAGTCAAGTGACTTCGAGGACACGAATCACCCTTATATCTTTCAAAGTCCGGCACTTTGAATTTTGCTGGAATCTTGACATTCGGAACTAAACAAAGGTCATGAGTGCTCTTCCCAAACAAATCCTTCCCCTTTAACGCTCTGAGCTCTTTCTGCATTTCTTGGAATTGATCCTGAAATTCTTCCATTCTATCAAAAAGACCCAAACTTTCAGCAGGCTCGGCAGGATAAGTAGGTTCATTCAAGTATGGCACGGAGTGAACCACAGGAGCGACGGTTGTCATAACCGGTTGCGGGAAAGGTGTTACAGAAGGGATTACCGGCAGCGTGGCAGTTGTCTCTGGTTGAGGAAGAGACAAAGTAGGTTGAAACAAAGGCTGTACGGCAGGCTGATACCCCTCTGGCACAAAGTTGTAAGGCATTCCCCACGGAAAACCTTTCGGCATCTGATGCTGAAGTGGAGAGTTGATTTGAGTCACAGATGTTGGAACGGTGACAATCTCGGAAACCACTGTAGTTGAAGTCTGAATCTCAGCAGCTATGTTCGATGGCTGATTCTGAACAGCCATCAAACTTTCCACTAACGTAGTTAACTTTTCCATACCGACACGAAGGGTAGCGACCTCCTCACGAAGCTCATGGTTTTTCTGTTCCAGATCTTCCATCTTTCTCTGACGATTGGCTCGAGTATCGTATCGATGAGACAGCTTGACAACCTTTGGAGTGGAAAAAGAAACAAGGATAAGACTCTAGAAAACATGTGAAGTGGAATGTTGAATGATGCATGATGTGTGATGCAAATGATGATTCATTTTAATAGTTTTTCAAGGACCTTCAATAATTTTGCACACAATAATGGTAAAGGAGTTTGGAACAACAAAAACTCAGTCCATTAATCAAAAGCGGTAAATTACAACTTACAACTTTGGAACAACAAAACAATAAATTACAACTTTGGGATAACAACCCAATAATAAAGCAATAAACTACAACTTTGGAACATGAAGCCCATAATAAAGCAATAAATTACAACTTTGGAACATGAAGTCCATAACAAAAGCAGTAAATTACAACTTTGGGACATGAAGTCCATAATAAAAAGCGGTAAATTACAACTTCGGAACATGAAGCCCTTTTACAGAGTTTTACAAAATGACATCAGTAAAATAAAACTAAAAGCTAAAGATCACTCAGAATCATCAGATGAAGGACCAAACACCAACTGTAACCGAAGCTTCCTGATCTTCTCTTCATAAAAGTCTTCCATCTCTTTCTTTTCAGCTACCAGTCGATCAATGATTTCCTTTTGTGGATTAGGAACAAGAGCAACGCTTAACGAACCTTCCTTCTTTCTCTTCCTTTCACTAGCATACTTCTTCAATAAAGCATCCTTTTGACGAAGTTTCTCATCATGATCAATGAACCAGCCATCTTGAATAAAGAGCAAATCTTCCTTTTCCTTTAGTTGCCGAGTCAGGACCCGATTCTCATATTCAGACATATTATACTTTTCTTTCCAAGCGTCTCTCTCGGACTTCATCCTAGCCAGATTTCCTTGGTATTCTCCCATGTTCTCGATATGGATAACAACAGATGATGATGCAACGGTAGGGAATAAAGGTTTCTCAGGTTTATAGGGCATCTTGAGAGCACAAGCCCTAGCACGGACCCATTGTAGGTAAGGTTCCAAAGAAATGACACCCCTATGTCCTAGCATATCTCTCCCTTTCCTATGGATGTGGCGCCAAGCTCCTTCGATCTCCCTCTTAGCTGCCTGATGATTTTGTCCCTCTTGTAGAAAGAAACCACTCACATGGATGTTGTTTAGCTTGTCCCTCATTGGGTACCCAAACTGACGGCGCGCGAGAACAGGGTTATAGTTGATTCCACCCTTCGTACCAAGAAGGGGCACATTAGGAAAAGCACCGCAGCTATCGATGATCTTCACGTCACAGTAAACTCGATTATACCAATCAATGTCGAAATGAGTGAGAGCCATAATCTTTGGCGCCCATCGCGGCTCCTTCTCGAGATCCCAGAAAACATCAGACCCTGGTAGATGAGAAACATACCACTGATACAGCAACGGTGCACAACAAATGATCATTCCTCCTTGATAAAAGTTCCGAAGATGGATGGAGTAGTAGGTATCTCCTAGCAGCGTAGGGAACGGATTTCCAATCAAGAAAATTCTGATGGCGTTGATATCCATAAACTTATCAACGTTAGGGAACAAGAATAGACCATAAGCGAGCAAAGCAAAGACGTCTTCAAAGGCAAAAGTATCTCTTATCTCAGCGAAATGACGAGCTTTCCTCAACAGAAACTGCGCAGACAAGCCTCGGATTCCCCCTTTTGTAGTCATGTTCTCCTTTATCTCTGACTTCTTCAAGTGGGTGATGGTCGCTATCTCGTGAGATTTGGGCTCCTCTTCTAATCCAGAAAAAGGAACACAGTCGGTGATCGACAAACCAAGTATGTAGGAGTATTCCTCTAAGGTGGGCATCAACTGGTAATCCGGAAAGGTGAAGCATCGGTACAAAGGATCGTAGAATTGAACCAACGTACTAAGGATGCCTTCCTTCATCTTGCGCTTCATGAGAGGTATAATGGACCCATACTTCTTCTGAAAATCTGTCGGGTTCTCGATCTCAGGAATCAAACTCTTCAGTTCTTCAATCTCGGGCTCCTTGAAACTAAAACTTCGAGTGTTTCTCCTTCCAAATTCCATAATACCTGAGATGTCTGCCAAAATCATTCCCAAGTTCCTTGAAAAAACATGTTTTTTACAAAAATGTTGATGAATGCATGAATGAATGATAATGCAACAGTTACACACAAGTCCACAAACATGGGGTTCAAAGGTTCAACGTTTCAGCATGGAGTCAAGGGTAAAGCCCACCCCAAGGTATGTACTAATGGTTCAATCACACCTGCAAGACAAGGTTCTAAGAGTTCCCAGAGTCTGCATTCCTCCTTCGGATATTACCAACGTCTTGATTACTCAATAATTAGCAATATTCTCAAGAGAAACTCGTCCGAGCGTAGCATCGCGTAACAACTACTTCCGAATTACTCCGTTATAGTCTCTGCGCTACACCTAAAAAGGCCAAGATGGGTTAGGGTTCTACGGTCCTCAATTTCTCTAGCTCCTAGGTCGAAAATAATAATGTCTTCCCGATTACTCGGTAAACAAATATTAAGTTCAAGAGGGCCTTCCATTGAGTGGGGGATCTCATGCCTCCTTCTTCGGGATTACTCCCTCAAAGTTAACATGACTGTACCGCCCGTTCTATTCTTAAGTGTAACTTAATCCGGGTATAGGATTCGTCTTTTACAAAAAACCCAAAAAACCCCAATATAAACACATAATCAAACAAAACAAATAATAATAAAATAGATAAAACAAACTAGGCTTAACCCACTTAGGGATGGACCAGCAAGAGGTCAATCTGTCCCCAGCAGAGTCGCCAATTCTGTAGCGATAAAAAATGTAGCGGGGTAAATCGGAGATCGAATTATTGATTAATTCGTCTCACAAAAGCAAGAGTCGCCACCGCGCTTTATTATTTCCAAGGGAAAAGGGGAAAGAGCGAAATAAAACCCTAAATATGCAATGTAAAATAATACTTTCTAAAAGTAATAAAAATACAAGGCGTTTTTGAAAAGAGATCTATGGTTCGGGGGTTGGTTATACAATGGGAAGGTATTAGCACCCAAAGTATCTATAGTATTCTATAGGAACCTTTTGAAATATCTGTTTATTAAAATGTTCATTTGTTTGATCGAAATAAATTGTTTTGGCCGAAAAGGGGTACAGACGTTTTTGAAGGTACGACGACCTAATGTCGAAGTTTTGGCTTGAAAGGTATAATTTTTGAAAAGATTGAATATTTGAGAGAAATTGTCTTAAATTTTAATGAAATGCAAAAATATTCGCGTGATCGGACCTGAGGACATGAAGTCAACAAATTTAATCGTTTTTCCCTTGGATTTAGACGTAAACAGAATAATCAAATAAAGATGAAATAATTAACAAAAAATTATGCGGATAATGATTAAATAGCAACAATTAAATAATAGACTAAATGGTGTGAACATGCATTTTTTAGATTTTTGTTTAATAGATAAACGCAAGAGAATTAATTAAATAAAATGTTTTTTAAGTTCTTAAATTTCTATTTTTTTAATATTTTTTTGTATTAGTATTAACTAAAACGAGGGAAATAATTTAAAGAAAATAGCATGTTTTTAATGTTTTTATATTTTTTATGTTTTTTAATATTAATATAGAATATTATTAAAATGACTTAATGTCTTATGCTAATTTAAGTATTTTAACTAATTTTATATAAGGTCCTAATTAATATAACAAGGTATTGTTCATTAGTAATCAATACAAATAAAAATAATATATTTAATTAAACTATATGTGAAAAGTTGTTTATTATTTAAAATTAGAAAAAAAGGTAAATTGAATTTGGTTTATGAATATTAAAACAAAATGAAAATAAAACAACAAAATGGGCCAAATAGTTCTAAAAGGCCTAATTAAAAAAAACAGAAATGGGGGGTGTGTCTTAAGGAATCCGTATGGGCCTGGCTAAGGTAAACAGGGTTAAGTCCAAACCTCTCCTAATTTTGTTTTAGGGTTCTAACATTGTTTGTTTAGTTTGGCTGAGAAAGGGATTAGGGATTTGGTTTACAGAACGGCGCTTGTTCTCTCTTCTTCGTCTTTGCGTTCTTCTTCGCCTTTTGCTTTGTTTTGCTGCTCTCATGAAAGCGCCTTCTTCTTTGTCTTCCCTTGCCCGAGCCACCGACGTCTCCTCTCCCCATGCGTCACTCAACGATACGGTTGTGAAGGTGATGATTCGTTCTTACAGTGCATTAGGTTTTATGATTTTGTTGCATGTTTATGATTTGGTGTTCATTTGATTCTGATTTCATTTCTTACATGGTTTCTGTTGAAATGGCGAAAAGAGAAAAAAGGAAAGCAAGGCTACCTTTAATGGAGGAGAAAGGAGAGGCGTTACGGAGGCTTTGACGGTGAGGGAAGTTTGATGAGGCTATACTTGCTTTGATGACCCTGGTACTCTGTACTCTTTATCTCCTTTTGTTGCCTTGATGTTTATGTTGCCTTGAACGATTACTTTGATGCTTTGAACGATTGCTTTGATGCTTTGAACGATTGCTTTGATGCTTTGATTCTATGGCTTTCTTATGTTGCTTCCGTTAAGACACTTCTTTTCTTCTTCTTTGCTCACTTCTGTCGCCTAAATTTGGTTGCCTATGATGACATAATCTGAGGCTCTTTTTGTGGGTTTGGAAATTGGTTTTATGGTTTTTGTAAGGATTGACAGGTTTTATGGTTTGATGAGGTTTTATGGTTTATGGTCATAAGGTTGTTCTGGTTTTTTGGTTTGTGGGCATAAGGTTGTTCTGGTTTTTTGGTTTAAGGTTTAACAGGTTGAATGGTTTGACATGGTATACTGTTTGTTTAGGCCATAGTTTTACTGGTTTATGCAAGTTATGTTGGGTATACTGGTTTTTTGTTTTGGTAATGGTTCTACTGGTTTTTGGCCATATTGGTTGAGGTTTTCTATGGCTTAAGCAGGTTATTGAGGTTTAGGCCAAGGTTGTTGTTACAGGTTATGTGTTTGGAGGACTTTTGACAGTTTTGTGGTTTATGTAGGTTCTACTGGTTTTTTAGGCCATAAGGTTACTGGTTTTGGTCTTGATACAGTAGGTTTTTGAAGTTTTGGTTTTGAGACTTGGAGAATTCTTTTGTGTTTTGTTTGACAGTTTTTTGTTTCTAAGGCTTCCGGCAGGTTGAACCCTTGAACTTTTGAAGGGTTTGTTTGTTGTTATAGCAATTGGCCTTCCTCATCTGGAGGTTTACGTTACAGGTTGAACAAATTTTGGTATCTTTCTTGATACTCTGCACCATACTGCTCTATTCAGTTTGTTGGTATTCTATTTAATGCTTCCTTTTCTTACTGGGATGCTGCTGCAATTTTGTTTTGTATCTCTTTCTGCCTAAACCAAAAACCTGTAAAACCACACTTTCTCTCTTCTCTCTCTCTAGTACCATTTGATACATTAAAATGATGTACTGTACTGTATTTGTTCTGAAAAAGCATGCTGGAAAATGATGTAAAATGGAAAGATACATTGCTTGCAAATTGGTTTAAACTGCATATTTGCTCTTTGTCTCTGCATGGTACAGCAATGAGCCTATTTTTGGCCTCTTCCCCCCATGTTTGGCAGTTAACGTTGCATTTGGCTTTTGAAAATGTATATGTTGTTTTGTATTATGCATTGTATGTTGATTTTGAAATATGCATTGGATTTGAAACATGCAGTTTACAATAAAAATGCAATTTTGACCAAAAATGAATTTGTGCATGCTTTTAAATTGTGCATTCATTTTTATCAATTAAAAATTCATCCCTTTTTGTGAACCGGGAGAAATCCCGTGATTTGCAAAAAGGGTAAAAAACTGATTCCAGCCGTTTGCTTTTAATGATGAACACTAAATTTTTTTTTTTTGCTTTTAATTATTTATTCAATTCTGACTTTTTCTTTTAATTCTTTTGCATGTAAAAATCAAATGATCATCGAAGCAGTATTGGACAGAAGATGAAGATTTAGAATTTAGGAAAAAATAGGATAGCTTTTATTTCATTTTAAACTTTATAAAAATTATTATTGTAAATACGTTGTAAATAAATACGGCATTTACACAACAATTGTACAATTAGAATAAAATGAATAAAATTCCAATATTTTATCAGTTAATTCTTTTCTTCTTTCCAATTATTTATTTATCGTTTATATTTCTTTAAATTATAACAACTGAAAATGAATTCCAACTATTAAATTCAGAAGAATAAACAATTAAATAAACATCATTGATCAATAAACTTCTCTTCAATTATTTAATTCATTATCCATAATTCTCTAAATTATAATAATTGAAAATAGAATTTCAATTATTTAAACTTAGAATGATAGATGATTAAATAAACATCATTGATCAATTAATAAACCTCTTTTCAAATATTTACTTTATTATTTATAAATCTTTAAATTATATAATAACTGAAAATAAATTCCAATTATTTAAATTTAAGATAATAAATAATTAATAAACGTTGTTTTAGCATTGCTCGATTAATAAATTTAGCATTCAAAAATAAACAGCTCTCGACTTGGAAAAGTTATGAATTTTTACACTGCTTTGAAAAATTGATAAAAGTAGGTCAAAACCCTTGCAATGCAATGATGCAGATGGGAGATGGTATCTTAGGTCAAAATTTGGGGTACAACAATATCCATAACCATTTTATCAGAGATCTTGTTGAAGATAAGGTGATTACTCTGGAGCATATAGCCACGGAGAAACAACTGGATGATATTTTCACCAAAGTCTTGGATGAAAATCAATTTGAAAAGCTTAGGGATGAGCTGGGAATTTGCCTCTCTGAGGAACCTTAGGTTCTGTTGTACCCCAAAATTTTCCCTCTCATTTATCAAGATTTTTCTCACAAGACCTCTTGGACTCAAGACAAGATTAGAGTTTGGTCAGCTCAAGACACCTCATCTTGCACTGATAACCCAAAATTACGGTTTGAGTTTGCACAAGGATTTTTGGACCATCAATGCTTCATGTGACTTTAATACACTATCTTGGACCCCTAAGATTGCTCATGTTAAGTTTCAAGCCTTGAACCACATTTTTGATCAGTCAATTGGACAGTTGACCTAAAAATCGGCTGTATTGGGGGAAAAGTCAACCATGGCCAATTTACAGTCAAACTTCATAATTTTTGATCCACAACAACATTTTAGACTCATATGTACCATTTGATCATGTTTGGATCATAACTCCTCAAGAAATTTGATCAAATCATCAAAAGGGCAAAATGGTCAAAATTAGGGTTTTGACTGAGAAAGGGCAATTTCTGATTTTTAACCTAGCCAATAACCAATTGAGTTCAAGCACGATTTCAAGGATTAAATGGAATCATCTTGACCTAATTACATGGTTCAAAAGATCTCAAGTTCATTGGATTGACAGATGAATTTTGCAGTCAACTAATCAAAAGTCAATTGTACACTAAAAAGTCAAACTTTGACTTTTTGGTCAAAATCAAGTGCCAAGGGTCAAAATTCATCAAGATATGTCAAAATGTGACACTTGTTCACCAAGAAACTCAAATTTGAAAATTAGGGTTTTAATTTGAAATTTTTCATAACTTAGAATTTTTCTAAGTATAAAAATTTTCTTATTTTTTCCCAACTTTTCACCACTTTTTCACCATGATGCATTTTGATTCAAGAAAAGTTCCGAACATGAAAGTTGTAGTCCTCCATGAAACCTACAACTTTTTTACACAAACGTTTCCCAAAATATGCTTGGATCTCAAGTTATGAATTTGGGAATATAGGTCCATGAACTTCTTAACTTAGTGAATTTTGCCCTAATTTAGGCAGGTTTTGGACCCAACTTCATGGACATTTTTCACCTAGTTCCAAGAGGTATCTCAAATTTAATTTCAAATATGGATTATAGAGCACATTACAATATTTCCAACATGTCCAAGAACTCTCCAAGATCATTTTTGAGTAGGGAGAATCGAAGAAGGGAAGTTGGCATTTTCTCACTTTTATTCAAGCCATTTTTCACATAGCATCAAGTTGCAAATCAAATCTATGCAGGTTGTATCTTGCTTTACAGGTCCTAAGATTTCTATACACTCCATAATTAAATGCAAACTCAGTATATAAAGGCTTTATCTTTGCTTTTGAAGCTTTGTACAAGGTGTATTTCCATTTTTGGCATAAAGTTCACAATGCCATTTTCATAAAGGTGAACTTTTGTAACTTTGTCAATCTTGAGGATTGAACCTGTCTCTTTGATACAAGCAACTTACACAGCTCTGAAGCAAATGGTACAAGTTCATTTCAGGCCTCAAGCAAGCAAGTACAGACATGTGAGTATGGTCACTTCACCTTTACTTCAAATGCAAGAAAAGTTCCAAAAGGTGTTAGAGCTTGCACAACTAGTAAGGGATGACTTTGTATCATCTCTATACATATTTGCAAACTTGTTACAAGGCACAACACGATTTGCTTGCACCTAAAACACTCTGAAACTCAAAAACACCAAATTTCTGCCAAGCATACAGATTTCTGCAAAAGCACAGCCAACTCTCATTTGGCTCGTGTGTTTTGTGTTTAAACATTTGAAACATCTTATTCACATCATACCAAAGCAATCCAAGCCATCACCCTGGTTCTGTAACCCCTGTTTCAGCATTCACCATTTTCACTTTGGAAGCTTGCAACTTGACTTGTTCAGAGATTTCCAGCCATCCTCAAAGCAAGATAAGCATTGGAGTAGCTTGAGGGAAGTTCAAGGAAGCTCAAACAGTCATCAGGCCTCCATTAAAGTCCCTACATTGCCCTACTCAAATCCAGCTGAAGGAGGTATTTTTTCAAACTCTATCTCTTTGAATAGGAAACCTCAAGCCACAATTTGTGAAGAAAAAATGTAGTCCATATCATAACGAAGTTGTACATATCTTTACTTTTCATTTATATTAACTGTGCTAAGAGAATTTGAAGATTGAAAATTCTGAAAAAGCTAGGTCACGAATTGGGGATTAAAAAATTATCTCTGATCTTTAAGAGTTAGGTCACATAATTTATATGGTTAGAATCGTGAGTTAAAATGCCACATTTTTCATGTTATGAGTTTTTGTTTTTGTGCAAGCATAAGAGAGTTACAGATTTGAACGAAAACGCGCGCATAGAAGCTGACCAAGGACAGGGATGAAGTGTTCTGGGATTTTTGGCGCTTTGGGCTTTTTGGTTTTACTATTTGCACCCCCCTGACATACTATTTGCACCCTCCTGACTAGCTTTTTATATTTTTCATATTTTTGTTCATATTTTTATATTTATTGCTTTTGTTTATTTTTTCTGAATAATAAAAAATCCTAAAAATAATTTCTTTATTTTTAAAATTTTATTTTATTTTTTTAATTATTTTTTTTACATAAAATTAATTTATTTGAATAGAATAGAACTTATTTTCTTAAATAACTTGTAAATATATTTTAAAATACTTAATATTTTTATTATACTATTTATACCAATAAATACTTATTTTTATACATATTTAATTTTTAATATTTACATATAATATTATTTATTATTTTCTTATACAAAAAAATGTACAAAATAATAATATGAAACATTATTTTTCTTTGAATAAAAATTAGGGTTTCATCCCTCCAAAAATAATATTATTTTCTTCCTTTTTTCTAGGGTTTAAGTTAAATTATTTTCTCATACAAAAACCAAACATAAAACTTTTTTTTTACATGAATACATTGCATTGCATTTTAAATACTTGTATTATTTATTTAATTCGCACAATATTCGATTTGGTTGTAATAATATATTTAGGTTTATATTTGTGCAAAATCCACATTCAAACTTGTATCCCCCCTCCCATAATAATTGTTGTAATAGCTTAGTTTATTTTACGCAATTTATCGCTTTATATACTATGCTTAGTAATTAGGGTTTGCATGACAAGAACAAAAACAAAACAAATAGAAAAAAAACCTAAATGCAAGACAAAAGCATGAAAATGACACACTTTGCACACAAGCACCATTAGGGTTTCTCCCACTTGGTTGCCTAAAATAAAATGGCCATGTTACGCATGCTAAGTATCTTGGCAAAACAAAACAAATATAAGATCATAGTCCCTCGATGACGCTATTCAAAGGTTGCCTAAACAAAATGATCTTGGTCCCTAAAAAATTCTAAGATACTTGGAAACATTGCTATCATGGTCATACGATGATCCACGCCCGTCCCGTTTACATCCAAAGATAGGGTTGCTTACCAAATCAATGGTAAGTCAACAATGTCAAAGTAATAAAATTGCACAAGAAAGACATTTGATTAGGTAGATAACTTCTAAGTTACTTGCTCCTTTTCAAACAATCCTTGCTATTTTCAAAAACAAACACACACACATTTCAAAACATCTTACAAAACATTGAAAACATTTTCAAAAGAAAAACATCTTTGTATACATTCTTACGAACGAGAATCATTACAAATATTGCCTAAACGAATGGCCTCTTTTCAAAATACTTTCAACAACCACACCAAACACCATTTCAAACAAAACAAAGCAAGTGATCTAAGCAAGTAACTAAGAGCCCATGGAAAACCATGGATGAAAAGGGTGGTAGCACCTTCCCTTTTCATAATCTACCCCCCGAACTCAAGAAAACATCTCAAAGGTCTTTCCTGTGCTTTTTTACCTTTCCTTTTGGATAAAAGAAAAGTCGGTGGCGACTCTTGCTAACCGCGACATTTGCGACAAAACGTAAAACCTCAAGTCAGTTCTCCCACCGTATCACAGAACTGGCGACTCAGCTGGGGAAAATTATAAAAGTGGGGTTACCTTAGGGTTTAGATCACATTTATTTTCTTACCTTGTCTGACTTGTTTGCTTTACATTTTGGTTCTATTGTTTGGGTTTGAATCCTCCACCCAGATTTGGGAAACATTATAGGTAAATAGCAATACGTTATGGAAATTGTATGGGGTATACCGACACGGTCTAAGCAATAGCTATGTTAGTGTGACATATTTGTGGGTACCGGTAGCCTTTAAGTCAATCAAAGAGAATACGAGGCCGCTGAGTGATGTCATGAAGCACTAATGAACTTCTAGAACCCTTTACTTGACCAACTTGGCCTTTTAGGATGTAGTGAGATGACCGGCTTTGGTGCAGTCCGAAGTTGGTAGATACTCGATACTAAACTCATTGAGGGTTAGTTTCTTGGAATATTTTGGTCACCAGTGAAGAGGCTTGTACTGAAAGAATGAACAAGGAAATAATCCAGTGATATTGAGCTCCTGAGAACCCGATTACTATTACTAGGACAGGTTGAGCCAACTAAACTTCAAGAGGGTACTTACCTATGAAACCCCGTGCAAGCCTAAACTAGGAACTTGTTTGATTTGCTTGTACATATATACTTGTGCATAACATCATGGACATCATGAGCATCATATGCATCCACTAACCATTTCAAGGATTTTGGAAATTCATCTTTGTTCTTGTTTTGTAGGATATGGATTCACTTCGCAGGAAAACTATCCAAGTCAACCTTGTAAGAATTCCTCCACAACTCAAGGAGCTAGCTTCAAGGATTCATGAGAATTCTCCATTCACCGAGAGGCATGGTCGTCTACTCAACTTGGTCACCTCCAACACAGAGGAATACATGATGAAAGTTCTCTTCCAGTTCTTTGACCCTTTGCATCACTGTTTCACATTTCCTAACTACCAGCTTGTGCCTACTTTGGAATAATTCTCTCAACTCTTGAGGATTCCCATTCTCAATCAACTACCTTTCAACGGTACAGAAAGAGATCCAAATCCATAAGAGATTGCTCAAGCCTTGCACTTGCACTCATCTGATGTCACAACACATTGGGAAACTAGAAGTGGTGTCAAAGGCTTCTTGGCCAAGTTCTTGTTTGAGAAGGCCCAAAGCTGTTGGAACTCCTTGGACTTGCAAGATTTTGAGGAGATTGTAGCTCTTCTCATCTATGGGATGGTCTTGTTCCCCAATCCTGACCAACTCATAGATGTGAGCGCTGTCAAAATCTTCATGTCTCGCAATCCGGTGCCTGCATTGCTTGGAGATATCTTACACTCTTTTCACACTCGTACAATGAGGAAAAGAGGTGTTCTTATGTGTTGCACTCCTCTCCTGGCAAGATGGTTTATTTCTCATCTTCCCCAATCAGTCTTGAAGAACGAGCAAGGTTTGATGTGGTCATAAAGGTTGATGACACTTACACATTCAGACATTCATTGATGTTCTCGATCCAAAGAGAATGTTATCATTGTCGACCGTTGTGGGAAATTCCCTAATGTCCCTCTACTTGGCATTAGGGGAGGCATCACCTACAACCCGTGCTTGGCTCTAAGGCAGTTTGGTTATGCTCGAAGGGATGGCCCACATGATATGCTGATTCAAGGCTTGGTTTTCGACTTCGACAATGACAATCAAGGACTTCGCCAAAGGTTCATCCGAGCTTGGAGGATGCCAAACAAGGTAGATAGCAGGACTTTGGGACACAAGAATTCTATCCCTCTTGAGCCTTACCTCAAGTGGGTACGAACCCGCACTCAAAGTCTTATGATGCCTTACCCCTCCATTCTCCCAGTGATTATAGAGCCTGTTAAGGAAGGAGAGGTTCCATACACCATCCTACATCCTGACATGCCGACATCACTCGAAGATCTACAAAGGGGTTGGATACAGCTCAAAGAAGAACACGATACTTTTGAAGCCCAATTCTATGCAAGCGAGAAGAAGTTTTTGGAACTCACTCGGTTACTTCATGAAGAGCAAACTCTCAACGCCTACATTGCACCAAAGAGGATGCGCAATGTCTTTTTATCTTAGAATTTTGTATTATTTTTCCCTAGGGGCATTGATGTACTCAAATTCTATTTTATTAATATAACGTGTGTTTCTTTTTGTTTGAAACAAATTGGAATTTTAAAATCCTTGAAAGCATTACATGAATACATATCATTCATCATGAGCATAAACAGGTCTTTGCAACAAGTTTCCTCATCCCTCTACTATTTATTTCAGAAGATGGATCTTGAACAGACGGTTAAAGACCTCCAAGCTCAAAATACACAATTTCAACAGTTACTCTTGACCTTAGCCAAGGGGCAGGAGGAGCTAAAGACTCTGCTAGAAAAAGAAAAAGAGAAAAAGAAGAAGAAGCCAGCTGGTGTGGTTATCATGGGCAGAAGGTTTCAGGGATAAGCCAGAAGGACCTTAGAGTTTCCAACAACATCTGATGAAGGGGAAAGAAAAGGAAAAGAGACGGAAATACCATCAGATTCTGAAGAAGAAGAGGAAGAAGAGGACTACTCTGAACAATAATACCCTCCGGCGGATGACAAATACAAACACCTGGAAGAACGTCTAACTGCTATGGAAATACAGAGAGTACCGGGGCTAGACTTTGAGGAGTTAGGGCTGGTGTCAGGAATTGTAATCCCGCCAAAGTTTAAAGTGCCATTATTTTCCAAGTATGATGGGGTGTCTTGTCCCAAAATGCACCTTCGATCTTATGTCAGGACGATTCAGCCGCATTCTGCTGACAAATACTTGTGGGTCCACTTTTTCCAGGATAGTTTATCAGGAACGCAGCTTGATTGGTTCTACCAGTTGGAAATGGCCGATGTCCATAATTGGTAAGACTTGGCAGCAGTCTTCTTTAAACAGTATCAATATAATGCTTATTTGGCACCAACCCGTACTCAACTCCAGAGTATGGCTATGGTATTAAATGAAGGCTTCAAAGACTACGCCTAAAAGTGGAGGGATCTAGCCGGAAGGGTGCAACCCCCTTTATCTGAAAGGGAGTTAGTGGACATGTTCTTGGGAACTCTATCAGGTCCTTTCTTTAGTCATCTGATTGGGAGCTCCTCTGCAGGGTTTACCGAATTGATTTTCACTGGCGATAGGGTGGAAGATGGTATAAGAAGTGGGAAAATTCGGAAAGATGCATCCGCCTCTACAATTGTAAAAAAGCTCTTCACTGGAAAGAAGGAAGTGTCTGCTGTCTATTCACAGAGAAATCAGGGAAGAATTGAGCGTCGATCAATGGTGGGGGCCGTTATGATTCAAAATCCTGCATCAGACTAGCCAAGAAATAACTAGCCAAGAAATAACCAGCCAAGAAATAACCAGCCAAGGGTGGAAAGGCCAATCCGACAATTCACCAAGATTAACATGACTCCAGCCCAGGTCCTACCACATCTTCTGAAGTTGAATCTGGCCACTTTAAAGGAGGCCCCAAAAAATCCCAATACTGCGTCTCCTCACTACCATCAGAATGCCAGGTGCGCATACCATTCTGAAAGTCCAGGGCATGACACCAACAATTGTTTGGCTCTGAAGAAAAAAATACAAGACCTGATAGACGCAAAGGAAGTTGAATTTGAAGCGCCTGAGAAACCGAATGTTATTTCTGCTCCGATGCCTAGGCATGGATACAATGCCAATGTTGTTGAGGAGGATTTATTTGTTGCCATCGTGGATGAACTGTTAACTCTGCTCCCGATTATCAAGATGAATTTTTCAAAAGCTGGTATATTCCCAGGTTGTGACAAAGACTGCCATATTTGCCTATCCTCATCATTTGACTGCCCTCTGTTGAAAAAAGGTATCCAACAACTGATTGATAACCAAGAAATTTTGTTTGAGAAAGCTCTTATTTCACCCGTTCCAGTTAAAGAAGTTTCAATAATAACCATCTACGCCAATCCTTCCAGGGTACCTAAAAGACCCGTTAGGATTACATCTGTTCCAATGACTACTTCACTTAAGATTACAATGCCCGGGCCGGCCCCGTACAAATCAGATAAAACGATACCATGGAACTATGGTGGAGAAATCTACTACCATGGTATCAAACATGATGAATTGACTGCCAAAGAAGAGAGCTCCGAAGAGGAAAATTCCGACATCAGTAACATTGCCGGAACAAGCAAGATTACCCGTAGTGGGAGAATCTTCTCTCCAGAGATTGCCCCTCCAAAAGCAGTCTTTGGACCCGTGGCTGTTCCGAAGATTACCTCTACACCAGTGATTGTACCTTCAGGTGTACCTACCGACAAAGACAATAAAATCTCTATCCCTACTTCCACTGCTGAGAATAAAGGGAAAAACATTCAAGAAGAGCCTGTCTGGACGAAGGCTCAATCTATCCATGATACATCCAAGAAGGAGATGGAAGAAATCCTGAGGATAATTAAGAAGAGTGATTATGATGTGGTTGAACAATTGGAGCAGACCCGCTCCAAAATCTCTATGTTAGCATTGTTGTTGTGCTCTGAGGCACATGCAAAAGCTTTGGTAAAGTTTCTGAATACATCTCACGTGCCGCAAGATACGTCTGCTGACCAATTCCAAGAGTGTGTGGCCAGTTTGACAGCTGATAATGGCCTGGGTTTCTCTGATGCTGACTTGACACCCAAAGGGAGAAAACACAACGAGGCGTTACATGTCTCAGTGGAGTGTAGAGGAACGACCCTAGCCCATGTCTTGGTAGACACTGGTTCATCTCTGAACGTCTTACCAAAGAAAGCCCTTGATAGATTGGATTGTGAGGGGCTGACATTAAAACCCAGTAATATAATTGTGAGAGCTTTTGATGGGTCGAAGAGGATGGTCCATGGGGAGGTGGACATCCCGATAATGGTGGGAACTCATACGTTTAATTCAACCTTCTATGTGATAGACATCCGTCCTTCTTACTCTTGTCTGTTGGGACGCCCTTGGATTCACAATGCCGGTGCTGTCACCTCCACTTTGCATCAGATGCTGAAGTACCCTGTCCAAGGGAAGATCATAACTGTCCACGGGGAAGAGGAGTACATGATTAGTCATCTGAATTCTTTCGATATATAGATTTGGATGGTGAGTTCATTGAAATCCCTTTCCAACATTTTGAAGAAGTCTCTCAGGAAATAGCGGTGACCAAGGCGGTATCCTCAACTCCTATGATCACAAGACCTCCACTTCGGATGTCATCTCTAAAGGATGCAAAAGAAGTAGTGGAAGGAGGCGGATGCACCATCTAGGGGAAGCTTCCAGACATTCCATACAAATCAGACAAGTTTGGCTTGGGGTTTACTTCAACTGCTCAGAAGGCTGTGCGCCACGCCCGTGCCAGAGGGCCACCTGTGAAGATCAGCAACTGAGGGGTTAATGTAGTGGAAGACGGTGAAGAAGATGGCAGCTTGGAAGATTGGATATTTCCTACTATCAGCGGAGGACTTCGCAACTGGGAAGCCAAAGACTTTATCCTGATAACTTTCATATCCCAGTAATTTATCTTTTACATTTCTGTTGGACTTGTAATAATTCACAAACAATTCGTACATTTTCAACCTTGTGTCTTACCCGAGACACAATGGTCCATTTGTAAGGGTTTTTATTTCATTTTCATATGACATTCAATGAATCATGGACACTTTTTCACATATATAAACCTTTTATGCTCATTGTCTTTCTTTTACATTTTATTGTTTTAAGATGGTTATACCCTTACACACACCCACACTCACAAATACAGGTACCCTTCCATTCCGGATCCCATGGGTAACGATACTGCTATAGCCTTTAGTGACTCTGAAGATCTGATCTACCAAGCCGAATACGAAGGTGAGGAAGATTGTTAGGTGCCAGGGGAATTGACTAGACTGCTACAACAAGAGGAAAGAGCTATTCAATCGCATGAGGAGTTGTTGGATACAATCAACTTGGGTACCGAGGAGGATAAAAAGTAAATCAGAGTGGGTGCCAATCTAGAGCCGAGTGTCAAGGAGCGCCTAATTCAGCTGTTGCATGATTATGTTGAGATGTTTGCCTGGTCATACGAAGACATGTCGGGACTCGATACAGACATTGTGGTACACCGTCTACCCATAAGAGAAGACTGTCCACCAGTGAAGCAAAAAGTCCGCCGCATGAGACCTGACATGTCAGAGAAGATCAAAGCATAAGTTATGAAATAGTTCAATGCTGGATTTCTGGTTGTTACTTCCTATCCACAATGGGTTTCTAACATTGTCCCCGTGCCTAAAAAGGACGGCAAAGTAAGAATGTGCGTGGAATATAGAGATTTAAACAGGGCCAGCCCTAAAGAGGATTTTCCACTTCCACACATTGACATCCTGGTTGACAATACAGCTCAACACAAAGTATTTTCTTTCATGGACGGATTCTCAGGCTATAACCAGATCAAAATGGCACTTGAGGACATGGAGAAAACTACATTTGTCACACAGTGGGGTACGTTCTACTACAAAGTGATGCCATTTGGACTGAAGAATGCCGGGGCAACCTATCAACGCGCCATGGTAGCTTTGTTTCATGATATGATACATCATGAGATAGAGGTATACGTAGATGACATGATAGCCCGATCACAAACTGAAGAAGAACACCTTGATCACTTGCAAAAGTTGTTTGTCAGATTGAAGGAGTAAAAACTAAGGTTGAACCCGAACAAGTGCACATTCGGAGTCCGGTCCGGTAAACTCTTAGGTTTCATTGTCAGCAACAAAGGCATCGAGGTTGACCCTGCCAAGGTTAAATCAATACAAGAAATGCCTGCTCCTCATACTGAGAAGGAAGTCAGAGGATTATTGGGACGCCTAAACTATATTTCCATATTCATTTCTCACCTAACATCTACTTGTGAACCAATCTTCAAGTTGTTGAAGAAAGATTAGGTACTTAGATGGAATGATGATTGTCAGATTGCTTTCGAAAAAATCAAAGAGAATTTATAAGAGCTTCCTGTCTTGATGCCGCCAGTCGAGGGAAGACCACTGATCATGTATCTGACCGTTTTAGAGAACTCAATAGGGTGTGTATTGGGGCAGCATGACGAGTCTGGCCGAAAAGAGCATGCTATTTATTACCTGAGCAAAAAGTTTACCGACTGTGAAACCAGATATTCACTGCTCAATAAAACTTGCTGCGCTCTGGTATGGGCTGCTCGCCGGCTAAGACAGTATATGTTGACTCATACCACTTTGCTTATATCTAAGATGGATCCAATAAAGTACATCTTTGAGAAGCCTGCTTTGTCTGGAAGGATAGCTAGATGGTAGATGATCCTAACAGAATATGACATATAGTACACGACCCAAAAAGCTATAAAGGGCAGTGTGCTAGTTGATCATCTTGCTCACCAAGCTGTAGAGGATTATCAGTCCATGAATTTTGAATTCCCTGACGAAGAAATCATGACAGTAGACAACTGTGAAGGAATCAAACCATATGACGGACCTGAACAAGGATCCCGATGGACCCTGTTCTTTGATGGGGCATCCAATGCACTTGGTAATGGTATCGACGCTGTACTTATATCTCCGTAAGGATGCCATACTCCTTTTACTGCCAGACTTTGCTTCAACTGTACGAACAACATGGCAGAATACGAAGCATGCATCTTTGGTCTCAAGGCTGCCATAGACTTGGGAATCAAATCTTTGGTTGTGTTTGTAGATTCAGCTTTGGTCATCAGTCAGATCAAAGGATAATGGGACACTAAGCACCCAAACCTTATCCCTTACAAAGAACATGTTTTGACATTGTTACCACATTTCGAGCAGATTACCTTCGAGCATTTCCCGCGATAAGAAAATCAGCTAGTAGATGCTCTAGCCACAATGTCATCTATGTTTAAACTTAATTGGGATAACGAGGCTCCCCAGATCACCATTGAACGAATGGACGAACCAACACACTGTCACGAGATTAATATTGAAGAAGTAGGGGACCAGCCTTGGTTCCATGAAGTCAAAAGGTATCTCGAGGCGCAAGAATATCCAGAAGGAGCTTCAATCAATGACAAAAAGTTCTTAAGGAGATTCTCGACTAAGTTCTTCCTAAGTAATGGCATCCTGTACAAACGCAATCATGATTCTATTCTGCTCCGTTGTGTGGATAAGGCTGAAGCTGAAAAGATCATGGCTGAATTGCATGAAGGAACCTTTGGCACTCACTCTAGTGGGCATACGATGGCGAAGAAAATCCTACGGGCAGGCTATTATTGGTCTACCATGGAAGCAGACTGCTATCAACACTCCTGGACCTATCAGAAGTGTCAAATCTATGCAGACAAGATGCACGTACCTCCGGTTCCTCTAAATGTCTTAACAGCTCCTTGGCCCTTTGCTATGTGGGGAATCGATATGATTGGAGATATAAAGCCTATAGCCTCCAATGGACACCACTTCATTCTAGTGGCCATTGATTATTTCACAAAGTGGGTCGAAGCAGCTTCATTCACATTCGTTACTAAGAATGTTGTTGCCCGCTTCATCAAGCAGAATCTCATTTGTCGGTACAGTATCTCAGAAAGGATCATCACTGATAACGGTACAAACCTTAAAAATACTATTGTTGTACCCAAAAATTTGCCCTCCCATATTTCTCAAAACATTGCAAGAAAGATTCTCAAGTTGCTCAAGGTAGTCCAAGGGTTGGCCAGACAAGCTCTCTCCTAAGGCAGTCTACCTCAAACTAGGGTTTCATGTTGCATCAAGATACTTGATTCCAAGTGATCCCAAATTCTCACCAATGTCATAATATGTTATCAAAATCATCCATGTCAAGTTTCAAGCCTTGTAGAGAAAGTTTGCTCAGTCAATTGCTAAAAGGTCCAAAAATCGACTATGCTAGGGCAAAAGTCAACTATGACCCACATATAGTCAAACTTCAAGATTTTTGGTCAAAATCCTCATTTTGAAGTATATTTCATCGTTTGATCAAGGGTTGATCATGATTCATCAAGAATTGCTCATAATTCATCAAGATTCAAAAGTTGTTAAATTAGGGTTTTGTAGGAAAAGTCAACCCAACTTTGACCAAGCATAACTTTCTCATACTTTATGAGAAATGACCCATACAAATCTCATTTTGAAGAGGATGCAATTTCATACAATCCATCTTCATCTCCCAAGTTCAAAATATGCACTCACAAGAAGTTATGAATTTGGACATTATAGGTCATTTTGAAAAGTCAACAAAAGCACCTTTTTTGTCAAAGCTTCATACATGAGCATGGAAAATAAAATTGATATGAGACTAAAAGGGTTGATTATAGTACAACTCAAGCTTTCTAAAAAGTCCAATAACACCTCCAAAAGTTCAAAATTAAAGAAGTTATGCATTGTTGAAGTTGGACTTTTTTGCAAAATTGCCAAAAGTCAACTATCCCCAAAACCTCAAATTTTGCCAAATGGGCCCATTCTTTTTCACTTGTTTTGAGTTTGCATTGTTGCCCACGTGCTCTAGAATTGGCCATGTATCCATATCTCATTTTTATTATTTAATTTGATTTTTATTTGAATTAATTCATTTTAAATCAAATAAAATCACATAAAATCTAAGGCATTGATAACTAGTGATTTTCTGGTTGTTTTAGGCTCCAATTACGGGTAGCTTTGCAATCAAATTCGCATCAAGGCATTAGAGCACATAAAGATTGGATTCAAGCCAAATTTGGAAAGTTTTAATGGAAGAATCAAATCAAATTCAAGAACACCTCCAAAGAGTCGAAATTGAGGAAGTTATGCATTGGTGAAGTTGACCTTTTTTTGCAAAATTGCGAAAAGTCAACTATCCCTAAAACTTCAAATTTTGCCAAATGGGCCCAATCTTTTTCACTTGTTTTGAGTTGGCAACATAGCCCATGTGCTCTAGCCTTTTCCACTTGTCCATATTTTATTTTTATTATTTATTTTGGTTTTTATTTGAATTAATTCAATTTAAATAAAAACAAATCATATAAAATCAAAAATATTGAAAACCAAGGATTTTGTGATTATTTCAGGTCTTAAATTACAGATTGCAAGCATTCAAACTCGTGTAAAGGTATATGTGCACAAAAAGATTGAAAAGAAGCCATGTTTGGAAAGATTTTAAAAGGGAATCAAATCAAATCCAAAATCATTGAAGAAGGAAGATTTGGACCAGTTTTGCAACCCTAATCCCTTCAGTAATACATATAGACTGCGTGCAGACCTAAAAAGAAGTTAGAAACAGGCGTGAGAGAGAGAACAAAATCTGAAAAATCAAGGAAAAAGTGTGAGATCGAAATCCCACTTAGAGGCATTCTCAAGGCTTGTTATCTATTCCAATCGCTTCCTGGGACTCTCAGCAATCTAAAGCAATCAAGAACTAAGTCGTTCTAGTCCCCAATCGCTCTGTAAGTCGTTCACGTCATACCCTTGTTCTTGAATTTGCATCTTGTAATTTAAGCATTGTTAACATGAAATAATGGCATATTGTTGATATATGAGACATTTTCAAACTTTTTCTATCATTCAATTTCGTTTATATGGCCTGTACCGTAAATCACCATTGTTAGGTTTTGGAGCTTGGTTTTAGGGTTTTTGATTACAGGGATAATTGGCCTTCGTAAGTGGAACGGTTGTGATCAGGAGGAAAAGACGAACATAATCATGGCCTTAGATGTTATTTCCATGGCCTTTGGAAGATTTTGAGGATGCACAATCTGTAGCAACGGACGTTTGTCCGTAGGTATAGGTGACCGACCTTTTAGCCACGGTGCAGGGAGTAAGACGAATACGTGGCCAGCCTCCATTGGCTTATTTGAATTTGCACGCAAAAATTTCCATTATTTTATTTGTTTCATATATTATTATTATTTTGTAATATGATAACAGTGAAAACATAATGGCGTAGTGGTTGCCAGGTGGATGCTTAAGGCGTTAGGAGGCTGGAGGTCATGGGTTCGATCCCTGCCTCCAGCATTTGCCATTTTTCTTATTTTCCTTCAGGTGATTCTGTGTACGTGCAAGCCAAGAGACCACCATGGGTCTTCACCATCAACGCGCCAGATGGCCAGATGGCCAAATCTGATGGCCACCATTGAAGGAACACCATAGGCCATAGTCAACGCATCACGCAGGATTACAAAAGTCAGCGTGGACCTCCACAAATGGGCCCAGATTCTTGCTATTGACACCCCCATTCTCAGGCCCAATCTCTATCCTTCATTATTATTTTTTTATATTTCATTTAATTTTATTTATTTATTTACTAACAAAAAATAATTTTCTTTTTTATCAAAAAATCACCAAAAATATTTTTATGTCCAATCAAAATTAGAATATAATTTTTCATCAATTAATTAATTAATTTAGTTAGGTTTGATTAAATTAGGAAACTTTAATTTCTCTTTTTGCAAATAATTAAAATCAATTAGAATCAATAGGATTTACACTAACTTAATTGTATTTATTTTTTTACCTAAAATAACAAAAACCCAAAAAAATATGTCGAATTTTTTTTATTAATAACCATGTATTAAAATAATATTTCGCAAATAACCGCGTTTCGGAAAAAATTACGCAAATAACCATGTTTGAGATGGCTCCACAAAGGAGGAGCCATCTCAATTGGCGCATGCACCTCCTTTTTTAAGGGAGGCGCCATCTCACTTGGCGCCTAAGTGCTTAGGGCATGCCCTAAGCCAAGTGAGATGGCGCCTATGTATAAAATTAGGGCAAAAAAATTTTTTTTAATATTTTTTTTCCTGTGCGTTGCCTATTGGACAGAGATCAACAAAATGGACTTTTTATTAAAAAAAAATAATTACATTCAACTGTATTACATTAAAAGAACAGTAAAAAAAATGGATACAAAAAATACTGGGAAAAAAAAAGATACATCAGTGATCCCCCGGAACCCGGTAATGACCCCCGGTTCCGCATCCCCGTCCTCGCCTTTCTCTTGCTGGGTGCCGTCGCGTTTCCTGCTGCGGCAAGGTCGAATGCCCAGCAAAGTCAATGCGGTCCGAATCCATAAAATCAGTAAGATCTCCATATCTCGAAGATCCGCTCTGGTACAGTCGGTTACCCATACCCTCAAAGTTTGGTCGTGTTGGCGGTGGGTGGGGTTCCATGGTTGGTCGGTAGCATTGGTCGTCTGAGTATGGGGGGTACAAAGGAAATGGATCTTGGGGTGTTTGGTATTGTGGATGTTGGGTTGTTTGGTGATATGGTGGTTGATGGTAGGTTTGGTCGGCTTGGTCATAATCTTCCGACATTCCCATATCAGGGCTAAGGCTGGATGTTGAGGGCGCCATATTGGGATATGTGGAAGACTGAAATTGTGTCTGGGGTATGTGGGTGTGCTGGTATTGGGGTTGGTATTGTGGTTGGGTTTGAGGCATATCCGGGTATTGGTAGTTTGGTGGTGATTGTGGTTGGTAGTACGACATTTAATTGTAGTTGTGTTGTGGTGGGGAATGTGGTTGGGTGTTTGTGGGTCTGTTTCTTCTTGGGGGTTGGTTGGAGGTTGATGGGTTTTAGGTTTGTTGATGGGGAATCGAGGGTTGTGCCCATTGTGTGCGTGGGTCAACCAAGTACCTCGGATGAGACACGTGCATTTCTGGGTTACTAACCGACCTGTACCACGACATATATTGATCCGTGTGTCGCATGTTACCTTGAGTAAGGAAAACCAGGGATTGCAAGATGTAGCGGTGACGCCTTTGCCACATTTTACACCATTCCGGAGCAAAGTCTTTCCAGTTGGTAAGACCCCACTGGGCGTCGACCCTTTTAAGATGCCAGGGGGACAAATTTGTTGGATCACTTGGTATCTCTTGATGCATTCCGAACTGCATCTTCACACGGTCGCTGTGGTGCATCTCCACAATGTTGAACCGAATGAGTGCAGTCTTTGCAGTCCAAGTTGCTGCATCCTCTGGGTTTGGAGCATGGCCCAAACCCAAATATGGTCTCCAGACGAACTGCGATAAAATTTAAATCAGGTTAGCGCAAAAGTAATGTATAAATAATTAAAATGAACAAAAGTTAAAAGCTACGACGTACGTCATCTGGGCCTAAGTGATCCAACAGATTCCGGTAGAGTGCGACATTGAATCTTGGATTCTTGCCGTAATCCATACCCCTCACGCAGTACCTAAAGGAAATGAGAAACATGTTATTTTTAGCATATATTTTGGAAAGAGCAGAATAGTTATAAATGCTATAACTTAATGACTTACTTTGTTGCGTACAAGAAACCAAAAGTGTTGTTGTTGATGGGGTTTAAGGACTCCATCCTCCACCAACCCCAGGCTTGTAGTAAAAAGGCGCACCCATAAAATGTACATTTTTCCTTGACTGCGTTTTTGCACAAGGAACTGTATAGGTGGGCTAATACTGCAGAACCCCAACTATATTTTCTAGTTTTTTCAAAATTTGTTAGTAAATGTAAGTACATAAAATTTACACTATTTCCCGTACTTTCGGGAAATAAAAATGTACCAAAAAGTATCATAAGATACGTTCTGGCTTTTTCTACTCGGTCATTCTCTGAGGAATTTTCATTTAATTCCATACTTGCATAATGACGTTTCAGGTCAGTGAGTAGTATTCCCTGCCCTCTTGCTCCACCACCTTCTACCATATCCCTACCCAACAGTTCTTCACACTGTGAGTTGGGTTGTTGAACCGACCCGTTCACCGCCTTACCGTCGATAGGGAGGCCCAGTAGCATGTACACATCCTCGAGCGTGATGGTACATTCACCTATTGGTAGGTGAAATGTATGGGTCTCCGGTCTCCATCTTTCCAACATTGCAAGAATGAACTTTGAGTCAATGGTGCAGTTGGAGATCTTTATCACATGTCCAAAACCTGCATATTCCAGATAAGGGACGATAAATGGGTCGGGAGCCAGGTAGTTGTGCGAACGGATTCTGAATCTTTTTGTGTCCTGAGATCATAATTTAACAAGTGTAAGATTAATTAAGATGAACAACATGTTATTTGAAGTATGAAAAATGTATAACCAAAGAAGAGACTTACAAATGCAACAATGTTTTCCCTTGTGCCTCTGTGAGTATCGCCCATTGTTAGAAGAGCCATTGTTCAGAATGCTTGATAGTATGAAAGACTTAGGAAGAGATAGAGAGTATGATAGACTTAAGAAATATTTCGTAGCAGAGAGTGAGAGTTGTGTGGGTGTGAGAGATGTTTCATAAGGTATGTATTTATAGGAAAATAAGTTTGATGTAGTGGTTGCTTGTGCTTGCATGCCTGCGAAGTGTCACATTTGCATGCTTAGGGGGTTACACATATGCATGCATGCATTTACAAAAAATGTAAGGTGTCACTCTTGCAGGCTAGGTGGCAGCCCATGCATGTATCACGATTGGACAGTAAGGGAGGCGCCATTGGACTTGGCGAAAGAGTACAAAAATGAATGGTGTCGCCACCCCATTTGGCGAATAAGAGGTGTCATTTGTTACAGCATAGGCTCAGGCTACGTGACAGCCTTTGGGATTCCTTTCTTTATTGCATGCAAGGCCATTGGAGTTGATGGGTGGAGTCTTACACAAAACATGTATGTGTGCAGAATAGGGCCAGGATAGGTGGCAGCCTATGGGGTTTCATAAACCCATGCATGTATCGCGATTGGACAGTAAGGGAGGCGACGTTGGACTTGGCGAAAGAGTACAAAAATGAATGGTGTCGCCACCCCATTTGGCGAATAAGAGGTGTCATTTGTTACATCATAGGCTCAGGCTACGTGACAGCCTTTGGGATTCCTTTCTTTATTGCATGCAAGGCCATTGGAGTTGATGGGTGGAGTCTTACACAAAACATGTATGTGTGCAGAATAGGGCCAGGATAGGTGGCAGCCTATGGGGTTTCATAAGCCCATGCATGTATCACGATTGGACAGTAAGGGAGGCGCAATTGGACTTGGCGAAAGAGTACAAAAATGAATGGTGTCGCCACCCCATTTGGCGAATAAGAGGTGTCATTTGTTACAGCATAGGCTCAGGCTACGTGACAGCCTTTGGGATTCCTTTCTTTATTGCATGCAAGGCCATTGGAGTTGATGGGTGGAGTCTTACACAAAATATGTATGTGTGCAGAATAGGGCAAGGATAGGTGGCAGCCTATGGGGTTTCATAAGCCCATGCATGTATCACGATTGGACAGTAAGGGAGGCGTCATTGGACTTGGCGAAAGAGTACAAAAATGAATGGTGTCGCCACCCCATTTGGCGAATTAGAGGTGTCATTTGTTACAGCATAGGCTCAGGCTACGTGACAACCTTTGGGATTCCTTTCTTTATTGCATGCAAGGCCATTGGAGTTGATGGGTGGAGTCTTACACAAAACATGTATGTGTGCAGAATAGGGCCAGGATAGGTGGCAGCCTATGGGGTTTCATAAGCCCATGCATGTATCACGATTGGACAGTAAGGGAGGCGCCATTGGACTTGGCGAAAGAGTACAAAAATGAATGGTGTCGCCACCCCATTTGGCGAATTAGAGGTGTCATTTGTTACAGCATAGGCTCAGGCTACGTGACAGCCTTTGGGATTCCTTTCTTTATTGCAAGCAAGGCCATTAGAGTTGATGGGTGGAGTCTTACACAAAACATGTATGTGTGCAGAATAGGGCCAGGATAGGTGGCAGCCTATGGGGTTTCATTATTGCATGTAATATTATTGGCAGCCTTGGGGGGTTGCATCCCTTACTTAATTGAAATTTTTAGCCTTACGTTTAACATAACATTGATTCACATAATCTGTCAAATCTTCCAACCTTCGAATCAGTCATCAAACCTTCAAACATTCCAGCATTCATACCTTCATACAATCAATAAACCTCAAACATTCCAACCTTCAAACCTTAAAACAATTCTACGCAATGGCCTCTTCACCATAATTTGTTGTCAAAGCACATTTCAACGGTGAGACATACATTTGTCCCACAGTTGGGTTTTTGTTTAGAAACACCGACAATGTTCGATTACTCTTAAATGGGAAAGCCAATTTCTCGTACTTCAAGAAAAGATTGGAGGCCAAACTTGAAAGAGGCCCGGTATCCCAGATATTTTATCAGAATCCAGTTTTTTTTGGAAACAACCAAGTAATTTTTTATAAGGTTGAAGTTCAAGATGACGAGGATCTCCAGAACATGATTTCCAGCCATGTCTATTCTGGATACGACTCTATTGAGTTGTACGTTTTGCTTCAAGAGCCTCCGGTGACACAGGAGGTAGAGCCTCCGGTGACACAGGATGTTGATCCTTTGGAGAATGAACAAGATGAGGTAGATGCAGTTGATGATGAAGAAGAAGATAACGAGTTAGAGTTTGATGAAATGGTGAACGATGATTCTGACGATGATGGCATCCCAAGTACTCCTACAGACAAAATCTACACACCACCTCCGCACATGACAAACTTCAACATGGGCGGAGATGAACCTTCTGCTGACTTTTTTTTCCAACCATATATGCAGTCGGATGAAAATTTAAAAGAGAAGGATAAGTTTCGTAACAGAGAGGAATGCATCAGGGCCATTAAAAAATTTCACATGCTCAACTCGGTTGATTTTAAGGTGGATCGTGTCAACCCGGAAAGGTACAAGATCAAGTGTGTCCACCCTGACTGTATGTTCAAGCTGACCGCATCATACAGATTAAGGGGTGACTGCTGGGTCATAGGTTCCATGACTACCCACACTTGTGTAAGTTCCACTCAATCACAAGACCACCGAAAACTCAACCATGATCTAATCTGTCAAGAAATCCTACCCCTGGTCAGCAACGACCCATCTTTGAAGGTGAAAACAATCATCTCCCACATCACCACGGTTTTTAACTACACTCTTTCTTACTGTAAGGCGTGGTTAGCAAAGACTAAGGCAATTGAAAGGGTGTACGAAAACTGGGAGGAGTCATACCGAGAACTTCCCCGCTACCTAAATGCACTCAAGACATATTCTCCAAGTAGTGTTTATGTTCTGGAAACATTGCCAGCGTACGCCCAAGATGGTAGTCTACTGCATGGCAACGGAATATTCAGTCGCGTGTTTTGGGCATTTCAACCATGCATCACAGGGTTTGCATCATGCAAACCAATTCTACAAATTGACGGGACTTGGTTGTATGGGAAGTACAAAGGCACGCTATTGATGGCAGTTGCACAAGATGGCAACAATAACATTTTCCCCGTTGCGTTTGCCCTTGTCGAGGGGGAGACCGGTGGTGCTTGGAGCTTTTTCCTGAAAAATCTTCGTACACACGTGGCTCCTCAACCAGATCTCTGTTTGATCTCGGACAGACATGCCTCCATTGAAAGTGCCTATAATAATCCAGCAAATGGTTGGCATGACCCTCCTTCTACACATGTCTATTGCGCCAGGCATATCGTCCAGAATTTCTCGAGGGAGGTCAAGGACAAAACATTGAGGAAAGCGGTGATGAATGCGGGATATGCATTGACACAACCCACATTTAAATATTACCGCAACGAGATCCGTTTGTCTAATCCAGAAGCCGGTACGTGGATCGACAATATACCAGTTGAAAAGTGGACTAGGTCATACGACAATGGCCAAAGATGGGGGCACATGACAACGAATCTTATTGAATCAATGAATGGGGTATTCAAGGGCATACGAAACCTCCCAATCACTGCCTTGGTAAAATCCACGTATTTTAGGATGGCTGCGTTATTTTCCAAAAGAGGTGAAATGTGGTATGCGGTGTTGCAATCAGGATAACTATGGAGTGAAAGCTGCATGAAATACATTAAGGCTGAAAGTGCTAAAGCCAACACTCACATGGTTACACGGTTTGACCGACACAGCCACAACTTCATTGTGAAAGAGACAATCAACCACAATGAAGGCCTGGCAAGACAAGAATACAGGGTCATTTTACCTTCTCAATGGTGCGATTGTGGCAGGTTTCAAGCATTTCGTATGGCTTGCTATCATGTCATTGCCGCTTGTGCTCATACCCATCAAGACGCGCTTCAACTGCTCTCAAACGTTTATAAATCTGAAACGTTGCTCACTGTTTACAACAACAACTTTCCTTTGGTGGCAAAACCGGATTATTGGCCTGAATACAACGACGATATAGTTTGGCACAATGACCAAATGCGAAGGAACAAGAAGGGTCGTCCCAAAAGTAGGCGCATCACAACAGAAATGGACGATCTTGACAGGTTGGAAAGAAAGTGTGGTTTATGCCGTCAGGTCGGACACAATCGCAAAAACTGTCCGAATCGGGCGTCTGGCTCGACAACATAAATATTGTAATACAATAAATCTTTTCAATATTTGTGTTGTAAACATTAGGGTTTTCCGTTAATAAAACTGTTAACACAATTTAGGAAATTCAATATAGGAAATTACATTAGGGTTTTCGCGTACAACAATGATTAACGATATTCAATCTAGGAAATTACAACTGTTAACACAATTTCATCTGACCCATGCATCATCAGCATTACATCACTGTCTGTTTTGACTTCCTCCAACCACACATTAGGTCTTCCTATCGCATGCGAGGTTGTTGTTCATTTTCGCTGGATCCTTCGAATTTTTTCCCCCTCCGCGATGTCTCCATCTAGCCACCGCATCAACTCCCGCTTCAGACGCTCCATGGAGTGAATGTGCCAGAATTTCATTTTCATCGCAGGTTTCGTGGCCGAGAATATAACGTAACCATCTCTGCTAAAAATCATAGGCGACGTCATTACGCAAATAACGGAGTACAAAATAAAAATACAGTGTGAGAAAGTGTGAGAAATTTCGAAGAAACTGACGAATTATTTATAAAACAGCATTTTGCCCTAGTTTTTTTGCCCTAGGCGCCAAGTGAGATGGCGCCTCCTCTCATTTTTAAGGAGCATGCGCCATCTCACTTGGCTAAAAGCCAAGGGAGGCGCCAAGTGAGATGGCGCCTAGGGTAAAACCCTAGGTGCATGCGCCAATTGAGATGGCTCCTCCTTTGTGGAGCCATCTGAAACATGGTTATTTGCGTAATTTTTTCCGAAACCCGGTTATTTGCGAAATATTTTTTTAATACATGGTTATTAATAAAAAAAATTCAAAATATGTCATTTAATTATTTTCATTAATTTATTTAGTCACTAATTAATGTAGTATTTAATTTAGAAAAACTTAATTCTTTTCTTTAAAAATATTAAAAACAACAAAAACATTTTCTTTTTAATTAGGATAGAAGGGTCAAAACCTAGTTTCGCATTCAATCTAATTTTCATCGCGCGCTTTATTTTTATCCAATTATTGTATCTGCTCACAGTTTATAATAATTTAAATTAGGACATTTATTTATTTTTACCTTTTTTAATTTCAAAGGGTTTGTTTTTGGCTATTGAAATACCCGAAGCCTTGTAATAGCTTAGTTTAAATTCCGCATTTTAATTTTTGCAAATATTTAACTGCTAGATATATGAATAATTAGGGTTTGCATGACAAGAATGTATGGCTAATTTTAAACGGTTAGATCACCCTAAATGTTCAAAGATAAACAAATCTGAAACTGAATCACTCGCACATGCGCACTCCTAGGGTATACTCCCACTTGGTTGCCTTCGTTAAAACGGTCATTGAGTATAGGTTGTTTTAGAGGTCGTCCTCTTGTCTAAAAGATCAAAGTTGCCTCGTAAAGGTTGCCTCGGATATTGTTGCCTCGGATAAATGATCTAAGACATTAGGGTTACCACTAAGACGTCCTAACGTTGCTTTAGTGATTGTATGTCCCTTTTCGAATTGACCCTCAAACTCCAACGATGGTGCTACCTACTCACTAATAGTGGGATAACATTGTCTAAAGGAAACAAACATAGAACGATTCCTTTTTCGAGTAGGTAGATTAGTTCTTAAGTACATGCTCAATCCAAACAAATTTTTTCACACTTACACTTCTTTACAAACAAGTTTTCAAAAACACTTCATTACACTCTTGAAGACAGAAGCAAGAGTTAAATCAAAGTCAAAACAAAAACTTTTCAAAACCTACAAACACAAATAAAACAATTTTGAAAATGATGAGCAAGTACCTAAGAGCCCGTAGATAACTACGAATAGAAAGGGTGCTAATACCTTCCCTTTCTATAATCTACCCCCCGTACTCAGAAATATCTCGAAAAAGGAATTTTTCTGTGCTTTTTTCCTTTCCTTGTTGGATAAAATAAAAGTCGGTGGCGACTCTTGCTTACCGCGACATTTTGCAAACACAAACGCAAAACACAAACCAGAATTCCAAAAACAGTCCCAGTTCTGGCCACCATATCACAGAACTGGTGACTCTGCTGGGGAATAAATAAGTGGGGTATACCTTAGGATTAGTTCATCATATTGTTTTCAATTGTTTGATCTGTTTGCTTTATCTTTGTGGGTCTGAATCGGAGTTACTATAGATCCTAACCCGGATCTGGGGACACCTTTTAGGTAAGTAGCAATAGACTGTGAAGGAACTGTACGACGTAGACCGATACAGTTGAAGCAGTAGCTACGTTGGTGTGACACTTTAGTTTGTACTGATATCCCTTGTGGAGGAACAAGGAGAATATGGGGTTGCTAAGGGGTCATTAAGCACCAACTGACCTTAGAACCAATAATTGACCAACTTGGCCATAGAAAAGTAGCAGTATGCTACACTCATTGAGACCATACTCTCGCGATGATTCCGGCGGCAAGAAAAGGTTGCTAAACTGGAATTATGACCCATCGAGGATGGTCAGTGATATTGAGATCCTCTAGAACCCAGTTACTATTACTAGGACAGGTTGAACCAACTAAACTGAAAAAGGGTTGTACCTAAACTCCATGCCAGCCTGAAATTTAAGGGCTATTGTGTGACTTGCGTGCTTTCAAACTTGAACTACTTGTACATTTTTATCATCTGACAACATGAGTTCCTTACAGGTTTTGTTTACAGTCCTTATCCAATAACTTGGATTTCTTTTCGGATTTACTTGCTTACATCACCTCGCATTTTTGCTTAAACGCATATCATACACATCATAGCATCATGCCTTAACATTTCCTTAACCATTTCAAGGATCTCAAGGGTTTGTGATGCAGGTCATGATAAATCAAATGTCAAGCAAGGGGCAAAGGGATTTATTTTCTTCTAGCCAATGTCATTTAGAGATCAGAGCATGATGACTTGAGTCAGTGGCTATGACCCACTCGATATGATGAGCTTGACTCTTGAAGGAGGACTCTTGACGACACGAAGTTTCTTCAATCAAAGCTGCAAAATTCAAATTCTAACAAGTTTCTTGTTTATCCCGCGAGATCCTTGAAAACATTGCATACATATATCATACATATCATTGCATAACAGGTCTTCCAGTACATGTCTCTCATGTTCTCACTGTTTATTTCAGCAATGGCTCTCAAAAAAGACAACCAAGATCTTCATACTATAGAAACTCAGTTCAGGGAAATGTTCCTAAACCTATCCAAGGGGCAGGAAGAGTTGAAAACACTCCTCGTTGGGAACTTGGTCAAGAAAAGTCCTGAAGACAATAAGGATGAACGGCTGGAACAATTGCAAGCTGAGGTAGATGCAATGAGAACCCAGATGCTGGGGCAGATGGATTTTATCCAAAGCTTAGCCCGGGAACAAGAAAAGCTGAGAACCATTATCAGCCAGCTTCATCAAGACAAATACAACAGCATGAAGAAAACAGTCGAGGCCGGGGACCAAGTCATTGATCAGCCTCCAAGAAGACAAAAATTTGGTTTGGTAAATAATGGACCTCTCCAAGTCACTACTACCTCAAGGGTCCAACAACAACCTCGCCAAAAGCAACGGGTTAATCAGAGTAAGCCAGATACGCCCAAAAGGCAGTTCGCCGAGCTCAACATGCCACTGTCTCAAGCTTTACAACACTTGTTGAGATTGAATCTGGTGACGTTAAGGGACCCTCCTCAGAATCCCCACATAGTCTCCCTAAGGTACAATCCTGATGCAAGGTGTGCATACCATTCCAACAGCCCGGGGTATGATACTGATGACTGTTGGGCATTAAAAAACAAAGTTCAAGATCTGATCGACGAAGGAGCATTGGAACCCACACAAGATGGTCAACTGGAATGCTTCTGCCAATCCTCCAAGGCTCACCATTTGAAGTGACAAGTTCTGACAAGAAAAGCTTTTGTTCTTTAGAATTTTCAATCTGTAATTTTCTTTTGATTGTTCGAATATTTATTCATGTCAAACTATGTTACTTTATCAATGCATTGCATATGTCTGTTTTGAATCAATCCATTCGTATTCACTATATTCAAATTACTTTCATTTTCGTGATGTTCAACTTTCAATTAAAAAAGCTCTAAGCCTTAGAGGGAGGATGACAAAAATGATATCAAAAATCTCTACAGTATGCTTTTGAACAGACCATGCTGACGATGTACAGGCATTGTTTCAAATCCTAAACAGTGGAGTTATAAGGAAGATAATCCCTCATCAACCCATTTGAGCCAAAGAAGTAGGAGTTTTTCTTTTCACATAAATTAAAAACCTTAATCACAACCTGGGGCAGGGTAGTTTTCTCAGTTAATCCAGGTGCACAATGAATGACATCAAAGAAGTCCTTGCAAAATAAAAGACGGTGATGGTTCCCTATAATCGTCAAGACAGGAAGTCACTATCTCTCGAAATAAAAGCCCATTAAGTCAAAACCTATGAAGGAGACTTAAGAAAAACTGGGGCATCCCGTTGGCTGTAGTCACAAAAACAAACAGTTCAGGAAAAAGACAGGGATAACGAAATCAAAAAGAAAGAGATCCTACAAATTCTCAACAAAATGACTTCCTATTCAAAATAAACTGTCAGTAGCCGAACCATCACTGGAATATCAAAGCAAAGACTCAAACGGGATCTAATGCACGATTAGCTGAGTTTAGGGTCGAAGAACATCACAAAGAACGGGTGGGTACAAATACATTTTGAGCCTTTATCCTTTGTTTCTTAAACCGTGAACCAGGCCACGTTATAACCCTTAAAAGTCCTAGCTGAAGCATGGGTTAGTTCGAAAGCATATTGTTACGAAAGGTATCCTGACTCCTGTAGGACTTGCTGTACATCCTGAGTTGACATCACATTTTACAAAATTTGCCTGTTTTACTGAAAAATGCATTTTCAAAAAATTTTCAAGACAGACATAAGCTTTGCATTCTTAAAATAACATTGTTTGCATATGACTATTTGTCCAAACAGCAGAGAAATTCGCACGACGAATATCTAGTGAACAAAAAACCTTCTCAATAAAAAGGATCACCTCAAGTGGAAAAACACTTCCAACCAAGGGGCACGACATGATCATTGTCCATCATCTGGGGCAGTCAAGTCAAGATTCAAGGAATCTCTCAAAGATGCCAAATAGCCAGGGGCAAATCTCCATCTGAACCACTTGGGGCATTGGACATAAATTCCAGCAACGAATCTTGCATGATCAAACGAACATCTTCTGGTAGTTTGGCAACACAACACTGCCGACAGTGACAACTCCCTACACCCTGAGAGCATGGACATAGTCAAAAAAGTACTATGCATAATCAAAGACCCGCTAGGTCGACTGGCCTAGGCAAAAATAAGGGCTTGCCGGCGAACCAAAAGGGTTCGGGCAAAAATAACGGATGAAAATGAAAAAATCTATACACCCGGCAAGTCGAAAACCTGAAAAGGCAGCTTGGGAAAAAAGGGTATCCCGGTGGACTGAAAACCCGAAAGGGCGGTCCAGGAAAAAATTAGGGATCAAAGCGTACGACTATGTCCCGTCATCTTGTCACTAACCTAACAGAAGAAGACTTGTCACTTAAATCGAAAGTTACCAAGCACCTCATAGGTTGGGATAATACTCGATCCACAAGGCCTCCGCAGGCACCTTCTGCCACAGATACAGGGGCAGAAAAGTCTCGATGCAAAGCCATCGTCATATCCTTAGCACGTATCCCAGTAACATTCACTCCCGCAGAGTAAGAAAAAGATAGTAGAGTTAACTCTCCCCAACTGAGGCTTACAACCGCGAATGAGTCGGAAATATTCTCCCCAAGCAGAGTTTATCCATCATCAGCACTAGAGAATTATCCCCAGCGGAGTCTGGAAAAATCTTCCCCAGTGGAGTTTGGAGAATCATCCCCAGTAGACTCTGGAAAATTATCCCCAGTAGAGTCTAAAAGGTTATCCCTAGTGAAGTCGCAACTGAAAGATCATCCCCGGTGGAGTTAATTCCTTTCACAAATAGAAACTCAATCCCCGACATGATTCAGTATCGCCAGCAACAGTAATTCATCCCCAGCTGAATTTATCAGCGGAATCCTCAGCAGAGCATCTCCTCCCCACAGAGCCATCTCCTTATCAGCTTATTGCCTAGCGGAGTTATCCTCTCCTGCAGGTTTATTCTCGCAATCATCTTCATTCACTATCTCTAGTGGAAACGAAGAATTCATCTCTTTCTCCAGCAGTAATCCGGGATTTATTTTCCCCAGCTAAAAACATCACATTTCCATACATCATGACATGCATACGCATCATACAACATAATCTAATTTATTTTGAGAACATCATTTCTTGATACATATCATGCATTACATACAGCTAACCTTTACCTTTCAGGAAAGATACAACCAGATTCTCACAAAATTCAAGCTATGAACCTTTTACCTCAGTTGAATTACATACGAGTTCCTAAATCTCAGCAGAGATGTTTCCTCAGTTGAATTACGGACGAGTTCCTAAATCTCAGCAGAGATGTTTCCTGAGTTGAATTACGAACGAGTTCCTAAATCTCAGCAGAGATGTTTCCTCAGTTGAATTACGGACGAGTTCCTAAATCTCGACAGAGATGTTTCCTCAGTGGAATTATGGACGAGTTCCTAAGTCTCAGCAGAGATGTTTCCTCAGTTGAATTACGGACGAGTGCCTAAATATCAGTAGAGATGTTTCCTCAGTTGAATTATGGACGAGTTCCTAAATCTCAGCAGAGATGTTTCCTCAGTTGAATTATGGACGAGTGCCTAAATCTCAGCAGAGATGTTTCCTCAATTGAATTACGGACGAGTTCCTAAATCTCAGCAGAGATGTTTCCTCAGTTGAATACGGACGATCGAGGTTCCTAAATATCAATAGAGATGATTCCTCAGTTGAGTATGGACGATCGAAGTTCCTAAATATCAGTAGAGATGATTCCTCCGTTGAGTATGGACGATCGAAGTTCCTAAATATCAGCAGAGATGATTCCTCCGTTAAGTACGGACGATCGAAGTTCCTAAATATCAGCAGAGATGTTTCCTCAGTTGAGTACAGACGATCGAAGTTCCTAAATATCGACGGAGATGATTCCTCCGTTGAGTACGGACGATTGAAGTTCCTAAATATCAACATAGATGTTTCCTTAATTGAGTACGGACGATCGAAGTTCCTAAATATCAGCAGAGATGATTCCTCCGTTGAGTATGGGCGATCGAAGTTCCTAAATATCAATAGAGACGACTCACCAGCAGAATAACAGACTCCGAAACTCCTAAAATTCCACTTCTCTCAACAAAGATCGGACTTCCCCAGCAGAATCTTCCTTAATGACAGGTATACAAGCTCTCGCTAAGGAATCTCTTATGCGATCGAAACTCCTTCGGATGGCATCTTTAAGCCCATCTCCCATCAGCAATTTCCAAATGGCATCTGTAAGCCCATTCCCAACACCACAAGACAAATACCACTTCATGCGAGTGCAAATTTCTGGGCACTCTAGTGTTCAATCATCTTCCACCTTCGGATCACGAAAGGCACGAAAGCCAATCTACATCCTCAGGTTTAAGAAGATTGAACAAGGGCAGCTGTTGTACCCCAAAATTTTCCCTCCCATATTTCTCAAAACATTGCAAGAAAGATTCTCAAGTTGCTCAAGGTAGTCCAAGGGTTGGCCAGACAAGCTCTCTCCTAAGGCAGTCTACCTCAAACCAGGGTTTCATGTTGCATCAAGATAATTGAGTCCAAGTGATCCCAAATTCTCACCAATGTCCTAATATGTTCTCAAAATCATCCATGTCAAGTTTCAAGCCTTGCAGGGAAAGTTTGCTCAGTCAATTGCTCAAAGGTCCAAAAATCGATTGTGCTAGGGCAAAAGTTAACTGTGACCCACATACAGTCAAACTTCAAGATTTTTGGTCAACATCCTCATTTTTAAGTATATTTCATCATTTGATCAAGGGTTGATCATGATTCATCAAGAATTGCTCATAATTCATCAAGATTCAAAAGTTGCTAAATTAGGGTTTTGTAGGAAAAGTCAACCCAACTTTGACCAAGCATAACTTTCTCATACTTTATGAGAAATGACCCATCCTAAGCTCATTTTGAAGAGGATTAAATTACCTGCAATCCATATTCATCTCCCAAGTTCAAAATATGCACTCACAAGAAGTTATGAATTTGGACATTATAGGTCATTTTGAAAAGTCAACAAAAGCACCTTTTTTGTCAAAGCTTCATACATGAGCATGGAATATCAAATAGAGATGAGACCAAAAGGGTTGATTAGAGGACATCGCAAGCTTTCAAAAAGTCCAATAACACCTCCAAAGAGTCAAAATTGAGGAAGTTATGCATTGGTGAAGTTGACCTTTTTTGCAAAATTGCCAAAAGTCAACTATCCCTAAAACTTCAAATTTTGCCAAACGGGCCCAATATATTTCACTTGTTTTGAGTTGGCAACATAGCCCACATGCTCTAGCCTTTGCCACTTGTCCATAGTTTATTTTTATTATTTATTTTGGTTTTTATTTGAATTAATTCAATTTAAATCAAAACAAATCATATCAAATCAAAAATATTGAAAACCAATGATTTTGTGATTATTTCAGGTTTTAAATTATAGATTGCAAGCATTCAAACTCGTGTAAAGGTATATGTGCACAAAAAGATTGAAAAGAAGCCATGTTTGGAAAGATTTTAAAAGGGAATCAAATCAAATCGAAAATCATTGAAGAAGGAAGATTTGGACCAGTTTTGCAACCCTAATCCCTTCACTAATACATATAGACTGCGTGCAGACCTAAGAAGAAGTTAGAAACAGGCGTGAGAGAGAGAACAAAATCTGAAAAATCAAGGAAAAAGTGTGAGATCGAAATCCCACTTAGAGGCATTCTCAAGCCTCGTTATCTATCCCAATCGCTTCTTGGGACTCTCAGCAATCTAAAGCAATCAAGAACTAAGCCGTTCCAGTCCCCAATCGCTCTGTAAGTCGTTCACGGCATACCCTTGTTTTTGAATTTGCATCTTGTAATTTAAGCATTGTTAACATGAAATAATGGCATATTGTTGATCTATGAGACATTTACAAACTTTTTGTATCATTCAATTTCGTTTATATGACATATACCGTAAATCACCATTGTTAGGTTTTGGAGCTTGGTTTTAGGGTTTTTGATTACAGGGATAATTGGCCTTCATAAGTGGTACGATTGTGAACAGGAGGACAAGACGAACATAACCATGGCCTTAGATGTTATTTCTATGGCCTGTGGAAGATTTTGAGGATGCAAAATTTGTAGCAACGGACGTTTGTCCGTAGGTATAGGTGAACAAACTTTTAACCAGGGTGCAGGGAGGAAGACGAATATGTGGCCAACCTTCATTGGCTTATTTGAATTTGCGCGCAAAAATTCCCATTATTTTATTTGTCTCATATATTATTATTATTTTGTAATATGATAACACTGAAAACACAATGGCGTAATGGTTGCCAGGTGGATGCTTAAGGCGTTAGGAGGCTGGACGTCAGGGGTTCGATCCCTGCCTCCAACATTTGCCATTTTTCTTATTTTCCTTCAGGTGATTCTGTGTACGTGCAAGCCAAGAGACCACCATGGGTCTTCACCATCAACGCGTCAGATGGCTAGATGGCCAAATCTGATGGCCACCGTTGAAGGAACACCATAGGCCATAGTCAACGCACCATGCAGGATTACAAAAGTCAGCGTGGACCTCCACAAATGGGCCCAGATTCTTGCTATTGACACCCCATTCTCAGGCCCAATCTCTATCCTTCATTATTATTTTTTTATATTTCATTTCATTTTATTTATTTATTTACTAACCAAAAATAATTTTCTTTTTTATCAAAAAATCACCAAAAATATTTTTATGTCCAATCAAAATTAGAATATAATTTTTTCATCAATAAATTAATTAATTTAGTTAGGTTTGATTAAATTAGGAAACTTTAATTTCTCTTTTTGCAAATAATTAAAATCAATTAGAATCAATAGGATTTACACTAACTTAATTGTATTTATTTTTTACCTAAAATAACAAAAACCCAAAAAAATATGTTATTTAATCATTTTCATTAATTTATTTAATCACTAACTAATGTAGTATTTAATTTAGAAAAACTTAATTCTTTTCTTTAAAAATATTAAAAACAACAAAAACATTTTCTTTTTAATTAGGATAGAAGGGTCAAAACCTAGTTTCGCATTCGATCTAATTTTCATCGCGCGCTTTATTTTTATCCAATTATTGTATTTGCTCACAGTTTGTAATAATTTAAATTAGGACATTTATTTATTTTTACCACTTTTAATTTCAAAGGGTTTGTTTTTGGCTATGTAAATACCCGAAGCCTTGTAATATCTTAGTTTAAATTCCGCATTTTAATTTCTGCAAATATTTAACTGCTAGATATCTGAATAATTAGGGTTTGCATGACAAGAATGTATGGCTAATTTTAAACGGTTAGATCACCCTAAATGTGCAAAGATAAACAAATCTGAAACTGAATCACTCGCACATGTGCACTCCTAGGGTATACTCCCACTTGGTTGCCTTTGTTAAAACTGTCATTGAGTATAGGTTGTTTTAGAGGTTGTCCTCTTGTCTAAAAGATCAAAGTTGCCTCGGAAAGGTTGCCTCGGATATTGTTGCCTCGGATAAATGATCTAAGACATTAGGGTTACCACTAAGACGTCCAAACGTTGCTTTAGTGACTTTATGTCCCTTTTCGAATTGACCCTCAAACTCCAACGACGGTGCTACCTACTCACTAATAGTGGGATAACATTGTCTAAAGGAAACAAACATAGAACAATTCCTTTTTCGAGTAGGTAGATTAGTTCTTAAGTACTTGCTCAATCCAAACAAAATTTTTCACACTTACACTTCTTTACAAACAAGTTTTCAAAAACACTTGATTACACTCTTGAAGACAGAAGCAAGAGTTAAATCAAAGTCAAAACAAAAACTTTTCAAAACCCACAAACACAAATAAAACAATTTTGAAAATGATGAGCAAGTACCTAAGAGCCCGTAGATAACTACGGATAGAAAGGGTGCTAATACCTTCCCTTTCTATAATCTACCCCCCGTACTCATAAATATCTCGAAAAAGGAATTTTTCTGTGCTTTTTTCCTTTCCTTGTTGGATAAAATAAAAGTCGGTGGCGACTCTTGCTTACCGCGACATTTTGCAAACACAAACGCAAAACACAAACCAGCATTCCAAAAACAATCTCGGTTCTGGCCACCGTATCACAACTATGATCATTGCCTTGTGCGAGCAGTTCAAGATTCAACATCACAATTCATCCCCCTATCGGCCAAAGATGAATGGTGTAGTCGAAGCTGCTAATAAAAACATTAAAAAAATCATACAGAAAATGACAGTCACCTACAAGGACTGGCATGAGATGCTACCGTTTGCTCTCCACGGGTACCGTACCATGGCTCACACATCAACTGAGGCAACGCCCTATTCTTTCGTTTATGGCATGGAGGTTGTTCTACCTATTGAGGTTCAGATCCCCTCTTTGAGAATTATGAAGGATGCAGGTTTGAGTGAAGACGATTGGATTCAAACCCAACTTGATCAGTTGAATTTAATTGATGAAAAGATACTTACTGTTGTTTGCCATGGTCAGATGTATCAAAAACGGATGATCAAGGCATTCAACAAGAAAGTCAGATGCCAGGTATATCAAGTTGGAGATCTAGTGATCAAGCGCATCATCTTGCCACCAAGTGATCCCAGGGGCAAATGGACTTCTACCTACGAAGGACCATTTGTAATCAAAAACATATTTTCTGGTGGGGAAATGATCTTAACCACCATGGACGGCGATGACCTGCCACACCTTGCAAACGCGGACATAGTCAAAAGATACTACGCATAAGAGACCCGCTAGGTTGACACACCTAGGCAAAACAAGGGCATCCCGGCGAACCAAAAGGTTCGGGCAAAAATTAGGGATAAAATAAAAAAATCTATACACCCGGCAAGTTGAAAACCTGAAAGGGCGACTTGGGCAAAAAAAGGTTTCCCGGTGAATCAAGAACCCGAAAGGGCGGTTCAGGCAAAAGTTAGGGAATTAAAGCGTATGACTATGTCTCGTTAGATCACTTTAAGGACAATATCTTCACTGACAAACTCAGAGCTTCTGGTCAATCCAATCATCTTTGGACGAAGCAACAAATGGACAAGATATTCGAAGATACGAAGGCTATAGCAGAGTGGGAACCCCATGGGATTTTTTACACATAGCTATCTTTCTTTGTATAAATTTTTCTCATTTTTATGACACCATCCTCTTACTAGGATGTTTGTCTCCTTTGTACACAAATACTTATTCAAAGTAAATACAAAGATATCTCTTTAAAGTGCAGAAAACCATTTGCCTTTTCTTTTTTTACACTTGTGTTTTATTTGCAAAAACGTCCAATGGTTCATGAATGAACATATGCATTTTAACATATTTCCTGTTTACAAATAAACGAAATGGAAAAGAACGATTACTGACAGGTTGAAAGAATAGGAAAACGTCTTTAGGTTATTCCATGAGCAATCCCTACAGTACATCATTAAGATCCCCAACGGAGCTGAAACTTCAGACTATTAATCCCCAATGGAAACCATCCAGTTTCTTCAAATTCCCCAACAAGTTGTCTTGAAGCCTGAAAATCAACCGGATAACGGTTAACTTTTGTTTCTCCCCAACCTAGGATAATTCCCCAGTAGAGTGGCAGACAACCCAAACTCCTGAACTTTTTCCAAACAAGAATAAGCTTTTTCCCCACAGAGTTTTCTTTGATCGCCAACAGAACAAGGATTCCCTTTATTTAATTCCAAACAAAAGTCATGAAAGTTCTCTGGATTCCCCAAGCAGATTACTCAAGAAGTATGTCATTACTCTCACAACAAAATTTTTGTTAATACTTCAACTTCAAGACATGAAGAATCCACATATCTTTAGCAATCAAGGATTTATTTTCCTCAGCAATATAGAAAATCAGCTTACATGCGCATACATTACATCCATATATCATAAACACTGATAAAGTACATTTATTGCATCATACATTTCATGCAACATAACTTTGTGTTTCAGCTAACATTTTACCTTATTTCAAGATAAGATTAACAACTACCATTAACAATGTTCAAAGATTTCAGATACATTACATATACGCTCTAGACACAGATGTCATTCTGATACTTATTCAGATTTCAAGTTCAGATACAGTCCAGATACGCTCAGACACGGAAGCCATTCTGTCACTTATTCAGATACAGTCCAGATACGCTCCAGATACAGATGCCATTCGGATACTCATTCAGACCTCAATTTCAAGATACAGTATAGATACACTTCAGACACGGAAGTCATTCTGTTACTCATTCAGATTCAAGTACAAACACAGCTCGGATACACTCCAGACACGGACGCTATTCCATTGCTCATACAAATTCAGTCTCCAGATACAGTTCAGATACGTTCCAGATACGGACACCATTCTGATACTCATTCTTCCAACTTACAACTTACAATTCAACAAACATTCTTGGATGGAATCTACAAGCCCATCTCCAACAAGATTTTATCACCTCTCCAAATGGCATCTTTAAGCCCATTCCCTCACCTACACTTTGCCGAGTGGAAATTTTTGGGCACTCTAGTGTCCAATCATCTTTTACCTTCGAGTCACAGACGGCAAAACTCACCAATCTAACTCTTCAGGTTCAAGAAGATTAAACAGGGGCAGCTGTTGTACCCCAAAATTTTCCCTCTCATTTATCAATATTTTTCTCACAAGACCTCTTGGACTCAAGACAAGATTAGGGTTTGGTCAGCTCAAGACACCTCATCTTGCATTGATAACCCAAAATTACGGTTTGAGTTTTCACAAGGATTTTTGGACCATCAATGCTTCATGTGACTTTCATACACCATCTTGGACCCCTAAGATTTCTCATGTTAAGTTTCAAGCCTTGAACCACATTTTTGATCAGTCAATTGGACAATTGACCTAAAAATCAGTTGTATTAGGGAAAAAGTCAACCATGGCCAATTTACAGTCAAACTTCATAATTTTTTATCCACAACAACATTTTAGACTCATATGTACCATTTTATCAGGTTTGGATCACAACTCCTTAAGAAATTTGATCAAATCATCAAAAGGGCAAAATGGTCAAAATTAGGGTTTTGAATGAGAAAGGGCAATTTCTGATTTTTAACCTAGCCAATGACCAATTGAGTTCAAGCATGATTTCAAGGATTCAATGGCATCATCTTGACCTAATTACATGGTTTAAAAGATCTCAAGTTCATTGGATTGATAAATGAATTTTGCAGTCAACTGATCAAAAGTCAACTGTACATTGAAAAGTCAAACTTTGACTTTTTGGTCAAAATCAAGTGCCAAGGGTCATAATTCATCAAGATATGTCAAAATGTGAAACTTGTTCACCAAGAAACTCAAATTTGAAAATTAGGGTTTTAATTTGAAAATTTTCATAACTTAGAATTTTTCTAAGTATAAAAATTTTCTTATTTTTTCCAAACTATTCAACACTTTTTCACCATGATGAATTTTGATTCAAGAAAAGTTCCCAACATGAAAGTTTTAGTCCTCCGTTAAATCTACAACTTTGCTTCACAAACGTTTCCCAAAAGATGCTTGGATCTCAAGTTATGAATTTGTGAATATAGGTCCATGAACTTCTTAACTTAGTGAATTTTGCCCTAATTTAGGCAGGTTTTGGACCCAACTTCATGGACATGTTTCACCTAGTTCCAAGAGGTATCTAAAATTGCATTTCAAATATGGATTATAGAGCACATTGCAAGATTTCCAAAATGTCCAAGAACCCTCCAAGATCATTTTTGAGTAGGGAGAATCGAAGAAGGGAAGTTGGCATTTTCTCACTTTTGTTCAAGCCATTTTTCACATAGCATCAAGTTGCAAATCAAATCTATGCTGGTTGTATCTTGCTTTACAGGTCCTAAGCTTGCTATACACTCCATAATTAAATGCAAACTCAGTAGACAAAGGCTTTATCTTTGCTTTTGAAGCTTTGTACAAGGTGTATTTCCATTTTTGGCATAAAGTTCACAATGCCATTTTCATAAAGATGAACTTTTGTAACTTTGTCAATCTTGAGCATTGAACCTGTCTCTTTGATACAAGCAACTTACACAACTCTCAAGCAATTGGTACAAGTTCATTTCAGGCCTCAAGCAAGCAAGTACAAGCATGTGAGTATGGTCACTTTACTTTACTTCAAATGCAAGATAAGTTGCAAAAGCTGCTAGAGCTTGCAGAGCTAGTAAGGGCTGACTTTGTATCATCTTTATTCATATTTGTAAACTTGTTACAAGGCACAACACAATTTTCTTGCACCTAAAACATTCTGAAACTCAAAAGCACCAAATTAATGCTAAGCATACATATTTCTGCAAAAACACAACGAACTCTCATTTGGCTCGTGCGTTTTGTGTTTAAACATTTGAAACATCTTATTCACATCATACCAAAGCAATCCAAGCCATCACCCTGGTTCTGTAACCCCTGTTTCAGCATTCACCATTTTCACTTTGGAAGCTTGAAACTTGACTTGTTCAGAGATTTCCAGCCATCCTCAAAGCAAGATAAGCATTGGAATAGCTTGAGGGAAGTTCAAGGAAGCTCAAACAGGCATCAGGCCTCCATTAAAGTCTCTACATTGCCCTACTCAAATCCAGCTGAAGGAGGTATTTTTTCAAACTCTATCTCTCTGAATAGGCAACCTCAAGCTACGATTTATGAAGAAAAAATGTAGTCCATATCATAACGAAGTTGTACATATCTTTACTTTTCATTTATATTAATCGTGCTGAGAGAATTTGAAGATTGAAAATTCTGAAAAAGCTAGGTCACGAATTGGGGATTCAAAAATTCTTTCTAATCTTTAAGAGTTAGGTCACATAATTTATATGGTTAGAATCGTGAGCTCAAATGCCATATTTTTCATGTTATGAGTTTTTGTTTTTGTGCAAGCATAAGAGAGTTACAGATTTGAACGAAAACGCGCGCATGGAAGCTGACCAAGGACAGGGATGAAGTGTTCTAGGCTTTTTGGCGCTTTGGGCTTTTTGGTTTTACTATTTGCACCCCCCTGACATACTGTTTGCACCCTCCTGACTAGCTTTTTATATTTTTCATATTTTTGTTCATATTTTTATATTTATTGCTTTTGTTTATTTTTTCTGAATAATAAAAAATCCTAAAAATAATTTCTTTATTTTTACAATTTTATTTTATTTTATTTTTTATTATTTTTTACATAAAATTAATTTATTTGAATAGAATAGAACTTATTTTCTTAAATAACTTGTAAATAAAATACTTAATATTTTTATTATACTATTTATACTCATAAATACTTATTTTTATACATATTTAATTTTTAATATTTACATATAATATTATTTATTATTTTCTTATACAAAAAAATGTACAAAATAATAATATGAAACATTATTTTTCTTTGAATAAAAATTAGGGTTTCATCCCTCCAAAAATAATATTATTTTCTTCCTTTTTTCTAGGGTTTAAGTTAAATTATTTTCTCATACAAAAACCAAACATAAATTTTTTTTTACATGAATACGTTGCATTGCATTTTAAATACTTGTATTATTTATTTAATTCGCGCAATATTCGATTTGGTTGTAATAATATATTTAGGTTTATATTTGTGCAAAATCCCCATCCAAACTTGTATCCCCCCTCTCATAATAATTTTTGTAATAGCTTAGTTTATTTTACGCAATTTATCGCTTTATATACTATGCTTAGTAATTAGGATTTGCATGACAAGAACAAAAACAAAACAAATAGAAAAAACCTAAATGCAAGACAAAAGCATGAAAATGACACACTTTGCACACAAACACCCTTAGGGTTTCTCCCACTTGGTTGCCTAAAATAAAATGGCCATGTTATGCATGCTAAGTATCTTGGTAAAACAAAACAAATATAAGATCATAGTCCCTCGATGACGTTATTCAAAGGTTTCCTAAACAAAATGATCTTGATCCCTCAAAAATGCTAAGATACTTGGCAACATTGCTATCATGGTCATACGATGACCCACACCCGTCTCGTTTACATCCAAAGATAGGGTTGCTTACCAAATCAATGGTAAGTCAACAATGTCAAAGGAATAAAAATGCACAAGAAAGACATTTGATTAGGTAGATAGCTTCTAAGTTACTTGCTCCTTTTCAAACAATCCTTTCTATTTTCAAAAACAAACACACATACATTTCAAAATATCTTACAAAATATTGAAAACATTTTCAAAAGACAAACATCTTTGTATACATTCTTATGTACGAGAATCATTACAAAGATTGGCTAAACAAATGGCCTCTTTTCAAAGTACTTTCAAAAACCACACCAAACACCATTTCAAACAAAACAAAGCAAGTGATCTAAGCAAGTAACTAAGAGCCCATGGAAAACCATGGATGAAAAGGGTGCTAGCACCTTCCCTTTTCATAATCTACCCCCTGAACTCAAGAAAACATCTCAAAGGTCTTTCCTGTGCTTTTTTACCTTTCCTTTTGGATAAAAGAAAAGTCGGTGGCGACTCTTGCTAACCGCGACATTTGCGACAAAACGTAAAACCTCAAGTCAGTTCTACCACTGTATCACAGGTTCCATCTATTGTGTGTTTCTATCTGTATTTGCTTCCATATGTGTTTATTGCTTGTGTGCAATTTGTGTGCTTCCAATTTCTTTTTACATTTATTCTTTTTTTGTCAATTTTTGGCTAAAAAGGAGGAGTAAAATGTTAGTGATTTTGTTTTCCCCGATGTCATATCACATGTCTTGACATGTGGACTAACATTGTGGTAAGACTGTACTACTGCTAAGGGAAGATTATTCATTGTGGTTGCTTGCTATCTAGGAGAGCATGATAGTTTGTAAAGTTTGTGGGTGCTTCTGCTGCTGTTACTGCTGATGTGGTGTCTGTGTGCATGGTGTCTTCTAGATGCTCTGGCATCCTACCTAATGTATTTGTGGAGAATCGTGGTAACTCTATTTCTCTATTTATTGTGAGGCTTATTTTTCTTCTGTTGCATGTGCCTCTGATGTGTAAACTTGGATAGTTTATGTTGGTTTGGTTTTATTCCTTTTATGGTGATTTGGATTTTCCCTTGAGGGGGAGTCTTGGTTATGTGTGATTGGGGGAGTAATGTGACCCTCTAAGTTTGTACAAATTTTATATGTTTGGATGTAGCTTGTGTTTTATGAATGTGGTTTTATTCCTCTCTCCAGTTTGGTTGTGCTAAAGGTTGTTTTAGCTAAAATTTGTCAAAGAGGGAGATTGTTAGATCCATGGTTTCAGGATTGACAACAATTTTGCTAAAATATGGTTCACAACAAGATGTTGTGTAAGATGTCCTAACATATTGGTCATTCTATATTGAAGAAAGACGTTTTGACAGATGTTCTAACATGTTGTACCAGAACATCAGTACATGCTGCTTTATTCTTGACAGATTTAATTTGATTATGTGAGATTCTTTTTGGATATATCTCATATATTTATGCAGGTCAAGAATATTTAATCTAGAACAATTGATTTGAACTCCAGCTGTACGTAAGTTTCTAAAATTTGATGTTGAGATAATTTAGAAAACTTGATATTTTATTCCAAGATTTAAGGAGATTTTTCTGCATAATTTGTGCAGCCCTCGGCTTGTGGATCAAGAAATATATGGGTGAAGATTTCTAAGTTCATGCACTACTGAGGTATATTTAAAGAAATTACCTAGACCTAGTTTCATTAATAATTTTATCAAAAATAAGGGGAAGCTTATTTTTTTAGAGTCTTAGAGTTTGAGGGTCCTCAAAGGAGTTTCTATTTTTGTATGTCACTCATGTATCTTTTGATACATTGAGGTTGACTGATTGTTCATTATTCTCACTCATGAATTTTTAGGCAAAGAGTTGAGTATTGTATTTGAAGTGTAATCTTCTATTTGGTTCTTTTGATATTGTCACTGGTTTGTGACTTATTTTATCACTAAGATGATTGTGGGAAGTAAGTGGGGGTTCTCATATCTAGGGGGTTCCTAGGTAGAAATTGCATATGATAGTTATTAAGTGATAAGTTGTAAATTAGGATTGTTTAGAATTTGAACTAATACTATTATATTGGATTTCCTTATTGGCTTGGTAGTCCCCAGAGTAAGTGATGTTGCACTGAACAGAATTAACAATTGATTGTGTCATTTATCTTTCAACAATTTACTTTATGCATAATCTACTGTCTTAGAAGTATTTTCTGTCAGCAGACTGATGTCTTAACATCTATCCTGACATTGTTTTATGGTGATGGAACATCATTATTATCATCTGTTTTTTAAAGTGTTAGAATTTCACAATGTCGCACTAAGACGATGAAATCACGAACATAAAATTAAAAACATATATGAAATCACATATTTGAATGAAAAGAAAAAGAAAAAGAATTCATAGGGATGATGTTGAATAAAAAATTAATCTTAAAGTCAACCCTCTTAAGTGGGTGAAGAAAAAGAGAAAATTAAAATTAAAGAAAGAAGGGAGGCGAGTACTTTCTAAAACTAAAAATTAATTTAGTATTGACTAAAAACAATAAAAAAAACAGTAAAAACACATCTTTATGATTAAGAAAATTTTCAAGTATGATAACATCCTAGCAAACTAAAATTCATCTGTATCATCCTTATAAAAGTAATAATAATCAAAAGAAAAGTTTAATAAATTAGAAGTGACCTGATAAAAACCTTTAAAAAATTAATAAAACTCAAAATTTGCCATGTCAGGCTTACAAAAAAATCATTATTGATAAAGTTAAGAATATAATTCCATGAAGAAGAATTATTAGTTAAAAAAAAGTCAACACTATGATACTCTTACATTTAATATCTTTTAGTTCATTGAAACAATAATGATTTTTTAACCAATATAAGTGCAATGCAACTTCATTCCGTCTCTTTCAAATGTGGTAAATGGTGGTTGTGTATGCAGTAGCATAAATCTTCCTCTTAAATTTGTTAACTTTATCTCTTCCAGTCATAATTTAGAAAAGAAATGATGGTTTTACTAACCTCCTCTCCAATTATCTCCCAATTGTCTTGAAAGAAGTATCTACTGTATCCATTTGTGCCACAGGCCTTTGTACCAGGAATGCTGAAGATAACATCCTTAACATCTTTTTCTATGTAAGGTCTGGTTAACCACCCTTGTTGGGTCTGAGTGAGAACCTTTCCTTGGTATAAAACATCTCTTTTAACTTATAACATGTTATCCATCTTAGTTCCAAGTAAGTCCTTGTAAAACTTTTTGAATTCACCAATTACTTCTTCTAGGTTGTCCAACCATTCTCCCATGCCATTAGTAATTGAAGTGATGCTGTTGTGCTTATTTCTACTAAAAATATTATGAAGTTAAATTGTTAATGGTATGAAACTAAAAATATTATATATATATATATATATATATATATATATATATATATATATATATATATATATATATATATATATATATATATATATATATATATATATATTTCGTTAACTCTAAATAGAGTTAACGAACGGGATCCGGGCTTGGAATATGAGCTACTAAATAATCTTCCTTGCTCTTTTTTCGCAAGTGGAAGTGAAGGAGTTCAGGTGAGGCCCCGAAACTGAAACGATAGGGTTAGCTGGTCTCCGAAAGGGGATCAATCTTAGAATCTGAGCTCCTCTTTCACAAGCAGAAACGAGGGAGTCCACTGGAGCGATAAGGTAAGCAGGTGATTTAATTAGAGAATAAAGTGAGGGACTTCTGGTGAGGCCCTCAAACTGGGGAAAAAGAAAGAGTAACACCCCGCTGTTATACCCCAATCCCCCCCCCCCCCTAATATTTTATATCATCTCATGTCATAATGCATCCAGACACACACATTAGGATTATTTCTCTCTTTATCCTATCTTTATGTTTTCTCTTGAGGAATTACCAAGCACCTTGAATTGTGTATCTTGTACATGTGTTCTTTTAACTAAAATCAATATGTGTATATATGTTCCTTTGAATGTTCATATTGTAGGTGATCACAATTGCATTCATCTCACAATCTAATCTAACGTTTGAGGGGTGATTCTCAATCAAATTGTTCTCTAATGGATTGAAAGAGCTCAATCTTCAAGGTCATGTCTATGTCATCAAAGATTTGTGGTTCAATTATCTCTCTCACTTTATTTAGGTCAAGATCTCCTCAAAGTTGGTGGTAGAATTCATCAAGAAGATTCATAAGTTCATGTGTTTATTTCAATGCTTTCTTCAACAATATTCATTGAGACTTAAGTTCCATATTTGAGTTTGGTTCAAGACACCATCATTTCAAGGCCTCTTATGATTCACCGTGCTTATTTTGCCAAGAAAGTTTAAAAAGATTCAAGGTTGACTCAACAAGTTTGACCTAATTGAGCAAATATTAGATTCAGTAATCACAAGTGCATAACTCTCTCAGTTTTCAATATTTTGAGTTTGTTCTTTTTGCTATGTGTTGTACCCCAAAATTTGCCCTCCCATTTCTCATTGAATTCTCATCACAAAACCCTTGGAGATCAAGATCCAGTTAGGGTTTCATCTGCTCAAGACTTCTCTTTGCACTGTTGACCCAAATTAGGGTTTGTGTTTGCACAAAGATGTTTTAACCTAAAATGCCTAAGATGACTTTCTTGCTTCATATTGGACTCCCAAGTTTATCCATATCAAGTTTCAAGTCTTGATTCCAAGTTTTGCCCAGTCAATTGGACAGTTGACCTAGAAATCAAGAATTTTTTTATTAATAACCATGTATTAAAAAAATATTTCGCAAATAACCGGGTTTCGGAAAAAATTACGCAAATAACCATGTTTCAGATGGCTCCACAAAGGAGGAGCCATCTCATTTGGCGCATGCACCTAGGGTTTTGCCCTAGGCGCCATCTCATTTGGCGCCTCCCTTGGCTTTTAGCCAAGTGAGATGGCGCATGCTCCTCAAAAAGGAGAGGAGGCGCCATCTCACTTGGCGCCTAGGGCAAAACTAGGGTTTTTTGCTGTTTTATAAATAATTCGTCCGTTTCTTTGAAATTTCTCACACTTTCTCGCACTGTATTTTTATTTTGTACTCCCTTATTTACGTAATGACGTCGCCTATGATTTTTAGCAGAGATGGTTACGTTATATTCTCCGCCACGAAACCTGCGATGAAAATGAAATTCTGGCACATTCACTCCATGGAGCGTCTGAAGCGGGAGTTGATGCGGTGGCTAGATGGAGACATCGCCGAGGGGGAAAAAATTCGAAGGATCCAGCGAAAACGAACAACAACCTCGCATGCGACAGGAAGACCTAATGTGTGGTTGGAGGAAGTCAAAACAGACAGTGATGTAATGCTGATGATGCATGGGTCATATGAAATTGTGTTAACAGTTGTAATTTCCTAGATTGAATATTGTTAATCATTGTTGTACGCGAAAACCCTAATGTAATTTCCTATATTGAATTTCTTAAATTGTGTGAACAGTTTTATTAACGGAAAACCCATAATGTTTACAACACAAATATTGAAAAGATTTATTGTATTACAAAATTTATGTGGTCGAGCCAGACGCCCGATTCGGACAGTTTTTGCGATTGTGTCCGACCTGACGGCATAAACCACACTTTCTTTCCAACCTGTCAAGATCGTCCATTTCTGTTGTTATGCGCCTGCTTTTGGGACGACCCTTCTTGTTCCTTCGCATTTGGTCATTGTGCCAAACTATATCACCGTTGTATTCAGGCCAATAGTCCGGTTTTGCCACCAAAGGAAAGTTGTTGTTGTAAACAGTGAGCAACGTTTCAGATTTATAAACGTTTGAGAGCAGTTGAAGCGCGTCTTGATGGGTATGAGCACAAGCGGCAATGACATGAGAGCAAGGCATACGAAAAGCTTGAAACCTGCCACAATCGCACCATTGAGAAGGTAAAATGACCCTGTATTCTTGTCTTGCCAGGCCTTCATTATGGTCAATTGTCTCTTTCACAATGAAGTTGTGGCTATGGAGGTCAAACCATGTAACCATGTGAGTGTTGGCTTTAGCACTTTCAGCCTTAATGTATTTCATACAGCTTTCACTCCATAGTTGTCCTGATTGCAAGACCGCATACCACATTTCACCTCTTTTGGCAAATAACGCAACCATCCTAAAATACGTGGATTTCACCAAGGCAGTGATGGGGAGGTTTCGTATGCCCTTGAATACCCCATTCATTGATTCAATAAGATTTGTTGTCATATGCCCCCATCTTTGGCCATTGTCGTATGACCTAGTCCACTTTTCGACCGGTATATTGTCGATCCACGTACCGGCTTCTGGGTTAGACAAACGGATCTCGTTGCGGTAATATTTGAATGTGGGCTGTGTCAGTGCGTATCCCGCATTCATCACCGCTTTCCTCAATGTTTTGTCCTTGACCTCCCTCGAGAAATTCTAGACGATATGCCTGACGCAATAGACATGCGTAGAAGGAGGGTCATGCCAACCATTTGCCGGATTATTATAGGCACTTTCAATGGAGGCATGTCTGTCCGAGATCAAACAGAGATCTGGTTGAGGAGCCACGTGTGTACGAAGATTTTTTAGGAAAAAGCTCCAAGCACCACCGGTCTCCCCCTCGACAAGGACAAACGCAACGGGGAAAATGTTATTGTTGCCATCTTGTGCAACTTCCATCAAAAGCGTGCCTTTGTACTTCCCATACAACCAAGTCCCGTCTATTTGTAGAATTGGTTTGCATGATGCAAACCCTGTGATGCATGGTTGAAATGCCCAAAAGACGCGACTGAATATTCCGTTGCCATGTAGTAGACTACCATCTTGGGCGTACGCTGGCAATGTTTCCAGAACATAAACACTACCTGGAGAATATGTCTTGAGTGCATTTAGGTAGCGGGGAAGTTCTCGGTATGACTCCTCCCAGTTTCCGTACACCCTTTCAATCGCCTTAGTCTTTGCTAACCACGCCTTACGGTAAGACAGAGTGTAGTTAAAAACCGTGGTGATGTGGGAGATGATTGTTTTCACCTTCAAAGAAGGGTCGTTGCTGACCAGGGGTAGGATTTCTTGACAGATTAGATCATGGTTGAGTTTTCGGTGGTCTTGTGATTGAGTGGAACTTACACAAGTATGGGTAGTCATGGAACCTATGACCCAGCAGTCACCCCTTAGTCTGTATGAAGCGGTCAGCTTGAACATACAGTCAGGGTGGACACACTTGATCTTGTACCTTTCCGGGTTTACACGATCCACCTTATAATCAACCGAGTTGAGCATGTGAAATTTTTGATGGCCCTTATGCATTCCTCTCTATTACGAAACTTGTCCTTCTCTTTTAAATTTTCATCCGACTGCATATACGGTTGGAAAAACAAGTCCGTAGAAGGTTCATCTCCGCCCATGTTGAAGTTTGTCATGTGCGTAGGTGGTGTGTAGATTTTGTCGGTAGGAATACTTGGGATGCCATCATCGTCAGAATCGTCGTTCACCATTTCATCAAACTCTAACTCGTTATCTTCTTCTTCATCATCAACTGCATCCACCTCATCTTGCTCATTCTCCAAAGGATCAACCTCCTGTGTCACCGGAGGCTCTACGTCCTGTGTCACCGGAGGCTCTTGAAACAAAACGTACAACTCAATAGAGTCGTTTCCAGAATAGACATGGCTGGAAATCATGTTCTGGAAATACTCGTCATCTTGAATTGCAACCTTATAAAAAATAACTTGGTTGTTTCCAAAAAAGACTGTACTCTGATAAAATATCTGGGATACCGGGCCTCGTTCAAGTTTGGCCTCCAATCTTTTCTTAAAGTACGAGAAATTTGCTTTCCCGTTTAAGAGAAATCGAAAATTGTCGGTGTTTCTAAACAAAAACCCAACTGTGGGACACATGTATGTCTCACCGTTGAAATGTGCTTTGACAACAAATTGTGGTGAAGAGGCCATTGTGTAGAATTGTTTTAAGGTATGAAGGTGGGAATGTTTTGGGTTTATTGATTGTATGAAGGTATGAATGCTGGAATGTTTGAAGGTTAGATGACTGATTCGAAGGTTGGAAAATTTTACAGTTTATGTGAATGAATGTTATGTTCAACGTAAGGCAAAAATTTCAATTAAGTAAGTGATGCAACCCCCCAAGGCTGCCAATAATATTACATGCATGGGCTTATGCAGCCACCTAGCCTGCCACCCATCAACTCCAATGGCCTTGCATGCAACAAAGAAAGGAATCCCAAAGGCTGTCACGTAGCCTGAGCCAATGCTGTAAAAAGAGACACCTCTTATTCGCCAAATGGGGTGGCGACACCATTCATTTTTGTACTCTTTCGCCAAGTGAGGCGGCGCCTCCCTTACTGTCCAATCGTGATACATGCATGGGCTTATGCAGCCACCTAGCCTGCCACCTAGCCTGGCCCTATTCTGCACACATAAATGTTTTGTGTAAGACTCCACCCATCAACTCCAATGGCCTTGCATGCAACAAAGAAAGGAATCCCAAAGGCTGTCACGTAGCCTGAGCCAATGCTGTAAAAAGAGACACCTCTTATTCGCCAAATGGGGTGGCGACACCATTCATTTTTGTACTCTTTCGCCAAGTGAGGTGGCGCCTCCCTTACTGTCCAATCGTGATACATGCATGGGCTTATGCAGCCACCTAGCCTGCCACCTAGCCTGGCCCTATTCTGCACACATAAATGTTTTGTGTAAGACTCCACCCATCAACTCCAATGGCCTTGCATGCAACAAAGAAAGGAATCCCAAAGGCTGTCACGTAGCCTGAGCCAATGCTGTAAAAAGTGACACCTCTTATTCACCAAATGGGGTGGCGACACCATTCATTTTTGTACTCTTTCGCCAAGTGAGATGGCGCCTCCCTTACTGTCCAATCGTGATACATGCATGGGCTTATGCAGCCACCTAGCCTGCCACCTAGCCTGGCCCTATTCTGCACACATAAATGTTTTGTGCAAGACTCCACCCATCAACTCCAATGGCCTTGCATGCAACAAAGAAAGGAATCCCAAAGGCTGTCACGTAGCCTGAGCCAATGCTGTAAAAAGTGACACCTCTTATTCGCCAAATGGGGTGGCGACACCATTCATTTTTGTACTCTTTCGCCAAGTGAGATGGCGCCTCCCTTACTGTCCAATCGTGATACATGCATGGGCTGCCACCTAGCCTGCAAGAGTGACACCTTACATTTTTTGTAAATGCATGCATGCATATGTGTAACACCCTAAGCATGCAAATGTGACACATCGCAGGCATGCAACCACTACATCAATCTTATTTGCCTATAAATACATACCTTATGAAACATCTCTCACACCCACACAACTCTCACTCTCTGCTACGAAATATTTCTTAAGTCTATCATACTCTCTTTCTTCCTAAGTCTTTCATTCTCTCAAGCATTCTGAACAATGGCTCTTCTAACAATGGGAGATACTCACAGAGGCACAAGGGAAAACATTGCTGCATTTGTAAGTCTCTTCTTTGGTTATACATTTTTCATACTTCAAATAACGTGTTGTTCATCTTAATTAATCTTACTCTTGTTTAATTATGATCTCAGGATACACAAAGATTCAGAATCTGTTCGCACAAATACCTGGCTCCCGACCCATTTATCGTCCCTTATCTGGAATATGCAGGTTTTGGACACGTGATAAAGATCTCCAACTGCACCATTGACTCAAAATTCATTCTTGCAATGTTGGAGAGGTGGAGACCGGAGACCCATACATTTCACCTACCAATAGGTGAATGTACCATCACTCTCGAAGATGTGTACATGCTACTGGGCCTCCCTATTGACGGTAAGGCGGTGAACGGGTCGGTTCAACAACCCAACTCACAGTGTGAAGAACTGTTGGGTAGGGACATGGTAGAAGGTGGTGGAGCAAGAGGGCAGGGAATACTACTCACTGACCTGAAACGGCATTATGCTAGTATGGAATTAAATGAAAATTCCTCAGAGAATGACCGAGTAGTAAAATCCAGAACGTATATTATGATACTTTTTGGTACATTTTTATTTCCCGAAAGTACGGGAAATAGTGTAAATTTCATGTACTTACATTTACTAACAAATTTTGATAAAACTAGAAAATATAGTTGGGGTTCTGCAGTATTAGCCCACCTGTACAGTTCCTTGTGAAAAAACGCAGTCAAGGAAAAATGTACATTTTATGGGTGCGCATTTTTACTACAAGCCTGGGGTTGGTGGAGGATGGAGTCCTTAAACCCCATCAACAACAACACTTTTGGATTCCCGTACGCAACAAAGTAAGTCATTAAGTTATAGCATTTATAACTATTCAGCTCTTTCCATAATATATGCTAAAAATAACATGTTTCTCATTTCCTTTAGGTACTGCGTGAGGGGTATGAATTACGGCAAGAATCCCAGATTCAATGTCGCACTCTACCGGAATCTGTTGGATCACTTAGGCCCAGATGACGTACGTCGTAACTTTTAACTTTTGTTCATTTTAATTATTTATACATTACTTTTGCGCTTACCTGATTTAAATTTTATCGCAGTTCGTCTGGAGACCATATTTGGGTTTGGGCCATTCTCCAAATCCAGAGGATGCAGCAACTTGGACTGCAAAGACTGCACTCATTCGGTTCAACATTGTGGAGATGCACCACAGCGACCGTGTGAAGATGCAGTTCGGAATGATTCAAGAGATACCAAGTGATCCAACAGATTTGTCCCCCTGGCATCTAAAAAGGGACGACGCCCAGTGGGGTCTTACCAACTGGAAAGACTTTGCTCCAGAATGGTGTAAAATGTGGCAAAGGCGTCACTGCTACATCTTGCAATCCCCGGTTTTCCTTACTCAAGGTAACATGCGACACACTGATCAATATATGTCGTGGTACAGGTCGGTTAGTAACCCAGATATGCACGTGTCTCATCCGAGGTACTTGGTTGACCCACGCACACAATGGGCACAACCCTCGATTCCCCACCAACAAACCCAAAATCCATCAACCTCAAACCAACCCCCAAGAAGAAACAGACCAACAAACACACAACCACATTCCCCACCACAACACAACTACAATCAAATGCCGTACTACCAACCACAATCACCGCCAAACTACCAATACCCGGATATGCCTCAAACCCAACCACAATACCAACCCCAATACCAGCAAACCCACATACCCCATACACAATTTCAGTCTTCCACATATCCCAATATGGCGCCCTCAACATCCAGCCTTAGTCCTGATATGGGAATGTCAGAAGATTATGACCAAGCCGACCAAACCTACCATCAACCACCTTATCACCAAACAACCCAACATCCACAATACCAAACACCCCAAGATCCATTTCCTTTCTACCCCCCTACTCAGACGACCAATGCTACCGACCAACCATGGAACCCCACCCACCGCCAACACGACCAAACTTTGAGGGTATGGGTAACCGACTGTACCAGAGCGGATCTTCGAGATATGGAGATCTTACTGATTTTATGGATTCAGATCGCATTGAATTCGCTGGGCCATCGACCTTGCCGCAGCAGGAAACGAGACGGCACCCAGTAAGAGAAAGGCGAGGACGGGGATGCGGAACTGGGGGTCATTACCGGGTTCCTGGGGATCACTGATGTATCTTTTTTTTTTCCCAGTATTTTTTGTATCCATTTTTTTACTGTTCTCTAAATGTAAAACAGTTGAATGTAATTATTTTTTTTTAAATAAAAAATCCATTTTGTTTATCTCTGTCTAATACGCAACGCGCAGGAAAGAAAATTTTTTTTTTTTTTTTGACCTAATTTTCTACATAGGCGCCATCTCACTTGGCTTAGGGCTTGCCCTAAGCACTTAGGCGCCAAGTGAGATGGCGCCTCCCTTAAAAAAAGAGGAGCATGCGCCATTTGAGATGGCTCCTCCTTTGTGGAGCCATCTCAAACATGGTTATTTGCGTAATTTTTTCCGAAACCCGGTTATTTGCGAAATATTATTTTAATACTTGGTTATTAATAAAAAAAATTCAGAAATCAACTGTATTGGGGAAAAAGTCAACTGTGGCCAATTGACAGTCAAACCTCATGAAAATTGACCCACATCAACATCATGAACTCACATGGACCATTTGATCAAGTTTGCATCACAATTCCACAAGAAATTTGATCAGATCACCAAAAGGGCAAAATGGTCATTTTTAGGGTTTTGACTGCACAAAGGCAATTTTTGACTGTTTGACCTAGCCAATGGCAAACCAAGCTCACATATGGACTCAAGTATCCCATGGAATTGTCTTGACATGCTCAACAAGTTCAAAAGATCCCAAATGCACAAGATTGACAGTTGAATTTCCCAGTCAATTGATCAATTTTGACTGTATACTGAAAAGTCAAACTTTGACTCTTTGGTCAAAATCAAGAGTCAAGATTCATTTTTCATCAAAACATGCCAAATCATGAAACTTGTTCACCAAGAAATCAAAAATTGCAAATTAGGGTTTGAAATGAGAATTTTTCATAACTTAGAATTTTTCTAAGTTATGAAAAACCCTAATTTTTTCCCAACTTTGCCCCACTTTCTCACCAAGATTCATTTGGATTCAAGCAAAAGTCAAAACATGAAAGTTGTAGCTTGTTGCATAATCTACAACTTTGATTCACAAAGTTTTCCCAAAAGAAGCTTGTATCTCAAGTTACAATTTTTGGAATAAGGGTACTAAACCATTCTTAACTTAGTGAAAATTTGACCTATTTTGGCAAGGTTTTTACCTAACTTCAAGACCATTTCTCACATACTTCCCCTTGGAATTTCAATTTTCATTTCAAAGATGGATTGTAGTATACATTCCAAGCTTTCCAAAATGTCAAAGAACTCATCAAACAACCTCATAACTTGAGAGAATCGAATTTTGCAATATGGCAAAAACTCACTTTTGAATTGGCCAATTTCCATGTTCATAACTTATGCATTTTCAAGTCAGCTTGGTTTATGCTACATTACAGGCCTCTAAACCATCTAACACTCATAAATTTAATGCCAAACCTTTGTGCCAAAGTGTTGTTCTATGAGTTCAAACATTACATGCAAGTTTAATCCATTTATGGAAAAAGTGAAATAGCCATTTTTGAAAAGTTAAGCTTTATGTCAAAAGGAAAATCCAAGAAGTACAGATCAAATCCCCTTGGCACAAGTTTAGGGACTAATCACACTGATCAATGCCAAGGTTTGCAGCATGTTATGAGGGCCTCTACCTGCCTAAACATCAACTTGACCTTTTCTTGCTTAAGTGTTAAGAAACCTAGCATATCACAACACAACTTTCATCTCAGCATTAGAACCCTTAAGCAAATATTTTGTACACATTCAAGACATCCTAACTGAGCTAGCACACGACCCCAACACCTCCAATACCTCCACAAACTCAAAATCACCATGGAACTGCACTAAAACAGGGCTTGCTGCAGTTTGAGTGCCAACTCTCATTCCTTTCATGCTTCCTTGCTAAAAGCTCATCAAACACATTCCCTAGCATCACTTGAAGCTAACCCAAACATAAAACACGACCTGTAACTCCTCTAGGCAGTTCCACCATTTTCACTTTCTTGTTTTGTAGTTGAAGGTCCATAGCTCGATCCAAGGTGTTTCAAAGCAAAGTAAGTATTGGAATAGCATCACTACACTTCAGGCAAGCTATACAGATCATCATCTTGCCCTGAAAGCTCCCCCATTGCCAAATAGAACTTCAACTGAACAGGTATCTTCTTGAACTTCTAACTCTTAGTGGAGGCATCATTAGCTCTAAGTTTGTGAATAAGGAGTGTTCTACTCATGCCCCTGAATCTGTACATGCTTTTACTTTTCATTTATTTTGCCTGAGCTATGAGAATTTAAGGTCTGAATATGGAAGAAAAGTTAGGTTAAAATTTGGGAATGTTAAAATTCTCTCTCATTTCTGAGAGTTAGGATGAGTTCTTTACATATTTAGAATCGTGGCTTGATGATTAACAGTTCTTATGTTGAAAGTTTGTGCAAAAAATCAAGGAATCCAGATGTTTGAACTTGAGTACAGGCGCGCGTTTTTGGACAAGGAGTTGTCTGAAGGTTGAAGAAGAAGCCACATGGGCTGGGCCTGCTTTTGTATTTCTTTTCACACCATATTTTTGATTTCATACCCCCTAGGCCCATTTTGTTTATTTGCATGATTTTTTTACTTTTCTTTTTTTATCCTGACTTATTTATTTTTGGCTAATCATATTAAAAAACATAAAAAATATTTTTACACCATTTTCATATTTTTTAGGCATTTATTTAGTTATATTGCTATTTGTATGTAAATAAATACAAAAATATATTATTTAGAATAAATAGGAAAAAAATAATGTAAACACCATTTTATTTTCATTTTTATTTTGTTTTATCTTCTTAAAATATTTTATATAAAATATACTTTTTTATAAATATTAATTATTATTATTCTTGTATATATAATATATTTAGTAAATAATCAAGATATTCATATATATATATATATATATATATATATATATATATATATATATATATATATATATATATATATATATATATATATATATATATATATATATATATATATATATATATATATATATATATATATATATATATATATATATATATATATATATATATATATATATATATATATATATATATATATATATATATATATATATATATTAATATACTTAGGGCAAAAATACCAAAATACATACATTTTTTATTTTATTAATATTTGACATGAAAAATACTTTTTTATGAATATACTCCATTTTATTTTATTTTTTGTATATAATTATTAAATATTATACATATTAAATAGTTAATATATTTATTTAATGAAATTAGGGTTTTACCCTTAAAACACAAAAACTCCAAAAATATTACTTTTTTTATTTTGTTCATTTTTATTTATTTGACATAAAAAAATATCTTTTTTCCATACATATAAAAAACCTTTTTTGCATTTTGCATCTCTATTTTATTTTCCATTTTATTTATGCAATTAATTATTTTGTAAATATTCCAAAATTGATGTAATAGTTAGATTTAAATTCCTTGTCTAAATATCCCCCCATTTGAACATTTGTACCCCCCTTCCCATATTGTGTTGTAATAGTGTAGGAATTTTTTTACTTTTCACACTTTAACGCTTTCTAAGTATACCATGTTAGAATTAGGGTTTGTATGCAAATAAAAAGAACAAAATAGTTTGACCTAATTTCAAGATAATCAAAGCATGAAAAAAGGACAACACTTATCACACTTGCACCCCTAAGGTATTCAACTTGTTGCCTTCAAATAAATGAGCCATATTGCATGTTAGGGTTCTTTGGGTAAAAACAAACAATCAAATGATCATAGTCCCTCGATGACGCTTTCGAAAAGTTGCCTAAAATGATCAAGTCCCTTTCAAAAGAAAAATTTCCCAAAGACACTTAGCACTATTGCAATTATGGTCTAAACAATGACCCGCGCCCATCCCTTTCACCTCCTAACACAAGATTTTCCACCAAATGCAATGGTGGAACAAAATTGTTAAAAGGGTTAAAACATAACAAAAATCTTTGAGAACTTTAGGGTAGATAGCTCTTAAGTACTTGTCCACTTGCAAAAGAAAACACTTGCCTATTTTCAAACCACACTTCACAAACATTTTCAAAACAAACTTTCAAAAAAAAAACCTTGAAACATCTCTTTCAAAAAGACAAACACCTTTTGTAAAACATTCGAGTAAAGAATTGTTACAAGGGTAGCCTAGACAAGGCATCTTTTTCAAAACATTTTCAAAACCACACACAAAGCACCATTTCAAACAATTGAAAACCAAGGCAAGTTGATCTAAGGAAGTACCTAAGAGCCCATGGATAACCATGGATAGAAAGGGTGCTAATACCTTCCCTTTCTATAATCTACTCCCCGAACCCAAGAAAAATCTCAAAGGTTTTTGCTGTGCTTTTTAAACCTTTCCTTAGGATAAAATAAAAAGTCGGTGGCGACTCTTGCTCAACCGAAACATTTGCGAAAACAAACGCAAAACCATAGTCAGTTCTCCCACCGTATCACAGAACTGACGACTCTGCTGGGGATAAATTTAAAAGTGGAGTAACCTTAGGGCTTAGATCACCTTCTTGCATGACTAATTGTTTGAATTGATTGCTTTATATCTTGGCTCTATTGTTTGGGTTTGAAATCCTACACCCGGATTTTGGGAAACATTTCATAGATAGCAATACGTTGTGGAAAATGTGCGGGGTATACCGACACGGTCGAAGCAATAGCTATATTAGTGCGACATATTTGTGAGTACCGGTAACCCTTGAGTTCAATCAAGGAGAGTACGGGGCCGCTGAGTGATGTCACTAAGCACTAATGACCTAGAACCTTACTTGACCATCTTGGCCTATTATTAGGGGTAGTGAGATGACCGGCTTTGGTGCAATCCGAAGTTGGTAGATACTCGATACTATACTCATTGAGGGTTGTTTTCTTGGAATATTTTGGTCGCTAGTTAAGTGGCTAAACCAAAACAATGAACAATGAAAACAATCCAATGATATTGAGCTCCTTAGAACCCGGTTACTATTTATAGGACAGGTTTTTAAGCTAACTACACTCAAGAGGGTACTTACCTATGAAACCCCATGCAAGCCTGAAACTAGGGTTTGGTGTGATTTGCTTGTACATATGTTTTGTGCATACATCATAAACATCATAAAGCATCATATGCATTCACTAACCATTTCAAGGGTTTGGATCTTCATCTTTGTTCTTGTTTTGTAGGTCATGGAAATTCCTCGCAGAAACACCATCCAAGTCAACCTTGTGAGAATTTCTCCTCAACTCAAGGAGCTCACCTCAAGAATTCCGGAAAACTCATCCTTCAGTCAAAGACATGGTAGACTACTCAGCCTAGTCAACACCAACATTGAAGAAGACATGATGAAAGTGCTATTCTAGTTCTTTGACCCTCTTCACCACTGTTTCACTTTCCCTGATTACCAGTTGGTACCCACTTTGGAGGAGTTTTCTTAACTCCTGAGAATTCCTATCCTTAATCAACTACCCTTCAACGGTACGGAAAAGGAACCAAAGCCGGAAGATGTTGCTCGAGCATTACATCTACAACCATCTGACATCAAGGGGCATTGGGAAACCAGAAGCGGCGTCAAGGGATTCTTAGCAAAATTCTTGTTTGAGAAGGCACAAGAATGTTGGAACTCATTGGACCTACAAGCCTTTGAAGAAATTGTGGCACTCCTTATCTATGGGTTGGTCTTGTTCCCAAATCCTGACCAATTGGTAGATGTCAACGCCGTCAAAATCTTCTTGTCCAGAAATCCAATACCAACATTGCTTGGGGACATTCTTCACTCATTTTACACACGAATAATGAGAAAGAGGGGTGTTCTCATGTGCTGTACTCCTCTCCTTGCAAGGTGGTTTATTTCGCACCTTCCACAATCTGTCCTGAAGAATGACCAAGGCTCAAGGTGGTCCCAACGATTGATGACTCTTACTCACTCTGATGTACATTGGTGTTCTCGGTCCAGAGAAAATGTCATCATCGTCGATCTTTGCGGAGAATTTCCTAATGTTCCTTTACTTGGAATCAGAGGAGGTATCACCTACAACCCTTGCCTAGCTTTGAGGCAATTTGGATATGCACGGAGGGATGGCCCTCATGACATGTTGATTCCTGACCTAGTTTTTGACTTCGACAACGATGCGCAAGGACTTCGCCAAAGATTCATCAGAGCTTGGGGAAGACCCAACAAGGTTGATAGCAAGACTCTGGGACACAAGAACTCCATCCCTCTTGAGCCTTATCTCAAGTGGGTACGAGCCCGAGCCCAAAGTCTGATGATGCCTTATCCTTATTTTCTCCCTGTGATTAAAGAGCCCGTTAAGGAAGGAGAGGTTCCCTACACCATCCTACATCCTGACATGCCTATATCGTGGGAGGAAATGCAGAAAAGTTGGATTCAGCTCAAGGAGGAACAGAACACTTTTGAAGCCAGCTTCTACGCTAGCGAGAAGAAGGTTCTAGAGCTTACCTGCCGTCTCCATGAGCAAGAGGCCCTCAACACCTACATCGCACCAAAGAGGATGCGCAATGTCTTTTTACCTTGAGAAGTTGTTTTTGTAATATTTGGCCCATGGGGCATTTATGTACTAACAAATTTCTTCTTATTAATATGACGTGCGTTCTTCTTTGTCTGCAACAATTTTGAATGTTCTAAATCCTTGAATGCATTGCATACATAGGCATATCTTTCATCATGTGCATAAGCAGGTCTCACTACAGGTTTCCTTATTTGTCTGCTGTTTATTTCAGTAGGATGGATCTCGAGCAAACAGTCAAAGACCTGCAAGCTCAGAATGCACAGTTTCAGCAACTCCTGACAACCTTGGCTAAAGGTCAGGAGGATCTCAAGACCTTGCTGGGGAATAAAGATCCAGTGAAAAAGAAGAAAAAGAGACTCGGGGTGGCTACTTTGGGGAGAAGATTTGACGGAGAAGCTCGGAGAGTGCTTGAATTTCCTCCTACTTCTGATGAAGGAACCAGCAAAGGAGGTGGGGCTGCGGTACCTTCCGAGTCCGATGTGGAAGAAGAGGAGGTCGAAGAGGATGAAGACTATTCTGATCAGCAATACCCTCCAGCTGATGATAAATACAAAGGGCTAGAAGACAGGTTGGCCGCCATGGAATTACAAAGAGTACCGGGTTTGGATTTTGAAGACTTGGGCTTGGTCGCCGGGATTGTGATTCCCCCAAAATTCAAAGTGCCAGTGTTTGTGAGGTATGATGGGCTGTCCTGTCCAAAAATGCATCTCAGGTCCTACGTGAGAAAGATTCAACCCTATACGGCAGATAAAAACCTTTGGATTCATTTCTTTCAGGACAGCCTTTCTGGAGCTCAGTTGGAGTGGTTTTATCAGCTAGAGGGAACCAGCGTCCGAAATTGGGAAGACTTGGCCACCTCCTTCTACAAACAATACCAGTATAATTCTGACCTTGCTCCTACTCGTACCCAACTTCAGGGTATGTCGTTAGGAACAGGCGAAGGATTCAAAGAATATGCACAAAAATGGAGGGATTTGGCTGGCAGGGTGCAACCTCCTTTAACCGACCGCGAACTTGTTGATATGTTTCTTGGGACCCTATCTGGGCCATTTTTCAATCATCTGATTGGTAACTCTTCTGCGGGGTTTACCGATTTGATCTTAACAGGCGAAAGAATAGAAGCTGGCATCAAATCAGGAAAGATTCAGAAGGGTGTTGCTACAAGTGTTGAGAAGAAGCCTTTTAAGAAGGAAACAACTGTGGTTTATTCTCAGAGAAGAGCAGGGAAGACGGAGCGTCGGCCAACTGTGGGGGCCGTAATGATTCAAAATACTCCAGGAGAGCAGCCTCGCTATAACCAGTCCAGACCAAATCAACAACGAGTGGAACGGCCACAACGGCAGTTCACCCGTATTAATATGACTCCAGCGCAAGTGCTTCCCCATCTGTTAAAATTGAATCTCGCCACCATCAAGGAGGCACCAAAGAATGTGAATACATCCTCTCCGCATTATCATCCTAATGCTAAATGCGCCTACCATTCTGACAGTGTCGGGCACGACACCAATGATTGTTGGGCACTCAAGCATAAGATCCAAGACCTGATAGAGGCGAAGGAGGTAGAGTTTGACGCTTCGGAGAAGCCTAATGTGATATCTGCTCCCATGCCGAAGCACGGCCGAAATGTCAATGCCATCGAAGAAGATTTGTATGTTGCTGATGTCAATGATCTGACTACTCCATTGTTAACCATCAAGTTGAATCTGTTAAGGGCCGGGATCTTCCCGGGATGTAAAGAAGACTGCTATTGTTGTTACTCTCTGCCGTTTGATTGTCCGTTATTGAAGAAAGGCATCCAAGGCCTTATTGATAGTCGACAAATTTTATTTGAAAAAGTTTCTGCTGTTCCAACCCATATCGAAGATGTCTCAATCATAACCATTCACGCCAATCTTTCCAAGGCCGTCAAAAAGCCTGTTAAGATTACACCAGCTACGAAATATGTTCCTTTGAAGATAACAATGCCAGGGCCTGTCCCCTATGTTTCTGAGAAGTCGATACCATGGAACTACGGTGGCGACGTCTACTACCATGGTATCAAACAAATCGAAATAACTGAAGAAAGTTCGGATGATGAAGAAGCCAGCATTGGTAACATTGCAGGCACGAGCAAAATCACCAGGAGCGGGAGAATATTTTCCCCAGAGATTGCCCCTCCAAGAGCAATCTTTGGACCCTCATCTGCCGACAAGGTCATCCCTGCACCAATAAAACTCTCTGCGAGAACTCCATTGATTGAAGATGTTGTTGTTCCTAGTACTATCCTTCCTACCGCTGTTGATAAAGGTAAGGGAATCCAAGATGAGCTCGTCAGGACGAGGGCTCAACCCTTGGTCATCCCGGAAACCTCCAAGAAGGAAATGGATGAGATCTTGAGGATAATCAAGAGGAGTGATTACGATGTGGTAGAACAGCTGGGGCAAACCCCCTCAAAGATCTCCATGCTGGCACTACTACTTTGCTCGGAAGCGCACGCTAAAGCTCTGATAAAGTTCTTGAAGGCAGCCCATGTGCCCCAGGAAACCTCCGCGGATCAATTTCAAAATTGCGTGGCTAGACTTACTGCGGACAATGGATTAGGGTTCTCTGATGCCGACCTAACTCCTAAAGGTAGAAACCACAATGATGCTTTGCACATTTCAGTTGAGTGCCGAGGAACTACTCTCGCACATGTCTTGGTCGATAATGGTTCGTCGCTGAATGTATTGCCTAAGAAGGCCTTGGACCGGCTAGATTGTGAAGGGTTGGAGTTGAAGCCGAGTGATATTGTTGTCAGAGCTTTCGATGGTTCGAAGAGAATGGTCCATGGGGAGGTTGAAATTCCCATCAAGATAGGCACTGAGGTATTTAAGTCTACTTTCTATGTGATGGACATTCGTCCGTCATACTCTTGCTTGCTGGGTAGGCCTTGGATACACCATGCTGGGGCAGTCACCTCCTCCTTACATCAGATGTTGAAGTATCCTGTCAAGGGAAAGATCATTACTGTCTATGGTGAAGAGGAGTACATGATTAGCCACTTGAATTCTTTCCGGTACGTGGAGGTAGAAGGGGAGTTCATTGAGACGCCCTTTCAGCATTTCGAAGAAGTCCCTCCTGAGATAACAATAGCAAAGTTGGCAGCTGAGACACCGCGGCAGATGGCCAGGATGGCATCTCTGGGGGACGCAAGGGCCGCAATAAAGGAAGGGAAGAATTCAGCATGGGGGCAGTTACCTGATATTCTGCATAAAACCGACAAATTTGGATTAGGGTTCACTACCGCAGGCCAGAAAGCTATGCGCAGTTCGAAGATTGAAAGAGCGCCAGTCAAAATTTCTCCCTATGGAATCAACGCTTTGGAGGACGGAGACAAAGAGAGCAACATCGAAGAGTGGATTTACCCAACTGTCAAAGGAGGATTGAGCAACTGGGAGGCAAAAGACTTTGTCCCCATCACTTTTATTCATCATTAATTTATCTGTTAAACATTTCCTATTTGGTCTGTAATATTTATTTTCAAACAATCCGTACACTATCTTTTCACCTCATGCCTTGCCCGGGGCATGTAGGTCCATTTGTAAGGGTTTTGATTATTTTTCATATCCATATGCCATGTTTAATGATTCATTGGACGTTTTTCATTCGATAAACTGTTTGTGTTCATTTTCTTTCCTTTTGCATTTTTTGTTTAAGGATGGCTATCCCTTACACACACCCATACTCACCAATGCAGGTACCTATCCACTCCGGATTCCATGGGTGACTATTCTGCTATATCCTTCAATAACTCTGAAGATCTGGTCAATCAAGCCGAGTATGAAGATGACAAAGGTTGTGAAGTACCAGGGGAACTAGCCAGACTTCTACAGCAAGAGGAAAGGGCCATCTTACCTCATGAAGAGTTGTTGGAGACTATCAACTTGGGAACCGAGGAAGACCGGAAGGAGGTGCAAGTGGGTGCCAATCTGGAACCAAGAGTGAAGGAGCGCCTGATACAGTTGTTGAATGAGTATGTTGAAATCTTCGCTTGGTCTTACGAAGACATGCCAGGTTTAGACACAGACATCGTGGTTCACCGTCTTCCCACAAGAGAGGATTGTCCATCGATCAAGCAAAAAGTCCGCCGAATGAGGCCTGACATGTCTGAAAAGATCAAAGCAGAAGTAATGAAGCAATTCGACGCTGGCTTTCTGGCTGTTACGTCCTATCCTCAATGGGTCGCTAACATCGTGCCAGTTCCTAAGAAAGATGGCAAAGTCAGGATGTGTGTGGACTACCGGGATTTGAATAGGGCCAGCCCCAAAGATGATTTTCCACTTCCACACATTGACATTTTGATCGACAATACAGCTCAGCATAAAGTGTTTTCCTTCATGGATGGATTCTCGGGCTACAATCAAATCAAAATGGCCCCCGAGGATATGGAGAAAACAACTTTTGTCACACAATGGGGCAATTTCTGTTACAAAGTGATGTCGTTCGGGCTGAAGAACGCTGGGGCAACTTATCAACGCGCCATGGTAGCTTTATTTCATGATATGATACATCATGAGATTGAAGTTTACATAGACGATATGATAGCTCGGTCACAAACAGAGGAAGAGCACCTTGAACATCTAGAAAAGCTCTTTGCCAGATTGAAAGAATACAAACTCAGGCTGAATCCAAGTAAGTGCACTTTTGGAGTTAGGTCTGGTAAACTCCTGGGATTCATTGTAAGCAACAAAGGCATTGAAGTCGATCCAGCAAAAGTGAAAGCAATACAAGAGATGCCTGCTCCCCGTACTGAAAAAGAGGTTAGAGGATTCTTGGGGCGCTTGAACTATATTGCCAGATTCATCTCCCATCTGACTTCTACCTGTGAGCCAATTTTCAAACTCTTGAAGAAAGATCAGGTAGTTAAATGGAACGACGATTGCCAAGCTGCTTTTGATAAAATCAAGGAGTATTTGCTAGAACCTCCTATTCTGATGCCACCCGTCGAAGGAAGACCACTGATCATGTATTTGACCGTCTTGGATAACTCAATGGGGTGTGTTTTGGGCCAGCATGACGAGTCTGGTCGAAAAGAGCATGCTATTTATTACCTTAGCAAAAAGTTTACCGACTGTGAGACTCGCTACTCACTGCTCGAGAAAACTTGCTGCGCTTTGGTATGGGCTGCTCGCCGACTAAGACAGTATATGTTGACTCATACTACCTTGTTGATTTCCAAAATGGATCCTATCAAGTATATCTTCGAAAAGCCCGCTTTATCTGGAAGGATAGCTAGATGGCAAATGATCCTAACCGAGTATGACATCCATTACACCACCCAAAAAGCTATAAAAAGGAGTGTACTAGCTGACCATCTGGCTCATCAAGCTATCGAAGATTATCAACCCATGAGATTTGACTTCCCAGACGAGGACATCATGAATTTGGACAACATTGAAGGTAACGGACCGTATGACGGACCCGAAAAGGGATTCCGACGGACCCTGTACTTTGATGGTGCTTCAAATGCACTTGGAAATGGTATCAACGCAGTACTCATTTCTCCGGAAGGCTGTCACACACCTTTCACGGCCCGACTTTGCTTCAGCTGCACAAACAACATGGCTGAATACGAAGCTTGCATCTTTGGTCTCAAGGCTGCCATAAACTTGGGGATCAAATCTTTGATCGTATTTGGGGACTCGGCTTTGGTTATCAGTCAAATCAAAGGAGAGTGGGATACCAAGCATCCTAATCTTATCCCATACAAAGAACATGTCCTGACATTGGTTCCTCGTTTCAAGCAAATTACCTTCGAGCATTTCCCGCGAGAAGAGAATCAGCTAGCAGATGCTCTAGCCACAATGTCCTCCATGTTTAAACTCAACTGGGATAACGAGGCTCCCCAAATCACCATCGAGCGAATGGATGAACCGGCACATTGTCACGAGATTAATACCGAAGAAGTAGTGGAACAACCTTGGTTCCATGAAATCAAAAGGTATCTCGAGACTAGAGATTATCCCGAAGGAGCTTCCGTAAATGACAAGAAGTTCTTAAGGAAATTTGCTGCCAAATTCTTCCTAAGCAACGACATCCTTTACAAACGAAGCCATGATTGTGTATTACTCCGATGCGTAGACAAAGCTGAAGCAGAGTTGATCATGACTGACATACACAGCGACACATTTGGCACTCACTTGAGCGGGCATACAATGGCTAAGAAGATCCTAAGGGCAGGCTATTACTGGTCTACCATGGAAGCTGACTGCCATCAACATTCCCGCACTTGCCACAAATGCCAAGTCTACGCTGACAAAGTTCATATCCCTCTGGTTCCTCTCAACGTTCTGACTGCTCCGTGGCCCTTTGCAATGTGGGGCATTGACATGATTGGAGAGATCAAGCACACGGCCTCCAACGGACATCGCTTCATCCTGGTGGCCATTGACTATTTCACCAAATGGGTCGAGGCGGCTTCCTTCGCCTCTGTTACTAAAAATGTGGTTGCCCGCTTTATCAAGCAAAATCTCATATGCCGGTATGGTGTTCCAGACAGGATCATCACAGACAACGGTACAAATCTGAATAACACGATGATCACCGCATTGTGCGAACAATTCAAGATTTATCATCACAATTCATCTCCCTATCGGCCGAAGATGAACGGTGCTGTTGAAGCTGCGAACAAAAACATTAAGAAGATCATTCAGAAAATGACAATGACTTACAAAGACTGGCATGAGATGTTACCGTTTGCTCTGCATGGATACCGTACGACGGCACGCACATCAACCGGGGCAACCCCATTTTCTTTGGTATACGGCATGGAAGCTGTCTTGCCTATGGAAGTCCAGATTCCTTCTCTAAGGATTATGAAGGATGCAGGTTTAAATGAAGATGATTGGATGCAGACCCGACTTGATCAACTCAATTTGATCGACGAGAAGCGACTCGCTGCTATATGCCATGGTCAGACGTATCAAAAACGGATGATCAAGGCCTTCGATAAGAAAGTCAGACGTCAAGTGTATCAAGTCGGAGATCTCGTAATCAAGCGGATTATCTTGCCGCAAAGTGATCCCAGGGGCAAATGGACTCCTACATATGAAGGACCATTTGTGATCAAGAGCATATTTTCTGGTGGTGCAATGATTCTGACCACCATGGACGGCAACGATTTGCCGCACCCTGCAAACGCAGACATAGTCAAAAGATACTACGCATAGAATAACCCGACAAGTCGAAAACCCGAAAGGGCGGCTTGGGCAAAAATGGGCATCCCGGTGAACCGAAAACTCGAAAGGGTGGTTCAGGCAAAAGTTAGGGATAAAAAAAAAACTGTACACCCGACAAGTCAAAAACCCGAAAGGGCGGCTTGGGCAAAAAGGGGTTTCCCGGTGGATCGAAAACCCGAAAGGGAGATTCAGGCAAAAGTTAGGGAATTAAAGCGTATGACTATGTCTCGTCGGATCACTTCGAAGACAATCTCTTCATCAACCAGTTCCAGGCTTCTGATCAATCCAGTCATCGGCAAACGAGGCATTGAATGGACAAATATTCAGAGTTGTGAAAGCTATAGCGGAATGGAATCCCACAGAATTATTTCACATAGCCATCCTTTATTTTGTATAAATCTTTCAAATATTTACGACAAAATCCTCTTACTAGGATGATTGTCTCCTTTGTACAAATATACTCATAGAAAGTCAATACAAATACTTTTCCCAGAAATTTGTGTCATTTCCTTCTTCTTTTCTCTTGCACTATTTGTTTTATTTTGAGAAACGTCCAATGTTTTGTTAAATAGGCATATGCATTTGAACATAATCATTTCCTTATGAATCCGGAAAGAAAATTACTGATAGGTTGAAGGTACAGTTGGATATCTTGATACCCTTTCAAAGGAAACCCCAGGAGATTTGAGATCCATATCCCCAGCAAGTTCTGAAGCTTATCCCCAGTAGATTCTGGAAACTTGTCCCCTGCAGAGTACGGACGTCTCTCCCGAGTTTTATTCAAAGTTATTCCTCACAAGGGCTTATAACTGGGTTATCCTCAGCTTATTGCCACGGAAGATCGCACTCGCCAAAATTCTTCCTACCTCCAGCGGAGTTCTTCAGGGTTCCCCAACATAACTTATCAATACAATCCCAAGAGGAGCCTATCTTTGTTATCCCCAGTTAGAGAATCCTCCAGAACTCAATCCCCCTCGGAACTAAGTTTCAATATCCCCAGCCGAGCTAAAACTTCAAATTATCAATCCCCGGTGAGGCCAGACTATTGAACCTTCTCCCCACAGAATTTTGGGAGGGCAAATCTTGAGTTCCCCAGTGAAGTCGCCAGAGATACTTCCCACCAAACTGAAGATTCTCAGTCTTACATCCCCAGCATGAGTCTATTAGACTGGAACTCCCCAGTAGAAGTCATCAGGAATTCCCCAGAAGATTGATATACAACCCAAACTCCTTATTCTCCAGCAACAACCAGGAATTATTCTTCCCGACAGCAGTCAAGATACTTTTATCTTCAGCCATCTCGGATTCATCTATCCTTTGCAAGATAGCTCATCAGCTTACATGCGCATTCATTTACATTCATATCATATAACATACGTTGCATCATGCATCATGACATTGCATACAACTAACTCTTTACCTTTTCAGGTAACGCCAGTTGACAGACTAAAATCATTATCTCCCGAGATTCTTTCCAGGAATAGTTTGGGTGTGACCCAGACATGACAACATTCTAATGCTTATTCCAGATTTATCCAGATGCAGTTTTACACGAGCTCATCATCAGGGAACCCTACACCGGTTCTTCCTTCAACTCCAAGATTTCTGAAAATAGTTCACGGGTTCTCCAAGTAACGGATGTTAACCTATCACTTGTTTAGTTTCTTCTCAAGACTTCTGAAAACAGTTTATGGATTCTTCCTAACAACGGATGTTAATCTATCGCTTGTTCAGATGCAACTTTTGAAAACAGTTTACGGACGCTTCCCAACAACGGATGCTGCTATTGCTTATTCAACTTCAAGATTTCTGAAAACAGTTCACGGGTTCTCCAAGTAACGGATGTTAACCTATCGCTTGTTCAGATTCTTCTCTAGACTTCTGAAAACAGTTTATGGATTCTTCCCAACAACAGAGGTTAATCTATCAACTTGTTCAGATGCAATTTTTTGAAAACAGTTTACGGATTCCTCCCAACAACGGATGTCAATCTATCGCTTATTCAGACCCCCAGTTCAGAGATGGTCCCAAGCATGAACACCTTCCTGATACTAATTTCAGATGGCATCTCTAAGCCCATCCCCGACAAGTTTCTGTCATTCTTCCAGATGGCATCGTTAAGCCCATCTCCAAATGGCATATCTAAGCCCATTCCCACATCCATTGCTTTGACGAGTGCAAATTTCCGGGCACTCTAGTGTCCAATCTCCTTTTACCCTCGAGTCGCGAAAGGCAAACTTGCCAATCTAACTCTTCGGATTCAAGAAGATTGAACAGGGAAAACTGTTGTACCCCAAAATTTGCCCTCCCATTTCTCATTGAATTCTCATCACAAAACCCTTGGAGATCAAGATCCAGTTAGGGTTTCATCTGCTCAAGACTTCTCCTTGCACTGTTGACCCAAATTAGGGTTTGTGTTTGCACAAAGATGTTTTGACCTAAAATGCCTAAGATGACTTTCTTGCTTCATATTGGACTCCCAAGTTTATCCATATCGAGTTTCAAGTCTTGATTCCAAGTTTTGCCCAGTCAATTGGACAGTTGACCTAGAAATCAGCTGTATTGGGGAAAAAGTCAACTGTGGCCAATTGACAGTCAAACCTCATGAAAATTGACCCACATCAACATCATGAACTCACATGGACCATTTGATCAAGTTTGGATCACAATTCCACAAGAAATTTGATCAGATCACCAAAAGGGCAAAATGGTCATTTTTAGGGTTTTGACTGTACAAAGGCAATTTTTGACTGTTTGACCTAGCCAATGGCAAACCAAGCTCACATATGGACTCAAGGACCCCATGGAATTGTCTTGACATGCTCAGCAAGTTCAAAAGATCCCAAATGCACAAGATTGACAGTTGAATTTCCCAGTCAATTGATCAATTTTGACTGTATACTGAAAAGTCAAACTTTGACTCTTTGGTCAAAATCAAGAGTCAAGATTCATTTTTCATCAAAACATGCCAAATCATGAAACTTGTTCACCAAGAAATCAAAAATTGCAAATTAGGGTTTGAAATGAGAATTTTTCATAACTTAGAATTTTTCTAAGTTATGAAAAACCCTAATTTTTTCCCAACTTTGCCCCACTTTCTCACCAAGATTCATTTGGATTCAAGCAAAAGTCAAAACATGAAAGTTGTAGCTTGTTGCAAAATCTACAACTTTTATTCACAAAGTTTTCCCAAAAGAAGCTTGTATCTCAAGTTACAATTTTTGGAATAAAGGTACTAAACCATTCTTAACTTAGTGAAAATTTGACCTATTTTGGCAAGGTTTTTACCTAACTTCAAGACCATTTTTCACATACTTCCCCTTGGAATTTCAATTTTCATTTCAAAGATGGATTGTATTATACATTCCAAGCTTTCCAAAATGTTCAAGAACTCATTAAACAACCTCATAACTTGAGAGAATCGAATTTTACAATATGGCAAAAACTCACTTTTGAATTGGCCAATTTCCATGTTCATAACTTATGCATTTTCAAGTCAGCTTGGTTTATGCTACATTACAGGCCTCTAAACCATCCAACACTCATAAATTTAATGCCAAACCTTTGTGCCAAAGTGTTGTTCTATGAGTTCAAACATTACATGCAAGTTTAATCCATTTATGGAAAAAGTGAAATAGCCATTTTTGAAAAGTTAAGCTTTATGTCAAAAGGAAAATCCAAGAAGTACAGATCAAATCCCCTTGGCACAAGTTTAGGGACTAATCACACTGATCAATGCCAAGGTTTGCAGCATGTTATGAGGGCCTCTACCTGCCTAAACATCAACTTGACCTTTTCTTGCTTAAGTGTTAAGAAACCTAGCATATCACAACACAACTTTCATCTCAGCATTAGAACCCTTAAGCAAATATTTTGTACACATTCAAGACATCCTAACTGAGCTAGCACACGACCCCAACACCTCCAATACCTCCACAAACTCAAAATCACCATGGAACTGCACTAAAACAGGGCTTGCTGCAGTTTGAGTGCCAACTCTCATTCCTTTCATGCTTCCTTGCTAAAAGCTCATCAAACACATTCCCTAGCATCACTTGAAGCTAACCCAAATATAAAACACGACCTATAACTCCTCTAGGCAGTTCCACCATTTTCACTTTCTTGTTTTGCAGTTGAAGGTCCATAGCTCGATCCAAGGTGTTTCAAAGCAAAGTAAGTATTGGAATAGCATCACTACACTTCAGGCAAGCTATACAGATCATCATCTTGCCCTGAAAGCTCCCCCATTGCCAGCTAGAACTTCAACTGAACAGGTATCTTCTTGAACTTCTAACTCTTAGTGGAGGCATCATTATCTCTAAGTTTGTGAATAAGGAGTGTTCTACTCATGCCCCTGAATCTGTACATGCTTTTACTTTTCATTTATTTTGCTTGAGCTATGAGAATTTAAGGTCTGAATATGGAAGAAAAGTTAGGTTAAAATTTGGGAATGTTAAAATTCTCTCTCATTTCTGAGAGTTAGGATGAGTTCTTTACATATTTAGAATCGTGGCTTGATGATTAACAGTTCTTATGTTGAAAGTTTGTGCAAAAAATCAAGGAATCCAGATGTTTGAACTTGAGTACAGGCGCGCGTTTTTGGACAAGGAGTTGTCTGAAGGTTGAAGAAGAAGCCACATGGGCTGGGCCTGCTTTTGTATTTCTTTTCACACCATATTTTTGATTTCATACCCCCTAGGCCCATTTTGTTTATTTGCATGATTTTTTGACTTTTCTTTTTTTATCCTGACTTATTTATTTTTGGCTAATCATATTAAAAAACATAAAAAATATTTTTACACCATTTTCATATTTTTTAGGCATTTATTTAGTTATATTGCTATTTGTATGTAAATAAGTACAAAAATATATTATTTAGAATAAATAGGAAAAAAATAATGTAAACACCATTTTATTTTCATTTTTATTTTGTTTTATCTTCTTAAAATATTTTATATAAAATATACTTTTTTATAAATATTAATTATTATTATTCTTGTATATATAATATATTTAGTAAATAATCAAGATATTCATATATATATATATATATTAATATACTTAGGGCAAAAATACCAAAATACATACATTTTTTATTTTATTAATATTTGACATGAAAAATACTTTTTTTATGAATATACTCCATTTTATTTTATTTTTTGTATATAATTATTAAATATTATACATATTAAATAGTTAATATATTTATTTAATGAAATTAGGGTTTTACCCTTAAAACACAAAAACTCCAAAAATATTACTTTTTTTTATTTTGTTCATTTTTATTTATTTGACATAAAAAAATATCTTTTTTCCATACATATAAAAAACCTTTTTTGCATTTTGCATCTCTATTTTATTTTCCATTTAATTTATGCAATTAATTATTTTGTAAATATTCCAAAATTGATGTAATAGTTAGATTTAAATTCCTTGTCTAAATATCCCCCCATTTGAACATTTGTACCCCCCCTTCCCATATTGTGTTGTAATAGTGTAGGAATTTTTTTACTTTTCGCACTTTAACGCTTTCTAAGTATACCATGTTAGAATTAGGGTTTGTATGCAAATAAAAAGAACAAAATAGTTTGACCTAATTTCAAGATAATCAAAGCATGAAAAAAGGACAACACTTATCACACTTGCACCCCTAAGGTATTCCACTTGTTGCCTTCAAATAAATGGGCCATATTGCATGTTAGGGTTCTTTGGGTAAAAACAAACAATCAAATGATCATAGTCCCTCGATGACGCTTTCGAAAAGTTGCCTAAAATGATCAAGTCCCTTTCAAAAGAAAAATTTCCCAAAGACACTTAACACTATTGCAATTATGTTCTAAACGATGACCCGCGCCCGTCCCTTTCACCTCCTAACACAAGATTGTCCACCAAATGCAATGGTGGAACAAAATTGTTAAAAGGGTTAAAACATAACAAAAATCTTTGAGAACTTTAGGGTAGATAGCTCTTAAGTACTTGTCCACTTGCAAAAGAAAACACTTGCCTATTTTCAAACCACACTTCACAAACATTTTCAAAACAAACTTTCAAAAAAAAAACCTTGAAACATCTTTTCAAAAAGACAAACACCTTTTGTAAAACATTCGAGTAAAGAATTGTTACAAGGGTAGCCTAGACAAGGCATCTTTTTCAAAACATTTTCAAAACCACACACAAAGCACCATTTCAAACAATTGAAAACCAAGGCAAGTTGATCTAAGCAAGTACCTAAGAGCCCATGGATAACCATGGATAGAAAGGGTGCTAATACCTTCCCTTTCTATAATCTACTCCCCGAACCCAAGAAAAATCTCAAAGGTTTTTGCTGTGCTTTTTAAACCTTTCCTTAGGATAAAATAAAAAGTCGGTGGCGACTCTTGCTCAACCGAAACATTTGCGAAAACAAACGCAAAACCATAGTCAGTTCTCCCACCGTATCACACTATGGATTCTTATAATAATAAAAAACAACCTCTTTTCACATGACAATAACCAATTGTGCAAGACAAATCATTAAAAGTTGAAAGGGGTTTCAAGTTATTTTGACACTCTCTGAGCCAGGTTTGTTGACTTTTAAGGACCATATCTGACTCATTGTTTGAGATTTTTGATTGCTTCCAAAGCCATGATTCTCTTTAAAGGGTCCTAAATAAGCTCTCTTCAGAAGTATAAGGCTAATTTTGAATGGAAGATCACTAAAAGTTGAGAAAGATTACAAGCCTCCTTGAAGAGCCTTTGAATTTTAGGGTTTGACTTCAAATGATCATAACTTGGTCAATTTCTATCTCCTTGAGCCCATTATTTTTCCACAATAATCTTTAGAATGTGAAACTCACCTTTTATTTTATGTGCAAAGCTTGAAAATGGTTAGAAGATACCTTAAGAGCTCAAAATATTATAGGTCATTTAATGGATTTTCATCAAATTCACAAAGTCACAACTCTCTCATTTTTTGAAGTTGTTGAATGATTCAAGTTTCACAATGCTCTTTAAGAAGTCTACTTTATACCATCTTCATTGACCAAAACCTAATTTTGAGTGGGAGGCCATGTGTGAAGGCAAGAGATTATATGTCACTTTTGAGCTCAAAACTTAGAAATTTTTCTAAGTCCAAAAATCTGTGTGTTTTTTCCAATTTCAATTGATCATAACTTTCAATCAGATCACCAAATGGAAACTTTCAAAGCACATTTTCAAGCTTGATTATTCAACTTTCTAAAGAACCCATGATTGTACCATAAAGGTCCCTGAGTATTGAGCTATGCATTATTGAATTTGGCTCCATGGAATCTGTTTTTGCTTCAAGTCAGAATTTTTACCATGAGTAAACTTGGATTACAGGTAAAATTACTCAAGGTTTATTTGCTAAACATGTTTAGCTAATTGTCCAGATGCATTTTGACAAGAATTTTACTTGATATGAGGTTGTTTTGAGGAATTTCAAGTCACACGTTTTGCATGATCACAAATGGCTTGGTTTGCACGATTTTCCCTTAATTCCTCTCGTTTCTCATTATCATTTACTTTCCTATAAATAAAGGATGATATCTCACTCATTTGAGAAGCTTTAGAGAGCCAAAGAACCTTTGTTGAACTCCCTCCTTAAATCATAATTCTGCAACTTCGAATTCAATTCTAAAGCATCTTTCGATCCAATTTCTTTGCTGATTCTTCATCCTTGAACTCCACTGAAGCTAATAGAAGAAGAACCAAGCCTTGAGGTTCCTTGAATCGTGCTAGCCAAGTCAAGTTTCAGAGCTCTAAATTTGAACTTCAACAGGTAGATTCCTCCATCAATTCTCTCAAAACGTTTTGCTACAATGTAGCTCTCATCATTATGATAATGATCACATCATTAGTTTTTAACTGGAAATGAGTTTTGCTTTTGAATTTTCAAACCCCTTTCCAACTTTTTCTTCTGGTTTTTCTCAAATCAACTGAGTTGTGGTTTAAAGAGATTTTTCGCGAGGGTAGGGTTAGGATCATCTTGAAGAGAAGAATCCAATAAAACCACTATGAGTTTCTGATTTTTCCATTTGAAAAAAATCACAAAAACCCCACGCACAGAGGCGCGGAGGTTGAATACGACCTACGTGTCGTTCTTCAATCAATGATGGCGTGACAATTGTTTTATTTTTATTGACCCAAATTTTTTTGATTCTGTGTGTTTCTCACTAAGGTCCATATCAAGCACAACATGCCAGGTCCTTTGGATTTGTTTACTAACGCGTTTTGACTATGATTGGATGACCCATATTATTTTGAGATTATTTGTATTTACTGATTTTTGATTAAATTGTTTAAAACTCCAAAAATTCATAAAAAAAATTCATTTCAACTTCTAAAATTCTGAAAAAATTCTCAAAAAAACTTTTGATTTTTCTCTTTCTGATTTCTATTTTTTCACAATATTTTGTGATTTGATATTTTTTTTAATGATTTTTCACTTTTATTTAACTTGTTTTAATTGTTTAAAAATACTTTTCTTGATTTTTAAATTCTGGAAAAATTATGAAAGGATCCAATAACCTCTTGAAAAATATTGGTGACCTCATTTTATTTTTATTTATGATTTTAGTATTTTTCAGAAATTTTGGTTTATTTTGCTTATTTCTTTAAATTTTAAAAATTGTTTCTGACTTTAAAAAATTATGAAAATTTTGTCAACACTTATTGACTCATGTTTAACCTCTGGCAATTTTTTTCAAGATTTGTATTTGGTGTTTTAGTATACTTTGTGTATTTTACCAATCATTTCCCCTTAGGCAAACATTTAAATATTATTTTATTGAATATTATTTTATTATTTTTGATTGGTCCTGATCTGGGTGTTATTTTGGGATAAATTCCTCAACCTCATTGGATCTTGAGTGTTGATAGGTTGAAAAACCAAATCCACCAAAATGGATGAATGATGTTGATGATATTTGAAACCCTAATTTCATCTGTTACATCACCTCCCTCTTCATCTTATACCTTTCTTACTTGTGCTACATGTTGTTAGAGAGTGATCTACATATCATTTTTTAACATGTGGTGCATAGATTGCTATTGACCTGCCTCAAAATAGGTGTGACTTCTACATAAGTCCACTTACGATTGCTTAACATAGTGCTAAATTTGTCCCGACTCGAGAAATGATCATTCATGGCTCAAGCCTATGTTTGCAAGCCCAAGTATGTTAATTTGAAACCTTTAACCCAATAACCTTGAGGTTCATTGTTAGAAGATTTTGACCTTATCAGTCCTCTAATGAATTTTCATGAATTTTGGTCTAAGTGGATCATTTAAACATCATTGGTCATATATTCTTACCTTGAGTACTTGAAATGAATGATATACTTGACAAAAAGCAAATGAAACTTGTTGTTGAAAAGCTTTTATTTTATCAATCTTCTAATGAGTTTTCAAATGCAAGTTTCAAGATGGTCATTCAGCTAACCTCTAACTTCTAATTTATTAACAATTGACTTTACTTTGTGCTTTTACTTTATGCCCTTTATTTTATGCCTTTACTTTTATGCACAATTTACTTTAGCATTTACATGTCATGTTATTTTCATCTTTGCTCACTTGAGCATTTATCTATATGTCATTTTATCTTTGCTTATTTGAGTATTTATCTTTATGTCCTTTTTATTTTTTCTCACTTGAGCTTTCTTTTCTTTTTTAAGACACTTAATAACCAACTTGAACATTAAAAAAACTTTAAGGTTACTTGGACTATTTGGTTACTTTCCTTGGCATAATGAAGTTGTGGACCTTTTGGACTTAGGATTAGAATCCTTGATACCCTTGTGACTCTGTTTTTATTTTGTCTGAAGTTCTTGGGGTTTACCCTAAGATATTGGGTTGATTTTCTTTATGTGCAGGTTAATCTGGTTATATCTATTGTTTGTGATTGAGAATTCCCCTGTATACAAATGTTACTCTGCCCAATTTTTGTGAAGACTTAATTCATCTGAAACTTGGTGTTTCTAAGAGGTTTAGTTTTTTTTTGTGCTTGGTTTCAATCCAAATGATGGGAATTCTACACTGACTTCATATTTCAAGTGTTGGCTTCTTATTGGTTAGATATTTCTTTTCCTTGGCTTTTACCTTATGCTTTAAGATAGTCCCTTCATCTCCTCCCATCTTCTTTAATTTCAAAACCTTCTCCCTCATTTTTAAAACTCTTCTTGTTTTGTCTAACTTGAACCATTTTCATGATAAATTTGGACTTATGTCCATGCATTTTCAAAAAGATTTCCTTAATCAAACATTAATCAACTTAACCATACTTTGACATATTTCTCAACACTAAAAGTCAATTAACTTCATTCAAACCATTTTTCCACTTTGGCTTTTTACTTTTAAAACTTTTTCTCAAAGGATTAGACTCTTGTTGATTCCTGTAGTGATGCAAACTACTATACTTCTATGATATGTAGTGGAGTGAGATATTTTCCACTTGGGTGTTGAGTGATGCTTTGTTGATTTTAAAATCTAAGATATATCCTCCACTTTGAGATGATGCAAATTCTCCTTTCTCATGATCGTGGGTAGTAAGTATGTTTTCCACTCAGATATGACGATGATATCTCGACTTTTAAAATTAACCAACACACTGGTGTTTTAAAAATTTTAAGGTGAACTACGAGTATCCTGATCCCCTATTACACGGAAGGTGGTACGTAGGCACTAAAGGTTCGCAATTACAGCGGGTGAAAATTTTTAAAAAGAATACTTCTTTTCTCATCTCCATCATCTATTTTTGTATACACCTTTTATAGCCAAAATTCACAAATTTTCAAAGAGGTTCCTGCAGAGTACCGTAGATATTTAAGGTCTTAATACCTTCCCTTTTCATAATCAACCCCCGTACCAAGATTCTCTCCCTTCTCTTTTTTGGTTTATTCGCTCTTTTCCCATTCCTCTGGAAACAATAAAGCGCGGTGGCGTTTTTTATTTGACCTGTGTGAGTTAAGTCAATCTAATGACTTAGTCTCAATATTTCTACTGCTACAGAAAAAATGGCGACTTCACTGGGGAAAGATCGACCAATTGTTGGTCCATCTCTAAGTGGGTTGAGCCTATATTTGTTTATATTATGCATGTCCCATTATTGGTTGTATATTATGTTTTTTATATATGTTTGTTTGGATTTTCCTGGTTTTCAGGGTGCTTGGTGATTACTCATAAGTCTTCTACCCGGACTTGGGAAAACTTAAGATAGGACGGACGGTATAGTTATGTTAACTTTGAGGGAGGAATCCCAAAAAAGGAGATATGAGATCCCCCACTCAATGGAGGCCCATTTGACTATAGTATTCATTTACCAAGCAATCGGGAAGACGTGTTGCTTTCGACCTGGGAGCCTGCTAAAGATGAGGATCGTATAACCCTTAACCTATCTTGGCCTTTTAGGTGTAGTGGGGAAACTATGACAGAGCAATCTGGAAGTGGTTGTTACACGATGCTACACTCAGACGAGTTTTTCCTGAGAAAATTGACCATTATTGGGTTAATCGGGACGTTAGCAATATCTGAAGGAAGGATCTAAACTCTGGGGACCTCTTAGAACCTTGTTTGAAAGGTGATAAACTATTAGTCCGTACCTTGTGGGTAGTACCTTTGACTTCATGCTCGTGACGTATAACCTATAAACCCCCCATGTTTCTAATCTTGTGTGTGATTGTTGCATCATGCATTCATACACCCATGAGCATTCTTTAAAATAGTTGACTCAAGGAACTTAAAGTTGACTTTTGCAAATATCTCAGGTACTTTTTAACCATGGATTCTGGAAAAATAAATACTTAGAAGTACAGTTTCAAGGATCCTAAGATAGAGAAACTGATGAGTTTGATTCCTGAGATTGAGAGCTCTACAGATTTCCGGAAGAAGTATGGATCTATCATGCCTCTTATAAAGCTCAAGATGAAGGAGGGTATTCTTTCTACATTGGTCCAATTATATGATCTGTTGTGCCAGTGTTCTACTTTCCCTGATTATCAACTGATGCCCTTATTGGAGGAGTATTCTTTCTACATTGGTCCAATTCTATGATATGTTGTGCCAGTGTTCTACTTTCCCTAATTATCAGCTGATGCCCTTATTGGAGGAGTATTCTTACTTACTTGGTTTACCTATTACTGATCGTGTTCCTTTCACCGGCTTAGAAGGAGAGCCTAAGTCTCATGAGATTTCTACCATGACTCATTTGAAGAAGCCTGAGATTAAGGCTAACATGACTACCAAAGGAGGAATCAGGGGTTTACCTGCTCAGTTTTTATTAGAGAAAGCTCGTTATTTCACCAAAATGAAGAGTATAGATGCTTTTGAAACCATCTTTGCTTTGCTTGCCTATGGGTTGTTCTTGTTTCCTAACATCGACAAATTTGTGGATGTTAATGCCATTAGGATCTTTCTCATTGGGAATCCAGTCCCTACATTGCTAGGAGATACTTATTATTCCATCCACCTTCGGGATTTCTACCAGGGAGGGTTGATCATTTATTGCATGCCGTTGTTATATTAGTGATTTATTTCTCACCTACCTCAGACTGTTGCTTTTTGGGATATCAAGAAGGAACCTCGTTGGGACCCGAATATTTTGGCGCTTACTCATTCTGACATTTATTGGTATCATCAAGCTTATTATGATATGGAGATTATTGATAGCTGTGGTAGTTTCCCCAATGTGCCTCTTCTTGGTATAAAGAGAGGAATTAACTACAATCTCGTCTGTGCGCGTCGTCAACTTGGATATCCAATGAGAGACAAGCCAAATGACATTCATCTGAGTGGTTTCTTTCTCAAAGAAGGATAAGATTATAAGGAAGCTAAGAAAGAGATTGAGAAGGCTTGGCTCCATATTCATAGAAAATGTAGAAAATATTTGGGACCTAGAGGAGTTGTTTCCTTATAACCTCATCTCCATTAGGTACAAGCAAGGGCAATTCAGTTGAAGATGCCTTATTCTCGTGAAGAACCTTTATCTGATATGTTTATGAGGACTACTCCTCCTCTCTTATATGATGTGGAAGCACTCCCGCTTGACTTGGTTAGGATGCAGTAAGAGAAGGAAGCATGGAAGAACAAGTACTAGACTTTGGAAGTGTCCTACTCAACAGAAATGAAAGAGAAAGATGACTTGATTGAGTTTCTTAAGAGTTATGTTGTGGAGATGATGGAGAAGCAAGAGGATTTATTTTCCTCTAGATTTCGTCCAGGTTCCGATCACCCATTTTCTGATTCTTGTGGATGGAAAGAAGCCACCGACAAGTATGCAGAAGAGAATAAGCAGTTGAAGGCTCAGATTGTAAGACTCAAGGGAAAACTTCAGTGTATGGAGAGATCTTCATCAGCTTTGGCTCCTTAGAATTTTTAGACTCTGTCTTTATTCTCTTATACTTTGTATTGTTGAAACTTGTACTAAAAGTTGTAATCCATTTTGACGTTATTAAAATGAAAATTTTTCAGTTTTTCCAAATGTGTTAGTACTTTAATATTTGAAATTGCTTATGATTCTTTGAGTTCCTTGAAAAAATAAAATAAATCATATGCATTTCATATCATGCATCATTTTGCACATATTTTTGCATTCATGTTCATTCCCAGGTGTCTTACATGTTTCTCTACTTCGTTCAGTCAGCAAGTTGTCTCATCGCTACAATACTCGGGCTAAATCCCGGAAGAATATGGAAAATATTGAACAAGAGAATCACGAACTGCATGAAGAAATTACTGCTTTGAGAACTAGTATGGCTAACTTAACTGCTTTGGTAGAATCATTGGTAGTTTCTCAGAATCAGTCACCACCTCCTCCTCCATCTCCTCATTATACTCAGCCACAACAGACGATTATTGCTTTAGAAATTCCTCTAGTTCCCATTCTGTTACTCCTGTTATTCCTGCTCAATATCATATACCTCAAGGTTACCCATCGGTAATGCCTGAGAATTTCGTGCCAGAAGTTTACAATCATGCTGCTCAAGTTGCTCCACTTGCTCAAACTACTACTGCTTCTACACCTCCTGTAGTGCATGCTACTCCTATTGCCAATAATGAGATTCATCATGTTGGGCCTCCTGCAATGAATTTTGTGCCTGTTATTAACTATGAAGTTTATCATCTTGCTCCTCCACCAAGCGATATTTTGGGCTTTTATGACCGATTGGATGATTTTCAAGATCAATTCAATGAAATGTAGAAAGAAGTGAAGACTCTCCGAGGGAAAGAGTTATTCGGATGGAATTTCAGTGACCTCTGTTTGGTCCCTAATGTAAAATTGCCAGCAAAGTTTAAGGTGTCAGAATTTGAAAAGTACAAGGGCAACTCTTGTCCTCTTGACCACCTGGTGATGTATATCAGAAGGATATCCACTCATACGGCTGACCAATGTTTGCTTATTCATTTCTTCCAGGATAGTTTAATCGGCGCTGCTTTGAAATGGTATATGGGATTGGATAGTAGCAACATTTGCACCTTCAATAACTTGGGTGAAGGTTTTATGAAAAAATATAAGTACAACATGTTTATGGCACATGACCGTGACCAGCTAAGAGCAATGGCTCAGAAAAATAAGGAGTCATTCAAAGAGTATGTGTAGCGTTAGCGCGAGGTTGCTGCCTAAGTGGTACCCCTGATGGGAGAGCAAGAAATGAACAAGGTCTTTCTGAAAACCCTTGGATCATTTTACTATGAAAGTATGGTTACCAGTACACCGAGTGATTTCACTGAAATGGTAAGTATCAGTGTTCGTCTAGAAGAAGCTGTCAGGAAAGGACGATTGAAAAAAATGAAGGTTCTAGTGGAACAAAGAGATCATCATATGGGTTTTCTAGAAAGAAAGAAAGTGAAGCAAATGTTGTTGTTGAGGAAAGAAAGGTTAAACCTCTAAGAAGACATTATCAGTACCAACAACAAGTTGCTTTTGTGACTTTGGTTATGGCTCCGACTGTTGTTGCCTATCAGAGAGCACCGTAATAACGTAATCAAGGGAAACATTAGAAAAGAGAAGCTTTTGATCCTATTCTGATGAGTTATGCAGAATTTTTTCCGACTTTGATTCAAAATAAATTGATACAGACCAGGTCTCCCCTGCTATACCTTCACCTTTACCATGGTATTACAAGGTAGATTAGACTTGTGCTTTTTATCAAGGAGCCCCTGGGAATAACATTGAAAACTACTATCCATTAAAGTCTGAAGTGCAGAAGATGGTAAGATCTGGTCTCCTATCTTTTAAAGATGTTGGTCCCAATGTGAAGGATTATCCACTAGCCAAACATGGACGGGGGAGTGCTGTAAATATGGTTGCTGGTTGTCTTGGAGATTTCTGGATTTTAATATCAATCTGGTCAGAGGTGATTTAGTGAAGATGCATGCTGATCTCTGTGAATTCAGATATTATACACACGACCATGCAGGTTGTAGTATTTGTAGTTCAGATATCCATGGTGTGATAAAGTGAGAGCTAATCTTCAAGAAATGATGGATGGAGGTCTTATCCATATAATCATACCAAGGTCTGAATATGAAGAAGATGTGAATATAGTTTATGGATGTCCTAGTGAGTTCCATATTTTTGATGTGGATTACATGAATGGTGATTTGGTGCAGTTGCATGCCACATTTTGTCACATGGATGGCCAGGAGGTACATCATTATGGATCCTGTCACATCTGCTATAGGGATTCCCGTGGTTGTTCTGTTGTAAAAAGAGGTGTTCATTTTTTCATAGATAATGGTACTATAAGGGTCATAGGCAACAAAGATGATTATAATAGAGTTAATGTGATTGAATACTACTTTGTTGAGGTCATGTCTGAGGATTAGTACATTTATGCTGACGAGTTCTTTCCTTCAAGGTATGTTTTCTGATAATGATTATGTGATGCCTGAATATTCTAAAGAACTAGGGGTGAATGTTATTGTACCATGTCTTGGTGATCCCGCTCCTGTAGATATTAAGTACCATAGCAAGCACGATGTTGCTCCCGTGGTTATTTTTCTGCCTGGTCCTATCCCATATGAGTCAGATAAAGCTATTCCTTATAAGTACAATTCAACTATCCTGGAAGATGGTGTAGAAATTCCTATCCAACCTTTGTCCCATGTCGAGAATATTGTTGAATATAGTCGGGTAACTCGTTGTGGTCGTGTCTTAGCCCATACCTTTCAAGGAGATGTTAAGAAAGTGGAAGGAGAATCTAGTGGCGGTGCCTTGGAAAAAGAGGTTGATGATCTGTTAAAAATAATCAAGATGATCAATTACAACATTGTGGATCATTTGTTGCAAAATCCATCTAAGATTTCCATTTTAGCCTTGTTGATGAACTCTTCTACTCATCGGGAATCTCTAATGAGGGTGTTGGATCAGGATTTTGTTAAAAGTGATATGTCTTTAAATCAGTTCAGCAGTGTTGTAGGGAATATTACATGTTGTAATAATCTGAGCTTTCGTGATGACGAGTTGCCTGATGAAGGGAGAAATCATAACCTAGCTTTCCATATTTCTATGAGTTGTAAGAATGACTCTTTGTCCAATGTACTGATTAACAACGAATCTGATTTGAATGTCATACTGAGAAGTACTCTCATGAAGCTTAAGTACCATGGAACTCCCATGCACCCTAGTGGCATTATAGTAAAAGCTTTTGATGGTTCGAGAAAGTCTGTTACCAGAGAAGTGGATTTACCTATTCACATATATCCACACTTATTCTATATTACCTTTTAAGTTATGGATATTTTCCCAACCTATAGTTGTTTATTGGGACGACCCTGGATCCATGAAGTAGGAGCTGTTACTTCAACCTTGCATCAGAAGCTGAAATTTGTTTGTGAAGGAAAAGTGGTCACTGTGAATGGTGAGCAAGCTATGTTGATATCTAATTTGTCTTCCTTTATCATTGTAGAAGCTAATGAAGCTGCTTTTGGAACTCAGTTCCAAGCTTTGTCCATTGACAATATAAGGGAGAATGAAAATTTTATCACCTCATTCAAAGATGTGCATCAGGGAGTGCAAAAAGGCCCTAGTAAGGTGTGGGGGCGGGTTATTAATCCATCAGTGAACAACAATGAGACTGGTTTGGGTTTCTCCATGAAGAAGGAAGTTGTGAAGCCGAAGTATACTTTGAGTAAATATCAAGACATCTTTCACAATGCAGGATACCTTCATCTGACTACTCTAAGGATCAATGTTATTCTCGAAAATGAGGCATAGCAAGAGATGCCGAACTTCGTGAAACATGGAGTCAGAATCCAGAATTGGATCACTGTTGATGTTCCTTCTTGTATTAACATTTCAAAGTAATTTGTTTTTTGTTGGTCTTTTCGAAAGTCTTCCACTCTGCCCAAGGTGGAAGTAATGATTGTATGGGTGTATCTTTTGTTTTGATTTTTAAGATCATTAATAAAAGTTGTCTTTGATTCTCAAATTGTGCCTTTATTTTCTGATTTTTCTTGGAAAATGGTAATTAAAAAAACCTTTCGAAATAAATAATAATTGTAAATAAATCTTCATAATCACTTGTTACATATGTCAGTTTCTAAAATCAATCATAAATCATATGTGAAGATTAATTAAAAACCCGTTGAGTGCAATGGCCTTGACACTGCATCCTCTCCCAACTTTGAATATCCTGTATATGTGGCTAAAGAAGAGGAATATGATGAAATCTCAGAAGAAGTTTCACAGTTGCTTGGGCACGAGGAAAATACTATTCATCATTATAAAGAGTCGTTGGATACGATGAACTTGGGTTCAGAGGAAGATCCGAAAGAAGTCAAGGTTATGGCACTTCTTCATTCTGATGTAAAGAGCAGGTTGATTTAATTGTTGAAAGAGTATATGGATATATTTGCTTGGTCTTATCAAGATATGCCTAGTTTGGATACTGATATTATGGAACATTATTTGCCGATAAAGCCATAATGCCCACCGATCAAGCTGAAGCTGCAAAGAACTCATCTTGATATGGCAGTGAAGATTAAAGAAGAGGTTTTGAAGCAAATTGATGCTAGTTTTCTTGTGACATCAGTGTACCCTTAGTGGATTTCCAATATTATTCCAGTACCAAATAAAGACGGAAAGGTCCGCATGTGCGTCAATTATTGAGATTTAAATAAAACAAGTCCAAAAGATGATTTCCCATTGTCACATATTGATATGTTGGTTGATAGTATAGAAAAATTCAAAGTGTTCTCGTTTATGGACAGATTTTCCGGATACAATCAAATTAGAATGGCTCCTGAGGACATGGAAAAAATAACGTTTATCACACCCTGGGGAACATTCTGTTACAGAGTGATTCCCTTCGAGTTGATGAATGTTAGTGGAATGTACCAGAGGGCTATGACAACCCTATTCCATGATCTGATGCATACGAAAATTGAGGTATATGTTGATGATATGATCGCCAAATCTCAGACCAAGGAAGGGCATATAGAAGACTTGTTGAAATTATTTCAGCATTTGAGGATGTATTATCTCTATTTGAATCCAAATAAGTGTACTTTTGGTGTTCATTCAAGAAAGTTGCTAGGTTTCATTGTCAGCCAAAAAAGAATTGAAGTTGATCCTGGTAAAGTAAAGGAAATTCAAGAAATGCCTACACCAAGAACTGAAAAGTAAGTTAGAGGCTTCCTTGGACGTTTGAATTACATTTCCACATTTATTTCCCGTATGACTGCAACTTGTGAATCAATCTTCAAACTGTTAAAGAAAGATCAAGGTTGTATGTAGACAGACGATTGTCATAGGGAATTTGAAAGAATTAAAGAGTATTTTCTTGAACCTCCTATCTTGTCCCCTCCTGTTGAAGGAAGACCATTGATTATGTACCTGACTGTGGTGGATATTCTAAGGGTTGTATTTTGAGACAACAAGATGAAACAGGAAGAAAAGAATATGCCATTTATTATCTCAGTAAGAAGTTCACTGACTGAGAGTCACAATATTCTGTGCTAGAAAATATATGTTGTGTTTTGGCTTGGGCGGCAAAGAGATTGCAGCAATATATGTTGAATCATGTAATAGCCCAGGACTGCCTTTAGGATTACTGACTGACCCCACAAACCAACACATGTCTTTTCAGCATGATTTAACCTCACTCACACGCTTTCTAAGAAACTTCCCAGAAGGTCACCCATCTCATAATTGCTCCATGTTAAGCACACTTAACTATGGAGTTGTTATAAATGAGCTACCGAAAAGAAGATGCATCTTATTGGTATAGGTAGTACCAATTAGTCCTTATAAGCCTTCCTTCAACCATGCAGTCCCATACTTACATAGCCTCAGATCCCTCTCATTCTGATGTGGCGACCACCTTTTTAAATTATTGGTTGACTATTATCCAGTCGGGTTTTGGGCTTCATAGTAACTGACAGGGTAAACTGCTATCTGGTTAGATTCCAAGCTTCGCAGTGTATGGAAAACGTCAATTGTTATATGGTCGAAACCCAGGCTTCATAGTGTCTTTGAAGAAGTGAACTACTATCTGGTCGGATTCCAGGCTTCACACCACCTTATAATGTTATCTGGTCGAAATTCAGGCTTTACAGTGTCTTGAAGAAGCGAACTGCTATCTGGTCGAATTCCAGGCTTCGCAGCACCTTATACTGTTATCTGGTCGAAATCTAGGATTCACAATTTCTTCAATTGGAATGGAAATCAGAGAGATCCTAGTGTCTATTTTACTGAACCAGAGAAGGTCTTAGAAGGACATTTTTTTGAGGAAATTACTGAAATAGCCTTTCATCAGACGTAGCTTTTGAGAAGACTACCAGGTCACATAAGCAGCGGTGTTTGTTGATTTGATCTTTCCCTGAAAAAGGTAAAGAGTTAGTCATATGCAATGTCATGATGTATGAAATTCATTGATGATGTTCTCAAAATAAATGAGATTATGTTGTACGCGATGTGTATACACATGCCATGATGTATGAATATGGAATGTTATTAAGATGTTTCCCAGTCTAGGAAAATAAATCCCAGACTACTGCTGGAGAGTATTTGGAAGCTGAATCCTTCATTTCAACTAGAGATGATGAGTGGATATGATTTTCCGGGGATTTCCTCTTTCTGTTTGAGGATGTTCTGCTGGGGATTGACCCTGCTTGAGAATTGATTTTGCTCGAGGATAACTCTGCGGAGAGAGATGCTTGTTGGAAGGTTCTGCCGATGTAGAGAAATAAACTCTGTTGGGGAAATGAGCTTTCGCAGTTTGAGAAATAAACTCTACCCGGGAGGAGGTTTTATAATTGTTTGAAATTATAAAACTTGGATGGGGAACACAAATTTCAGCTCTCTGTTGGAGGAAGTTTGTTAGAGGAGATAATTCCTGTTTGGGGATGAAGGAGTCAAAACTTTGGTTGTTTCTGCTCTGTGGGGAACATAGATGTCACGGAGACGTATGCTGAGGATACAACGATGACTTTGCATCAGGACATTTCTGCCCCTGTGCCTGTTGGATATTTTTATGGATGGATCTATGTCGTGATTGTACTTGAACATGTATTGAATGAGTGTCAGAATGACATTCGTCTTTGGATCGTATCTGCACTGTTCTTGAAACATGTGATGAATGAGTTTCAGAATGACATCCGTCTCTGGATCGTATCTGCACTGTACTTGAAATATGTGTTGAATGAGTGTCAGAATGACATCCATCTCTGGATCATATCTGAACTGTACTTAAAAGATGGCCTGAATAAGTATCAGGATGACATCCGTCTTTGGATCGTACCTGAACTGTTTCTAGGAGATAATATGGACTAAGTATTAGGATGACATCCATTTTGGATCGTACCTGAACCGTTTCTAGATGATGCATTGAAATAAGTGGCAGAATGACATCTGTCTCTGGATCGTATCTGCACTGTACTAGAAGAGAATCTGGATTAGGTGTCAGGATGACATCCATTTTTGGATCGTACCTGAACCATTTCTAGATTATGCATTGAAATAAGTGTCAGAATGACATCCGTCTCTGGATCGTATATGCACTGTACTAGGAGAGAATCTGGAGTAGGTGTCAGGATGACATCCATTTCTGGATCGTACCTGGACCGTTTCTAGATGAGGCGTTGAAATAAGTGTCAGAATGACATCCGTCTCTGGATCGTATCTGCACTATACTAGGAGAGAATCTGGAGTAGGTGTCAGGATGGAATCCGTTTCTGGATCGTACCTGAACCGTTTCTAGATAATGTGTTGAAATAAGTTTCAAAATGACATCCGTCTCTAGATCGTATCTGCACTGTACTAGGAGATAATCTGGAGTAGGTGTCAAGATGACATCCATTTCTGGATCGTACCTGAACTGTTTCTGAATCGTTTCTAGATGAGAATCTAGAGTAAGTGTCAGGATGACATCCGTTCTTGGATCGTACCTGAACCGTTTCTACACGAGAATCTGGAGTAAGTGTCAGTATGATATCAGTTCTTGGATCGTACCTGAACCGTTTCTAGATGAGAATCTAGAGTAAGTGTCAGGATGATATCCGTCTCTAGATCGTACCTGAACCATTTCTAGATGAGAATCTGGAGTAAGTGTCAGGATGATATCCGTTCTTGGATCGTACCTGAACCATTTCTAGATGAGAATCTGGAGTAAGTGTCAGGATGATATCCGTTCTTGGATCGTACCTGAACCATTTCTAGATAATGATCTTCTTTATTCAGAATGTTTGTTAGGAATTCTTGTTTTGTTGTTTTGAGAAGAAATTCGTTGAGGAACATCGATTTTGCTTGATTGTACGTGATTAATTGTCAGAATTCATGTCTAATGCCCCAAGTGATTCAGATGGAGATCTGCCCCTGGCTATTTGGCATTTTTGAGAGATTCCTTGAATCTTGACTTGACTGCCCCAAATGATGGACAATGATCATGCTGTACCCCCTGGTTGGAAGTGTCTTTCCACTTGAGGTGATCCTTTTTATTGAGAAAGTTTTTGTTCACTAGATATTCGTCATGTGAATTTCTCTGTTGTCGAAGAGATAACTATATGCAGACAACGATATTCAAATAATGCAAAGTTTATGCTTGTCTTGAAGTTTTTGAAAATTCATTTTTTAGTAAAACAAATTTTGCAAGAGAGTGATATCAACTCAGGATTTATAGCAAGTCCTACAGGAGTCAGGATTCCTTGTGTAACAGTATGCTTCCGAATTAACCCATGCTTCAGTTAGGACTTTAAGGGTTATAGTGTGGCCTAGTTCACGGTTTAAGAAAAAAAGGATAAAGGCTCAAAATTTATTTGTACCCACCCGTTCTTCATGATGTTCTTCAGTCTTATGCTCAGTTAATTGTGTATTCAGGTCCCAGTTGAGTCTGGCATCTTGTCTTTGATGTTCCGGTGATGGTTTGGATACTGAAAGTTTATTTTGAAGAGGCAATCATTTTTGTAACCTTTTTTGTCAAGGATTTGTAGTAACCTCTTTTTGTTGTTTTCGTTATCCCTTCTTTTGCCTGAACTGTTTCTTTTTATGATTACAGTCTGCGGGATGCCCCAGTTTTTTCTTAAGTCTCCTTCATAGGTTTTTACTTAGCGGACTTTTATTGTGAGAGATAATGACTGTTTGTCTTGACGATTATGTGGAACCATCATCGTCTTTTGATTTGGAAGGACATCTTCTATGCCATTTGTTGTGTACGAACAGAAAATTGCGACTGAATGTGCGTCTGAATTGACTGAGAAACTACCCTGCCCCGGGTTATGATTAAGGGTTTTAATTTGTGTGATAAGAAAAACTCCTACTTATTTGGCTCAAAGGGGTTGACTATGGATTATCTTTGTTGTACCCCAAAATTTTCCCTCCCATATTCCTCAAGAGTTGGCAAGATCAAGGTTCAAAGTCTCTCAAGGGTTGCACAGTCCCATTGCCTCCTAACACAGTCAAAATTAGGGTTTCGGTTCTTGCAAAGAAATTGAGGTTTCCAAGGGTCCAATCAAGCCCCACATGCCTATATACATTGTCAAGCATCCATATGTCAAGTTTCAAGACTCACAGCATCAAGTTGCACAGTCAAAAAACCCTAATTGCTCCACAGTCAACTGCAGGGGCAAAATGGTCATTTGACAGTCAAAAGTCAAAAATTTTTGTCAACATCTTATTTTGAAGCCACAATCATCATTTGGTCAAGTCTTGACCATGATTTCACAAGAATGGCTCAAAAATCATCAAGATGCAAAAGTTTCTATTTTTGGACAGGTGAAAAGTCAAATGTAACTTGACCAACGCATAACTTTTTCATGGTTCATCAGAAAAATCCCATCCAATGCTCATCTTGAAGGGGAAGACATTTCCTACAACTCATCTTCACATTCCAAGTCCAAGAAATGCTCTCACAAAAAGTTATCAATTTCAACATTATAGGTCATTTTCAAAAGTCAACAAAAAGGCACTTTAAGTCAAAGACCATAACTTGAGATTGGTAAATCAAAATGACATGGGACCAAAGACATTGGTTAGAGGACTTCAATACCTTTCCAAAATGTCCAAGAACATGTTCATAGCTTCAAAATTGAGCAAGATATGCATTGGAGAAGTTGGGAAATTTTTGTGAAATGGCCAAAGTCAATTATCCTTAAAACTTCATTTTTGACAAAAGGGCCCCACTTTTTCCACTTGTTTCAGCTTGGCCATGCCTCCCACGTGTCCCACAATTTATTTCAAGATTTAAAATTAATTTTTTCATTTTTATTTAATTTTATTTGATTTAATTCATTTTAAATCTTTAAAATTTAAATAAAAATCAAAGAAATTAATGGAGGAGTATATTTTGTGTTGAATTGCTTTGATACACCATCATTCACCCTCCAAATTCGTGCAAGGGCCTATTCCAAGCAAGAATTCAAATTTGACACAAAAATGGCAAGTTGTTTCAATGGAGTTTATGGCAAAATCTCAAACATGAATGCAAAGGCTTAATGACCATAATTCTGATGGATATTCATTACATAACACATGTGCAAGCTTTCACAACAGCATTCACGAGCTAGAAACACATAGACAGCATAAGCCACTTTCGAATTTTCAAGAGAAAAATCATAATCTGAAAACCACCTTGCAGCACATTTAAAGCCTCCATTTCAATCCAAACACACTCCTTGCATTGCCAGGAATCTTTAGCAATCAGAAACAAGTCAAAAACCTCAAGAATTCGTGCCATACAACTCACTCGGTTTGCTTTATTTCTCAAAACTGTATATCATATTTCATGAGCATTTGATCCATTTTTTGATTGGTTTGTATTGTTAGGGGCCTTCTGGAGCTAATGGAATAATCTAATTGCATTCTAACGCGTTAAATCATGATTTACCATTAAAGCATTTTAGGGTTTTCAAGGTTTAAAATTGGGGGTTTCACCATACTGTAAAATCAGGGTTCCAAACAAACATGGTTGAAATCAGCTGGACTAGACGGTTTTGATGGACACCTCGCGCCTAATTTATGCTTCACGAGCATCTATTCGCTATTATTGAAATGCCTGTATTTTGTGGGGGTTTAAAACCCCCGCTATGTGTTTTCATATTTGCAGAAAAGGTTGAAGACGAAGACCGTGGCAGCATGTGAGTGGCCAGTTCAAATTAAAGCGCGCGTTTTCTTATTTTCAGCATAGCTGGCTTTTGTTTTATATAATATTTGTTTTCTATATTACTAACAAACGCAACAAAGTGCTTCAGTGGTTGGGGACGTGGCCAAGCATCCTTGGGACCTGGGTTCGATTCCCAGGTCCCCTTATAATTTCCATATTATTTTTTCAATGGCTTTCCTGTGCAGCACTCCAAGGAAGACTCATCATAAACCTCATAGATCCAACAAGCCAGGTGTCATCAAGGCAGATCCAAAGGACAAAAAGTAAGGAACACCATGGTCTGGAGTCAAGCATGCTGTAGGCGATCCAAGAAAGTCAACGTGGCTTGCTCAAATGGGCCACAATCTCAGTCTTACACCCTCCATTTCAGCCCACACCCCTGGGGTTTTTACTCTTCTTTTTATTTTTGTTTTGACTTTTTTTTTTTATTTTACTTGCTTTATTTTATTTATTTAGTATTAACAATTAATCAATTAACATATTTTCATAAAAATCAAAAAAAAAAAGAATTAACATCATTATTATTATTATTATTATTATTATTATTTTATTTTGGTAAATAAACAATAATTGAATTAGTTTTTTTAATTAGGCTATCTTAACTCTTTTTTTAATAACTAAAATAACTTAGATTTAGGTTAACCTTTAACTTTGTTTCTTTTTATTTTATTTTATTCCATAAAAAACATAAAAGAAAAAAAAAATATTTTCTTTTAATTAATTAATTAATTAATCATTAATTAGCTTTAATTTCATTTTAATTACAAAAAAAACCAAAAAAATTCAATTTCTTTTCTTAAAAGGGTCAACACCCTTAGAACCTTCCCGATTATTTTATTCGCGCACATTTACTTTATTTGATTATTATGTAATTGCCTTCAAGAATGTAATAGTTAAATAGGTTTATCGCTTTATTTAATTTCCGTACTTATTTACTAAAAAACGGGTCTTTGTAATTTTTGGCGATGTATAGACCCGCGCCTTGTAATAGCGTAGGATTTATGTTTCTGCAATTTACTTTCCGCACCCCTTAACTGTTAACTTGCATGAAAGAATGTATGTAAATAAAAACAACTCATAGCTCACTAATAACAAAGACAAACATAACATGAATACAACACACAATGCACACACCACTTCTAGGGTACACCTCACTCGTTGCCTTCGAAATGTGGTCATCAAGTATAGGACGTCTTAGCGGTCCTTATGTCCATGATCCAATTGCCTCGAAACAGTTGCCTCGAAACGGTTGCCTCGGATTAAAAAAAAGGATCAAGGACATAAGGGTAGCTTCTAAGGTGTCCTACTGTTGCTTCGGTGACCACACTGTCCCTAAAATCGAATTGACCCGAACACCTCCAACGGTGGTGCTACCTACCTCTCAATGGTGGGATGGCACTACCTAAAGGACACTTACACAACTTAATTCCTTAGGATAGGTAGATGACTCATGGATACTTTCTCTTTTCAAAAACAAACAAAATACTTTTCACACCTCACACTTTCAAAGGCTTTCAAAACAAATTTTTCAAACACTCTTGAGGACAGATACAAGAGTTATTCAGAAATCTTTCAAAGAAACTTTTTCAAACCCACTCACATTTGAAAAGCAAACATTTTGAAAACATAAGAGCAAGTATATAAGAGCCCATGGATAACCATGGATAGAAAGGGTGCTAACACCTTCCCTTTCTATAAATCTACCTCCCGAACCGAGAAACTATCTCATAAGGAATTTTGCTGTGCTTTTGTCCTGTCCATGTTGGAGAAAATAAAAGACGGTGGCGACTCTTGCTTCCACGACATTTCGCGAACCAGCGTTAAACAGTCAGTTCTAAATCCACCGATCACAATCTTCCTTATAACTCCACTGTTTGGGATTTGAAACAACGCATGTACATCGTCAGCAAGGTCTGTTCAAAAGCATAATGTAGAGATTGTGGTATCGTTTTTGTCATCCTCCCTCTAAAGGCTTAGAGCTTTTGATCGAGAGTTGAATATCACGTAAAGGAAGCAAGAAAATAGTTTAAATAAATGACAATGAAATCATTCAAGACAAACATATGCGATGCATTAATGGGAAAACCAAAGTTCGACATAACAGTAGTTGTTTAAACAACAAATGAAATTACAAATGAAAAATAAAAAATGAACTGGACGTTCTCAATGATTTGTCCTAAGAGCAGTGATCACTTTGTGAGTCTCTCGAGGGTCGAATTCAACCTCTTTGGTGTCAATCATATCCTGAATTTTGTTCTTCAGAGCCTAGCAGCCATTTGTATCATGTCCAGGACTATCAGAATGGTATGGACACCTTTTATCGGGGTGGTAACTAAGAGCAGAAGTGTTGGGATTTCACAGAGGAGCCTTTAATGTAATCAATTCTGCTTTCAACATGTGTTGTAACGCTTGAGCTAGTGACATGTTGATTCTGGTGAACTGTCTCTTAGGTGTGACCTCTTTATGCTGGTCCCTGTTGGTGGCGTTGCATAGGTGTAGAGTTAGAGACCAGTATTTCCCCCATAAATTGATTGTGGTCGTCGGCCTTATTGCGACCCTTCTGGCCAGACACAACATTGGCTTCCCTCTTACCAGCAAATGGCTTCTTCTCAGCATTAAAATATATAGCCATCGGGATCTTCCCACTCTTGATACTGTTTTCGATCCTTTCTCCAGTCAGAACCATTTCTGTGAACCCAGATGAGGAACTCCCAATCAGCAAATTGACGAATGGGCCTGTTAGAGTGCCCATGAACATGTCTACCATTTCATGATCATTCAGAGGAGGTTGTACCCTGCCAGCTATATCCCTCCATTTCTGTGCATATTCTTTGAACCCTTCTTTTGAGCTCATGGACATATTCTGCAGTTGCACTCGAGTTGGTGCCAGGTCAGCATTGTATTGGTACTTGTAGCGATAAAAAATGTAGCGGGGTAAATCGGAGATCGAATTATTGATTAATTCGTCTCGCAAAAGCAAGAGTCACCACCGCGCTTTATTGTTTCCAAAGGAAAAAGGGAAAAGAGCGAAATAAAACCCTAAATATGCAATGTAAATATTAATAAAAAATACAAAGCGTTTTTGAAAAGAGATCTTATGGTTCGGGGGTTGGTTATACAATGGGAAGGTACTAGCACCCAATGCATCTATAGTACTCTATAGGAACCTTTTGAAATATCTGTTTTATTTAAAATTGATCGCTTGATTGAAAATAAATCGTTTTGGCCGAAAAGGGATACGGACGGGTTTTTGAAGATACGACGACCTAATGTCGAAGTTTTTGCTCGAAAGGTATAAGTCTTGGAGAGGTTGAAATTTTGAAGTAAGGTGAACGTTTGAGGAAAAATTATCCTAAGTTTTAATGAAATGCGAAAATTTGCGCAGTTAGATTTGGAGACATGAAGTCAACAAATTTACCATTTTTCCTTTGGATTTAAACATAAACCGAATAAACAAAAATACACGAACAAGAAATATGCGAATAACAATTAAATAGCAATAATCTAAATGATGGAATAAAAAAAATACGAACAATGCGTTTTTTATGATTTTTTTGTTTAATGTTAACGGGAAGAAAGTATTTTAATTTTTTACGCATTTTTGATAAGGATAAATCAAAAGAATTATTTAATGAGGACGTGACATTTTTTAGTTTTAAGTTATTAAGTCTTTTATATTTTTGATATTAATATTAAGATAACAAAATATTTTTTAGTTTTTCATTCTTATGCCTTTCATTATAAAGGAGTATTACTTTAGGAATTCTTTAGATTAAATTAAAACTCAATATTACTAACTAAAAATCTAATTTTTTTAAAAAGATATTAAGATTATTGAATCTTGAAAGTTTGAATTAATAAAATGGCCTATTATTAAAAAAAGCTTTAGATTATATCTTTTATTTTTTGGTTAAATAAATTACAAATGAAACTATAAGATTCTAAGAGGTAGTTAAAAATAAAAAAGGTATTAAGAGGAGGTGAATAAATAAATCAGAATGGGCTAGAGGGTTGGGATAAGGCCCAAGGCACAATGAGGACAGGGGGGGGGGGGGGGGTGCACAAGGATTCGTGGGCTTAAGCTGGGAGTAAAGGGTGGCCCAAAAGATAATACAGCATTAGGGTTAGAAAATGTTTAACACAAATTGGGATTAGGGTTTGTCTTATGGGCAGAAACGGCGCTCTCTGTTCTTCATGATCTTCATCTTCTTCGACCTGCTTCTTCATCCTCGTCACCGGACTTGATGTTTCCTCTTCGCCACGGCCACCCACTCTTGGCTCTTCTTCCCTCCATTGAACACGAAACGAGACGGCTTAGGCGGAGACGGTAAGAACGCGTTTGATTTGTTATATTTAATTCATCTTGCATGTTGATTCGATTCTGTGATTTCTGTTAAGTTGATCCTTATTATTAACCCTATACTTGATTGTTGATGTTTGATTGAGTATGCTCAAAGGAAATAAAAAGAGAGAGAAGCGTTACCTAGGTGGAGGCGGAGGAAGAGCTAGGGGTGACGGAGGCCGGGCGGCGAAGAGAAGGAGAAGCGAGTCCAACGGTGAACGGTATTTATGATTTTCCTCTTCTTGGTTGCTGCCACTGTATGATGCTTTTGTTTGTTGAAACTGAACTGCACTTCTTCCTCTTCGTTTGCCTACTGTACTTGTTTTTCTTCTTCTTCTTTGAACATGATGTTGCACTTGGTTTTGTTGAAACTGGTACTGCACTTCTGTTTTCTTCTTCTTCTTGGAACGAGCTACTGTATGATGATTTTGTTTTTCTCTCTTTGAATGGATTACTGCACTTGGTATGTTGGTCTGAATAATGATTTTTGAATGAAGTGGGCTTGAGGAATATGCTTTGAAAAAGGCCAATGATGTTGTTGCTGAGGCCAAACCGGTTGCCTTTCAGGTTTTGGATTAAGGAAATTCAAGCTCGAACAACAATGTTGACATGGTGATGAATGTAAGAATTTTGTGTGGTTTGGACGAATTGATGGAACTTGGGCATGTGTTTTAGCTAGGCCATACGGATGGTGGTTTTTGACTAGTTTTCTGTGAGGTTGTTTTGATATCTTTTTGATGGCAGTGGGATGATGATGATATTGGCTTTAGTGGCTCAATCGGTTGTGCAAGGCTTGGCCATAAGGTTTTGGAAGATGATCTTTGACAGTGTGGGTGATTACGCAGGTTGCTTGCTTTGTGTGTTTTTTGGAGGAAAAAATCTCTAAGTTTTTTCTTGGAGGTTTGGATATATGTTCTACTGTGTTATTGGTTTTCTCTTTGTTATGTATTATAACAACTCCTTCCCTCTTCTTTCGCTACAGGCCAGGAATTCAAAAATGCTTTGGGATTTCCCTCAGCAATCTGCACTACTGTCCCTCCAATTTGTTTCTATTCTTCTTTTGTGTTATTAATTCTACTGGCTATATTTTTGTTTGTCTTATATAACCTCTTCTGCCTATGCTAAACCTACAAATCCCACACTTCTCCCTCTCTTTTTTTCTCTCAGTATGGCTTTGATAAAAAAGTGATAAGCTGTACATTTTTCTGAAATTGCAATGGCCAGAAAATGATGAAAATGGGACTTTTACATTACTTGCAAATGTGGTCAAACTGCATGTTTTCCTTTTAATACAAAAGTTGTTTTGTTTTCTGCTGTGTAGGCAATGGTTCACGTAAGCATGCTTGCATATGTGGTTACTGCATGGTTTTTGTATGCTTATGCTGTATGCTTCTTTGAAATTGCATTTGGGATTTTAAACAAATGTAATTAATTTAAACATGCAGTTTTTGGAAAACATAAACTTGCATATGTTTTAAAATTCCTTTTTTTTGTGAACCGGGAGCAATCCCGTGATTTGCAAAAAATAATAACTGATTCTGGCCATTGCATTTAATGATGAAATTTTAATAATTTCGCTTTTTATTCATTTATTCGAATTCTAATTTCTTTCTTTTAATTGTGCAGGTAACATTAAGTGAGCGGACAAAACGCATTGGATCGGAAGTTTTAGAATTAGGATAGATTAGTTTTTTATTTCATTTTAGTTTTTGTCAATTTATTATTGTAATTTATTGTAATATATACAATGTTTACATAATAACTTGTACAAATAAGAAAATGAATAAAAGAAAACTATTTGCCAATTAAATTCTTCTTCTTTATTTATTTATCGTTTACAATTTCTTCAAACGAATGATAATTGAAAACAAGTTCCAATTACCTACATTCAAAATAATAAACAGATAAATAAATAATTATCGTTGATCAACTAATATCTTCGGTTATTTAATTCATCATTCACAACTAAATTATAATAATTAAAACAGGGTTTCAATTATTTAACTTAGAACGACGGATGATTAAACAATCGTTGTTTACCAACGAACTTTTTCGAATGCTTATTATATTATTCATAAACTTTTAAATTATGTAATAACTAAGAATGAATTCTAGTTACTTAAATTTAAGATAATGAGTAATAAATAAATGCTGTCCACACAATTAATGCGCCTCTTCTCTTATGTTTATTTTATCTATACATCTTTAAATTACATAATAATCGAAAATGAATTTCAATTATTTAAATTTTAGATAATAAATATTTAATAAACATCATTTTTTAGCACGAATCGATTAAATGATTTAATGTTCAGCATAAATGGCTCTTGTCCAGAAAAAGTCATGAATTTTAAAATCGATGGATCAAAACAAATGTAATGTAAAAATGCAGATAGGAGACGATATCTTAGGTCAAAATTTAGGGTACAACAGCTGCCCCTATTTAAGTTTCTTCTATCCGGAGATATGAAGATTGAAATCTTCGTTTCGACGAGATTGAAGGTACTTAAATACATAACTACGCAAATTTTGTCCTAAGATGCCGTCGTCATGTTTGGTATGAATGCAGCGATCTAACTCACAGAGAAAGATATTGTGTGAAACGAGACAATGTTGGGGGGAATCGAACACCAACAAGACACAGCGGGGTGGATTATACATTGCTGGGGAAATAAGCTATCAGCTTCAAACGACAGATCCCCTGACAGCGAATAAAATCGAGGGAAAACAACCTCTAACCCTAACAAAGAGAACATCTTGCATAGGCCATAACAGATCATTGATCCAAAGCAGTGAGTTCGTAACTCAAGGTCGGTGGTAGACAGAGAGTGACGAAACGCGGATAACCGATTACCGACTTTTGGAGGTATCGATTCGTAACAGACTTCTCTGCTAGATTTTCAGAGATATACTCATTAATGCTGAGGTAATAAGACTGTAGATACGAAGGTTGTTCAAATAAAGAAAACTGCCATTTGTTGTCGTCCAAAGAAAATACCGATAACATACAAGCTGTCCAAATAAAGAAGCTGCCGCTTGCTGTCGTCCAAAGAAAATACCGATAACATACAAGCTGTCCAAATAAAGAAGCTGCCGCTTGCTGTCGTCCAAAGAAAATACCAATAACATACAAGCTGCTCAAATAAAGAAGCTGCCGCTTGCTGTCGTCCAAAGAAAATACCAATAACATACAAGCTGCTCAAATAAAGAGGCTACCACTTGTTGTCGTCCAGAAAAGTAATAACGTACTGGTAACTCATGAAGAGTTTGCTGCTTGTCGCTTTCAGAAAAAGGAAAATGACGCACTAGTAGCTCATGAAGAACTGCTGCTCGGCGTTTTCAAAAAGAATAAATGACGCACTAGTAGCTCATGAAGAACTGCTGCTCGGCGCTTTCAAAAAGAATAAATGACGCACTAGTAGCTCATGAAGAACTGCTGCTCGGCGCTTTCAAAAAGAATAAATGACGCACTAGTAGCTCATGAAGAACTGCTGCTCGGCGCTTTCAGAAAAAAGTAAAATGACGCACTAGTAGCTCGTGAAGAACTGCTGCTCGGCGCTTTCAGAAAAATAAAATGACGCACTAGTAGCTCGTGAAGAACTGCTGTTCGGCGCTTTCAACAAGTGAACGTACAAGTTGCTCATGAAGAGCTACCGCTTGTCGTTTTTAGAAAGTAACGTACAAGTTGCTCATGAAGAGCTACCGCTTGTCGTTTTCCAACGGTGTCTATAACGCACAAGTTACTCATGAAGAGCTGCCGCTTGTCATTTTTCAAAAACAAACAGGAGGAAATTGCGATGATACTGGCAGAGAATAAAATCGTCGTCAAAGAGAACCCTGAATCAATCCTTCCCGAGGAGATCAAATACTTAACTGTGCAAAATAAATGCACCCACCGTCTAGGTTGCCAATTTACTGGAGAGGATCAAAGAGATAGCCTATGCAAGAGGCAGCAACTTCATCAGAGAGAAAAAACAGTCAAACAAGACTCCACCCAATGAGAAAGTAACTCAATTGGGGAATTCGTCGTATTCAGGAATGGGTAAAGTAGGCTAAACCAAAATCATCCATGAGGATTAGCTCAGTTGGGGAATTAGAAAGGAGGCGCATTTTGTGCTTAAGTTGGCACTCTATTTGGGAAAGATCAAATGTGTTATTTGAAAAGATACAACCAAGGTGCAACTCGAAATCAACGACAAATGTGGATATGCATGCTGATATGAGTGTGAATGAATGTTATGCTGACAAAACAGACAGATGAAGTATCTTGGAGATAATAAGATGTCACAGCGAAATAGATACTCGGCCAATCTTGAAAAGACGGAAGATAAACGGAACTGGAAACACACAGCAACGTCGGAGGGTATCACGCTACAAGGTCCAAATCTTCTGAGGAGAAGAACATCCAAATCCAATCTTCTAACATCAATAGATCATGGTATGAGACAAAATGCACCACATTTCAGAAATCGCCCAGATCGAGATAGCCAAAACAAAGCTCAAGTGGAACAGCTGGGGAGTCACTAAACTTAGTACCCCGAGAAACACAAGCTTAACACAACCAACCCCTCATGACGATCTGAAAGAAAACATGCTCATCATGCAAGGATAAACTACTGTACTGCTTTGCATTTCATGGCTTGACCATCCTTGGAACAAACTGTTAATATTCCTTTCGTTATTCACGACACATTTTTTTTACATAAGAACATTTTAAGTAAATTTGTTTCAAGTATCTCCATAAAATTAAAATTTCGCCCACAAAAGATAAGTGCTCAAATTTCATTAATAAGAGGTTGTTCGCTAACAATGCGATTTCAACGGTTTACAAAAGCTTGGGGAAATAGTACATGAAATAAAAGGTCACACAAAACAATGATCACTATTCTCCCTAACAACTTTGAATTCCAGAATGTGTTCAGATGCCGAGACTGACTTGACCCGAAACCTGCCTAAGCGAAATACTTCTTGACTGCATCGGCGTTCAAGGGACACGGGAGGTCCTCACCATCCATATTGGTGAGAATCATGGCACCTCCAGAGAAAACTTTCTTAACAACATACGGTCCTTCATAATTCGGGGCCCATTTGCCCCTAGAATCAGGTTGGAAAGATAATATCTTCTTGAGCACAAGGTCACCTTCTCTGAACTCGCGTGGTCGAACCTTCTTATCAAAAGCCTTCTTCATTCTCTGTTGATACAATTGACCGTGACACAAAGCTGTCAATCTCTTTTCTTCGATTAAATTCAACTGATCGTACCTACTTTGACACCATTCGGCCTCAGAAAGCTTAGCTTCCATCAACACTCTCAGAGACGGAATCTCAACCTCCACGGGGAGTACTACTTCCATACCGTAAACTAGGGAGAAAGGGGTCACGCCCGTTGAAGTTCGAACTGAAGTACGGTACCCGTGTAAAGCAAACGGAAGCATTTCATGCCAGTCCTTATAAGTTACCACCATCTTCTGGACAATCTTCTTGATATTCTTGTTAGCAGCTTCAACAGCCCCATTCATCTTTGGTCTGTAGGGAGAGGAATTATGGTGTTCGATCTTGAACTCTTCACAAAGCTCCTTCATCATCTTGTTATTCAAATTCGACCCATTATCAGTGATAATCTTGCTCGGGATACCGTACCGACAAATGATCTGATTCTTGATAAATCTGACTACCACCTGTCTGGTTACATTAGCATAAGATGCTGCTTCCACCCATTTGGTAAAATAATCGATCGCTACCAAGATAAAACGATGACCATTTGAAGCTTTGGGTTCAATCATCCCAATCATATCAATGCCCCACATAGAGAAAGGCCAAGGTGAAGATATAACATTGAGGAGGGTCGGCGGAACGTGCATCTTGTCCGCATAAATCTGGCATTTATGACACTTCTTCACATACTTGCAGCAATCAGATTCCATCGTCATCCAGTAGTAACCAGCTCTCAACATCTTTCTGGCCATTTCATGTCCATTGGCATGAGTGCCAAAGGATCCTTCGTGCACTTCTTGCATCAGCATGTCTGCTTCACGTTTGTCTACACATCTGAGCAAGACCATGTCGTAATTCCTCTTATACAACACTTCTTCATTTAGAAAGAAACTGCTTGCTAATCTTCTCAACGTCTTCCTATCTTTACTGGATGCCCCAGGCGGGTACTCATGAGTTTGAAGAATACGTTTGATGTCATAGAACCAAGGTTTGTCGTCGGTGACCTCTTCCACTGAGAACACATGAGCAGGTCTGTCGAGGCGCATAACCCGGATCGTAGGCACATCATTCCAATCATTCACTTGAAACATTGAAGACAAGGTAGCCAAAGCATCAGCCATTTGATTCTCATCTCTAGGGATGTGATGTAATTCCACCTTGTTAAAGAAAGTTAACAACCTTCTAGCATAGTCTCTGTAAGGGATCAAACCAGGATGACGAGTCTCCCATTCTCCTTTGATTTGATTAATCACCAGTGCCGAATCTCCGTAAATATCAAGAATTTTAATCCTAAGGTCCACTGCTTCTTCGAGACCCATAATACATGCCTCATATTCCGCCATGTTGTTCGTACAATCAAACTTCAGTCTTGCCGTAAACGGGATATGAGTACCTCGGGGAGTAACGATGATTGCCCCAATTCCATTTCCATAGGAATTCACAGCTCCGTCAAATATCAAACCCCAACGGGATTCAGGATCAGGTCCTTCTTCAGGTAACGGCTCTTCACAATCTTTAGCTTTCAAGTACATGACATCTTCATCTGGGAAATCAAACTTGATGGATTGATAATCTTCAATCGGTTGGTGAGCCAAATGATCGGCTAAAATACTCCCTTTGATTGCTTTCTGAGTGTGATACTCAATGTCATATTCAGATAACAACATCTGCCAACGGGCTATCCTTCCAGATAAGGCGGGCTTCTCAAAGATATACTTGATTGGGTCCATTTTGGAGATCAACCAAGTAGTGTGATTAATCATATACTGGCGCAGACGGCGAGCAGCCCAGGCTAAAGCACAACAGGTTTTCTCAAGCAATGAGTACCGAGACTCACAGTCTGTGAATTTCTTACTCAGATAGTATACCGCATGTTCCTTCCTTCCAGTCTCGTCTTGCTGACCAAGCATACATCCCATGGAGTCTTCCAATATAGTCAAGTACATAATCAAAGGTCTTCCTTCCACCGGAGGAATCAAAATGGGAGGTTCGAGCAAATATTCCTTGATGCTATCAAAAGCTTTCTGACAATCTTCTGTCCACACACATCCTTGGTTCTTGCGGAGAAGTTTGAAAATCGGCCCACAGGTAGCAGTCATATGAGATATAAATCTAGAAATGTAGTTCAGTCTCCCAAGGAATCCTCTTACTTGTTTTTCCGTCTTGGGTGCGGGCATTTCCCGAATAGCTTTGACTTTATCAGGATCTACTTCAATACCTTTCTGACTGACAATGAAACCTAGAAGTCTTCCAGAACGAACGCCAAAAGTGCACTTGTTGGGATTCAGACGGAGTTTGTACTTCCTCAAACGCTGGAATAACTTCAACAAATGCTCCAAGTGATCTTCCTCAGTCTGCGATTTGGCGATCATGTCATCCACATACTCTTCGGTCTCCTTATGCATCATGTCATGGAACAAAGCAGTCATGGCCCTTTGGTACGTTGCACCAGCATTCCTCAAACCAAACAGCATAACCCGATAACAAAAAGTTCCCCACGGTGTAATGAAAGCGGTCTTCTCCATATCTTCCGGCGCCATCTTGATTTGATTGTAACCGGAGAAACCATCCATGAAAGAAAAGACTTTGAACTTGGCGGTACTGTCGACCAATACGTCAATGTGAGGTAATGGGAAATCATCTTTCGGACTAGCTCTATTCAGATCTCTGTAGTCTACACACATTCGAACTTTGCCATCTTTCTTTGCAACAGGCACTATATTGGCTAACCATTGAGGATAGACCGAGGTAACAAGGAAGCCTGCATTAATTTGTTTCTGAACCTCCTCTTTAATCTTGTCAGCCATGTCAGGACGAGTCCTTCTCAACTTCTGCTTGATCGGTGGACACTCGGGTCTCAACGGTAAACGATGCTCCACAATGTCGTTGTCCAACCCTGGCATATCTTGGTAGGACCAAGCAAACACGTCAACATACTCTCTGAGAAGCTCCAACATTTTCTCCTTAACTTCCGGGATAAGCAGTGCTCCGACTTTGACTTCCTTTCTATCCTCTTCATCACCCAAATTAACCAACTCTACAGGTTCTTCAAATGGTTGAATGATCTTCTCATCCTGCTTAAGCAAACGGGAAATCTCAACAGGAACCTCTTCATCACCCCCTTCTTCGGCTCTGAACACAGGGAATTCAAAGTTGGGAGAGGGCATAGGATCATTGTTTTCGATGGTTAAGTCATGAAGTAATCTGCACACATGATTATGCTTTATTTTAGAAATCGATTTGTGCAAATAAAACAAAATGTTCTTAATTAATTTTCATTATTATTTCCCGAAAAAGTGAAAAATAAAACAGCAGTGGACAAAATAACATTTTTATTCATTAAAGGGGAAATACTTGAGACAGAAAGCCCAGACATTTCTCTTTTGCCTTGGGCAGAGCAAAAGGAGTTATTTTTCATAGCCCGACACAAAATACGTTTCGCCTTGGGCAGAGCGATTTTTCAAAAGGAAAATAAACAAAACATTACTCAGAAATATGCATAACCACAGGAATATCAACAGCTATCCAGTTTTGGCAAGCCAATCCAGGCGTCACAAACACGGGCAAATCCTCCTCGGAATCATCATCTGTGATAGCATCAACCTTAGGATGCACAAACCCTGCACTCCGGAAAACCTCTTGAATTGGACGAACAACCACCTCCTTCTTGACCCTTGCAGATATTGGATGAAAACCCAAACCTTCCCCAGACTTGTTCTCGGGTAACGTCAACACCTGGCCCCATCCTTCGGCCGAACCACTTTCCACCACTCGCCGTGCGTCCTCAAAAGAGGAGATGGATGCCCCTTGCTTCTTCACTGTATTCTTAGCAACAGATAGGCCCTGAAACTGGGTCCCGACATCCTCGTCAGCATCAATAAAAGAAAATGATGATAAATGACTTACCACCATGGCCTGCTCTCCCCCAATCATCACTAGCTTCCCATGTCTCACAAACTTTAATCTCTGATGGAGCGTGGAGGTGACTGCCCCGGCATCATGGATCCAGGGACGACCCAATAAACAGCTGTAAGCAGCACGGATGTCCATCACTTGGAAAGTGATTTGAAAAGTATGGGGACCAATCACTATGGGAAGATCCACTTCACCAATAACTGTCTTCCTGGAACCATCAAATGCTTTAACAATTACTCCGCTAGGCCTCATAGGAGCACCTGGATATGAAAGTCGAGACAACGTGGTCTTGGGCATCACATTCAATGACGAGCCTGTATCCACCAACACGCTTGATAAGGTATCGTTTCCACAACTTACTGAAATGTGCAGAGCCATATTATGGTTTCTCCCCTCCTCCGGGAGTTCTTCATCACTGAAACCCAAGTTGTTACACGAGGTTATATTTCCCACAATCCCATCAAACTGATCAACTGTCACATCATGGTCTACGAACGCCTGGTCCAAGACCTTCATCAAGGCCTCTCTATGTGCACCGGAATCTCTCAATAAGGCAAGCAAGGAAATCTTGGAAGGTGTTTGCAGAAGCTGGTCCACAATCTTATACTCGCTTCTTTTGATAAGCTTTAAGATTTCATCTTCTTCAGGGTGAGGGATAGGTTCACTGGATCGGCCTATCTCAACCCTTGGTTCATTTCTTACAGGGATCTCCGCCGGCATGGGCCTCCTAACTTGAACTTCTGGTCTTCTCGACGGTACTGCGGCAAAAACACGCCCACTTCTTGTCACTCTACTTACATCGGCAATATTAACAAAAGACGGTCTAGTTGGTATGGGGACCTCTACCCCATTCTCGATCATGGTGGCGTTATACTTGTACGGCACGGCTTGGTCTGAGCTATAAGGCACAGGGCCAGGTGGGTAAATAATCAAGGGATCAACAGACGCAGTCTGGCTGTTGTAAGCAATCTCTACTGATTCTGGCAAATTAAATTGTGGGGTGATAACATTCACTTCGTCTTCAGGATTTCGGTCATAGGTAATAGTGATAATTCTCTGATCCAGCAACTTCTGAATGTCCTCCTTCACGATAGGACAATCATCTTCTCTTGAACAAAACTCACAAACGTCATAATCATGTGGGTTCCTAACAAAGGCAAGTCTTCTCAAACTCTGATGTAACCTGATCAATGATTCTCTGATGTGCTCGACTTGAAAAACTCGGAACTTCCCCGGACAACCTTCCACCATATTCACAGAGGCTGCCCCATGTCGGGGCAAAGGGTTATCTCTGACGTTTGGATTAACATCCTTAAAAGACAAGATGCCATTCTTAATTAACCTCTGCACGTCCGCCTTCAGAGCAAAGCAATTCTCAAGGTTGTGCCCCGGCGACCCTTGATGATATTCACAGAATTGATCCGCCTTGTACCATGGAGAAGCACTGTTCGGTGCGACAGGAGGTGGCTTTGTTGTGATGAGATTCTTTCTAATGAGAGCAGGGAACAATTCAGTATACTTCATAGGAATGGCATCGAACTGCGGTTTTCTGGGTGAACGGTTCTGATTGTTGAACGGATAAGCCTGTTGTCGAGGCTGCTGCTGAAAAGGCCGGGGTTGAGTTGGCGGGATTTGATGAGCTGGGGCCATCAAAGCTGGGCAGACAGCCGGAGTAACTGCCGCAACGTGAGAGTAACCTCTCCTAGGCCTACCTGGAAACAAAGCACTGACATCTTGCTCTTTCTTTTCGGGAAAACACCTCCGAACTTCTTCGCACTGCTAGACGGACTCCCTTCTTTAACCAGACGCCCTTCGCGAATTCCTTCCTCTAATCGCATGCCCATGCTCACCATTTCGATAAAGTCACTGGGTGCGCTGGCTATCATTCTCTCATAGTAAAAGGCCCCCAAAGTCTTCAAAAATATCTTAGTCATCTCTTTCTCCTCAAGAGGTGGATAGATTTGGGCAGCAATTTCACGCCACCTCTGGGCGTACTCCTTAAAAGATTCTCGGTCTCTCTGCGACATTGCCCGGAGTTGATCCCTGTCCGGCGCCATGTCCACGTTGTACTTGTACTGATGGACAAAGGCTTCACTAAGATCGTTAAAGTTGCGGATCCGAATGCTGTCTAAACCCATATACCACTTTAGAGCAGCACCCGTCAAGCTGTCTTGAAAATAATGAATCAACAAATCATGATCATCGGAGTACGTGGACATCTTCCTCACGTACATTGTCAAATGGCTTCTAGGACACGAATCACCCTTATATCTCTCAAAGTCTGGTACTTTGAATTTCGCTGGAATCTTGACATTCGGAACTAAACAAAGGTCATGCGTACTCTTCCCAAACAAATCCTTCCCTTTCAATGCTCTAAGCTCCTTCTGCATTTCCTGGAACTGATCCTGAAATTCTTCCATTCTATCAAAAAGACCCAAACTTTCAGCGGGCTCGGCAGGATAAACTGGTTCATTCAAGTATGGTACTGAGTGGACCACAGGAGCAACGGTCGTCATAACTGGTTGCAAAAAAGGTGTTACAGACGGAATTACTGGCGGCATGGCAATTGTCTCTGGTTGAGGAAGAGACAATGCAGACTGAAATATAGGTTGTACGGTAGGCTGATACCCATCTGGCACAAAGTTGTAAGGCATTCCCCACGGAAAACCTTTCGGCATCTGATGTTGAAGCGGAGAGTTGATTTGAGTTGCGGAAGCAGGAACTGCAACAATTTCGGAAACTACTGGAGTTGAAGTCTGAATCTCGGCAGCCGTAGTCGATGGCTGATTCTGAACAGCCACCAAACTTTCCACCAACGCCGTTAACTTTTCCATCTCGGCACAAAGTGTAGCAACTTCCCCACGAAGCTCGTGATTTTCCTGTTCCAAATCTTCCATTTTCTTTTGACGATTGGCCCGAGTGTCGTATCGGTGAGACAGCTTGACAACCTTCGGTGGAAAAAGAACAAGAATGAGACTCTAGAAAACATGTGATGTGGAATGTGAAATGATGCATGATGGCAATGCAAATGATGACTCATTTTAAAAGTTTTTCAAGGAACTTTAGTAACTTTGCATACATCAATGGTAGAGGAATTTAGAACAACAAAAACTCAATCCGTTAATCGAAAGCGATAAATTACAACTTACAATTTGGAAAAGTAAATTACAACTTTGAGATAACAAATCCACTAATGAAAGCAATAAATTACAACTTGCAACATGAAAACCATAATAAAGTGATAAATTACATTTTCGAAGTAAGAAAGCAGTAAATTACAACTTGGAGCACGAAGCCCAAAATAATACAATAAATTACAATTTCGGAGCATGAAGCCCTTTTACATAGTTTTACAAAATGACATCAATAAAATAAACTAAAGCTAAAGCTTACTCAGAATCCTCAGATGACGGACCAAATACTAGCTGTAACCAGAGCTTCTTGATCTTTTCTTCGTAAAAGTCTTCCATATCTTTCTTTTCCGCTATCAGTCGATCGATGATTTCTTCCCGTGGATTAGGAACGAGAGCCATGCTTACTGAACATTCCCTTTTTCTCTTCCTCTCACTCGCATACTTCTTCAGCAAGGCATCCTTCTGACGAAGCTTCTCATCGTGGTCAACGAACCGGCCATCTTGAATAAGCAACAACTCCTTCTTTTCTTTCAGCTGTCGAGTCAGGACTCGATTCTCGTATTCGGACATATGGTACTTTTCCTTCCAAGCATCCCTTTCGGATTTCATCCTAGCCAGGTTCCCTTGATATTCTCCTACATCCGCGATTGGGATAGCAACTGATGATGGTGCGATGGCAGGGAATAAAGGTTTCTCAAGTTTATACGGCATCTTGAGAGCACAAGCCCTAGCACGGACCCACTGCAGGTAAGGTTCCAAAGAGACGGCACCTCTATGTCCCAGCATATCTCTCCCTTTCTTGTGGATATGGCGCCAAGCTCCTTCAATCTCTCTCTTAGCAGCCTGATGATCTTGTCCTTCCTGAAGAAAGAAACCACTCACATGAATACTGTTCGGCTTATCTCTCATCGGGTACCCGAACTAACGGCGTGCTAGAACAGGGTTGTAGTTGATTCCACCCCTCGTACCAAGAAGAGGTACGTTGGGAAAAGCACCACAGCTGTCAATGATCTCCACGTCATGGTAAACTCGATTGTACCAGTCAATATCGAAATGAGTGAGAGCCATAATCTTTGGCGCCCAACGCGGTTCCCTCTCAAGATCCCAGGACCCAGGTAAATGCGAGACGTACCACTGATACAACAACGGCACACAACAGATAATCATCCCTCCTTAATAAGAGTTTCGAAGATGGATGGAGTAATACGTGTCTCCTAGCAGCGTAGGGACCGGATTTCCAATCAGGAAAACTCTGATAGCGTTGACATCCACAAATTTATCAACGTTAGGGAATAATAAAAGACCATACGCGAGTAAAGCAAACACGTGCTCGAAGGCAACGATATCCTTTGTATCAGCAAAGTAACGAGCTTTCTTCAACAGAAACTGCGCCGGCAAACCCCGGATTCCCCCTTTCGTAGTCATATTCTCCTCTACCTCTGACTTCTTTAGGTGGGTGATGGTTGCTATCTCATGGGATTTAGGCTCCTCTTCTAACCCAGAATAAGGAACACGGTCGACGATCGGCAAACCAAGAATATAGGAGTACTCCTCTAAAGTAGGCATCAACTGATAATCCGGGAAGGTGAAACATCGGTACAGGGGATCATAGAACTGAACCAACGTGTTGAGGATGCCTTTCTTCATCTTGCGCTTCATGAGCGGTACGATGGACCCATATTTCTTCTGGAAATATGTCAGACTCTCTATCTTCGGAATCAAACTCTTCAGTTCTTCAATTTCGGGCTCCTTGAAGCTAAAGCTTCGAGTATTTCTCCTTCCAAATTCCATAATACCCTGAGACGTTTGCAAAAATCATTCCAAAGTTCCTTGAAAAACGAGTTTTTTACAAAGATGTCGATGAATGCATGAATGAATGATAGTGCAACAGTCACACGTAAATTTGCAAACATGGGGTTTAAAGGTTCAACGTTCAGCATGGAGTCGAGGGTAAAGCCCACCCAAAGGTATGTACTAATGTTTCGATCACACCTGTAGGACAAGGTTCTAAGAGTTCCCAGAGTCTACATCCCTCTTTCGGATATTACCAACGTCTTGATTACTCAATAATTAGCAATATTCTCAAGAGAAACTCGTCCGAGCGTAGCATCGCGTGACAACTACTTCCGAATTACTCCGTTATAGTCTCCGCGCTACACCTAAAAAGGCCAAGATGGGTTAGGGTTCTACGGTCCTCAACTTCTCGGGCTCCTAGGTCGAAAATAATAATGTCTTCCCGATTACTCGGTAAACAAATATTAAGTTCAAGAGGGCCTTCCATTGAGTGGGGGATCTCATGCCTCCTTCTTCGGGATTACTCCCTCAAAGTTAACATGACTATACCGCCCGTCCTATTCCTTAAGTGTTACTTAATCCGGGTATAGGATTCGTCCTTTGCAAAAAAACCCAAACACCCCAATTTAAACGTATAATCAAGCAAATCAAATAATAGTAAACAGATAAAACAAATTAGGCTTAACCCACTTAGGGATGGACCAGCAAGAGGTCAATCTTTCCCCAGCAGAGTCGCCAATTCTGTAGCGATAAAAAATGTAGCGGGGTAAATCGGAGATCGAATTATTGATTAATTCGTCTCGCAAAAGCAAGAGTCGCCACCGCGCTTTATTGTTTCCAAAGGAAAAAGGGAAAAGAGCGAAATAAAACCCTAAATATGCAATGTAAATATTAATAAAAAATACAAAGCGTTTTTGAAAAGAGATCTTATGGTTCGGGGGTTGGTTATACAATGGGAAGGTACTAGCACCCAATGCATCTATAGTACTCTATAGGAACCTTTTGAAATATCTGTTTTATTTAAAATTGATCGCTTGATTGAAAATAAATCGTTTTGGCCGAAAAGGGATACGGATGGGTTTTTGAAGATACGACGACCTAATGTCGAAGTTTTTGCTCGAAAGGTATAAGTCTTAGAGAGGTTGAAATTTTGAAGTAAGGTGAACGTTTGAGGAAAAATTATCCTAAGTTTTAATGAAATGCGAAAATTTGCGCAGTTAGATTTGGAGACATGAAGTCAACAAATTTACCATTTTTCCTTTGGATTTAAACATAAACCGAATAAACAAAAATACACGAACAAGAAATATGCGAATAACAATTAAATAGAAATAATCTAAATGATGGAATAAAAAAAATACGAACAATGCGTTTTTTATGATTTTTTTGTTTAATGTTAACGGGAAGAAAGTATTTTAATTTTTTACGCATTTTTGATAAGGATAAATCAAAAGAATTATTTAATGAGGACGTGACATTTTTTAGTTTTAAGTTATTAAGTCTTTTATATTTTTGATATTAATATTAAGATAACAAAATATTTTTTAGTTTTTCATTCTTATGCCTTTCATTATAAAAGAGTATTACTTTAGGAATTCTTTAGATTAAATTAAAACTCAATATTACTAACTAAAAATCTAATTTTTTTTAAAAGATATTAAGATTATTGAATCTTGAAAGTTTGAATTAATAAAATGGCCTATTATTAAAAAAAGCTTTAGATTATATCTTTTATTTTTTGGTTAAATAAATTACAAATGAAACTATAAGATTCTAAGAGGTAGTTAAAAATAAAAAAGGTATTAAGAGGAGGTGAATAAATAAATCAGAATGGGCTAGAGGGTTGGGATAAGGCACAATGAGGACAGGGGGGGGTGCACAAGGATTCGTGGGCTTAAGCTGGGAGTAAAGGGTGGCCCAAAAGATAATACAGCATTAGGGTTAGAAAATGTTTAACACAAATTGGGATTAGGGTTTGTCTTATGGGCAGAAACGGCGCTCTCTCTTCTTCATGATCTTCATCTTCTTCGACCTGCTTCTTCATCCTCGTCACCGGACTTGATGTTTCCTCTTCGCCACGGCCACCCACTCTTGGCTCTTCTTCCCTCCGTTGAACACGAAACGAGACGGCTTAGGCGGAGACGGTAAGAACGCGTTTGATTTGTTATATTTAATTCATCTTGCATGTTGATTCGATTCTGTGATTTCTGTTAAGTTGATCCTTATTATTAACCCTATACTTGATTGTTGATGTTTGATTGAGTATGCTCAAAGGAAATAAAAAGAGAGAGAAGCGTTACCTAGGTGGAGGCGGAGGAAGAGCTAGGGGTGACGGAGGCCGGGCGGCGAAGAGAAGGAGAAGCGAGTCCAACAGTGAACGGTATTTATGATTTTCCTCTTCTTGGTTGCTGCCACTGTATGATGCTTTTGTTTGTTGAAACTGAACTGCACTTCTTCCTCTTCGTTTGCCTATTGTACTTGTTTTTCTTCTTCTTCTTTGAACATGATGTTGCACTTGGTTTTGTTGAAACTGGTACTGCACTTCTGTTTTCTTCTTCTTCTTGGAACGAGCTACTGTATGATGATTTTGTTTTTCTCTCTTTGAATGGATTACTGCACTTGGTATGTTGGTCTGAATAATGATTTTTGAATGAAGTGGGCTTGAGGAATATGCTTTGAAAAAGGCCAATGATGTTGTTGTTGAGGCCAAACCGGTTGCCTTTCAGGTTTTGGATTAAGGAAATTCAAGCTCGAACAACAATGTTGACATGGTGATGAATGTAAGAATTTTGTGTGGTTTGGACGAATTGATGGAACTTGGGCATGTGTTTTAGCTAGGCCATACGGATGGTGGTTTTTGACTGGTTTTCTGTGAGGTTGTTTTGATATCTTTTTGATGGTAGTGGGATAATGATGATATTGGCTTTAGTGGCTCAATCGGTTGTGCAAGGCTTGGCCATAAGGTTTTGGAAGATGATCTTTGACAGTGTGGGTGATTACGCAGGTTGCTAGCTTTGTGTGTTTTTTGGAGGAAAAAATCTCTAAGTTTTTTCTTGGAGGTTTGGATATATGTTCTACTGTGTTATTGGTTTTCTCTTTGTTATGTATTATAACAACTCCTTCCCTCTTCTTTCGCTACAGGCCAGGAATTCAAAAATGCTTTGGGATTTCCCTCAGCAATCTGCACTACTGTCCCTCCAATTTGTTTCTATTCTTCTTTTGTGTTATTAATTCTACTGGCTATATTTTTGTTTGTCTTGTATAACCTCTTCTGCCTATGCTAAACCTACAAATCCCACACTTCTCCCTCTCTTTTTTGCTCTCAGTATGGCTTTGATAAAAAAGTGATAAGCTGTACATTTTTCTGAAATTGCAATGGCCAGAAAATGATGAAAATGGGACTTTTACATTACTTGCAAATGTGGTCAAACTGCATGTTTTCCTTTTAATACAAAAGTTGTTTTGTTTTCTGCTGTGTAGGCAATGGTTCACGTAAGCATGCTTGCATATGTGGTTACTGCATGGTTTTTGTATGCTTATGCTGTATGCTTCTTTGAAATTGCATTTGGGATTTTAAACAAATGTAATTAATTTAAACATGCAGTTTTTGGAAAACATAAACTTGCATATGTTTTAAAATTCCTTTTTTTTGTGAACCGGGAGCAATCCCGTGATTTGCAAAAAATAATAACTGATTCCGACCATTGCATTTAATGATGAAATTTTAATAATTTCGCTTTTTATTCATTTATTCGAATTCTAATTTCTTTCTTTTAATTGTGCAGGTAACATTAAGTGAGCGGACAAAACGCATTGGATCGGAAGTTTTAGAATTAGGATAGATTAGTTTTTTATTTCATTTTAGTTTTTGTCAATTTTTTATTGTAATTTATTGTAATATATACAATGTTTACATAATAACTTGTACAAATAAGAAAATGAATAAAAGAAAACTATTTGCCAATTAAATTCTTCTTCTTTATTTATTTATCGTTTACAATTTCTTCAAACGAATGATAATTGAAAACAAGTTCCAATTACCTACATTCAAAATAATAAACAGATAAATAAATAATTATCGTTGATCAACTAATATCTTCGGTTATTTAATTCATCATTCACAACTAAATTATAATAATTAAAACAGGGTTTCAATTATTTAACTTAGAACGACGGATGATTAAACAATCGTTGTTGACCAACGAACTTTTTCGAATGCTTATTATATTATTCATAAACTTTTAAATTATGTAATAACTAAGAATGAATTCTAGTTACTTAAATTTAAGATAATGAGTAATAAATAAATGTTGTCCACACAATTAATGCGCCTCTTCTCTGATGTTTATTTTATCTATACATCTTTAAATTACATAATAATCGAAAATGAATTTCAATTATTTAAATTTTAGATAATAAATATTTAATAAACATCATTTTTTAGCACGAATCGATTAAATGATTTAATGTTCAGCATAAATGGCTCTTGTCCAGAAAAAGTCATGAATTTTAAAATCGATGGATCAAAACAAATGTAATGTAAAAATGCAGATAGGAGACGATATCTTAGGTCAAAATTTGGGGTACAACAGTACTACTTGTAGAAACAGCAGCCAAGTCTTCCCAGGTATGGATTTCAGTTCCTTCTAGCTGATAGAACCAATCCAGTTGAGTTCCAGCCAAACTTTCTTGGAAGAAATGGACCCATAACTTCTGGTCAGCAGTGTGAGGCTGGATCTTCCTGACATAGGACCTTAAGTGCAACTTAGGGAAGGAGACACCGTCATTATAATACGGTGGGAGAACTGACTTGGGTGTTTTGCATTTGATTGCAAATGTTGCGGTTAGCAAGAGTCGCCACCGACTTTTCTTTTATCCAAAAGGAAAGGTGAAAAAGCACAGGAAAGACCTTTAGAGATGTTTTCTTGAGTTCGGGGGGTAGATTGTGAAAAGGGAAGGTATTAGCACCCTTTTCATCCATGGTTTTCCATGGGCTCTTAGTTACTTGCTAGATCACTTGCTTTTGTTTGAAAATATGCTTTGTGTGGTTTTTGAAAGTATTTTGAAAAGGCACCATCGTTTAGGAAAACTTTATAATGATTCTTATTCATAAGAATGCATACAAATTGTTGATCTTTTGAAAATGTTTTCAAGTTTAAAAGATGTTTTGAAAGTGTTGGTGTTTGTTTTGAAAATAAGCAAGGAGGTTTGATTTGAAAATGAGCAAGCAACTAGAAGTAATCTACCTACTCAAAAGTCTTTCATGTTTATTTCCTCTTTCCTTTGACATTGTTATCTCACCATTGATTTGGTAAGTAACTTTATCTTTGGATGTAAAAGGGACGGGCGAGGGTCATCGTATAGTCATGAATAGCAATGTTGTAAGATATCTTAGAATTTTCTTTAAGGGACTAAGATCATTCGTAAGGCAACATTCGTAGCGTCAACGGGGGACTATGATCTTGTATTTTGTTTGTTTTTGCTAAGACGTCTTACATGCATATTATGACCATTTATTTCTCAAGAAAACAAGTGGAGTTAACCCTAGAGGTGCAAGGTGTTCGAGTGTTTTTTTTTCATGCTTGATTTGTCTTGCATTAGGGTTTTATATTGGTTGGTTTTATCTTTCCATACACACCTAATTACTAACAATACATGAAAGCAATAAAAATGTGGAAAAGTAAAAATACTAAGCTATTACATCAATAGGGGAGGGGGTGTAAAAATTCACAAATGGGGGGTTTTTTTCAAGAAAATTAAATCTAATTAACTATTACAACCATATTGAATATTGTACAAAAATTGAAATGGACTTGTTTTGTTTTAGAAAATATTTTTAGTCTTTTGATTTTAAAAGAAATAAAATAAAGTATGTGAATATAAAAACGTTTTTGGTGTTTTTGATTAATGAAAATAAAAATGATGATAAAGAATAATAAGAGAAAAAGGGGCAGAATCAAAATCAACGCATTGCTGGAGTAAGAAGCTCTGACTCTGGTACGCTGCAAGTCAGAAGGAAAATGTTAGCAGAAAAGGGGACGGTCATAAGTTCTGAGTCCGGGTACACTAAAGTTCTAGGGTTTCTGGGGACAAAGGAAATCCTAGGAATTCTGATGCAACTGTCAACCTAGAAGTTCTAATATTACTGGAAGGTCAGAAGTTCCGGTTATTGAGAGAATCTAGAAGTTCTGATGTAGCTTGTCATCTAGAAATTCTGATAATGGGTAAGTGAAGTGTCAATGCTACTGGATGGGAATGTCTAGAAGTTTTGGTCCAGAATCAATGTTTTGATAAGCAATTAAAGGGATTGATCTAGAAGTTCTGGTCTAATTAATGGGGTAAAAGTGTCAGGAAAAAAATGTTAAAAAAAAGGGGTGTTTCTGGGGTTAGAACTCAGGACCCTTAACACTAATGTCATATGCACACACTCTCTACCACTAGGGTGGATATACATCCGGTATTAAAAGCAAAAACATAAACATATAACACAAAGTAAGTTCTGATGATGAGGTTCATCTTCACGCCAGTTAGAGCATCTGCAACTTAGCCATTTCTCAACAAAAACAGAAAATGCACACATAACAGTTATGGCAAGTTTCATCATGGTTTCAGAAGTATAAAATATTAGAACTGTAAATCAGAAGCAAGCATGAATTTTGCTAATCCTAATTTTGAGTCCTAGTTTCCTCAAGAAGTTCTGAACTGAGATTCTCTCTACTTAGGCAAAAATACATGAAACCTGATTATGTACAGAATCAGAGACATGATATCTACATTGTATCTTTGAAAATACAAGTCTAGAAATGTCTAAGAAATGAGATACAAGTCAGAAGAAACTTACCTTGCTTCTGGAGATTGTTCTGAATTAGAGTCTGGTTCAGGCTATTGTGATATTCTGGTCAGCTTTCTCACGTGCTCAGAAGGCTGGAACAATCTTTAACTTGAGCTAAGGAATGGATGGAAAATTCTGGAACAACCAAGAATCAAAGTTCTGATTTTTGAAATGGAAGTTGGTGGAGATGGAATTGCAGTCTGTAAACAGAAGTTGGGATCGTTTCTAATTTGGCCAAGAGATGTGCAAGAAAATTAGAGTTTGATCATGAAAAGAAACAGAAGCTTAGCAGGTTTTTGTGTTTATGCTTTTAGTTTCCAGTTCTTTGAAATTTCAGCAAGGTTTCAAGGATAATTTTAAAATTCTCCCTCTTTTTAGTTGCAAATGAAGTTCTTTTTTTAGGAAAGGATTTAGTAGCTTGGAGAATTCAAAAGTACAACCATCATACACTAGGCGCTAACTTGTTCTTGAAGCAAGTTCAAACAAGTAAGGTTCAACGCACAAAGTAAGATGGTTAATAGCTTTTAGCCATGCCTAAGCTGGATTTGTAAGCCTAAATTAAGGAAAAGTACCCTCAGAGGCAAAAGCAAAGCATGGGCCCAGCATAAACTTGTGCAAAAGTTTTCTTTTCAAGGACAACCATGGTACTTCTATCTCACACGTGGGGAAATCCTTTGGATAAAAACTCAAAAGTGGCTGTGAGCATTAATGATGATGAGATTTATCAAACCAGAAATCCTGTGCTATGAGATTGTGCATCATATCTTAGATCTGAGCCAGGAGTTCAGCATCAATGTAACTTAGAACAAAACATCCAACTTCTGATCCTTTAATCTTTTCGCTCCAGCATGTTTTGAAGCAGTTCTCAGACTTTTCTGAAAGTTTGTGACATGCTTTGTAAACTTTCTTTGAATTACTTTTGCAAACTCTGGCTGAACGTTCGCAAAAACTGGCCCATAAGTTCTAACCAGAATCTGTCTTGAAAGTGTCCAGAATTTGCTGAGTGCTTCAATTTTAGGGACGTGTCTTTGAGGATTTATAACTTGAAATCCCAACATTTCCAGGAGAAGTTCTGTTCTGCAATCTTTTAGGTTTTATTGAGATCAAAAACTCTTGTGTTAGGAATTCTTCCAGAATCAGTTTGCATCATGGTGATAATTTGATCAGAAGTTCTGAACTTGTCATATTTCTTAAACACTTAGAAAAATTCTAAGTATTTTAGAATTTTAACTTTTGAATTTCTTGATGAAATAAACTTCATATTTCAACATGTCTTGATTAAATATGATTCTTGAAACTTGATTTTGATCAAAAGTCAAAGTTTGACTTTTCAGTGTGCAAATGACCATTTTGCCCTTGTGCTAATTCTAAGCCTAAACTGATGTATCAGTACTGCAAACTTGACATCATAGAAGACCTTGTGAGAGAATCCTTGAGAAATGAGAGGGCAAATTTTGGGGTACAATAGTCATACTTAGCAAACGTGGGGACCTTGAATTTTGGTGGGATGACCACCCTAGGAACCAACCCTAATTCTTCAAAATCTAAACCAGGCACCCTTTGGATCTCCACGGCATTGAGCCGATCCTCCATTCGTTTATATTTATCGTCAACAGGAGGATATTTCTCCTCATAGTAGTCAAGTTCATCCTCTTCAGAAGTTGGATTTTTGTCTCCTTCATTTGATTCCTCGTCTTCTTCCTCTTGATTACCTCCTCCCTTTGATGGGTTTGTGAAATCTAGAGATCAGTTAGCTGGTATTCTTCTTCCCACACTAAAAACACGAACTGGTTTTTTTCCTTCTTAGCCTTCTTTTTAACGATCAGAGCTTTCAGGTCTTCTTGCCCCTGGGTCAGATTCAAGAACATTTGTTGGAACTGAGCGATTTGAGCCTGAAGGTCTTTGACTGTTTGTTCGAGAGCCATTTCTTTACTTGCTGAAATAAACAGTGAATAAGATGAGGACCCTGCTTTGAAACCTATTTATGCGATAACATGTATGATATGCGTATGCAATGTTTTTAAGGACTCGTGGGGTAAACAAGAAGATGTCAGCAGTTGAAATTTGTAGCTTTGATTAAAGAACTTTGTATCATTGAGTGTCCTTCTACGAGAGTCAAGGTCACCATATCAAGTGGGTCATAGCCCCTGACTCAAGTTATTGAGTTTTGATCTTTTGACGGCATTGGCGGGAGGAAAATAAATCCCCTTGCCCCTCGCTAGACGTCTGATTTGTCATAACTTGCATCACAAACCCTTGAGATCCTTGAAATGGTTAAGGAAATGTTGTGGCATGATGTTATGATGTGTATGCTATGCGTTAAGCAAAAGTGTAGGGTAAGAAACCAAATTATTGGATTTATACAAACAAAGTCCTGCAAGGAATACAAACAAAACCCTGCAATGAGTTCAAATTGTTAGGAAAAGAAAGCAAACAAGTCACACAAGTAGCCTTAGGTTTAGTCTTGCATGGATTCTATAAGTAAGTACCCTCTTGAAGTTTAATTGGCTCAACCTGTCTTAGAAATAGTAATCGGGTTCTAAGGAGTCTCAATATCACCTGATCTTCCTTTATCGGTATTATCTCAGCTTAGCAATCATTTCTTGCAGCTGAAACATCCTGAAAGTCTAATCTCAATGAGTGTAGCATCGAGTATCAACCAATTCCCAGCTTTACACTAAGACCGACTATCTCACTACTTTCTAATGGCCAAGTTTGTTCAACTACGGTTCTAAGGTTCGTTAGTGATTCACGACACAACGCGGCGGCCCCATATTCTCTTCGATTCAACACAAGGGATACATGTACCAACCAAAGTTTCACACCAACACAACCATCACTTCAACCATATCGGTCTATGCCATACAGTCTCCACGATCTATTATTGTTTACCTAAAAGTGTACTCCAGATCCGGGTGTAGGATCTATAGAAACAACCCAAACAACCCTCCAAGGGTAAAGCAAACAAAGCACAACAAAGCAGTTAAATAATGAACTAACTCTAAGGTAACCCCACTTTTTATTTTGTCCCCAACAAAGTCGCCAGTTCTGTGATACGGTGGCAGAACTGACTGTTATATACTAGTTTTGCGTATTTTGTTCGCAAATATGCGGTAAGCAAGAGTCTCCATCGTCTTTTATTTTATCTAGCAAGGAAATGGTGAAAAGAACAGAAAAATACCTTTTCGAGATGTTTTCTGAGTAAGGGGGTAGATTATGGAAAGGGAAGGTGTTAGTACCCTTTCCATCCGTGGTTTTCCATGGGCTCTTAGAGGTTTGCTCATTTTTCAAGATGCTTTTGTGCTTTGTGTTTGAAAATGTTTTGAAAACGCCTTAGTACGGTGAACTTTGTAATGTTTCTCGGGATAGTAGAGAACGTATACAAAGTGTTTTGAAATTTTTTTTGAAAAGTAGTTTTCTGTGTAAGTGCAAAATGTTTGAGCAAACTTCTAACAACTATCTACTTTTATACTCGAAAAGATTGTTGTTTTACTCTTTTCCTTTAGACATTGCTATCCTACTATTAGTGAGTAGATAGCCCTATCGTTGGATGTTTTGAGGGACAATCGAAGGGACGTTACAGTCACAGAAGCAACTTGTGGAGACACTTTAGCAATTCTGTTTTAGGGACTAGATCATTTATCGAGAAGGAAACTGTAGGGTCATCGAGGGACTATGATCTTTTGATTTTATGTGTCTTTGCTAAAGTGTTCCTGCCTCATGACTGTTTTTTAAAAGGCAACCAAAGTGGGTGTACCTTAGAGGTGCTTGGGTGCAAGTGTGTTCAATTCATTTATTTATCTTTAAACATTTAGGTGCTCTACCGTTTATTTTCAGATCTTGTCATGCAATCCTAGTTAGCATACGCCTAAGCAGTTAATACACATACATGAATTTAAAGTGCGGGAATTCTAAATCATACGCTATTACAAGGCTTCGGGGAGGGGATTTACATTATGCAAGGATAAGGGGGATAAATAAGTAAATATCCTAATTTTTATCTATTACATCCGGTAGGAAGATACAATAATAGTAAAAATACGAAATTAAATAAAAGCGCATGAAATAGAAAAAGACGTCTAAAAATCCAAAAGAAAAGAAATATTTTTGTTGTTTTTGGTATAAAAGAAAATAAAGCCTAAGTCTATTTAATTTTAATTTTAAGAAAAGAAGATATTAAAATAATTAATTAATTTATTTATAAAATTAATTTAGTGGGAAAAACAACTAGCCTAATATTTTTGTGATTTTGATTTTAATGTAATTTAAATTAAATAAAATCAATAAAAAAGAAAAAAAATACAAAGGGTCCTTCGATTCAGGGTAGGCGATTGCCCTTCGATCCTAGGAAAGGGAACGTCTTTCGTTCCAGGGGGAGACGCCTTCTTTCGATTGGGACAGGGAGTGGGCGTGAATAGCCTTCAATCCAGGGAAGGGGATTTCCCTTCGATCCTGGGAAAGGGAACATCTTTAGATCCAGGAGGAGATGCCTTCTTCGATCCAGGAGACTATGGCTTCGATCCAGAGAAGGTATCTCCTTCGATCTTGGATGTTATACCTGCAAAAGTACGTTAGCAAAATAAAACGCAGGACCTGGGTATCGAAACCCAGGTCCTTCGATCTTGCGCGCGCAGGGTCTTTTCAGGCTAAATCTGCAGCAAGTGTTAGCAAACGAAGAACATGACTTGGGTGCCAAACCTAAGCGCTTTGATCCTGTCTAGGATGACAAATCGAATGTAACAACAGGTATGGATGTGTTATGCAAATACAAGGTTGCACAATTTAACCTCTCTTACCATTAGATTGAACTTTCGATTTGGGCACTTCCTGAATGTGTGAAACTTCGATCTGGGACTTCTGGGTGTGGGCACCTTCGATCTGAAGGGTTGCTTTGGCTTGGATTACTTATGAGAGTTTGACAACCTTTGGTGGATTTTGTGGCCAGCGTCTCTTCAACTTTTTTCGTTCCTTCTTCTCTTTGCAACACATGTGATCTCTTTATATAGAGGGGGTAGAGGGGACAAGAAGGCAAAGGTTTAAACAACCTTGATTGTGTTTGAAAGCCATGAGTGAGAATTTGTAACATTGTCCAAACACATGGGAACTTGTCTCTTATTTTGAATTTTGAATGGTATGTAACTGGTCTTCGAATGCTCCCCTTCGAAGGGGCTGATGGCTTCCTTCGAATGGCCCTTTTCATGTTCTTCAAATGGACCCTTTGAAAGCTTCTTCAAATGGACCTTTGCATGTTCTTCGAATAGACCTTTTGAAAGATTCTTCGAATGGACCCTTTGAAAGATTCTTCGAATGAACCTTTGCATGTTCTTCGAATGAACCCTTTGAAAGCTTCTTCGAATGGACCTTTTGGAATGCCAATCAAAGGGCCTTTATCCATGCCAATCGAAGGCCTTGTTGAAATGCCAATTGAATGATACTTTGTTCTGATACAAAACGAAGTGCCTTGCTCAGATGCCAATTGAAGTACCTTGTTGACCAATCGAAAACTTTGTTCTACTCTCTTCGATATCCTTTAGTTTGGACCAATCTAAGTGACGTTCAAATGCTAATCGAAGACGCCTTTGTTCAGATGCCAATCGAAAGACATTGCTAAAATGCCAATCGAAAGGCCTTGTTAACAGGCTAATCGAAGGACCTTTGTCCATGCCAATCGAAGACGCCTTTGTTCAGATGCTAATAGAAAGACATTGCTAAAATTCCAATCGAAAGGCCTTGTTAACAGGCCAATCTAAGGACCTTCGTCCATGCCAATCGAAGGGCGCTATGCAGATGCCAATCGAAAGGAATTTTAGATATGCCAATCGAAAGGCACTTTGACCAACTTCAAAATTTGTTATTTCTCTTCAAACAAGTATTTGTAACCACCCATGTAAGAGAAGATCTTGTAAAAAATGAGAGGGAAAATTTTGGGGTACAATAGTAACGCCCTGGACTACCTTCGGGATTATTGACTGACCCCACAAACCAACACATATCTTTTCAGCATGATTTGGCCTCAGTCACACGCTTTCCAGGAAACTTCCCAGAAGGTCACCCATCCCAGAATTTCTCTAAGTCAAGCACTCTTAACTATGGAGTTCTTATGAATGAGCTACCGAAAGGAAGATGCATCTTGTTGGTATAGATAGTACCAATTAATCCTTATAAGCCTTCCTTCAACCGTGCAGTCTCATACCTGCATAGCCTTGGGATCCCTCTCATTCCGATGTGGTGACCACATTTTCCCTCTTATACATCAGGTGTTACATGCGGTGCAACCACTCCTCGCCCTTTTTGTCCTCGAGTGTTACATGCCCACCAGCTTCCGCATGGTTCATCCTCGAACCACATCGTAATGGGAGAGGTATGACTCTGATACCATTTGTAACGCCTCAGACTTCCTTCGGGATTACTGACTGACCCCACAAACCAACACATGTCTTTTTTAGCATGATTTAGCCTCACTCACACGTTTTCCGGAAAACTTCCCAGAAGGTCACCCATCCCAGAATTATTCCAAGTCAAGCATGCTTAATTGTAGAGTTCTTATGAATGGGATACCAAAAAGAAGATGCATCTTGTTGGTATATGTAGTACCAATTAATCCTTATAAGCCTTCCTTAAACCATGCAGTATCATACCTGCATAGCCTCGGGATCCCTCTCATTCCGATGTGGCGACCACCTTTGCCCTCTTAAGCCTCGGGTGTTACATGTGGTGCAACCACTCCTCGCCCTTTTCGGCCTCGAGTGTTACATGCCCACCAGCTTCCACATGGTTCATCCTCGAACCACATCATACTGGGAGAGGTATGGCTCTGATACCAATTGTAATAGCCCATAATTGCCTTCAGGATTACCGACTGACTCCACAAACCAACACATGTCTTTTCAGCATGATTTGGCCTCACTCACACGTTTTCTGGGAAACTTCCCAGAAGGTCGCCCATCCCAGAATTGCTCCAAGTCAAGCATGCTTAATTATGGAGTTCTTAAGAAAAAGACATGTGTTGGTTTGTGGGGTCAGTCGGTAATCCCGAAGGCATTCTGGGGCGTTACAAATCACACTACTTGGTTGATTTCCAAAATGGATCTAATTAAGTATATTTTTGAAAAGCATGCTCTTACTGGAGGTGGTTGTTACCTATAAGGATTTGCATGAGATTCTCCCTTTTGCTTTGCATGCGTATTGTACATCTGTCTACACTTCAACTGGGGAAACCATGTTCTCTCTTGTGTATGGCATAGAAGCAGTGCTCCCCTTCGAGGTTGAGATTCCCTCTTTCGTGTAATAATGGAAACCAAATTGTCAGAGGCTTAATGTGTCCAGAATAGGTTTGATCAGTTGAATTTAATTGAAGAAAAGAGAATGACAACTTTGTGCCATGGTTAGTTATATCTGAAAAGAATGAAGAAAGCTTTTGATAAGAAGGTCAAGCCTCGTGAATTAAGAGAAGATGACCTTGTGCTCAGAAATATTATGTCCTTTAATGTTGATTCTAGGGGAAAGTGGACTCCTAATTATGAAGGCCCATATGTTGTCAAGAAATCCTTCTCTGGCGGTGCATCGATTCTTGAAACTACAGATGGTGAGGAGTTCCCACATCCCATAAATGTTGATGCAATCAAGAAATACATCGCCTAAAGAAATAAAAAAAACATCTCGCTAAGTTAAAAACCTGAAAAGGCGCTCTAGGCAAAAGTTAGAGACACAAACAAAATAAAGTTTCTCGGTAGGTTGAAAACCCGCAAGGACAACCTAGGCAAAAGGTAGGGATTTCCTGGAAAGTAATTACGTCAGACAAGATTTGATCATTGAAGTAACAATCTTCTCAGATTATCATCACACTTAAATTGAAGCCTTGTTAGGAAGAATAGTATTCATTGTATTTCAATGTATCTTTTCCATATATTTACCATTTTCTAAACTTTGTAATCATCCATGGAGTCACGCCATTTGAGGACTACATTCTATTAATAAAGTTTGAGCCTTTATCGAATTCTTTGTGGTTCTTATTTTATTCTGTTTATGAAAATTTATTTATTATTGATAGTAATTTTCAAAACAAAAAGACCTAATAATAAAAAAAATTTTGAAAAGAATTTACAAATTACTTTTTACTTCAGACTTTGTGATTCAAGTGGAACAAAAGTAATGATTCCAAGGATGGACAAACTCCAAAGTTTTGAAAAGATCCCCAAGAGTTATCCTGAGATTACTCTGGCTGATACGCACATGATCCTATTGTGTTTCATTCCTTGGATATCGATATTTCATACCAATTAATATATGGTGCGATGTTGGGTCTGTAATCCTATTTTCCCCAATAAAGTCTTGGTTCAGATTTTTCTCCAAGTTGATTATTTGGTTTTGGGTTCGCACAGTTTGATGCCTTTATCCCAGATTCTCCAGTCAGGACATGGTGCATATTTTTTTCCAGTTGAGTAGCCATACAAGGGCAATATCTTTTCTAAGAAGTGTTGAGACAATTGTAAAAATTTTGGGTTTTCTCTCGCCAAGTGTTGAGTTTGATTTAAAATCCCCATAATTTTGACTTCCTGCTGCGTTGTTAACTTCTTAGATCCCCAAATGAAGCAAAGATAATGCTTCTCTCTAAAAGTTGTTATCCGCATGAAGTTTCACAATTTCTCCCCAGAGAAGTTTGCACAACCATTACTCTTGATATTAAAGAATGTATTTGGGCTCCCCTCAACTATGTGGCATTGTTTTCCCTAGTGAAGTCAGTGTGGAATCCCCAGTTGAAGTTTAGGTGATATGACATTGTGTTCCCTAGCAAAGTCTGTATGATATTTCCTGGTGAAGCCCGTAGGGAGGAGTTATATCCTTGCAATTGTATTAGTTTATTGCTATCAGATTGTGCTTTGATTATTATATTAAAGCCATGTTTCTTCCCAGTGGAGTTAAGTCATGAATTAGGAATTCGTTTCCTCAGTTAGTGCTTATTCTCTTATGGAATCTTCATCCTGGATGTGAATTAGCCGAGTGTTGACTTTACCCAAGTTGGTTTTGTCTTGTTATTCCCAGTGTTGTATGTCTTTTTTTCCAGCATATACATGATAACATTCATACATTCATACCTACATCATGCATAGCTGAATTAAAATCCATTACTCATTTGCATTCATTGATGTTTTTGTTGGCATATTACGCTATTCGCAGAGTTATGTTACCCTCTCTCCAATAGATTGTCAACCTTAAGAAGAAATTGTATATCTTTTCAATTTATCCCCTAAGTTATCCCTTGTGGAAGAATTTTGCTTTAGCCTTCCTATTCAGCTTATTATCTGGATGGAATATGATCCCAATTTGACCATATTCCTCATTGGGTGCTATCGTGGTTTGAATGTTGGTCCCCAACAACATTATTATTTTGATTTCTGTAGGTTGTAAGCCCTGGATTGAGAATGTGCATTTATTTTGCACATGAAAACTTTATTACCTCGGCAGCCATGTATTGACACTTCCCTAGGAAGTCAGGATTCATTTCCCAATAGCGTTATCACAATCCTCTTCCTAAACAGCAAGTGGTAGGTCTCTTTATTTGAGAAACCTATTCTTCCCCAGTAAGTTTGTCAGTTTCAGAGAAGACTTTGTACTCTAATGAATGGTAGTCTCGTCACTATGGGAGATAGTTCATTGTTGAGATGTTTACTCCGATGGATGTTAGTCTAGTCATTATGGGAGATAGTTTGTTGTTGAGATATTTTACTCCGATGAATGGTAGTCTCATCATTATGTGAGATAGTTTTTTGCTGAGATGTTTACTCCGATGGATGGTAGTCTCGTCATTATGGGAGATAGTTCGTTGTTGAAATGTTTACTCCGATGGATAATAGTCTCGTCATTATGGGAGATAGTTCGCTGTTGAGATGTTTACTCTGATGAATGGTAGTCTCATCATTATGGGAGATAGTTCATTGTTGAGATGTTTACTCCAATGGGTGGTAGTCTCGTCCTTATGGGAGATAGCTCGTTGTTGAGATGTTTTCTCCGATGGATGGTAGTCTCGTCATTATGGGAGATAATTTGTTGTTGAGATCTTTTACTCCAATGGATGGTAGTCTCGTCATTATGGGAGATAGTTTGTTGTTGAGATTTGTACTCCGATAAATGGTAGTCTCATCATTATGGGAGATAGTTCATTATTGATATTTGCACTCCGATGAATTGTAGTATCGTCATTATGGGAGATAGTTTGTTGTTAAGATGTTTTACTTCAATGGATGGTAGTCTCTTCATTATGGGAGATAGTTTGTTGTTGAGATTTGTACTCCGATGAATGGTAGTCTCGTCATTATGGGAGATCGTTTATTGTTGAGATTTGTACTCTGATGAATGGTAGTATCGTCATTATGGGAGATAGTTTGTTGTTGAGATGTTTTACTCTAATGGATGTTAGTCTCGTCATTATGGGAGATATTTTGTTGTTGAGATTTGTACTCTGATGAATGGTAGTCTCGTCATTATATTATATAGTTTGTTGTTGAGATGTTTTACTCCAATGGATGGTAGTCTCGTCATTATGGGAGATAATCCGTTGTTGATATGTTGTACTCAGATGAATGGTAGTCTTGTCATTATGGGAGATAGTTCGTTGTTGAGATGTTTTACTCTAATGGATGGTAGTCTCGTCATTATGGGAGATAGTTCGTTGTTGAGGTTTTACTCTAAAAGAGTTGATTTGTTCCCATCCATGAGTGTTGATGTAAATCATTTGTTTCCAGTCATAAGTACTAATGTCAATCATTTGTTACCAACCTTAACATTGGTATTTATTGGTATTATCTTACCACTTCTATTTGCATCCTCTGGGTCGTTAATTTCCGATTCCCTGTGAGTCGATGTTACTCTCTTTTTGCTATCCCCTCTAGGAATGGGTAGTTCACAGTTATCTGTCGATCGTTGTCATCCATTGATTTTTCCTCAATTATTGAGTTAGTGATACCATATCTCCTCTTTGGGATTTACCCTAATAGAGTTGAGTCGTCTGTTCCCCAGCTATATATTTTCCTGGTCGAACTCTCTTTTTGGGCTGTTGTTTTTATTTTCTACTTCCCCGGTGGTGTTCTGTGTCACCTTTAAAATTGGTCATTTGCATTCATAATCATAAGCATTGCATGGCATCTTAGGGCATAAAATAGGGTTTTTTTAATATATTTAAGTATCTTTAATCGCGTCGAGGTGAAGATTTTAACCTTCGTATCTCCAGATAGAAGACACTTAAATAAGGGTATCTATTATACCCCAATTTCCCCCCTAAGATTTCTCATCATCTCATGTCACAATGCATTAAGACACTCACATTAGGGTTGTTTCTCTCTTTACCCTATCTTTATGTTTGTTATTAAGGAATTACCAAGCATCTTGAATTTTGTATTTTGTGCATGTGTTCTTCTAGCTAACATTAATATGTGTATATATGTTCCTTTGAATGTTCATATTGTAGGTGATCACAATTGCATTCATCTCATCATCTAATCTAGGGTTTGAGGGGTGATTCTCAATCAAATGGTTCTCTAATGGATTTCAAGAGCTAAATCTTCAAGGTCATGTCTATGGCATCAAATATTTGTGGTTCAAGGAGCCCTCTCACTTTATTTAGGTCAAGGTCTCCTCAAAGTTGGTGGTGGAATTCATCAAGGTTCATAGGTTCATGTGTTTATTTCCATGCCTTCTTCAACAAGCTTCATTGAGACTTAAGATCCATATTTGAGTGTTCTTCAAGACAAGATCATTTCAAGGCCTCTTATGATTCATCATGCTTATTATTCCAAGAAAGTTAAAAAATATTCAAGGTTGACTCAACAAGTTTGACCTAATTGAGCAAATACTATATTCAGTGATCACAAGTGCATAAATCTCTCAATTTTCAACATTTTGAGTTGGTTATTTTTTCTATGGATTCTTATCATCATCAACAACAATATCTCTTCACATGACAAGATCCAATTGTGCAAGAAAAATCATCAAAAGTTGAAAGGGGTTTCAAGTCATTTTAAAACTCTCTGAGCTAGGGTTTGTTGAATTCTAAGGACCATATCTTGCTCATTTTCTAAGATTTTTGATTGGTTCTAAATCCATGATTATATTTAAAGGGTCCTTAACAAGCTCTCTTCAGAAGTCTAAGGCTAATTTTGAATGGAAGATCACTAAAAGTTGAGAAAGATTACAAACCTCCTTGAAGAGCCTTTGAATTTTAGGGTTTGACTTCAAATGATCATAACTTGGTCAATTTTTATCTCCTTGAGCCCATTGATTTTCCAAAATGATCTTTATAATGTGAAACTTCACCTTTTCTTTTATGTGCGAAGCTTGAAAATGGTTAGAAGATGCCTTAATAGCTCAAAAGATTATAAGTCATTTCATGGATTTTCATTAAATTCACAAGGTCACACACAACTCTCTCTTTTTTTTTTGGAGTTTTTGAATGATTCAATTTTCAGATTTCTCTTTAAGAAGTCTACTTCATACCATCTTCATTGACCAAAACCTAATTTTGATTTGGAGGCCATGTATGAAGGCAAGAGATTATAGGTCATTTTTGAGCTCAAAACTTAGAAAGTTTTTTAGTCCAAAAATCCGTTTGTTTTTCCAATTTCAATTGATCATTGAAACAACTGGACGAACCTTCATCTGATAATAAAATCAATGAAGTCGCCATCAAACATCTTTGGTCCCGCTGAAAGGGAAAGGTAAACATCGAGTAAACTTGAAGGGAAGAAATCACGGTCTTGCGACCGAGAGATCAGGTAAGGGAGTCTGTTACGCGAGGGGAAGGTATTAGCACCTCACATGCCCGTAGTACTCTACGGTATCCACTCATGTTGTTCTAATCTAATGGGTGTTGTCAAAGTCTATGTCTAAGGTTTAAAGCAAAAAGAAAGAGGGAATGCATGCAAAAGAAAAGGGAAAGAAAATATGGGGAAAAGAAAGAGATTTTTACAAAGATATGCTCGATTAGGCCCCACAAAAAACCTCCGCCTACGTATCCATTTTAAGGAATCAGATCAGCCATAGTTCGACTTACATATTTTGGTTGGTTTGTGTTTTTTAGTTGAAAAATGTTAAATTCAATCATTCCACCGCTGCTCGACCTTTAGAGACTTATGACCTGTAGTGGAAAGTAACTAACATGCTATTATAAGAGAAAAGCCGATTGGTAAAAAGAAAGGCGTTGGTTAATGTTTTTTACCTTAAGAAAGGGTTTAAGTTGATAGAGAGTGTTTTTATTGGTTTAACGAAAAAGAAAGTTTTAGTTTTAAATTCAAGGATGCAAAAATAAAGAAAACATCTAAGGGAGACTATCTAGAATCTAATCCATAATGTTATCATACAATGGTAGCCCTATGTCAAGGATGAAGGGGGAATATCTACCTAAGTGTACATACATGGATAACTATATTAATGTCTAGCTCGATGACTAATCCTACCCGAGAAATCCTAAGGGAGCATGGAAAATATCTCATAAAAGAGATGCAAGAGCAACCATACTGTCATAAGAGAAAGTACGATAGTGGATGATGAAACATCCAACGGGAGATGGAAAAACATCACATATCCTACGACAAGAATCAAACAAAAAGATGGCAAAATATCTAAACAAACAAAAGCTTTAGCATCACTCGAATATCAAACACCTACAAGGAACATGCCAAGTAGTAAAAGGGTAGGTTCCGCCATAGACAAGCAACCAAGCATCAAACCAAGGGTCAAGCCATAACCAATGGGATAATATCACCCGAGTCAACCAAGCCATAAAAATGTGGAAATATTATAGGTTCATTACCGCGGTATTAATTACCAGGGCAATAAAGATCAGGGGGAAAAGACAAGGTGTATGCGTACACTGAGCATCAGTATCAGTCAACACGAGCTAAAGAAAATGTGGGGATCCGATTGTAGGAACACTTTTCACTTGCCTTAATAGGACTTAGACTCATTTGGATTTTGGGCACATGTTCAGAGCATCTACTTGCAAAAAGTAAGCATAGGAACGACATAGACGAGGGACTGCAGGGGTTGATCACTAACCCTCTCAACTTGCCTACTTTTTTAGGACTTAGGAATGGTTTCCATAAAAGGACCCTAAACCATCATCCCAATATGCAAGCATAAATAGTAAACAAACAAATACATGTCCTCCTAGTGAGGACTTCCAAAATTTCCTGCCAAGTGGCACGAAATCCAAATCCTAAGTAAGCAGTAAAATGCGAAAATAGTAAATCAGATGAGAAAGTAATGAACAAATATAAATCCGCGATAAAACAAATAAATAGTAACGAAACCCATAGATCTTCTAACAATATAGCATAAGCAAAGAGACAATTTAGAAGTCGTGTCGTCAAACATAAGCATCAAGGCCTTAGTGTGAAAATGAATCACGAGTGGTGTGTAGCAGACATAACCATATGAAAATCCTGTAAGGCAATACAAACAGAAAAAGCACACAATAGTGAAGATATATGTATCCCAAAGATATGAGAAACAAGATTAGATCGCCTCAAAAGCGAAGTTGTATCCCATAAATAATGTGGAACACAAAGCAATGAAAGCTCATGAAATACTTTGCACAACTAAACAAAGAAGTTAGTATTAACAAGGTGATGTGAAGAAGATAGGTGTGAATATATACATGACATACATTCATCATATATCATGGATAATAATGAACTCGATTAGTCATTTAGAACATGATACAGACTCCATAGCAGTCAAACTAGTATCCAACAAAATGGTGTAATGAAGTACGCACAAGTGTGTGATCACGTAATCATGGAAAGGTATGTCAAGTAAGGATGAGGTCAGAATTAAACACATTGGGTTAATTATCTCTAATTAACCTATGAAATCCATAAAGTAACTTTACTAAAGCACATCTATACATAAGTGCAAGACTATGTCAAAATCAACCTTAAACTGAACTTTGAAAGGGAAAGAGGTGTAAGAAAAGGATAGATGAAGGAAGGAAATGGTTAGATGGGGGTTAAAGCATTAAAGTCAGTAATGAGATAATAATAAAAGACATGGATCATATGCCTTAAAGTCTCACCATAACACATTATGAAACTAAAGTTGAAGAAGGAAGAGGATTTGGCTCTTTTAGGTCATCATGATGATCTTACAATCAAATGCAAGTCAAGGAATCAAAGATAATAGCACCAAAGGCTATATAAAAAAGGACCAAGTCATAAGTAAAACATTTATGGTTCAAGTAAAATTGGAACCAAGGTATTAAGATGATATGCATAAGGCAAATACTTAAACCATAATCACAAAGTGTTGAATCTTTAGTAGCAAAAGCAAACATAACAAATATAATTTATGGAGCTTAGATAGATTAATATAATTGACCTTAGGACCCTAAACATGTCATGAGAATTAATTAAAAAAATGAGAATTGAATTCCCAAGGAATTGCATAAATGCATCCCTTATATCTCACAATACAAGCAATAAAAGTATAGACCAAAGATCACATTAAAAGAGGAAAGTTATCATGATCAATTGAGGTCAAACGTCTCTCAAATATTTGGGATACTATCCTTAAGATTATAATTCCTTTAAGCATCAATTAAAAGTCAAACATTATGCAAGAAAACAAATCAAAGGTCAAAGCAATCTCAAATTAGGGTTTTTAAAACCATGCCATACAATGCATCAACAAGGCATCATCAACCAACAATTTATAGACTAATAAAAATCAAATTAAATTGATGTGATCTTAAGGCATCCCTATGATCATTATGTGTCCAAAAATCCAATCCCAAATATATTCTTAAGTCAACAAAAGAACTTCAAGACAACTTCCAAGATCAAATAGCCACATTCACTTCTAAAATGCATAAAAAATAGAAAGGAAAGTTATAAATCCAAATCAAATCAATTATATAACCCTTAAGTCCTCTAAAAGTCATAAAGGATGCTTATGGTTCTTGGAAAGCTGAGGAAAAATGCAAATGATCCTTAATTATTAAGGCTAGTTAATGGAATCACCAAACTAGACACCTTAGGAAAAATATTTAATAAAAAATAGGAAAACAAAGGATAAAAATTATTAAAAATTATTTTTATAATCCTAAGACACCCAAGAACCCTAAGATAATTCTTTCTGATTTTTACAAGTGGAGGAAATTGAAGAATTAAATCAGGTTTCAAGCATAAGTAAGAAAACCCTAAAAGATGGACATTATACTTCCACAATTTTAAAATCAATGCAAAAAATTCAAAATATTGATTAAAAATTACCTAAAATTAATTAAGGCAGGAATGAACCCTAAGATTATTTTTTTAGAATTAATGGAATGATTAAAATAAAATCGCCACATTATATTAGCAAAAATCTTTAAAGAAATGATACCTTTAATTAATTAATTTAATTAAGGCACCACTAAATTTCTAAAATCAAAAATAAAAATAAGGTGATGAAATAAACTTATTAAAATGTTTTTTTTTATAAATTTTTTGGTGATTTTTGGATTGATGAAACTACTAAATTTTTTTTTTAAGAAAACAATTTAAATAAACTAAAATTCAAAAATGAACATAATCTTTTACACCCGTTTTAAACAAAAGGCGCTGTAAAAGTAATTAAGAGCATGCACAATCGAATAACGACACCTCATCATCCCTGTAAATAGAACCCTATTATCACATATTTCAGTTCCAACGAACGATCTTCAGGACCTTACATCTTGCTCCAGTCTTAATGAAATTCAAAAGTATAAACACAAAAGTGTAGATCTCATAGAGATCTACACATTGGTATCAAGAAAATCATTAAACAAATGCTAAATCAGGGAGAAAATTGAACACCAATTCGCGGATTTATCACTTTACAGAAAATTTACAGAATACGATTTCAACACAAATTCACACAATTTATACTTCAAACATAAGGTTTGGCCAGCTAATGACTCAATGAACACGAATGTAACATCACATAACCAATGAAAGCAAGGATGCAAGCATAAGGTGAAGGTTATAGAATTCTTACCTTGAGAAAAAAATCTTCAAATGCTTGAGCTCAAATAAAGAACTATAAATTCAGAGGTGTGTGGCATGAAGATTCAGGAATGATTTAGTGGAAGAAAAACGAATAGAGCTTGAAGAGAAATAAAGGAAGATTGCTCGAAGAAAGTATAATAACTCTCAGATCTACTCTCTCTCTCTCTCTTGCCAGACTTTTGTTGTATGTGAGCAGTAGGAAAAGCGTGTGAATGAAAGAGGGAAGAGGTATCTTATATAGAGTCAGGAAGAGTGCATAGGAAGTTTCATTTTGAAAATGGAAAGCTGTCAAAAAGTGTGTGAAAACAGGTATGATATGGGTTGCGTTTCATGAGCATAAGCTATGATTTTGGATTCGTTTTAGAACAAAAAGAATGATATAAGGGAGGCTAGATGGAACGTGATGATGCAATCCGTCCCACTTAAGAACCTTTCTTAATATGGTATGAAAGATAGTATGTGTGTGTGATACAGTGGGAGAACTGACTTGAGGTTTTGCGTTTTATCGCAAATGTTGCGGTTAGCAAGAGTCGCCACTGACATTTCTTTTATCCAAAAGGAAAGGTGAAAAAGCACAGTAAAAACCTTTGAGATTGTTTTCTTGAGTTCGGGGGGGGGGGGGGGGGGGGTAGATTATGAAAAGGGAAGGTATTAGCACCCTTTTCATCCATGGTTTTCCATGGGCTCTTAGTTACTTGCTAGATCACTTGCTTTTGTTTTGAAATTATGCTTTGTGTAATTTTGAAAGTATTTTGTAAAAGAGGCCATTGTTTAGGCAATCTTTGTAATGATTCTCGTTTGTAAGAATGTATACCAAGATGTTTGTCTTTTTGAAAATGTTTTCAATGTTTATAAGATGTTTGGAAATGTGTGTGTTTGTTTTGAAAACAGCAAGGATATTTGTTTTGAAATGGAGCAAGTAACTAGAAGTAAATCTACCTACTCAAATGTCTTTCTAGTTCCTTTTCTTTTCCCTTGATATTGTTGTCTTATCATTGATTTGATAAGCAACCCTATCTTTGGATGTTAACGGGACGGGCGTGGGTCATCGTATAACCATGATTAGCAATGTTGCAAAGTATCTTATCATTTTGAGGGACCAAGATCATTTTGTAAGGCAACTTTGAATAGCGTCATCGAGAGACTATGATCTTATATTCGTTTGTTTTGCTAAGATACTTCGCATGCGTAATATGGTCATTTTTGTGTAAGGCAACCAAGTGGAGTAACCCTAGGGGTGCTTGTGTGCAAGTGTGTTATTTTCATGCTTGATTTTGTCTTGGATTAAGATTTTCTATTTGATTGTTTTTATCTTGCCATACAAACCCTAATTACTAACATGTTATATAAAAGCGATAAATTGCGTAATTTAAAGATTACTACGCTATTACAACATTTTATGGGAAGGAAGAGGTATACAAATTATGAATGGGGATTGCAATAATATAAACTTAATTAATCTATTACAACCAAATCTAATTTGTACAAATATTTGAATATACAATATAAATTAAATATGCAAAGGTATGTATATGCAAGAAAAGATTTTTGTTTTATTTTTATGTGAAAAAGAGTTTTGAACTAAACGTAATAATTTAAGAAAAGGAAATTATCTCTTAGAAATTGATTAACCCTAATTCTAATTTGTTAAAAGAAAATAAAGTTCTTTAAGTATTTTTTGTATTTTTGTCTTGAAGATAATAAATAGTATTTATGAAATATTTTAGTCCTTTTACATGTTAAAATAAATACTTAAAGTGTGAGAAAAAATAATAAACATTTAACCTAATTCTATTTTAATTTACAAGTTTATATATATAAAATAAATATATGATATGTAATAAAAATATTTTCTATGAGAAAAAAATAAATAAAATGAACAAAAATATAAGTTTAGCAATTTTATATTTTTTATGATTTTTTATGTTAAGTAAAATATATTTAATAAAATGGAAATGAAAATAAAATAAATAATAAAAATGTATGGGTCAGGGGTGCTGCAAGCAAAGAGGGGTAGGAGGTTAGAAAAAAAATAAGGCCCACAAGCTCAGAAGCCCATGCTGCCAAACAAACAAAAAAAGCTGGAAAAAAAATGAAAAAATGCAAAAGGCAGCGCCAAGGTTCGAACCCATGACCTATGGTATTTACGCGTGCTGCCTTACCACTGGGGTGGCTATACATCCGTTAGTTCAAATGAAACTAAAAATACATAACACAAACTGCTTCCTTGCCATGTACTTCATCTTCTTCCTCTAGCTAGCCGGACCACCTGTATCTCTCTCATTTCTCCATGAAAATGGAAACTTCAAACATGAAAATGGTAGTACTCCTTCCCACGATTTCAAACATGTAACTCATGTAAACTAAAAGTTAAAGATCAAAGCTAATTTTACTGGCCCTAATTTCAAACCTAATTTTTATAGAGATTTCAAATCTAAAATTCTCCATACACAATGAATATAAATGAAATCTATGAACATGGTTGGCTTTAGTACAAGGATATCTACATTTTATTTTCACAAATCGAGACCAAAGGATGCCTGTATGAAGAGATAGAAGTCAGAGTTTTTACCTCTTTCAATTGAGATCGTGAATGGAGTTTTGAGAAGGCTTGAGGATCTGTTTAGCTTTCCTGGACCTCCCTGAGTATGTTCCAATCCTTACTTTGCCTTGAAAGTGCCTGAATCTCCATACTCAAGTCAACCTGCAAGCTTGAAATGCAAAAATGGAAGATGGAGAAGGAGGAGTTACAGTGAAGGGATGATGGTCTGGAACACTTATATATGATGTAGGTTAAGTGTTTAGGTGATTAGAACTTGAAACACACGAGTGGTTTTTGAGATTGTCATGCAAGATGCAAAACTGCAAGTTATGGCAGGTTTTTAGTGATAGAGAGTTTGGGAGAGTTTCTGAGCTTTAGCAATCATGTTCTAAGTCACAATGTGTTTATGTATAAGTATAGAAAAGGTTATCCCTCAAGCCCCCTCCATATTTCTGAGTTATAGACTTTTTGCTCTATTGCTTGCTTTTGAAGAAAAGTGAGGAGACAACTCTCTATGTGCTTGTACAAGCTTGTTCTGAGTTGGTACAAGTCTTAGACACATTGATTTTGGTTTATAGGATTTGTGTGTTCAGAAAGAACAGGTAAAAAGCTCAAGGAGTTGACAAATGTAAAAGTTGTGCTTTACTAAAATGGAAATGACAACTTTGTGCCATTTATGGAATTGTAGCTTGGACAAAGGCTCTTATGATTGGATTAAATCTTTATCAACTGTGTAAGCATTTAATTATGGAGTGATAAACAAGTTTGAGACCTGCAAAGCAAGGATTATACAGCCTAGGTTTGGATTTGAATTTTGGTTCATCATGAAATGGCTTGAAATCAAAGTGAGAAATTGCCAACTTCATCTCTTTGATTATCCCGACTCAAGAATGATCTCAAGGAGTTCTTAGACATTTTGGAAAGCTTGAAATGTTCTCTATAAATCATCTTTGAATTGCTTTTTAAGATTCCTCTTGGAACTATGTGAAAAGCTTCCATGAAGTTAGGTCAAAAACCTGTCTAAATTAGGACAAAATTTCACTAAGTTATTTTAGTTCATGAGCATGTATTCACAAAATTATATCTTGAGATCCAAGTATCTTTAGAAGAAATTGTGTGAATAAGAGTTGTAGATTTCATGAAGATCTACAACTTTCATGTTGGGAACTTTCTTTGAATCATCTTGTATCGTGGTGAGAATTTGGCTTAAAGTTGAGAAAAAATAAGAAATTTTCTATACTTAAAAAAAAATTTAAGTTAATAAAATTTCAAATTTCAAAACAAAATCTTCAATCTTTGATTTCTTGATGAACTAGTTTCACATTTTTACATGTTTTGATGAATTGTGATCCTTGGCATTTGATTTTGACCAAAAAGTCAAAGTTTGACTTTTCAGTATACATTTAACTTTTGATCAATTGACTGAAAAATTCATCTATCAATCCAATGGACTTGCAATGTTTTGAACCATGTCATTAGGTCAAGCTTATGCAATTGAACTCTTGAAATAATGCTTCAAACCAATTGATCATTTTCTAGGTCAAAAATCAGAAATTGCCCTTTGTTGTACCCCAAAATTTGCCCTCCCATTTCCTCAACATTTTCTCATCACAAGACCTTTGAAGATCAAGATACAGTTAGGGTTTCCTCTGCTCAAGACTTCTCCTTGCACTGTGGACTCAAATTAGGGTTTGTGTTTGCCCAAGGATGTTTTGACCTAAAATGCCTAAGATGACTTTCATGCTTCATGTTGGACTCCCAAGTTTACCTATACCAAGTTTCAAGTCTTGATTCCAAGTTTTACCCAGTCAATTGGACAGTTGACCCAGAAATCAGCTGTATTGGGAAAAAGTCAACTGTGGCCAATTGACAGTCAAATCTCATGAAATTTGATCCACATCAACATTATGAACTCACATGAACCATTTGATCAAGTTTGGATCACAATCCCACAAGAAATTTGATCAGATCACCAAAAGGGCAAAATGGTCATTTTTAGGGTTTTGACTGCACAAAGGCAATTTTTGACTGTTTGACCTAACCAATGGCAAACCAAGCTCACATATGGCCTCAAGGACTCAATGGAATTATCTTGACATGTTCATCAAGCTCAAAAGATCCCAAGTACACAAGATTGATAGTTGAATTTCCCAGTCAATTGATCAATTTTGACTGTATACTGAAAAGTCAAACTTTGACTTTTTGGTCAAAATCAAGAGTCAAGATTCATTTTTCATCAAAACATGCCAAATCATGAAACTTGTTCACCAAGAAATCTCAAAATGCAAATTAGGGTTTGAAAATGGAATTTTTCATAACTTAGAATTTTTCTAAGTTATGAAAAACCCTAATTTTTTCCCAACTTTGCCCCATCTTTTCACCATGATCCATTTGGATTCAAACAAAAGTCAAAACATGAAAGTTGTAGCTTGTTGCATAATCTACAACTTTGATTCACAAAGTTTTCTCATTTGAAGCTTGTATCTCAAGTTATAATGTTTTGAATAAGGGCACTAAACCATCTTTTAACTTAGTGAAATTTGACCTATTTTGACAAGGTTTTCTACCCTACTTCAAGATCACTTTTCATACCCTTCCACTTGGAATTTTGATTTGCATTTCAAAGATGGATTGTAGTACACATTCCAAGCTTTCCAAAATGTCCAAGAATTCATCAAACAACCTCATAACTTGAGAGATTCGAATTTCACAAGTTGGCAAAAATTCACTTTTTGTTCTTCATCAAGACATGTTCACAAACTTGCAAATTTGAATTCAGTTTGCTTTATGCTTAATTACAGGTCCTTGAACCATTCCATACTCAATAATTTAATGCATATTCAATGTGTTGAGGCCATGTTCTTTGTGTTCTAACATTGCATAGTGGATTAATCCTAAACTAGATAAAGTGCTTTATCCATTTTTGTAAAAAGCTAGCTTTATGTCAATTTGAAATCCAAGCAAGTACAAGCAAAATCCTCTTGGAACAAGATTATGGACAAGTTGCTCTGATCAAGAGAAGATTATGCAGCAGGATTAGAGGCCCCTACTGACCTAAAAACAAAAGTGACCATTGCTTGCTTCATTTAGAAGTAACATTGCATAACTTATGCTATCTATCATCTCAGCTTAGAAACAGAAGAACAAAGTTATCAAACACATTCCATAGACCAAATCCAAGCTAACACACGAGCCTTTGCCATCTGAAACACTCTCCATCTCAAAATCACCTTGAAACTGCTCAAACAGGGGAACCCCTGCAGTTTGAGTGCAAACTCTCAATCCCTTCGAGCATTTTGATCCAAACCTTTTCCTCTACCTTCCCTACAACATATGCAAGCTAACCATGTCCTAAAATCAGACCTGTAACACCTCCAAGCCACTTCACCATTTTTAATTTTCTGTTTTGCAGTTGGAGTTCACTAGCTCGATTCAGGGAGTTTCAAGACAAAGTAGGAATTGGAAAAGCATCCTTACACTTCAAGGAAGCTGTACAAGTCATCATTTCACTCTGAAACATCCTCCATTGCCAAGCTCGATTCCAACTGAACAGGTACATTCATGGAGTTCTATCTCTCTTATTAGGTATTGTTAGCTTTAGGTTCTTGAAGAAAACATGTCACAATCATAGCCCTGAACATGCTCATATGTTTAGATTTCATTTATATTTCGTGTGCTTAGAGAATTTCATGTCTGAACATTGATGAAAAGTTAGGTCAGAAATGGGGGGGAGAGAAATTCTCCCTCATCTTAGAGAGATAGGTCATGTTCTTTATATGGTTGAAACCGTCTCTTAATGCTCTACACTTTTCATGTTATGAGTTTTGCTTAAAAGTCCAGGAATCCAGAGATAAAAAACGCGTGTTTTTGCTTGAAGAAGGCTGTACAGAGGTTGAAGAAGAAGTGGTCTGGGCTGGGCCTGGATTTATTTTCTTTTTCCACCCCATTTCCATGTTCACACCCCCCTGGGCCCATTTGCTCATATTTTAACATTTTTGACTTTTTCTTTTTTGATTAACTTTGATTATTTTTTCTCATGACATTTAAAAATTAAAAATATTTTTTTCCATCATTTTTGTATTTATTTGCATATTTATTTGTTTGTTTCTTTTGTTTGTATATAATATATATATGTACTATTATTAGAATAAATAGAAAATAATGTAAATACAATTTTTATTTTTGTTTACATTCTGAAAATATTTCACACAAAAAAATACTCTTTTATTTATTTTTATTAAAATATTAAATAAATACTTATTTTATGTATAATACATATTTAGGGTTTAATGTATATATATATGTGATTGTTAATATATTTAAGCTAAAATATAAAAAATACTTGAGTTTTCCATTTTTATTAATATTTGATACAAAAATACTTTTTTTCACAATATACTTCATTTTATTTTATTTTTATAAATAATGAATAAATAGTTGTATTAAATTAGAAAATAATACCTTTTTCTTTAAAATTAGGGTTTTTGCCCTAAATTCAAATACTCCAAAAAAATAATACATTTTTATTTTCTTTTCTCTTTTACATAAATAATATTTTCTCATACATATAAAAAACTTTCTTTTTGCATTTCACATATTTATTTAATTTCCATTTAATTATGCAATTTAGTTACCTTGCAAATATTCAAATGATGTAATAATTTAGATTTAAATTCTTGTCAATATCCCCATTTGAACCTTTGTACCCCCTTCCCATATTTGGTTTTGTAATAGCTTAGTAATTTTAATTTTGCACTTTATTGCTTTCTAATGATAACATGTTAGAATTAGGGTTTGTATGCGAAAAAACGATAAAAAATAGTTTGACCTAATACAAGATAAACAAGCATGAAAATGGACACACAAATCACACTTGCACCCCCTAGGGTATTCCACTTGTTGCCTTCAGATAAATGGGCCATATTGCATGTTGAACTTCTTTGGGCAAAGCAAACAATTTGAATGATCATAGTCCCTCGACAAAACTTTTCAAAAACAAACAAAAACAAATGATCAAGTCCCTTAAAGAAATTGCCCAAAGACATTCAACGTCGTTGCAATTATGGTCTAAAACGATGACCCGCGCCTGTCCCTTTCAAATCCTAACACAAGGTTGCCCACCAAATACAATGGTGGAGCAAACTTGTTAAAAGGGTTAAAGTATAGCAATGATCTTTTGAGAAATTTAGGAGTAGATAACCTCTTAGTTACTTGAATCAACTTGCAAAATAAAACACTTGCCTAATTTCAAAATCACACATCACTACACTTTCAAAACAACTTTTAAAAACAAATGAAAACTTTTTCAAAAGACATACATCTTTGTATACATCCCCACATGGATCATTACAAAGGTTGCCACCACATTGGCCTCTTTTCAAAAACATTTTCAAACCCACACACTCAAGCACCATTTAAAACAATTGAAAACAAAAGGCAAGTGATCTAGGCAAGTAACTAAGAGCCCATGGATAACCATGGATAGAAAGGGTGCTAATACCTTCCCTTTCTATAATCTACTCCCCGAACCCAAGAAAACATCTCAAAAGGTTTTTGCTGTGCTTTTTAACCTTTCCTTAGGATAAAATAAAAAGTTGGTGGCGACTCTTGCTAACCGCACATTTGCAAATACAAACGCAAAACCTCAAGTCAGTTCTCCCACCGTATCACAGAACTGGCGACTCTGCTGGGGACTATAACTTTTAAAAGTGGAGTAACCTTAGGGCTTAGATCACCTTTGTTTTCAATTGATTGTCTTGTTTGCTTTTACATTTGTGGGCTTTGCATCGGAGTTTCATAGATCCTAACCCGGATCTGGGAAATACCCTTTTTAGGTAGCATAATCTGTGAGGGACCTGTCCGGCGTAGACCGACATGGGTGAAGCAGTGGCTACGTTGGTGTGGCATCTTAGTCTGTACCTATATCCCTTGTGTTGCAACGGGGAGAATATAGGTCTTCTAAGGGGTCATTAAACACCAACCAACCTTAGAACCCTAAATTGACCAACTTGGCTATTAGGACAGTAGCGGTATGCTACACTCATTGAGGCTAAACTCTCGAGATGGTTCTGGCCGCGAGAAAAGATTGTGATGCTGGAGTTATGACCGATTGAGGGTAGCCAATGATTTGAGATCCTCTAGAACCCGGTTACTTTTGATAGGACAGGTTTTAACCAACAAAACCAAAAGAGGGTAATACCTGAAACTCATGCTGGCCTGAAACCTAAGGGTGTCTTGTGTGACTTATGTGCCTTATTTGCCTATGTGAAATACTTGTGTTGTGCTTCATCATAAGCATCATGCCATCATACCATTGCATGTATCCTGTATAAAAGGCTAACCCATTTCAAAGACAAAAAGGTTTCATCTTTGCTTTGTTTTGTAGGACATTATGATGCCCGTGCGTAGAAATACTGTCCGGCTCAACTTTGTTCAACCACCAGTTTTACTCAAGGATCTGGTTGGAAGGATTCCAAACACTACCTCCTTCATCAACAGACATGGTTCTCTCCTTGGTTTGATCACTGCAAAATGGGACCAACAACTGATAAGTGTTCTGACCCAGTTTTATGACCCTCTGCATCACTGTTTCACCTTCCAAGACTTCCAGCTGGTTCCTACCCTGGAAGAATTTTCTTATTTGCTTGGGATTCCTGTCTTGGAACAAACTCCCTTCACTGGTTTGGAAAAGACTCCTAGGCCTGAAGAGATTGCTGTAATTCTCCCCTTGACCAAAGAAGAGATATTGTCCAACTGGGAAACTAGAAATGGGGTCAAGGGCTTTTTGGTCAAATTTCTGGTTGGCAAGGCTAATGATTTCTGGAATGACTTGGACTTCAAGGCATATGAGGATGTTCTAGCTCTTTTGATCTATGGTCTGGTGCTGTTTCCCAACACTGACACCTTTATCAGTATCCATGTCATAAGGATCTTCATGTCTCGGAATCCGGTACCCACTCTTTTGGGTGATATTCTACAACAACTCTATGCTCGTACTGCTCGAAAACGGGGAACTCCGTTGTGTTGTGCTCCTTTGCTAGCAAGGTGGTTTACTTCGCACCTTCCTAAGTTCGCGCTGAAGAATGATGAAGGAAAAGGCTGGGCTCGGAGGTTAATGTCTCTCACTGATAATGACATCACCTGGATTCTCAGAGGTTTGGATGAGGTAGCTGTTATCGACCGTTGCGGAGAATACCCTAATGTCCCGCTGATTGGTATCCAAGGAGGAATCTCTTACAATCCGTGTTTAGCTCTCCGTCAGTTTGGAAGAGCCAGAGGAGATGGGCCTCATGAGATGCTGGTTCCTCACTTCCATTTTGAGTTTCAGGCAGACAGTGACAAACTACGCCAGGGATTCATTAGAGCTTGGGACAGAATTCACAAAGCTGACCCACATGAGTTAGGACCAAAGACTTCTCTGCCATTGGAGCCCTATTGCAAATGGGTCCGCATCCGTGCTCAGAAGTTAGGTATGCCCTACGAAGCTGTTAGACCTCTCATTCTTGAGTCTCCTGTTGAAGATGGGATTCCTCCAACTGTCCTCCCTCCTCAGATACCCACTAATTTTGATATAATGAAGAGATCTTGGGCACAGCTAAAGGAAGAACGGGATTTCTATCGGGAGAAGTTCAACGAGCAGGAAAGGAAGATCCAGAGGCTGACTAAGCAATTGGAGGGAGAACGGGTCCTAAACAACTACATCAGCACTGAAAAGAGGAGGCCATGGGAGCATTGAGGAGCTTTGGATGTTTCCTTTTATAGTTTATTTCCTTTCAGTATTTTTCATTCCTGTAATGCCTAAGGGCAAATTGTTGAACAATTGAAAATTTTAATCTAATGCAGTGTGTTTCCCTTTTTGTCTACAAAGTTGAATCTTGTTTGTCTTTGAAAACATAAAACATACGCATTCCATTACACCATATGCATAGCAGGTACCCTATTTCACAGGTTGCTTAATCTTCTTCGCTGTTTGTTTGAACAGTCATCATGAATCCAGACTCCTCCAGTGAGCAAGCAATCAAGGCCCTTCAGGCCCAAAGTGCACAGTTTCAAGAGATGGTCCTAAGCCTAGCCCAAGGTCAGCAAGAGTTGAAGACTCTACTCATGAAGAAGAAGAAGAAAAAGAGGACCGCATTGTTCAACACCGGACGCCGATTTGGGAACACACTCCACAATGAAGTTGATCCAACCACTTCTTCTGCTGAGAAAAACAGTCCCCAAGGGGGAGGAGCTCCTAGTCCCGCAGTCTCTGACAACGAGACGGACTATAACGACGAACAATACCCACCTGCTGCTGACAGATACAAGCAATTGGAGGACCGCTTGAGCGCCATGGAAATTCAGAATGTGCCGGGACTGGATTTCAGAGATTTGGGGTTATCTTCTGGGGTAGTCATTCCACACAAGTTTAAGGCGCCTGCCTTCGCCAAGTATGATGGGGTCTCCTGCCCAAAGCTACATCTAAGGTCGTACGTAAGGAAAATCCAACCTTACACGGCGGATAAGAACCTCTGGATTCACTTCTTCCAAGATAGCCTCTCGGGGTCACAGCTTGAATGGTTCTACCAATTGGATGGAGCTAGCATCCGACACTGGGAAGATTTGGCAACCGCATTCTAAAGACAATACCAATACAATTCTGATCTCGCTCCTACGCGTACCCAACTTCAGGGTATGTCTCTAGGAACGGGTGAAGGGTTCAAAGAGTACGCTCAAAAATGGAGAGATTTGGCTGGCAGGGTGCAGCCTCCATTGACTGATCGAGAGCTGGTTGATATGTTTCTGGGGACGTTGTCTGGTCCGTTTTTCAATCATTTGGTTGGTAACTCCTCCGCTGGATTTACAGATTTGATATTAACGGGAGAAAGAATTGAAGCTGGCATCAGGTCAGGCAAGATACAGAAGGCTGCCTCTACAAGTGCTGAGAAGAGGCCGTTTAAGAAAGAAGCAAGTGCCGTCTATGGTCCTAGAAGACAAGTCAAGCCCGAAAGTCGCCAAGCCGTCAATGCTTTGGTCATCTCCAAACCTGTTGCTGCTCCTCAGCAGTACAATCAACAAAGAAGCGAAAGGCCCAAGAGGCAGTATACCCGACTGAGTATGACATTATCTCAAATTTTACCCCAACTGTTATCCACCAACCTGGTGACCCTCAAAGAAGCTCCTAAGGTCGTCAACACTGCGTCTCCTAAATATAACCCAAATGCCCGGTGTGCTTATCATTCTGATAGTCCCGGGCACACTACTGATGATTGCTGGGCCTTGAGAAACAAAGTGCAAGATCTGATCGACGCAAAGGAAATTCAGTTTGAAGCGCCAGAAAGACCAAATGTTGTAACGGCTCCTATGCCCCAGCATAGGGTAAATGCCATTGAGGAAGAAGTGTACGCTGTTTCGGTAGATGAAGTTGTTACCCCTCTGAAGACTGTTAAGAAGAACCTACTGCGGGCCGGTTTATTTCCGGGATGCGGTGAAGGTTGCCTGTTCTGTGCTATTTCCCTATCCGATTGTCCCTTGCTGAGGTTAGGCATCCAAGGCCTAATGGATAGCAAGGAAATTCTATTCAAAAAGACTGCTGTTCAATTGGTTCCGATGAAAGAAGTTTCTGTGATTACCATCTTCAAAAATCCAATCAAGGCTCCCCCGAAGAAGCCTATTCAAATCATGACAGTTGCGCCTGTGATCATTACTGTTCCGGGACTCCTCTCCTACGTGTCTGATAAAGCTGTCCCCTGGCATTATGGGGCAGACGTGTATGTAAATGGAATCAAACAAGAATTCGACGCTAGTGCCAGTATCTGCGATATCACTGGTCCAGCCAAGGTCACCCGCAGTGGCAGGCTCTTCTCGCCTGACATTGCACCGCCCGCTATTCGAAGACCCCTCCTCATAAAACCTACAAGTTTACCTGGTCCTGTTGCTGATCAAATTATTTCCCCTGCTGCCGAGTCATCAAATGCTCGGGGCAAAGGGATTGAAGAAGAGCCTGCCCGGATGGAGGCACCAATACCCATAAATGCTGAGGCCTCCCGACAAGAAATGGAGGAGATTCTGAAAATAATAAAGAAGAGTGATTTTAATGTTGTCGAGCAGTTGGGGAATACGCCCCCCAAGATCTCCCTGCTCTCCTTATTGCTATGCTCTGAGGCCCATGCTAAGGCCTTGATCTCATTTCTCAAGACGGCCCATGTGCCGCAGGAGACGTCTGCAGTCCAGTTCACTGATTGCATAGTGAATCTAACGGCGGACAACGGCTTGGGTTTTTCAGATGCTGACCTGACCGCGAAAGGGAGAGACCACAATGATGCCCTGCATGTCTCTATTGAATGCAGGGGCACTACTCTGGCACATGTATTAGTGGATATTGGTTCTTCCTTGAATGTTCTACCGAAAAAGGCTTTAGATCGTCTGGATTATGAAGGCCTGGAGTTGAAACCCAGCAATATCATCGTCAGGGCCTTTGACGGTTCCAAAAGGATGGTTCATGGAGAGGTTAACATCCCTATTCGTGTGGGCTCTCAAGTGTTTGACTCTACCTTTTATGTGATGGATATACGTCCATCATACTCTTGTCTGTTGGGTCGACCTTGGATCCATAAAGCTGGGGCAGTGACCTCCACCTTGCACCAGAAGCTGAAGTATCCAGTCAGGGGAAAGATCGTCACTGTGCAAGGAGAAGAGGAGTATATGGTGAGCCATTTGAATTCCTTCAGGTACATCGATATGGACGGAGAGTTTATTGAAACCCCCTTCCAGCATTTCGAGGAGGTGCATCCAATTTCAGCAGCTGCAGAGACAATGGCCGAAGAGAATGATTCCTTGAAGATGGCTTCCCTAAGGGATGCCCGGGCTGTGGTTCAGAAAGGCAATTGTGCACACTGGGGTCAGCTTCCTGACTTCACCCAGAAGAACGACAAGTTTGGGCTAGGCTTTACTGCAGAGGCTCAGAAGGCGGTGCGCAAAGAGAAGATCGGAAAGGCTCCGGTGTTTATTTCCAGCTCAAGGGTGAATGCTATCGAGGAGGATGTAGAGGAAGTTGAATTTGACAGTTGGATCTACCCGACTACCAGCAACGGACCAAGCAACTGGACGACAAAGGATTTTACCCCAATCACATTTGTCACGCAGTAATTGATTTCTTTTGATTTCCGAATTTGTAACAAACAATATGTTAAAACTTTGTCGGCTCGGTGTCCTACCCGGGGCATCGTAGCTCCATTTGTGAGGGCTCTTTGTATGACATTTTCATATATCATCAATCAAAACATTGGACGTTTGTTGCATTTCAAATCTTGCGCTCTTTTCCTTTCTGTGTTATATATATTGCAAAACAGCTATATTTACACACACTCACTTATACAGGTTTCAATCCACTCTGGATCTCACTGGTAACAGCTCTGCTACCGCCAGTTATGACTTCGAAAATCCGATCAACTTAGCCGAAGACGAAGGTGAAGATGATTGCGAAGTGCCTGGTGAACTCGCAAGACTGCTACTCCAGGAAGAGAGGGCTATTCAACCACATGAAGAGCCTGTGGAGACAATTAACTTGGGTACTGAGACAGATAGGAAAGAGGTCAAGATTGGTGCCAATCTAGAGCTCAGCGTGAAGCAACGATTGATCCAGATGCTACAAGACTACATGGAGATTTTTGCTTGGTCCTATGAAGATATGCCTGGTTTGGATGCCGACATTGTAGTTCACCACCTGCCAACCAAGGAAGATTGCCCTCCGGTAAAGCAAAAGGTCCGACGGATGCGTCCAGAGATGTCTGAAAAGATCAAGGCCGAGGTTATGAAGCAGTTTGAGGCCGGGTTCCTTGCAGTAACTTCCTACCCCCAGTGGGTTGCCAATGTGGTGCCAGTACCGAAGAAGGACGGTAAAGTCAGAATGTGTGTCGACTACAGGGATTTGAACAGGGCCAGCCCCAAGGATGACTTCCCCCTACCTCACATTGATGTCCTTGTTGACAATACAGCTCAACACAAGGTGTTCTCCTTCATGGATGGTTTTTCAGGGTATAATCAGATCAAGATGGCTCCAGAGGATATGGAGAAGACTACCTTTGTGACTCAGTGGGGCACCTTCTGTTATAAGGTCATGCCATTCAGATTAAAAAATGCTGGGGCAACCTATCAACGTGCCATGGTTGCTTTATTTCATGATATGATCCATCATGAGATTGAAGTATACGTTGATGACATGATTGCGAGGTCTCAAACTCAGGAGGAGCACCTTGACCATCTGAGGAAGTTATTTGACCGACTCAAGTTGTACAAACTGAGGTTGAATCCCAACAAATGCACCTTTGGGGTAAGATCCGGAAAATTATTAGGTTTCATTGTAAGTGATAAAGGTATCCAGGTGGACCCTGCCAAGGTTAAAGCTATTCAAGAGATGCCAACTCCAAAAACAGAGAAAGAAGTCAGAGGTTTCCTAGGACGACTGAATTACATTGCCCGATTCATCTCACATCTGACCGCTACTTGTGAGCCAATCTTCAAATTACTGAAGAAAGATCAAGTGGTACGCTGGAATGATGAATGTCAGGCTGCCTTTGAAAAGATAAAGGAATACCTCCAAGAGCCACCCATTCTTATGCCCCCGGTGGAAGGAAGACCTCTGATACTATACTTGACGGTACTTGATAATTCAATGGGATGTGTGCTGGGGCAGCATGACGAGTCTGGCCGAAAAGAGCACGCTATTTATTACTTGAGCAAAAAGTTTACCGACTGTGAGTCTCGTTACTCACTGCTTGAGAAAACTTGCTGCGCTCTTGTATGGGCTGCTCGCCGGCTGAGACAGTATATGCTGACTCACACCACTTTATTGATTTCAAAGATGGATCCCATCAAGTATATATTCGAAAAGCCCGCTCTGTCTGGAAGAATAGCGAGATGGCAAATGATCTTGACAGAATATGATATCCAGTATACAACTCAGAAAGCAATTAAGGGAAGTGTACTGGCGGATCATTTGGCACACCAACCTGTGGACGATTACCAATCATTGAACTTTGATTTTCCGAACGAAGACATCATGGTAGTAACTGACTGTGAAGTACCTGGACCGGATGAAGGACCTGAGGAAGGATCCCGATGGTCTATGCATTTTGATGGAGCCTCCAATGCTTTGGGTAACGGCGTCGGCGCTGTAATCATATCTCCCAAGGGAACTCATACTCCTCTCACCGCCCGATTATGTTTCAGCTGCACCAACAATATGGCAGAATACGAGGCATGTATCATGGGTTTACAAGCTGCAATCGACTTAAGGATAAAATTCCTAAGTGTCTTCGGAGATTCCGCTCTCGTGATCAATCAGATCAAAGGCGAGTGGGATACGAAACACCCGAATCTTATTCCTTACAAGGAGTATGTGTCGACCTTGCTCCCTCACTTTGAAGAGATAACTTTTGAGCATTTCCCCAGAGAGGAGAATCAGCTAGCGGACGCCCTAGCCACGATGTCTTCAATGTTCAAAGTTAAATGGGACAATGAGGCCCCCCGAATCATAATCTGGAAGTTGGATGAACCGGCATACTGCTGCGAGCTCGAGGCTGAGAAGGTGACTGAAAAACCCTGGTATCATGAGGTGAAGAAGTACTTGGAAGCTCAGGAATACCCTGACGGAGCATCCGTCAATGATAAGAAGTTCATGAGGAGGTTTGCTGCAAAATTCTTCCTCAGTAACGGCATTCTCTACAAACGGAATCATGATTCAACTCTGCTACGTTGTGTGGATAAGGCTGAAGCAGAGAAAATCATGATAGAACTTCATGAAGGTACATTTGGAACCCATTCCAGTGGGCACACCATGGCTAAGAAAATCCTTCGGGCAGGGTATTTCTGGTCCACAATGGAAGCTGATTGTTACCAACACTCCCGAACTTGTCATAAATGCCAGATCTATGATGACAAGGTGCATATCCCTCCGGTTCCTTTGAACGTCCTGACGGCACCTTGGCCTTTTGCAATGTGGGGCATCGATATGATCGGTGAGATCCGACCGACGGCATCCAATGGGCATCGCTTCATCTTGGTGGCAATCGATTACTTCACGAAATGGGTTGAGGCAACTTCCTATGCCACAGTAACCAAGAGCGTCGTGGCACGTTTCATCCGGCATAATCTGATCTGTCGGTACGGAGTCCCGGAAAGAATCATTACGGACAACGGTACAAATCTCAATAACAAAATGATCACTGAACTCTGTGAACAATTCAAGATACAGCACCACAATTCTTCTCCCTACCGGCCGAAGATGAATGGGGCTGTAGAAGCAGCGAATAAAAATATCAAGAAAATTGTGCAGAAGATGACAGTGACCTATAAAGATTGGCACGAGATGTTACCGTTCGCTCTTCATGGGTACCGTACCTCAGCAAGGACGTCAACCGGGGCAACTCCTTTCTCCTTGGTCTACGGCATGGAGGCAGTCTTGCCAATTGAAATCCAGATACCCTCTCTCCGGATAATGAAGGATGCAGACTTGAACGAAGATGATTGGATCCAGACTCGACTTGATCAATTAAATCTGATTGACGAAAAGAGGCTCACTGCTATCTGTCATGGTCAAACGTATCAGAAACGGATGATCAGGGCATTTAACAAGAAAGTCAGACCGCAAGAATATCAAGTTGGGGACCTGGTAATCAAACGCATCATCCTTCCTCAAAGTGATCCCAGGGGCAAATGGACCCCTACATATGAAGGGCCATTTGTGGTTAAGCGTGTGTTCTCAGGAGGAGCCATGATCCTAACCACCATGGATGGTGACGACCTTCCTCACCCCGCCAATGCAGACATAGTGAAAAAATACTACGCATAAATAAAAGACCCGCTAGGTTGACATACCTAGGCAAAAATAAGGGCTTCCCGGCGAACCAAAAGGGTTCGGGCAAAAGTAAGGGATGAAATGAGTAAAAAATCTGTACACCCGGCAAGTCGAAAACCTGAAAGGGCGGCTTGGGCAAAATGGGTATCCCGGTGGACTAAAAACCAGAAAGGGTGGTCCAGGCAAAAGTTAGGGATAAAAGCGTAACACTATGTCTCATTGGATCACTTCGCATCCGGAATTCGGCATCAACTATCTGGCTCAGATTTCGGCATTGACCAATCGGCTTCATCTTCAACTAAGTAGCAAAGCGATGAGACGTTCGAAGACATAAAGGCAATAGCAGAGTTGGAACCCAGTGGGATTGTTCACATAGCTGTTTTGTTTCCTTTTTCAAATTGTAAAACTCTATACTATTTGGCGATGTCCTCTTACTAGGATGTCAGCCTCTTGTACAAAAACGCCTATTCACAGGCAAAGTTTAAATCAATACAACTTCACTTGTCCATACAAATTACCATTGTTTTCCTTTTTCTGGTTTTGTCTTGCGAAGAACGTCCAATGTTCATTTTTGATATATGCATTTGACATTAAATTGCTGATTCATAAATATTTGCATATGAAACGAGAGATCGATTACAGGTGACATCAGAGACAGGGGCAATGTGGAGTTGTCTAATGCAGTCTGGTTGTTTTGTCCGCCAAGGCACCAAGGTAGGTTCAACTGAAGAATGTGGCCAAATCATCTCAATTCCCCGCAGAGTAAAACAGGATGCGACAATACTTTCCCCAAGCGGAGTTGGTTCCCCGTCAATCCTGAAAAGGCACAACATTCCCCGGCAGGTCTTAAAGCTCATCCCCAGTAGATTTTGCAAACTTATCCCCTGCGAAGAACGGACGTCTCTCCCGAGTTTTATTTAGAGTTATTTCCTCACAAGGACTTATAACTGGGTTATCCTCAGCTAAAAGCCACGGAAGACCGCTCTCGGCAAAGTTCCTTCAGTCCCCAGCGGAGTCTATCTTTGGTATTCCCAAGCAGAGTTTATCTTTGGAGTTCCCCAGCGGAGTTTATCATCATTATCCTCAGCGGAATCCATCGTTGAAGTCCTCAGCAGGCCTCTCATCAAAACTTCGGCCGAATATCTCTTCCACAGAGCAATTCTCCGGCCGTTCGTCAAGGATTTATTTTCCTAAGATGAAATTACACTCATAAACATTTCACATTTTCATACATCTTGCTTACATACATGACGAAACGCATACAACCTCTCATGTTGAACATCATGATATCATGCATATCATACATCATGACATTGCATACAACTTACGTTTTTGCCTTTTCAGGAAAAAGACAATCTCAAAAACGACTACCTTCGACTGTCACAATTCCAGATTCGATACCTGTATCTAGCCAGGGCACATCTGAGAGTGATCAGTTTCTAGACTCGATTCCTGTATCTAGCCAGGGCACGTCTAAAGAGTTCGAAGATTCGATTCCTGTATCCAGCCAGGGCACATCTATCAACTACAACATCTCCAGATTCGATTCCTGTATCCAGCCAGGGCATATCTGTTGACCACGTTTCCAGACTCGATTCCTGTATCTAGCCAGGGCACGTCTGAAGAGTTCGAAGATTCGATTCCTGTATCCAGCCAGGGCACATCTATTAAACGACTATTTCCAGATTCGACTCCTGTATCCAGCCAGGGCATATCTGTGGGCAACCAATTGTAGACTCAATACCTGTATCTAGCCAGGGCATATCTGCATAAGGAGGCTGAAGATCAAACACCTGTAACAAGCCAGGAAAACATCCGTCTTTCTTAAATACACAAGTTCTCGCTAAGGAATCTCTTACGCGATCAACACTTCCAAATGGCATCTATAAGCCCATTCCCGACAAGGTTCTGTCACCTCTCCAAACGGCATCTATAAGCCCATTCCCGACACCACATTGTTGAGACTCCAGCATGCGAGTGCAAATTTCCGGGCACTCTAGTGTCCAATCTCCTTTTACCCTCGAGTCACGAAAGGCAAACTTGCCAATCTAACTCTTCAGGTCCAAGAAGATTGAACAGGGGCAACTGTTGTACCCCAAAATTTGCCCTCCCATTTCCTCAACATTTTCTCATCACAAGACCTTTGAAGATCAAGATACAGTTAGGGTTTCCTCTGCTCAAGACTTCTCCTTGCACTGTGGACTCAAATTAGGGTTTGTGTTTGCCCAAGGATGTTTTGACCTAAAATGCCTAAGATGACTTTCATGCTTCATGTTGGACTCCCAAGTTTACCTATACCAAGTTTCAAGTCTTGATTCCAAGTTTTACCCAGTCAATTGGACAGTTGACCCAGAAATCAGCTGTATTGGGAAAAAGTCAACTGTGGCCAATTGACAGTCAAATCTCATGAAATTTGATCCACATCAACATTATGAACTCACATGAACCATTTGATCAAGTTTGGATCACAATCCCACAAGAAATTTGATCAGATCACCAAAAGGGCAAAATGGTCATTTTTAGGGTTTTGACTGCACAAAGGCAATTTTTGACTGTTTGACCTAACCAATGGCAAACCAAGCTCACATATGGCCTCAAGGACTCAATGGAATTATCTTGACATGTTCATCAAGCTCAAAAGATCCCAAGTACACAAGATTGATAGTTGAATTTCCCAATCAATTGATCAATTTTGACTGTATACTGAAAAGTCAAACTTTGACTTTTTGGTCAAAATCAAGAGTCAAGATTCATTTTTCATCAAAACATGCCAAATCATGAAACTTGTTCACCAAGAAATCTCAAAATGCAAATTAGGGTTTGAAAATGGAATTTTTCATAACTTAGAATTTTTCTAAGTTATGAAAAACCCTAATTGTTTCCCAACTTTGCCCCATCTTTTCACCATGATCCATTTGGATTCAAACAAAAGTCAAAACATGAAAGTTGTAGCTTGTTGCATAATCTACAACTTTGATTCACAAAGTTTTCTCATTTGAAGCTTGTATCTCAAGTTATAATGTTTTGAATAAGGGCACTAAACCATCTTTTAACTTAGTGAAATTTGACCTATTTTGACAAGGTTTTCTACCCTACTTCAAGACCACTTTTCATACCCTTCCACTTGGAATTTTGATTTGCATTTCAAAGATGGATTGTAGTACACATTCCAAGCTTTCAAAAATGTCCAAGAATTCATCAAACAACCTCATAACTTGAGAGATTCGAATTTCACAAGTTGGCAAAAATTCACTTTTTGTTCTTCATCAAGACATGTTCACAAACTTGCAAATTTGAATTCAGTTTGCTTTATGCTTAATTACAGGTCCTTGAACCATTCCATACTCAATAATTTAATGCATATTCAATGTGTTGAGGCCATGTTCTTTGTGTTCTAACATTGCATAGTGGATTAATCCTAAACTAGATAAAGTGCTTTATCCATTTTTGTAAAAAGCTAGCTTTATGTCAATTTGAAATCCAAGCAAGTACAAGCAAAATCCTCTTGGCACAAGATTATGGACAAGTTGCTCTGATCAAGAGAAGATTATGCAGCAGGATTAGAGGCCCCTACTGACCTAAAAACAAAAGTGACCATTGCTTGCTTCATTTAGAAGTAACATTGCATAACTTATGCTATCTATCATCTCAGCTTAGAAACAGAAGAACAAAGTTATCAAACACATTCCATAGACCAAATCCAAGCTAACACACGAGCCTTTGCCATCTGAAACACTCTCCATCTCAAAATCACCTTGAAACTGCTCAAACAGGGGAACCCCTGCAGTTTGAGTGCAAACTCTCAATCCCTTCGAGCATTTTGATCCAAACCTTTTCCTCTACCTTCCCTACAACATATGCAAGCTAACCATGTCCTAAAATCAGACCTGTAACACCTCCAAGCCACTTCACCATTTTTAATTTTCTGTTTTGCAGTTGGAGTTCACTAGCTCGATTCAGGGAGTTTCAAGACAAAGTAGGAATTGGAAAAGCATCCTTACACTTCAAGGAAGTTGTACAAGTCATCATTTCACTCTGAAACATCCTCCATTGCCAAGCTCGATTCCAACTGAACAGGTACATTCATGGAGTTCTATCTCTCTTATTAGGCATTGTTAGCTTTAGGTTCTTGAAGAAAACATGTCGCAATCATAGCCCTGAACATGCTCATATGTTTAGATTTCATTTATATTTCGTGTGCTTAGAGAATTTCATGTCTGAACATTGATGAAAAGTTAGGTCAGAAATGGGGGGGAGAGAAATTCTCCCTCATCTTAGAGAGATAGGTCATGTTCTTTATATGGTTGAAACCGTCTCTTAATGCTCTACACTTTTCATGTTATGAGTTTTGCTTGAAAGTCCAGGAATCCAGAGATAAAAAACGCGTGTTTTTGCTTGAAGAAGGCTGTACAGAGGTTGAAGAAGAAGTGGTATGGGCTGGGCCTGGATTTATTTTCTTTTTCCACCCCATTTCCATGTTCACACCCCCCTGGGCCCATTTGCTCATATTTTAACATTTTTGACTTTTTCTTTTTTGATTAACTTTGATTATTTTTTCTCATGACATTTAAAAATTAAAAATATTTTTTTCCATCATTTTTGTATTTATTTGCATATTTATTTGTTTGTTTCTTTTGTTTGTATATAATATATATATATGTACTATTATTAGAATAAATAGAAAATAATGTAAATACAATTTTTATTTTTGTTTACATTCTGAAAATATTTCACACAAAAAAATACTCTTTTATTTATTTTTATTAAAATATTAAATAAATACTTATTTTATGTATAATACATATTTAGGGTTTAATGTATATATATATATGTGATTATTAATATATTTAAGCTAAAATATAAAAAATACTTGAGTTTTCCATTTTTATTAATATTTGATACAAAAATACTTTTTTTCACAATATACTTCATTTTATTTTATTTTTATAAATAATGAATAAATAGTTGTATTAAATTAGAAAATAATACCTTTTTCTTTAAAATTAGGGTTTTTGCCCTAAATTCAAATACTCCAAAAAAATAATACATTTTTATTTTCTTTTCTCTTTTACATAAATAATATTTTCTCATACATATAAAAAACTTTCTTTTTGCATTTCACATATTTATTTAATTTCCATTTAATTATGCAATTTAGTTACCTTGCAAATATTCAAATGATGTAATAATTTAGATTTAAATTCTTGTCAATATCCCCATTTGAACCTTTGTACCCCCCTTCCCATATTTGGTTTTGTAATAGCTTAGTAATTTTAATTTTGCACTTTATTGCTTTCTAATGATAACATGTTAGAATTAGGGTTTGTATGCGAAAAAACGATAAAAAATAGTTTGACCTAATACAAGATAAACAAGCATGAAAATGGACACACAAATCACACTTGCACCCCCTAGGGTATTCCACTTGTTGCCTTCAGATAAATGGGCCATATTGCATGTTGAACTTCTTTGGGCAAAGCAAACAATTTGAATGATCATAGTCCCTCGACAAAACTTTTCAAAAACAAACAAAAACAAATGATCAAGTCCCTTAAAGAAATTGCCCAAAGACATTCAACGTCGTTGCAATTATGGTCTAAAACGATGACCCGCGCCTGTCCCTTTCAAATCCTAATACAAGGTTGCCCACCAAATACAATGGTGGAGCAAACTTGTTAAAAGGGTTAAAGTATAGCAATGATCTTTTGAGAAATTTAGGAGTAGATAACCTCTTAGTTACTTGAATCAACTTGCAAAACAAAACACTTGCCTAATTTCAAAATCACACATCACTACACTTTCAAAACAACTTTTAAAAACAAATGAAAACTTTTTCAAAAGACATACATCTTTGTATACATCCCCACATGGATCATTACAAAGGTTGCCACCACATTGGCCTCTTTTCAAAAACATTTTCAAACCCACACACTCAAGCACCATTTAAAACAATTGAAAACAAAAGGCAAGTGATCTAGGCAAGTAACTAAGAGCCCATGGATAACCATGGATAGAAAGAGTGCTAATACCTTCCCTTTCTATAATCTACTCCCCGAACCCAAGAAAACATCTCAAAAGGTTTTTGCTGTGCTTTTTAACCTTTCCTTAGGATAAAATAAAAAGTCGGTGGCGACTCTTGCTAACCGCACATTTGCAAATACAAACGCAAAACCTCAAGTCAGTTCTCCCACCGTATCACACCCTTTCTTAGTAAAAACCCTAATTTTGACCATTTTGCCCTTTTGATGATTTGATCAAATTTCTTGAGGAATTGTGATCCAAACTTGATCAAATGATACATATGAGTCTAAAATGTTGATGTGGATCAAAAATTATGAAGTTTAACTGTAAATTGGCCATGGTTGACTTTTTCCCCAATACAGCTGATTTTTAGGTCAACTGTCTAATTGACTGATAAAAAATGTGAATCAAAGCTTGAAACTTTGCATGAATAATCTTAGGGGTCCATAATTATACTTTAAATTCATATTAAGCATTGATAGTCCAAAAATCCTTGTGCAATCCTAAACCCTAATTTTGGGTTATCATTGCTTGATGAGATATCTTGAGTTGGTCAAACCCTAATCCAGTATTGAGTCAAAGAGATCTTGTGAGAAAAATCTTGATAAATGAGAGGGAAAATTTTGGGGTACAACAGCTGCCCCTGTTCAATCTTCTTATACCTGAAGAGGTAGATTGGCGAGCTTTGCCATTCGTGACTCGAAGGTGGAAGACGATTGGATATTAGAGTGCCTAGAAATTTGCACTCGACGATGTGTAGTTGAGGGAATGGGATTAAAGATGCTATTTGGAGAGGTGATAGAATCCTGTTAGAGATGGGCTTGTAGATGTCATCCAAGAATTCTTGTTGAATTGTAATTTGTAAGCTGAAAAAATAAGTATTAGAACGGAGTTCGTGCCTGGAGCGTATCTGAACTGTATCTGAAAGGTTATATCTGAATGAGTATCAGAATGGCATTCGTGTCTGGAGCGTATCTAAACTGTATCTGAAAGGTTGTATCTGAATGAGTATCAGAATGACGTTCGTGTCTGGAGCGTATATGAACTATATCTAAAAGGTTGTATCTGAATGAGTATCAGAATGGCGTTCGTGTCTAGAGCCTATCTGAACTGTTATCTAAAAGTTGAATCTGAATGAGTATCAGAATGGCATCTGTGTCTGGAGCGTATCTGAATTGTATCTGGATTGCATATTGTTAATGGTAGCTATTAATCTTATCCTGAAAAGGGTAAACTGTTAGCTAAAATACAAAGTTATGCTTGCATGAAATGTATGATGCAATGTATTTGCTTTATCGATGTTTATGATATATGGATGCAATGTATGTGAACTAATTTGCTGCATTGCTGCTTGATTGAGGAAAATAAATCCCTGAGCACCGCTGAGGGCATGCAAATTTTCATGTCTTGAAGTTGAAGTACTGATGAATTTTTGTTGAGAGAAGTAAGTCTTGTTGTGAGGGCAATGCCATGTAGTGCTTGTAAGATTTGTTGGGGAGTCCCGAGAAATTTGACGACTTTTGTTGAGGATTGATAACTGGGAATTTGTTCCGTTGGGTATTTAAGTGACGTACTGTAAGGGATTACTTATGGAATAGCCTAGAGACATTTCCTATTCTTTCAACCTATCAGTAATTGTCTTTCTCATTTGTTTATTTGTAAACAGTAATCATGTTCAAATGCATATGTTCAACAATGAATCATTGGACATTTTTGTAAACAAAACAAAAGCGTAAAGGAAAAGACAAATAGTTTTTGCATTTTCAAAGGGATACATTTGTATTGACTTTGAATAAATATTTTGTACAAAGGGGACAAACATTCTAGTAAGAGAATTCTGTCATAAAACAAGAAAAATTTATACAAAGAAAGATAGCTACGTGTAATAATCCCATGGGGTTCCCATTCTGCTATAGCCTTCGTATCTCCGAGTATCACGTCTATTTGTTGCTTCATCCGAAGATGATTGAATTGATCAGAAACTCTGAGTTTGTCAGTGGAAGCCAAAGGTTGTCTGTAACGTGATCCGACGAGACATAGTCATACGCTTTAATTCCCTAACTTTTTCCTGGACCGCCCTTTCGGGTTTTCAGTCCACCGGAAAACCCTTTTTTGCCCAAGTTGCCCTTTCGAGTTTTTAACTTGCCGGGTGAACAAATTTTTTATTTTATCCCTAATTTTTTCCCGAACCTTTTGGTTCGCCGGGATGCCCTTGTTTTGCCTAGGTATGTCAACCTAGCGGGTCCCTTATGCATAGTATCTTTTGACTATGTCCGCGTTCGCAGGATGTGGTGGTTCGTCGCCATCCATGGTGGTCCAGATCATTACCCCACCGGAGAATATGTTTTTGATTACAAATGGTCCTTCATAGGTAGGAGTCCATTTTCCCCTGGGATCACTTTGTGGCAAGATGATACGTTTGATCACTAGATCCCCAACTTGATATACTTGGCGTCTGACTTTCTTGTTGAAAGCCTTGATCATCCGTTTTTGATACATTTGACCATGGAAAATAGCAGTAAGTCTCTTTTCATCAATCAAATTCAGCTGATCAAGTCGAGTCTGGATCCAATCGTCTTCATTCAACCCTGCATCCTTCATAATCCTCAGGGAGGGGATCTGAACCTCAATAGGCAAGACAACTTCTGTGTCGTAAACCAAAGAATAGGGTGTTGCCCTGGTTGATGTGCGAGCCGTGGTACGATACCCGTGGAGAGCGAATGGTAACATCTCATGCCAGTCTTTGTATGTGACTGTCATTTTTTGTATGATCTTCTTAATGTTTTTATTTACAGCTTCGACAACACCATTCATCTTTGTCCGATAGGGAGAAGAATTGTGATGCTGGATCTTGAATTGCTCGCATAATGCAGTGATCATAGTGTTATTGAGATTTGTACCGTTGTCAGTGATGATCCTTTCTGGGATACCATATCGGCAAATAAGGTTTTGCTTGATGAAGTGGGAAACAACATTCTTGGTAACGAAAGCGAAGGAAGTTGCCTCCACCCATTCTGTAAAATAGTCAATGGCCACTAGGATGAAGCGGTGTCCATTGGAGGCTGTTGGCTTGATTTCTCCAATCATATCAATTCCCCACATAGCAAAGGGCCAAGGAGCCGTCAAGACATTCAGAGGAACCGGAGGTACGTGCACCTTGTCAGCATAAATTTTACACTTATGACAGGTTCGAGAGCGTTAATAGTAATCTTCTTCCATGGTGGACCAATAATAGCCTGCCCGTAGGATTTTCTTCGCCATTGTATGCCCACTAGAGTGGGTGCCAAAAGTTCCTTCATGTAATTCAGCCATGATCTTTTCAGCTTCAACCTTATCCACGCACCGAAGCAAAATGGAATCATGATTGCGTTTGTACAAGATGCCATTACTAAGGAAGAATTTAGCGGAGAATCTCCTTAAGAACTTCTTACCATTGATTGAAGCTCCTTCTAGATATTCTTGAGCCTCGAGATACCTCTTGACTTCATGAAACCAAGGCTGGTCCACTACCTCTTCAGTATTAATCTCGTGACAGTGCGCTGGTTCATCCATTCGTTCGATGGTGATCTGGGGAGCCTCATTATCCCAATTAAGTTTAAACATAGATGACATTGTGGCTAGAGTGTCTTCTAGCTGATTTTCTTCTCGCGGGAAATGCTCGAAGGTAATCTTCTCAAAATGTGGTAGCAACGTAAAAACATATTCTTTGTAAGGGATAAGGTTTGGGTGCTTAGTATCCTATTCCCATTTGATCTGACTGATGACCAAAGATGAATCTCCAAACACAACTAAGGATTTGATTCCCAAGTCTATGGCAGCCCTGAGACCAAAGATGTATGATTCGTATTCTGCCATGTTGTTCGTACAATTAAAGCAAGTCTGGCGGTAAAGGGAGTGTAACACCCTTCTGGAGATATGAGTACAACATTGATACCATTACCGAGTGCATTAGAGGCTCCATCAAAGAACAAGGTCCATTGGGATCCTTGTTCAGGTCCGTCATATGGCCTGAATTCTTCACAATTGTCTAATGTCATGATGTCTTCATCCGGGAATTCAAACTTCATGGACTGATAGTCTTCTACAGCTTGGTGAGCAAGGTGATCAGCTAGTACACCTCCCTTTATAGCTTTCTGGGTAGTATACTGTATGTCGTACTCTGTTAGGATCATCTTCCATCTAGGTATTCTCCCTGAAAGAGCAGCCTTCTCGAAGATGTATTTTATCGGATCCATATTAGATATCAATAAGGTAGTATGAGTCAGCATAACCATCTTAGCCGGCGAGAAGCCCATGCCAGAGTGCAAGAAGTTTTCTCGAGCAGTGAATATCGGGTTTCACAATCGATAAACTTTTTGCTCAGGTAATAAATAGTGTGCTCTTTTCGGACAGACTCGTCATGCTGCCCTAATACACACCCCCGTCGAATTTTCTAAAATAGTCAGATACATGAGCAATGGTCTTCCCTCGACTGGTGGCATCAATACAGGAGGTTCTTGTAAGTACTCTTTGATTTTGTCAAAAGCAACTTGGCATTCATCATTCCACTTGACTACTTGATCTTTCTTTAATAGTTTGAAGATTGATTCACAAGTAGCTGTTAGGTGAGAAATGAATCTGGCAATATAGTTCAAATGTCCCAAGAATCCTCTGACTTCCTTCTCAGTATGAGGAGCAGGCATCTCTTGTATTGCTTTAACTTTGGCAGGATCAACCTCAATACCTTTTTTACTGACGACAAAGCCTAGGAGTTTATCGGACCATACTCCAAATGTGCACTTGTTTGGATTCAACCTCAGCTTGTACTTCTTCAGTCTCTCAAACAGCTTTTGTAAGTGATCAAGATGCTCTTCTTCTGTTTGCGATCTGGCTATCATATCGTCTATGTAGACCTCTATTTTATGATGTATCATGTCGTGAAATAAAGCTACCATGGCGCGCTGATATGTTGCCCCAACATTCTTCAATCCGAATGGCATCACCTTGTAGCAGAATGTGCCCCACTGTGTGACAAATGTTGTTTTCTCCATGTCCTCAGGTGCCATTTTGATTTGGTTATAACCTGAGAATCTGTCCATGAAGGAAAACACTTTGTGTTGTATCGTATTTTCAACCAGGATATCAATGTGGGGGAGTGGAAAATCATCTTTAGGGCTCGCCCTATTCAAATCTCTGTAATCCACACACATTCGTACTTTGCCATCTTTTTTAGGTACGGTAACAATGTTGGAAACCCATTGAGGGTAGGAAGTGACAGTCAAGAATCCAGCATTGAATTGCTTCATGACCTTTGCTTTAATCTTTTCTGACATATCAGGTCTCATGCGGCGAACCTTTTGCTTTACTGGCGAACAATCTTCTCTTGTAGGCAGACGATGTACCACGATGTCTGTATCAAGTCCTGGCATGTCTTTGTATGACCAGGAAAAGACTTCAACATAATCATGCAACAGCTGAATCATACGCTCCTTGACACTGGGTTCCAGATTGGCACCCACCTTGACTTCTTTTTTATCCTCCTCGGTACCCAGGTTGATTGTATCCACAGGTTCCTCGTGAGGCTGAATGGTTCTTTCTTCTTGTTGTAGCAGTCTAGAAAGTTCCCCCCGTACATCATAATATTCCTCACCTATGTCTTTGGCTTGGTAGATTAGATCCTCAGAGTCATAAAAGGCCATAACAGTATCGTTACCCATGGGATCCAGAATGGATGGATACCTGCATTTGTGAGTGTGGGTGTGTGTAAGGGTATGGCTATCTTTAAAAGAAAATAAAATATAAAAGAAAAACAATGAGCACAAAAGTTTGTATGTGAAAAACGTCCATGATTCATTGAATGTCATATGAAGATGAAATAATAACCCTTACAAATGGACCATTGTGCCTCGGGCAAGACACAAGGTTTTAAGAGTGTGAATTGTTTTTGAATATTACAAACCCAACAAAATGTAAAGATAAATTACTGAGGGATGAAAGTTTTTGGGACGAAGTCTCTAGCCTCCCAATTGTTGAGTCCTCCATTGACAGACAGAAAGATCCAATCCTCCAGGTTACAATCATCTTCACAATCTTCTACCGTGTTGACCTCTCGGTTGCTAATCTTCAAGGGTGGCCCTCCAACACGGGCACGACGTATAGCCTTTTGAGCACTTGAAGTGAAACCTAAGCCAAACTTGTCAGACTTATACGGGATATCCGGAAGTTTCCCCCAGATGGTGTATCCACCTTTCTCTACTACTTCTTTGACGTCCTTCAGAGATGACATCCGGAGTGGAGGCCTTATAATCTTGGGAATTTCGGACACAGTCTTGGTCACTGCTATCTCTTGGGGGACCTCCTCGAAGTGTTGAAAAGGAGTTTCGATGAACTCGTCGTCCAATTCCACATACCTGAAGGAATTAAGATGGCTAATCATGTATTCTTCCTCTCCATGGACAGTGGTAATCTTTCCTTGAACTGGATACTTCAGCATCTGGTGCAATGTAGAGGTAACAGCGCTAGCATTATGGATCCATGGTCGTCCTAGCAGACAGGAGTAAGAAGGGCGGATATCCATTACATAAAAGATTTAATTAAAAGTTTGAGTCCCAACCTTTATGGGGATATCCACCTCCCCGTGTACCATCCTCTTCGAGCCATCAAATGCCCTTACTACTATGTTACTTGGCTTTAACATCAGTCCTTCGCAGTCAAGTCTGTCAAGAGCTTTTTTTGGTAAAACATTCAAAGATGAGCCAATGTCCACCAAGACATGGGCCATAGTTGTGCCTCTACATTCTACAGAGACATGTAATGCCTCGTTGTGCTTTCTTCCCCTTGGTGTCAGATCAGCATCTGAGAAGCCTAGGCTGTTATCCGCTGTCAAGCTGGCCACACAATCTTGAAATTGATCAACAGACGTCTCTTGAGGCACATGGGCTGTTTTTAGGAATTTCACCAAGGTTTTCGCATGTGCCTCGGAACACAGTAGTAATGCCAGCATGGAGATTTTGGAGGGATTTTGCCCCAACTGTTCAACTACATCGTAGTCGCTCCTCTTTATAATTTTTAGGATCTCCTCCATTTCTTTCTTGGAAGTCTCGGGAATAGTCAGTGATTGAGCCTTCATCCAGACAGGCTCCACTTGAATACTCTTTCCTCGAGTGTAAGTAATAGGAGTGTTGGTAGGAATGACAACAGGGGTTGTAACGGCTTCGTCAATAGGAGCACTTGCAGAGATGATTATGGGTACAGAAGTAATCTTTGGGGCAGCCACGGGTCCAAAATCTACCTTTGGGGGGGAAATTTCTGGAGAAAAGATCCTACCGCTTCAGGTAATTTTAATAGTTCTGGCAATATTGCTGATGTAGGAATCTTCTTCTTCGGAGTTTGTCTCTTCGGTGGCCGACCAGTCTTGTTTGATGCCATGGTAATAAATGTCCCCTCCGTAATTCCACGACACAGTTTTGTCTGATTCATATGGGACTGGCCCGGGCATTGTGATTATTAGAGGAGTTGCTTTCGTAACCGATGTAATCCTAACGGGTCTTTTGGTGGAGACCCTGGAAGAATTGGCAGAGATGGTAATGATTGAAACATCTTCAACATGAATAGGTGAAACATGAGTACTTTCAAACAGAATCTCTTTGTTATCTATCAAGCATTGAATGCCTGTTTTCAACAAAGGGCAATCAGTTGGTGAGGATAAGCCGAGATGGCAGTCTTTATTACAGCCCGGGAACACACCAGCATTCAACAAGTTTATCTTAATGGTTGGAAGTGGAGTCACTAGTTCATCAACTGTGGTAACAAACAAATCTTCTTCAATAGCATTGCTATTGTGACCATGTCTGGGCATAGGAGCAGAAATGACATTTGGCTTCTCGGGCGCATCAAACTCAATTTCTTTTGCTTCAATGAGGTCTTGTATTTTGTTCTTCAAGGCCCAACGATTATTAGTATCGTGACCAGGACTTTCGGAGTGATACGCGCAACGGGAATTGGGGTGATAATTAGGGGATGTTGTGTTGGGGTTTTTCGGGGCTTCTTTCAAGGTTGCCAAATTGGATCTCAGAAGATGCGGTAATACTTGAGACAGAGTCATGTTGATTCTGGTGAATTGCCTGACTGGTCTTTCCACCCTTGGTTGATTACTTCTTTGTTGATCAGACGTAGGCTTTGGAATCATAACAACCCCCACCATTGGTCGGCGCTCGGATCTCTCTTGGTTTCTTTGCGGATATACAGTGAAACTATGCGGCCGGAACCTGTCATTTGGATGTTAATGAAACATCAATAAAGTCACCACCGAACGTCTTTTATCCCGCCGAAAGGGAAAGGTAAACATCGAGAAAACCTGAAAAGGGAGAAATCATGGTCTTTCGACCGAGAGATCGGGTAAGGGAGTCTGTTACGCGAGGGGAAGGTGTTAGCACCCCACACGCCTGTAGTACTCTATGATATCCACTCTTGTTGTATAATCTAATGGGTGTGGTCAAATCCTATGTATATGGCTTACAACTGAAAAGGGAATGCATGGGAAAGAAAAAAAGAAAATAATGTAGGGAAAATAAAAGATGTGCTCGGTTGGGCCCTACCCCAATGCCTACGTATCCCTTTTAAGGAATCAGAGCAGCTGTAGTTCGGCTTATGTATTTTGGTTGGTTTATGTTTTTTAATTAAGACAAACAAAAACAGTTACGATGACAAAACATCGAAAGAAACAACAAACAAATGAGGTGATCAAACATCGACTAAATAATAACAAAGTAACATGTCAAAGATGGTGAAACATCGTATGATAAAACGGATGACAAAGCATCACACCTAGCAGTGATATTGGGGATCAAAGTAGGATAATAAACAGATGCGATGGAGAAACATCGACTTTAAACAAATGTGCGATGGAGAAACATCGACTAAGAGGTTACATGGCAAAGATGGGGAAACATCAATAAAACAGGTGACAAAACATCACACCAAACAATGATATTGAGAATCAAAGCAGAAGTATCTTTTACAGCAGAACGATACAAAGCTAAGATTAAAGTAAATCTTCATCTATTCTAAAACCTAGATCTAATTTACAGAAAGAAAATATAATAGAATCATAACTAATCCAATCTTTATTAGTGTAAAATCCAAAAATTACAAAATTTGGAAATTACAATACATAAATCCAGATCAATTATAATCAATCAATTATCTCTAATCTTCCTAATTTCCGCCTAAATCTAATTCTAACAAATTTCTAAAACCCTAAATCTAATTCTAACAACGATTTCTAAAACCCAAGAATTAAAACATATAAATAGGGAAGAACAAGAACGATACACCGGGGGGGGGGGGGTCGATTACTATGAGATAAATCTGGGAAGAACATAATCCAAAGACGAATACTGAAGAGGAAGTCTAGGACAGAAAAAAGCAGAAGAAAATACAGAGGGGGATTACGGTGAAGAGACAGTCGAAGAAAAATTGAAGAATAAGAGCACCGATTGGAGTTTCGATCTCTGAAACCCTAATTGGCCTCGCTAGCCACCGCGCCTTCAATCTCTCATCATCACCACGTTGACCTTCACTTATATCTCCACAACAACCTACAAAATTAAAGGAGAAGAAGGGTCAGCGGATCGGACACTTGAAGAACGCAGAAGATAGAAACACGCAAGGGGTAATACTTAGATTTTTGTTTTCTTTCTGGATTGTTGGGTAAGGGTTTGTTTAGGGGAGCCACCGGCGCGGTGAAAGGGAGGAAAATTGGGGTTTGAGGGATAGGAAAATTAGGGTTGCACCGCGGTGAAAGAGAGAAAGAAGAAAAGGCTTTTTTTTCTTCTGTAAATGAACAAACTGAGCAAAAAAAATTAATGAAAAATGAATTAAAGCAAAAACTTTAATCCGTTCCACTCCAGTACCCACACGCCCACAATAACTAATATGCATCCTTCAATCTGCATCGTGCGATTATAATTGGACGGTGTTTACCATGGTTTTTGGTAAACAACCGCTGATCCTCCAAAAAGGAAAGTTCTTTTGGTTACTCGCAGGATCGATCAGATTGATCCCAGAACATGTGCTAATTTTTATGTAAGAAAAGTAATCAGGAAGAATGCACGTTCGACCAGAGACAAGATACTTGAGGTTTTGGAAAATAGAAATGTAGGAATACAGGTAAAGATGCAAGAAAGGTAACTTTACAAAATAAGATTAAAGCAATGTAAAATACTTTCATTAATGAAAAGAGGTGTTTCCAACGTACATTTCTCAGTTTATCCTTTCTCACACAGCGGGTATTTGGATAATATTTGAGTAACTAGAACAATAGGTTGAACACAACAAAAAACTACACAGATTTCCTAATTTATACTAAAAACTATGTAACCGTCGAGGGGTGGTTCTGTGCTAAGATGAAGACAAGTGTCCTCTGCATGTCCCTTAACCTCTAGCTTCCAGCCACATTGCTTCTCTTTAGCCGCTAGCGAAACTGTCTTTCCCTCCAATAACTCAAATTCAAATTTCCCTCGCATTTTGTTTCGAAGCGAGTGTATTCTCTCTTAGTCGAAGGTCATAAGTCCTCCTCAGTCGAAATCTTGAAAGTGAGCCCTGGTCGAAGACTCAAATATAACTTAGATATTTTTCTAAGTTATTTCACACGTAGAAGCATTCTTCAGCTTGGCTTGATTTATTCTAGTTTTTTGGTCTAAAAGACCAAATATAGTAAGTTTAGAATTCAGGAGCCAACAAATTGCCCCCCCCCCCAAGAATGTCTATTTCGACGCCCAAAGAAATAGCCATTCTTTGAACTTTCCGTTCGACACCTGTCTTTCTTGTTGTCCACAAAGGCTTGACGTGCGCCTTTCGTCTTCCAACAGCTGCTGCTTTCAAAAAAACCATCATTACTCTTTCTCCAAGATGTCTTTTCTAACTGCCGTTACCACACTGCCATGATGACCATATTCCTAGAACCTAGGCAAGAATGTCAAAACATTTCCCATCATCTGCACGATAACCGCTTCATATTTCGCCACGTGCCCCACTATCTTCACAGCATTAAATGGCCTTGATGAGACATATCCCTTTCTGAAGACTATAAATACTCTTGAGCCTTTTCATTTGGAACTTTCACAACTCCAAGCATTTCCAAATCTTCTGCTTTTAAACACCTTGCATTATCGACTTCGTTTCTTCCAAATCTGCAACAATGGCTTTCCTTTCTAATGCACCAAACAATCCCTAACCTAAAAATGCTGACGATATCCAAAGCCAACAAGAGATATTTTCTACTAACCCTTCTCCTTCCTCGACTGATGGGCTTCGGTTCGTTTCTGAACCCATGACGAGGGAGAGGCGAGAAGCATATAATTCCAAGCTCCTCATTCCCATTAGGTACTCTGAAGACATATACGCTATGTTTGGTCCTCTGTCCACATGCGTCGAGAATCCCATGAGGAACCGTGCCTTCTTCCCTACTCACCCAAGACTCAAACCTATAGGCTGTACGAAGAAGCCTAGGGATGATCCTAAAGACGCCACTCCGGCCAATCAGAAGCATGTTCATACTACGGAGGACATTAACCTTCAATTTATGAACAAAGGGACCAGAATCTTTCGATCATGCCCTAACCTCTCCTCAGAGTATTCAGATTGGTTGAATAAGGTGGAGAAGGCATAAACCTCCGTTTGGAAGGAAATGGGAATTTACGATTTGGTGATGCTGTCGAAGACAGGATTGTCTTATTGTCCTCTCATGTTGGTATCTTCGCTATATTTCTGGGATAGCGCATATTTTACCTTTCATCTTCCCTATGGGATGGTGACCCCCACCCTCTTCGACATATCCGCAATTACCGGTCTTCAACCGACTGGCGATTATTTCGATCCTGAGGATTTGTATGAAGATGTTATTGGGTTTGCAGCTACAAAACCCACCTACACCACTTTTATCAACCACTTCCATGATAAATCCTCCAGTACTGTGTTGGAGGTGGAACATATAAATTTTTTGGCTATGTGGTTATCTCGTTTCGTTTTCTGCACCAAGTCACTTCAGGTGACTAAGAAAATGCTCACGCTCGCGGCGCAACTTCATCATGGCTATCCCCTCTGTCTGGCTGAATTGATTTTTGCCAATCTATATGAGTCCATCAGCAATGGTGTGACTCAACTCAAGGTTATCGGGGATAGGGCAAGCCTGCTGCTTTTTGGCCCTTTCTGGCTTCTCCAACTTTAGCTTAATGCCACCTTTGAATCTTTTCCTCCTCAGAAGAATAAGATCAATGAAGCGGCCCCAGAAATCCTGAACAGGAGGGTCGAAGGTACCAGGCTTGCACTGCTGACTCCTACTGATGAAGGCCAACAGTTCCATAAGGCTTTCACAAGTTTCATGATGATGTTTGCGGAGCGCAAACGTTTTGTTTCGACCATGGCTCCTTTTGCCAGTCGAAAAGTTGGCCCAGAATGGTTTACCAGGCCATTTCCTTTGACTGAGGAGGAAGACTTGAATGATGAATATGTGGGCATGTGGGAATCGTTTCTTCGCCCTAGAATTATGCCATTGAGATTCAAGAGCTCCAAAAATCAATTAAGCTTGATTGCTTATCAACCAAATCTTGTCTCTCGACAATTTGGCATTATCCAGTCACTTCCCTCACCTATTTATCCTTGAGAGAAACTGTTGTTATTTACAACGCAGACTACTCAGAAGATGCTGCTACCAAGCATATTGGTAGGTATGTTGGTCGAGCCGTACTAACCAGGTTCGACTTTAATCTCAATTTTTTGAGTTCTGGTAATTTTGAGGGGTGGTGGAGACAGTATTATGATGAAGAGTTCTTCGATGAGAAGGACTTCGCCCACCACCTTCGTGAGGCGTTTAAGCTGGTTCTCGACAGGGTCAAGAAAGGTATTACTTCTTTTCTTTCTCTTCACTTCAGATTTATCATTCGACGCTCGATTAACCTTAGTTTTTTTGTTTTTGTGTAGCTGTCAAGAGAACCACTTCGAAGAAGGCCGCTGAAAGCACAAAAGGGGGAGATCCTTCTGTCAACCCTTCTCCCAAGGTATTTACTTTCTTCCATACCCTTATTTTCTACGATCGTCCGACATGGGTATTGATTTCTTTGACTTGTATTTCTGGGTATTCATAAGACTACCCCCAAAAAACGGAAGGTCCAGGAGATCGAAATCTCTAGTGACGAAGAAGAGGAATCTCCTCTTGTTCCTCTAAGAGACAAAGGTTAAAGAAACCAGTTCTTGCCGTTGATCCATGTCCCAAAATTAGAATTAAGACTACAGTTTCGAGGCCTTCTCCTGTAGTTATCAAAGATCCTACTGAACAGGAAGTAGCTTCCAGGCTAAACAATCCTAGCGAGAGCGATAATTCTAGTCCTGGTGCTGAAATCCCAATTTAGGTACTTGCTTCGACAGACCATCACTTACTTCTTGAACTACCCTTTTTCTTTATGAGAATTCTGAAATAAACGAACTTCTTTTAATCTCCAGGATATCGCTGGCACCTCCAACCAAGTCCCTGCTCTCGTCGAAGGCTCTGTCACTCTATTAAATAGTGAGGGAGAGCCTACTTATAGGCCTTCTTCGACAAAAGGCTCTTTCATGAGTTCAGCTGATGAAGTGAATCAAACTTCTGAACTTCAGCATGAAACCATAGAGGAAGTCAATGAAGAAGGCCCTGTAGGAAATCATGAAGAAAATAGGGCTCCGTTGGTTGACGTACCAAAAAATGAAGAGGAAAGGACCCCTAATGCTGAGACTGTGATAGAGAGGGAGAGTGTACTGGAGGTGGGGAGTCAAGATGAAAGGATTCCAGAAGCTGATAGTAAAGAAGGCTCTGTTGAAGGAACCCAGAATCCTACAGACACTGAGGCAATTCCAGAGCAGGTGGCCAACGTGGTTGCTGCTGTCAACGAAAGTGTCCCTTTGACAGGGTCTAGAACTAAGGAGTATTTGGCTTTGCTGAAACAGCAAAATCCTTTAGGCTATTTGACTGCAATTCTAGAAGGTCGAGAAAGTTCCTCTGATTATAGTGTCTCAACTGCGTCTAGAAAATCTACTTCGACCTCTCCTCTCGATGAGGCCCTTCAAAAAGTTAAGGCACAAATCTTCAAAAGAGATTTAATATTAACCTTGGAGGGGGAACCCACGGCTCCTTCTTTTCTGAAGACTACTCTGAGGGCTGTCGATCTCCTCATTGCTTCTCCGGACGTGGCCAGCGTTATCTTGGATTTAATCTCCATTATTGACCAAGTATCAGCGGACTATAACCGTCAAAGGACTCTTAATCGTGAGATTGAAGAAACCAATGGTCATGTGGCTGCTTCCTGGCACGCTGCTACCGAATCAGCTTCTAAGGTAAAAGGGTTGTCGAAGGCCCAGGAGGCTAGAAAAAAAGAGGTTGAAGAGATAGATCGAGACACTCCTCAAATGAGGGTGCAGATTGCAGAGTTGGAAGCTAAAATTGCTGCCAATGATAAAAAGAAGGAGGAACTCCTCACTGTTAACACTGAGTCAGAGATCCAAGAGGAACTGGTTGAAGGGTTAAGACACACTGATCGGGCCCAATCTCTCGATGCTAAGCTTGAAACCCTTCATCAATCGAAGGCTTTATGTGATCGACGCCTGGAATTACAAAGATTTAAGTATTTTCAGATCAAGGCTAATCTCCCTTTTTGAATCCTGTTTCTTTCATCTATGTAATCACTCGTTGTAATGATTTCAAAGCCATTTTGGCTATTTTAATGAAAATTTAAGTTTCCATTTTGGCATTCTCTATTCGACGATGACTATATATTACTTACTTTTACCTCTTGAAGCATAGGTCTATAAGCTTTCAAGTATTTACCATTCACCCTCAAAAGTCTTTGATCTTCATTTAACTCTTCAATCTCATAGGCTCCACTAGAGAAAGCTTGGATAATCCTGAAAGGTCCTTCCCACTTAGGAGACCATTTTCCCAAATTTCTATCTTTTCGATCCATCGGAAGAATTACTTTCCACACTAGATCCTCAGGCAGAAATGTCTTAGGTTTTACTATGCGATTATAGGATTTCTCAACCCGTTTCTTCTGCAGTCTGAAAAGATCCAGAGCTTTCAACCTTTCTTCGTCTAAGTTAACTAGTTCGTCTAACATCATATTCCAATAGACCTCAGAAGGGATATCATGATGTATATGAATCCTCGTCGCCTGTAGGTGGATTTCCACTGGCAACACTGCATCATGACCATAGGTTAGGCCAAATGTGTTGTTCCCATGGCCTCTTTTGGACAAGTTCGACATGCCCATAGAACTTGATCTAGCGTCTTGTGCCAGTTTCTAGGTTTCTTTCCCACGTGTTTCTTTATTAAGCTTATCACTACTTTATTTGCTGCTTTGACTTGGCCATTAGCTTGCGCATAATACGGTGTAGATGTTAACAATTTAAACCCCATTTTCGCAGCAAAGTCTTGCATCTTTCGACCACTAAAGACTGATCCTTGGTCTGTAGTTATTGTTTCGGGAATTCCAAATCTATATATGATGTACTTTTGAATGAATTCAATGACATTCTCTTGGTCTATATTGACTAAAGGGATTGCTTCAATCCACTTAGTAAAATAATCAATGCCCACCAATATGTATTTCTAGCTTTTAGAAGATGCTGGTCGAATTTCTCCAATGAGATCTAAAGCCCATCCTCTAAAAGGCCAAGGTTTCACAATCGAGTGAAGTTCACTTGCCGGCACATGCTGAATACCTGTATGTACTTGACATTCTTGGCATCCTTTTGCAAACTCGACACAATATTTTAACATAGTGGACCAATATAATCCTTGTCGAAACAATAACCATTTCATCTTTTGGCCTACTTGGTGTGCTCCACACGCCCCGGCGTGTGTAGTGGAAAGAGCTATATATGCTTCTGTTTCACTTAGGCATTTCAGAAGCACACCTTCAGGTGTTTTCTTGAATAATTCATTTCCCCTCAGCACATAACTCAGTGCTCTATATTTTATTTTTCGTTATGTTGAAGTCGTTGGATTTTGTAAATAATCCACTACAGGCTTTCTCCAATCTTGTTCTGTTAGATTGTCTATGAACGAAATTTCAAAATTTTCGTGATCAGTGCATCCCAAAGTTGTGGTCCTTAAATCTAATGGAGACAACTTAGTGGATGTTACTCTCCCTCTAACTTCGATTGCTTGTTGTAGTTTGTCTTTCGAAACTTTATACCCGGAAGCAATCTGCGCTAAGTCGTTAGCTACTTGATTTTCCAATCTGGGTATATGTTGAATGTTAACTACCTCGAAGTTTTTCAACAACCGTCTGGCTATTACGAAATACATGATAAGATTCTCTTTTATGCATTTGTATTCTTTCGTAATTTATTTTAGGACTAACTCCGAGTCTCCCATTATTTCGACCTAAGTTGCCCCCAATTCCAACAAGATTTCAAGGCCTACGATTAACGCTTCGTATTCAGCCTCATTATTAGAGCAATCCCCATCTATATTGTACTTAAATGTTGTTGGAATTTTGCTTGGAGAAATAATGAGGACTCCGACTCCAGTTCCATCTTTATAACTAGAATCATCAAAGTTCAGCTTCCAAGGTTCGATCTCCAAATAATTCAGTGATCCCTCTTGTATAGAGTGGTCGACTATAAAGTCTGCTACCACTTGACCTTTCATAGCCTTGAGAGGCATAAAGGTTAATGAGTACTTAGTTAATGCAAGTGCCCATTTGCCAATTCTACTGTGCAAAATGGGTTTCGACAACATATATTTGAAAACATCAAAATGAGATGAAACATAAACATCGACTGGCTTTATATATTGCTTAAGTTTTGTACATGAAAAATAAAGACATAAACATAGTTTTTCAACCTCGCTAAATCTAGTTTCTGCATCATTTAAAACTCTACTGAGGTAGTAGATGGGCCTTTCGGCACCATGGTCATCCTCTTGAGCCAGCATGCTCCCTAAAGTTTTATCAGACGCGGCTATGTACAATCTCATACTTCTACTTCGACAAGGAGGTACCAAAATAGGTGGCTTGGTGAGTTACTCTTTGATTTTGTCGAATGCTTCTTGATGTTCTTGCCCCCACTCAAATCCTCCTTTGCTGAGTCGAAGTAGTGGCGAAAAGGCTTGCGTTTTCCCACTGAGGTTGGATATAAATCTCCTCAAGAAATTTATCTTCCCAAGTAAGGATTGCAATTCCTTTTTGTTAGTTGGCTCTTTGGCTTGCAAGATAGCTTTGGTCTTGTTTTGGTTTATCTCAATGCCTTTTTTATGGACCACAAAGCCTAAGAAATCTCTTGCTTTGACACCAAAAGCACACTTTAGAGGGTTCATCTTCAGGTCGTAGCGTCTCATCCTCTCGAAGGATTGTCGAAGATGATCCATGTGAGTCTTCCCTAAAACAGATTTGACAACAATATCATCAATATAAATCTGCATGAAAGTGTCAATAAAATCATGGAAGATCGAATTCATGGCTCTTTGATAGGTTGCCCCTGCATTTTTCAGGCCAAAGGGCATCACTACCCATTCATAAGTGCCTAAGGCACCAGGGGAACAGAATGCCATTTTCGACACATCCTCTTCAGCAATAAAGATTCGATTATATCTAGAGTAGCCATCAAGCATACTCATGTAATTGAAACCAGCGGCAGAATCCACAAGCATTTCTGCCACCGGCATTGGATATTCGTCTTTGGGTGTTGCAGCATTCAGATCTCTTAAATTAATGCACACCCTTAAGGTACCATTTTTCTTTATAACAGGCACGATATTTGCAATCCATTCGACGTACCTGGTCGTTCGGATGAACTTGCATCTCAGCAGTCTTTCGACTTCCGTTTTGATTTTTGATAAAATCTCTAGTGCAAAACGCCTTGGAGTTTGCTTGACGGGCTTCTTTCCAGGCTTTATTGGCAATTGCAGTTCTACTAAACTTCTGCCGAAACCAGGCATCTCGTCATAATCCCACGCAAAGCAATCCTTGAACTATTTTAGCAATTGGATCATTTCGACCCTGAGTCCTGGATCTATCTTTGCGCTGATGTACATTGGCTTTTTTACAGGACCGTCGCCTAGGTTTACCTCTTCCAGAGGGTCTTGCGCTAGCATTCTAACATTGTTCGCCAACGGGTCCTTTTTGAAACCTAGAGGTTCATCATCGTAGATGGCGTCTAACCTCTGATCTCGAAGGTCTTTCGTTTCTAAGTCAGGAGGCTCTGGGTCGAAATCTTTCCCAGGGTCTTTTTGAGAAGGGACCTGTTCATTGGCTTCAAGGGCCATATATTTAACTTCAGCCTCCAAGGCCGCTATCATTCTACTTTCGGCCACATATGCCGAAATCTTTTGCAGAGTTTGTGACTCAGTCATCGTCACCAAACTCACTTCCCCAGCCTGTTGGCCGTATATCATCAACTCCTCCAAAGTTGATGTTTGACAAGTATTCTCTATCCCACTAAAAGCCGTAGTCAGAGTGTAGGTATAGGGAGCAGAAGGTGTTAGGTGTTGGAGTTAGATCAAACTCAGGTGGATTACATGGCCCTATATGAGCCAAATTTTTGTCAAAGCTATTCTTTTCGACACTGTTGATTTCACCTAAGTAATAACTCTGATATGCCTCAATGTTTTCCATGATACCATCGGGGTGCCATATCGTGACCCTTTGGTGCATCGAGGATGGCACTGCACCGATGCCATGTACCCACTCTTGACCCAAGAGCAGATTGTAGTTTGGTTTTGCTGAAATCACCTTGAACATGGTGGGTTGAAGGATTGATCCCACTTTGAGGTCTAGTTGTATGACACCCATTGTGGTGCCAATTCCTCCTTCATAATTGGACAAGACCATGTTATGGGGCTTGATGTCAGCATCTCCCTTTCCCAGCTTTTCCAGCATGAATTGTGGGATGATATTGATGGTCGCCCCATAATCGACCAGAATTTTATTTATAGTTATTTCCCCTATCTTTGCTCTGATGAACAGGGGTTTTAGATGATTTTTCATTACCTCTGTTGGTGGCTCGAAGAAGGTGTCATGTTCCTCTACGCATCCATTATTCATTACATAGTAACATACTGGCCTGTGTCTAGCCATTTCTTGCTCAACTATTAAGTCGGTTTCCTCAACCTCGACCTGACGGTTGTATTCTTTAGGTAACATTGATATGAAATTCACCATGATATCTAAAGTGTCATCGGAATCGGAGTTGTCCTCATCATTCGACACACATTCTTCCGTCCATGGCATAGGATTCCTCTCTAGAGGCTTCCTTTGTTTCCTTTGCACATTGGTGCTAACCTCTGGGTGAGATCCAGCTACCTCTTTTTCGGCTTTTCGTCGTCTTTGGAATCTTCTCCATTGTGAACGGGACATAGGATTTTTTCCTTTGTAATTGCTCGATATATGAGCCATTTTATTTGACGTAGAAGCATGGTACTCCTTTCTGTAGTCTAACGAGGAACTCTTGGCACATCGAACGCCTTCCATCTTTCTTCATTCGGCCTCTTTCTTCCCATGGTGTTAAGCCAAGTATTTGTAGGTACATTAGTTGGAGGCCGAAAAGTTGGCGACCTCCTTACCTGACTCATGGATCCTTGTTGATGCCCCCTTCTAGGATCGAATCTGACTTCTGAACCCATTTTTTGTTGGGCATTGGTGCCCTGTTTCGCTTTCACAATTCTCATACCTTGTATGTGTTCAGCGGCTTTCTTGTCAAAAATAGAGCTACATCTAGGGCACAACATTACTTCCGATTTTTTCTTCTGGCATCTATGTAGAAAGTCTGTTAGATCTTCATTCTCCTTTGGAAATGCTGTTTTATTTACTTCCTCTTATCGAATAGCTTCCTCTGAGGCCTTGGTGCCAGAGACTTTAACCATGTTGACCTGCATGTTGCTTTTGGCAACGAGATTCATTTTCTGCATTTTGGCCTCTAGATTCTCTGTCGAACCCTTTACAGCAGCCAAGTAAGAGCCTGTGGTGGTTCTTTTGTTGGAGCTCTCAGTAACTCCTTGGCTTTTGTGTGGGTCTTCAGTAACCCTTTTATTCAGTTTCAGGCTTTCATTGGCCTTCTTTTTTGAGCCTTGGGTAACTTCCTTTTTCAGATCTAGGTCTTCAGTGGCCTTTCTCACTCCTTCGATAGTTTTCCTGGAGATGTTTCCAGTAAAACTTCCAAAGATGGGTTTAGTAATGAAATCTTCAGAAACTTCCACCATGTGAATGCCGACTGGTTCAGCATAATGTGCCTCCATCTGCAGTGGGTTTGTGTCGATTTTCATTGCTGGCTTGTCAGCAAATTTCAGCCTTCCTTCCTTTAGCCCTTGTTGAACAAGATCCCTGAAAAGGAAACATTGTGAGGTTTTATGGCCCAAAAAATTATGGTATTTACAAAAACCTCTTTTCTTTCTTTGTTTTAAAGGAGGAAATTTTTCCCCTGGGGGCACTATCATCTGGCCATCTTTAACTAATAGATCAAATATTTCGTCACCTTTGGATATATCGAAACTATAAGTTTTCTTAGGAAATTTGTCGCTGTTTTTCTCAGACTCTACAGGATTTTTCCCATTCGATGGCACTAGCAATTTACAAGAATATGGTGGTCCTTATTTTAATTCTGCTAAATCTATTTTGCCTTCTTCGACATCTATAGGATCACTAGATATCTCTGGATCGTTATCATCCATTTCGACATAGGCTACCCTTTCTCGTCGATGAGTTTTGGTAGCTTTAGCTTTCTCAGCTTTAAGGCGTTCTACTTGTCGAACTCTATCGGCCATGTGGGCCATGTCTCTTAGGTATTGTGTATCTAACTTTTTCCTAATTGAATAATCCAGGCCCCCCGCTACCATTTCGACCAATTCATGTTCAGGAACTTGGGTAAAGCATTTGGCTTTAAGTAATCGAAACCTATTTAAATATTCATCGATTGGCTCAGTGAATCTTCTCTTCACACTAGCCAATTCTTTTAGACTTATTTTGGTCTGTCCCATATAAAATTGTTCGTGGAACAATCTTTCCAATTGGTTCCAATTGTGGATCGAATTGGCTGGGAGGGTGGTGAACCAAGTGAAAGAATTCTTTGTTAGGGAACTTGGGAAATATTTGATCCTAAGGTTTTCGTTGTTTGCTATTTCCCCGGCCTCTATCAAATATCTAGCTACATGTTCGATAGTGGATTCTGTCGTATCCCCTGAAAATTTAGTAAACTTTGGAACCTTTCCCCTAGGTGGTAAGTCTGTTTGCAGAATATATTCTGACAATGGGGATGTGAAGTTTGGTCTGTGAAAACCAATGTTCATCCCGTTTTGAATCATAATCCTTTCGATCATGGCAATTAGATTATTGTCTGTTCCATAATTTTGGTGTCGAACTTGCTGTATCAATTCATCATTGTTTTGGTTTCTATTTGCCATAATAACTCCTTAATCGATTTCTCTAGGGTTTGGTGGGGTATTTCGTGGTATTTCGTGGTATTTCTCTTGGATTAACGGTCAAATCATCTTCCATGATTGCCCCTTGATTTGCTCTTATTGGTATCCTCTGGGGTTGTCGAATAGTTTGGGGTACCCAAAAGAATTCAGCTGTGATACAGTGGGAGAACTGACTTGAGGTTTTGCGTTTGTGTTCGCAATTGTTCGGTTTAGCAAGAGTCGCCACCGACTTTTTATTTTATCCAAAGGAAAGGTCAAAAAGCACAGGAAAGACCTTTGAGATGTTTTCTCGGGTTCGGGGCGTAGATTATGAAAAGGGAAGGTGCTAGCACCCTTTTCATCCATGGTTTTCTATGGGCTCTTAGTTACTTGTTTAGATCACTTGCCTTTGCTTTTCAATTGTTTGAAATGGTGCTTTGTGTATGTGATTTTGAAAATGCTTTGAAAAAGAGGCCTTGTCTAGGCAACCTTTGTAACGACTCTTGTTTGAATATATACAAAGGTGTTTGTCTTTTTGAAAAGATATTTCAATGTTTTGAAAGTTTGTTTTGAAATTGTGTTGTGATGTGTGTTTGAAAGTAGCAAGGATGTTTTACAAGCTTTTGATCAAGTAACTAAGAGTTGTCTACCCTATTTTACTCAAAGATCTTTCTTATGTTTTTAACCCTTTTGACAGTGTTATTTCACCATTGCATTTGGTGAACAATCTTGTATTAGGATGTTAAACGGGACAGGTGCGGGTCATCGTATACAATCATTGAAAGCAACTTGTGAGACGCTCTAGCAATTTTGTAAGGGACGAGATCATTTTATCAAAGGCAACATCGAGGGTCATCGAGGGACTACGATCTTTGTTTATCAAATGGGCATTTGCTAGAGTGTCTCACATTCGAGGGACATGTTCAGCCCATTGCCTAAGTCTTCATGCAGCAATGTGTTTCTTTATTCTGTAACACATATCATCACCTTAGACTTCGTGCAGCGATGTTCGAAAATAAAATCCAGCCTATCTCCCCAGACTTCACGCATCGATTCACAAACCAAACCCATTGCCTCGGATTTCATGCAGCAATGTGTTTCTTTATTCCACAACACAGATCATCGCCTCAGACTTCATGCAGTGATATTCGAAAACAAAATCTAGCTTATCGTCTCAGACTTCAGCAGTGATTTGCAAACCAAACCCATTGCCTCAGACTTCATGCAGCAATGTGTTTCTTTATTCTGCAACACAGATCATCGCCTCAGACTTTATGCAGCGATGTTCGAAAACAAAATCCAGCCTATCGCCTCAGACTTCACGCAGCAATTTGCGAACTAAACCCATTGCCTCAGATTTCATGCAGCAATGTGTTTCTTTACTCTACAGCACAGATCATCTCCTCAGACTTCATGCAGCGATGTTCGAAAATAAAATCCATCCTATTTCCTCAGACTTCATGCAGCGATTTGCAAACCAAACCCATTGCCTTAGACTTCATGCAACAATGTGTTTCTTTATTCCGTAAAATAGATCATCGCCTCAGAGTTCATGCAGCGATCCAGCCTATCGCCTCAGACTTCACGCAGCGAATTGCAAACCAAACTCACTGCCTCAGACTTCATGCAGCAATGCATTTCTTTATTCTACGACACAGATCATCGCCTCAGACTTCATCCATTGATGCTCAAAAACCAAAATCTACCTTATTGCCTCAGACTTCACGCAGCGATTTACGAACCTAACCCATTGCCTGAGTCTTTATGCAGTAGTGCATTCCATTATTCTACGACACTGATCATCACCTCAGACTTCATGCAACGATGCTCGAAACCAAAATCTAGCCTATCGCCTCAGACTTCATGCAACAATGCTCGAAAAACAAAATCTAGCTTATTGCCTCAGACTTCACGCAACGATTTGCGAACCTAACCCATTGCCTAAGACTTCATGCAGCAATTTGTTTCTTTATTCCGTAAAACAGATCATCGCCTCAGACTTCATGCAGCGATGCTCGAAAGAAAACAAAATTTTAACTTATCGCCTCAAACATCATGCAGCGATTCGCGAACATAGCCCATGGCTTCAGTCTTCAAGCATCCATGCATCATCAACTATTGTTGTATTCATCCTCCAAATGGGTGAATAATCAAAACCAAACCGAGACATACAAAATTGCACTCTCAAGCTCAAGACCATCTGCCTCCAACCCTGTAAGCGATGTATCATCAGCTTCGCCTATTTCCTCAAGACTCATGAGGGTATGCTATATCAGTGTAACCTTGTGATTGGTCGGAAAATTTTTGGGTATTCCAAGTATTCAATAAGCTTTTAATCAGAATGTTCCGAACCCGCATTTCCTCGCGCTATTCAATTGGAAGATGATTGAATAGGGGCAGCTGTCGTACCCCAAATTTGTCATACCTTGATGATTTTATTTTTCGGGATTAAAATAGAAGAAATATTTAATTAAAGATGGTACAGCAAAATTTGATGGCCTATCTTTATCCAAGACTGAGGGGTATTTTAATGGGGCTTTCTAAATTAAAAAGACTTATCAACTCATTCGTGTAGCATGTTGGCCAATGGCCCATGCGATTCGAAAATGGAAGATTATTTCAGGAAAACTGTTAAGTTCCTAATTAGTTTATTGGCAAAAGAGAGGTGGAAATTAAATATGTTGGCCCATGCCTTTTAAATAGCAAACAATGAAAGGGGGTGTGGGATTTCAATTAAGCCCATCTAAATTGTTGTTGTTAACAAGCGAATAAGGGGTGGAATTGCAATAGGAGGCCCAATAAGTTGGCCCATCTGATGTTTTTAAAAAAAGTTTTATTATTATTAAAAAAAATAAAACTGTTTACTATTGTTTGTTTAAAAAAATAATAATCAATAAATAAATAATTTTTTTTAAAGAAAGCGTAACACTTTTTTATTGAAATTTGTTTTTGTTAAATGTTTTAAAGTTTGGTGCTTTGAGAAAGAGGCCAATTAGGCCTGGCTGTATTGAAATAATAAGTTTTTGCTGCTACATCAAATTAATGTTGGTGGGTTGAATAAAAATAACGCAAGGCCCAATTAAACAAAAAAACAATCATTGTATCAATTACAAGGAATTAGGCACGTTTTCTAGCATGAAACATTTATTGTTTGAGTCTAATAAGAGAAATCGTATCTTTTACAGCAGAATGATAAAAAGCTAAGATTAAAGTAAATCTTCAACTATTCTAAAACCTAGATCTAATTTACATAAAGAAAATATAATAGAATTGGAACTAATCCAATCTTTATTAGTGTAAAATCCATAAATTACAAAATCTGGAAATTACAATACATAAATCCAAATCAATTACAATCAATCAATTATCTCTAATCTTCCTAATTTCTTCGTAAATCTAATTCTAACAAATTTCTAAAACCCTAAATCTAATTCTAACAATGATTCCTAAAAGCCCGAGAATTAAAACATATAAATAGGGAAGAACAAGAACGGTACACAGGGGGGGTCGATTACTATGAGATAAATCTGGGAAGAACATAAGCCAAAGACAAATACAGAAGAGGAAGTTCGGGATAGAAAAAAAGTAGAAGAAAATACAGAGGGGGATTATGGTGAAGAGACGGTCGAAGAAAACTTGAAGAACAAGAGCACCGATTGGGGTTTCGATCTCTGAAACCCTAATCGGCCTAGCTAGCCACCGCACCTTCAATCTCTCATCATCACCATCGTCGACCTTCACTTCCATCTCTACAACAACCTACGAAATCAAAGAAGAAGAAGGGACAGTGGATCGAACACTTGAAGAACGCAGAAGATAGGAACGCGCAAGGGGTAATACTTAGCTTTTTGTTTTCTTTCTGGATTGTTGGTTAAGGGTTTGCTTATGGGAGTCGCCGTCGTGGTGAAAGGGAGGAAAATTAGGGTTTCAGGGATAGGTAAATTAGGGTTGCGCCACGGTGAAAGAGAGAAAGAAGAAGAGGCTTTTTTTTCTTCTATAAATGAACAAATTGAGCAAAAAAAATTAATGAAAAATGAATTAAAGCAAAAACTTTAATATGTTCCACTCAAGTACCCGCACCCTTCAATCTGCACCGTGCGATCATAATTGGATGGCCACAGGATAAGTCCTTATTGTGGTCTCCTGCATACCTCACACACACAATCCTGCAACCTCTCCAAAGTTGTAACGGGCCTAAGCCCAGTTCCTTTTAACACCCCCACTCCCTTGTTTTACTAAAACAAGTAGCCAACTACACCTCCCCCTTTAGAATTTATATTTGGGCCTAGCCCAGTCTGCTTTTAACACCCCCCCATGTTTTACTTACTAACATAAAACTACACCCCCTTGCCCAAATTAATTCTTTTCCACAATTTTTATATTTTTTCCTTATTATAATTAGTATCTGTTAATTTTATCATTATATTATTTATTTCTTATTTTTTGTATATATTATTATATTATTATAACTCCTTATTTATTTCCATAATTAATTATTATTATTAATATATTGTATTTACTATTTAAATATTATTATACTAACGTGTAAATTATTTTTATATCAAAAATGCATATTATCTTCTTATATTACTTGCATAAAATATATTTTAATCATGCATTAACAAGAGTTTTTTTGGCAATTAATACATTTAAAAAAAAACATTCTACAAACAACAAACTGCTTTTTCGCAATCAACTAATCTAATCAACTGTTTTTGCAAAAGGGTTTCAAACAGATTTTGACTTACCGCGCATTTAGTCAAAATCTCTGCAATCACTACTCTCGGTCAAAATGCGAGGTGATTCAAAGTAAGTTTGCGACCCCTAAAAAACACCAACCCCATACGAACTACAAATTGAGACTCTGATTCCTCATAAGAGGATACATAGGCATACGATCAAAAATCGTGGCGAGTTCCCCTAATAAAATTTAAATCATGTTTCCCCAACTCAAACCTAAAACCTAGTATCCTTGTGAACAATGTAGATGAAAGGTGCCTAACACCTTTCTTTCGTCTAAAGAAGTCCAAAACCTAGAATCTCTGTCAGCGAATTAGGGTTTTTTGTTAGATTCTCTTCCCTATGATAAAAACTAATATTGGCGGCTCTGATTAAAAATCCAGTTGCTACAGTGTGCAAAGTGATTCAGTTACAATTATATTATCTTGGAATTATTTAAGGTTATCTACTGATTAATTTTATCTTTCCATACAAGCCTATTGCTACACAACTATATATATATATATATATATATATATATATATATATATATATATATATATATATATATATATATATATATATATATATATATATATATATATATATATATATATATATATATATATATATATATATATATATATATATATATATATATATATATATATATATATATATATATATATATATATATATATATATATATAAGGCATAAAGTATAAGAGTGGAGAATTAAAGTCCTGCGCTATTACATGGCCTTGGGGCAGTTGCATGATAAAGAAATTGTGCGGGAATTTAAACTAGGTTATTATAAAATTTGTACATCCTATATAATTTATCTAATAAAATAAAATGTTAGTAAATTATTTTTAAAAATCCAAAAGTCTAAAATATTGAAAATCAATTTTTTTTGTGTATTTTTGGTTTGATTTTATGTCAATAATAATTTTAAAAAAAACTAATGCCTAATTTTTAATTACAAATTAATCAATTTAATTGCAAAAACCTAATTCTAAATTAATTAAATTAATTGATAAAAAAAACTAAACCTAATTTTTTTATAAGTTTTTTCTGATTTTTTATTGGATTAAAAAAAGGTTTAAAAGAAAGAACATAGAAAAAAGGGTTGAAAAATTAGTAAGAAAAAGTTGCAGGAGCTGGGACTTGAACCCACGCCCTTGATCTCAACAGCATACCTTCTTGTCACTGCGCCAGTTGAAGGTTTGTGATATGGAATAGGAACGATTCCATTTGTAATAATCTTGTGTTTTATCCTGAAAATAACAAAATAATTTGTCAGAAGGGGGATCGAACCCATGCACCTATGTTTACCAAACACACGCTTCACCACCAGACCACTTGTTGTTACGCGTTAGTGAATTGTAATTTAAATAAAAAAAATAAAAACATCAATTCAAAGATGCCGGAATCAAACTCTGGTCGTCTTCTTCGATCAACACGAATCATGAATCCTGCAAAAATTAATGAATTGGACCAAAACAAGTGCTTGGATTACATAAACAAATCATTGCGAGTTCAATGGTGATGTCCTTTTCTTCTGAATGTGCCTGTAAACAGAGTTTCAAAGAAAACAACAGTCCATGCCCTAACGAAGGAAGATCATGTTCTCTACGTTAGGGCTTGATCTTTTTGCTTCAAATTTGTCTCACACATCATGTTAAACACATTTGGGCAATCAAAAGTAAACAATAATGCATAGATTGACAAATTCGAATTGAGAAATTTTTTACCGAATCGGAGGGCTTGAGCGTGGTGTTCTGGACGTGGAATGGGATGCTTCATGGCTTGGATGAATTCCAAGGAACTTCAGGAGGATGATTCAATCCTTGGTTTAGACTAAAACAGGTTGGAGGCTTTGATACAATATGGCACTATTCTTTGAAAAATTTGTGTTTTGAAACCCTTGTTTTTTGAGGAAGTCTTTGTGCCTTTGTCTTGTGGAGTGTGACCTCTATTTGTAATGGGTGATTTTTTAAGTTAACATTCTTGGAAGGAAACATGTGTAATCAAAGTCATTATTTCTTTCCAAAACAATTGCAAAACTTTCCAAAACATGAAGATCTCTTTCCTTCTTCATCCCTCACGGTTTTGTTATGTTGGATATGTGATCTTGGGCATAAAAATGATCCAAAACAAAAGCATGCATGCCTTGTACATTCATTTAATATTTATTTAATTTAATTTTGAATTTTAAATAAATAAAATCAAAATAAATGAAATAAAAAATTAAAATAAAGCATGAATGGACTTAGGGGTCCATAAACATGTCATAAATACGTTTGAACTTCAAAAGTTATGTTCATTAGCCTAAAAAGTTATGGTTTCATGCATTTTATCATGTCATAAATACGTTTGAACTTCAAAAGTTGTGGTTTCATGCATTTTATCAAAATTTCTCAACTTGCACCAATCATAACTCTCTCAAATTTTGTCATATGAAGGTGGTCTTGGACTTTTTGTAAAGCTCAAGATGTCCCCTGCAACTCTCAAGTTGGTAACTTTTTCATTTGAAGTGAATAAGATGATGTAAATTTCTTTGACAAAAGATGTCTTTTTGTTGACTTTTAAAATGTCCTGTAATGTTTTAGCTCATATTTCTCAAATGAAGCATTTTTTGGACTTGATCTTAGAGAGGAAAATTTGTAGAGAATTGGATTTCCTTCAAGATAGGCTTTGGTTAAGGAATTCTTGATGAAGTATGTGAAAGTTATGCCTGGTCAAATTTCAGTTGAATTTTCCTAAAGAAAACCATAATTCAGTAACTTTTGACTTTTGATGGATCTTGAGTTTTCTTGATGAATCATGATCAAACCTTGATAAAATGATGAATGTGACTTCAAAATATTGATGTTGACAAAAAATATTGAGTTTTGACTGTATGTTTACCACAGTTGACTTTTTATCCAATATAGTTGATTTTTAATCATCTGAGCAATTGACTGAGCAAACTTGTGATGCAAGGCTTGAAACTTGACATGAGGATTCTTTGAAGCATATGAAGAACCATGAAACTCACTTGAGGGATTATAAGCTCAATTTTCTTTGAGAAAATAAAAACCCTAGTTATAGGCCAATTGCTTAGGAGAGGTGTTTGTATGCTTAAACCCTTGAGTATTCTTGAGCAATTGAGAACCCTAGGAGCATGAGGAGGTGTCTTGAATCAATTGTCTTCAAAAATGGGAGGACAAACTTTGGGGTACAACACAGTTAAGTAGCACTAACATGGCCTTTTGGGTTAGGTTGGGTTGTCTAGGGAATGATCCTCCTGGTGTAGCCTGGGCAGCTTGTTGTTGTGCTACTTGAGATATTTGGGTTTCCAACATCTTGTTGTGTGTGACCACAGATTCAACCTTGTCACCTAATTGTGCAATCAACACACACACACACACACACACACACACACACACACACACACACACACACACACACACACACACACACATATATATATATATATATATATATATATATATATATATATATATATATATATATATATATATATGAATGTTTTGATTCATGAATTCTTTGTTCTGCTGATTTTGAGTTGAGATGAAACTTTCCATCATCTTTTCTAGGTTTTATTTCTAAGGAAACATTTGCATAGGCTGCGAAGGTTTTTTTGTTTGGAAACCTTGAGATCCCTGAGGTGAGGGGTTCTGGATGGTGTTATTGTTTTTATAAGATAAATTTGGGTGATTCCTCCATCCAGGGTTATAGGTGTTTGAATATGGATTTTCTTAGGCATAGTTTACCTGGTCAGGATTGGACTCAGCTATAAGGTTTCACTCAGTAGTTATATGCCCTTGGGTTCCACATATTTCACTTTCTAGTTGGATTACAACTATGGTAGTTGTATGGTTAACAACTAATTTTTTGACCTTTTGTTCTAAATCATTTGTTGTACCCCAAAATTTTCCCTCTCATTTTATTCAAGACATACTCATAGAGGTCCCCAAATGCTCAAGGTTGACTAAGAATTGATCAGACAAATTCTCCTCCTAAGCAATGGACTTCCAACTAGGGTTTCACTTTTCACAAATAAGTTTGTGTTTCAAAGGCCTCAAGTTATTTCCATGGTTCCTAGTATGTCTTCAAGAATATCCATGCCAAGTTTCATGCCTTGCATCACAAGTTTTCTCAGTCAATGGCTCAAATGTTTGAAAATCAATTGTATTGATCAAAAAGTCAACTATGGTCAATATACAGTCAAACTTCAAGTTTTTTTATCAAACTCAACATTTTTAAGTGATATTCATCATTTGATCAATGGTTGATCATGATTCCCCAAGGAAATTCCTCAGATCATCAAAAGTCAAGATTTATCAAATTAGGGTTTCCTTAGGAGAAGTCAACTAAACTTTGACCAGACATAACTTTCACATACTTCATCAACTTTTTCCTAACAAAATATCATTTTGAAAAAAAATCAATTCTCTACAACTTTCCTTTTGTCCTCAAGTCCAAAAAATGCTTCATTTGAAAGATATGATCTCATACGTTACAAGTCATTTTCAAAAAGTCAACAAAAGACACTTTTTTTCAAGACAACTTACATCAAGATAATTTCTTCAAAAGCAAAAATAGTCAACATAGAGATTGTAGAGGACATATTGGGCTTTCCAAAACGTCAAAGATAATATTCAAAAGATAAAAATTGATCAAGTTATGGTTTGCACAAGTTGGGGAATTTTGAAGAAATTCAAGAAGTAAAAATTGAGCAAAATTGTATTTCTAGACCAATGAGCCTAGTTTTGGAGGTTCAAACGTGTTCCTAATATCTATGAGGACATCTAAGTCCATTTTTGCATGGTCTTGATTTTATTTGTATTTATCTTGATTTTATTCAATTTAAAATCAAATAAATTAAGATAAAAATGCAAGAAATAATGGGCCATGGCATTCGGGCTTGACTTGACCTATTAAGGGAGCCAAATTTCGCGCAAGGTACATAAGACATGACCTGGTTCATGCAAGAGGTAGAAATGGCAAGAATCGTGTAATTTTGACAATTTTTCAAATATGATTTTTTGTCATGAAATCATGGTTTAATAGTGTGATTCCTTGCCATGTTGGTGGCTTTAATGGTGTGATTCCTTGCCATGTTTGTGTACCTCTACATTTCTCTATAAATACAAGACAAGATGGCAAGCAAAAGACACACAAAAAATTGCTAGAGAAACTCTACAAAATTTCACAAAAAATACCAAAGTTGTCAAAACTCAAAAAATCCACTTCCAGCCTTCCTCCATCAAAACCAATCACATATTCATGCTCCTGAGACTCCCAGGACTCATCCTAGTCCTTCTTCCACGCCTGAAACATCCCATAATGCGCTAGCCAGATTTCTCTGGTTTGGTAAACTTTCGTGATATTAAACTTTCAATTCATGCAATATTAATCAATATGATGCATTCATACATATTCATAATGATGTTTAGAACATATTTGACGCATTATTTTTAAGGTTTGGCGCAGGGATAACAAGCGTGCGTTTAAGGCCTTCCTCTCCTAGAGCCTGGCTTTAAATCCCAGGTTTTGCCATTTTGTGTCAACAATTTTTTTTTGCAGATTCGGGCTTGTTGAGTTGGGGTAGACCGTTTGTCTCCTTGCACCTCCCAATTGCTTTTGTTGCAGTGCCTGGGCCCGGGACGTTTGGGCCTAAACTTTACTAATTCTCACCTCCCCAGTTTTCTTTACAGCAAGGCCCTTTTCTTTTTTTCTATTTTGTTTCTTTAATTTAATTCTTTTTTTTTAATTCCATAAAAAATCATAAAAACCTCATAAAATAAAAAATAAAAAACATAGAATTAGTTTTCTTTTTATTAATTTTAATTTCCATTAACAATTAATCTTTTTAGATCTAATTAGTTAGTCAATTTTTACTTAAACTATTTTCTTAAAATAAACAAAACAACAAAAGAATTTTCTTTTACTTAGAATTTTTTAGGGTTTTAGACGTCCTTTCTGATTCGCGTGTGTTTAGTACTTTCACATTATTATTACACTTTCTTATTATTGTACTTGCTTCTTGGTTTGTAATAATTAAAAACTAGGACATTTACTGCTTTTATCCCCCCAAATTTTGGACTTATAAATTCCCCCTCCCCGAAGCCATGTAATAGCTAGTTTTAAATTCCGCAGTTTTAACTCATGTACATATATTAACTGCTTAGATGTATGGTAATAGGATTTCATGGCAAGAGATTAAAATAAAATGTTAGCAAACTTAACACAAAGATAAATAACTGAAACACAACGCACTCGCACATGCGTACATCTAGGGTACCTCCGCTTCGGTTGCCTTTGGAATAAAACAGTCACAACTCTCGAAACGTGAGAGATTTTAGTGGCTACCCTCTGGTTTAAATATCTAAAAAATGACCCTCTCGATGTTGCCTCGGTATGATTTTAAAACCCTAGGGTGGTTACTAAAGTATCTTGCCAAGTTGCCTTTGTGACTGTAACGATGACCCTTCGAATGTCCCTCAAAAATTCAGCGATAGAGCTACCTACTCACTAATAGTAGGATAACATTGTCTAAAGGAAAAGAGGAAAAGAAAAAATCTTTCGAGTAGGTAGATATCTCCTAGTTGCTTTCTCATAAAAAAAATAAAATAATTTTTTGCACATACACAAACTCTTCTCTAAAATATTTTCAAAGACAAAACACTTTGTATACGTTCTCACCGAAACGAGAAACATTACAAAGTTCGTCGCACTTAGGCATCTTTTTCAAAATATTTTCAAATACACTTACACAAAAAAAAGCATTTTTATAGTGAGCTAGCAACTAAGAGCCCGTAGGTAACTACGGATGGAAAGGGTGCTAACACCTTCCCTTTCCATAATCTACCCCCCTTACTTCGAAAAATCTCGAAAGGTCTTTCCTGTTCTTTACACCCTTTCCTTTGTTAGATAAAAGAAAAGTCGGTGGCGACTCTTGCTAACCGCAACATTCTGATAAAATGAAAAACCAATAAAAGTCAGTTCTCCCATCGTATTATAGCATCCATTTTGGCATTCATACGGTATAGGCTATTAACTTTGTATATACCTCCTTTTGTTTCTTTCTTCTATATAGGTACTCGTTCAGTTCCCCATTGATAACGGTTTTGGGCCATGTCTTCTATGAGAGTGAAGGCCTCGGGGTATGGTTTGTTCAACAACATATCACCGACAGTAGTGTCAATGGTCATTCTTGTGTTATAGAGAAGACTATTATAGAAAGTATGAATGATCAACCATTGTTCCAATATGTGGTATGGACATGCTCTTAATAGTTCTTTGTATCTTTCCCAAGTGTAAAAAAAAAGATTCTCCATCTTGTTGATTAAATTTAGTTATTTTGTTTCTTAAGACAACTGTTTTACTTGGTGGTAAGTATCTAGCAAGGAAAAATTTCTTGAGGTCGTTCCGAGTGGTGATAGAATTTTCTGGGAGAGAATCTAGCCATGATCTTGCTCTATCCCTGAGGGAGAAAGGGAATAAACGTAAGCGTATAGTCTCATGAGGAGCACCGTTGCTTTTAAATGTGTTGACTAGTTAGATAAACACTTTCAAGTGTTGGTTAGGATTCTCCGTTGGGAGACCGGCAGCTTGATTTTATTGCATGATTTGCAACAATGCGGGTTTAAATTCAAAATTTTATGCCGATATTGTAGGATTGTGAATACTCGAATGAGGTTATTCATTAGCCTTCTGAAGAACCATTTCTGGGTGTACCTGACTTAACCTAATTCTCCTTGAACCTTCTGAACAAATGTTCCCAGACTCAGTGCTTGTGATAACATCTACACTGGTTAAAGAATCATCAGGACAAATAATGAAATGTTAAATACAAGAAGTGCTCAACAGAATAGCTGATTAGAAATAAGCTCAATGATGAAGGTAAACTCTTCACAAGCTGGATATGTTAGGTTAGAATTTACATGTCTTATGATAGAGTATTTTCTTTTTGTTATTTTTCCTTTAAATTTTAGTAAAAGTAAGTAATCAGTAAAATTAACTAAAATCTTTTTACATCTAGTATAAATAACTTTTAATATTTTCAAATAAGTAGAAGTGTTCAAGGAAGAAACTATCTCAGTTTTAATATCAAGTTTATCCCTTGAAAATTGAAAAGTCTTAATGCATTAGATATGTTGTCAGTAAAATGAAATGGGTTATGTTTCAACTTAAAGACAACTGTCTTTTTGAATCATGCTTGATGTTTGATGTGATACAATGAGAAGTGAGATATTCTTGAGAATAGATGAAATATATTTTTCCTTACTCCTTGTCAGATTTTTTCTCTATTCATAGTTTTAATAATCATTACAAATTAAAAAACTCACTCCTCATCACGTGTGTGAGAACTCATTCCTTAAATATCTCTCTCTCCACTCTTGTCCTCATTTAGTGGGATGACAGTTCCAATATCCTCAGCCGTCTCTCATATCCTTTAGTCAGTCAGTTACGCTTCCATCTCATCTATTTATTGTCCAGATTATTCTATTCTTTGTCATTCACCCTCTATCTCTCTCTCTCTCTCTCTTACAAAACTTCTTCCAATGGACGTAAGAACCTTTCAAGGTTTCGAATAACTTCTAGAAGTTATCTATGAAATTCGTCTAAGACTCAACAGTGTTAATCTCAGTCTCACTGAAAGCTTCAGCCTTCAAGGATGGTATCGCTACATCACTATGTTGCATGGACCCATTTACCCTCATCTAATTCGTGAGTTTTGGTTGTATGCTTACGTTGATGATGTTTCCATATATTCAACTTTTTTTTGCAAACCCATCACCATCACTCCAATAACAATTGATGTTGCAATAGGGTATACTCAAGAAAGTACCATTGTTGAAGCACTTCAAAACACCTTCGCTCTCCAAGAAAGACTCATATCCACTCATGATCCCTCTGAGATGTATGAACCAAACAATCTTGGAAATATCCTTCCTATCGCCACTGTATGGTTTCAATTTCTCTTGACTAATCTCCTCCCTAGAGGAATAAATTTGCATATTTTATCTCATGAAGATAGAGTCCTAATTTATTTTCTCATGGATCACGTTAGGATAAATCTGACCCAAACCATCTTCAACTATCTCAAGAACTCGATTGCTGCCTCCAGATATTGTCACCATTCCTTTGTCCCATTTCGAAGTGTCCTCTCTGTTATCTTCTTTAAAGGTGGGATTGTTGGAGCAGTTCGTCATAATGGACCTGACGATGCTCTTGAGGAAGAAAGATGTGAAGTTCTTGAAGTCTAGTATGTGCGTAGTTTGTGTCTATCAGGAGTAGGTTATGGAGGTTTCTCAGTTGTTTTTTTTTGTGTTGTTTTGTTTGTTTGAATTTTGTCTATACTTCTTCCACGAATGAATGAAAAATTATGTTTGTGTCAATTAATCTTTAAAAAAACTTTCATCAATTTTATCTCCTGATCATACTAAAAATAATTCCAGGAAATAACTAAACTGTCTTGAACAATAAAGGTAAAAATATTAAAACAAATAAATACACTCTCAAAAGGTTATTATAAGAACATCTAACAAGGTTCAAGAAAAATCAAGCCAGAATAACTAATTTTAATATAGTTGAAAGTATTTGCAAATCTACACTTTAAAAAGGAAAAGTCTAGGGATTAAAGTCCTTCTGATATTAAGTAGTAATAACAAACCTTCGAATGATGTGTTTTATCTCTTGTCACTTCTAAATATTCTTACTTAATATGACACTTTGAAAGACATCGTTTTCTTTGAAATAGATAAAAACTTTCTTACTTTACTCTGTGTCAGAATCTCTCTGTAAGTTTTCTTGTACTTCTTCTGACCCTAGATTTAATTGTTTTGTCCTAACTTGTCTATATGTCCTTAGAAAATCTTATGCGTGATACGCCTCTCAAACTATGTCATTTGTCCAAGTCAGTCGTCCTCCATCTTCTATCTATATATACATCTCTTTTCTCTTCCCTTGAATTATTGAATGATTTTATTATCACATAAATTTTATACCTCATCTCCTCTCTCTCATCATGTCTCTAGTTACTTTCCATGGAGATGAGAGTCTTCTTGAAGTCATAACTGAAGAACAAATCAAGCTTCGTCATCTTGATAATAGACAAATTTCTTGCAGTATCACCTCATTCATTTACTCTCAAGAATGGAAAAATTACTTCACCATGTTGGATAAACATGTCTACATAAACCTTGTCAAAGACTTCTGGAAACATGCCTACGTTGTATGTCAAGGATGTTCCTTGCCTCTCGTGTCTTCGATGTTCCCATAACCATCACCCCCTTTTCAATTGTCCTTGCTACTGGTTGTGAGAACGTTGGCTTTACTGTTGAACATGTTATGAGTCGATATCTTCTTGATGAAGAGCTCGCTACTCTCTATAACTCAACATCCAATTACGAGCCTAACAATCCTGAAACTTTTCTCCCATTCCAAAAAGTTGGTTCAAGTTCCTGTTAACTAATTTTCATCCTAGGAGAGTTCACAAATATATCATGTCTCATGACGATCGACTTCTTCTATTTTTGCTTGTCAATGATATCCAGATAAGTTTTCCACAGACTATCTTCAACATTCTGCAAAAGTCCATCACGCTCTCTAGAAATTAATTTAAGTCATTCATACCTTTTGGAAGAGTTCTCTCTAAGATCTTCTTTAGAGAAGGAATTGTTTAATGCATTCGAAGAACTGGTCCTGCAAATGGTCTGGTGAAGAAAAAGTGTGAAGTCTTTGATGGTTAAATGATGTATGTTTATTGTCTAGGTTTCTTTGTGTTTGTTTGTTCTAATTGTTCTATCGAGTATGTACTTCTCCATTTTCAATCAATGAAATTTGCTTCTTTGGATTATCTTTAAAATTTTATTTTTCTCTCTCTTTATTACCTTTTTGATTTCTGACAAAGGGAGAGAAAGTGAAATGATAATATTTATTCTCAGAATCTCAAGCTCAAACATATTTAACGTTGTTGCTACTAACTGTTTGTTTGATGTTTCAATCTAGGAACTTTGAATAACTTTGATCCACAAAAGGAGTCATGGCCGAAATAAAGGTTGTTGTTTCAAGAAATAAATTAATATACCTCATGAAAACATACATGTTAGAAGTGTCTTGAGGAGTATTCAAAGCAAGTATCATGCCTTTGATGGGCATACTTTCAGACACACGTATAACTGCTTCTGATATAGGATAACCTACTTGGTGCTCAAAGGTAGCATTTACCCAATGTTGTAATAGCTAGAAAGGGCCTGAAAGAGCCAGTGGTCTAGGGGTAATAGGGAGAAATTTTACCTTCAAAGAAGCAATACCCAAAGATTGCTATAAGTGTGCCAACAAAATTTTGCCTAAAGAAATATGTCGACCCTCGTGAATTTGGATCGCCAAGTTGATGTAGCCTTTGGCTATCTACAACGACCCTAGGCAGAATAGAAAGTAAGAAAGCCAAAGAGTTAAGAAAGTGATATATTCCATGTCGGAGACCTCTTTGGTATTTTTGATATGGTGGTCATCTATATAATGTTTAAGGCTCACACGGCTGAAATCAAACTCAAGTTAAGTTGAAAAATTTGGGTCGAAAGTTTCACCCAAAGGCGAGAGGCCAGTAATGGCTGCCACGTCGAATAAAGTGGGCGTCAGCATCCCACAAGGAAGATGGAAGGGATTGGTCGAACCTTCCCCAAATAAAATTGAAGCAAGGATTATACAAGGGTTGATTTTGTGAGCATTCTTTTCAAATTTCAAATAAAGAGGATTCTTTTCGAAAGCAGACAAAATAACAGGACTAAAACAAGGGAAATATTATTGGACTTTCTTCGGATGCGTCTTTGAATCTAGATGTGGACCATGAAAAGCTAAAAGCTTTTTAGCAACAACAAAGGGTATGAGCATTTGTTTTTTCCATTTTTCTATTTTGGATTCTTCATTGGATTGTGGTTGAGGAATGACTGTTAAACCTTCTTCTTCTGAGAGAGTGAAGGCCACAAGGTTGTGTTAGAACATAGTTTGATTCTACAACCCTTAATTAGAGTTTTGATGATAACAAACACAAAGAACAAATATTAACTCTAAATTTGTACTATTGTGTATGCAGAAGTTCAGACTAAAGCAGCATCAGAAGTTAAGCTATAGAAGCTTTCACACTGAGAAGTTCTGACCAAAGCAGCATTAGAAGTTAAGCTATAGAAGCTTTCATGCTGAGGTAATCAGAACCTGTGCTGAAATGATGAATACTCTGATTCTGAACAGAAGGTTCATATACAATCAGATCCTCACAACTCTAAGTCATCAATGTTCTGAAGTAACTGCAGCATACAAGATTTTAAGATTATGAAGCGTTACTATTCAATCAAGACAGCATCACATGCAACGACTTCATTCAGACAAGAATCTTCTCAATATGGAAACAGCTTAAATGTCTATTATCATGATTTATGTTAGACAGGATTCCTATGCCTATATAAACAAGCTAAGAGGACAAATCGTTTACGATTTTCAATTACTGTAACACATCTCTAAACGCTGCAAGCTTACATACTTTTTCACGCTCAAAATTGTGTAAAATATCACAGTTGTGATAACTGTTTTTGTAAAGAAAAACAACGATACACAGAATTATTTTATCTTGATTAAGCCAGTTTTTCCTTGAGATTGACTGGATTATGGTTGTACTCAAGAGGACTTTGACAGTTGTCAAAGTAGTGATTGTAATCAGTTTTTGATTAGTGAATTAAGTCCTCGTTGGAGAGAGGCGAAATCACCTTGATGGGTGGACTGGAGTAGTTTGAGATCAAACGAACCAGGATAAAAATATTGTGCCTTTGCACAATTGATTTTAAGTTTTCAATTCAACCCCCCCTTCTTGTGTTTTTCACTTCTTCAATTGGCATCAGAGCGCCTGATTCTGAGTTCATACACTTAACCGTGTCAGTACAAGATCCAAGCTTCAGAAAAACACTATAGTGGGACCAAGCCAAAACATCAGCAATGACTATCATGAAGACAAGGACAAAATCAGTGGCAAACCTCCAGTCTTTGATGGAGAAAATTTTGACTACTGGAAAGACAGAATTGAGAGCTTCTTTCTGGCCCATGATGCTGATCTATGGGACATGGTAATTGATGGATACATACATCCAGTGGATGAAAGTGGTCAGAAGATAGACAGAAAAAGGATGTTTGACCAGCAAAAACGTGATTTCAGAAACCATCATAAAGCCAGAACAATACTTCTTAGTGTCATCTCATACTCAAAATATGAGAAAATCTCAAACAGAGAGACAACCAAAAACATGTTTGACTCTCTGAAAATGACGCATGAAGGCAACATACAAGTCAAAGAAACCAAGGCCCTTGCGCTCATTCAGAAGTATGAAGCATTCAAGATGGAAGACAGTGAATCCATAGAAGCAATGTTCTCAAGATTCCAGATCCTTGTTGTTGGGCTGAAGGTTCTTGACAAAGGATATTCTTCTTCTGATCATGTAAAGAAGATCATCAGAAGTCTACCCAAGCAATGGAGGACAATGGTCATAGCACTTAAGCTATCTAAATATCTCAACAAGATATCTCTGGAGGAACTTGTCAGCTCCCTCAGAAGTCACGAGATAGAGCTAGAAGAAGATGAGCCTCAAAAGCAAGGTAAGCCACTAGCATTAAAATCTAACAAAAAAACTGATTCTAAGGTTTTGCAGGCTATGGAAGAAACCTCTGATGGATCCTCATCAGAAGAAGATGAATTGTCTCTCCTCTCCAGAAGGGTGAATCAACTGTGGAAGTAGAGACAAAGGAAATTCAGAAATCCTAGAAGATCAGAGAATCAAAGTGAATCCTCCTCCAGATACAAAAAGTCTGAGTCTTCCTCTGGACATAGAAGATCTAAAGGCTCTTCAGGACACAGAAAGTCAAATAATAAGGACATCATCTGCTATGAGTGCAATGAGCAAGGGCACTACAAAAGTGATTGTCCAAGGCTTCAGAAGGAGAAACCCAAAAAGAAGTTCTTCAAGGAGAAGAAGAAAAGCCTCATGGCAACATGGGACAATTAGACACTTTTGATGCTGACTCAGAGTCAGATGATGAAAGAGCACACATAGCTCTCATGGAAAACGTGTCAGAAGACAGTGAAGCTTCTGGTTCAGACTCAGAATCAGACACTGAAGAGGTATTCCCTGACTTCACTATTAATTTTACTAAGGCTGAACTTGCAGAAAGCCTAAATGAAATTCTGGAAAGGTATCAGCAAATCAGAGTCAAATTCAAGAACCTAAAAAGGGATTTTGTCTCTGACTATGAAAAGACTGAGAGCCTCAGATTAGAGAATTCTAAGTTAAAAGAAAAGGTCTCAAAATTAGAAAACGATTTGCAAAACTCTCAGAAGGAAATAATCTCATAGACTCCCAGTAATGCTGATGAGATCATCAAAGAGTATGATCACGGCTTTCAGAAGTTTCTGGTTAAAAACATATATAGAAGTAAGATGGCTTCAATGATCTATGGAGTTAACAGGAATGGCAGAAAAGGGATAGGATATCAAGGTAAGGTATCTACACCTAAGAAAGTCATGGACCTAGTCAAAAAACGCACACCACTTAAATCACACTTCATATATGGGCACACACATGACCTAAAATACACTAGTAATGATTACTCTGTCAAACCAAAATTCAACCAGAATTTTGGTAAAACTAACAAACTAGGACCCAAGAAGATATGGGTACCTAAGGACAAAATTATATATGTAGCTGATATCTTTAGCAGCAAGGCTAAAACACCAGTCATGGTACCTGGACTCTGGATGCTCTCGACACATGACGGGAAGAAATCATATGTTCTAAAGCCTGGAACTTAAACCTGTAGGCTAAGTGGGCTTTGGAGGCAACAAAAGAGGAAAGATCATTGGCTCTGGAACAGTAGGTAATGGAAATCTTCCCTCTATAAATAATGTGCTCTTAGTTGATGGATTAATGCATAACCTGTTATCCATAAGCCAATTAAGTGATAACGATTATGATATAATCTTTAATCAAAATTCATGCAAAGCTGTTAGTCAGAAAGATGGAACTATCCTTTTTAATGGAAAGAGGAAAAACAACATCTATAAGATAAAACTTTCTGAACTAAAGAGTCAGAATGTAAAATGTCTTCTCTCAATTAACAACGAGCAATGGGTCTGGCACAGAAGATTGGGGCATGTTAGTATGAGAAGAATATCTCAGATTAACAAACTCAATCTGGTCATAGGACTTCCTAATTTGAAGTTCAACTCAGGTGCTCTGTGTGAAGCATGTCAGAAAGGCAAATTTGCAAAACCTGCTTTTAAATCTAAAAATGTTGTTTCCACCTCTAAGCCATTAGAACTTCTGCACATAGACTTTTTTAGACCAGTAAAAACTGCGTCTGTTAGTGGCAAGAAGTATGGGTTAGTGATCGTAGATGACTATAGCAGATGGACATGGGTAAAGTTCTTAAGACACAAGGACGAGTCACACTCTGTGTTCATTGCATTCTGTAACCAAGTTCAGAATGAAAAGGATCTTAGAATTGTCAAAGTCAGAAGTAATCATGGTGGAGAATTTGAAAATAAAAATTTTGAATCATTTTTTAATGAAAAAGGAATCTTGCATGACTTCTCTTGTCCTATAACTCCCCAACAAAATGGAGTTGTAGAACGAAAGAATAGAACACTGCAAGAAATAGCCAGAACCATGATCAGTGAGACTAACATTGCTAAGATCTTCTGGGCAGAAGCAATTAACACAGCGTGTTACATTCAGAATAGAATCTCTATAAGACATATTCTGGAAAAGACTCCATATGAACTATGGAAGAACAGAAAGCCCAACATTTCTTATTTCCATCCGTTTGAATGAACTTGTTTCATTCTGAATACTAAAAATTATCTGAACAAGTTTGACTCTAAAGCACAAAAGTGTATTATGTTAGGATACTCTGAACGCTCAAGAGGGTACAGAGTATACAATACAAAAACACAGATTGTTGAAGAGTCAATCAATGTTAGATTTGATGATAAGCTTGACCCTCAAAAGTCAAAGCAGAATGAATTCTTTGCAGATATAGAAGTTGAATTCACAGGTACTGAAGACAACTCATCAGAATTTCTCAACAGAGACGCTCCAACAACTTCAAAAAGAAATGTTACAAGCAATCCAGCACCTTCTGTTGATCAACTCCAGAAAAGGTTTTCCAAAAGCAGCATAGGTCACCCAGAAGATAAGATCCTGGGAAAGAAGGATGATTCAATCAGAACAAGATCAACATTCAGAAACTCTGAAGAATCCCTCATAGGACTGGTCTCTCTAATTGAACCAACAATAATTCATGAAGCTCTTCTAGACAATGACTAGATTTTGGCAATGCAGGAGGAATTAAATCAGTTCACCAGAAATGACGTATGGGATCTGGTTCCCAAACCAAAAGGACTCAACGTCATTGGAACAAAGTGGGTGTTCAGAAACAAACTGAACAAGCAAGGAGAAGTCATCAGAAACAAAGCACTACTGGTGGCACAAGGTTATAGTCACCAAGAGGGGATAGACTATACAGAAACCTTTGCTCCAGTCTCCAGGTTAGAATCTATCAGACTCTTAATCTCATTTGCTATAAACAATGGCATCACTCTATATCAGATGGATGTCAAAAGTGCATTCCTAAATGACTACATAGATGAAGAGGTATATGTGCACCAACCCCCTGGGTTTGAGAATTACAAACACCCAGAATATGTTTTCAAACTAAAGAAGTCACTCTATGGTCCGAAACAAGCTCCCAGAGCTTGGTATGAAAGACTAAGTAACTTCCTGTTAGAAAAGGAATTCACCAAAGGGAAAGTGGACACAAACTTGTTTTGTAAGACATTTAAGAATGACATTTTAGTATGTCAGGTTTATGTAGATGACATTATCTTTGGATCCACTAAACCTTCTCTGGGAAGAGAGTTTGCTAAGTGCATGCAGGCAGAGTTTGATATGAGCTTAATGGGGGAACTCAAATTCTTTCTAGGTATTCAGATAAACCAAACTTCAGAAGAAACTTACATTCATCAGAGCAAATATGTCAGAGAACTTCTGAAGAAATTTGATCTCTCAGAATGTAAGCCCTCAAAGACTCCAATGCACCCCACGTGCATTCTGGAAAAGGAAGAGGTAAGTAAAAAGGTAGAACAGAAAATCTACAGTGGTATGATTGGCTCTCTCCTTTATCTGACGGCTTCAAGGCCTGATATTTTATTCAGTGTTTGCTTATGTGCTAGATTCCAATCAGATCCTAGAGAATCTCACTTAACAGCAGTTAAGCGAATTTTCAAGTATCTGAAAGGTACTACTAATATGGGTTTGTTTTATAGAAAATCCAATGAATACAGCTTAGTAGGATACTGTGACGCTGATTTTGCTGGAGACAGAGTAGAGCGTAAAAGCACTTCTGGAAGCTGCCAGTTTCTGGGATACAATCGATCTCATGGTCCAGCAAGAGACAGTCCACAATAGCATTGTCAACAGCAGAAGCTGAATACATAGCAGTTGCTGGATGTAGCACTCAAATGCTATGGATGAAAAGTCAACTTGAAGACTTCAACATATTTGAGAGTAACATTCCTATCTTCTGTGATAACACTTCAGCTATATGTCTCAGTAAGAATCCTATTTTGCATTCTAGGGCTAAGCATATAGAAATAAAACATCACTTTATTAGGGACTATATTCAGAAAGGAATTCTTACCTTAAAATTTATTGACACAGACCATCAATTGGTTGATGTATTTACAAAACCCCTTTCTGAAGATAGATTCAATTTCATTTGAAACATCTCAGCATGAATTTATGCCCAGAATAAAATGTTTTATTTGCATATCTTAACCCTCAGAATTTTATTGTTTTCTGTGAACATCTGATCAACTTGTCTTCAGAAGTTAGAAGTACAGTTGCCTCAGAATCTATCTATGAAGATCTGAATGTTTCATTTCAAGGATAGAGGCGTGCAGTTCACATCATCAAACATCTGTCATCCTATCACAAGCTACCTTCTGAGGCTGAACACGCGTTCAAATTTTGAAGGGTCCAAGGCTCTGATTGGATGCATTGAGACACTTGTCAGTGGTAACTGTTCAATATCTTTCTAAATCCCTTAATTTCAGGTCTCATTAATGCATATAATCGTCACTTATTTTCTTGCTTACTATTTAAGTTTTCTAAAAAAACCTATATAAACTCAACTTACTATTTCATTCATTCACATTTTACTCTCGTCTATATTCTCTCTTGTTTCGAGCTTTGTTTTCAACAAAAAAAACCTTTCCATTTTCTTCAACGAACCCGTGTGAACAATGGCATCATCACCAATCCTAAGAATCTCAGTGCTCCTGAATCCTCTTCAACGGAACAATATGAAGAACCCATTAGAACGCTTCTCACTCCTGTTGACAACCTGAAAGTTCTCTCTGAGTTGATCATTGATTTTGAAAGTTTACAAGAAAGTGGGTTTAATCTCTATGAAGACGTAACTGCACAAGGTTGGAACAGATATTTTGATCGTCTGTTGGGTCCAACGTTTCCCATTCTCGTCAAAGAGTTCTGGATTCATGCTACCTCATCCAACCACCAGGTTATATCGCATGTTATGGGAAAGAAGATAGTGATAACAGAAGATTTAATTGGGAAACTCATTGGATACAATGGTGGTGGAGTCAGATGTATTGATATGGCTGATAGATGTTCTGACCTAAAATCCATTGGCAGGGAAATCTTCACTTCTGGACAGCCATCTAGCAAGATCACAGACTTGAAGGATCATCACAGAATCTGGGCTAGAATAATTCTGGGATGTATCAATCATAGGAAGCCTACAAGCTCTCCTGATTACATCAATATTGATCAGCAGTTTCTGATTTACTTCATTGCAAAGAAGACCAAGATAAACCTTCCACACTTGCTCTTCAACCATCTCAGAACAAGTGTGAAAGAGACAAGAGAATAAGAAATAACTAAGAGGGATTGGATTCCTCTAGGAAGATTGATTTTAGATATTCTAACAGAAAACAGGCTGATAGAACATCTGACAGAGGCTCAAGAAATAAGCACTCTAGAAGCAACTATTGGGAGACCTTTGAACGCCAAGAATCTGAAGAAAATGAAGATTATTGAGAACATTAAGAGGGAACCAACTATTGCTTCTCATGAGACCATCACTTCTAGGAGAATCCCTCTGAAGGATTTTCCACTATTTTCTGAGATAGATGCCTCCCCAAAAATCATAGTCAGATACCTTGAAGCCTGCAAGGCTGATGGGACTATTCCAGAAATAAACATCCAAGATCTGCACAAGCCAGCTCCAGAGGTTGTGCTAAAGAAATCCAAAAAGAGGAAAGCAGCAGGCAAAGGATCCTCTCAGAAGGCACCTAAAGCTGCGAAAAAGAAAGGTAACCCATCTTATGTTTCTCTTATAGAATTAATAGATGTTCCAACATCTGAAACCATTCCCCCTCAACCAACAGAAAATCCTTCACTCCAAACATTTGAGGATTTTGACATAGAGTTTGACCCATCTGTAACTCTTTGAAACTTTTTGAATAAACCTCACTCCCCCAATCAAAATCCAAATCCAGAACATCATCAACCAGAACTTGCCAAAGTTCTATCTGACATTGAACTGTTTGATTCAGACTTTGAAGTGGTGAAAAACACAAGAAGGGGGGTTGAATTGTAAAACTGAAATCTAATGCAATGAACAAGATATTTTTATCCTGGTTCGTTTGATCTCAAACTACTCCAGTCCACCCGTCAAGGTGATTTCGCCTCTCTCCAACGAGGTCTTAATCCACTATATTTAACTGAATATTACAGACTGCTTTAACAACTGCTAAAGCCTTCTTGATTCAAACCACAACCCGGTTTGTCAAGGTAACACTTTCTTACAAAGAGATAAAACTATGTGTGTGGATGTTTTCTACAAAACTGTATCACAACTGTGATGTATACACAAATTGAAGCTTATAAACTAGATTGCTAAACAGTAATAGAATATCAGAGTGTGTGGTTTAGCAAAACTGAGAGAATGAAGATTATGGTTTAGCTTTTGTGCGTGTAGAGATTTGGAGAGCATTAACCATTCCAATCTTCAAAGCCTTGTTTATATAGCACTGAGATGATGAACGTTGGATGCAATATTCTTGATTCAATGCTAATAACAAGCTTTCCTTATTGAGCAGATCTTGTCTGGAATGAGCCCGTTGGAATTAATTTGCTTTCAATGCACAGTATCGTTGCTTACTTAATGCAAGTTCTGGCTTGGCTCATTCTGACTCTGCTTCGCTGCTGATGAACTATTGTGTTTCTTTATCAGAGTGTTGAGCGCAGTCTCGTTCATCAGGCTTCAGCATGTACGTGAGTTGATCATCTGATTTTAACATTCTGATATAGCAACTTCTGATGCTGGTGTCTGAAATCAAGTTCTGATGCTGAATAGATGTGATCTTGCTTATTTCAATCAGAGTATCTGCAAGTCAGAACATAATAATTTTAGGCAGCAGATAGTTCATACATGAAACTTAAAAATACTATATCTTTTCACTTTGTTATCATCAAAACTTAAATATAGGGTAGTAGATTCAAACTTTGTTCTAACAGACTTTTCCTCTCCAATACCAGAAAATCCAAACTCTCAACAAAAACTAGAAAATCCACAACCACACTCTCCTCAACCAGAACATATGAACCTCAACTCACCATAACCAGAAAATAGAAACTCTCTCTCTCTCTCTCCACCTTCTGAAAACTCATCTTCTGAAATTCCTGAACCAGAAACTCAACATGCTACCACAAACCAATCTGAAGACTCTCCTTCGGATTATGATAGCACTATCCCAATCCCTGGAATAACAGAACCCCTTACGGTTCGCTTACCTCTCACTATTCATGATATTTCAGAAATCCCTTCACCATATGAATCTACACCACCAAACACCCCTAACATACAAATTCTAATTTCTGACTCTTCCACTCCTTCACCCATCAACCATCCAGCTGACAACCTTAGAATTGTCATTGATCCACTAGTGCTGGACCGACTAGCTTCCACCTCAAACAAAATTGCCATTCCCAAACCTAAACCAACCGCAACCAAATCAGATGTTGGTAAGAGTCTGTTGATTTTTGAAACAGAAATGCAGGAATGGATCAATTCTTTGAAGCAAGCAAGCCAAGATATTTCTAATCCCACTGCTTCTGATTCTTTGTGGGAAAGATTCAGAAAATTGCTCAACTCTGAAACTCTGAAGCTGAAAGAATTGGGCTATGAAAGGGCTCAGCAGAACTTCAGTGATCAGCTGAAATCCTTCCAAGATCAAGTTTTGAGCCAATGGTGCAAGAAAGAAATTCTTCTGCTGGATAATGCTCCCTGGAAAGAGCACCATCCTTCAGAAGTTGATGAACCAGATTCTGATAGTCTCTCTCTGACTACTGGTCCAGAAAACATGATTACAGCAGAAGAAGTAGTTCAATCAGAAGAGGCTGCAGAATATTCTGAACAACATGCAACTCCTGAAGATACACCTGCTTCGTCTTTAGTCATGCAAACTCTGGAAGAGTTGAAGAAAGAGAATGCATTAATCCATGCCAGACTGGATAAGCAAGAGGATACAAACAAAGAGATCAAGGGTATTCTGGATAAACAAGAAGATACTACAAAAGAAATCAAAGACATTCTGGGAAAGCAGGAAGAATCAAGCACTCAGATCAAGAGCTTGTTGGAAGCGTTGTTCACACGTCTTCCCCCTCCTTCTTAGATTTTCTTTAAAACTGTTTATCTGTAATTTTTATCTTTACCTCCTTGTTTCTGAAACTTGTCATTGCATTCTGTTTTCAATATAATTCATCTTTTTTACTCTGATTATATTGCTTTTTGATACCTGACAAAAAGGGGGAGAAAGTAAGATATTTTCAATAACAATATACCGGGACAAAGTCTCAAACATTCTGAATATTTTAACCTCTACATTTTGAAAAGATTGAACAGAAACACATTTTGATAAGAACAGGAGGAGATGCATCAAAAGCTCTGACGAGGAGGAACTCCAGGGAAGTAATCAACTCAGGGGGAGTCTCTCTTAAGCTTTTTGTTCTATATTTTTCATTGAAAATCCTAGTTTTTATCATCATCAAAAAGGGGGAGATTGTTAGAACATAGTTTAATTCTACAACCCTTAATTAGAGTTTTGATGATAACAAACACAAAGAACAAATATGCCCTCTAAATTTGTGCTACTGTGTATGCAAAAGTTCTGACCAAAGAAGCATCAGAAGTTAAGCTATAGAAGCTCTCACGCTGAGAAGTTCTGACCAAAGCAGCATCAGAAGTTAAGCTATAGAAGCTTTCACGCTAAGGTAATCAGAACCTGCGCTGAAATGATGAATACTCTGATTCTGAACAGAAGGTTCATATACAATCAGATCCTCACAACTCTAAGTCATCAATGTTCTGAAGCAACTGCAGCATACAAGATTGTAAGATTCTGAAGCGTTACTATTCAATCAAGACAGCATCACATGCAACGGCTTCATTCAGACAAGAATCTTCTCAATATGGAAACAGCTTAAATGTCCATTGTTGTACCCCAAAATTTTCCCTCCCTTTTCATCAACATTTTCCCAACACAAGTCTCTTGGAGCTCAAGATCAAGTTAGGGTTTGCTCTGCTCAAGACCCCTTCTTGCATTGTTGACCCAAATTAGGGTTTGAGTTTGCACAAAGATGTTTTGACCTAAAATGCCCAAAATGACTTTCATGCTTCATGTTGGACTTACAAGTTTATCCATACCAAGTTTCAAGCTTTGATTCCAATCTTTGCCCAGTCAATTGGACAGTTGACCTAGAAATCAGATGTATTGGGGAAAAAGTCAATTGTGGCCAATTGACAGTCAAACCTCGTGATTTTTGACCCACATCAACATCATGAACTCATATGAACCATCTGGTCAAATTCGGATCGCAATTCCACAAAAAATTTGATCAGATCACCAAAAGGGCAAAATGGTCATTTTTAGGGTTTTGACTACACAAGGGAAATTTTTGATTGTTTGACCTAACCAATGGCAAACCAAGCTCACATATGGACTCAAGGACTCAATGGTATTGTCTTAACACATTCAACAAGTTCAAAAGATCTCAAATGCATAGGATTGACAGATGAATTTTTCAGTCAACTGATCAAAATTTGATTGTATACTGAAAAGTCAAACTTTGACTTTTTGGTCAAAATCAAGTGCCAAGATTCATTTTTCATCAATACATGTCAAATTATGAAACTTGTTCATCAAGAAATCCAAAATTGCAAATTAGGGTTTAAAATGAAGAAATTTCATAACTTAGAAATTTTCTAAGTTATGAAATTTTCTTATTTTTTCCTAACTTTGTCCCATTTTTTGATCAAGATGCAATTGGATTCAAACAAAACTTGAAACATGAAAGTTGTAGTCCATTGCAAAATCAACAACTTTTATTCACAAAGTTTTCTCAAAGGAAGCTTTTATCTCAAGTTATGATTTTTGGAACAAGGGTGCAAAACATTTTTAACTTAGAGAAATTTTGACCTATTCTAGGCAGGATTTTTGTCCAACTTCTTGGCCATTTTTCACATGGTTACACTTGGATTTTCAATTTTCATTACAAAGATGGATTGTATTACACATTCCAAGCTTTCCAAATTGTCCAAGAACTTCTCAAACACCCTTGTGGTTACGTAGAATCGAATTTGCAAAGTTGGGCAAAATTCACTTTTGTTCATAACCAAATACATGTTCATACAAGTTTCATTTTCAAATCAGCATGCTTGGTACTTGCTTGCAGGCCTCTAAACCAAGTTTTCAATCCATAATTAAATGCCTAACCATTGTGTTCAAGCATTGTTTTATGCATTTGGTCATTACACATAGAATTATCCCTTAAGTAGAAAAAGCAAACATGCCATTTTGATAAAGTTACACTTTATGTCAAGTTCCAAATCTTGGAGGCATGGGGCCAGATCTTGGAGCCAAATCAAATCCACAAATCCCACTGATCAAGAGCAATTTGTGCAGCATAGATAGAGGGGGTACACAGGCCTGCATAAGAACTTGAACCATCTTACTTCAAAAACAAGAGACATTGCAAAACAACTCCAATCTCTCATTACAGTAAACACCAACCAAAACAAACTTTGTACACCTCTTCCATACACCAAAACAGACCTAAGGCACGACTCATCCATCCCTAAGACCTGCTCATACTCAGAATCCCTATTTTGTTGCAAAACAGGACAAGTTCTGCAACTTGACCTCCATAACCATATCCACTCGTGCGTTTTTGCTCAAGCCTGTCCAAACACATTCCATATCATCCACACAAACTATCCCAAGCCTTGAACTCAAGCTGTAACACCCTTAAGTTCATCTGCCATTTTCATTTTTCAGTTTTGCAGGTGAACTTCCATAGCACGATTCAGAGAGTTTCAAAGCAAGCTAGGTACTTGGGAAGCATCCTTGGACTTCAGGCAAGCTGTACAAAAGCTCAAACTCCATTGAAGTTGGCCACATTGCTGTACACGACTCAAGTTGAAACAGGTAAAACCATGGACTTCTATCTCTCTATCCAGACATGATTAAGCTTAGGTTTGTGAATGAAACATGTTCTACTCATAGCCCTGAAGCCATCCATGTATCTACTTTTCATTTATATTAAGCATGCTGTGAGAATTTTGGCCATGAACATTGAAGAAAAATTAGGTCAGAAATTGGGGATGAAGAAATTCTCCCTGGATTCTTAGAGTTAGGTCAAGTATTTTATATGTCTGAATTCGTCTCTTGATGCTCTATAATATTGGTGTTATGAGTTTTGCATGAAAGTCCATGAATCAGGAGTTAGCTTTGGTACAAGAAACGCGCGTTTTTGTTTGTTCAAACAATGCTGAAGGTTGAAGATGACTGACTGGCTTGGGCTGGGCCTGAGTCAGTCCTGCTCTTTGTACCCCTTTTCCAATTTACACCCCCCTGGCCCATTGTGTGAAATATTTATCATTTTTGACTTTTTCTTTTTGTTTCTGACTTAATATTTTTTGCTCAAATATCAAAAATATCAAAAATATTTTTCCATATATTTTTGCATTTATTTGTTTTATTTAGCATATACATGTAAATAAATATATATACTTTTTATTTAAAACCCTAAAAATATAAAAATAAATATTTTTTTCAGTTATTATTTTTTGTTGTTTATATTTTGAAAGCATTTTCTAAAATATACATTTTTTGTGAAAAATTAATATTTTATTTTTGTATATATTATTTAATATATAATATAAATACTTGTATATTTTATTAGAATACTTAGGATAAAAATATGAAAATAATACATTTTTATTTTTATTAATATATGACATCAAAAATACTTTTTTAACCATATATTTCTTATTGTTTGTATATAATCAACAAATATTGTATATAATTATTAAATAAATACTATTTATTCAAAAACTAGGGTTTTGCCCTAAATAACAAAATATTCAAATTTGACCTTTTTATTTTTTGTTTATATTTCACATGAAAAATATTTTCACATACATAAAAAAATCATTTTTGTGCATAATACATTTTGCATATTTATTGTATTTACTTAATTATTGTACAATTAAACATTTGTATATTCGATATGGATGTAATAGCTTAGAATTTAATTTCTTGTCAAACATCCCCCAAATTCAAACTTGTACCTCCATCCCCATAATCATTGTTGTAACAGTTTAGCATTTAAATTTCCGCATTTAAAAGCTTTCAATTATGCCATGTTTAGACTTAGGATTTGTATGCAAAAACAATCAACAAATAGCTTGACCTAATTTCAAGATAAACATGCATGAAAAACAAAGCACAATGCACACTTGCACCCCTAGGGTTACTCCACTTGTTGCCTTCAAAAATGGGCCATGTTGCATGTTGAGTGTCTTTGGCAAAACAAAAACAAATCAAATGATCATAGTCCCTCGATGACGCTTTCTCAAGTTACCTAAAAAATGATCAAGTCCCTTAAAGAAAAAAATTGCCAAAGACACTTGGCACTATTGCATTCATGGTCTAAACGATGACCCGCGCCCGTCCCGTTAACATCCTAACACAAGATTGTCCACCAAATACAATGGTGGAACAATACTGTTAAAAGGGTTAAAACATAGGAAAGATCTTTGAGTAGGGTAGATAGCTCTTGGTTACTTGACCAAACTTGCAAAACAATCCTTGCCTTTTTTTAAAACACACTCCACAACACAACTTTCAAAACAACCTTTCAAAAACATTGAAACATCTTTTCAAAAAGACAAACACCCTTGTAAAACATTCAAACAAGAATTGTTACAATGGTTGCCTAGACAAGGCATCTTTTTCAAAACATTTTCAAAACCACACACACAAAGCACCATTTCAAACAATTGAAAAGCAAACGCAAGTGATCTAAGCAAGTAACTAAGAGCCCATGCATAACCATGGATAGAAAGGGTGCTAATACCTTCCCTTTCTATAATTTACTCTCCGAACCCACGAAAACATCTCAAAGGTTTTTCCTGTGCTTTTTAACCTTTCCTTAGGATAAAATAAAAAGTCGATGGCGACTCTTGCTAAACCGAAACATTTGCGAAAACAAACGCAAAACCTCAAGTCAGTTCTCCCACCGTATCACAGAACTGGCGACTCTGCTGGGGAGAAAGGTTAAAAGTGGAGTAACCTTAGGGCCTAGATCACCCTTTTGCATGACTAATAGTTTGCTTTGATTGCTTTACATTTTGGTTCTCTTGTTTGGGCTTGAAATCCTACACCCGGATTTGGGAAACATTCATAGATAGCAATACGTTATGGAAGCTGTGCGGGGTATACTGACACGGTTGAAGCAATAGCTATATTAGTGCGACATATTTGTGAGTACCGGTAACCCTTGAGTTCAATCAAGGAGAGTACGGGGCTGCTGAGTGATGTCACTAAGCACTAATGACCTAGAACCTTACTTGACCATCTTGGCCTTTTATTAGGGGTAGTGAGATGACCGGCTTTGGTGCAGTCTGAAGTTGGTAGATACTCGATACTACACTCATTGAGGGTTTTTTTCTTGGAATATTTTGGTCGCTAGTTAAGTGGCTAAACCAAAACAATGAACATGGAAAACAATCCAATGATATTGAGCTCCTTAGAACCCGATTACTATTTTTAGGACATGTTTTAAGCCAACTAAACTCAAGAGGGTACTTACCTATGAAACCCCATGCAAGCCTGAAACTAGGGTTTTGTGTGATTTGCTTGTACATATGTTTGTGCATACATCATGAACATCATAAAGCATCATACGCATCCACTAACCATTTCAAGGGTTTGGATCTTCATCTTTGTTCTTGTTTTGTAGGTCATGGAAATTCTTCGCAGGAAAACTATCCAAGTCAACCTTGTGAGAATCACTCCTCAACTCAAGGAGCTTACATCCAGAATTCCAGAAAGCTCTCTCTTCAGTGAAAGACATGGTAGACTGCTCAACCTAGTCAACACTAGTATTAAAGAAGACATGGTGAAAGTGCTGTTCCAGTTCTTTGACCCCCTTCACCACTGTTTCACATTCCCCGACTACCAATTGGTGCCTACTTTGGAGGAAATTTCTCAACTCCTGAGAATTCCTATTCTTAATCAACTACCCTACAACGGTACGGAAAAAGAACCAAAGCCTGAAGATGTTGCTCAAGCACTACACTTGCAACCATCTGACATCAAGGGGCATTGGGAAACTAGAAGTGGTGTCAAAGGTTTCTTGGCAAAATTATTGTTTGAGAAGGCACAAGAGTGTTGGAATTCTTTGGATCTGCAAGCCTTTGAAGAGATTGTGGCACTCCTCATTTATGGGTTGGTCTTGTTCCCAAATCCTGACCAACTTATAGATGTAAATGCTGTCAAGATTTTCCTATCCAGGAATCCCATACCTACATTGCTTGGGGACATCCTCCACTCATTTTACACACGAACAATGAGGAAGAGAGGTGTTCTCATGTGTTGTACTCCTCTCCTTGCAAGGTAGTTTATTTCTCACCTTCCACAATCTGTTTTGAAGAACGAGCAAGGCTTAAGGTGGTCACAACGGTTGATGACCCTCACACATTCTGATGTACATTGGTGTTCTCGGTCTAGAGAAAATGCCATCATCATCGATTGTTGTGGTGAGTTCCCTAATGTTCCATTACTTGGCATTAGGGGAGGCATTACCTACAACCCCTGTCTAGCTTTGAGACAATTTGGATATGCACGGAGGGATGGCCCTCATGACATGCTGATCCCTGACCTAGTTTTTGACTTCGACAACGATGCGCAAGGACTTCGACAAAGATTCATCAGATCTTGGAGGATGCTTAACAAGGTAGATAGCAAGACACTGGGACACAAGAACTCCATCCCTCTTGAGCCTTACCTCAAGCGGGTACGAACCCGTGCCCAGAGTCTTATGATGCCTTACCCTCACATTCTCCCTTTGATCAAAGAGCCTGTTAAGGAAGGAGAGGTTCCCTACACCATCCTACATCCTGACATGCCAACATCATGGGAGGAAATGCAGAAGAGTTGGATCCAACTCAAGGAAGAAAGGGATACTTTTGAAGCCAGCTTCTACGCCAGTGAGAAGAAGGTTTTGGAGCTTACCCGTCGACTTCACGAGGAGGAGACCCTCAACACTTACATCGCACCAAAGAGGATGCGCAACGTCTTTTTACCTTAAGAAGTTTTTGTAATATTTGGCCCATGGGGCATTTATGTACTGACAAATTTCTTCTTATTAATATGATGTGTGTTCTTTTTGTTTGCAACAACTTTGAATTTCTAAATCCTTGAATGCATTGCATGAATAAACATAGCATTCATCATATGCATAAGCAGGTCTTCACACCAGGTTTCCTTATCTTTCTGCTGTTTATTTCAGTAAGATGGATCTCGAACAGACGGTCAAAGATCTGCAGTCACAAACGTCGCAGTTTCAACAGCTCCTTATGACCTTAGCAAAGGGTCAGGAGGATCTTAAAGCACTGTTAGGGAATAAAGAGCAAGAAAAAGGAAAAAAGAAGAAGAAAAGAGTTGGGGTAGCTACACTGAGAAGAAGATTTGAGAATGAAGCTAGGAGAGTTCTTGAATTCCCCTCCACATCTGATGAGGGAACTGGTAAAGGAAAAGGAGTTGCATTACCTTCTGAGTCCGAGGCTGAAGAGGAAGAGGTTGAGGAAGATGAAGATTATTCAGAGCAGCAATACCCGCCAGCGGACGACAAATACAAAAACCTGGAGGATAGACTGGCAGCTATGGAGCTGCAAAGGGTTCCTGGGTTAGATTTTGAAGAATTGGGATTGATTGCTGGGATTGTGATCCCTCCAAAGTTTAAGGTGCCGATTTTTGCAAAATATGACGGGCTGTCTTGCCCGAAAATGCACCTAAGGTCATATGTCAGAAGAATTCAACCTCATACATCCGACAGAAATCTTTGGGTACACTTTTTTCAGGACAGCTTGTCCGGTACACAGCTAGACTGGTTTTACCAGCTTGAGAGGTTAGAAGTGCATAACTGGGAAGACTTGGCAGCTGACTTTTATCGCCAGTATCAATATAAGGCCGACTTGGCGCCAACCCGTACTCAGCTACAAAGTATGGGGATGGCCTCAAATGAGGGATTCAAAGAATACGCCCAGAAATGGCGTGACTTGGCCGGAAGAGTACAACCACCGCTTTCAGATAGGGAGCTAGTTGATATGTTCTTGGGGACCCTATCTGGTCCTTTCTTCAACCATTTGATCGGGAGCTCTTCCGTAGGGTTTACTGAACTGATTCTGGATGGCGAACGGGTGGAAGCTGGTATTAAGAGTGGGAAGATTCAAAGGGATGCCTCTGCCTCCACAACTGTTAAAAAACCATTCCCGGCTAAGAAGGAAGCAGCTGCTATATATTCTCAGAAGGGATTGAGAAGAACTGAGCGCCGGCCGACTATAGGGGCCGTGATGATTCAGAATTCATCAAATGATCAGCCTCGTAATAATCAGTCTAGACCTAACCAGCAACAGGTAGAACGGCCACAACGGCAGTTCACCCGCATCAACATGACGCCTGCACAAGTTCTTCCTCATTTGTTGAAGCTAAATCTCACCAGTATTAGAGAGGCGCCAAAGGTTGTGAATACAACTTTCCCACACTATCATCTCAATGCTAAATGTGCCTATCATTCTGAAAGCGTCAGACATGACACCAACGATTGTTGGGCGCTTAAGAATAAAATTCAAGATTTAATAGATGCAAAAGAGGTTGAGTTTGACGCCCCGGAGAAGCCGAATATGATCTCCGCTCCGATGCCAAAGCATGGTCGCAATATCCATGCTATTGAAGAAGATCTGTATGTTGCTGCTGTTGATGATCTGGTAACTCCACTACTAACAATCAAGTTGAATCTGTTGAAGGATGGGATTTTCCCAGGATGTAAAGAAGATTGCTACTTTTGTTCCTCCCTACCAATCGACTGTCCATTGTTGAAGATAGGCATCCAACGCCTAATGGACAACCAACAAATTCTTTTCGAAAAGACTCATGTTACTCCTATCAATGAAGTTTCAATAATCACCATTTCCGCCAATCTTTCCAAGGTCCCCAAAAGGCCTGTTAAGATTACATCAGTTTCAAAGATTGCACCTCTGAAAATAACCATGCCTGGGCCCGTCCCCTACAAATCTGACAAATCGATACCGTGGAATTATGGTGGAGAAATCTACTACCACGGTGTTAAGCAAATTGAGATAAATGAAGAGAGCTCTGATGAAGAAACTACCGACATTGGAAACATTGCCGGTACGAGCAAGATTACCCGAAGTGGGAGAATTTTCTCTCCAGAGATTGCCCCTCCAAAGGCAATCTTTGGACCCTCAGTTGTTCCCAAGGTTACCCTTGCACCGATAAAACTATCTGCAAGAACTCCGTTGATTGAAGAAGTTGTTACTCCTGTGGTTGTCCCTCCTACTTCTGCTGATAAGGGGAAAGGGATCCAAGAAGAGCTCGTCAGGACGAGGGCTCAACCATTGGTCATCCCCGAAACCTCTAAGAAAGAAATGGAGGAGATTCTGAAAATAATAAAGAAAAGTGATTATGACGTTGTAGAGAAACTGGGGCAAACCCCCTCGAAGATCTCCATGTTAGCTTTGCTGCTTTGTTCGGAGGCTCATGCCAAAGCTTTGATAAGGTTTTTGAAGACAACCCATGTGCCCCAAGAAACCTCAGCCGATCAATTCCAAGATTGTGTAGCCAGTCTTACCGCCGACAACGGCCTGGGTTTCTCTGATGCTGACCTGACTCCGAAAGGAAGAAAGCACAATGACGCATTGCATGTGTCAGTTGAATGTCGAGGAACTACTCTCGCCCATGTCTTGGTCGACACTGGTTCTTCTCTGAATGTGCTACCTAAGAAAGCTCTGGACCGATTGGATTGTGAAGGCTTGGAGCTGAAACCAAGTAATATCATTGTCAGGGCCTTTGACGGGTCTAAAAGGATGGTGCATGGGGAGGTCGACATTCCCATCAAGGTAGGCACTGACGTGTTCCACTCAACATTCTACGTGATGGACATCCGCCCATCATACTCTTGCTTGCTAGGAAGATCGTGGATACATAATGCTGGCGCAGTCACTTCCTCCCTACATCAGATGCTGAAATACCCTGTCAAGGGTAAGATCATAACCGTACACGGTGAGGAGGAATACATGATAAGTCATTTGAATTCCTTTCGGTATGTGGAAGTGGATGGCGAATTCATCGAAACACCGTTCCAACACTTCGAGGAAGTTGCTCCCGAGGCTGCAGTAGCAAAAGTAGTAGCTGAGGTACCCAAGCAGGTGGCCATGATGGCATCTCTGAAAGACGCAAAGGCTGCAATGAGGGAGGGGAAGAGCTCAACATGGGGTCATTTACCTGACTTTCCTCACAAGACAGACAAGTATGGGTTGGGATTTACCGCTGCAGGGCAAAAAGCTATGCGTCGCTCAAAAATTGAAAAGACACCCATCAAGATTTCTCCTCATGGAATCAATGCTTTGGAAGACGAAGAGGCCAACATTGAAGATTGAATCTTCCCAACCATTGAAGGGGGACTGCACAACTGGGAGGCGAAAGACTTCGTCCCCATTACTTTCATTAATCAGTAATTTATCTTTCGAACATTTCCTGTTGGTCTGTAATAATTACTTTTAAACAATCTGCACACTATTTTTCACCTCATGCCTTGCCCGGGTATGTAGGTCCATTTGTAAGGGTTTGATTTTCCTTCATAATCATATTCCATGTTTAATGAATCATTGGACGTTTTTCACTTGTAAACTGTTGTGTTCATTTTTCTTTCCTTTTTGCATTTTTGTTTGTTTAAGGATGGTTATCCCTTACACACACCCACACTCACAACTGCAGGTACCCATCCACTCTGGATTCTATGGGTGACTATTCTGTTGTATCCTTCAATAACTCTGAAGATTTGGTCAACCAGGCTGAATACGAAGATGACGAAGATTGTGAAGTACCAGGAGAGCTAGCCAGACTTCTACAACAAGAAGAGAGGGCCATCTTGCCTCATGAAGAGTTGTTGGAAACTGTCAACTTAGGAACAGAGGAAGACAGGAAAGAAGTACAAGTGGGTGTCAATCTGGAACCAAGTGTCAAGGAGCGCTTAATACAGTTGTTAAATGAATATGTTGAAATCTTCGCCTGGTCTTATGAAGACATGTCGGGGTTAGAAACAGACATCGTGGTTCACCGTCTCCCTACAAGAGAGGATTGTCCATCGATCAAGCAAAAAGTCTGCCGAATGAGGCCTGACATGTCTGAAAAGATTAAAGCTGAAGTAATGAAACAATTCAACGCTGGCTTTCTGGCTGTTACATCCTATCCACAATGGGTTGCTAACATTGTGCTCGTTCCCAAAAAATACGGCAAAGTCAGAATGTGTGTGGACTACCGGGATTTGAACAGGGCTAGCCCTAAAGATGATTTTCCGCTGCCACATATTGACATCTTGATTGACAACACAGCTCAGCACAAGGTATTTTCCTTCATGGACGGATTCTCGGGCTACAACCAGATTAAAATGGCCCCCGAGGACATGGAGAAAAAAACCTTTGTTACACAGTGGGGTACCTTCTGCTACAAGGTGATGCCGTTCGGACTGAAGAACGCAGGGGCAACTTATCAACGCGCCATGGTAGCTTTGTTTCATGATATGATACATCATGAGATCGAAGTTTACGTAGACGACATGATAGCTCGATCACAAACAAAGGAGGAACACCTTGAACATTTTCAAAAGCGGTTTGCCAGGTTGAAGGAGTACAAACTCAGGCTGAATCCAAGTAAGTGCACTTTTGGAGTTAGGTCTGGTAAACTTCTAGGATTTATTGTCAGCAACAAAGGCATTGAGGTCGATCCAGCAAAAGTAAAGGCTATACAAGAAATGCCTGCCCCCGTAATGAAAAGGAGGTTAGAGGGTTCTTGGGGCGCTTAAACTATATTGCCAGATTCATCTCTCATCTAACGTCTACCTGTGAGCCGATTTTCAAACTATTGAAGAAAGATCAGGTAGTCGAATGGAACAACGATTGCCAAGCTGCTTTTGATAAGATCAAGGAGTATTTGCTAGAACCTCCTATTCTGATGCCACCCGTCGAAGGAAGGCCGTTGATCATGTATCTGAATGTTTTGGACAACTCAATGGGGTGCGTACTGGGCCAACATGACGAGTCTGGTCGAAAAGAGCATGCCATTTATTACCTTAGCAAAAAGTTTACCGACTGTGAGACTCTCTACTCACTGCTCGAGAAAACTTGTTGCGCTTTGGTATGGGCTGCTCGCCGACTAAGGCAGTATATGTTGACTCATACCACTTTGCTGATTTCCAAAATGGACCCGATCAAGTATACCTTCGAGAAGCCTGCTTTATCTGGAAGAATCGCTAGATGGCAAATGATCCTGACTGAGTATGACATCCATTATACTACCCAAAAAGCTATAAAAGGGAGTGTACTAGCTGACCATCTAGCTCATCAAGCTATCGAAGATTATCAATCCATGAGATTCGACTTCCCGGACGAGGACATCATGACTTTGGACAACATTGAAGGTAACGGACCGTATGACGGACCTGAAAATGGATCCCGATGGACCCTGTACTTTGATGGTGCTTCAAATGCACTTGGAAACGGTATCGGTGCGGTACTCATTTCCCCGGAAGGTTACCATACACCTTTCACGGCCCGAATTTGTTTCAGTTGTACCAACAATATGGCCGAATATGAAGCTTGCATTTTTGGTCTCAAGGCTGCTATAGACTTGGGGATCAAATTTTTGATCGTATTTGGGGACTCGGCTTTGGTTATCAGTCAAATCAAAGGAGAGTGGGACACCAAAAATCCTAATCTTATCCCATACAAAGAACATGTTTTGACATTTCTGCCTCATTTCGAGCAGATCACCTTCGAGCACTTCCCGCGAGAAGAAAATCAGCTTGCAGATGCTCTGGCAACAATGTCCTTCATGTTTAAAATCAACTGGGATAACGAGGCTTCCCAAATCACCATCGAGCGAATGGATGAACCTGCGCATTGTCATGAGATTAATACCGAAGAAGTAGTGGAACAACCCTGGTTCCATGAAATCAAAAGGTATCTCCATACTCGAGAGTATCCTGAAGGAGCTTCCGTAAATGACAAGAAGTTCCTAAGGAGATTTACTGCCAAGTTCTTCCTGAGCAACGGTGTCCTCTATAAACGCAGCCATGATTGTGTTTTACTCCGATGTGTAGACAAAGCTGAAGCAGAGTTGATCATGACTGAGATATACAGCGACACATTTGGCACCCACTTGAGTGGACATACGATGGCTAAGAAGATTCTAAGGGCAGACTATTACTGGTCTACCATGGAAGCTGATTGCCACCAATATTCCCGTACTTGCCACAAATGTCAAGTCTACGCTGACAAGATTCATATTCCTCCTGTTCCTCTCAACGTTCTGACAGCTCCTTGGCCATTCGCAATGTGGGGCATTGACATGATTGGAGAGATCAAGCCCACGGCATCCAATGGACATTGCTTCATCCTGGTCGCTATTGACTATTTCACCAAGTGGGTCGAAGCAGCTTCTTTTGCCTCCGTTACAAAAAATGTGGTTGCCCGCTTCATCAAGCAAAACCTCATATGCCGGTATGGTGTCCCCGATAGGATCATCACAGACAACGGTACAAATCTGAACAATACCATGATCACCGCTCTATGCGAACAGTTCAAGATTTATCATCACAATTCATCTCCCTATCGGCCGAAGATGAACGGTGTTGTTGAAGCTGCGAACAAAAACATCAAGAAGATCATTCAGAAAATGACAGTGACCTATAAGGACGGGCATGAGATGTTACCGTTTTCTCTGGATGGATACGGTACCACGGCACGTACTTCAACAGGGGCAACCCCATTTTCTTTGGTATATGGCATGGAAGCTGTCCTACCCATGGAAGTTCAGATTCCTTCTTTAAGGATTATGAAGGACTCTGGTTTGAGTGAAGACGATTGGATTCAGACCCGACTTGATCAACTCAATTTGATCGACGAGAAGGGACTCACTGTTGTTTGCCATGGTCAGACGTACTAAAAACGGATGATCAAGGCTTTCAACAAGAAAGTCAGACGTCAAGTATATCAAGTCGGAGATCTTGTAATCAAGCGGATTATCTTTCCGCAAAGTGATCCCAGGGGAAAATGGACTCCTACTTACGAAGGACCATTTGTGATCAAGAGCATATTTTCTGGTGGTGCAATGATTCTGACCACCATGGACGGTGACGATTTGCCACACCCTGCGAACGCAGACATAGTCAAAAGATACTACGCATAAAACAACCCGACAAGTTGAAAACCCGAAAGGGCGACTTGGGAAAGAATGGGCATCCCGGTGAACCGAAAACCCGAAAGGGCGGTTCAGGCAAAAATTAGGGATACAACAAAAAAAATTATGTACACCCGGCAAGTTGAAAACCCGAAAGGGCGGCTTGGGCAAAAAAGGGTTTCCCGGTGGATCGAAAACCTGAAAGGGCAATCCAGGCAAAAGTTAGGGAATTAAAGCATATGACTATGTCTCGTCGGATCACTTTAAAGAACAATCTCTTCATCAACAAGCTCCGAGCTTCTGATCAATCCAATCATCGGCGGACGAAGCATTGAATGGACAAGATATTCAGAGTTGTGAAGGCTATAACAGAATGGAATCCCATGGAATTGTTATACATAGCCATCTTTCTTTTGTATAAAATTTTCAATTTTTTTATGACAACATCATCTTACTAGGTTGCCTGTCTCCTTTGTACAAAGATACCCATAAAAAGTTAATACAAATACTTTTCCAAATACAGAAATTTGCCTTGTCTTCTGTTTCTTTTTCACACTTATGTTTTATTTGAGAAACGTCCAATGTTTTGTTAAATAGGCATATGCATTTGAACATAATCATTCTCTTACGAATCAAGAAAGATGATTGCTGATAGGTTGAAGGTACGGATAGATATCTTGATGCCCTTTCAGAAGGAGTCCCCATCGGAATTAAACTCCAATTCCTCAACAAAGTTAAAATCCAGAATTTAATTCCCCAAACAGAGTTAAACTTCAGGATCCTCAGCAGAGCAAAAGCTTTCTCAAAACTGACTTCCCCAGCTAAGAGAACCTTCCAGAGCTTAATTCCCCTCAGAGCTAAGTTTCAGTATCCCCAGTGGAGCCTTATAATCTGAAAATCCTATCCCTAGCAAAGTCAAAGCTGTTAAGCCCCAGCAAAGTCAAAGTTGTTAAACCCCAGCGAAGCCAAAGCTGTTAAACCCCAGCGGAGCTAAAACTTCCAACTGTCAGTCCCCAGCGGAACCAGATTAGTGAACATTCTTCCACAAGAGATACTTCCCATCAGATTGAAGATTCTCAGTCTTACTCCTCCAGCATGAGTCTCCCAGGTCCTGGACTACCCAGTAGAGATCATCAGAATTCTCATTTCCCACAGGTCACCAAGGATTTTCAATCCCCAGCAGTGGTCCTAGGATCCCTCAACAACTGAAGATCTTGCTCCCCAAGCAATCAGCAGTCAACAAGGATTTCTCACCCTCAGTAACCAAAGGATTTTTCTATCCCCAGCTTCGGTTATGGGTTTATTTCCCCAACATTTGTCAAGGATTTATTCTCCAAAACAAATTACATTTCAAATTGATCGGTCGTTCAAAAGTTCCTTCATCACCTGTTTGAAGTTACAGTCGTCAAAGATCAAATTCTCACAAAGTTCAAGTTATGAAGCCCGGATTTGACCGGATAGTATCTTGATCTCTACAGCATATTGTGAAGCCCGGAGTATGACCGGATAACAATGTCAGATTACCTCCAAGCCTGGATTACGACCAGATAGTGGCATGCCCTAAGAGCAAGCTATGAAGCCCGGAATTGACCGGATAATAGTTTAATCCCCAACAAGTTATTGTGAAGCCTGGATTCTGACCAGATGACAATACAAGTTTCTGTGAAGCCTGGACTACGACCAGACAGCAGCCAAGAATACTACGAAGCCTGGAGTCGACCAGAAAGTGGTATATCTTTAACACAAGCCGTGAAGCCCGGATTTGACCGGATAACAGCTTAGCAAGCTATTGCAAAGCCTGGATTACGACCAGATGACAATACAAGTTTCTGTGAAGCCTGGACTACGACCAGACAGCAGCCAAGAATACTACGAAGCCTGGAGTCGACCAGATAGTGGTATATCTTTAACACAAGCCGTGAAGCCCGGATTCTATCGGATAGCAGCTCAACAATACAAGTTATGGGGAAGCCTGGATTACGACCAGATAGCAATGCAAGTTTCTATGAAAGCCTGGAGATCGACCAGATAACAGTTAATCGTTAACAGAATGAAGACTCTCATCCTTAAAATCTCAGAAGATTGGTATACTCCCAATTTTTGACCCTTAACAGAATGAAGACTCTCATCCTTAAAACCTCAGAAGATTGGTATACTCCCAATTTCTGACCCTTAACAGAATGAAGACTCTCATCCTTAAAACCTCAGAAGATTGGTATACTCCCAATTTCTGACCCTTAACAGAATGAAGACTCTCATCCTTAAAACCTTAGAAGATTGGTATACTCCCAATTTCTGACCCTTAACAGAATGAAGACTCTCATCCTTAAAACCCCAGTAGATTGGCATACAACCCAAGCTCCTGATTCCCCAACAGCGGCCCTAGGACTTCTCATTTTCAACGATCAAAGGATTTTCAATCCCCTGCAACAGTCAAGGATTTACTTTCCCCGGCAGCAGTCAAAGATTTCATTATCCAGGATTCGTCTTCCTCAGCAAGACAGCTCATCAGCTTACATGCGCATTCATTACATTCATATCATAAATATTGATATAATATACATTGCATCATACATTTCATGCAACAGAACTTTGTGTTTCAGCTAATATTTTACCCTTTTCAAGATAAGATTGATAATCTCAGACTTTTGAAAACAGTTTACGGGTTCTCCAGATACGGATGTTAATCTATCGCTTGTTCAGATTCAACTTTTGAAAACAGTTTATGGATGCTTCCAGATACGGATGTCAATCTATTGCTTATTCAGACCCCTAGCTCAGAGATGTTCCAAAACATGGGCACCTTTCTGGTACTCATTTCTTTCATCTACAACATACATTCTAGATGGCATCCTTAAGCCCATCCCCTGACAAAGATTTTGTCACATATCCAGATGGCATCTTTAAGCCCATCTCCAAATTGCATCTTTAAGCCCATTCCCGCATCCATGTTTTGACGAGTGCAAATTTACAGGCACTCTAGTGTCCAATCTCATTTTACCTTTGAGACACGAAAGGCAAACTTGCCAATCTAACTCTTCAGGTGCAAGAAGATTGAACAGGGGCAACTGTTGTACCCCAAAATTTGCCCTTCCTTTTCATCAACATTTTCTCACCACAAGACTCTTGGAGCTCAAGATCAAGTTAGGGTTTGCTCTATTCAAGACCCCTCCTTGCATTGTTGACCCAAATTAGGGTTTGAGTTTGCACAAAGATGTTTTGACATAAAATGCCCAAAATGACTTGCATGCTTCATGTTGGACTTACAAGTTTATCCATACCAAGTTTCAAGCCTTGATTCCAATCTTTGCCCAGTCAATTGGACAGTTGACCTAGAACTCAGCTGTATTAGGGAAAAAAGTCAACTGTGGCCAATTGACAGTCAAACCTCATGATTTTTGACCCACATCAACATCATGAACTCATATGAACCATTTGGTCAAATTCGGATCACAATTCCACAAGAAATTTGATCAGATCACCAAAAGGGCAAAATGGTCATTTTTAGGGTTTTGACTGCACAAGGGCAATTTTTGACTGTTTGACCTAACCAATGGCAAACCAAGCTCACATATGGACTCAAGGACTCAATGGCATTGTCTTAACACATTCAACAAGTTCAAAAGATCTCAAATGCATAGGATTGACAGATGAATTTTTCAGTCAACTGATCAAAATTTGACTGTATACTGAAAAGTCAAACTTTGACTTTTTGGTCAAAATCAAGTGCCAAGATTCATTTTTCATCAAGACATGTCAAATTATGAAACTTGTTCATCAAGAAATCCAAAATTGCAAATTAGGGTTTAAAATGAAGAAATTTCATAACTTAGAAATTTTCTAAGTTATGAAATTTTCTTATTTTTTCCTAACTTTGTCCCATTTTTTCATCAAGATGCAATTGGATTCAAACAAAACTTGAAACATGAAAGTTGTAGTCCATTGCAAAATCTACAACTTTTATTCACAAAGTTTTCTCAAAGGAAGCTTGTATCCCAAGTTATGATTTTTGGAACAAGGGTGCAAAATATTTTTAACTTAGAGAAATTTTGACCTATTCTAGGCAGGATTTTTGTCCAACTTCTTGGCCATGTTTCACATGGTTCCACTTGGAGTTTCAATTTGCATTACAAAGATGGATTGTATTACACATTCCAAGCTTTCCAAATTATCCAAGAACTTCTCAAACACCCTTGTGGTTAGGGAGAATCGAATTTGCAAAGTTGGGCAAAATTCACTTTTGTTCATAACCAAATACATGTTCATACAAGTTTCATTTTCAAATCAGCATGCTTGGTACTTGCTTACAGGCCTCTAAACCAAGTTTGCACTCCATAATTAAATGCCTAACCATTGTGTTCAAGCATTGTTTTGTGCATTTGGTCATTACACATAGAATTATCCCTTAAGTAGAAAAAGCAAACATGCCATTTTGATAAAGTTACACTTTATGTCAAGTTCCAAATCTTGGAGGCATGGGGCCAGATCTTGGAGCCAAATCAAATCCACAAATCTCACTGATCAAGAGCAATTTGTGCAGCATAGATAGAGGGGGTACACAGGCCTGCATAAGAACTTGAACCATCTTACTTCAAAAACAAGAGACATTGCAAAACAACTCTAATCTCTCATTCCAGTAAACACCAGCCAAAACAAACTTTGTACACCTCTTCCATACACCAAAACAGACCTAAGGCACGACTCATCCATCCCTAAGACCTGCTCATACTCAGAATCCCTGTTTTGTTGCAAAACAGGGCAAGTTCTGCAACTTGACCTCCATAACCATATCCACTCGTGCGTTTTTGCTCAAGCATGTCCAAACACATTCCATATCATCCACACAAACTATCCCAAGCCTTGAACTCAAGCTGTAACACCCTTAACTTCATCTGCCATTTTCATTTTTTAGTTTTGCAGGTGAACTTCCATAGCACGATTCAGAGAGTTTCAAAGCAAGCTAGGTACTTAGGAAGCATCCTTGGACTTCAGGCAAGCTGTACAAAAGCTCAAACTCCATTGAAGTTGGCCACATTGTTGTACACGACTCAAGCTGAAACAGGTAAAACCATGGACTTCTATCTCTCTTCCAGACATGATTAAGCTTAGGTTTGTGAATGAAACATGTTCTACTCATAGCCCTGAAGCCATCCATGTATCTACTTTTCATTTATATTAAGCATGCTGTGAGAATTTTGGCCATGAACATTGAAGAAAAATTAGGTCAGAAATTGGGGATGAAGAAATTCTCCCTGGATTCTTAGAGTTAGGTCAAGTATTTTATATGTCTGAATTCGTCTCTTGATGCTCTATAATATTGGTGTTATGAGTTTTGCATGAAAGTCCATGAATCAGGAGTTAGCTTTGGTACAAGAAACGCGCGTTTTTGTTTGTTCAAACAATGCTGAAGGTTGAAGATGACTGACTGGCTTGGGCTGGGCCTGAGTCAGTCCTGCTCTTTGTACCCCTTTTCCAATTTACACCCCCCTGGCCCATTGTGTGAAATATTTATCATTTTTGACTTTTTCTTTTTGTTTCTGACTTAATATTTTTTGCTCAAATATCAAAAATATCAAAAATATTTTTCCATATATTTTTGCATTTATTTGTTTTATTTAGCATATACATGTAAATAAATATATATACTTTTTATTTAAAACCCTAAAAATATAAAAATAAATATTTTTTTCAGTTATTATTTTTTGTTGTTTATATTTTGAAAGCATTTTCTAAAATATACATTTTTTGTGAAAAATTAATATTTTATTTTTGTATATATTATTTAATATATAATATAAATACTTGTATATTTTATTAGAATACTTAGGATAAAAATATGAAAATAATACATTTTTATTTTTATTAATATATGACATCAAAAATACTTTTTTAACCATATATTTCTTATTGTTTGTATATAATCAACAAATATTGTATATAATTATTAAATAAATACTATTTATTCAAAAACTAGGGTTTTGTCCTAAATAACAAAATATTCAAATTTGACCTTCTTATTTTTTGTTTATATTTCACATGAAAAATATTTTCACATACATAAAAAAATCATTTTTGTGCATAATACATTTTGCATATTTATTGTATTTACTTAATTATTGTACAATTAAACATTTGTATATTCGATATGGATGTAATAGCTTAGAATTTAATTTCTTGTCAAACATCCCCCAAATTCAAACTTGTACCCCCATCCCCGTAATCATTGTTGTAATAGTTTAGCATTTAAATTTCCGCATTTAAAAGCTTTCAATTATGCCATGTTTAGACTTAGGATTTGTATGCAAAAACAATCAACAAATAGCTTGACCTAATTTCAAGATAAACATGCATGAAAAACAAAGCACAATGCACACTTGCACCCCTAGGATTACTCCACTTGTTGCCTTCAAAAATGGGTCATGTTGCATGTTGAGTGTCTTTGGCAAAACAAAAACAAATCAAATGATCATAGTCCCTCGATAACGCTTTCTCAAGTTACCTAAAAAATGATCAAGTCCCTTAAAGAAAAAAATTGCCAAAGACACTTGGCACTATTGCATTCATGGTCTAAACGATGACCCGCGTCCGTCCCGTTAACATCCTAACACAAGATTGTCCACCAAATACAATGGTGGAACAATACTGTTAAAAGGGTTAAAACATAGGAAAGATCTTTGAGAAATTTAGGGTAGATAGCTCTTGGTTACTTGACCAAACTTGCAAAACAATCCTTGCCTTTTTTCAAAACACACTCCACAACACAACTTTCAAAACAACCTTTCAAAAACATTGAAACATCTTTTCAAAAAGACAAACACCCTTGTAAAACATTCAAACAAGAATTGTTACAATGGTTGCCTAGACAAGGCATCTTTTTCAAAATATTTTCAAAACCACACACACAAAGCACCATTTCAAACAATTGAAAAGCAAAGGCAAGTGATCTAAGCAAGTAACTAAGAGCCCATGGATAACCATGGATAGAAAGGGTGCTAATACCTTCCCTTTCTATAATCTACTCCCCGAACCCACGAAAACATCTCAAAGGTTTTTCCTGTGCTTTTTAACCTTTCCTTAGGATAAAATAAAAAGTCGGTGACGACTCTTGCTAAACCGAAACATTTGCGAAAACAAACGCAAAACCTCAAGTCAGTTCTCCCACCGTATCACATCCATTATCACACTTTATGTTGGACAGGATTCCTATGCCTATATAAACAAGCTAAGAGGACAAATCATTTACGATTTTCAATTACTGCAACACATCTCTAAACGCTGCAAGCTTACATACTTTTTCACGCTCAAAATTGTGTAAAATATCACAGTTGTGATAACTGTTTTTGTAAAGAAAAACAACGACACACAGAATTCTTTTATCTTGATTAAGCCAGTTTTTCCTTGAGATTGACCGGATTGTTGTTGTACTCAAGAGGACTTTGACAGTTGTCAAAGTAGTGATTGTAATCAGTTTTTGATTAGTGAATTAAGTCCTCGTTGGAGAGAGGCGAAATCACCTTGACAGATGGACTGGAGTAGTTTGAGATCAAACGAACCAGGATAAAAAAATTGTGTCTTTGCGCGTTTGATTTTAAGTTTTCAATTCACCCCCCCCCCCCCCCCCCCCCCCCCCCCCCCCCCCCCCTCCCCCTTCTTGTGTTTTCCACTTCTTCAAGTTGTTGTCGGTATTCACGTTGGTTAAAGAAGTTGACATAGTAATGTGGAGAAAAGAAAGCAAAGAAAAAGAAGTTTTCTGGTTTGATGAAAGTTGCAGAAAAATGAAAATGAAGAAGAAGAAGAAGAAGAAGGAATGAAAAACCTTAGAAGAGTATTTATAGGTGAAGATCAGGTTGCTGATGGCGAAAAAGTGGCAATTGGTGGATGAGAGTATGATTGTTCTGTTCCATGAAATAGGAGTAGTTTGAAAACCTGCAATCTATGGAGTAGATGTAATCATGAGAAGTGATGGAGAGTCCTCGAAAATGGTAGTGGATAAAAGTAGTCATCATGACAAATGATGTCAGCAAAGTGGACATAGTGTCAAAAATTTGCAGAAGTAAAGAAAAAAGCTCAAACTTCTCAATCGAAGGTAGTCTCAATCGAAATTGGTCTTTTGGGGAAAATTTGTTGGCCAAAAATTTTCGACTAAGCCATGAATGAAGTTGCAAGAGTTTTTGAAGCCAAAGAGCTGAGAGAAAGAATGTCAGTTGAAATTGGAAGTGTCGAAGAGTATTGGTGTAGATCGATCACATTGGGGCTAGTCGAAATCTTTAGGAAAACTATTTGAGGACTTAACCAAATTTCACATCAAATTGTTTAAGTTATAGTCGAAGAGATAGGCAGTTGAAAGGGACAATTTTCTGCAAGCGGTTGTCAAAGACACGGGAGAAGTTGTCAAAGAACAGTTTGCATGTAATTAGTACGTGGCAAGCTGTGAGTAGTCAAATATTAGTAGCAGTTATCATAGAGATAAAATTCAGTTCACACAATATAACACTTGATATTAGCTTTAACTTTGTGGTTTGCCAAGCAGTTAGGAGTTTGTTAGATTTCAGTTAGATTCTGTACTAACAACCTTTGCCATTAGAACTTGCATAAATAATCTCTAGACTTCACTTGTAATGTGAGAAGAATGAAAACTTTCACATTGCAATTATTCATTTTTAATATTGGGGTTAACAAACGTGTATGGTGATACGAATTTGTTACTCGTTAGTTATGTTCATATCTTTGCATTATTCTCACATTGGATGACAAATGGTTATTTTTTAATAGGTTGCCTCATGTACTTTGCACCAACTTATCTTTCCCAGTGGATTTAGTTTCTGCATAATTTGCAATGAATTGCTTGTACCAGGTTGCAGATAATCTTGGAGTTCTCTTCAAAGTAGCATAATCAACATGGTGGAATCCATATCTTACTGTGTATCCATATATCCACTCAAAATTATCAAGCAAGGACCATGCAAAGTATCCCCTCACATCTGCTCCTTTCCTTAAACAAACAAACACGGTTGAACGTCAAACATAGAGCACAGAAAGAGTTTATATAGAGTGATACTCCTCACCTTAGAATTTATGTAATTTTCTTTCAAAAAAGTAACTTCTATTTGTTCTTACCTTATTGCTGTTGACAAGGCTTCTATGTGATTTTCCATGTACTCTATTCTCTTCAAATCATTAACTTGATCTTCCAATGTGAAATTTGGATCGTCTTGTTGGCCATACCCTAAAATGTTTGGATTTATCAGAAGCGCGCATGAAATTATTCAAACTTAAAAAAAAAAATTAATAACTATTGTTTGCTTACCGTTTTCAGTAATGAACATTGGAGTATTATTGTACCGATCTTTCACATATGTAACAACTTTCTCCATGCCTTGTGGATAAATATTAAACCAACTAAATGGAGTCTGCAACATGACATTAAAATGGTGAAGCTTGAGGGAAAATGTGATATCAGAACACTATAATAAGTTTGAAGGATACTTACGGATTCTCCGATTGATACACCATTTTTCTCTCCACTTGTCATGTATGAACCTTCTGTTGTTGAAATACCAAATCCAGAATCACACTTGGTGTATATGCAGTCTTGAACATAGAAAGATGTGTAGTAGTTTATACCAATAAAATCCAATCCTTTCTTGAGTTTCTTTTTCTCATAGGTAGAAAATTTCGGTAAGATGCTTCCAAGAACTTCCTCCATCTCTTTGGGGTATTTACCAAATATGATTGGATCCAAGAACCTGCGTAAGTATATCTACATTAGGAGGCATTCATCCTTGGTTTTTTAGTGAATCAATAGAAAAATCTATGTATTATTTAAAGGAGAGTTATACCAATTGAAGGTGAATGATCTTGCTCTTTCAGTAGCCAATTTATCAGCTGTAGAATTGCTCATTGGTTCATACCATTCATGTGAAAGCACTATACCAATTTTTCCTCTCTGCTCAACCTGATACCATACTAACATGGACACGTAAACATTGGAAATAGTATCGAAAAATAAAAGCGATTGAATGTAGCATACGTGTTAGTGTCGTGCCAGAGTCTAGACTAGTCTGATACAAAATATATTTGATTTGATATATGAAACAAAAAAAACAACACATTACCTGGTATTTGGTTGTATAGATATCAACTGCAGATGCATGCGACAGGATAATGTTATGGGCTGCTATAAAGGGCTCTTTTTCTGAATCACCTTCTTTGCAGTTTACCATTGCTAATGAGCCAGAGCAACGACTTGGAGGATATATACCTGAACGGTAACCGAATGGCGCGACGTGATTTGGCTCGTTGAATGTGACCCAATACTTAACTCTGTCGCCAAATTTATTAAAACATAGGTCTGCATAAAATGCAAAATCTTGTTGTGATTGGGGACTTAGCCATCCTCCATATCTGTCCTCAAGTTGTTGTGGGCTGTCATAGTGAGTTAGAGTAACAAAGGGTTGAATATCTTTGAGCAGTAGAGCATCAAATAGTTTGTTATAGAAGTCAATGCCAGCCCAATTGATTTCTCCAAATCTACCCTCTAATTCACAACAATCAATCTTTGTTAATAATTAGAACATTATACAAAGATATTGATAATGCAAAGAACAGAAGCATACTTGGTAGAATTCTTGACCATGATATGGATAGTCGGTAACTATTTACATTCAAAGCTTCCAATAGATCTATATCCTCCTGTGTTTTCATTCACATTTTCAAATTATCAAAACTGTATTCAAAATTCCTATTCAAAATTATCAAGATACCAATTTGCACGAAAAACAGTTAGAAAACCACCTTGAGCCTACAAACATCCCTTACCCCAGAGAAACTGCTTCTGAATCTTGACCATTTCCTCCCACATAAAGAAAGATAATATATAGATGGGAATGTTATTCGGCACATAGTTCAAAAGTGTTACCATACCTTAAGAGGACAGTGTTACATGTATATGTCGAGGAGGAAGGAGTGGATTTTCCTTGGATTATGACACAATGGTAATCTTGAAGGTATCTTGGAGGTTTGAAATTCTACTAGGTTGATTGTTTATGTTATGGGGTACAAATGGGGGATTGGAATATAAGTTTGGTTGACTGAAATTGGTGGTATCTAGGTATTTTAGGGGTAAAACTCATCAATTGGCTTCGAGTTTGTTGGTGGAAAAGGGGAAGATAGATATTTTCAAAAAATATTGTCTCCCTAGATATGAAAAGTTGTTTGTTGTGAAGTTCAAATAGGATGTGTCCCCTGTGTGTCGAAAGAACTTAATATATTAGGGAAATGTTCGATGATATGATAATATACACTCAAAAGAGTAATTATATGATACGATTTAAAGCTATTTTTTAGATACATGTATGTAATTTATAAGACATAGATTCCTCGACTCCTAGATACATGGATAAGCTCTCATACAAAATTATCATTTCAATAATTTCAACACTCCCCCTCAAGCTAGTGAATAAATATCAATCATTCCTAACTTGCAAGTCAATTGATTGAAACGATCAGGTGGTCAGTCATTTGTCAACACATTTATTAGTTGATGTCCAAAAGGAATATAAGATGTAGCTATTAAACCACTGTCTAGTTTTTCCTTGATGAAATGGTGGTCAAACTCTATATATTTAGTTTTGTCATGCTGAACAAGATTATGAATAATATTGATCGTTGGCTTGTTGTCATAAAACAACTTCATAGGCCATTCACATTGTATTTTTAGATCATTTAGAATGATCTTTATCCAAAGTAATTCACAAATTTCTAGTTCCAAAGCTCGAAATTATGCTTCAGCGCTTGATCGACCCACTACATTTTGTTTCTTACTTCTACATGTGACAAGATTCCCACACAAGAGGGGAAAAAAACTTAAAGTGGATCTTCTATCACTTATCAATCTTGCATAGTCAGCATCAGTGTAGGCTTATATAGTTAAGCTTCCACCTCCTTTGAACAATAGACCTCTTCCCTGAGTAGTCTTGAGGTATCGCAAAATGCGATCAAACGCTTGTAAGTGTCACATCCTCGGGTCATGCATAAATTGGCTCACCACACTAACTGCATACACCAAGTCAATTCCAGTGTGTTCCAGGTAAATCAATTTTCCTACCAACCTCTGATATTGGATTTTGTCTACTTTGGCACTCTCTTCTTCAAGGCTCAACTTGTGGTTTTGCTCTATAGGAACACTTGGAGGTTTGCATCCAATTTCCTAGTTTCCTGCAAGAGATCGAGTATATACTTTCTCTGAGATATGAAATTCCATGATATGAGTAGGCAACCTCAATTCCCAAGAAGTATTTGAGTTGTCCAAGGTCCTTCATTTCAAATTTTGTCGATAGTTTTTCCTTTAAGAATTGCCTCTTTATCAAGTTATCTCTTGTAATAATAATATCATCAACATAAAAAAGAAGGATAGTTAATTTTCACTTTTGTGAGTGCTTGAAGAAAAGAGTGTGATCTCCTTGGCTCTGCTTGTAGCCTAAGTACACTATTGCTTTTGTGAATCGTCCAAACTATGCTCTAGGAGACTGTTTTAGTCCATATAGGGCTTTCCTTAATCGACACACCTTATTAGATCCACATGTAGGGCCAAATACAGGTGGGGTCTCCATGTATATTTCTTCTTCAAACTCTCCATGGAAGAATGCATTTTTGACATCAAAATGATGTAATTCTCATCCAGAGTGAGCAACAAGAGATGATAAAATCTGAACAATGTTCATTTTTGCAATTGGATCGAAGGTTTCTTCACAATTTATGCCATAAGTCTGTGTGTATCCTTTGGCCACTAGTCTAGCTTTGTATCGATCAAGTGATCCATCTGACTTGTGTTTAACATAATAGATCCATTTGCAGCCAACTGGCTACTTGTCTTCCCGTCTCTTAACAATCTCCCAGGTTACATTTCTTTCAAGGGCTTTTATCTTCTCATTCATAGCTTAGGCCCAATTATGATCTTCCAATGCCTCTTGAGTAGATGATGGGATAACCATAAAGTCAACTACAGAAATAAAACTATGTTGCTGCAATGAAAGGTTTTTTGTGGAGACAAGCTTGGAAATAAGATACTTAGCACAAGATCATTTCTCCTTTCTTAACGCAATAGGCAAGTCATCTTTATTAGTGTTACAATTTTTCAGAACTTTTAACCTTAGTAACAAGTGGGTTAATTTTAATACTTACCTTTGTCTCATGTGATTGAGGTTATTTCTGGAGTAAGCAGAGTTTACTTCTCCTCTGGTACACTAAGGCTGGTTCACCAACCTTAGTTTTTCCTAGAACAGTTGAAGGTGATGGTTCTTGAAAGACAAACAATGAAGGAGGATCTGGACCAGAAGTGGATGACTCTAAGGTAGGAGCCAAGGGCTCTGACTTTGATGAGGGTATAAGACTGGGACTTGAAGTATTCAAACCTAACTCGGATGTGGGTATGGAATTAGGACTTGGAGCGAGAGACTCGTGTAGGTCTAGAAACACATACTCAGACTCAGATTCCAAGTCATTAGAATTTTTCCCCTGAAGCTGAGGGCGAGTGAAGTAAGACACATTTTCATGAAATGTGACATATTCAGAGACAAAGTGCCTCCGGCTAGGAGGATGGTAGCATTTGTATTATCTTTTCTTGGGAGCATAACCAACAAAGTCACATCTGACTGCATGAGGGTCCAATTTACTTCAATTTTGTTTGTGAATATGGACGAAGGTTACACAAGCAAACACTCGAGGCTCATGTTTTGAAATATGAACAAAGGGAAACTAAACAAACATAAACTAAACAAGACGGATGTTACCTAACAAACAAGATGGGACTCGATTAATCAAGTAGGAAGCAATCAATACTGCTTCCTCCAATAGGATTTAGGAACTGACATTTGAAAGAAGGGAGCTCGAGAACTTCGAGTATGTGGCAATTTTTTCTTTCTGCGACACCATTTTGTTGAGGCATGATGACACATGTAAACTCTTGGAGTATTCCATGTCGACTGGAAAAATTTGGCAAGACATGGTTTTTATATTTTGAGCCATTATCAGAGCGAAGTCTCTTAATGCCTGGTCCAAACGGGTGTGCACCATATGATAAAATTTAATAAACAGTTATGGGACTTCAGATTTGTCCTTCATCAAAAAAATCCAAGTGACTCTAGTACAATCATCAATAAAAGTAATAAACCATTGGGTTAAATACACTTTACCCCCTTGTAATAGTAGCGAGTTTTGATTTATCTCCCTTTTAAAAAAAAAAAATTTCGCCCCCTTAACAAATAAAGATTCCAAAATAAAAAACCTTATAGTCCAAGATTCCCTTTGAGTTTCAGACGTGGCCAGCTGACTGGGTTTCCAAATGATGACATGAAATTGTAGCTTTAGCAATGTAAAATGCAAACAAAGAAATATTCTCAAAATTTGAAGTTTCATGGGATTTGAATCCATGAACACTTAGGTATGTTAACATTCTCCTAACCACTTGATCAACTATTGTTTGTTAAACATATTTATCCCAAAATCAATTAATAATAAAGTAAGTTAATTATCTGCATCTTCTTTTCCAATTTGCAGATCTTCGCAATCTAAGAAAACTCCCATCTCATGGAAGGCTCTGAAGTTAAACGTCTTGATTTTGAGAAGATAGGATATAGGTACTTCTCCTTCCATTTTTTCTTCAAAGTATTTTACTTTCATTCATTTAGATTTCAATTTCATTGTTTTTTAGCACCCAAGTTGTCTATTGGTATATGTGATTGTTATATTGCAAGATATTGTTGATTTCCAACAATGCTGTAATTTAATAATTGTGGGATGTTGTAATGTAGTAATGAGAAAAGATTTATGATTGTTAATTCATATGTATATATGCAAGGCCTTAAAGCAAACCAGGCAACAACAGAATGTACAAAATCAGTAAATGTCATTCAAATAATATCATTGTAACATAGTTCTATTTTATCCATATTATTCCATATCCATGACATGATGAGTGAATATTCATTATCCCAAAAAAAAAGGTTTAGCAAATTGAACTAGCTTCAAGTATGTCTTTACGATGTTTTGGATGATCTTATATTACAATGTCTTTAGGAGTGGAAAATTATGCTAGGTTTTTCTTCTTAAGATACGAGGAAAGGATGTGTTTCTTGAAGTAGACATCTATATTTTGTCTTGGTTTGTGACAGTAAGCATAAGTTTTGATGCATCTACCACGACAAATAGGAAGAGATATTGTGCCATAGTCTATTGGTCAATTTTTTGTCGATGGGTTTTGATAGTTGAGCAATAACCTTTTCTTCTTCTAGAGGTGTGGTCTGTTATGTTTCTTGTTGAATGAGAAGGGAGAAGACTTTGTTGATGTGTGGGATGGGATTCATTAGTATGATTAATCTTGAGATTAGTATTGATAAGGTCAAGATTGGTAAAAAGATAAGGATATTTGGGTATCCAATGAAGAATGTGTTGAGTAAGAGGAGAAAACATTCACATTGGATTAAATACTCACCTAAAGGTCAAAGACTCGCCCAAATAAGTGAAAGAGACACCATATAGTCACTTAAAACTTTTAGGTGATAGGTGTATGAATTCTCTCAAAGTATCTAACTTTCACTTTTTCAAACAACGTGAGACTTATAACTCAAAGTTGTTTTTCAATAATTTCTCCCTAAAGTGTGAATCCATGTACTATGCTTCCCCTCAAAGGGAAGCTCTTTCGTTCACATACTTGTATTGTCGTTCACATATACCCTTACTCGTCATGGACACTACAATGTAACACGCCGTCTGATTACTGTAGGGGCAATTCCGAGGAGAGAGCATTTTACTTGGGACACACTTTTGTGAGAGACACACCACTTCTCCATCTAAAACCTTAAGGTGATAGATGAGTGGGTTCTCTCATATATAAGTGCTCAATCTTCCCTTTTATAATCAATGTGGTACTTCTTCCTCACACTTTATTCTCAACACTCCCCCTCAAGTGTGAGTCACAATGTTCCCCCTCATGTGGAATGACTCTCTTCCACATACACTTGTACCATCGCTCGATACAAGTAAGCCGGTCCCTATCTCGAAACCAAAGGCTCTGATACCACTGTAGGGGCAATTCCGAGGAGAGAGGATTTTACTTGGGACACACCTTTGTGAGAGACACACCACTTCTCCATCTAAAACCTTTGGAAATCCACCTAATACTATGATGAATTTCGACCAATAATGATGATTAGTTATGAGAAAAACAAATAAAAGAAGACAAGACAAATATTTCTGCAGAATTTCTCTTCTGCCCACAAACTGTGGAATCTTTATTATTCACTTTGCAACTGCAAAATACTGTGAATGACTTGATTACAAAATAGGGGTTACTCCCTCTATTTATAGATTTAGGTTAGCTTGCTCCCTAAGCTAAACCCAAGCCCAAAATATCTCTTTACTAAATCAAATCTAATCTAGATTTAAATTCAAATCTATTTAAATCTAAACAAATCAAATCTTCTTTTGACACATATGAATTACAATTTAACACACCACCTAATTCATTGTGTCTAAACTGTCTATGTTTATCATGGCCCTTAGCTTTCTGAATACTTCGACCTGCACTCCCTTCGTCATGATGTCTTCAATCTGATTCTCAGTTCTGCAGTGTTCCAAATTCATCTTTCCATCTGCTACCTGCTCTCGAAGATAATGGAACCTCATTTCGATGTGCTTACTTCGACCATGTGCTATTGGGTTCTTTGCCAGATTGATAGCTGGCATGCTGTCTATCTTCATGGTAATTGCTCCATGATTTTTCCCTGTTATATCTTCGACCAAGTTCACCATCCAAGTTGTTTGACATGCATAAAGAGAAGCAGCTATGTATTCTGCTTCGCATGATGATAATGCCACTACTGGTTCCTTTCTTGAATTCCAAGCAATTGGTGCACCACCTAGCATAAACACATATCCTGCTGTTGACTTTTGATCTTCAGCATCACTACACCAACTCGAATCAGTGTATCCCACTAACTTGCATTATTTTCCTTTATCAACTGCAGGAAACAAAATGCCATAATCGAAAGTTCCTTTGAGATACCTTAGTATCCTCTTCACTGCTACTAGATGTGATACCTTTGGCTTCTGCATAAATCTACTTACCATACCTACACTGTATGCTAAGTCAGGCCTTGTATGACAAAGATATCTTAATGATCCAATAAGTCTTCTGTATTGGGTTGGATCAACATCATCTTCATCTGCATCTTTCGACAGTTGCAGTCTTGGTTCTGCAGGTGTCGAAGTTGAGTTGCATTCTTCCATCTCAAACCTCTTGAGAATTTCTCCTGCATATCTTCTTTGATGCATCATCAAACCTCTACTGCTCTTGTAGAATTCGATACCAAGGAAGTATGAAATCTCACCCAAATCAGACATTTCGAATTCCTTGCTGAGATCACCTTTGAAGTCTTTGATCTCACTTTTGCAGCTACCTGTTATCAACAAATCATCTACATAGAGACATAGTATAAGCAATTTACTCTTGCTTCTTCTTACATATACTCCATGTTCAGTTATGCACTTCACAAATTCCTTCTCCCTTAGAAAACTATCAATTTTCTTATTCCAAGTCCTTGGAGCTTGTTTTAAACCATACAGGGCTTTATGTAGCCTGTACACCTTTCTTTCTTCGTCATGTTTCACAAACCCAACTGGTTATTTAACATAGACTTCTTCATCTAAGGGTCCATTTAGGAATGCACACTTCACGTCCATCTGACATATGTGCCAACTGTTGATTTCTGCTAGACCAACAACCAGCCTGATTGTTTTGATCCTAACAACAGGTGCAAAAACTTCGTCGAAGTCTATTCCTTCTTTCTGTAGAAATCCTTTCGCCACAAGTCTTGCTTTGTGTCGAGTTACTTCACCTTTCGAATTAGTCTTCACTTTGTATACCCACTTGACATCAATTTCCTTCTTGCCTTGGGGCAATTCGACAAGTGACCAAGTGTTGTTGTCTTCGATAAACTTTACTTCTTCGTTCATTGCTTTCACCCACTTTGAATCCTTTAATGCTTCAGCTGCATTAACAGGTTCGACATCTGCATAGAAAGCATAATGTACCAGCTCACCTTCATCATCTATCACATCATCTGATGTAATCACACAATCTTGCAATCTTGCAGGCATGCGTCTTGTTCTTTGAGGTTTGCTTGTACTGGGTATATTTGCTGGCTCCTCTTGTCGAACTTCTCTTTCGACTTGAGTTTCTGGCTCTTCGAATAAGATTCCCACTGAATCTTTCTTGATATTTGCAGTCCAATCCCATTCTTTGAACTCATCTATGATCACGTCCCTGCTGATCACAATCTTCTTGTTCTCTGGATCGAACAACTTGTAGCCTCCTGTCGAATGATATCCAACTAGGATCATTTGACTTGACTTGTCATCAAGTTTCTTTCTCAACTGATCTGGCACATGTCTATGTGCAATAGATCCAAATACTTTCAGACGACTTAAGCTAGGCTTCACACCAGACCAACATTCTTCTGGAGTAATTCCTTCTAGCTTCTTTGTAGGACTTCTGTTTAAAATATATGTTGCAGTCGAAACAGCTTCACCCCAGAACTCTTTGGGTAAATTCTTGCCTTTCAACATACTTCTCACCATGTTCATGATGGTTCGATTTTTCCTTTCTGCAATTCCATTTTTCTGTGGAGTATAGGGTGGCACCACCTCATGCACAATCCCTTCTTTTTCACATAATCTGTCGAAGTCTTTCGACACATATTCTCCTCCACCATCAGTTCTCAAAACTTTGAGTTTTCGTCCGCTTTGTCTTTCGACCATAGACTTAAACCTGGTGAATACTTCGAACACTTCACTTTTCTTCTTGATCAGGTAAGTCCATAGCTTTCGACTGAAATCATCTATGAATGTAACAAAGTATTTATTACCTCCCATCGAATCCACCTGAATTGGTCCACATACATCAGAGTATATGACTTCGAGATTAGCCTTCGATCTGCTTCCTGCATCCTTGCTGAAGCTGTTCTTGTGTTGCTTCGCCTGCACACATTCTTCACATACTTCGTTTGGAATGTCAATTTCAGGCAATCCTGAAACCATATTTCTTCTCTTCAAATCTCTGATGTCTCTGAAGTTGAGATGACCAAGTCTATAATGCCATATCCATTCATCTCTGCTAGCTGCAGTCGAAAGACACTTGTGTTCCATCACGTTTAGTTCAATCTTGAAGGTTTGATTCTGAGACATAGGAGCCTTCAAGATTACTCTCCCATTTGCATCAACTACACTCATCAACTTATCTTTGATTGACACTTTATAATTCTTTTCGACCAACTGCCCTATACTGAGCAAATTGCTCTTCATGCCTGGTATGTACAATACATTCGAAATTACTGACTTCTTGCCATCTTTCCTCATGATCATAACATCACCAATACCTTCAGCTGCTAGGGTATTGTCATTTGCAAATTTTACCATATTTTTCGTTGAGGGTTTTATATTGACGAACTAGTCTTTCCTTCCAGACATATGTGATGAACATCCTGAATCTAAGTACCATTGGTCCTTGAATCTATCTTCATCTCTTGTTGTGACCATCGGCATCATCTCTTCTTCTTCATGTTTTGCAAGCTTTGCATCACTTTCTTGATTCTTTCGTTTTTCTGGACAATCACTCGAATAGTGATCATACTTCTGACAATTGTAACATTGAATGTGACTCTTATCAGGTTTTCGACCACCACCTCTTCCTCTATTTGCAACACCACCTCTTTGGTTGCCTTGGTATGGTCTTCTTTGATTCAACACGTCTCCTTCGATTTGGTTTCTTCTACCATTCGATTTGTTGTAGCCACCTCTACCTCTGTCGAAACACTTTCCTTTGCCTTTGGTCTCTTTTGCTGAATGTGTCTGCAAGGCCACATCACTTTTCGATTTTCCTGCAGCTCTTTCGTTCATTCTTTGTTCATGAGATTCGAGCGTCCCTTGAAGCTCTTCCTTTGTCAATTTCGACAAGTCTTTCCCCTCTTCTATCGCCACCACTATGTGGTCGAACTTAGGAGCTAAAGATCTCAAGATCTTCGACACAACAGCTCTTGTTGTTAACGCTTCTCCACATATCTTGATTTGATTTACTAGTTTTGTAACTCTAGTGAAGAAATCAGATATGTTTTCACTGTCTTCCATCTGAAGCAGTTCATATGTCCTTTTGTGAGTTTGTAACCTCACTTCTTTCACCTTCTCAGCGCCTCCAAAAGACTTCTCAAGGATCTCCCAAGCTTCTTTTGCAGATTCTGAATCACTAATCTTTTCGAAATTGTCTGGGCTGACACATTGATGAATTATAAATAATGCTTTATAACTCAGCTTCTCAGATTCTGTGTATTTCTTCTTTTCTTCTTCTGAAGCGTTTTCGCCAAGCGCTTCGACTCCATCTTTTACAAGGTCCCAAAGACCTTGACACCTTAATAGGACTTTCATCTGTTTGCACCAATTCTCATAGTTGTCAACTTTCAGAATTGGCAGCGTTGCTGGATAGTTTGCATTCCCATAGCTTGTCATCGTGAATTCTTCAATCGTTCTTGATTGACACTTCCCTTGAATCAAAACAAAAGCTCTTGATACCAGATGTTAGAAATCCACCTAATACTATGATGAATTTCGACCAGTAATGATGATTAGTTATGAGAAAAACAAATAAAAGAAGACAAGACAAATATTTCTGCAGAATTTCTCTTCTACCCACAAACTGTGGAATCTTTATTATTCACTTTGCAACTGCAAAATACTGTGAATGACTTGATTACAAAATAGGGTTACTCCCTCTATTTATAGATTTAGGTTAGTTTGCTCTCTAAGCTAAACCCAAGCCCAAAATATCTCTTTACTAAATCAAATCTAATCTAGATTTAAATTCAAATCTATTTAAATCTAAACAAATCAAATCTTCTTTTGACACATATGAATTACAATTTAACAATTATCACCATGTGTCAGGAAGACTTTTTGATACAAGGAGTCAGTCTCTTACTAGAATCAGACTATGATATCACTGTTGAGTTATCATTAAGAAGGATTCACATTGGATCAAACATTTACCTAAAAGTCAAAGACTCGCTCAAATAAATGTGAGAGACCTCATATTCACCCAAAAGATAAGTATATAAGTTCTCTCACTTATTAACGGTTCAAACATCACTTTTCTAATAATGTGAAACTTATAACTCTCACTTATTTCTCAACAAAATTGACATACAGAAAGATTAATAAAAGAACATGATTAGAGTAATATTAATAATCAAATAGCATGTTTGCACATGAAATTGCATACAGAAGAAAAAAAATAATGAAAGCTGAATGAATCATTGATACGACGAAATGCTTAATTTTTACGTAAGATGCTCATCTTATTATATGGCCCTAAGTGTAACTAACTTATGACTAAAAATTTCTAACAAATTCTCTAATAAACTAATTAGAATTTGGGTTCAATTGAATTCTTCCAACTTAATTTTTATTTATATATATTTATATTTTGAAAATTTTATTTTTACATCACTAATTTAATATATCTTGATTTTAATTTAATTGAATCTTTAATTTTTTTTTAAATCTAGGACCACACATAAATAATCAAAAATAAATTAAATTTTCTGTAAAAGAATAATAGAATAATAGTATTAAAAATATCAGTTTATTAATTGTATTGATAAAAAATAAAGGTTGAAGATAGAATAGTCTTGCATAACTCAATCATGAGCTATATATATTACTGTTTTACTATGCGTGGTTAAGAAAAATGTGTTCTCCGCCTTCTCTCTAAAAGAGTGCATAGGGTTTAGATTGCTACCATGACAGTCGGCGTTCAACTTCGTGAGGATGAGTGGAAGACAATGAAGAGAAATGCTTTTAGGAATTGGATTCCCTACTGGGATATTTTCAGGAGATAGGCAAGAGTGGAGGGCGGCGAGGTTTCAAAATTCACGTCGATCTATGTCTCAAAATTTCCATACTACATGAAGGTTAAGGATCTCTTTGAGTTGCTTGGGTGTATTAGGGAAGTCGCCATTGCTCGAGGATGAATCAGAGTGGTAAACGTTTCAGTTTCGCAAGGTTCTCGAATGTAGAGGATGCGAGGTTGTTAGCGGTCAAGCTGGAAAGTGTCTTGATTGAGGGGAAGAAAATCCATGCCAATGTACCAAGGTTTGATAATGCTATTTGTTTCGTTAAGGGTGCAAATGATCTAAATCATTCTGTATGTGATCATGTTCAATGTTCCATTTCTTTTGGGATTAATCTGTCCAAAGTCAGTTGTTCTTTAAACTCTCAGAAGTGTCAACATCTGAAAAAGGTTAAGTTTAGAAACATGATGGAGTTGGGAGGCTGTCTCAATAAGAAGTTCTACAAGCATAATAAGAAGTTGAATAAGAAGGGGAAAGAGGTCAACAAGGCTAGGAGTAAAGGGACGGTGAAATTTCTACCTGTTCCAAGAGGGGGTAAGGGGTCTCATTTGAGTTATCCTTGCTTTTCTATTCCTTCGTGTCATTCCAAAAGGAGTGTGTCGATGTTGTACGGGAATCAATCAAAAAATTCGGTTATTGGTATGAATAACATCAAACAATGGGAGTTTTTGGATAACAATGTGGGATGTAAATTATGGTCGGCAATTGTGGAGTTGGGCATGGTGGAAGTGGAAGGGAAGAAGAATTTTGTCAATAAAATAGAAGAATTGGAGAGTGAATAAGGAAAGGTCATTGGAAGGGAAGGAAAATTTATCTAGTTTGAAATGATTATCGGAACCTTGAACTTTAGAGAGGGGGACAATGTGTTGGTGTAGGCTCTAGAGGCCAATACTTTTGGTACTTGTATCGAATTATTTATTAATAATAAAAGGCATTTCTTTATTATGTTTGCTTTCCAAAATAATAAAGTCCCTAGAATGGTTTATTTGTTTAATGAAATGTTAAGTGTGACTTAATCATGAGATCCCATTAAACATAAGACACTATTCTTAAAGTATCTGTAGTCAAGCTTTAATGTGAAGTGGGATAACATTAAAGCATTAAGATTATTATGAAGATAGATTGATGATCACATCTCATGGATCATAGATAAGGAGTTATCAAGTCTTGACATAGGTATGAATATTAGGAGTAATATTTATACTGGATTGACCCGCTATGAGAATACTACATAGAATGTTATGCAAAGTGTCATAAGTTATTCTCATGATGATAATGGTGTATACCACCCTTCGACCTGAAACCACTATGGACCCTAGATGTAGAGTCAAGTACTTGATTGCTGATCAAACGTCATCCGTAACTGGATGACTATAAAGACGGTTGATGGGTACTTCACAAAGCATGCTAAGGGACATGAGTGACCTAGATGGAATTTGCTCATCCTGCATAACAGGATAAATGTCTAAGGGCCCAATATTGAACTGGACAAGGGTGACACAATGTATGTCTTGTGTTCAATATAGACATGAGGGCAAAAGGGTAATTGTACAACACAAATATTATCACGGAAAAGGTTTGGTCAGATCACATGACATTTTCGTGACTTAGGTAACAGTGATGTGTTGCTAGATACCGCTCACTGTTTATTATATTAAATGTGTGATTTAATATAATTGCCAACGTCGCGAAAACCTACAGGGTCACACACATAAGGACAGGTTGATGAGAGATAGAATAAATAAGGAACACCGTAAGATACGGTGCACTTAAGTGTAATACGGAAAGTGGTAAGGTACCACGTGGATAAGTGATATATGGTACATCATAAGGTATGATGTCCATAAGCTTAATTGGGCTTTTAGCTTATAGCCTTAATTGGGCTTTTAGCTTGTAGTCCACACGAGTGATTCTATAAATAGATCCCTTGTGATGAAGCAATTTCACTTGATGCAATTTCGTTTTTGATTCTCACTCTCACTCAAGGTTTCCGTTCGTGATCAGCTAGCACTGTGACCAGAAGCGATCTGTTCGTGTGGACTGAGTAGAGGCGTTGTTCTTCATCAACGCTCGTGATCACAACATCAAAGGTCTGAATCGCCACAAGAGGTAAATATTTCTATCACTGACCATGTTCATTCGTAAGGATCGCTAAAGGAAAATTTTAAATTCCGCTGCGCTTTTGATCGCAATTTTCCTTCAGTGGTATCAGAGCCACTTACGAAACCATGGATCTGATAGTTGTTTATGTTCTATATTTTCTGTTTTGATTCGATTAAAACCAGAATGAATTGAATAATAAACGAGTAATTAAATTTGGCATCTGTTGTGTATGATTTGGATGATTGATGTTGACTATGCTTCGGAATCCGACATTAGTATGGTGAAGCAGCGATACATCGATCGTCCATAGGTTACACAAATAAGATCGATCACTTTTATATATGATATAAGTAAATCTGATGCAACGATGGTATATGGGATATATTGTTTCTGTTTCGTTCATTCAAACACTTGATGACTGTTATTCCTTTGACCGATCACTGTTCATATGCTTCGGAATCTGACATTAGTATGGTGAAGCAATGTGTTTCCAGTGATTTCTGGTAAACAACTGCTAGTCTTCCAAACTATCGAATAATCTTTCTGACTGTTATTCAATTCCTCTGGTAACTCACAGGATCGACTAGATTAATCCTAGGATTCCTTGGACATTAAGGTTACTCTCATGATCGAACAGATATTCATGGTTGATATTGGAGTGTTGTATATGTGTTTGGCTTATTTCGATTTCTCTCTCTAAAGGTCTAAAGATGTAATCAAAATGTGTGTGTACGAAACTAAGTTGCATGAATAAATGTTAATTGTAAAGACATGTAAAATTGCATAAAAGGCAAGTAAATGGTTTCGAATTATAAAAACAGTTTAATGTAAAGGATTTCTGGAACGTAAAAGGTTTGAAATATGAAGAAAGCGTTTAATGCAAGAAATCTGTAAATGACTTTAAGTAAAAATATGTGTTCGAAGGATAAGACTTGGAGGTAAAGGTATGGAGAATATGACAGATTTCTGAAATGTAAAGTGCTTGAAATGTGAAGAAAGCATTAAAATGTAAAACTTTAAAGAAGAGATTTCGAAGTGAAAAGACTGTAAATGAGAAAACTTGTAAATGTTATTTGACAGAAAGATAAAGAGAAGTGCTGGAAATGGTAAAAGGTTTTCATTAAATCAGAAATACATGGTGCTATCATACGTACATTTCTCTTGCATTCGTTTCCCTTGCCATGTGGTAGTTTGAATGTTACTGAGTATTTAGTACAATAGATATGACACACGAAATCCTAATACTAAGACTTCTATTTATACTAATTCGACCATAACGGTCTTGCTATAGGATTATGCCACGTTCAGAGCATGCAGAACAATGCTTCTTTCTTCTTTCCACGTGTCTCCAAATGCTCCAGCACATAAATTTCAAACTTCGAATGTCCCGCTTCCATTTGAATTTCAAATGCTTTGGTACTTCTCCATTTCGAACGTACTTCCCAGACACAGCCTTGTTGTTATTTCGAGACTTCTTTTAGATATGCTCCCATAATTGCCACTCGAAGCTCCAGCTTTGATATGCTTATTCGAAACACTGCTTCTGCTACTTTGAAACATGACGTTTTACTTCATTTCGATCGAAACGTTTAATTCATTTGGCTTCTAATAATATTATCAAAATCTTCAGCCAACAAATTGCCCCTTTAAAATATGTATTTCGATTCCTCTGAGAAATACCTATTTTAAACATCTACACAAGATTTTGATGTGACTTTCGAATCATCGTAACATTTAATGCATTTGACTCCAGTCACGTCAATCATAGCACCTTTTGGATTCCTTAACCGCCTGGAGCCACTTCACATGTTGGTGCAGTTACAAATAATGATTATCTTTAAATCACGCCTATTACCCATGTTAACTTTACGCCACCTCTTCATCACACCAACCCATGATTTCCACGTATCACACCCTTATTCAGTGGATGCTTAAACTTCCCCATTATAAAACATCACCACCTCAATCTTTTTCTTTTCTTTTCACCCTCTGAATCTTTTACCCTCATTCTCTCGTCAAAAACCCAAGCTTTCAACATCCTTCAAAAATGTCTTCTTCTACTTCATCCCAACTCAAGAAAGTCTCCAAGAAGAAAGGAAAAACTGCAGGAACCACCATGGAAAGTAAGATCATCACTCACCAAGGTCAATCCGTTCTTGCCCCTCAGATGATTTCAAAGGAAAAAGAAATGTTGTATGCGTCACAGGTACTCATTCCTACCAACGTTGCTGGTAAGAGGTTAGCTTTAAATGGCCCTCTTACGGTTTTTGAAATATTGAAAGACACCAGGACGATTTTCCCAGTTTTTTATAGTCTTAAACCCTTGTTTAACAAAATGGACGCCCCTAAGGCAGTAGAATCTTCTAGTTTAAATACCATAGAAAACCCAACTGTTCCTCCTAAGGACCCCTTTGTATTGGATTATGTAAAAAGTAATTTTAAGCCATTTCGATCTTGCCCCACCTCTGATATTGCTTATCAAAATTGGTTCAAGAAAGTAGAAGCTAAGAAATCCCAGCAATGGGAAGAATTAGGTATTTATAACCTGATTAAACTATCGAAGCCTGGTTTCACCTACAGCCACCCTCTGCTATTCGCGTCCCTCTATTTCTGGGACAGTACCTATAACACTTTCCATCTCCCAGGTGGAATGATCACCCCAACCTTCTTCGACATAGCGGCCATTACTGGGCTATCGCTTGTGGGAGAAACTTATATACCCGACAACGAAGAACATTCAAGCATAATTGACTTTGAAGTCAAGCTAGCCAGTTTTTCCAAGTTTATCAGTCATTACCATGCTGAGGGGGACAATGTGTCTGACGTAGAGCACATTGCTTTCTTAACCCTGTGGCTGTCAAGATACGTTTTCTGCAGTAGATCCCTACAGGTAGCTAGTAGGTTCATTCCTCTAGCTAGGGACTTGCATGAAAATCGAAAAGTGTGCCTAAGTGAACTGCTCTTAGTTGACCTTTATGAAAGCCTGAGGTCAGCTGTTTCGAGCCTCAAATCCCACACCTCCAAAAATATTCTATTGGCTGGCCCTTTTTGGTTACTTCAACTATGGCTAAATGCCATGTTCGAACCCTCCTTATCAACCGCCAACACCATTGATGAGCAAGATCCGGAGATAAATGATAGGATAGTCGAAGGCACTAGGCTTCGAAGATTAACTCCCAATGACGACAAAGATGACTTCAAAGTCCAATTCTCGAAGTACATCATGATATTCTCCAAAAGGCACAAGTTCGAAGAGAGCATGGCGCCTTTTGCTTCGAGGGCTCATGGACCTTCTTGGTTCACCATGGCTCTCTCAGAAGCTATCAAGAGCAAGGAGATTCAGGATGTATGGAGAGCTTTTTTGCTACCTAGACTCATTTCTTTAAGAATAACTCCAGCCAAGAACCAGATTTTTCTTTTTGCCTACCAACCAAACTTTGTTTCGAGGCAGTTTGGCTTATGCCAACTGATTCCTGAACCGTTATTTCAAACCGAGAGTGCCATCACTTCTGGACGAACTTTCAAGGCACGGGAAGCCAAAATACAGCAAGAACAATATCAAGGCTTTGCCCAATTTGAGCTGATAACCTTCGAACCTACCCATCTCACAGCTAAAGGGTTTCTGGAATGGTGGACCAAGTTTTATCAAACTTATATGTTCGATACACTTACAATTCAACAGAAACTAATTGATTCCTTCGATGTGCAGGTACCAACAAAGAAAGGTATGTTTACTCATGCCAAAGAGATTAAAGCTTTCCAAAATTATTTTGAAACTACTTATGACCCCACGCGCTTGGACTCCACTGTGCATCAAGCGGCTGAGACCTTGAAGGAAAAATTTAAACAAAAAGTTTCTAAGTTAAAACTTCCTTCAGGGCTGTCACCCGAGGATAGGTATAGGTTGGCATTCGAAATGCATCCACCTAAATTTCCCAGATTACCTACCTCAGAACTGGCTCTGGCTTGGTTTCCCCCATATCCTTGGTGGTTTACTTGCAAAGAGATGTTCAAATATCTTCAAAGGAAACCAAAGCCATCTGAGACTGTGACATGGGCTCGACACTGGCTTCATGATTTCCCAAGACACCTTCGATACGACCTTTTTGCCATGTCAATTAAATCTGATCAAGGCACAGGTGCGAATGCTTGGGAAAATCCCAAACGTCTTTTATTTTCCATATCTTTAACCTTTGCTTTAATTGTTTCGATTTTCAGCCATCAGGATAAAGACAGCTGCCTCGAAGTCAAAAGAAGGGAGTGCCTCTCAGGCCTCCATCGAAACTACTGACAAAGTGACTCCACCCGAAACAACCACTATTGCTGCAACCACCACAACAACAATAATACCAATAACAACCAGTGTTCCAATTCCAACGGTAATCACTTAGCCTTGATGTTTCGAATTCACTCATGTTTTATGGTTTGCATCTAACTCTTCGTTTAAATCCTTTCAGACCAACAAGCTTCCTCCTACTACTCCCAAGAAGCGGAAATCAAGCACCACTGGGGAAGATCCCAAGGCTGGAGGAAACTTAAACACTGCTTCGAAGAAGAAGCCAAAGAAAAATATTTCAAAAAGTACCGTTCCAACTAGTGTCTCTGGACTTGATTCCAGGGATGCTGCTCCCTCACCCAAATCCAAAAATCCACCTTCGACCTCCAACACAACGTTGGAACGTATAGCTAGTAACCTCTCCTCCGAGAGTCCACAGGTAAATTGAACCTTTAAATTTTTTACAATAATAACTTCTTATTACCTTGGTGAATGTTTTTTTTTTAATATTCTGTTGTTCCTTGCAGAACATCTTGAATCCAGCTTCCACTACTTCGAACTCACCATCCAGAGCTGTTGTTCCACTCAACTCCTCTCCTCAAGGAGATTCCAGCAACCTCGTTCAAAATAAAGGTTCCTCCAATATGGCGGTTCTGGCTGGAACTTCTGAACAGCAGGAGGATCAAGGTACCTCCATTCCTCTGAAAGAGATAAACGAAACACCACTTCAAACACCTGCAGAGGATTTGCAAAGAGCTTCTCTTCAAAAGTCCCCTCTTGAAACTCTTCAAGAGGACCCAAAGGACACTCAAACTGAAGAAGAGAAAGCTGATTCTGGGCAAAGAGCCGAAGAATCTGCAGACGAAGAATCTGAGGAGGAGAATACCAATGACGGTTCGACTGCTGGGACGGAGTCCAACGCACATAGCAGTGAAAGGGATGGCATCGAAGTGGTGGACTTGGATGAGGATGAAGAAGACCAAGAGCTCGAAACGAATGAAGGGGATGGTAATGCAACCCACGAACCCATGGAGGTTGAACTGGACGTGGCTCCCCTACGTGTGGAACTCCCTCAATCCTCTTTGTCTCGAATGACTGACGAGGAACTGGCACTTCTGAGACGAAATGACCCTATTGGGTACATGAAGGCAAAGTTGGCTCAGAGGGACGTCCCACTTGCTAGGGCTGGCACAAGTTCGACCAGCTATCATCTTCCCATAGATGAAAGAATTGTTCTTCTTAATAAAATTAGGAAAACCATTCTCAATGTGGATATATTCGAAGTGCTTAAGCAAGATAGTACTACTTTCTATACTATGAAGGAGCTGCTCACAAAGGTCAATCTTTCTACCTGCTCCTTACCAGTTAGTACTCTCTTGTTTGATCTTCAGGCTTTGCTGGACAACGTAACTGGTTACCTTCTCCAAGACGAATCTGCTGCCAAGAAGGTTCAAGAGAAACGCGTTGCCATGGATGCTGCTTATGAACAAGCTTCGAAACTCTCGCAAGAAGCTGAGGATCAAGCTATGCATCTGAAGCAGGCGAAAACTGATTATGAGGCTCGAGCTGAGTCCATACTTCTTTGGGAAAGGCAGATTCTGGAACTTCAACAGAAGGTTAAGGAGGCTAAAGAACAACAAATAGCCTTCGAAACCAATACTGCTGGTAACCAATTCAAAGAGCTTCTCAACCAGGGGCTCGCAGAAATGGAGACTGCAGAACAACTTAAAGGAGAAGTGGCAACCTTGGAAGAAGCCAGGCGGTTCGCTCAGCAGAAACTTGAATCATTTCGAAGCACTTTCAATCGTTTGAAAAATAACTCTTATTTCTAGATTTTGATATTTATTTGACTACACTTTCGGTTTCTTATATGTAATATTCGAACAACGCCATTTTGGCATTTTATCTTGCCATTTTGGCCTTTTATAACATCTTGGTTATGTTGTTACTATTTGAATCTCCTGCAGGCGTGGCTTATATTTCTTTAAATATTTCCCATTAACCTTTAGGATACGTTTATCATCCATGAGTTCTTCGATTTCGTATGCATTGTTTGAGAATACTTTTCTTATTCGAAAAGGTCCTTCCCAATGAGGTGACCATTTACATAATGCTTTATTCTTCTTGTGCATAGGCAATATGACTCTCCAAACTAAGTCATTAATAATGAATACTTTTTTCTTCACCCTTTTATTGTATGTTCTGGCCACTCTTTCTTTTTGTCTCATCAAAATTTCCAATGCATGTAATCTAATTTCGTCCAACTCAACTAATTCATTCATCATCATTTCCCAATATAATGCAGCTGGGATTTCGTTTTGTCTCTGAATTTAAACTGATTGTAGATGAATTTCTACTGGCAACACTGCATCATGACCAAATGTGAGTTGGAAAGGCGTAGTGTTAGTAGCTTCCTTAGGAGATGTTCTACAAGCCCATAATATTTGGTCCAGAGTTTTGTGCCAGTTTCTTGGCTTTTTTCCAATATGCTTCTTGATTAATCCTATTATTACTTTATTTGCTGCTTCGACTTGACCGTTTGCTTGAGCATAATATGGCGTTGATGTTAGCAATCTAAACCCCATTTCTTGGGCAAATCCTTGCATCTTTCTACCAGTAAACACAGAGCCTTGGTCTGTGGTTATGCTCTCTGGCAATCCGAACCTATAGATAATGTGCTTTTGTATAAATTCAATAATAGCCTCTTGATCAGCAACTATCAGTGGTATAGCTTCGATCCATTTGGTAAAATAATCTATTCCCACCAAAATGTATTTATGTCCTTTGGACGAAGCAGGATTTATTTCTCCTATCAAATCCAATGCCCATCCTCTAAATGGCCATGGTTTGATGATCGAATGCAACTCACTTGCAGGGGCATGTTGAATTCCTGCATGTTTCTGACATTCCTCACATCCTTTAGCAAAGTCTATGCAATCTTTGAGCATGCTAGGCCAATACAAGCCGTATCGAAATAACAGCCATTTCATTTTATGGCTTGCTTGATGTGCCCCACATGCCCCATTATGGACTTCAGACAATGCTAAATATGCCCCACTTTCTCCTAGGCATTTCAATAATACACCCTCTTGGGTCTTTTTAAACAATTCGTTCCCCATGAGGAGATATGACAATGTTCTATATTTTGTCTTTCTATCCACATTTAGAGTTGGGTCTGCTAAATAACTCTTCAGTGGACTTCGCCAATCTGCATCTGACAAAGTATTTATGGCTAATATTTTGAATCCCTGTTTCTCAGCATATCCCAATTTCATACTTTCCAGATCCGATGATGTGAATCTAGTAGCCATAACTCTTCCCCTTAATTCAACCAAATCCTTAAATTCTTGGTAGACACTTTATAACCCGAAGCCAACTGCGCTAAGTCATTTGCTTCTTGGTTTTCTATTCTTGGTATGTGTTGAATATCCATGTATTCAAATTTCCTCAATAGCCTATTGACTATGACGAAGTATACCATTAAGTTTTCCTTTATGCACTTGTATTCCTTTGTGATTTGTTTGACCACTAATTCAGAGTCTCCTTTAATTTCGAATCTGGTTGCCCCCAATTCCAACAAAGCTTCAAGTCCAACAATGAGCGCTTCATACTCAGCTTCTTTGTTCGAGCAACGAGGACCATCTAATTTATACTTGAATTTTGTTGGAATTCCTTCAGGAGAAATCAGAAGGACTCCAACGCCAGTTCCATTCCTGTGGGTTGAACCGTCGAAGTACAATTTCCAAGGTTGCATTTCGACGTAACTCATGACAGTCTGCTCAACCAACGAATGGTCCACAATGAAGTCAGAAATCACTTGACCTTTCATAGCTTTTAAAGGCATGAAAGTCAAAGAATATTCTGTTAAGGCTAAAGCCCACTTACCAACTCTGCTATGCATTATTGGTTTTGAAAGCATATGTTTAATAACATCGAAATGAGATGAAACATAAACATCAACAGGTTTTATATAATACTTGAGTTTCATACAAGATAAATACAAACAGAGACATAGCTTTTCTAAATTGCTATATCTAGTCTCTGCGTCATTTAGCACTCTACTTAAATAGTATATGGCTCTTTCGATGCCATTGCTATCTTCTTGTGCTAGCATACTACCTATACTAACTTCAGAGGCAGATATGTACAATCTCATGGGCTTTCCCCATGAAGGTGGAGACAAAATAGGAGGCTGAGAAAGGTATTCTTTTATCCTGTCAAATGCCTCCTGGTGAGCTTCGTTCCATTCGAAGGCTTGGCATTGCTTTAGACGAAGTAACGGAGAGAAAGCTTGGGTTCTTCCACTTAGGTTCGAAATGAATCTTCTGAGGAAGTTAATTTTCCCTAGCAGAGATTGCAACTCCCTTTTTGATGCAGGTGCTTTCGTCTCCATTATGGCTTTGGTTTTGTTCTGGTTGATTTCAATCCCTTTCTTGTGAACCACAAAACCAAGAAAATCTCCAGCCTGCACAAAAAATGCACATTTAAGGGGATTCATCTTTAAGCCATGTTTTCTCATTCGCTCGAATGATTGGCTTAAATGATGCAAATGTGTTTCTGCAGATATAGATTTGATGATTATATCATCAATATACACCTGCATGAAGGTTTCAATGAAATCATGAAAAATTGAATTCATTGCCCTTTGATAAGTTGCCCCAACGTTCTTTAAACCAAAAGGCATCACCACCCATTCGTAGGTGCCTAAGGCTCCTGGGCAACGAAATGCTGTCTTTGCAACATCTTCTTCAGCAATGAAAATCTGGTTATACCCAGAGTATCCATCTAACATACTCAAGTATTCGAACCCTGCAGCAGAATCTACTAGCATTTCTGCCACAGGCATGGAATATTCATCTTTAGGGGTTGCAGTGTTTAAATCCCTAAAATCTATGCAAATTCTTAAAGAACCATTTTTCTTAATAACAGGTACTATGTTTGCTAACCATTCGACGTACCTTGTTGTTCTGATGAATTTGCAACGCAGCAACCTTTCGATCTCAGCTTTAATTTTTGTGAGGACCGCTGGTGCGAATCTTCTGGGAGTTTGTTTGATGGGCCTCTTGCCATCTTTGATTGGCAGTCTGTGTTCGACCAACTCCCTCTTTAAACCAGGCATCTCATCATAATCCCATGCGAAGCAATCTTTGTTTTCCTTGAGGACTTCGATCACTTCCTTCTTGAGGCTTGGGCTAAGTTTAGCACTTATGTAGGTTACTCTTTTCATTTTTTCATCCCCTAAGTTGACTTCTTCGAGTGGATCCTGTGCCAGCATTTTGGCACCTGAGTTTATGGGGTCCCTTTCGAAGCCTAAGGGTTCTCTATCATAGATGGCATCCAACCTTTGACCCATCTCAAACTCTTCGAAGGGTGAGCATTTCAAAACATCCCCACTTACTTCGTTCATCTTTATAGTTGATTTATTTATTTCAGCCTCTAAGGCCGCTTTTGATTCGTTCTCAGCCATATAGGCCGAAATCCTTTCGAAAAAGGTGGACTCAGTCATGGATAAGGTTGTCAAAGTCCCAGCCTGCTGCCCGTTTTTGTATGGTGCTTTCGACTCCCTCTTCTTCACTGATTATTGTTCTATCCCAGTAAAGGCCATCATGGCGAAGGGTCATGTAGTAGTGGGCGTTTCTGGTTTCATTAATCTCATCATTTGGAACACACGGAGCAATCTTTGCCAGATTTTTATAATAATCCCTCTTGTCAACTAAATTGACCGTTGACATAAAGTAACTCTGGTCTGCTTCGATGTTTTCCACGATTCCATCATCTCTCCACAGAACTAGTCGCTGATGCATTGACGAAGGAACTGCCCCCACGCCATGGATCCACTCCCTTCCCAGCAGTAAGTTATAGTTGGCCTTGGCTTCGATCACCATAAACATGGTGGGCCTACAGCTTGAGCCTATTGTCAATTCCAACTAGACCACTCCCAGTGTTTTGCCCACTTTTCCCTCATAATTGGACAGAACCATATTATGGGGCTTGATGTCTCCTTCGCGGATCTCTAATCTTTTTAGCATGAAATGGGGTATCAAATTGACTGCAGCACCCCCATCCATGATGGGCTGTTTAATCTGTAACGTATAGCCTAAATGTAGTACTGCAAGTGTACAGCCTATCGAAGTAATATATAAGATTATCGAACCACAGAGACCAATTGTCAATCTATCAACTCTATTGCTAAGGTGCTTATCTAAGGCGAATAAGGATATTGATGTGAGTGCAGTGCACAAAGTAAATATGCGAGGGAAATAACAGTTTAAAAGACAGGTTGGAATGTAAATCATGTAATCAGATATTGGTCCGGTCATGCGTAGATGAACCTACTTATGGGGCAGTATTTTCTGTTGATAGCAAAGAATCAGTTTAACGGGAACCTGTAGCTTTTGACTACTAAGAACCGAGTTTACTCTTTAAATTAAATTCCTTTATTGTCACATATAAAGGGTGCCTTCCGCGTTAAAGAGGTAAACCTATTTTTAAGAAATTGATAGTTTTGACTTAACAGAAAAGTGATCTTACTCGGAAAGATTAACTTAAAGAGACTTTTGGCTTTTGACCAAGAGTCAGATTTTAAACCTACAAACGCGTCCGAAAATAGTTTCAAAATCGTTTTCTAAAAAGGTCAATGATTCCTATTTAACCAATCAACGGCTGTCGCTCTTTTTGTTTGGTTAAATAATAATCAAGTCGTATCGTTAGTTTGGACGGCTTTCGATCTTACCCAATAAACATTTAAACACAATTGACTTAAGTTAGAAGCAAAACATCCCCAGAGTATTTTCACTAGCATGATAATTGGAACACAACCACGATGACAATCATTACATCCTAACCTTTATAGTTTAGCCAGACATAATAAGTGCGAGTCTATAAAACGTGTAGACTATGGTAAGAGCATTTAAAGTCTATAAAACGTGTAGACTATGGTAAGAGCATTTAAAGTCTATAAAACGTGTAGACTATGGTAAGAGCATTTAAAGTCTATAAAACGTGTAGACTATGGTAAGAGCATTTAAAGTCTATAAAACGTGTAGACTATGGTAAGAGCATTTAAAGTCTATAAAACGTGTAGACTATGATAAGAGCAATTAAATAAAGAAATGCAATAAATTAGAACCTTGCTCCGGTCGGAGACTTGAATCTGATACAAATCTACGGAAAAGTAAGGCCGGTATGATGAACTTCAACCAAAGTGCTCCAAGACTCGATTACAACTCAATCTACACCGCAATAACTCCCCGATGTGAAGAGATTATTACTTTACAGAAACTGATAGTATATGGCTTAAGATTGTACTAAGCTTGGATGAAACTAAAGAATGAGAATCGAAAGCTATTTATAGAGGAACTTTGAGGTGCGTAAGGACCAGCATGCCCCTTAACTTCTTTTGAGCGGGAGCCTTTTTGTGAAGGCCGCGGGCGCGGTGAGGGTGGCCGCGGGCGCGGCGCCTGGAACCGCCACATCATGGGAACGTGGCAGTTGATCTCTGGGTGAAAGTGGGCCACGTCATCGCGTTTCCTGTAGCCAGCGCGGTGCTGAATGCCATAAGTGCAAAATATCTTGAAAAACCCTAATTTCTTGGCGTTTTGGCTCGTTTCTTCACAGAAGGCTCTGAAATGACAAGAATCCTGAAAACAAAGGAAAAAGGAACATAATACGAGAAAATGACAATAAAAACTAAGGAAAACATGTGATATTTGAGTCAGAAACATAGTGCGATTTAGTGCGATCAAATCCTCCCACGCTTAGACCTTTGCTTGTCCTCAAGCAACAACTCTTAAAAGTAGATGAAAGAAAATTTATGGTGTATACAGGTTTTGGGCAAAGAGGGCTTCTAAGTCCGAGTAAGGGTGTGTTGTCAGGCACTAACTATCTGAATCAAGGGTATCTTAATTACACTACTCGCAGAAATGCGGACATAAACCTCATAAGTATACAGATTGATCCAAATATCCTTACTATGCTAAGACTTCTTTTTGTACGAGGTCCTTTTTCATTCAGGCGCAATCACATTAAGCCCGTTATCCGTACATACTCATGGTGTAGTGACCGGTTAGTGACTCTGATCTCAAGTGATGGGATTCTGGTACAAGAGTTGGTTTAATCCCTTTTTATTTTACCCATTTGCAGTTGCGGGGGATCGGACCGTAGTCCGCCCTACCAAGTTCAGCACCAGATACCTCTGAACCAACTACAACAGATATGCCTTATATATTTTTTTTCTTTGTTTTTGTTAGTGTTTACAACTTTCTTGAGTTAAGTAATCTTTGTGAGGATCACCCAACTCGTAGTCGTATTCATACTTTATTTTGTAACTTTTAAGGCAAAAATAGAGATCATCCACTTATATTCATCGATCCCACACTTAGAGCATGCTTAGGCCGGAGCTGACTGCTAAGATAAACTACTTGAAGACCTATTTGTACAGTTTTATTCAAAATCATAGCATATTGGGGAGAAAGGATCTAATCTAAATATTCAAAAAGGCTTATGGTGTAAAAATGATAACGAATTTTTCAAAAAGTGAGTGTCCGAGAAACAGACCCTATCTAGGACCTGTCTCATAGCCCAAATCCTTAAAAACAACCATAAATCTTTGAAAAATAAAAATTTTGTAAGGCTAAAAGGTGGGGGAAATGAAAGGGTACACTACGCAGAAAGACTCGCCTATCACATGCATTTTATTAACTACGAATAAAAAAGGAAAAATGCGGAAGGAAAATAAAAGCAGGAAAAACGGAAAATAAAAGCGAAAAATAAAAGCGAAAAATGGGAAATAAAAGCGATAAATGCTCCTCCCACACTTAAATCAGACATTGTCCTCAATGTTCCAAAATAAGGTAGGAGGAGGTACCTGAAAACACTAGTGGGGGCCACTAGGACCTTCACCATCCTGGTTGGTACGACCGGAAGGGCGGCTACGGCTGCGACGGCGGCTATCTCGGTCCAAAACAAGCTGCTCCAGTCTCTCTGACAAGGCGGCATTTGCCGCTTGTAGCTCTTGGGTCCGACCAATGAGGGTGCCTTGGGTTGCCTCCATCAATTGGAAGTGACGAGCGTTTGTGGTCTGGTGTAGGTGCTGTTCTCTCTGAAAAGCCAGCTGACTTTCCATAATAGTGCGCAGAGAGCTAGCATTTTGTTCTTGGGACGCTTGCATGAAGGCCATGTTGTCGGCCGCCTGTTGCTGCAAGGTAGCAAGGAGGGTGTCCCTCTGGGCCTCTCGGGCCATATGCTCACGCCACATGTCCTCAGTGACATGGAAGCTAGGAGCTGTACCTGCATGTGGGTTAGAGGTTGAAGGTGCCGTGTGTGAAGGTGAAAAATGGGGTGGTTCCTCTGTTTGGAAATCGTACTCATCATCAGTGTTGTTACCCTCATTTAAAGGTAGATTTGGGGGCAACGGACCAATAAAAGCAGGAGCGTTGAGATCGTAGGTCCAGTTACGCTCAAATCGAATATCAGTACGACGGGTGCAAGGCATAACAACACTGGGTACAGCAGCACCTCCAACCATTAGGAAGTAACCACCTTCCTTCCTCGTCTTGCATAAACGCATATCCCTGAAAAATTTAAGATTTGCAATCCGAGGAGGAAGTGGTTCTAGGGTGGCAAGTTCCGTATCCAATCCTATGGCACGGGCAATAGTGGTAATCAGTCCACCAAAGGAAATCGGCCCACCTTTTCTTAAAACATGGTGCATGTGGGCAATCATGAATGGGACGGGATTAACTTTGGTGTCTGTGAGGCAGCTCTGCATGATAATTAATTCTTTAGCATTCACCTTGTTTGGGTTTTCCCGAGCAAAGATGGTGGATGCTAAAAGAAATCTAAAGACACGAAGGGCAGGATTGTGGATGTGAGAAGCAAGAAGGCCATCAAAAGATGTTGCATTTTGTTTAGTAATTCTGGCCCAAAATGCTTCAAATGCCCAATCCGTGTCTAAAGGTGCTTCACAAATGGCACCATCCCCATAAGGCAATCCTAACATGGCGGCTAGACCGTCAGTGGAGTAATCATACTCGACATTAAACATTCTAAATTTGACTCCACCTACGGTGCTAGCAGTGTTAGGGGAGACGTTATAAATTAAAGAACTTAAAAACTCGAACGTCAGCCTAGGGTAGGTTGGTGCTTGAGTAGCAAAAATATCATGCATACCTATTTTATCTAGAAGGAAGAATACACTATGGTATATACCTAATGAATATAGACAGTTTTCATCGATATACCTGGTAGAGTGTATTGGTGTTGTCAGCAATTTTTCAAGCCGCTTTAGTTGCCTTTCTCCGGCTTGACCACCACGTAAAATGTAACCGTGATATTCCATAGGATTTTCTTGTGGATAAAAAGAGAGAAAGAATGGGATGTAGAAGTAATGAAGGTGTGAGGAAGAAAATGATATAGTAGGGGGTATTTATAGGAAGGGAAGAAAGAAAATGGTGGTTGTAAATATTTATGATGAAAATAATGGAAATAAATGTAGTGGGTTGGTATGGGTAATAAAGTGGGTTAAAATTGGAAGAAAATGGGATTGGAAATTGAAAAAGTGGTAAAATGGGGGGAAAAACGAGCTACTAGCCGTTAGGTGACCGTTGCGTCACCGCGGGCGCGGCAGGGCCTACCGCGGGCGCGGTGAGGTCGAGGTCAGTTGGGCTGGCCTGGCTTTCTTTCCATTGGGCTTTTTCTTCCTTGCCATTATCTTCAATTTCTGGAGGTGTACCTATTTTTCTTATAAATGTGCATATATGTACGTGAATACATATACACATGTTTATTTATTTTATTTTTATATTAAAACTATGGTGACCTAGAAAAACAAAAACATTAGTAAATAAATAAAACATATGCATATATATATATATATATAGATATAGGTACGGACATTGGGTCATCAAAATAAATATTAACAACTCAGGAAACAGATAATGCAAAAATAAAAATGAGTCTGAAAAGGAAATCAACATAATACTAATAATACTGAAACTAGATATCTTGTGAACAATAAAGATCTATTGCCAACCGGTAGGATGCTCTGCAGGAGTGCCTGGGCCACGCAGCTCAGTCAGCTGGCGTCGAATCTCTGCCACCTCGTGAGCTAATTCATCTAACTCACCAGCGAAGGTAACATCATTCACTTCCAACTGCAAATGAAGGTCAGCCACCTCATTGCGGAGAGTGGTTATCTCAGTGCGCATAGCAGTCAATAGAGTGCGAATATCAGGTTCCTGCAAGCTGAGTTTATTAGTAAGAACAGTAGTATGTGTAACCTCGGGTCGGGATGTGTGATCTGGAGCGGAGTCCTCGGAGGCAGGAGTGTAGTCCTGAGTGGGATCTTCAGAAGCAGGAGTGTATTCTGGAGTGAGATCTTCGGAAGCAGGAGTGTATTCTGGAGTGTACTCTGATATCTCACCCCAACCTTCTACAGAATAGTTCCAATTAGCAGAGTTGGAAACACAAGTCATCTGAGGGTCTGGCATGGTGAAGGTGTAAACTGTCTGGTCATTGATAAGCAATCTGTACCGATATGGGTGGAAAGAGGCCCTCCTCATGAATCCACGATCCATGCAAAAGTCTAAATCCAGAAAAGTATATCCACAGTATGGGGTCAGCTGTGCTATCATACTGTCTAAACCCAAAGCAGAAGCTATCTGTGTCACATTCCCTCCGGAATGAATGAGCCCTACAGCGGATCGAGCAGTCTGCTCGAGGCTCTCTATCAGAAAACCTCCACTAGCTATAGGTCTGGACTGACTAGCACAGTATAAGAAAAGGATCTCCTCAGCGGTGACCAAGTGGTCACAGTAACTCCTCCCAAAGAAAGTGTGGCATAGGATCATCTCGAAGTATCGGAAGGCCGGGTTATGGATCTTCCGGGACAGCTGGGTAGAGGGGTCAAGACTGGCTCTATCAGTAATGTCCTGCCAAAATTTGTCAATGTCTCTGTCCATGTAGCAACTCAATGGGAACTCAGTTATAGCGGTCGGTCCAGTTTGGAAACCAAGCAAATCCCCAAATTCTTTGGTGGTCAGGGTATACTCGGCGCCAAACAATCTGAAACTTAGGCGTCCTCGCTCATCTCCTTCACCTACTCGTGGATTATAGTCCATAGAGCTAAGAAACTCCAGAGTAAGGTTCCTGTAGGTTTTGTGGACATCATCGGCATAAGAATCCCAGCTAAGTTGGTTGCATAGATACCGAATACTTGGCTCAATCCCGAGTGCCTCCATGCAGCTCTGATCGGGGTACCTAGTGGGTACCATAGGTCTAGCAGATAAGGTAGCAAATCGGGCCTTTTGCGCTTCATCTCTGAAAATCACAACCATACCATCGGGGTGATGCATCCTGAAAATATAAACACAAGAAATTAGTCCAGATAAAATATATAAATTACTAAAATAAAATAAAATAAAATAAAGAATAAACCATGGGTTGCCTCCCAGGCAGCGCTTGTTTAACGTCGTTTAGCTTGACGATTAGATCTTACTTTATGTGGGTATTGGTGGGTCTATAAGAATATGACTAGAGTAGTCAACAGGCAAATCGCCTCCTTTGTAGAGCTTCAGTCTTTGTCCATTTACCACAAATGGAGCATATGAATTGTTTTTGATTTCTACTGCTCCAGACTTTAGAACTTTTGACACTTCAAATGGACCTGTCCATCTTGAACGAAGCTTACCAGGAAAAAGTCGTAACCTTGAGTTAAATAGGAGAACAGGATCACCAATGTTGAAATCTTTCTTGATGATTTTTTTATCATGCCACATTTTGGTTCTTTCCTTATATATGATGGCATTCTCATAGGAATTCAAGCGAAGCTCTTCTAGCTTGTGAATGTCCAGGATACGTTTTTCTCCGGCTTTCAGGTAATCTAGATTCAAGGATTTAATGGCCCAATAGGCTTTATGTTCTAGTTCGAAGGGTAAATGACAGGACTTTCCATAAACCAATTGATAAGGAGTTGTTCCAATAGGGGTTTTATAAGCCGTTCTATAAGCCCATAAGGCGTCTTTAAGTTTTCCAGACCAGTCTTTTCTGGATAATGATACGGTTTTTTCTAGGATCTGCTTAATCTCCCTATTCGATACCTCTACTTGGCCACTGGTTTGCGGGTGATATGGTGATGCTACTCTATGTTTTACTCCGTATTTGCTTAGAAGCTTGTCAAATATCTTAGATATAAAATGCGATCCTCCATCACTTATGACTAACCTCGGGGTTCCAAACCTAGGGAAAATAATATTCTTAAACAGTTTGATAACTACCTTGGTATCGTTTGTGGGTGATGCAACAGCTTCGATCCACTTTGAGACATAATCGACAGCTACTAGGATATACTTGTTACCCATTGAGGAAGGAAAAGGTCCCATGAAATCTATACCCCAGACATCAAATATTTCCACTTCTTGGATGTTTCTTAAAGGCATTTCATCACGTCTTGAGATGTTCCCAGTGCGTTGGCATCGGTCACATTTTGTAATGTAAGTGTGGACATCGCGCCATACAGTAGGCCAATAAAAACCTGCTTGAAATATTTTGGCGCATGTTTTAGACGTGCTTGCATGTCCACCATAAGGTGAAGCATGACAATGTTTAATGACATTGCCTACTTCTTCCTCCGGCACACATCGTCGGAATATATTATCTATTCCTCTTTTGAATAGGAGGGGTTCATCCCAAAAGAAGTGTTTAACATCTCTGAAAAACTTCTTCTTCTGTTGGTAGCTTAAGTCGGGGGGTATGATATCAGCGGCTAGATAATTTACAATATCTGCGTACCATGGTATGTTGTTCATGGTTGAGATTTCCTCATAAGTCTCTTCTTCAGTTGAGTTTATCCCAGCTATTAATCTTTCATAAGTAGAGTGATCGTCTATAGGTATAAGTTCAGGCTTAAGGTGTTCTAACCTAGAGAGATGATCAGCTACTAAGTTTTCAGCTCCTTTTTTATCCTTAATATCCAAGTCAAATTCTTGGAGTAAAAGTACCCATCTGAGCAATCTAGGTTTAGCATCTTTCTTACTTAACAAGTACCGGATTGCTGCATGATCTGTGTATACTATTATTTTTGCTCCCACCAAATAAGATCGAAATTTATCAATAGCAAAAACTACGGCTAGCAATTCTTTTTCTGTGGTTGTATAATTTAGCTGGGCGGCGTCTAATGTTCTACTAGCGTAGTAAATTGCATGCAGTTTTTTGTCTTTTCTTTGCCCTAGTACAGCCCCTACAGCGAAATCACTAGCATCGCACATGATTTCAAAGGGTTGTGTCCAATCAGGTGGTCTTATGATAGGTGCTGAAATAAGAGCTTGCTTTAAAACTTCAAAGGCCTCAAGACATTTTTGGTCGAATTCAAACTCGACATCCTTCATCAATAAGTTAGTTAAAGGTTTAGTTATTGCGGAAAAATTCTTGATGAAACGTCGGTAGAACCCGGCATGTCCTAGGAAACTTCTTATTTCCATAACGGTCTTAGGTGGGTTTAAGTTTTCTATAACTTCTATCTTGGCCTTATCGACTTCTATACCTCTTTCAGAAATAATGTGTCCCAAGACTATCCCTTCACTTACCATAAAGTGGCACTTTTCCCAATTCAACACAAGGTTTACTTCCACACATCTTTTTAAGATTTTCTCCAAGTTCGAGAGGCAGTTTTTGAAATCAAACCCACACACTGAAAAATCGTCCATAAATACTTCCATAATTCCATCTAGGTAGTCTGCGAAAATTGACATCATGCAACGTTGGAAAGTGGCAGGTGCATTACAGAGTCCAAAGGGCATTCGTCTATAAGCGAATGTTCCATAAGGGCAGGTAAATGTGGTTTTTTCTTGGTCCTCTGGGTGAATAGGGATTTGGAAAAATCCCGAATATCCATCAAGATAGCAGAAACATGAGTGTCTTGCTAGACGTTCAAGCATCTGATCTATAAATGGGAGAGGGAAATGGTCTTTTCTTGTTGCCTTATTCAACCTTCTGTAATCTATACACATTCGCCATCCTCCTTCTGTTCGTTTTGCCACATGCTCACCTTTCTCATTTTTTAGAACAGTGATACCTCCTTTCTTGGGTACCACATGGACTGGGCTTACCCATTCACTGTCCGAAATTTGGTATATGATACCAGCCTCTAATAACTTAAGAACTTCTTTCTTGACTACATCACTCATGATAGGGTTTATTCTTCTTTGATGTTCTCTTGAGGGTTTCGAATCTTTTTCTAGCATAATCCGATGCATGCATACGGATGGGCTTATACCTCTTAAATCTGAAACTTTATACCCTAAAGCTGAGGGATATTTTCGCAAGGTATCTAATAGTTGATTTGTTTCTATTTGGTTTAGAGTGGCGCTAATTATAACAGGTCTATTCATCTCCTCATCCAAAAACTCATATCTTAGATTCTTGGGTAGTTCCTTAAGTTCTATAGTGGTTTTCTCAGCACGTGGCATAAGGTCATGGGTAAGAGCTAAGCATTCGAAAAGGTTGTCGTCAATGTACGGTTCGATACTCTCAAATCCGTCATCCTCTAAAATAGGGGTTGATGGTAATTTGGTTAATAATTCGTTTTGTTCGAGCTCATTTACACATTCATCAATGATGTCGATGGCATAACACGCATCTCCTATCACTGGTGCCATTAGAAATTTTGATAAAATGAACTCAATCTTTTCATCTCCTACCTCGAAAGTCAGTTTCCCTTTCTTAACATCTATTATAGCTCCGGTGGTCGATAGGAAGGGTCTTCCTAAGAGGATTGGGATGTCTTCATCTTCTTTGATATCCATTACGACGAAGTCGGTCGGAATGTACAACTGACCAATCTTGACAGGTATGTCTTCTAAAATACCCATGGGATATTTGACAGATCTATCAGCTAGTTGTAAGGACATCTTAGTAGGTTGAAGTTCTCCTAATTTTAACCTCTTACAGACGGCCAGAGGCATCAGACTTACACTTGCTCCTAGGTCTAAAAATGCTTTGTCTATCATATGGTTACCTAGGATGCAAGGGATAGAAAAACTTCCAGGGTCTTTATCTTTCTTGGCGAGTTTATTTTCGGATATAAAATGACATTCTAAAGGCTTGGGATCATCGAGTCGTCGTTTATTGGTCAAAATATCTTTCAGAAACTTAGCATATGATGGTATCTGGGTTATAGCTTCAGTAAAAGGAATCTCAACATGGAGTTTCTCTATTACCTTAATAAACTTTTGGTACTGGTTTTCTACTTTGGTGTTTTTCAGCCTCTGTGGGAATGGAATAGGTGGTTTATAAGGTTGTTGAGTGTTTTTCTCTACTTCTGGTTTTGATTGCTTTCCTGGTTTCTCTGGTTCCTCCACCTGGTCTTTGGGCGTAGCATCTTCCATAGGTTTTTCTGATGTGCTTAAGTCAGGATTTCTAGGTCCTTCATAAGCGGTTCCACTTCTTAGTGTGATAGAATTTGCTTGGCCTTTTGGATTTGGTTGAGTTTGTCCAGGGAATTGTCCTCCAGGTGCAACTTGTACAGAGGTGTTTTGTGCTACTTGGGAAATCTGAGTCTCAAGCATTTTGGTGTGGGTTATTATCTGGTCAAACTTGGTTGCTAGTTGAGTAACCAGTTCGTTCGTGTGAATATGTTGGTTCATAAACTCCTTATTTTGCTGGGTTTGAGCTTGAATAAAGGTGTCTATGGTTTCTTTAAGGTTTGGTCTTGGGGGTACTATTTGCATAAGTTGGTTTTGTTTTTGCGTTTGGAATCCTTGAGGTCTCGAAGGTCCGGGATTTTGGATAGGGTTGTTGTAAGAGAAATTCGGGTGGTTCCTCCATCCAGGATTGTAGGTATTCGAGAAAGGGTTCCCTTGAGTATAGTTAACTTGGTCTGAGCTTGATTCGTTCAAAAGGTTACAGTCAACGGTTTGATGTCCTTGAGCTCCACAGAGTTCGCACTCCGATTGGATTGCTGCTACTGTGGTTGGGTTTTGAGACATGTTCTCGACTCTCAAGGCTAGGGCGTCCATCTTGGCATTGATCATGTCCATGCAACTTACCTCATGCTTTCCTCCATGGCTCTCCTTTTTCTCTACTGTCGCTCGTTCTAATCCCCATTGGGCATGGTTTTGGGCCATGTCCTCTATTAGGGCACAAGCGTCAGGGTAAGGTTTGTTCATCAACGCTCCGCCAGCGGCAGCGTCTATGGACATCTTTGTGTTGTAATGGAGTCCATTATAGAAGGTATGTATGATTAACCATTGCTCTAGGCCATGGTGCGGACAGGCTCTTAAAAGTTCTTTATATCTCTCCCAGGCATCAAAAAGTGATTCGCCTTGGTTTTGGGTGAAACAAGTGATCAGGTTCCTAAGAACAGCGGTCTTGCTTGGTGGAAAATACCTCGCAAGAAAAGCTCTCCTAAGGTCTTCCCAAGTTGTTATTGAGTTAGTTGGAAGGGCGTCTAACCAGTCGTGAGCTTTACCTCTAAGGGAAAAAGGAAATAGTCTTAATCGGATAGCTTCGGGCGTGGCTCCATTTGCCTTAAGGGTGTCAGCTAACTGGATAAATACCTTTAAATGTTGATTCGGGTTCTCGGTAGCGAGACCAGCGAATTGGTTTTGTTGTACTAATTGTAGTAACGAGGGCTTTAGTTCAAAGTTGTTGGTAGTTATAGCAGGGTTTACTATACTAGAACTAGGTTCCTCGTTAGATGGTTGGGCGAATTCCTTGAGCGGTCTTTGGTTACGATCTTCTGCCATAGCTCTTCTTATCTTGCGAATAAAAAGACGGGCACGAGCGTAACGTTCAGGTTCTACTAAAGGATCTATTAGGTTGCCGGTGCTACGATTTCTACGCATCTACCGGCTAGAATAGCCTTAGTCTAAACGGGATAACAATAGGGTACGAAATTTGACGAAGTTGGTCCCCGGCAACGGCGCCAAAAACTTGATGGGCTGTTTAATCTGTAACGTATAGCCTAAATGTAGTACTGCAAGTGTACAGCCTATCGAAGTAATATATAAGATTATCGAACCACAGAGACCAATTGTCAATCTATCAACTCTATTGCTAAGGTGCTTATCTAAGGCGAATAAGGATATTGATGTGAGTGCAGTGCACAAAGTAAATATGCGAGGGAAATAACAGTTTAGAAGACAGGTTGGAATGTAAATCATGTAATCAGATATTGGTCCGGTCATGCGTAGATGAACCTACTTATGGGGCAGTATTTTCTGTTGATAGCAAAGAATCAGTTTAACGGGAACCTGTAGCTTTTGACTACTAAGAACCGAGTTTACTCTTTAAATTAAATTCCTTTATTGTCACATATAAAGGGTGCCTTCCGCGTTAAAGAGGTAAACCTATTTTTAAGAAATTGATAGTTTTGACTTAACAGAAAAGTGATCTTACTCGGAAAGATTAACTTAAAGAGACTTTTGGCTTTTGACCAAGAGTCAGATTTTAAACCTACAAACGCGTCCGAAAATAGTTTCAAAATCGTTTTCTAAAAAGGTCAATGATTCCTATTTAACCAATCAACGGCTGTCGCTCTTTTTGTTTGGTTAAATAATAATCAAGTCGTATCGTTAGTTTGGACGGCTTTCGATCTTACCCAATAAACATTTAAACACAATTGACTTAAGTTAGAAGCAAAACATCCCCAGAGTATTTTCACTAGCATGATAATTGGAACACAACCACGATGACAATCATTACATCCTAACCTTTATAGTTTAGCCAGACATAATAAGTGCGAGTCTATAAAACGTGTAGACTATGGTAAGAGCATTTAAAGTCTATAAAACGTGTAGACTATGGTAAGAGCATTTAAAGTCTATAAAACGTGTAGACTATGGTAAGAGCATTTAAAGTCTATAAAACGTGTAGACTATGGTAAGAGCATTTAAAGTCTATAAAACGTGTAGACTATGGTAAGAGCATTTAAAGTCTATAAAACGTGTAGACTATGATAAGAGCAATTAAATAAAGAAATGCAATAAATTAGAACCTTGCTCCGGTCGGAGACTTGAATCTGATACAAATCTACGGAAAAGTAAGGCCGGTATGATGAACTTCAACCAAAGTGCTCCAAGACTCGATTACAACTCAATCTACACCGCAATAACTCCCCGATGTGAAGAGATTATTACTTTACAGAAACTGATAGTATATGGCTTAAGATTGTACTAAGCTTGGATGAAACTAAAGAATGAGAATCGAAAGCTATTTATAGAGGAACTTTGAGGTGCGTAAGGACCAGCATGCCCCTTAACTTCTTTTGAGCGGGAGCCTTTTTGTGAAGGCCGCGGGCGCGGTGAGGGTGGCCGCGGGCGCGGCGCCTGGAACCGCCACATCATGGGAACGTGGCAGTTGATCTCTGGGTGAAAGTGGGCCACGTCATCGCGTTTCCTGTAGCCAGCGCGGTGCTGAACGCCATAAGTGCAAAATATCTTGAAAAACCCTAATTTCTTGGCGTTTTGGCTCGTTTCTTCACAGAAGGCTCTGAAATGACAAGAATCCTGAAAACAAAGGAAAAAGGAACATAATACGAGAAAATGACAATAAAAACTAAGGAAAACATGTGATATTTGAGTCAGAAACATAGTGCGATTTAGTGCGATCAATCCACTAGAACTTTGTTCACACCATGGACACCAACTTTCGCCCGAATAAAAAGTGGCTTGAGATGGTTCTTCATCGCAGGTTCTGGACGTTCGAAGAACGCATTTTGTTCCTCAACAGCCCCATTGTCCATCACATAGTAGCACACAGGCCTATGTTTCATCAAATCTGTGGTGTCTTCCTCCTCATATTCATCGATTTCGGTTTCCTGCCCAAATTCGCAGGGAAGCACATACACCACGTTACAGTTCAGGTTGAATGAAGACTCCCCCTCCGATTCGAAGTTATCTGTTATCATATCTTCATCCTCTTCTGGGCCTGGAGTGTATTCCTTTGGTTCATCGCGTTGTACTTCTGAGAAGAGCCTCCTATTGACTGGAGGTTTGTCTTCAGTTTGATTTTTTGGTTTGTTGGTGCTAGATTCACCTTAGTTTTTTGTTGAAGTAACCCCTTTGTTTGCCACGGCTTCCCTCTCAGCCTTTCGAATCCTTTGTTGTCTGCGCCACTGGGATCTTGACATGGGGTTCCTTCCTTTGTAATTTTCTAATCTCACCTCCTCCCTTTTTGCTGTGTTGAATTGCCTCCTGTATGTCACAGCATGGCGTGCATTTCGTTCAGAGTTTCTCCATCTATCTTTGCCTTTGTCATTTCTGACCTGTAACCATCTATCGGTTGGCACTTCGGAAGGGAGTTTGAAAGTCACTCTTCGAGCAGCCTTGGGGTGAGGGCTATCAGGCCTTCGCTGTTTGTGTCTGTTGTCGAAACGTGGGCCCATCTGGACAGTTTCTTGATGGTTCCAGCAAGGGGCGAAGGGAATCGTTTAGAAGGCCCTGGCCATGCTTTGGTCGTACACAGCAGAACACCTTGGGCAAATCAAGCATTTGGTTGCCCCTTTGCAGCAGCGAAACACAAATTCCAGCAAACTTTCTCCAGCCTTGGGATAACACCTAAAAAGCTGGTTATCCTGGCGCCAATTGTTGCCAGTTCGAGTCCTCTGTACCCTTTCGAAGTTCGCAGCGATTCTTTGATTGCAGAGGATGCTGCACCTAGGGCACAATATCATGCCTGAATCTCCTTTGTGGCATGTCATGAGATAATCCTTGAGACTAGCATCTCCAGTGTGATCATCCCCCATTCTATACTTTTCTTTTTCTAAGTATTTTTCTACTTCCTCCATCTCAGAGCGAGGTCTTTCCATATCCACCATATTTATTTCAACATCTTCCCCCTTAGCTTCATCATCGCCCCATCCTGTGGGCTTTATATCCTTAATCTGAACCTTCGAACTCTCTGGGGCGGAATATTTGACCAAATAGTCAAATTTTCCACTGGGTTCCCCTAGAGTGTCCCATATTTCCTTCTGAGGGGAAATTGGCTTCGTGATTTGGACTTTCTCCAATTCCAGCCTTAAGCCTTCAGTGACTTGTGTTAGTTCTTTGTTTTGATTTCCCTGGCCTTCAGTAGCCTGGGTTTCTCTTGCAACAGCTACAGGTGCGGCAATCGAAGTCTCTGGCGTATTCTGGATGTCTTCAGTGACCTCCTTATTGACTTCGACCATCACCCAGTTTTCAGTTTCAGTACCCTTCTCTCCTGTTAGGGCGTCGCTTTGATCAGTTTCCACCATGTTGACCTCTCCAATGCATGCAGGCTCGGAGTAGTTGGTGTCTGTGACGTCCAAGGGATCTTCTTCCACTTTCATCTTCACCTTATCAGCAAACTTTAGTCTGCCATCTTTGATCGCGTTTTGAATTAGGTCCCTGAAAAGAAAACATTGTGAGGTTTTGTGGCCTAGGAAACTATGATATTTGCAAAATCCTCTCTTCTTTCTCTGATCCAAAGGAGGTATTTTGACATTTGATGGCACAATTAGTTGACCATCTTTGACAAGTAAGTCAAAAATCTCGTCACATTTAGTGACATCGAAGGTATAAACCTTCTTTGGAAATTTGTCACTTTTCTCATTTTCAACAATGTCTTTCCCTTTTGTGGGAACCAACAATTTGCAGGAATAAGGCGGGGCCTGTTTTAATTCAGCGAGGTCGATTTCGACCTCTTCGAATTCGAATTCAGGATATTCTTCTGCTTCCTCAGTCCCAACATAGGAAATCCTCTCTTTCTTGCTATTCTTAAAGACTCTGGCTTTTTCGGCCTTTAGTCTTTCGGCCTGTCGAACCCTATCGGCTAACTGAGCCATATCCCTCAAATATTGAGTGTCTAGTTTCTTTCGAATAGAATAATCCAAGCCACCAGCGGCCATTTCGACTAACTCATGTTCAGGCACTACTGTGTAACATCTGGATTTCAAAAGCCTAAATCTATTCAGATAATCATCTATGGGTTCGGTGAATTTTCTCTTAACACTGGCCAATTCCTTCAAACTTATTTTCGACTGTCCCATGTAAAATTGTTCATGGAATAATCTCTCTAAGAGAGCCCAAGTATCAATGGACCCAGGAGGCAAAGTGGTAAACCATGTGAAGGCGTTTTTAGTCAAGGAACTTGGGAAGTATTTGATCCTGAGATCTTCATTATTGGCTATATCTCCCGCTTCGGTTAGATATCTCGCTATGTGTTCGACTGTTGACTCATTGGTATCCCCAGCGAACTTTGTAAATTTAGGGACTTTATATCCCCTTGGTAAATCAGTATGCATTATGCAATCCAATATATGAGAAGCATAATTTGGCCTTCTCATTCCTGTGTTGAGGCCATTCTGGGCCATGACTCTCTCTATCATGGTGGTTAGATTGTTTTCTGCCAAGATGTTATCGTTTCGAATTCTATGAACGACAACATCGGCATCTTGATTTCGACCAACCAAGACAACTCCCCTAGGTTGTTCTTCTCGAAACTCTGGGGCTTTTAGCCTTTCGACCCTTGCCCCTGGTTCCACAATTTCTCTTTGTGGGCCTGGGATTATTGGGGCTTCTAACCTTGGTGCCCTGGCCCCTAAGTTAACTTCTTCTCTGGGTGGTCTATAAATTGGATCGTTAGCAATTTGTTCTATAACAGGCATGTTTGCTCGAAATCCCGCCTGATTCTGACTACGCCTTTCTGGGGGAGCAAAGAAATCTGCTATTTGACTCATATTGTCAGCGTTTTCTCTGTTTGTCACAGTCACATTTTGCACTATTGGGGCAAATATCTTCTGCATGGTTTGTGCTAACACCCCTATCATATTATGGTTACTGTCATCCATCAATTGCCTAAAAGCCAACTGGTTGTCTGTGGTTAAAATAGGAATTGTGCTATAACCCACTGACCCTTGGTTATTCGTCATGAACTGATTCGCCCCAGACCCAGACCCTAGTTGTGGGGATGAATTCGACGTGGAATTGTGTAAACCTGCCATAAAAGATGTTGGCATTCCATAAGAGGAATTTCTGGTTCTATTCCCATCGAAACCAGGTGGTCTAGTTAATGGAGTGGCGAAATGGGATTGTGTCCCTGATGGTGGAACGAATCCCCCAGGGTATCCAATGGTTCCAGTATTTCCTAAGATCGAACTATTAGTTGATGTGCCACTTACTCCATTGGTGGCCATATTACTGGTTGAAGATGCAACAGACTGTGCATTCGAAGGGATCACATTAGATGTTCCGATCGAAGTGGACACATTAGTGCCTGCTGTATGTGGGGCATTTTGTTCCCCTTGTTGATTGTCAGAATTAGACATTTTGTCCAAACGTTTTCTTCTGGATAAAGGTTGGTTGCTGTTGGTTATTTTACCACTTCTCAGGTTCATAAAACAGCAAACTTCTTAGGTTCCAACGTTTTTTGTAATGGTTATGTCTGAACGATCTTTATTTCTAATATCCAATTATTGGTCCCACCAGGTGTGCCAATTTGTTTCCAGTGATTTCTGGTAAACAACCGCTAGTCTTCCAAACTATCGAATAATCTTTCTGACTGTTATTCAATTCCTCTGGTAACTCACAAGATCGACTAGATTGATCCTAGGATTCCTTGGACATTAAGGTTACTCTCATGATCGAACAGATATTCATGGTTGATATTGGAGTGTTGTATATGCGTTTGGCTTATTTCGATTTCTCTCTCTAAAGGTCTAAAGATGTAATCAAAATGTGCGTGTACGAAACTAAGTTGCATGAATAAATGTTAATTGTAAAGACATGTAAAATTGCATAAAAGGCAAGTAAATGGTTTCGAATTATAAAAACAGTTTAATGTAAAGGATTTCTGGAACGTAAAAGGTTTGAAATATGAAGAAAGCGTTTAATGCAAGAAATCTGTAAATGACTTTAAGTAAAAATATGCGTTCGAAGGATAAGACTTGGAGGTAAAGGTATGGAGAATATGACAGTTTTCTGAAATGTAAAGTGCTTGAAATGTGAAGAAAACATTAAAATGTAAAACTTTAAAGAAGAGATTTCGAAGTGAAAAGACTGTAAATGAGAAAACTTGTAAATGTTATTTGACAGAAAGATAAAGAGAAGTGCTGGAAATGGTAAAAGGTTTTCATTAAATCAGAAATACATGGTGCTATCATACGTACATTTCTCTTGCATTCGTTTCCCTTGCCATGTGGTAGTTTGAATGTTACTGAGTATTTAGTACAATAGATATGACACACGAAATCCTAATACTAAGACTTCTATTTATACTAATTCGACCATAACGGTCTTGCTATAGGATTATGCCACGTTCAGAGCATGCAGAACAATGCTTCTTTCTTCTTTCCACGTGTCTCCAAATGCTCTAGCACATAAATTTCAAACTTCGAATGTCCCGCTTCCATTTGAATTTCAAATGCTTTGGTACTTCTCCGTTCCGAACGTACTTCCCAGACACATCCTTGTTGTTATTTCGAGACTTCTTTTAGATATGCTCCCATAATTGCCACTCAAAGCTCCAGCTTTGATATGCTTATTCGAAACACTGCTTCTGCTACTTCGAAACATGACGTTTTACTTCATTTTGATCGAAACGTTTAATTCATTTGGCTTCTAATAATATTATCAAAATCTTCAGCCAACACAATGGCATGTGATTAATCATACTGAATTATCAATCGAAATGTGTTTGACAACATGAAATTGTTGCATTAGGGTTCATGACGGTACAAGGGTTGTGTTGTTACAGAGTTATGCGATTAGGGTTGTGAATGCACAAGAGTTGTGCGAAAATGACGCCGATTTCAAATGAATTGTTCATTAAAATTTTGCGTCGGGGCGCTTCCCCTAACAACCCCGCAAAGGGGCGCTGCCCCCTTGACCCCCGTCCGCTGAACGGTCAGCGGAACCATCGTCCGCTGACCGGGCAGCGGAACCCTCGGCTAACTCTGCGTAGTGTGATCAATCGTCAAAATTTAATTTGCCTTTTTTTTAATTAACAAAATTTAAACTAATAATAAAAGTGTTTATTATTATTGTCTTGTGGTGATCAGTTATGGCCTTAGTTTTTTCCTTTATTTTGTTTTGGGATTGTAAAATACGGCCTGCGTGTCGTGCCTCTCTCTAAAATTCTTGATGTAACTTCTTTTCTCATCTCACTCCCTCGTATGTAAAAACGAGTTTCTTTTATGTAATGTAATGTTATGAAGAAAGAGAAGAATATAATATCAAAGGAGGATAACCTTGGAGATCTTGCTTGGAAAAGTTTAGATCGTTATTAGGTTAGCTTAGGTTCTCTCATTGGCTTGGGAGAACAATTGCGCTAGGGGCCATAACTGTATCCTTTTATGTATATTGATGCATGTGTTTGTATGTTGATGCATGAGAGAGACGAAGTGCATGTTAAGCCGGTGAGATCAAACTAATAACAAAATCCCTCAAGTTAAATATTAAGTTCATGCTTTCCAAGTTTTAGCACTCATCAAGACTAGTATCGAACAATGTAGGTTTCGCCTACGCGAGGTGCATGTTCTATATTAGTAAGGTGCGATGGGATAATTGTAATATCCATCTGCTAAAACAATGGGTCAAACTTAACTAAACACATTATAATAAGATTATACATGTTTAGAAGCAAGAGTTGGGAATGATTCATATGATGAATTAGAATAAGGAGTTATTCACCCAACTGAAAATATTCTAGAATTGTATGAGATACAATTGGAAGGAGTTCCTACCTAAATAACCTAGTTTTGTGTAATAAGCCTAACGCTGACTTAGAACGAAGTGAAATATGGATCTCGATCCACTAGAAAGTCTTCCAACGGGATTTTCCGAATCAAATGATGAGGGTCATTTGGTTTGAGTAAAATAGTGGGAGCATATTTGATTAAAGGCCTAATTAAATATGTTGTTTTAATGATACTTATATTTTCATTTTTTTTTGTAGATTACCATGACAACAAACAACCATATTTTGCGATCAATCCTAGATAAGGAAAAATTATCTGGGACAAATTTCCTGGATTGGCACCGAAATCTGAGGATTGTCCTCAAGCACGATAAGAAGCTGTATGTCTTGGAGACACCTGTTCTTGAAGAGGAACCTCCTAGTTCGGCACCTAAGGCAGAAAGAGATGCTTATAAGAAGCATTTTGATGATGCTAACAAAGCCGATTGTCTCATGCTAGCTACTATGAACTCGGAGTTGCAAAAGCAACACGAGAACATGTCAGCGTTTGATATGATCGAACATCTGAAAATGCTCTATCAAGAGCAGGCAAGAAACGAGAGGTTTCAGGTTTCAAAGGCCCTTTTTAACAGCAAGTTATCTGAGGGAAACCCTGTAGGTCCCCATGTACTCAAAATGATTGGGTATGTGGAGAACCTTGAAAGGTTAGAGTTTCCGCTTGGAAAGGAACTTGCAACTGATTTTATCTTGCAATCATTGCCAGATAGCTTTAATCAGTTTGTCATGAATTTCAACATGAATGACATGGATAAGAGTCTTCCAGAATTGCTAAGCATGTTGAAAACCGCTAAGCAGAATATGAAGACAAAAGGGAAGTCCATTCTGATGGTCAGTAATGGAAAGAAGCTGAACAAGAGGCCTACCAAGCAGGTTGGTAAAGGGAAAGGAAAGGAAGTTGCCAAGCCTAAACCTACTGTTCTTGCTTTGAAGCCTAGTGGAGGCATAACAAAGGAGGGCACTTGCTTCCATTGCGGTAAGACCGGACATTGGAAGAGAAACTGCCCAAAGTACCTGGAAGATATGAACAATGGAGTAGGGACTTCAAATTCAGGTATTTTTGTTATTGAAATTAATTTATCTACTTCTACATCATGGGTATTAGATACTGGATGCGGTTCTCACATTTGTACTAATGTGCAGGGGCTAAAAAGGAGTAGAGATTTGGCAAAAGGTGAAGTTGACCTACGAGTTGGAAATGGAGAAAAGGTTTCTGCTTTAGCCGTAGGAACTTGTGTTTTGACTTTACCTAGTGGTTTAATAATTCAGTTAGAGAATTGTTATTATGTACCTGCAATTAGTAGGAATATTATTTCCGTTTCTTGTTTGTACAAGTTTAGTTTTTCATTTATAATAAAGAACAATTGTTGCTCTATTTATTTGAATGATATATTCTATGCTTCTGCACAAATGAACAATGGACTATATGTCCTTGATCTTGAAATGCCAATTTATAACATTAACACTAAACGGATTAAACCTAATGAGTTAAATTCAAGCTACCTTTGGCACTGTCGCTTAGGCCACATAAATGAGAAACACATTTCCAAACTCCATAAAGATGGACTCTTGGACTCTTTTGATTATGAATCATATGAGACATGCAGATCTTGTTTAATTGGAAAGATGACAAAGTCCCCATTCACAGGAAAAGGTGAAAGGGCTAATGATCTTTTGGCCCTCATACATACTGATGTATGTGGACCACTGAACATACCAGCCAGAGGAGGTTTTCAATACTTCATCACATTTACTGATGATTTCAGTAGATATGATTATGTGTATTTAATGAAACACAAATCTGAAACCTTTGAAAAATTCAAGGAATTCAAGAATGAAGTACAAAACCAACTAGGTAAGAATATTAAAGTTTTTCGATCAGATCGAGGCGGTGAATATTTAAGCCTAGATTTTGATGACCATCTAAAGGAATGTGGGATTTTATCCCAACTTACTCCTCCCGGAACACCACAATGGAATGGTGTATCTGAGAGAAGAAATCGAACCTTGTTAGACATGGTCCGATCCATGATGAGTCACGCCGATCTTCCGAACTCCTTTTGGGGACATGCACTATTGACTGCAGCTTACACACTTAACCGGGTTCCATCCAAAAAGGTTGAGAAGACACCATATGAGATATGGAGTGGTAAGAAACCACATATGTCTTACATGAAGATTTGGGTTTGCGAAGTTTATGTGAAACGACAAATTTCAAGTAAGCTTGAGCCCAAATCTGACAAATGCTTATTTGTGGGGTATCCTAAAGAAACAAGAGGGTATTACTTCTACAATCCTTCTGAGGGCAAAGTGTTTGTCGCTCGAACTGGAGTTTTTTTGGAAAAGGATTTTATTTCCAAAAGAATCAGTGGGAGGAAAATAGAGCTTGAAGAAATTCAAGAACCACAAAGCATTGATACACCTATGGAGGAACTAGAGCAGGAAACACAAGTAGTTGTGGAAGAGCAACCTGCTCAAGTAGAACAAGACCAACGTAGGTCAAGCAGGATACGTCAACAACCTGAGAGATATGGATATCTCATAAGTGATCAGGGTGATGTATTACTCATGGATCAAGATGAGCCTGTGACCTACCAAGAGGCCATAACTGGTCTTGAGTCCGAGAAGTGGCTAGAAGCCATGAAATCTGAAATGGATTCCATGTACACAAACCAGGTTTGGACCTTGGTAGAGCCTCCTATAGGAGTTAACCCTATAGGATGCAAGTGGGTCTTCAAAAAGAAGACTGACATGGATGGTAAGGTACACACCTATAATGAAAGACTGGTCGCAAAAGGCTATAAACAAATTCATGGGGTTGAATATGATGAAACCTTTTCACCAGTTGCAATGCTTAAATCTGTTCGGATTTTACTTGCTATCGCTGCATATCATGATTATGAAATATGGCAGATGGATGTCAAAACTGCTTTCCTTAATGGGAATCTTCTTGAGGATGTGTACATGACACAACCTGAAGGATTTGACATACCAGAAGAAGCCCAAAACATATGTAAGTTACAACGATCTATTTATGGATTGAAGCAAGCTTCCAGAAGCTGGAATCTTCGTTTTGATGAAACAGTAAAACAATATGGATTCATCAAGAATGAAGATGAGCCTTGTGTCTACAAGAAGGTTAGTGGGAGCATGATCGTATTCCTGGTATTATATGTAGATGACATATTACTCATTGGAAACGATGTCCCTACCTTGCAACAAGTGAAGACTTGGTTAGGGAAATGCTTTTCAATGAAGGACCTAGGTGAAGCAGCCTATATATTAGGAATCAGGATCTATAGAGATAGGTCACAAAAACTGCTTGGCCTAAGTCAGAGTACATACATAGAAAAAGTGTTGAGACTCTTTAATATGCATGATTCCAAGAAAGGATTCATACCTATGCAACATGGCATGTGTCTGTCAAAAACACAATCCCCTTCAAGTAAGGAAGAAAGGGATCGCATGGATAAGATTCCATATGCATCTGCAATAGGATCTATCATGTATTCCATGCTATGTACTTGACCATATGTCTCGTATTCTTTAAGTGCAACGAGTAGGTACCAGTCTAATCCCGATGATGCTCATTGGGTAGCTGTCAAGAATATCCCTAAGTACTTGAGAAGGACTAAGGACTCATTCTTGATATATGGAGGTCAGGAAGAGCTTGCTGTAATTGGATACACCGATGCTAGCTTCCAGACAGATAAGGATGACTTTAGATCGCAATCTGGTTATGTGTTTTGTTTAAATGGTGGCGCTGTGAGCTGGAAAAGTTCAAAGTAAGATACAGTTGCTGATTCTACAACCGAGGCTGAGTATATTGCTGCCTCAACTGCAGCAAAGGAAGCTGTTTGGATCAAGAAGTTCATTAGTGAACTTGGCATAGTCCATAGCATTGTGGATCCCATTGATCTCTATTGTGATAACAATGGTGCTATCGCACAAGCTAAGGAGCCTAGATCTCACCAACGATCCAAACACATACTTAGGCGTTATCATCTCATTCGAGAGATAATCGATCGGGGAGATATGAAAATATGCAGAGTACCTACACTTGACAATGTTGCTGACCCATTAACAAAGCCTCTTGCGCAGCTGAAGCATGATGGACATACTAGATCTATGGGTATTAGGGGTATGCCTGATTGGCTCTAGTGCTAGTGGGAGATTGTTAGTGTAGTCCCTAGAGGCCAATACTTTTGGTACTTGTATCGAATTATTTATTAATAATAAAAGGCATTTCTTTATTATGTTTGCTTTCCAAAATAATAAAGTCCCTAGAATGGTTTATTTGTTTAATGAAATGTTAAGTGTGACTTAATCATGAGATCCCATTAAACATAAGACACTATTCTTAAAGTATCTGTAGTCAAGCTTTAATGTGAAGTGGGATAACATTAAAGCATTAAGATTATTATGAAGATAGATTGATGATCACATCTCATGGATCATAGATAAGGAGTTATCAAGTATTGACATAGGTATGAATATTAGGAGTAATATTTATACTGGATTGACCCGCTATGAGAATACTACATAGAACGTTATGCAAAGTGTCATAAGTTATTCTCATAATGATAATGGTGTATACCACCCTTCGACCTGAAACCACTATGGACCCTAGATGTAGAGTCAAGTACTTTATTGCTGATCAAACGTCATCCGTAACTGGATGACTATAAAGACGGTTGATAGGTACTTCACAAAGCATGCTAAGGGACATGAGTGACTTAGATGGAATTTTCTCATCCTGCATAACAGGATAAATGTCTAAGGGCCCAATATTGAACTAGACAAGGGTGACACAGTGTATGCCTTGTGTTCAATATAGACATGAGGGCAAAAGGGTAATTGTACGACACAAATATTATCACGGAAAAGGTTTGGTCAGATCACATGACATTTTCGTGACTTGGGTAACAGTGATGTGTTGCTAGATACCGCTCACTGTTTATTATATTAAATGTGTGATTTAATATAATTGCCAACATCGCAAAAACCTACAGGGTCACACACATAAGGACAGGTTGATGAGAGATAGAATAAATAAGGAACACCGTAAGATACGGTGCACTTAAGTGTAATACGGAAAGTGGTAAGGTACCACGTGGATAAGTGATATATGGTACATCATAAGGTATGATGTCCATAAGCTTAATTGGGCTTTTAGCTTATAGCCTTAATTGGGCTTTTAGCTTGTAGCCCACACGAGTGATTCTATAAATAGATCCCTTGTGATGAAGCAATTTCACTTGATGCAATTTCGTTTTTGATTCTCACTCTCACTCAAGGTTTCCATTCGTGATCAGCTAGCACTGTGACCGGAAGTGATCTGTTCGTGTGGACTGAGTAGAGGCGTTGTTCTTCATCAATGCTCGTGATCACAACATCAAAGGTCTGAATCGCCACAAGAGGTAAATATTTCTATCACTGACCATGTTCATTCGTAAGGATCGCTAAAGGAAAATTTTAAATTCCACTGCGCTTTTGATCGCAATTTTCCTTCACAGTGCTCTAAAGAGGAAGAGGATTAGTTCTTTAATAAAAAAAGGTGGAACATATATTTTTTGATTCAATAAACGAAGTTTGTAGATATGAATGGTTTAAGTGCTAAAAGTTTTTGGAACAATTCGGAGGTGGATTATTCCTATTCTAATTCGAGGGGAATGTCGGGCGGTATTTTAACACGTTGGAAGGTTGGTAAGTTGGAAGTTATTCTTAGTTTCAAAGGTGATGGCTACTTGGGTATAAAAGTTATGTGGAAGAACCATCTATATTATATTGTTAATGTGTATTCTCCTTGTGAGATTAGTAGAAAGAAGGAGTTGTGGAGCAAGTTGTTGGAGTTAAAAGAGGTTTATAAGGATGGAGGGTGGATCATAGGAGGAGATTTCAATGCTATAAAGAGCAATAGTGAAAGGAAGGGAATGACGGTGGTTGTGGATTCTAATGACATGAGGCTTTTCTCGAATTTTTTAGAGGAAAGTGAGTTGGTGGATGTTTATTTTAAAGGAAAGAAATTTTCTTGGTATAGTGGTGATGGGAAGTCTATGAGTAGAATCGGTCAGTTTCTTATTTCGGAAGAGATAGTGAATACATGTGGGATGATTGGTCAACTTATTTCTCCTAGGGATATATCAGATTATTGTCTAGTTTGGATTGTGGTGGACAACATGAATTAGGGTCCCAAGCCTTTCAAGATCAATAACGAATGGTTCACCTTCAACTCTTTTATTCCTTTTGTAGAGAAAGAGTGAAAAGAAATTAAAGTGGAAGGAATGGGTGATTTCGTCTTGAAAGAGAAATTGAGAATCCTTAAAGATAGACTTAAATGGTGGAATAATGTAGTGTTTGGTAGAATTGATTTGGAGGTTGAGGAAAGTGTGAGGGATTTGAATGTTGAAGATGATAGGTTGGAAATAGAGGAAGAAGATTTGCATCCCTAAATTTTAGCCAAGAGGAAGGAGTCAAAAGGTCGATTTTGGTTGAATTTAAGAATAAAAGAAAATATGCTTGTGCAAAAATCGAGATTAAAATGGAGTAATGATGGTGATTCTAATAGTATATTTTTTTCATAAGGTGATGAAGGAAAGGAGAATACATAATCATTTAGGTCTCATTATCACTTCGGGTGGTTTGGCAGAGTCAGTTATGGAGGTTGAGGAGGAGGTGTTAAACCATTTTGCGAACAAATTTGTTGAATTGGAGCGGGAGAGATTAAGGTTGGAAGGGATTTTGTTCGATAGTATTAGTTTGGAGGAGAGGGAGTTTATTGAAAGTCCTTTTTTGGAGGAAGAAATAAAGGTTTCTATTTGGGACTGTGGGAGTTCTAAAAGTCCGGGTCCAGACGGCTATTCTTTTATGTTCATCAAGAAATGTTGGTACTTTTTAAAAGACGATTTCATAAGGTTCTTTAATAGCTTTTACTCTGGAGGGAATTTGTCAAAGACAATGACTTCCTTTTTCTTGACTTTAGTTTATAAGTCTCCTAATATGGTTTCTTTGGATGACTATAAACCTATTAATTTGGTTGGTTATATGTATAAAGCAATTGCAAAACTTTTGGCGGGGAGATTAAAAAAAGTCTTGAATTCCATTATTTCTCCTTGTCAAAGTGCTTTCGTTCCGGGGAGACAATTGCTTGATGGAGTTTTGGTGGTCAACGAAGTGGTTGATTTTGCGAGGAAGGAAAACATGAATTGTCTTATTTTTAAAGTAGATTTTGAGAAAGCTTAAGATAAAGTGAATTGTAATTTTTTAAGATGTTTGTTGGAAAAGATGGGGTTTGGTTCGGTTTGAATAAGATGGATGAAGTTATTGATCTTTCAAAGTAAGATGTCTGTGTTAGTGAATGGTAGTCCAACAAAGGAGTTTGAGGTGGAGAAAGGTTTGAGACCAGGCGATCCTCTTTCGCCTTTTCTTTTTGTTTTGGTAGTTGAAGGATTGGTGAGGTTAGTACGGAAGTCTATTGAAATATGTGATTTTTGTGGTTTTGCTATAAATGGGAATTGTAGGGTTGATATTCTCCAATTTGTGGATGACACGTTATTATTACGTGAAGGGTCGTGGAAGCTTTTTTGGACTATTAAGTGGGTTTTGAGGGATTTTAAGCTTGTTTTGGGCTTTGGCATTAATTACCACAAAAATGAATTGATTGGTATTAATGTTAGTAGCAATTTTTGGAGGCGGCGTCTTTTGTGCTAGCTTGTAAGGTGGGATAGAGTAAGTTCATGTTTCTTGGTATCCCGATTGGTTTCAACCTGAGGAGTTCATTGACTTGGATGCCTGTTTTGCAAAAGATGAAGAGACGCATGTTAGGTTGGAAAAATCAGTTTCTTAATCTTGGTGGTAGGATCACTCTCTTGAAGTCGGTTCTTTGCTCTTTATCTAATGTCCTTTTACAAGATGTCGGGTAAGGTTGCCAAAGAATTTACGTAAATTCAAATCAACTTTTTATGGGGGGTATGAAGGATAAGAGGAAGATCCATTGAGTGAGTTGGAAGAATGTGTGTTTACCTATGGAGAAGGGTGGACTCGGAATCAAAAATATTATGGATTTCAATTTATCTCTCCTTAATAAGTGGAGATGGAGAATTCTTCAAGTTCAAGTTTCTCTTTGACGTAATTTGTTGAAGGCTAGGTACAGTGATATTTCTATGAAGATGTTTTGTGGTGATGTTAGCAACAAAGCTTCCTTGTCTTATTCTTCTTGGTGGAAGGACATAATTAAAATTGGGAGTGCAAATTGTAGCAATCTCATAGTATCTTTTTGTTGCTTTAGTATTGGCAAAGGCTTTTCCACTCCTTTTTGGGAAGCTAGATGGGTGGGGGGAAGGAGTTTAGCGGAGGAATTTTCGGTTTTGTATGAAGCCTCTCATTTGAGAAAGGTGTTGGTGGTGGGTATGGGGGATGGAAGGAGATGAAGTGGAGTTAGGGTGATTTCGGTTTGGGTGGGGGAGAGTTGATGTGTCCAAATATGGATTCCGATTTAGCTTCCCTCCAAGTTAGGTTGGTTGGTCATTAAGTAGCCTCGGAAGGAATTGATAAAGTGGTTTGGAGCAAGGAGTCGGATGGGATTTTTTATGTTTCTTCTTGTTACGATTTTTTTGAAAGTGATAGAATTCCGTATGGTCCTCCGAATAGATTTGATGTTGTCTTGGGCATGGTGTGGAAGGGAAAGTCCCTTTTAAGATAAAGGTATTTGGTTGGAGACTTTTTGTGAATAGATTTCCAATAAAGGACCTTTTTGATGATTAAAGGTGTTGTTTTTACGGTCGATTCTCAAAAGTGTGTTTTATGTGGTATAGAAAAGGAAAGTAGAGACCATACTTTTTTCAAGTGTTATGTGGTGAAAATTATTTAGAAGGAAATTGCTTTATGAGTGGATAAAACGATTGGATCGGAGGAGAAGTGCTTATATAGTTTTTTGGATTGATATTTATTTTACAAAAATAAGAAAGTTAAAGAGGGAAAGTTATGAGTTGTTTGGCTTGAACTTTCCGGACTTTATAGTTATTAAGAAATGAGATTTGTTTCCGAAACGACAAGAGGAATGTGAATAATACGGTATGGAGTATAAAGATTTTGATTTGGAGGTGATCCTTAATAAAAAATATTACTCATTCCAATTATAGTCTTTACGAATTTAGCAAAAATTCTTTATTATTTTTATCATAGATCTGATTGATATATAATTTTTTTATATTATATTACCCTGATTTATATAAATAGGTCGGAGAACTCTTGATATTCTCTTTTAATATATCCTTGCTTAAAAAAAAATCATGAGCTATATACTAACATTATGCACGAGAGACGCATGGATACATATAATATTATTTTCATTGTACTTTGAAATGGGAAAGTCTTGGACATGTGGATAATTTTTGGAATGAGAAAGACTTGGACATGTGGATAATTTATAAATATACTTTTTGCTTAAATAGATAAATCATAGTGAGGTTAAAATTTAACTATTTAAATTTATAATTTTTTTATGAAATGACAATTTGGACTCATGTGACTAATATAACTTTATACAATTATTTCCATAAAACCGGCCAATAATAGTTATAATTTAAAATTATTGTACTAACCAGGTATCTATGATAATGATCAACTGCTATATCTCCATTACTTCCATCTACTATTATATTTGTATCTGCAAATTACACGTTAATCAAACTCTAAACAATTTTAAAATAAATATTGCTAGTAACCAACCATAAGTAGTAGTAACATTTAATTGGTAGATTAAAAAAATAATTACCTCCATGAGTGAAGTTATCCCAATTACTTTGTCCCTTACCATCAATGTTATAGCCACCTTCATACTGTGTAACAAGATTGATTTAATATATAAATTAATTGAGTTTAATTTAGATTAATAAACTGCATAGTAATAATACCTGGTAAGAAGAAGAAGCTGTTCCAAACAGAAAGTTTGCAGGGAAGGAAGAGAGATCATCCACCCCACTTGAAAGAGGAAGCAGAAGCATCAATATCTCCATTAAAAACAATGCTGAGAACCCCATCTTCTTGCTTTGATGTCCTCAATTATTTGTTCTTATTTATAGTGTATCACGGGAAACTTTTATATTTTTAATACGATTAAGTTAAGTTATTATTAGAAAGATTTTATTGATAAATATAATATAAAAAAGGAAATTATTTATTTATTTTGTATTATCAATGGATATATGAATCTAATCCAAACAAAATGTAAATATATATTATTGATAAGTGATATATGTTTGTACTAATTTTAAATAAATTAAGTTTAGGGTCATTCTAAATAATTTGAAGGACTTATTTAGATTTTAAAAATAGAACTACTAATAAAAAGAAAAAGAAGTATAATATTTTTGAAAAAAAATCATTTTTAATTTAAATGATAAATAATGTTAATTTCTCTTGTTAGAAAAATAAAAGAATGACATAAAAATATTTTGGCAAAAATTTGACTAATTAAAATATATATTTTAATGTGTTTTTCTATCCTTAGAAAGTTTTTATTTATAGAAAAAATTGTATATTTTTTGATGAAGGGAAATAATGTCTCAAAAGTACTACTAAATATTATTAATGTTTTTAAGGGTTTATTTGTGAGTTGATCTTTGGAGAATTTTTTAGAGAATGGTTTTGGAATGATAGGTTTATGAATTTGAGGAGGGATCATAAAGAATTTTGGCTATGAGGAAGTGGTTGGAAAAGAAGAATTAAATTTATCAGTACCATCAGAAAGATGCTTTTTTTTGAAGAACAATTGACCATTTAGTGTTAGATGGATCAATGACATAAAAAAATTATTATGTTTGGTTTGCCATAATGAACGGTTCATTCTTATAAGTTGCCTTTTGAAGATCAGTTCGTGTGAATCCTAATTCATCGTTTTACACCAGTATTATTATCAATCCACTTGCACTTAAATAAAGGCACTTTAAAAGAAACATAATGAATCTCCAAAATTTCCCCAATGACCCCAAAGTACGCTCTAGATGCTAGTACAAGATTATTATCTTTGGAACTAAAAAAGTATATGGATTCATCCTCAACCATAACCCCACTATTTTGCATGGTGCTACGATCAGTGGCGGAGCCAGAAATATTATAAAGCCTGGGCGAAAAATTAAAGATCGCAAATTCACATTGTATATAATATATAAATACTCATCAATCAAAATAACAGAGACTCGCCATTTTGTCCACAAAAATATAGTTTAAAATAAAAGAGACAAATATAACCTTACAATAGCGGGTTAAATAAAATTACGAGGCAAATGTCCTTTCCGAGACTTTTTTGCGGTGAATGTTCGAATAATATCAATATCATTAAGTGATTTGAATATCTCCCGCTCAGTGTAACATACCATCAAGTCATTGAACCACACATCATTGATCTTATTGCGCAATTTAGACTTGATAATCTTCATTGCTGAAAAAGCTCTTTCAACGGATGTTGTCGACACCGGCAATATCAAAGCTAACTCAATAAGTTTATAAACCAATGGAAATACTAAATGTTTCTCAGTTTGAACCATCTTCATAAGCCAAACTTTGAACATCTTCACAAGTGGAAAATGAAGCATTTCTTCTCACTTGAAGAACATAAGTCTCAAGTTGATCCCTTATTGTTCCTCGGTCATCATCAGAAAAGTCTACACGATAAATATCCGCAAGACGAGCAAGCTTATCAACATTAAACTTGGAGAAAGAGTTTTTGGGATCAAGACATGAAAAACAATTAAGGATAATGTTACTTTCTTCACTAAAGCGATGATCCATCTCCACACATATTTTGTCAATAGCAACATAAAAAATCTCTGCACGGTAATGATGAAGATTAGTGACAGTCCTCCCTTCTACCCTTGAACGACCCCGAACCGGTATTTCATCATCCATATTTGGAACTGGAATACCTTTAGCAACACAAAAATCTTGGACATCAGAAAATAAATTATCCCAACCACTCTTTCTCGTTGTGGCCAATCGAGCTTTGACATCATCAACTAATTCCATGGCAATCACAATATTAAGATCTTTTCTTTGCAAGACATTTGAAAGCTCATTTGTGATACCAAACAACTTTAACATTAATTTCAAAATGAAAGAAAATTTAAAGCTCTCCATTTTTTCTATCAAACCTGCTGCTTGAGATGGTCCACGTCCATCTTCATCAACCATACTAAGCACCTTTAACACAGAGGGCCACATTTGATCCAAATGAAGCAATGTAGTATGATGTGAACCCCATCTAGTATCCCCAGGTCTTGTGAGATTAGATGATTGGTGCAAGCCCTTTCCTCTAGATATCTCACCACTCTCAAGTTTATTTAAAATATCTTGGTGTTGTGCCTCTATCAAAGCATCCCTCCTCTTACAAGATGCACTTGTTGTGGTCACAATCAAGGAGATGTACTCAAAGAAATCATGAATAGATGAGCAACTACTAGTAACAGACACAACAACTAATTGCAAGCGGTGAGCATAACAATGAACATAGAAAGCATAAGGATTTTCATCTAGAATTTTTCTTTGCAAACCATTAAATTCACCTCTCATATTTGAAGCTTCATCATATCCTTGCCCTCGTATCCTTGAAATCGATAACGTGTACTTATCAAGAATACCATAAAGAGCATTCTTTAATGACTCAGATGTAGTATCTTTGACATGATGTAGAGAAATAAATCGTTCCACAACATTTCCTTTGTCATTCAAAAACCTAAAATAAATTCAACAAGTTTACTTGGCGGCATAAAAAATAATAGGTCATGAAAATTAGAAAATACAACTACTAACCTCAACATCACCGCCATTTGATCTTTGATGGATATATCACGTGACTCGTCAATAAGCACGGAGAATTTTCTATCACCAAGCTCTTCCATAATCACCTTGGTAACTTCATGTGCACAACATGTTACAAGCTCCTTTTGAATGTCACCGCAAGTCATTGTGCAATTTTTCCCACCACGGTCAAAAGCGTCCCTCACTTGTTCATTTTGAGATTTTACCCAATCTACCATCTCTCTAAAATTACCCTTATTTAGAGAAGTAGAGGATTCATCATGGCCACGAAAAGCCATGCCTTGTGCTATGAGATATCTTGAACAATCTAAAGAACAAGTCAAACGAATCTTATATAATTCTTCTGATTCCTTGGTTGCTTTAGCAAACTTACTTGTCACACTTTGTCTTTGATTATTATAATCATCATAGTGCTTGACACATGAGTTATGCAAACTATTATGACTACCAACGTGACCTTTCAAGCCTTGAGATGCATGCTTCCAATCTCTATATCCACTTTTAGTGAAGACTTCAAAACCAAAGTGCTCGGCCCTCCCGGGTTTCTTAAAGAGAAAACAATAAAAACAAAAAGTTGCATCCTTTATCTCACTGTATTCTAACCATGTATAATTCTTATACCATGATTTACTAAATGATCTTTTAACACTCCCAAATGTAGTACGAGGAAAGCTTGGCAAATCTGGTTGCATTGGACCCTTCAATATATATGCCCTCCTCACTTGGTCTTGAATATCCGGAGCATACTCATTAATTTGTTTCCTATGACCTGGATCTCGCACAATCTCATTTGGATTAAACTCATTAACCACATTAGATGGTGGTTCTAATTCGACTTCCGATTGCACAACATTCACATTCTCAATATTTTCTCTAGCAACCAAAAATTTCCTCATCTCTAAACAAAAGATAAAATAATTACAAAATTGTAGTTTCAAAATTTAAAATAATAATAATCAAATAAAACAAATAAGAATTAATAATGTTCTTCAAATAAATAAAATAAAATTTAAAATAATAAAAATCAAACAACCTAAATTCTAATAAATAAATTAGTATTTGTAATTGTATATGGTTAATCAAACAACCTAAACTCTAATAAATAAATAAATTAGTACATGATTAATCAATCAACCTAAACTCTAATAAATAAATTAGAATCAAACATGAAATTAAACAAGGCAAATTATTATGTATCTATGTCTATCTAGTATATCAATTCAATTTTGTACTAATTTAGTGGCTTAAAAATACAAAGCATTTAAGCATACATGTGTCTATGTATCATGTATGTCTATCTAAAAATACAAAAAGACAAGAATTATATATGTGTCTATCTAATACTATGCCAACATATTAGTAATCTAGATTATCTCTGTGACAAACATAACATACCAAATAGTATTTTATAAAACACATATAGTTTCTAGTATATTTATATTATATAGAAAGAAAGAGAACACACATTGCATCTACTATTTAATAACCAAATTTATATTACCTGCTATATAGCCTGTAGAAATAATATAGCCTATAGGATTGATGATAGATTGCACAAGGATTAAACAGATAGAAGAACACAGATTGAACAGGATGAAGAAAAGTGAGCAGCGGCAGGCAGTTTTTTTTCTCTGTAGGTTTTCCTAATTTTAGGTTTTTCCAATTCTAACTTTCACTATTTTTTCTTTTTCTTTTAATTTTAATTTTATTTAATACTAAAAAAAAATTGGGCTGGGTACTAAAAAAAAATTGGGCCATTGAGCCTGGGCATTTGGCCAAGCTGGCCGTATGCTGTATCCGCCTGTGGCTACGATCATCCTTTGATTTTGTATAGAACGAATATTTACTAATGTCATATGCACTCCAAGTAATTACATTAAACGTAGGCAAACGTGACAGCCATTTGCAATTATCTGATGCACCACTCCCTTTAGAAATACTTTCATTAAAATGATTTATGAAAGTTTTGTTATGCTCTGTCAACAACTACTTTTCATTCATCAGGGAGAATTTTTCCTTTAAAAGACTTTTGTGAGCAGTTAAGTAAGGCTCAACTTCACTATGATTATTTAATATATACAAATATGCTTGAAAAACTGCTTCTCGACTAAATTTCTTAACATCTAAACATTGAATACATCTACCATCATAAAATTCATCATGACGAGACTCAGGAATTCCTATAAAATTTGCATCTCACAAATAGTTTGTATAAAACTCAATAACTTCTTTTGTGATATACCTCTCTACGATCGAAGCTTCTGGACGGCGATGATTCTTTATATACCCTTTAAAAGTATTCATGTAACACTCTACCAGATACATCCATCGTAAATAAATTGGACCGCAAGTTCTAATCTCCCTTACTATATGAACAACTAAGTGAACCATAATGTCAAAGAATGATGGATGGAAAAACATCTCTAATTGACACAATATCATTGCAACTTCGTGTTCCAATTCATCTAAATTTACAGGATCTATAACTTTACTACATATAACATTTAAGAATAAGCATAACTTGGTTATAATTACCCTTAAATTTCTTGGTAAGATGCTATGGATAGCCACTGGTAGAAGTTGTTGCATCATGACATGACAATCATGAGATTTTAGGATAACTAATTTTTGATCATTCTCTGACACAAGTTTTTTCACATTTGATGAGTACCATTGGGGAACTTTGATACCATGCAAACAATCGCAAAAACCTTTTTTTCTTTTTTAGACAAAGTGGGACATGCTGGGGGAAAATATGTTCTATTTCCTACTTCCTTTGGGGCTAATTCTTGTCGTATACCCATCACAATCATATCTTTGTGGGATTTCTTAGTATCTTTTGTCTTGTCTTTAATGTTGAAAAGTGTTCCAATCAAACTATCACATACATTTTTCTCCACATGCGTCACATTAATACAATGTCTTACATCAAGACTTGACCAATATGAAAGATTAAAGAATACCGACCTCTTTTTCCAAATATTTTTCTCCACATACTTTTTTTGTTTCTTTCCAAAGACATCATTAATATGTTGTTGTCTTCTATACACTTCCTTCTCGATTAAGGGCTTTGGACCGATATCAAACTCTTTCCCTCCATTAAAAGTCTTTGTAAACTACGATATGGATTATTAGGTCTTAGAAATTTTCGATGACTAAGATAAACTGTATTTTTCCCATTTTGTAATTGGTGGCGACATGTATCACCTTCACATATAGGACACGCTTTATGACCCTTGACGTTGTACTCATACAAATTACCGTATGCAAGAAATTCATTGATTGTGCAAAACAACATGACATGCAACTTAAAGTTATCATCTATATACGTATCATAAATAGCAACACCTTTCTGCCACAAAAACCTTCAATCTTCAATCAATGGCGTTAATGAAACATCTATGTCATTCCCTGGTTGTTTTAGATCTGAAATCATCATCAATAGCATCACATACTTGTGCTTCATGCACAACCATGAAGATAGGTTGTAAATTAAGATAAGAATATACCATGATGTATGATTAGTACTCAAATTAATAAAAGGGTTCATTCCTTCGGTGGCAAGTCCAAGCCTAAGGTTCATCTGTTCAAGGACAAAATCTGGAAACAAGGAATCAATTTTCTTCTATTGCAATGAATCAGATACATGGTGGATTTTTCCATCACACACTCTTTTATCTGCATGCCATCTAGTATTCTTTATGTCAGTAACATTAGCAAAAAATCTCTTGAACCTTTGAATTATCAGTACGTACCATATCATCTTTGCAGGAATACCCTTGCTAGTTGCACCCTCATTATCATCAACATTATTATCCTTCTTCTTGTAGCGTGACACCTCACACCTCGAGAACTCCTTCGAGTTTTCAAACTCTTTCCTGTATAAGATGCAGTCATTATGATAAACATATATTTTGACGTAGTCAACACCCATTGGGAAAACTATCTTCTTGGTCTCATAAGTATGGTTCGACAACATGTTACCTTCCGAAAGCATTTATTTCAACAATTCAACCAATTCAATGAAACTTTTACCCATCCACCCACCTCTTTCCTTAAGATTAAATCGTCTTAGCGCAACTGGTAATCTTGTAAAACTTTTACATCTAGGATACAATGAATCTTCCATGTCTCTTCGTAAAGTATCTACCATATTATCTTTCTTGAAAGCATCTACTCCAATATCACAAATGATGTCTTCTAGATTATCATTCATAAATTCATCATCTTCATCTTCAATTGTACGTGACATAGGTCTCTTCTTTGTCCATTCACCGTGTCATACCCATTTCGTATAATTTTGAATAACTCCATCACAACCACAATGATTGAATATAACATCCCTTGGATGTTTGTTTGTATTATAGCATTTCATACAAGGACACCAAAAAATATCATTATTGTTAGGAAGGTTTTTTCCGCGAAATCAAGAAATTGTAACAATCTATTCTCATACTCTATACTTAATCTATTGGCTTTCATCCAACTACGATCCATAATTACATAAAGCGTATGAAAATAAAATAAAAATAGTACATATTATTACATCAAACTATACGTAAGAATGGATATCAAAGAAGTGAAAAAGAAATTGGAAAATGAGGTAGGCAACATATAGATCTTTCAAATTCCAAGAGAAGAAAACATAAGAATTAAAGAACCAATAATGAGCAAACTTGACGTGCGTGAAATATTTTGGCTTTTAGACTTTCAAGGATCATAGAAAAGGAAGAATCAAAAGAAACAATATAAATGCAGAATTCCTCTTTGAACCAAAACACCAAAATAATTTCATCCAAAGAAATCAGAGAAGAAGAAAAATCAAAATGAGTACTTCAACCGAAGCTTTCAACAATGTTGGTGTTCCTGTAGTGGATGCTCCTGTGCAAAACCCTACTCAGAATCAAGAAGTGGAAAGAATCTTCTCTTGTGTAACTAAAATTTTGAGACTCATGAAAGATCCCAGGAAGATAAGATCAAGAAGAAGAACAAGAAGAAAGGTGAAAAGGTCAGTCATCATCGATTTTGATGATAAGGATGGAGCATATTGTACCTAGTCAAACTATCTCTCAGCCAAAGGATTTAGATATGATTATTAGTATGATTAATCCTTTTTGTAAGGATTGTCTAATGAAAGTTTTATTCAGCTTAAGGTTTATTCAGCTTAACTCTTAGTATAATGTACAATGTATGGTTATATGCTATAAAATCTGAATAAAACCAAAATGAAACAATCCACAATAATGATTTGCAACAACAACAATGGAGAACAACAACAACAACAACAACAACAAGAACAACAACAAGAGTAATGGAGAACAACAGTAATAACAATACCAGAGAACAATGGTGAGAGAGTATTTTCGTTTGATATGGTTCCTTGGAGAAGAAGTATTCTTTTGTTGACTGGAGAAGAAGTGTTCTTTCACTAGGGCTCTAAAAGAAAATGAAAGAGACACTGAGGGGATAAAAATTATAAAGAGTATTTATCTCGATTTTACTTAAAACTGAGGTAACGTATCAGACGTAAAATCTATACAAAATAATGGCATCTTTTGGTTGCAAAAAGCATTAAAAAAATTAGGCAGTTTTTACCTCAGATTTACTGAAAACCGAGGTAACATATCCAACGTAAAATCTATAAAAAATAAAGGCGCCTTTTTGGTTCCATAATAAATATTAAATTACAGGAGGTGGGAAACGAACCTCAAACCCTGAGCATATATTATGTCAGTTTTATTTAAAGCTGTTGTACCCCAAAATTTTCCCTCCCATATTTCTCAAAAACATCTCAAGAAAGATCCTCAAGTTGCTCATGGTAGTCCAAGGGTTGACCAGACAAGCTCCCTCTTAAGGCAGTCTACCTCAAATTAGGGTTTCATGTTGCATCAAGATGCTTGAGTACAAGGGATCCCAAATTCTCACCATTGTCCTAATATGTTCTCAAGATCATCCATGTCAAGTTTAAAGTCTTGCAGAGAAAGTTTGCTCAGTCAATTGCTCAAAGGCCTGAAAATCGACCGTGCTAGGGCAAAAGTCAACTGTGGCCCACATACAATCAAACTTCAAGATTTTTGGTCAACATCCTCATTTTGAAGTATTATTCATCATTTTATCAAGGGTTGATCATGATTCATCAAGGATTTCTCATAATTCATCAAGAATCAAAAGTTGCTAAATTAGGGTTTTATAGGAAAAGTCAACTCAACTTTGACTAAGCATAACTTTCTCATACTTTATGATAAATGACCCATCCAAAGATCATTTGAAGAGTATGCAATTCTCTACAATCCATATTCAGCTCCCAAGTTCAAAATATGCACTCACAAGAAGTTATAAATTTGGACATTATAGGTCATTTTGAAAAGTCAACAAAAACACCCTTTTTGTCAAAGCTTCATACATGAGCATGGAATATCAAATCGAGATGAGACCAAAAGGGTTGCTTAGAGGACATCCCAAGATTTCTAAAAAGTCCAAGAACACCTTCAAAGAGTCAAAATTAAGGAAGTTGTGCATTGTTGAAGTTAACCTTTTTTGCAAAATTGTCAAAATTCAACTATGCCTAAAACTTCAAATTTTGCCAAATGGGCCCAATCTTTTTCACTTGTTTTGAGTTGGCAACATGGTCCATGAGCCCTAGCCTTTTCCACTTGTCATTATCTTATTTATATTATTTATTTTTATTTTTATTTAAATTAAATCATTTTAAATCAAAACAAATCATATAAAGTCCAAAACAATGAAATTCAAAGATTTTTTTACATGATTCAGGTCTTAATATCCAGCTAGCATCAAATCAAATTCGTGTAAAAGCATGGTGTGCACAAAAAGATTGAATTATGCCATTTTTGGAAATATATTCAAGGTGTATCAAATCAAAATCAAACTCATTGGTGGAGGAAGATTGTGATCATTCTTTTAACCCTAATTCATTCCTCAATGCATATAAAAGGAATGCAGACCAAAAGAGGAGAGAGAAAGAGGCGTGTGATCAAGAACAAAACTGGAAAAAAAACAAGAAAAAGTGGTGAATCGAATTCCTAGTTACATGCAAATTCAAGATCTTTTGACCATCCCAATCGTTTCCCGAGGTCATCAGCAAGCAAAAGCAATCAAAATCAAGCATTTCCAGGCCCTATATCGCGCTGTAAGTCCATCACGACATCCATGTATTTTTGAATTCGGTTTGCATGATTTAGACATTGATAGCATGAATTAATGATATATTATTGATCACCATCATGTTTGTAAGCTTCCTGTAACATTTGATTTCATTTTCATGGCTCGTATTGGATTTCACCATAGCTAGGGTTTTATGGTTCAATTTAGGGTTTCCGTTTACCGGCAAAATTGGGCCATGAAAGGGCCATCGGTGAACTCAGCAAGTCCAGATGAAGCCATCCATGGCTTTAATTTTGATTTATCTTAGTCATGCTTGATTTTGAGAAATTGCAGGGATATAGCAACGGACATATGTCCGTAGGTAAAAGTTTTCCACTTTTACCAACGGAGCAAGGTTAGGGATAACCTGCGTGGCATCTTTCCATTGGCTTATTCAAACTTCTGGCGCGCGTTTTTTTATTTATCCATTAATTCTTTTTTCTGTATATTATTATTATTGCTTATTTTATGTACAACAAAAACAAATAGCTCAGCTGGTTGCCAAGCGTTAGAAATTTCCTTAGGGCATGGGTTAGAATCCTAGGTCCCCCACTTTCTTCATGTATTTTTCTTTCAGATAATCCAGTGCATACCCAAGGCCAAGGGCTACCATACACCCTCATGATCTGGTCTGCCAAGTGGCCAGATGGCCAGATCCAAGGGCCATCAAGGGGAGAACACCATGAAGCCTAGTCAACTCAAAGCATGTGGTCGTGCCAGTCAACGTGGACACCTTTTGGGCCTGGGCTAGAAGCTTGCTATTTGCACCTCCTCAAACTACTGAATGCAGGCCCAAATTTCTTTTTCCCTTTCTTTAATATTTTACTTGATTTATTTATTTATTTATTTTATTTACTAACCAATCAATTATTCTCTTTTATAAAAAAAAAACATAAAAAATAATAGTTCTCACAAATTAGGTTTAGATTTTATTTTTTATCAAAAAAATTAATTATTTAATTAGGTTGTTAATATTAGATAACTTTAATTCTTTTTGTAAATAATTAAAATTAATTAGAATAAATAGGTTTTTGTTTCTAACTTAATTATATTTTCTTTTCTTAAAAATAACCAAAAACCACAAAATAGGCCATGTAATTATTTTTATTAATTAATTTAATTAACTAATTAATTGTTGTATTTAATTTAGAAAACTTAATTCTTTTCCCTAAAAATAATTAAAAACAACAAAAAACAATTTTTCCTTTTGATTAGGTTAAAAGGGTCAAAACCCTAATTTCTTCCCGATCTTAATTTCATCGCGCACTTTATTTTTATCCTATTATTGTAACTGCTCACAAGTTGTAATAGTTAATTAAGACTTTTACTTTTCATTTATCGCTTTAGTTTCAAAGGGTTTGTTTTTGGCTATGTAAATACCCGAAGCCTTGTAATATCTTAGTTTAATTTCTGCACTTTAAATTCCGCAAAATATTAAACTGTTAGATGTATGATATAAGGATGCATGACACGAATGTATGTGAAAACTTTAAAACAGTTAGATAACCCTAAAATGTGCAAAGATAATAATCTGAAATTGAATCACTTGCACATGCGCACTCCTAGGGTACACTCCCACTTCGTTGCCTTCGGTAAACGGTCATTGCGTATAGGATGCTTTAGTGGTCGTACTTTTGTCCAAAGATCAAAGTTGCCTCGGAATGGTTGCATAGGATAATTGATCTAAGACATTAGGGTTACTACTAAGACGTCCTAACATTGCTTTAGTGACCGTACGTCCCTTTCGAATTGACCCTCAAAACTCCAACAACGATGCTACCTACTCACTAATAGTGGGATAACATTGTCTAAAGGAAATGAATATAGAACGATTCTTTTTTCGAGTAGGTAGATTAGTTCTTAAGTACTTGCTCAATTAAAACAAACTTTCTCACACTTACACTCCTTTACAAACAAAGTTTTCAAAAAAACTTCATTACACTCTTGAAGACAGAAGCAAGAGTTAAATCGAGGTCAAAACAAAAACTTTTCAAAGCATACAAACACAAAGAAAACAATTTTGAAAATGATGAGCAAGTACCTAAGAGCCCGTAGATAACTACGAATAGAAAGGGTGTTAATACCTTCCCTTTCTATAATCTACCCCCCGTACTCAGAAATATCTCGAAAAAGGAATTTTTCTGTGCTTTTTTCCTTTCCTTGTTGGATAAAATAAAAGATGGTGGCGACTCTTGCTTACCGCCGCATTTTGAAAACACAAACACAAAATGCAAACCAGCATTCCTAAAAAACAGTCCCGGTTCTGGCCACCGTATCACAGAACTAGCGAATCTGCTGGGGAATTAATAAGTGGGGGTGTACCTTAGGAATAGTTCATCATATTGTTTTCAATTGTTTAATTTGTTTGCTTTATCTTTGTGGGCTTTGTATTGGAGTTACTATAGATTCTAACCCGGATCTGGGGGTACCTTTTAGGTAAGTAGCAATAGACTGTGAGGGAACTGTACAGCGTAGACTGATACGGTTGAAGCAGTAGCTACGTTGATATGGCACATTAGTTGGTATCGATATCCCTTGTGGAGCAACAAGGAGAGTATGGGGCTGTTATATGGGTCATTAAGCATCAACTGACCTTAGAACCTATAATTGACCAACTTGGCTATAGAAAGTAGCAGAATGCTACACTCATTGAGACCATACTCTCGCGATGGTTCCGGTCGCAAGAAAAGATTGCGTGAGCTGAAACTATGACTGATGGAGGATGGTCAGTGATATTGAGAACCTCTAGAACCCGGTTACTATTATTAAGACAGGTTGAACCAACTAAACTGCAAGAGGGTAGTACCTAAACTCCATGCCAGCCAGAAATTTAAGGGCTATTGTGTGACTTGTTTGCCCTTACCATGTTTGCTATTTGTGATACCTGTGGTGTGTTTTTATCATGACATCATGCATCATGACATAACATGCATATTTCATTAGACTAACCATTACAAAGACCATGGGGATTCATCTTCGTTCTATTTTGCAGATTATAGCTTCTATGTGCAGAAATACCATTCGAGTCAACTTCGTGCAGATCCCTGCTCAGCTCAAAGAGTTAGTTTCAAAAGTTCCTGATACTTCTTCCTTTGTTAGAAGACATGGTCATCTCCTTACCCTGGTCACTTCCAAGTTGGATGAGCAAATGACGAGCGTGTTGTTCCAGTTCTTTGACCCGTTACATCACTGTTTTACCTTCCCGGACTATCAGTTGGTCCCTAATTTGGAGGAGTTTTTTTATTTACTGGGCATATCTATTCTAGAGCATACACCCTTTACAGGTTTGGAGATAACTCCTAGGACAGAGGATATTGCTTCAGCCCTACATCTAAAAATGGTTGATGTAATATCTAACTGGGAGACTCGGAGTGGAGTTAAAGGTTTCTTGGCTAAGTTTTTGATTGATCAAGCTCAACAGTTCTGGGATAGTTTGGACTTTCAAGCATTTGAAGACATCCTGGCTCTCCTCATCTACGGCTTGGTTCTGTTCCCAAATCCAGATTCTTTTGTCGATGTGAACGCAGTCAAGATCTTCATGTCTCGTAACCCAGTGCCTAGTCTCTTGGGTGATATTCTGCATGCTCTTTATATCCGTACTGTGAGGAGAAGGGGGACCCTCATGTGTTGTACACCGCTGCTGGCGAGGTGGTTTATTTCTCACCTCCCCAAATCTGTATTGAAGAATGAGGAAGGTGTAGGTTGGGCTTACAGAATTGTGTCCCTTGCTCATACGGACATCCTTTGGAGTTCTAAAGACATGGAAATGGTAGCTGTCATTGATCGGTGTGGGGAATACCCCAATGTTCCATTGTTTGGAATTAGAGGAGGAATAACCTATAATCCTTGTTTGGCCTTACGACAGTTTGGACGAGCTCGAAGGGACGGTCCTCATGAGCTGCTGCTTACAGACATTGTCTTTGACTTCAAGGGGGATGTTAAGGGACATCGCCGCAGATTTATACGAGCCTGGGGCAGGGTGAACAGGTCTGACCCACATGAGCTAGGACTACAGACTTCTCTCCCGATGCAACCCTATCTCCAGTGGGTTTGAGCCCGTGCTCAAAAGCTGGGGATTCCATATGAAGCTGTTTTGCCGGTGATTGTAGAGCATACTGATGAAGAAGGTGTTCCTTATACAATCCTCCATCCCTATATGCCTACTGATCTGTGGGAATTGAAGAGATCTTGGATCCAGTTAAAGGAAGAACGGGATACCTACAGAGAGAAGTATCATGAGCAGGAGCAGAAGATCCTGAAGCTTACAAGGCAGCTTGAGAACGAGAGGACAATCAACAATTATGTCAGCACAAAAGGAAAACGACCATGGGAGTTCTGATGACTTTTATTACTTCTAGTTTAGATTTGCTTTTTAGTATTTCTTTTGTAACGCCTTAAAGGAATTTGTTAAACATTGTTTCAAGTTTTAATCTAATAAAGTGTGTTTTATTTTGGTTTACAAATTTGAATCTCCCTAAGTCTTTGAAATCATTTCATACGCATTCCATTACCATGCACCACATTACAGGTACCCTTACAGGTTTCTTATCTTCTTCGCTGTTTATTTCAGCATAAAATGTCTTCTGAAACACCTACTGATCAAGCTATTAAGGCTCTTTAAGCTCAGAATGCTCAGTTCCAGGAAATGTTCTTGAACTTGGCCAAGAGTCAACAAGATTTGAAGACTCTTATCTTGAAGGACAAGAAGAAGAAGAAGAAGAAGAAGGTGGTCCTCCTGAATATGGGTCACAAGTTTGGGAATAGGTTGCGACAGGAAGTTGATCTGTCTCACTCATCTAGGGGAGGAGAGAGTCAAGAGGAAAGGAAGGGTCCTAGCCCTAAGGTTTCTGACAATGACACTGATTTTGATGAAGACCAGTACCCTCCTGCTGAAGATAGGTACAAGCAACTTGAAGACCGTCTGAGTGCCATGGAGGTTTAGAAGGTTCCTGGTTTGGAATTTAGAGATCTGGGGCTGGCATCTGGGGTGCTAATCCCCCACAAGTTTAAAGCACTTGTCTTTGCTAAGTATGACGGGGTATCTTGTCCAAAGCTCCACCTCTGCTCATACTTCAGAAAGATTCAACCATATACTGCTGATAGGAACCTTTGGGTTCATTTCTTTCAAGATAGTCTGTCAGGGACTCAGCTTGAATGGTTTTATCAACTGGAAAGAGCTAATGTCCGTAACTGGGAGGACCTTGCTGCTTCTTTTTACAAGCAATACCAATATAATGCCGACCTTGCTCTCACGCGTACCCAACTTCAGGGTATGTCTATGGGTGTAAGCGAAGGTTTTAAGGACTACGCTCAGAAGTGGAGAGATCTGGCTGGAAGAGTACAACCCCTCTGTCTAATATGGAGTTGGTGGATATGTTTCTTGGGACTTTGTATGGTCTATATTTCAACCATTTGATCGGTAGTTCATCGTATGGGTTCACAGAATTGATCATGACTGGGGAGAGAGTCGAAGTTGGCATCAGAAGTGGCAAAATACAGAAAGGTGCTTCATCAAGTACAGAAAAGAAGCCTTTCAAGAAGGAATCTAGTGCAGTTTACAGCTCGAGGATCCAAAACTGACCTGAGCACTGCCAAGCAGTTAATGCGGTGGTAATATCAAGACCAACTGTTTCCCCACAACGCAACAATCAACAAAGAGTAGAGAGACCGTAAAGACAATATACTCGGCTCAGTATGACCTTGTCTCAAATTCTGCCGCAATTGTTGAAGACAAACCTGGTAACTCTGAGGGAAGCTCCGAAGAATCCCAGTACCACCTCTCCGCTGTATAAACTGAACGCCTGCTGTGCCTATCACTCTAATAGCCCAGGGCATGATACCGATAACTGCTAGGCCTTGAGGAATAAGGTGCAAGATTTGATTGAAGTTAAGGAAATTGAGTTTGACGCACCAGAAAAACCTAATGTCACGACTGCTCCTATGCCCAAGCATGGAGTAAATGCTATGGATGATGATTCATTTGTGACCTTTGTATAAGACATTTCTACTCTGTTGATGACCGTTAAGAAGAACTTATTATCAGCCGGTTTATTTCTGGGTTGTGGTGAAGGTTGCCACCTATGTTCCGTCCTACCTGCTGGTTTCAATTTACTGAAATCAGGTGTTCATCGCCTGATGGATAACAAAGAGATCTTGTTCGAGAAAACTTTGGTTCCGTTGATTCCTGTTGAATATGTTTCCATAATCACCGTTTCCTCCAATCCTTCCAAGGCTTCCTTGAGAAAGCCTGTTAGGATTACATCTGTTCCGAAAATTGCTCCATTGATCATTACTATTCCTGGACCTATCCCTTACACTTCGGATAAAGTTGTCCCGTGGCACTATAGGGCCGACGTGTATTATCATGGGATAAAACAAGACTTGAAGGTTGAAGAGGCTGGTACTGATGTCAGCAATATTTTTGGGTCTAGCAAGGTCACCCAAAGCAGAAGATTTTTCTCTCCTGAGATTTCTCCTCCAACTGTTCAAAAGCCTGTTATCATTTCGTCAGCCAGTACATCTGTTGCTGTTCTGATTCTTACTCCAGTTATCACCCCTATCGTCGAGTCATCTGACACTCGGGGCAAAGAAGTTACAGGTGGGCCTGCCCGGATGAAGGCACCTAAAAAAGTAATTGTTGAAACCTCTAGGCAGGAGATAGAGACAATCTTGAAGATTATCAAGAAAAGCGACTACAACTTAGTTGAACAGCTGGGGTTAACCCCGTCGAAGATCTCCATATTATCTTTACTGTTGTGCTCAGAAGCCCATGCTAAGGCTTTAATTGCTTTCCTTAAAACTGCACATGTGCCGCAGGAAAAATCTGCTGATCAATTCAAAGACTGTGTGGCTAGTTTAACCGTTGACAACAGGTTGGGTTTCTCCGACGCAGATTTGATTGCCAAAGGAAGGAATCACAATGATGCTCTGCACGTCTCGATCGAGTGCAGGGGCACTACTTTGGCCCACGTGCTGGTGGACACTGGGTCCTCTTTAAATGTTTTACCCAAGAAAGCATTAGATCGGTTGGATTGTGAAGGGTTGGTTCTGAAGCCAAGTAATATTGTGGTTAGGGCCTTTGACGGGTCTAAAAGGATGGTACATGGATAGGTGGACGTCCCTGTTAAGGTTGGTTCTCAGACTTTTGCGTCTATGTTCTATATGATGGATATTCGACCATCTTATTCTTGTTTGCTGGGTCGCCCGTGGATTCATAAAGCTGGGGCAGTAACTTCTACGCTCCATCAGATGTTAAAGTATCCAGTAAAGGGGAATATTGTTATGGTGCAGGGTGAGGAAGAGTACATGGTGAGCCACCTCAACTCTTTTCGGTATATGGAGATGGATGGGGAGTTTATTGAAACCCCATGTCATAACTTTGAAGAAGTCCCCCAGACTCTGGAGTCGACTGAAACTGTTGCTGAAGATCCTCCAATGAAGATGGCTTCCCTCAAGGATGCCCGAGCTGTTATTGAAAAAGGTGGGTGTGCGAATTAAGGCCAACTCCCTGACTTTGCACACAAGACTTACAAGTTTGGTTTGGGTTTTACTGCAGAAGCTCAAAGGGATGTTCGGCGTGCACGGATTGGAAGACCTCCCCTGCGTATCAGTAATCCGGGAGTGAATGCAATTGAAGATGATGATGAAGATTCAGATTTCAACAGTTGGATTTACCCGACTACCAACAGTGGCTTGAGCAATTGGACGGCAAAGGACTTCGTGCCAATTTCTTTTATTACACAGTAATAGACTTTTGTTTTGAGACTTGTAACAGACAATTTGAAACTTTTACGGCCTGGTGCCTTGCCCGAGGCATTGTGGTTTTGTTTGTGAGGGATTTATATTTTTCATTTCCATATATCATCAATAAAAGCATTGGACATTGTGAAACGGTGGCCAGAACCGGGACCTGGTTTCCCTATTTCGTTAAGGAATTTATGCTGGTTTGCGTTTTGCGTTTGTGTTTGCAAAATGTCGCGGTAAGCAAGAGTCGCCACCGTCTTTTATTTTATCCAACAAGGAAAGGAAAAAAGCACAGAAAAATTCCTTTTTCGAGATATTTTTGAGTACGGGGGGTAGATTATAGAAATGGAAGGTATTATCACCCTTTCTATCCGTAGTTATCTACGGGATCTTAGGTACTTGCTCATCATTTTCAAAATTGTTTTCTTTGTGTTTGTGGGCTTTGAAAAGTTTTTGTTTTGACTTCGATTTAACTCTTGCTTCTGTCTTCAAGAGTGTAATGAAGTCTTTTTGAAAACTTTGTTTATAAAGGAGTGTAAGTGTGAAAAAAGTTTGTTTTGATTGAGCAAGTACTTAAGAGCTAATCTACCTACTCGAAAAAAGAATTGTTCTATGTTCGTTTCCTTTAGACAGCTCTATCCTACTATTAGTGAGTAGGTAACACCGTCGTAGGAGTTTTGAGGGTCAATTCGAAAGGGACGTAGGGTCACTAAAGCAATGTTAGGACGTATTAGTAATAACCCTAATGTCTTAGATCATTTATCCAAGGCAACAATATCCGAGGCAACCATTCCGAGGCAACTTTGATCTTTGGAAAAAAGGACGACCACTAAAACATCATATACTCAATGACCGTTTACCGAAGGCAACCAAGTGGGAGTGTACCCTAGGAGTGCGCATGTGCGAATGATTCAATTTCAGTTTATTTATCTATGCACATTTAGGGTGATCTAACTGTTTTAAAATTAATCATACATTCTTGTCATGCATCCCTATATCATACATCTAACAGTTAATAATTTGCGGAATTTAAAGTGCGGAATTTAAACTACATTATTACAAGGCTTCAGGTATTTACATAGCATAAAACAAACCCTTTGAAAATAAAGCGATAAATGTAAATAAACGTCCTAATTAAACTATTAAAAACTGTAGGCAGTTACATCAATATGGTAAATAATAAAAATAAAGCGCGCGGGAAGAATTAAGATCGACGAGAATTTAAGGTTTTGACCCTTCTAACCTAATTAAAAGAAAAATTGTTTTTTTGTTGTTTTTAATAAAAGAAATAAGTTTTCTAAATTAAATATGCAATTAATTAGTTAATTAAATTAATTAATAAAAATAATTACATGACCTATTTTGGTTTCTTTGGTTATTTTAGGAAAAAAATAAAACATAATTAAGTTAGTAATAAAACCTATTTATTCTAATTATTTTTAAGTTATTTACAAAAAGAAATTAAAGTTTTACCTAAAATTAAAATTTAATTAAGAAAAAATCCTAAATCTATTTTTATGTGATTTTTCTATTTGTTTATTGATAAAAAAAAGGAATTAAAAGAAATAAACAAAATGAATAAAACATGAAAATAAAGATGAGCCTAATAGCAAAAGTAAACAGGGGGTGCAATCATCAGAAATCCCTAGGCCCGAATCTTCGAAAGCTTCATGCTCTAACTATGGTATTTTTTTATTCTTGCGTGGAACCTATGATTCAACTATCCATAACTGTTCTATATAAACTCAAACAAACGTTAACATACCATAAAATGTGATTAAAATTAGAGATTCAAAGTTTAAAGTTTTACCAAACCGGTGTTGTCAAATGGGGGCGTGCTAGGCATGTGATGGATTGCTCTTGGGCCTTGTAAGACTCTTGAGGACTTCAAGAGGATGGTTTGAGGCTTGATGTCAATTGAGAGAGACCGGAACCTCGAGATATGACTTGCACCAATTCTTTGATTTCTGGAGAGCTTTTTGAAGAGCTTTTAGAGAGATTTTTGAAGAGCTTTTTGAGAGCTTTTCTTAGAGAGGATTTTCGTCCCTTTCAAGCTTGTATGGCTCTATATTTATAGAGGAGAATGAGGAGACAAGAAATCATGGAAAGAATCTCCCTCATAATGTTGTGTTTTAAGACCATGATCAAGATTTGAAAAAAATGCCATATTTGATAATTTTATGCCATTTTCACATGTGGATGAACCTGGACATATTTGAAAAGTTATTGTGCGAAATAAATTGACATAAACCAGCATAAAACTTTCCCAAAATGGATTCACATCAAAATTTACATTATTTCCATTATTTATTTATTTAATTCTGAATTTTAATGAATAAAATATCAAAATAAATAGCATAAATAGTAGAAAAATGTATGGGTGGGCTTAGAGGTCGTGGACCATGTTAGGAATGAGTTTCAAACTTGAAAAGATAGGCCCATTTGGAAAAAATCCAAGTTTGGTCAATATTTGCTTCATGCATTTTTTTCAAAAATTGTCAAACTTTGACAAATGCATATCTCTCTCAATTTTAACCTTATGAGGGTTTTCTTGGACTTTTTAGAAAGCTTGATATGTCCTCTATCAAATATTTTGGTCTCATCTCAATTTGATATTCCATGCTCATGTATGAAGCTTTGACAAAAGGGTGTTTTTGTTGACTTTTCAAAATGACCTATAATGTCCAAATTCATAACTTCTTGTGAGTGCATATTTTGAACTTAGGAGCTGAAGATGGATTGTAGGGAATTGCATCCTCTTCAAAATGAGATTTGGATGGATCATTTCTCATAAAATATGAGAAAGTTATGCTTGGTCAAAGTTGAGTTGACATTTCCCATAAAACCCTAATTTAGCAACTTTTGGTTCTTTATGAATTATGAGCAATCCTTGATGAATCATGATCAAATAATGAAATATATTTCAAAATGAGTATGTTGACCAAAAATATTGAAGTTTGACTGTATGTGGGCCACCGTTGACTTTTGCCCTAACACAGTCGATTTTCAAGCCTTTGAGCAATTGACTGAGCAAATTTCCTTTGCAGGGCTTGAAACTTGACATAGATGATCTTGAGAACATATTAGGACAATGTTGAGAATTTGGGATCCCTTGGACTCAAGCATCTTGATGCAACATGAAACCCTAATTTGAGGTAGACTGCATTAGGAGAGAGCTTGTCTGGCCAAATCTTGGACTACCTTGAGCAACTTGAGGATCTTTCTTGAAATATTTTGAGAAATATGGGAGGGAAAATTTTGGGGTACAACATACGTTTTCTTGCATTACAAATTTTGCGCTCCTTGTTTTTCCTTTCTATCTTGCACTTTATCAAAACAAATATTTGTCTTACACACACTCACATATCATAATACAGGTCCACATCCACTCTGGATCCCACTGATAACGACTCTGCTACTGCCAATTATGACTTCGAAAGTCCGATCAACCAAGCCGAGGAAGAAGGTGAGGATGATTGTGAAGTTCCTGGGGAACTTGCTAGACTGTTACTTCAGGAAGAGAGGGCCATACAACCGCATGAGGAGCCAATGAAAACAGTGAATCTGGGTACAGAGGAAGACAAGAAAAAGGTCAAGATCGGCACAATTCTGGAGTCTAGTGTCAAGCAACGGTTAATACAAATGCTATGTGACTATGTTGAGATCTTTGCTTGGTCTTATAAATATATTCATGGGTTGGATACCGATATTGTGGTTCACTTCCTGCCAACCAAAGAAGACTCTCCTCCAGTGAAACAAAAGGTTCGCCGAATGCGCCCCGAGATGTCTGATAAAATCAAGGTTGAGGTTATGAAAAAGTTTGATGTCGGTTTTCTAGCAGTTACTTCTTACCTGCAGTGGGTTGCTAACGTGGTTCCGGTGCTGAAAAAAGATGGTAAGGTCCGTATGTATGTAGACTATAGAGATCTGAACAGGGCAAGCCCCAAGGATGATTTCCCTCTACCTCATATCGATGTCCTGGTTGACAACACCGCACAACATAAGGTCTTCTCCTATATGGATGGTTTTTCTGGTTACAATCAGATTAAGATGGCTCCCAGAGACATGGAGAAGACAACGTTCGTTACACAATGGGGTACCTTTTGCTACAAAGTCATGCCTTTCGGATTGAAGAATGCCGGGGAAACGTATCAGCGCGCCATGGTCGCTTTGTTCCACGACATGATTCATCATGAGATTGAGGTATACGTTGATGACATGATTGCAAGGTCCCAAACTGAGAAAGAACACCTTGACCATCTTCAGAAGTTGTTTGACAGGTTGAAGTTGTACAAGCTGAGGTTAAACCCAAACAAGTGCACCTTCGGGGTAAGGTCTGGTAAGCTATTGGGTTTCGTCGTTAGTGATAAAGGTATTTAAGTGCATCCTGCAAAGGTGAAGGCTATACAGGATATGCCAACTCCCCAAACAGAAAAAGAAGTCAGAGGTTTTTTGGGACGTCTAAACTACATTGCCTGATTTATTTCGCACCTAACTGCTACTTGTGAGCCAATCTTCAAGTTACTGAAGAAAGATCAAGTGGTAAGATGGAACGATGAATGTCAGGCCGCTTTAGAAAGGATCAAGGAATATCTCCAAGAGCCTCCTATTCTGATACCTCTGGTTGAAGGAAGACCTTTGATCTTATACTTGACAATACTCAATAATTCAATGGGGTGCGTGCTGGGACAACATGACGAGTCTGGCCGAAAAGAGCATGCTATTTACTACCTTAGCAAAAAGTTTACCGACTGTGAGACCCGATACTCACTGCTTGAGAAAACTTGATGCGCTTTGGCATGGACTGCTCACTGGCTGAGACAGTATATGCTGACTCACACTACTCTATTGATATCAAAGATGGATCCAATCAAGTATATCTTCGAAAATCCTGCCTTGTCCGGAAGAATAGCAAGATGGTAGATGATCTTGACTGAGTATGACATCCAATACACAACCCAAAAAGCAATCAAGGGGAGTGTGTTAGCAGATCATCTGGAACATCAGGCTGTAGACGACTACCAATCCATGAACTTCAAATTCCCGGATGAGAACATCATGTTGGTGACCGAATGTGAGACACCTGGACCGGAGGAAGGATCCCTATGGTCTATGTACTTTGATGGAGCTTCAAACGCTTTGGGTAATGGCATTAGCACCGTGATCATATCTCCTGAAGGCTGTCATACTCTGTTCACCGCTCGATTATGTTTTAACTGCACCAACAATATGGCAGAGTATGAAGCATGCATCATGGGTCTTCGAGCAGCTATTGACCTAAGGATTAAGTTCTTAAGTGTATTAGGAGATTCCGCTTTCATGATCAGTCAGATTAAAGGCGAGTGGGATACGAAACATCCAAATCTTATTCCCTACAAGGAGTATGTACTGACACTTCTCCCACACTTCGAGGAGATAACCTTTGAACACTTCCCAAGAGAGGAGAACCAGTTGGCGGACGCGCTAGCTACGATGTCTTCTATGTTCAAAGTCTGGTGGGACAATGAAGCTCCCCGGATTACCATCGAGAGGTTGGATGAACCCGCACATTGCTGTGATATAGAGACTGAAGAGGTAACAAATAAACCCTGGTTTCATGAAGTAAAGAGGTATCTTGAGGCTCAGGAATACCCCGAGGGTGCATCTGTTAATGATAAGAAGTTTTTGAGGAGGTTTGCAGCGAAGTTCTTCATCAGCAATGGTATTATTTACAAGCGTAACCATGATTCAACCTTACTGCGGTGTGTGGATAAGTACGAGGCAGAAAGGATCATGGCAGAGTTACATGAAGGTACTTTCAGAACTCATTCCAGTGGACATACCATGGCAAAGAAAATCCTTCGGGCGGGATATTATTGGTCTACTATGGAAGCCGACTGTTATCAGCATTCTCGAACCTGTCATAAGTGCCAAGTCTATGCTGATAAGGTGCATATACCTCCAGTTCCTCTGAACGTCTTGACAACTCCTTGGCCTTTTGCAATGTGGGGCATCGACATGATCGGCGAGATCAGACCTACGGCATCCAACGGACATTGTTTCATCCTGGTAGCCATTGATTACTTTACAAAGTGGGTTGAAGCAGCTTCCTTTGCTACTGTAACCAAGAACGTCGTGGCACGGTTCATTCGGCACAATTTGATCTGTCGATACAGTGTACCAGAGAGGATCATTACAGACAATGGTACAAATCTCAATAATACGATGATCACCGAGCTCTACAAACAGTTCAAGATACAACATCACAACTCTTCTCCCTACCGGCCGAAGATGAATGGGGTTGTCGAAGCGGCTAATAAGAATATCAAGAAGATTGTGCAGAAGATGACGGTGACATACAAAGATTGGCATGAGATGTTACCAATTGCTCTTCATGGGTACCGTACCTCAACGCGGATGTCAACAGGGAAACACCCTATTCCTTGGTATATGGCATGGAGGCAGTCTTGCCTATTGAAGTTCAGATACCCTCTCTTCGGATTATGAAGGATGCAAGTTTGAGTGAGGACGACTGGATCCAGACCCGGCTTGATCAACTGAACTTAATCGACGAAAAGAGACTTACTGCTATTTGTCATGGTCAGATGTATCAAAAGCGGATGATCAAGGCATTTAACAAGAAGGTTAGACGACAAGAGTATCAAGTTGGGGATCTGGTGATTAAACACATCATACTGCCGCAAGGTGATCCCAGGGGCAAATGGACCCCTACGTACGAAGGGCCATTTGTGGTTAAGAACATTTTCTCAGGAGGAGCTATGATTATAACCACCATGGATGGTGACGACCTTCCGCACCCCATCAATGCAGACATAGTGAAAAAATACTACGCATAATCAAAGACCCGCTAGGTTGACTGGCCTAGGCAAAAATAAGGGATGAAAATAAAAAATTGTACACCCGGCAAGTCAAAAACCTAAAAAGGCAGCTTGGGCAAAAAAGGGTATCCCGGTGGACTGAAAACCCGAAAGGGCGGTCCAGGCAAAAATTAGGGATTAAAGCGTAACACTATGTCTCATTGGATCATTTTGCAACCAGAATTCGGTATCAACTGTCAAGCTCGGACGACACTAATCAATCTGATCTACCTTCAACCAAGTAGCAAAGTGATGAGATGCTCGAGGATATAAAGGCAATAGCAGAGTTGGAACTCAGTTGGATTGTTCACATAGCTATTTTTCTTTGTTTTTCACAAACTGTGTAAATTCTATCATTCGGCGGCGTTCTCTTACTAGGACATCAGCCTCTGGTACAAAAACGCCTATTTACAAGCCAAACTTCAAAATCAATACAATTCATTTTCACAAAGAAATTTCAAATTGTTTTTCCTTTTTTATGTTTTGTTTTGCAAGAACGTCCAATGTTCATTTTTGATATATGCATTTGACATTAATTGCTGCTCATAAATATTTACATGCGAAACAAAGACGATTATTCGTAATATCAGAAACAGGGGCAAACAAGAAATGTCCAAGCCTTACATTTGTTCTATCCACCAGTTACAAGAATAAATCTAGCTGAAGAATATGACTATGGTACATTCACTCCCCACAGAGTAAGAAAAGGATAGTATTATCAACTCTCTCCAACTGAGGCTCGCAACCGCGAATGAGTCGGTAAGAGTCTCCCCAAGCAGAGTTTATCTATCACCAGCACTGGAAGATTGTCCCCAGTGGAGTCTGGAAGGTTATCCCCAGCGGAGTCTAGAAGACCATCCCCGACGGAGTCTAGAAGACCATCCCCAGTGGAGTCTGAAAGATTATCCCTAGTGAAGTCACCACTAAAAGATTATCCCCAACGGAGTTCATTTCTTTCACAAACATAAAACTTCATCCCCAACAGGGTTATCATCATCAGCAATGGTAATTCATCCACAGCCGAGGGTTACCTCTCTAAGGTCAGCAAAACCTCAACGGAGCATTTCTTCCTCACAAAGCCATTCTCTCACCAGTTTATTCTCTAGCAGAATTATTCTCCCAATCATCCTCGGTCGTTATTCCCAGCAAACAAAAACTCTTTCATTCTCCCACAGCAATCCGGAATTTATTTTCCCCCAACTAGAGAACATCATCAAAACATTACACATCCATACATCATGAGATGCATATACGCATCATACATCATAATCTCATTTATTTTGAGAACATCATTGCCTGATACATATCATGCATTACATACAGCTAACCTTTACCTTTCAGGAAAGATAAAATCAAATTCTCACAAAAACTTAAGCTATGAAGCCCGGGTACGACCAGATAGTATCTTGATTTCTACAACATATTGTGAAGCCCGGATTACGACTGGATAACAGTATCAGACTACCGCGAAGCCTGGATTACGACTAGATAGTGGTATCTCTTAAAAGCAAGCTATGAAGCCCAAATTCGACCGAATAATAGTTTAATCCCCAGCGAGCCATGAAGCCCGGATTATGACCGGATAACAGCTCAACAAGTTATCGTGAAGCCTGGATTACGACCAGATAGCAATACAAGACCATGAAGCATGGATTACGACCAAATAATGGTAGAAGACGTTGTGAAGCCTGGGTTATGACCAGATAGCAACCAAGAACACCGCGAAGCCTGGATTACAACCAGATAGTGGTATATCTTTAACACAAGTTATGAAGCCCAGATTACGACCGGATAATATCTTGATTCCTCCGAACACCATGAAGCCTAGATTTCGATCGGATAGTGGTATGATACATCGTGAAGCCTGGATTACGACCAGATAGCGGTAAGGGACACTGTAAAGCTTGGATTACGACCAAATAGTAGTTTACCCAGACAATTACTATGAAGCCCAGATTCGACCTGATATTAGTAGGCCCAATAGTCAAAGGGAAGCCCGGATGCAACCGGATAACCACTTGATTTCTTCTGAAGCCTGGATTTCGACCAGATAAGAAGTGAAGTATTGTGAAGACTGGATTACGACCAGATAGCAGTACAGAACACCATGAAGCCTGGATTCAACCAGATAATGGTATAACATCGTGAAGCCTGGATTTCGACCAAATAGCGGTACAAGACACTATGAAGCTTGGATTTTGACCAAATAGAAGTTTACTTAGACAAATACTAAGAAGCTCGGAGTCGACCGAATATTAGTGTGCCCTAAGGACAAGTTAAAGCCCGGAGGTAACCGGATAACAACTGAATCCATTCTGAAGCCTGGATTACGACCAGATAAGAATCGAGAAATTGCGAAGCCCAGATTACGACTAGATATCCAGCTTAATCTCATCTCCCTAGTAAGTCACTGTAAAGCCTGGATTACAACCAGATAGTAGTCGGTCTTATCACTATGAAGCCTGGATTACGACCAGATAATAGTTCATTCTCTCCTCTTCGACGAAGAGACGATTCCTCAGTAGAATAACGGACGACCGAAGTTCCTAAAATTCAAACAGAGAAGATTCACCAGTAGAATGACGGACGACCAAAGCTCTTAAAATTCTATTTCTCTCAAGATAGAGATCAACATTCCCCAGCGGAATCTTCCTTAACAACATGTATACAAGATCTCGCTAAGGAATCTCTTATGCGATCAACACTCCTTCGGATGGCATCTTTAAGCCCATTCCTCGTTGGCAATTTCCAAATGGCATCTTTAAGCCCATTCCCGATATCACAAGACGAACACCACTTCATGCGAGTGCATATTTCTGGGCACTCTAGTGTTAAATCATCTTCCACCTTAAGATCATGAAATGCACAAAAGCCAATCTACATCCTCAGGTTTAAGAAGATTGAACAGGGGCAGCTGTTGTACCCCAAAATTTTCCCTCCCATATTTCTCAAAAACATCTCAAGAAAGATCCTCAAGTTGCTCAAGGTAGTCCAAGGGTTGACCAGACAAGCTCCCTTCTAAGGCAGTCTACCTCAAATTAGGGTTTCATGTTGCATCAAGATGCTTGAGTCCAAGGGATCCCAAATTCTCACCATTGTCCTAATATGTTCTCAAGATCATCCATGTCAAGTTTCAAGTCTTGCAGAGAAAGTTTGCTCAGTCAATTGCTCAAAGGCCTGAAAATCGATTGTGCTAGGGCAAAAGTCAACTGTGGCCCACATACAATCAATCTTCAATATTTTTGGTAAACATCCTCATTTTGAAGTATTATTCATCATTTTATAAAGGGTTGATCATGATTCATCAAGGATTGCTCATAATTCATCAAGAATCAAAAGTTGCTAAATTAGGGTTTTGTAGGAAAAGTCAACTCAACTTTGACCAAGCATAACTTTCTCATACTGTATGAGAAATGAACCATCCAAAGCTCATTTTTAAGAGGATGCAATTCTCTACAATCTATCTTTAGCTCCCAAGTTCAAAATATGTACTCACAAGAAGTTATGAATTTGGACATTATAGGTCATTTTGAAAAGTCAACAAAAACACCTTTTTTGTCAAAGCTTAATACATGATAATGGAATATCAAATTGATATGAGACTAAAAGGGTTGCTTAGAGGACATCTCAAGCTTTCTAAAAAGTCAAAGAACACCTTCAAAGAGTCAAAATTGACGAAGTTATGCATTGTTGAAGTTGACCTTTTTTGCAAAACTGTCAAAAGTCAACTATGCCTAAAACTTCAAATTTTGCCAAATGGGCCCAATCTTTTTCACTTGTTTTGAGTTGGCAACATGGTCCACGAGCCCTAGACTTTTCCACTTGTCATTATCTTATTTATATTATTTATTTTGATTTTTATTTGAATTAAATCATTTTAAATCAAAACAAATCATATAAAATCCAAAACATTGAAATTCAAAGATTTTTTTACATGATTCAGGTCTTAATATCCAGCTAGCATCAAATCAAATTCGTGTAAAAGCATGGTGTGTACAAAAAGATTGAATTAGGCCATTTTTGGAAAGATATTCAAGGTGTATCAAATCAAAATCAAATCCATTGATGGAGGAAGATTGTGATCATTCTTTTAACCCTAATTCATTCCTCAATACATATAGAAGGAATGTAGACCAAAAGAGGAGAGAGAAAGAGGCATGTGATCAAGAACAAAATAGAAAAAAACAAGAAAAAGTGGTGAATCGAATTCCTTGTTATAGGAAAATTCAAGATCCTTTGGCCATCCCAATCATTTCCTGAGGTCATCAGCAAGCAAAAGTAATCAAAATCAAGCATTTCCAGGCCATATATCGCGTTGTAAGTCCATCACGACATCCATGTATTTTTGAATTCGGTTTGCATGATTTAGACATTGATAACATGAATTAATGATATATTCTTGATCACCATCATGTTTGCAAGCTTCCTGTAACATTTGATTGCATTTTCATGGCTCGTATTGGATTTCACCATAGCTAGGGTTTTATGGTTCAATTTAGGGTTTCCGTTTACAAGCAAAATTGGGCCATGAAAGGGCCATCAGTGAACTCAGCAGGTCCAGAAGAAGCCATCCGTGGCTTTAGTTTTAATTTATCTTACTCATGCTTGATTTTGAGAAATTGCAAGGATATAGCAACAAACATATGTCTGTAGGTAAAATTTTTCCACTTTTACCAACAGAGCAAGGTTAGGGATAACCTGCGTGACATCTTTCCATTGGCTTATTCAAACTTCTGGCGCGTGTTTTTTTATTTATCCATTAATTCTTTTTTCTGTATATTATTATTGCTTATTTTATGTACAACAAAACCAAATAGCTCAGCTGGTTGCCAAGCGTTGGAAATTGCCTTGGGGCCTAGGTTCGAATCCCAGGTCCCCCACTTTCTTCATGTATTTTTCTTTCAGATAATCCAGCACATACCCAAGGCCAAGGGCTACCATAAACCCTCATGATCCGGTCTGCCAAGTGGCCAGATGGCCAGATCAAAGGGCCATCAAGGGGAGAACACCATGAAGCCTAGTCAACTCAAAGCATGTGGTCGTGCCAGTCAACGTGGACACCTTTTGGGCCTGGGCTAGAAGCTTGTTATTTGCACCTCCTCAAACTACTGAATGTAGGCCCAAATTTCTTTTTCCCTTTCTTTTATATTTTACTTAATTAATTAATTTATTTTATTTACTAACCAATCAATTATTCTCTTTTATAAAAAAATCATAAAAAATAATACTTTTCACAAATTAGGTTTAGATTTTATTTTTTATAAAAAAAATTAATTAATTAAATTAGGTTGTTAATATTAGATAACTTTAATTCTTTTTGTAAATAATTAAAATTAATTAGAATAAATAGGTTTTTATTTCTAACTTAATTATATTTTCTTTTCTTAAAAATAACCAAAAACCAAAAAATAGGCCATGTAATTATTTTTATTAATTAATTTAATTAACTAATTAATTGTTGTATTTAATTTAGAAAACTTAATTATTTTCCCTAAAAATAATTAAAAACAACAAAAAACAAATTTTCTTTTTGATTAGGTTAAAATGGTCAAAACCCTAATTTCTTCCCGATCTTAATTTCATCGCGCGCTTTATTTTTATCCTATTATTGTAACTTCTCACAAGTTGTAATAGTTAATTAGGACTTTTACTTTTCATTTATCGCTTTATTTTCAAAGGGTTTATTTTTGGCTATGTAAATACCCGAAGCCTTGTAATAGCTTAGTTTAATTTCCGCACTTTAAATTCCGCAAAATATTAAATTGTTAGATGTATGATATAGGGATGCATGACAAGAATGTATGTGAAAACTTTAAAATAGTTAGATAACCCTAAAATGTGCAAAGATAATAATCTGAAATTGAATCACTCGCACATGCGCACTCTTAGGGTACACTCCCACTTGGTTGCCTTCGGTAAACGGTCATTGAGTATAGGATGCTTTAGTGGTCATCCTTTTGTCCAAAGATAAAAGTTGCCTCAGAATGGTTGCCTCGGATATTGTTGCCTCGGATAATTGATCTAAGACATTAGGGTTACTACTAAGACGTCCTAACATTGCTATAGTGACCGTATGTCCCTTTCGAATTGACCCTCAAAACTCCAACGACAATGCTACCTACTCACTAATAGTGGGACAACACTGTCTAAAGGAAATGAATACAAAACGATTCTTTTTTCGAGTAGGTAGATTAGTTCTTAAGTACTTGCTCAATCAAAACAAACTTTCTCATACTTATACTTCTTTACAAACGATGTTTTCAAAAACACTTCATTACACTCTTGAAGACAGAAGCAAGAGTTAAATCAAGGTCAAAACAAAAACTTTTCAAAGCACACAAATACAAAGAAAACAATTTTGAAAATGATGAGCAAGTACCTAAGAGCCCGTAGATAACTACGGATAGAAAGAGTACTAATACCTTCCCTTTCTATAATCTACCCCCCGTACTCAGAAATATCTCGAAAAAGGAATTTTTCTATGCTTTTTTCCTTTCCTTGTTGGATAAAATAAAAGACGGTGGCGACTCTTGCTTACCGCCATATTTTGCGAACACAAACGCAAAACGCGAACCAGTATTCCTAAAAAACAGTTCCGGTTCTGGCCATCGTATCACAAAAGCCTAATTAATAGATTTATTATTTTATTTAAAAAAAAATAAGGCGCTCCGCTCACATGTACTCACGGTTTTTTATGGTACAGGATATAACCTTCGCCATAAAAAATGTAAGTTCTCTAGTTTTAGGATTGATATTAATGTTCGTAAAACAAATAAGACAAAAATATGTTAGATAAGAGATGTTAACTTTCTAACAAGAACATGTTGAGCAAGAAGTCATATCCTATAAAGAAGCATACAATATCACGCCTGAGCTGAGATGGATAGTTAGATTCTGTTATGATTTAACTTATGCAAAATATTTTGGGAGTATTATGTTATCCTTTGTGGTGTTGAATTAGAGGTCAAGAAGAATCAAGTCATAATATTGAAGAATATGAAGCTTCTAGATATGGAGATACTTTAGGAAACTAATAATTGAAGACCTTGTTTGTAGCATAAGTTTATGCTAGTTTGTAATAACTAATATGTTGTGATTTAAGGCCTAAATCCAGTTGGGAATAGGTTATAAATAGAAAGGTTTATAACCTATTTATGTACGGGTTTAAGATGTAGAAGTCTATGGCTTTGTCATTGTCGTCACTCTCTAGGAGAGTTGGTGTAAGTGAACCACCCGGGTTGTGAGATGGTCATTGTGTTCTCACTCATAAGTTGTGAAGTAATGCATTGAGTATTGTTCTTGGAGGAAGCTTGTAAGAAACTCCATTTGTGTTCTTAGTTAGGATTAAAGTTGTAAATTGTGGATTTTAGCTTTAGGTCTTGACTAGGTATTGTCATGGAAGTGTGTCTTTTTGTTTGTTTAGAATTATTTGTGTCCAATCGATGTCTGTGATTAATGAGGGATTAAGGAGGGCCTCATATCTAGGCGAGTCTTAGATAAAAGTATAGCACGGGTAGTTATTAAGTGAGTTGACTGTAAACTGGTATATTTGTTGTAGGGTCTATGAATTGATAATATCATAGTTGACTTGCCCTTGGCTTGGTATGCCTCCAGAGTAGGAGAGTTGCTCCTAACTGGGTTAACAATTTTGGTGTATCGTTTATTGCTTTTCAGTACTGTTTTATATGTTTATACCCTGCCTGTATTTCTTATGTTCATATCAGATGTCCCAATATGTCAAAGGAAATATGAGTTCTGTTATACCAGAATTTTAGTTGGTATTAGAGCAAGCATCATGTTCTGTTTCTGGGTGAGATCTTGGGATGATACTTTTTGGTCATGGGCAAGGAAGGAGGTTATTACTAAAAAGTTGTTTGAACTTGGAAAGTTCATATTGTGTTTGAATAGTCCCTAGAAGTGGGGGGTGGATTGTTCATGACAGGGTGTGTATTGGACCTGTCTGTGCTATTTTCATGCATGTAGATTTGGTGGTAAGCTATTGTGTTGAGGGTTTGATTTATTTTCAAACTTAGGTTAACTTGTTGCACCTGGAGTATGGTGTGTTTATGAGAAGGTTTATATTGCGCTTGAAGGTTGTTGAGGATTTTTCTGGTTTGTGTTCCACTTCATATATATCTGATGGAAAAATCCTGGTGGTTTTGTGTGTTGAGTCTGCAACACTCTATTCTCCACTGAAGGTGTATCCCTTGGTGAGGTGATACTTAAGGAGAGGTTCGACTAGCTTGTTAGAGTTGCCAAAGATACTCGAGGTTTATCACAATTCCATTCATAAAGGCACTCTTATATGAGTTTTTTGAAAATAGATCTGGTAGTAGCACTTTATTTTTGCTTCCAATCCTAAAATTCCAATCTCTAGGCTTTGATACAAGATTTCTTGGTGTGTTCCTTGTGATGGGAACTGATGTCCTACCATATGTTGGAATATCTAACTAGTAGATTGTGCAGAATCTTGTTTGATAAAGGTAGGGAATATCAGATGCTTGGGTACTAAACAAATGTGTATTGATCACTTATGTTTGGAACCTACTCCTGATCTGGAAGAGGAGGCATCTGTTTCTTGTGTCTAAGAAGTTTCTTTTCTATAAATATGTCTTAGATAAGTATGTTGGTCAGAACATGATGAACATATTGGGCACTCATCAGATTAGTTTATTTCTGATCTAAGTGAGTTAGAGTGCAGAGGTTGTGATTTGTTTTCCTGTGGAGGCTTGATAAAGGAATCTCTTCTAGGTCCTTTATATGTGGAGGTCAAGCTCAAATGTCAAAGACGTTTTTCTCTAACATTTGAAAGATCCTTCTGATCAAAGGAGACAAATTTATGGATTCTTGTTTATGGCCATGGAACATATTCTGTTTAGAGAGGAGTTATTGGTATGTACCAACCACTGGATGTGCAACTATTGGAAGGGAGAATGTATGATTCTCAAGGAATTCTTAGTAGCTAATAAAGGGGAGTCTTTAATCTGAAGCTAGAAGATCTTCAAGAAATGTCAGACATAATGTCTTGACATCCTTAGTTTGAGAATTTATTTTTCTCAATATGACTGGTGTTATATCTCATTAATAACATAAACGTTGTTTACTCTAACTTGATATCTCTTGTCAAGTTTATGAGAGCATGAAACTCTTGTTCTACTATAATGGAAAAGTCATCCAAGGTTGTGTGCATTGGAGTTGTTTCAACCTGAGTTAAGAGGTTGATTGTTATTTGCACTTTAGAGTGTCATCCAAGTCACCTAGGATGGGAATCTCAGTTGTTTGAAGCAAGGAGGAGTTATTAGTTTTGGGACCAAAGGATTATTGTTCCCTGGTATCTATGGAAAGTTCTTCTCTCTACTAGGGTTCAGTTATGTGGTGTTCTCACATAAAGGAACGAATGTTTTGCAAGGATTGAAGGGAATTCTTGTGTGTTAGAGAAGCAAACTTATTATGAACAGTCTATTTCGTGATGAGCAGTAAATGCCATTATTGTTGAAGTCTGCCCCAGATACCTGTTAGAGGGAATCTCCTCTTTAGGTGCAGAAGGATGGAATCCAACAGATCAAAGTCAGATAGGAGGTCTGAACATTGTGCTTATAAGAAGAAATCTTCTTGAGGTGTGCATGCTCTGCATGTATTGGTCTGAGTTTGAAGGTTGATCAGCTACTGATGGTTGATCCTCTTGTATCCCTTTCAAGAGTTTTGGATTACTATGGTGTCTCCAGACCATAGTTAATGGGGAAATCCATGTGTTTGAAACTGATGTTGGATCTGATGTTGGAACATCGTCTCAAAGTGTGTTTTATCTGTTCAGCCAAGGAAGTTATTGTTGTCTATAGTGGAGTTTAAGGTCAAGCCACTGACCTAATCTGGAATATTTTATGGTGTGAATGAATGTCATCAGCTGGTACCAGATGTATGCAGAAGAAGGATGTCAAACCAAATGTCCTACCTTGTGTGAGAAGGTAATATAATCTGACCTATAATGAATACTTTAATAGGAGCTGAGTATTTGTTTATCCTCTAAGGAAGTTGTGGATGAGACTGATGGTGAATACTTTGACGGGAGACTAAGTATCTGTATAAGGAGTTATGTAATTCTACATTTTTGAACATTGTGTTTCAGAGAGTATGTGATAGTTTATTTCTCTCCATAACATTCAAGCATTTGGAATAACATGAGTAAGTTGCATTGGTTGTGTGTTCTATTGGGAGCTTCGTAAAGGACTTCTATGCATAATGAGTCCTTTGAATGATGATTTAAGAACCAATGTTGTTGGGTTCTGTATTAAGAATTTGATGTTCCAAATGATGTTATACCATCATGATCATTGATGGCTGTTTTGTTTTTATTGCTTGGGATTGTGCATGTGGAGTTGGATGCTCAAGCATTATTGTCAGAAGTGGCATTTATGACTATGTGGATTAGAATATGGAGAACTAATCCTATCTACAATATCATTCTTGGTGAATGCATGATTACTTTGTTTAAGACTCCACTAGTATCAATAACTAATAGTGGATGTAGGGGAAGAAGACTGCTAAGAGATACTAAGGTCTGAGCAGAGTGTTTTGGGGAGGTGTTTTTCTTCTGCTGCAAGTCACTCCGAATAAGTGTTGATAATCTGGATGTTAGTAAAGCTTTTAAGCAAACTAATAATTTTTGTATTTTGTGAGTAACTTTACACCTAGTATGCATGACATCTTTCCTATTCAAAAGGTCATGATACATAGTGTGGTTATGAAAGGACAATGATCAGATACGTCCTTGTGTTGTAAAGGAGTCATATTTCTTGGATGTATTCTCAATGAGTGAGAGTATTTGACTCTAGTTTGAATCTACTGAGGGAGTCGGGGTTCAGAATATATGGGAAAGTGTTGTTCTTCAACATGAAAGCATGACGTATTTCATGTGTTTTCATCTACTGCTCAAGTTTTCATCTTCAGTTGGAGCATTGGTTATTCATGACAGGGGGAGTCATATATTTGTCTGTGGATTGTTGTTGCAATGGTACAAATATTTTTTGTGTGATGTTCAAACTTGTGGAGATCTTATGCCTCTTATTAGGGTGTGATGTCAGACAACATGTTGTCACATTATGAAGTTTGTGGTGATCTTGACAAGGCACGGTTGGTTCTTAGCCATGTGAAGCTGGGTGTTTGAATAAGGAGTTCACATATCTCTCTAGTGGTTATTAGTTGAGTCTGGGAGAATTTATTTTTCTCTACAGATTTTTTGAAGGACTCTCTAAGGGTATTTATTATTGAGAGATGTCACAAATGTGATATTTTGATGTCTTGGTGTGTGTCACTAAGTCTGAGTGAAAGGAGATCACATAGAATCCAGTGGAAGACAATGTGGTTGAAGATGTGTTGGTCAATGTGAAAGCAAAGAAGATAATGTCTGACTGGATGTTAGGACATTATTTAGGACATGGTTCTTGTTGTTGTTGATGTATAGCGGCAAGCAACAGGTGAAGTATTATTTTATCGGGTGATATTTAGGTTATATCGTATCGTGTTCACATAGATTGGTTATTGATTTCTTCGTTCTACAAATTTCTCGTTTATGAGTTTGGGGGTTGAATGGGTTGTGTTGTACCCCAAAATTTTCCCTCTCATTTTATCCAACATATACTCATTGAAGCCCTCAATCTGCTCAAGGATGCCCAAGGGTTGATCAGGCAAACTCTCTCCTAAAGCAATGAATCTCCAACTAGGGTTGCCATTTTCATCAAGATGGGTGAGCTCCAAAAGCCTAAAATATTTTCCATGGTCCTAATATGTTCTCAATATCATCCATGTCAAGTTTCATGCCTTGCACAAGAAGTTTGCTTAGTCAACTGCTCAAACGCCTAAAAATCAATTGTACTAGGTCAAAAGTCAACTGTGACCCACATACAATCAAACTTCAATATTTTTGGTCAACATCAACATTTTGAAGTGATATCCATAATTTGATCAAGTGTTGATCATGACTCCTCAAGGAATGCCCCAAATTCATTAAAACTCAAAAGTTGCTAAATTAGGGTTTCTATAGGGAAAGTCAACCAAACTTTGACCATGCATAACTTTCTCATACTTTATCAGAAATTTCCCATCCAAGGATAATTTTGAAGAGGATTTAATTCCCTACAACTCATATTCATCCCTCAATTTCAAGAAATGCACTCATGAAAAGATATAAATTCAGACATTATAGGTCATTTCAAAAAGTCAACAAAAACACCTTTTGGGTCAAAGATCCTTACATGAACATGGAAGATCCAATTAAGATGAAACCAAAAGGGTTGTTTAGAGGACATCCTAAGCTTTCTAAAAAGTCCAAGAACACCCTCCTATGGTCAAAATTGAGGAAGATATGCATTGTCGAAGTTGGCCATTTTTGGAAATTTGCACAAAGTCAACAATGCCCAAAATGGCATTTTCTCCACATGGGACTATATTTTCAAGTTTGGAGCTTGTTCCTAACATGGTCCACGACCCATGAACCACTCCATGCCTCATTCACTTATTCATTTAATTTATTGTGATTTTATTCATTTAAAAATAAAATAAAATAAAATCAAAATAAATCATATAAGTTGCTTTTGGGATGACTTTGGCATTGAATGAAGATGATATATGCTGTCAAACAAAGATCAAATCATGCAAAGGCTGATTGGAATGAAAACAACATGATTTGGCTTGTTTTAGAAACAAATAATGCAAGGAACAAATCAAATCTTTTCTCCATGATTGTTCAAGATTGAATCTGTTTTTGTTGACCTAATGCCTTCTAATACATATAGACAATATTGCCAGACCTAAAACACACGAAAAGGCTGCCTCCAGAAGTCCAGAAAAAACTCCAATTTTTGAAAAAAAAGGTGGTGTTCGAATTCTAATTTAGAGGGTGATTCAAGGTGATTCAAGGCCACCAATCCACTCCAGGGAACCTCCTAAAGCCAACAACATCATTTGCACGCCTAAAAGCTCCAGGAATCATCACCTTATAGCATCACGATTTTCCCTTATTCTTGAATTCGATTCTGACTATACGCGCATGATTAACAATTTCTAAGCATACCTTCATGTTTGTATCATCATTTAGAATATATTTGTATGATTAATTATGAGTTTTGACGCATGTATGGACAACTGCCATTGTTAGGGTTTAAGGTTGTGTTTTAGGGCTTTTTGATATAGGTGAAATCAGGGCAAAAGATGGATACCATCGTACTCACGAGATCAAAACTAGTTGATCTGTATGTTTGGATTTAATTTATCTTGCTTGTTTGAGATTTTTGAGATTTACAGGGTTACAACTGCAACGCTTGTCCGTAGGTAAAAGGTTGTCACCTAAAATGATAGTCTGAGGAAGAAGACAATGATGTGGCATTGTCCCACTGGCCAGTTTGAATGTTGGTGCGTTTTCTGGGCATAAGGCATTTTTTTCATTTATGTGTTATTTTGTTTGTTATGTATACAACTAACCATCCCAGCACAAATGGCAAAGGCGCAGGAGGTGAACCAAAAGGTTCTGGGTTCGATCCCAGAATCTCATGTTTTCACATTTTTCAATTTCTTTGTCCCTGATCCAGTGTGCCTCACCATCAAAGGACCATCATGCATCCTCAGATCCATCTACTGGATCTATCTCCAGCTAGATTTAACAATCAGTGCATGCAGACCATGGTGAACTCCTAAAGACCGGCTCCACTGAATCTTGCGCAGGCTCTGGGCCAATAAAGATGGGCCTATCACAAATTCAACTCCTTACCCCCTAGATTGCTAATAATATCAGGCCCAAGTCATTTTTTTTAAATTTCTTTTGTTTTATTTATTTGTCTAATTATTTTTTGCAAAACAAAAATCATTTTTTTATCAAATCAAAAAAATCATAAAAACATTAAAATCAGATCTTTTTTATAAAATATTTTATTTCATTAATTAATTAGATTAATTTAATTAGGGCGATTTAAATTCTTTTTCCATAATTAAAATCAATTAGAAAATTAGGTTTAATTTGCAAATATTTAATTTTCTCAATCAAAAAATAACAAAAATAATTTCTTTGATTTCCTTAAAATTTAGAGTTTGATTCCCGTATTTAATTCGTCTCACACGCATTTACTTATTTATAATTCCAATTATTGTAACTGTTTCGAGGTTTGTAATAGTTTTAATTAGGGTTTATTTTACCGCTTTTTATTTACTGCTCATTCCCCAAGTTTGGTTATGTAACCCCCTCCCCGAGGCCTTGTAATAGTTAGGACTTTAATTTCTCGCACTTTTAAATTTCGCAACTATTAACTGTCTAGATGTATGGATAATAGGCTTGTATGCAGAAGACAGATGAAATTAAAACAATAGATCACCTTAATTGTGCAAAGATTAAATAAACTGAAATCAAACACATGCACATGCTTACTCCTAGGGTTTGCCTCACTTCGGTTGCCTTCGGTAAATGGTCGCGAAGTATAGGGAGTTTTAGTGGTCGCCTTCCAGTCCCGAAAGATCAAAATGACCCATTCAAATGTTGCCTCGGAAAGATCTTTAAGAATTTAGGGTAACTACTAAGGTTTCTTAACCATTGCTTTTGTGACCGTAATTGTCCCTTCGAACGTCCCTTAAAACTCCAACGATGGGGCTACCTACTACTTAATAGTAGGATAGCGCTGTCTAAAGGAAACGAGAACGCACAGTCTTTTTCGAGTAGGTAGAAACTCTTAAGTACTTGCTCAAAACAATAAAAACTCTTTTACACAAACACTTTCAAAACAATTTTCAAAACAACTTCGTCACACTCTTGAGGACAGATACAAGAGTTACCACGAAGTTAAACAAAAAACTTTTCAAAACACACACACACACAAGCAATTTCAAAATGAGCAAGTACCTAAGAGCCCGTTGAAAACCACGGATAGAAAGGGTGATAACATCTTCCCTTTCTATAATCTACCCCCGTACTCAGAAAACCTCGAAAAAGGTTTTTTATGTTCTTTTTCCTTTTCCTTTGTTGGATGAAATAAAACTCGGTGGCGACTCTTTCTTACCGCAACATTTGCAAACAAAAAATGTAAACTAATATTAAACAGTCAGTTCAGCCACCGTATCATAGAACTAGCGACTCTACTGGGGAATAATAATAAAGTGGGGCACACCTTAGGATTTAGGTCATTCTTAATTGCTTCTTTGGTTTGTCTTGTCTGATTTACTTTTAAGGGTATCTGTTTGGGTTATTTGGATCCTAAAACCGGATCGGGGGAATTCCTTTTAGGTAAGTAGCAATAAACTGTGAGGGAACTGTGCGGGGTATGACGACACGGTTGAATTAGTAGCTACGTTGATGCGACACTTTGGTTGGTACCGGTAGCCCTTGAGTTAATCAAGGACAATACGGGGTCGCTGTGTGGTGTCATAAAGCATCAACTGACCTTAGAATCTTTAATTGCACAACTTGGCCAGTAGGACGTAGCGAGATGTCTGACTTTGGTGTATTCCCAAGGTCGACAGATACTCGATGCTACACTCATTGAGGTTTGACTCCTGAGTTTTGTTTGGTTACGAGTAAATCGCCTATTGAACGAAGCTTGGGGGAAAGATCAGTGATATTGAGATCTCTTAGAACGCGGTTACTATTTATAGGACAAGTTGAACCAATCCAGCTTCAAGAGGGTATGACCTTAAAACTCATGTAGGCTTTAAACCTAAGGACTTGGTGTGACTTGTTTGTTACTTGCTATACATGTAATTTATTAGCATAATAATGACCTCATAAACATGGGATATCATACTAACCATTTCAAGGATTTTCTAGGGCTCATCTTTGCTTTGTTTTGTAGGACATGGCATCCTCCTGCAGGAATACTATCCAGATTAACCTTGTGAAAGTGCATCCTAAACTAAAGGACTTGGCATTAAGGATTCCTAAAAGATCTCCCTTCACTGAAAAACATGGTCGGCTGCTCAACTTGGTCACTTCAAAACCTGATGAAAAATTGTTAAAAGTGCTATTTCAGTTCTTTGATCCTTTGCCCACTGCTTTACCTTCCCAGATTACCAGCTAGTGCCTACTATGGAGGAATTTTCTCGGTTATTAGGGGTACCTATTCTTGATCAGTTACCTTTCAACGATAAGGAAAGACATCCAAACCCTGAAGAGATATCTCAAGCTCTATCCTTACAACGGTCTGATGTAGTGACAAATTGGGAAACTAGCGGAAGTGTCCAAGGAATCCCGATTAAATTTCTATTCGAGAAAGCTCACTGTTTTTGGGAAACCCTGGATTTACAAGCTTTTGAAGAGGTATTGGCACTCCTAATCTACGTGATGGTACTATTCCCTAACGCGGACCAACTTGTAGATGTGAATACGATTAAGGTTTTTCTGTCTCATAATCCAGTTCCCACATTACTTGGGGATATTCTACACTCTATGCATGCTCACACTCTAAAGAGAAGGGGGACCCTCCTGTGTTGCACCCCTCTACTGGCTAGGTGGTTTATTTCGCACCTACCCAGGACTATTTTGAAGAATGAGCAAGGTATGAAATAGTCTCATAGGCTGATGTCCCTTACACATTCAGACATTCATTGGTGTTCACGGTCCTCAGAAGATGTTACCATCATCGATCATTGTGGTGAATTCCCTAATATCCCTCTCTTAAGCATTAGGGGAGGAATCACTTATAACCCTTGTTTGGCACTGCGACAGTTTGGTTATGCAAGAAGGGATGGTCCTCATGATACACTTATCCAAGGAATCACCTTCGATTATGAGAATGATGCTCAGGGTTACCATAAAAGGGTCATGTGAGCTTGGGGCATGGTACATAGAGTTGATAGCAAGACATTGGGGCACAAGAATTCCATCCCTCTTGAGACCTATCTCAGATGGGTATGAGCCCACGCCCAAAGTCTTATGATGCCTTACCCCGCCATCCTACCTATGATTATGGAACCGGTTGCTGAAGGAGACACTTCTTATCTTGTTCTCTATCCTGACATGCCAACTGATCACGAGGAGTTACAAAAATCCTAGGTTCAACTTAAAGAGGAGCAGGATACGTTTGAAACTCAATTCTATGCCAGCAAGAAGAAGGTCCTAGAACTAACTAGGATACTTCATGAAGAAAGGAATATAAACGCCTACATTGCACCAAAGAGGATGCGCTCATGGGAGACCTAATTTTCCTTTTACTTTATGTTTTGTTTTGTTTAATTATAAGCCTAAAGGGAACTCTTTGTAATAATTCGAACTTATTAATACAATTAACGTGTGTTTCTTTTGGTTAAGCAAATTTGAGCCTTTAAGAGTCCTTGAAATCATTGCATACGCATATCATCCATGACATTGCATAAACAAGTACCATAACAGGTTTCTCATCTTCTTCACTGTTTATTTCAGCGATAATGTCTTCTGAACAAAGCATCAAGGATCTCCAGGCACAAAATTCCCAATTTCAGAAAATGTTTGTAGCCTTGGCTTAAGGGCAGGAAGATCTGAAGGCCCTTATTCTGAAAGAGAAAAAGAAGAAGAAGAAGAAGACCGTCGGTATCCTGAATCTGGGCAGAAGATTTAGGGGACCGTTGAAGCAAACAGTTGATCTGACCTCTTCATCCAAAGAAGGGGAGAATCAAGAGGGCGAAACAAGGGAGGAAGACCCTAGTCCGAGAGTTTCTGAGGATGAATTTCACTACAACGATGAACAGTATCCCCCGGCTGAGGATAGGTACAAACAATTAGAGGATCGTCTGAGCGCGATGGAGATCCAAAGAATACCATGGCTGGATTTCGAAGAGTTGGGTTTGATATCTGGGGTAGTCATCCCATAGGAGTTCAAGGCTCTGGTATTTGCGAAGTATGATGGGGTGTCTTGTCCTAAGCTTCATCTCTGTTCCTATGTGAGGAAGATTCAGCCTCACACTTCTGATAGGAACTTGTGGGTCTATTTCTTTCAAGACAGTCTATTCGGGACTCAACTTGAGTGGTTCTATCAGCTGGAGGGAGCCAACGTCCGTAACTGGGAAGATCTGGCTGCTGCTTTTTATAAGAAATATCAATATAATGCTGACCTTTCCCCTACCCATACTTAACTCCAGAGTATGTCCATGAGTGCAAGCGAAGGTTTTAAGGACTACGCACAGAAGTGGAGAGATCTGGAAGGGAGAGTCCAACCCCCTTTGTCTGATAGGGAGTTGGTTGACATGTTTCTTGGTACATTGTCTGGTCCATTATTCAATCACTTGATTGGTAGCTCCTCAGCTGGTTTCACCGAGCTGATATTGACTGGAGAAAGGGTAAAAGCTGGGATCCGGAGCGGCAAGATCCCGAAAGACACCTCGTCAAGTGCGGTGAAGAAGCCGTTCATGGGTAAGAAGGAGGTCAATGCCATTTATAACTTAAGAGGTCAAAGCAGAGCTGAGCACCATCCAACGGCAGGGGATGTGATGATACCTAGGTCTACAGCTACTCAATAACGAAGCAATCAGCCAAGGGTAGAAAGACCTCAAAGGCAGTTCACCCAAATCAACATGCCATTGTCACAAGCATTGCAACACATGTTGAAGATGAAGCTGATTACGTTGATAAACCCTCATCTGAACCCTAAGACTTACTTTCCTAAATACATTCCAGATGCAAGGTGTGCTTATCATTCTGGCAACCCGGGGCACGATACTAACGATTGTTGGGTGCTGAAATACAAGATCCAGAACATGATTAACGCCAAGGAGATCGAATTCGACCATCCTGAGACTCCCAATGTGATCACTGTTCCCTTACCAAAACATGGCTAGGATTGAATGCATTTTTGTTCATTTAATTCTCAAGTTGTACTTTCTTTACTTATTCGAACAATTATTGTCATGTCAAAACTTTGTTATTTCATTAATGCATTACACATGTTTGTCTTGAATTAATCTGCTTTCACTATGCTTAAACTTCTTTATACTTCCTTTTCGTGATATTCAACCCTCAATTAAAAGCTCTAAGCCTTAGAGGGAGGATGACGAGAATGATACCACAATCTCTATAGTATGCTTTTGAACAGACCCCGCTAATGATGTACAGGCACGAATCCCAAACAGTGGAGTTATAAGGAATATAATCCCTAGTCAACCCCTTTGAGACAAAGAAGTAGGAGTTTTTCTTTTCACACAAATTAAAACCCTAAAACATAACCTGGGGAAGGGTAGTTTTCTTAGTTAGTTCAGAGGCGTATTCAGTCACAATCATCCGCTTCATACACAATGAATGTCCTCGAGGACGTCCTTCCAAGTCAAAAGACGGTGATGGCTCCGCATAATCGTAAAGACAAACAATCATTATTTTGTAAAAGAAAAGCCCGTTAAGTCAAAACCCAAAGGGACTTAAGAAAAAAACCGGGACATCCCGCTGACTGTAATCACAAAAAGAAAAAGTTCAGGCAAAAGAACGGATAACAAAATAAAAAAGAAAGAGGTCCTACAAATCCTTGACAAAAAAGATGACTGCCTATTCAGAATAAACTTCCAGTATCCGAACCATCACCGGAATATCAATGACAATACTCTAGAACTCAACTGGGATCCTCCAGAACTCAACTGGGATTCTAAATGCACAATTAACTGAGCATAGGACTGAAGGACATCACGAAGAACAGGTGGATACAAATAAATTTTGAGCCTTTATCCTTTGTTTCTTAAACTGTGAACCAGGCCACGTTATAACCCTTAAAAGTCCTAGCTAAAGCATGGGTTAGTTTGAGAGCATACTATTACAAAGGTATCCTGACTCCTGTATGACTTGTTATGAATCCCGAGTTGATATCACATTCTTGCAAATTTTGTTTTACTACACAAAACACATTTTAAAAAAAAAATAAAAAATTCAAGACAGACATGGGTTTTGAATTCTTTAAATGTCATAGTTTGCATATGACTAATTGTTTGACAGCAGAGAAATCCGCACAATGGATATTCAATGAACATACATCCTCTCAATGGGCAGAATCACCTAAGCGGGAAAGACACTTCCAACAACAGGTCTTCCATAAGCAAGGGGTATAACATGATGTCTAACACACTTGGGCGCAGTCTCTACAAGAGTGCTAAATAACCAGGGGCAGATCTCCATCTGGATCACTTGGGGCATTACGCACGCATTCCAGCAACGAATCATGTGCCATCAAGAAAACATTTTTGACATACTGCAACACAACACTATGGACAGTGACAACTCCCTACATCTTGAGAACATGGACATAGTCAGAAAAGACCATGCATGAAAAAGACCCGCTAGGTCGATTGGCCTAGGCAAAAATAAGGGCATCCCGGTGAACCAAAAAAGGGTTCTAGCAAAAGTTAGGGATTAAAGCGCACGACTATGTCCCATCATCTTGTCACTTGACTAATAGTAGAAGACTTATCATTCTGATCGGTAGTTACTAAGTAGCTCATGAGTTGAGATAACACTCAATCCACAAAGCCTCCGCAGGCACTTTCCCCAGCAAAGTTCCTTCAGACAGCCGACATCTATCTCCCTAACCAATTTTTATAAGTCGCAAGCGCTTCATAAATTGATCTCCCGAGCAGAGTTTATTTCTATGAATACAGAAGCTCAATCCACGATAGAGTTTATCCCTTCGGCGATGGAAGTTCATCCTCCAACATAGTTGTTCTCCCACAAAGTTATTCTCAAACAGAGTCTCTCCCCGGTAGAATATTCACAAACAGGAGTAAATCCACGGCATAGTTGTCTTCGTTCACCTTCTCCAGCGGAGGTAGAAGAACCACCTTTTCTACGACAGTCAGGAACTCCATTTCCAGTACTCTCCAACAACAGTCAGGGATTTATTTTCCCAGACTCGAACGTGCCACAATAGTATTTTATGTTCATACATCATGACATGCGCATACATATTGAATACAACATAATCTCATTTGTTTTGAGAACATCATCTTACAATGCATTTCGTGCATCATATACGGTTAATCATGTACCTTTTCAGGAAATATGATTATCATCAATAACTTCCAGCAGGTTCAAGAATAGCTCCTGAAACTAAGCAGAGTAATTATCTGCGCGACCAAATGCAGCTTTACACAGGTTCGTCACAAATCAATCTTACACGGGTTTCTCCTAAATACAACTTCACACGGGTTTATCCTATAAAAAAATCTTACACGGGTCCCTTCTCATACATTTCCAAATAAAGTTTTACACGAACTTATCCCGAAGTAACCTTATCCAGGTTCCTCCTGAAGTTTTACACTAACTTATCCCGAAGTAACCTTACCCAGGTTCCTCCTGAAGTTTTACACGGGCTTATCCCGAAGTAACCTTACCCAGGTTCCTCCTGAAGTTTTACACGGACTTATCCCAAAGTAACCTTACCCAGGTTCCTCCTAAAGTTTTACACGAACTTATCCCGAAGTAACCTTACCCAAGTTCTTTCTGGAGTTTTACACAGACTTATCCCGAAATAACCTTACCCAGGTTCTTTCTGAAGTTTTACACAGGATTTATCCCGAAGTAACCTTACCCAGGTTCCTTCTGAAGTTTTACACAGACTTAGCCCGAAGTAACCTTACCCAGGTTCCTCTTGAAGTTTTACCCAGACTTATCCTGAAGCAACCTTACCCAGGTTCCTTCTTACAGTTTCCCGATGTAGCTTTACCCAAACTCACCACAAAGCAACCTTACCCAGGTTCCTTCTCGGTTCAGATGCAGTTTTACCCAAACTCATCACAAAGCAACCTTACCCAGGTTCCTTCTCAGTAAATGCAATTTTACCCAAACTCCTCACGAAGAAACCTTACCCAGGTTCCTTCCCGTAAGCCCTACTATCCAGGCTTACACCTTGAAGTAACCCTACGACCCAGGTTCCTTCTCATAGCCCTACTATCCAGGCTTTCATTTCGAAGTAACCCTATTATCCAGGTTCCTTCCCATAAGCCCTACTATCCAGGCTTTCATCTCGAAGTAACCCTATGACCCAGGTTCCTTCTCATAGCCCTACTATTCAAGCATTCATTTCGAAGTAACCCTACGATCCAGGTTCCTTCTCACAACCCTACTATCCAGGCTTTCGTTTCTAAGTAACCCTACTATCCAGGTTCCTTCTCATAACCTTACTCTCCAGGTTTCTTCTCTCTTATCTCTAGACAACAGTTTACAACACTGTAAGACCTGGACCCGGCCAGATACAGCCGATTTCACATTTCCCTAGTAAGTCGTTGTGTAGCCTGGACCCTGACCAGATATGCGGTTTACTTCCACCTCCTCAATCAGGAGTTAATTCCCCAGTAGAGTAATGGACAACTGAAGCTCCTATACTCTATTTCCCAGGATATAAATCAACATTCCCCGACGAAGTCCTCCTCAACTGCAGGTACATGAATTCTTGCAAAGGAATCTCTTATACAACTAATATATTTTCTGGATGGCATCTTTAAGACCATCCCCAATGATTCTCCGTCGAATTCCAAATGGAATATGTAAGCCCATTCCCGATATCACCAATCAGTGTTACTTCATGCGAGTGCAAATTTCTGAGCACTCTAGTGTTCAATCATCTTCCACCTTCAGATCACAAAAGGCAGACAAGCCATTCTACATCCTCAGGTCTAAGAAGATTGAACAGGGGCAGCTGTTGTACCCCAAAATTTTCCCTATCATTTTATCCAACATATACTCATTGAAGCCCTCAATCTGCTCAAGGATGCCCAACAGTTGATCAGACAAACTCTCTCCTAAAGCAATGAATATCCAACTAGGGTTTCCATTTTCATCAAGATTGGTGAGCTCAAAAAGTCTCAAATCTTTTCCATGGTCCTAATATGTTCTCAAGATCATCCATGTCAAGTTTCTTGCCTTGCACAAGAAGTTTGCTCAGTCAACTGCTCAAACGCCTAAAAATCAACTATACTAGGTCAAAAGTCAACTGTGACCCACATACAGTCAAACTTCAAGATTTTTGGTCAACATCAAAATTTTAAAGTGATATACATCATTTGATCAAGGGTTGATCATGACTCCTCAAGGAATGCCCCAAATTCATCAAAACTCAAAAGTTGCTAAATTAGGGGTTCTATAGGGAAAGTCAACCAAACTTTGACCAGGCATAATTTTCTTATACTTTATTAGAAATTTCCCATCCAAGGCTCATTTTGAAGAGGATTAAATTACCTACAACTCATCTTCATCCCTCAAGTTCAAGAAATGCACTCATGAAAATATATAAATTCAGACATTATAGGACATTTTAAAAACTCAACAAATACACCTTTTGGGTCAAAGCTTCTTACATGAACATGGAAGATCCAATTAAGATGAAACCAAAAGGGTTGTTTAGAGGGCATCCTAATATTTCTAAAAAGTCCAAGAAAACCCTCCTAGGATCAAAATTGAGGAAGATATGCATTGTCAAAGTTGGCCATTTTTGGAAATTTGCACAAAGTCAACAATAACCAAAATGGCATTTTCTCCACATGGGCCTATCTTTTCAAGTTTGGAGCTTGTTCCTAACATGGTCCAAGACCCATGAACCACCCCATGTCTCATTCACTTATTTATTTAGTTTATTGTGATTTTATTCATTTAAAAATCAAATAAAATCAAAATAAATCATATAAGTTGCTTTTGGGATGATTTTGGCATTGAATGATTATATATGCTGTCAAACAAAGATCAAATCGTGCAAAGGATGATTGGAACGAAAATGGCATGAATTGCCTTGTGTTAGAAACAAATAATGCAAGGAACAAATCAAATATTTTCTCCATGATTGTTCAAGATTGAATCTGTTTTTGTTGACCTAATGCCTTTTAATACATATAGACAATATTTCCAGACCTAAAACACACGAAAAGGCTGCCTCCAGAAGTCCAGAAAAAACTCCAATTTTTGAGAAAAAATGGTGGTGTTCGAATTCTGATTTAGAGGGCGGTTCAAGGTGATTCAAGGCCACCAATCCACTCATGGGAACCTCCTGAAGCTAACAACATCATTTGCACGCCTAAAAGCTCAGGGAATCATCACCTTACAACATCACGATTTGCCCTTATTCTTGAATTCGATTCTGACTATACGCACATGATTAACAACTTCTAAGCATACCTTCATGTTTGTATGATCATTTAGAATGTATTTGTATGATTAATTATGATTTTGATGCATGTATAGACAACTGCCATTGTTAGGGTTTAAGGTTGCATTTTAGGGCTTTTTGATACATGTGAAATCAGGGCAAAAGATGGATACCATCGTACTCACGAGATCAAAACTAGTTGATCTGTATGTTTGGATTTAATTTAGCTTGCTTGTTTGAGATTTTTGAGATTTACAGGGTTACAGCTACAACGCTTGTCCGTAGGTAAAAGGTTGTCACCTAAAACGACAGTCTGAGGAAGAAGACACTGATGTGGCAACGTCCTACTGGGCAGTTTGAATGTTGGCGCGTTTTCTGGGCATAAGGCGTTTTTTTTTCATTTATGTGTTATTTGTTTGTTATGTATACAACTAACCATCCTAGCACAAATGGAAAAGGCGTAGGAGGTGAACCAAAAGGTTCTGGGTTCGATCCCAGAATCTCATGTTTTCATATTTTTCAATTTCTTTGTCCCAGATCCAGTGTGCCTCACCTTCAAAGGACCATCATGCGTCCTCAGATCCATCCATTGGATCTATCTCCATCCAGATCTAACAATCAACGCATGCGGACCATGGTGAACTCCCAAAGGCCGGCTTCACTGAATCTTACGCAGGCTCTGGACCAACAAAGATGGGTCTATCACAAATTCAACTCCTTACCCCCCAGATGGCTAACAATATCAGGCCTAAGTCATTTTTTTTTAATTTCTTTTGTTTTATTTATTTGTCTAATTATTTTTTGCAAAACAAAAATCATTTTTTTATCAAATCAAAAAAATCATAAAAACATTAAAATCAGATTTTTTTTATAAAATATTTTATTTCATTAATTAATTAGATTAATTTAATTAGGGAAATTTAAATTCTTTTTCCGTAATTAAAATCAATTAGAAAATTAGGTTTAATTTGCAAATATTTAATTTTCTCAATAAAAAAATAACAAAATTAGTTTCTATGATTTCCTTCAAATTTAGACTTTGATTCCCATATTTATTTCGTCTCGCGCGCATTTACTTATTTATAATTCCAATTCTTGTAACTGTTTCGAGGTTTGTAATAGTTTTTAATTAGGGTTTATTTTACCGCTTTTTATTTACTGCTCATTCCCCAAGTTTGGTTATGTAACCCCCTCCCCGAGGCCTTGTAATAGTTAGGACTTTAATTTCTCGCACTTTTAAATTTCTGCAACTATAAACTGTCTAGATGTATGGATAATAGGCTTGTATGCGAAAGAAAAATGAAATTAAAACAGTAGATCACCTTAATTGTGAAAAGATTAAATAAAATAAAATCAAACACATGCACATGCCCACTACTAGGGTTTGCCTCACTTCGGTTGCCTTCGGTAAACGGTCGCGAAGTATAGGGAGTTTTAGTGGTCGCCCTCCAGTCCCGAAAGATCAAAATGACCCATTCGAATGTTGCCTCGGAAAGATCTTTAAGACTTTAGGGTAACTACTAAGGTTTCCTAACCATTTTTTTGTGACCATAATTGTCCCTTCGAACGCCCCTTAAAAATCCAACGATGGGGCTACCTACTCCTTAATAGTAGGATAGCATTGTCTAAAGGAAACAAGAATGAACAGTCTTTTTCGAGTAGGTAGAAACTCTTAAGTACTTGCTCAAAACAATAAAAAATCTTTTACACAAACACTTTCAAAACAGTTTTCAAAACAACTTCGTCACACTCTTGAGGACAGATACAAGAGTTACCACGAAGTTAAACAAAAAACTTTTCAAAACACACACACAAGCAATTTCAAAATGAGCAAGTACCTAAGAGCCCGTGGAAAACCACAGATAGAAAGGGTGCTAACACCTTCCCTTTCTATAATCTACCCCCCCGTACTCAGAAAATCTCGAAAAAGGTTTTTTCTGTTCTTTTTACCTTTTCCTTTGGTGGATGAAATAAAAGCCAGTGGCGACTCCTGCTTATCGCAACATTTGTAAACAAAAAACACAAACCAGTATTAAACAATCGGTTCTGCCACCGTATCACAGGTTGTAAGAAAATGTATTAACAGAAAATAAATGTATAAAAAGGAAAAAAGAATAACTTGTCAAGCATGCATATATATATTACTTTTCACAAACTTAAACATATCGACCTGTTATACTCAACCTATAATATTCATCAATGTCACTACGTATCACTCATAACCTAAGTCATTTCAAACCCAAATTGAGAGGCCAATTACATCACTTCAGTAGCGATCTCTCAACCACCTCAACAACTCAGAAGTCAACCGTTCTCGCCTACATCTACGATCGCTCAGAGTGACACAAATAACAAAGAGGCATTAAGCTCTGATACCCAAATAGATATCATCTCTAAATCTATCTCTAGAATCAGAAACTAATAAATAATCATCCTAAATAACAATCTAGTCAATATATGTCTATAACAACTTAAATCCCGAACACAGAGTAAAAATCCAGGACAACAATCCACAAAGATACGTAAAGCAAGTTTTATATAACGCCAAGGGAGATAAATATACATCAGTTCAAAGAGAATATACATACAAACCCAATCAATAGAGAATGCACAAAGAGGAAGAGAAATGAACCAAAGATCTACCAGTTTGTCAACGTCGATCGAAGAGCAATTCACCCCGATCATCCGTATGTAAGCTCCATAGTTGTTATCTAAGCTAATCCTAACAAAATTTACAAGTTGATGGAGTTGGGAGCAAAAACTTTGCCAAAATCATAACCTAAAAGTGAATGAAATATGTTTTTATAAAATAAAACTCAATAGACCGTGCTAAATAGGCCTGGCGCGCTAAGCGCTGCTTCATTATTTAACACATCAAATTGCCTAAAAATGCGCTATCTGTGCTAAGCGGGCTTCAAAACTATGGTTCTTCCAAAACAATAAAACATAAGCAACACGCTACAAAATGCGTTGAGCGGTACTCGCGCTTTGTGGCCTCTTCGTGCTAAGCGGGCTCTCCTAGACAGAATGTCCCAAAACTGGTCTTTTATTCTGAAAACACGCATCCGGAGCCGTTCCTTTGACACTTTATTCCTCAATGCTCCAAAATGCAACAAATACCTACAAAATGAATGAAAAAACATCAAACGATACACTATGTAAACAAAAACACAAATAAACACAAACTAAATATATTTACACAAAAGTCGGGTTTATTCAACGATATTAACAACAAAAGTTGATAAGTACAACAAAAAGTATATACAAAAATAACTACAATTTGCACTTATCAAACTCTCCCCAACTTGAACTTATTTGTCCTCAAAAAAGGCCAAACAACTCAATGAACTAAAAGTGATAAACCAAAATATCATGAATCAACAAGTTTTGTAAACGGAAAAAATGCAATGGCTCAAATGAAAGACAGTACACACGAAGAGTTATACTTACCACTAAACTACGAAGATAACATAAACATGAGACACATTCTAAATACAAAAATTATGCCAAACATTTTAAAACAATACTAGCTCACAAATGAATCACACCTAGCAACAATTATCGGTAAATGAAAAACACACAAAATGAGGTATTTTCACTCATCAAACAATCTTGTAAACAATAGACTAAATTACGCATTCATCCAAAAATTTATATTGAAAATGTAAAAGCAAGAATATCAAAGGCTTTCAAGGTTGTAATGTGGCTTGGTTAACAAAAAAGTGATAAGTCCTAAAGCTAATCGAAACAAAAACTTGCCTAAACCTAAGGGAGTGATCAATTCACCAAAGTTTCAAACAATAGAATTTAAATTAAACTTCTTCTTCATCCCAAGTTTAAAATCAACACACATCACTTATTAACACGATATTATTCTATACTCTTTTTGTTTTTATTTTTCAAAACTTTTTTCAATTTTTTTTTCTTTTTCACTTTTTCCCCTTTTTTTTCTTTCTTTTTCTTTCTTTTTCTTTCTTTTTCTTTCTTTCTCAGCCTCATAACAATCAACCAATAAATACACAATAATTTTTCTCCCAAACTTGAGTTTAACCATACATTAAAGTGAATACTCCCTACTTTCTAATGCAAGGTAAAAATTCAAACCAAAACAATGGTCGAGGATTCAAGAAAACAACGAATAAAAATCTATGCAAAAAAGGAAACTAAACACTCATAGACAAGCATTTAGAAAATACAAAATGGATATCGACAAAAAGCTCAAAGGAGTTACTAATGATCACACACTCACAAGGTAAATTGACTATTTGGCTAAGGGATAGTTGTGCTCAAAATGGAACAAAAAATGTCTTGATCATGTTCAAGCTTTCATAAAATCAATACAAATAAAAGATTAAACATAATAAAATCCAATTAAAACAAGAATTATGGTTTCCAACATATGTGAACAATGAAAAGCTACCTCATAAAAAAGGGTAGGAACTAAAGTGATTCACAAATGAACAAGTGTACAAAGGAATGAATGGCATAAAAGTTGTAAAAAGTCTAAGTATCATGAATATGCTAAAGTATAGAAAGCCATAAATACATACCTCGAACATGTACAAAACTTTAACAAAATCATTACCATGCATTCACAAGTTGAAACACTCAAACTTGGAAAATCACCAAAAGTGACCTGAAGCTATCGAGCCAAAGTTGAGTCCAAACAATACAAGAAGGAATTAGAAATATTAATATTATTTACTAATTAAAGCCTAGGTGGAAGTGGTAAAAAGGAAAGCCAAGCAAAAAAATAAAAAGAATTTACGGGCTCTGCACAGCAGAGCGTGCTAAGCGGCACAAAGCGTGCTTAACGCGCTACACCAGTTGTAGAAAATAGGATAACAACTGGTGCAGCTGCTATGCAGCTCCACAATCACCCTACACACTTAATGCACATAATATTTACAACATATAAAATTCCTCAAGCTAAACACGATAAGCTTGAGAAAAAAACACAAATTGACATAACGAAACAAACGGGAGAAAGTGAATTAACAAGTTGAAAAGTGAAAATTTGAGAATTTAAAACAAGTCTAATTTCAAATTGTTAAAAAAAAAGTCAACACATGACAAAAATGAATACCAACAAAACATGCTTGTTTAACGTCGTAAGCTTGACGCTTTTATTGTGCGAGCTAGTAGCCTCATCTCATCATGCCATGGTAATTTCACACCGCGCAAACCTAAAGAAAGTGTCCTAACATCCGTATAACAAACGTTATGAAAATGAGACAATTTACAATAATACGTGAAAACAAAGAAAAACACATATATGCACAAGTATCATATACAAGTCAATGTAAATATTCTATACAACATATACATTAATTACAAAACTAAAAAACAAAAGAGTTATCCCAATGCGAAAACAATACAACCAATCCTCAACAACGGTGCCATTTTGTTTCTGCTGTAGAGCGGCAAGCAAAAAAGTAAAGTATTATTTTACCGGGTGATATTTATGTTATATCATATCATGTCCACAGAGATTGGTTATTGATTTTTCCGTTCGACAAATTTCTCGTTGATGAGTTTGGGGGTTGAATGGGTTGAAAGAAAATGTATTAACATAAAATAAATTTATAAAAAGGAAAAAGGAATGACTTTTCAAGCATGCATATATACTACTTCTCATAGACTTAAACCTATCGACCTGTTATACTCAACCTACAATATTCATCAATGTCACTACGTATCATTTACAACCTAAGTCATTTCTAACCCAAATTGAGAGGCCAACTACATCACCTCGGTAGCGATCTCTTAACCACCTCAACAACGCAGAAGTCAATCATGCTCGCCTGCATCGACGATCTCTTAGAGCGACACAAACAACACAGAGGCATTAATATCTGATACCCAAGTAGATGTCAGCTTTAAATCTATCTCTAGAATCATAAACTAATAGATAATCATCCTAGATAAGAATCTAAGCAGTATATGTCTATAACAACTTAAACAGAGTAAAAATCCAGGCAACAATACATAAATATTCGTAAAGCAAGTTTTATATAAAGCCAAGGGAGACAAATATACATCAGTTCAAAGAAAATATACATACAAACCCAACTAATAGAGAATACACAAAGAGGAAGAGAAATGAACCATAGATCTAGCAGTTTGTCAGTGCCGATCGAAAAGTAATCCACCTCAGATCATCCGTAGCAAGCTCCATAGTTGTTATCTAAGCTAATCCTAACAAAATTTACAAGTTGATGGAGTTGGGAGAAAAAAATTCCCCAAAACCATAACCTAAAAATGAATGAAATCTATTTTTATAAAACAAAACTCAGCAGATAGCACTAAGCGGGCCTGGCGCGCTCAGTGCAACTTCATTATTTTACATATCAAACCACCTAAAACCGCGCTAAGCATGCTATCCGTGCTAAGCGGGCTTCAAAACTTTGGTTCTACTAAAATAGTAAAATGCAAGCAGCGCGCTACAAAATGCATTGAGCGATACTCGCGCTTAGCAACCTCTGCACGCTAAGCGGGCTCTCTTGGACAGAATGTCCCAAATCTGGTATTTTATTTCGAAAACACGCATCCGGAGTCGTGCCTTTGACACCTTATTCCTCAATGCTCCAAAATGCAACAAATACCTACAAAATGAATGGAAAAACATCAAACGACACACTATGTACACAAAAACACAAATAAACACAAACTAAACATATTTACACAAAAGTAGGGTTTATTCAACGATATTAACAATAAAGAGTCGATAAATGCAACAAAAAGTTTATACAAAAATAACTACAATTTGCACTTATCACCCGTATGATCAACAAAGGAGTTTTGGTGGACAGTTTGATCAAACACGTGTCAGAAGGTGTGTTTGACTATGCATGTGCATGTATTGGGGATGTTTCTTTTCAGGAGAAACAATATAGATCTAATAAAAGTCGTTCAAAGCTATCTTGGATTATGCACATTAACTTTAGCAGTTTTCTCCTCAAATAAAATTGTCTTTGACCAAGATCATTATTGTATTCAATGATCGTTAATTCCTAAGTAACTGCTCAACTATTTATAGAGGGTTCCCCTGTCCTCTTTCACCATACGAGTGTTCATCATCATAATGGGTTTTATTCGGATTTGGTCAAGTTGTGCATGGGTCTGGTATTATGAAGGTTTCCTTTTCCAAGTTTTGGCTAAAAAGGGGGAGAAATGTGATGATCAAAGTGCTCAAGGTGCTCGGTTGTTTAATATGGAGGTTGCATTTACAGATCTATCACAAAGATGTCACATAAGAAGTTTTATCTTCTATCTAGTGCATTCTTTTATGACATGATCTGAGTTATAAACACAATTGTGTCATGTGTTTTCAGTTACCAGGAGCAGTGGTTGTTTTTTCTAGGTCGACTGGTGGCTGCTGATAAAAAAGTTGTTAAGTAATCTCTTATGCCACCATTGGTCTTCTGTGACAAGGAATGGTTCCTTGTTTGAGGGGGAGTATAAATTATCTGTTTCCTCATGTACACCAAATGACTTCAGGACTTTCTACTCCTTTTCTTGAAGGTGCTTTTATTTGGTGATAGATTTGGTACTACAATGGAGCTTATTTAAAATGCTGCAAAGAAGATGTCGAACAAGATGTCCACACATCTTATCTGAAGTCTAACTCCATGGTACTATACTGCTGAGTTCAGTAGTTGCTGAAGACTACTATTGAAGGATTGTTTTTCTTATTACTGTAATATTGGATTATAATTTTATTTATTTGTTTTAGCCAAAATTTTCCAAAGGGGGGATTGTAAGTTCTCTAGTTTTAGGATTAACATTAATTTTTGTAAAACAAATAAGACATCAATATGTTAGATAGGAGATGTTAACTTGCTAACGGGAACATGTTGAGCAAGAAGTCATATCTTATGTTTAGACATGTTGAGATGATAAGTTCTCATCATCTGGAACAACATGTCGTATAATATGTCCTATGAAGGAGCACACTACATCCTGCCTGAGTTGAACTACGTCATCACACCTGAGCTGAGCTGGACAGTTAGATTCTATTATGATTTAAATGATGCAAAATATTCTGGGAGTATTATGCTATCCTATGTGGCGCTGAATTACAGGTCAAGAAGAATCAACTCAGAATATCGAAGAATATGTAGTTTCTAAATATGGAGATATTTTAGGAAACTAATGATTGAAGACCTTGTTTGTAGCAGAAGTTTTAGTTGGTTTGTAATAGTTGATATGTTGTGGTTGAAGGCCCAAATCCAGTTGGGAATAGGTTATAAATAGAAGGTTTTGTAACCGAGTTATGTACGGGTTCAAGATGTAGAAGTCTAGGACTTTGTCATTGTCGCTACTATAGTGGTAGAAATGTTGAGGCTAAGCCATTAGATTAACTTAACTCGCACAAATCAAATAAAAATTACCACCGTGCTTTATTGTTTCCAAAGGAATGGGAAAAGAGCGAATAACCCAAAAAGAGGGGGAGAGAATCTAAGTTTGGGGGTTGGTTATGCAAACGGAAGGTATTAGCACCCTAAACATTTATGGTACTCTGCAGGAGCCTCTTTGAAATTGTGTGTATTTTGGATATAAGTGTTGTATAAAAAAATAGATTGTGGGGATGAGAAAAGAAGTATTTGTTTTTACAATTTTTGCATCCGCCGAGGTTGTGAACCTTTAGTGCTTACGTACCACCTTCCTTGCAATAGGGGATTAGGGTACTCGTAGTTCACCTTTAAAAAATTTAAAACACAAGTGTGTTGGTTAATTTTAAGAGACGAGACATCATTGCCATATCCGAGTGGAAGACATACTTACTACCCACGATTATGAGAAAGGAGAATTTGAATCATCTCAAAGTGGAGGATATAGCTTGAATTTTAAAATTAACAAAGCCTCACTCAACACCCAAGTGGAAAATATCTCACTTCACTATATATCGTAGAATTATAGTAGCTCACATCACTACAATGATTGACAAGAGTATAATATTTTGAGAAAATTTTAAAGTAAAAGCCCAAATGGAAAAAATGGTTTGAATGAGTTTGGTTGACTTTTAGTCTTCTCACAAAAAATATCAATGTATGATTAAGTTGGTTAAAGTTTGATTAAGAAAATATTTTGAAAATGCATGGACCTAAGTCCAAGTTTATTGTGAAAGCGATTCAAGTTTGGAAAACAAGAATAGTTTTGAAAAAGGAGGGAGAATATTTTTTAAATTAAAGAAGATGGGAGGAGATGAAGGGACTATCCTAAAGTATAAGGTAAACGCTAGGGAAAATAACCGTCTAACCAACAAGAAGCTAACACTTGACACAATGATTCAATGTATAATTCCCATTCTTTGGATTTAAAACCAAACAAGTAAAGATAATAAACCTCTTCAGAATACCAAACTTCAAATGCATTAAGTCTTCACAAAAATTGGGCAGAGTAACAGTTGTATACAAATGAATTCCCAATCACCGACAAAGCATATAATCAGAATAACCTGCACACAAAGAAACAAACAACCCAATGTCTTGGGGTAAACCCCAAGATCTCTAGACAAAATAACAATAAAAGTCACAAGGTGTCAAGGGTGGTCAAGGTCTCTACTCCTAAGTCCAAGAAGTCCATAAATCCATCATGCCAAGGATAGTAACCAAATAGTCCAAGTAACCTTAAAGTTTTTTATTGTTCAAGTTGGTTATTAGGTATCTTCAAAAAGAAAATGTAAGCTCAAGCGAGCAAAATAAAAATGACATAAAGATAAATGCTCAAGTGAGCAAAGATGAAAATAGCATGAAATGAAAATGCTAAAATAAATGGTGCGTAAAAGTAAAGGCGTAAAGTAAAGGCATAAAAATAAAAGTCAATTGTTAATGGGTTAGAAATTAGAGGTTAGTTTAGTGACCATCTTGAAACTTGCATGTGAAAACTCATTAGAAAATTTATAAAATCAAAGCCTCTCAACAACTAGTTCCATTTGCTTTTTCTCAAGTATATCATTCATTTAAAATTCTCGAGGCGACAGTAAATGATCAACGATGTTTAAATGATTCGCTTAGACCAAAGTATATAAAGGCTCATTAGGGAATTGATAAGACCAAATCCTCCTAACAATGAAGCTCAATGTTTTGGATCACATGTTTCAAATTAAACATACTTGGGCTTACAAATATAGGTTTGGGCTACGAATGATTGTTTCTCGAATCAGGACAAAATTTAGCACTATGTTAATCAATAGTAACTTGACCTATGTAGAAGTCGCACCTATTTTAAGGCCGGTCAATAGCAATATATGTGCCATATCTTTAGAGAGATGATATGCAAATCATCCTCTAACAACATGTAGCATAGATAAGAAAGGGATAAGATGAAGAGGGAGGGGATGAATTATATGAAATTAGGGTTTCAAATATCATCAACGTCATTCATCCATTTTGGTGGATTTGGTTTCTCAACCTATCAACACTCAAGATCCAATGAGGTTGAGGAATTTGTCACCAAATAAAGTCCAAATCAGAACCAAAATGAAAATAATAGAATAATATTTATTAAAACAAAATTTAAATGGTTAAATAAAAATAAAATAAATGGTAAAATACACAAAGTATATTAAAATACCAAATAAAAATCCTAAAAAATAGTCAGAGTTCAACCATGATTCAATAAATGTTGATAAAAAATTTCAGAATTTTTTAAAGTCAAACTATTTTTAGAAATAAAAGAAATAAGTAAAAATAAACCAAAAATGGTAAAAATAGTAAAATCAGAAATAAAAATAAAACAAAGTTATCAAAAATTTCCAAAGACCAAAGGACCTTTCCATAATTTTTTTAGAATTTAAAAATCAAGGAAGATATCTTTAATCAATTAAAACAAGTTAATTAAAGTGAACAATTATAAAAAATATCAAGTCATAAAATAAAATTATGAAAAAATAAAAATTAGAAAGAGAAAAATCCAAAATATTTTCAAGATTTTTTCAGATTTTTTAGTCAGAAATGATTTTTTAATGAATTTTTGAAGTTTAAATCAATTAAAATATAAAATCAGAAAATAAAAATAAAACCAAAAAGATATAGACCATTAGATCAATGTCAAAATGCGTTAGTAATCAAATCCAAGGGATCTGTCGCGCTGTACATATCATGGTCATTAGTGAATAAACCACTGGATCAAATATTTAAATCAGATTTAAAAAAAAACAAGTGGCGCCTTGTCATTGGTTGAAAGATGACACATTGGTCATCTTCAACCTCCAGCCACGCGAATCGCAGGTCTCACAAACTGTAAAATTAGGAGCTCAGACCAATGTCATTCGCTTCGTCTCACCAAGACGAAGACAAACGTATCCTCACAAAAAATTTATTTAAAGTGTAGCTCAGTCAATTTTCAAAAAACCAGAAGGAAAAAGTTAAATAGGGATTTGAAAATTCTTGACCAAAAATCGCTTCCAGTTGAAAACAAATGATGTGACGAGTATCAGAATGATGATATCTTCACTGTAGTAGCAAATTTTGAGAGAATTGATGAAGGAATCTACCTATTAAAGTTCAAATTCAGAGCTCTGAAACTTGACTTGGCTAACATGATTTAGGATGCTTCAAGGCTTGGTTCTTCTTCTATTAGCTTCAGTGAAGTTCAAGGATGAAGAATTAACAAAGAAAATGGATTGAAGGAGGCTGTAAAATCAAATTCGAAGTTGCAGAATTTGTGAGTTATGGAGAGAGTTTGGCAGAGTGATTATGGCTGTTCAAGCTTGCGAAAATGAGTAGAATAGAGCCTGTATTTATAGGAGAAGTGAATAGAACCAAGAGGAGGGTGAATGATATAATTTCACTTGAATTCGTGCACACCTGTGATCATGAAGAAAGTGTGACCACATGTGCATCAAAACTCATCCAAATGATGCGTTTTGACACTCTAAATGATTCAAACATATTTGATAATCATGTTTAAATGGAAAACGCGTGGTAATTTGGTGATTAGAAGCCATATTATGAAAATTGCAATCTGACTTGAAGTGAAACTTCAGTTTCAAGGTACCATCTTTGAATCAATGGTATTCCCAGCCAAGTGATCTTAGGTTATAATTCTTAAAGCATTTGAAAGATAAGGTCACAATCTTTGAAATGCGCCAAGAATGAGATCAAATGGATGCTTGAGCTAGAAGTTATGTTTGGTCAAAGTTGAGAAAAAGATGCTGACTTTTTGTACTTAGAAAAATTCTAAGTTTTTCTTCAAAAGTGACATATAATTTTTTGATTCCAAACAAGGCCTTATTTTAAAATCTTGATTTGATCAATGATTCTAGATTGAAGTGGACATACCAAAGAACATTGTGAAACTTGAATCACTCAAAAATACCAAGTATTAAAAAAGTTATGGCCTTGTAATATTGGTGAAAATCCATGAGGTGACCTATAATCTTTTGAGTTCTCAAGGCATCTTCCAACCATTTTCAAGCTTTGCACATAAAAGAAAAGTTTAAGTTCACATTCTTAAGATCAATATGGAAAAATAATAGGCTCAAGGAGATAAAAATTGACCAAGTTATGATCCTTTGGAGTCACATAAGGGAATTTGATGGCCTATCTAGAGGACTTGTAATCTTTATTCATCATTAGGAATCTTCCACACAAAATTTGTTTGAAACCTTTGAAGTGATTGGTTGATAACTGTGATACGGTGGGAAGAACTGACTGTTTTTGGAATGCTGGTTTGTGTTTTGCATTTTTTTTCACAAAATGTCGAGGTATGCAAGAGTCGCCACTGACTTTTATTTTATCCAACAAGGAAAGGAAAAAAGCACAGAAAAATTCATTTTTCGAGATATTTCTGAGTACGGGGGGGGGGGGGGGGGGGTAGATTATAGAAAGGGAAGGTATTAGCACCCTTTCTATCTGTAGTTATCTACGGGCTCTTAGGTATTTGCTCATCATTTTCAAAATGTTTTCTTTGTGCTTGTGGGTTTTGAAAAGTTTTGTTTTTTAACTTCGATTTAACTCTTGCTTAAGAGTGTAATGAAGTGTTTTTGAAAACTTGTTTGTAAAAGTGTGTAAGTGTGAGAAAAGTTTGTTTTTGGATGAGCAAGTATCTAAGAATTAATCTACCTACTCGAAAAAGGAATCGTTCTATGCTTATTTCCTTTAGACAATGCTATCCCACTATTAGTGAGTAGGTAGCACTGTCGTTGGAGTTTTAGGGTCAATTCAAAAGAGGGGCATACGATCACTAAAGCAATGTTAGGATGTATTAGCGGTAACCCAAATGTCTTAGATCATTTATTCGAGGCAATGAAATCCGAGGCAACTATGATCTTTTAGACAAGAGGGTGACCTCTAAAATAACCTATACTTAATGACCGTTTACGAAGGCAACCAAGTGGGGTGTATCCTAGGAGTGCGCATGTGCGAGTATGTTGTTTTCAGTTATTTTTGTCTTTGCACATGTTTAGGGTGATATAATTGATTTTAGATTTAAGCATTCATTCTTGTCATGTAAACCCTATTATCAAACATCTAGCAGTTAAATATTTGCGAAAGTTAAAGGTGCCGAAATTAAACTAAATTATTACAAGGCGTCGGGTATTTACATCGCCAAAGACAACCCTTTAAAAATAAAATAAGTAAATGTCCTAATTATTTATTACAAGCCAGGAGCAGATACATTAATAATTGAATAAGGAAAAATAAATCGCGCGAGTGAATTGGATCGAATGTGGAATTAGGGTTTTGACCCTTTTAATTAAAGCAAATGTTTTTTGTTGTTTTTATTTTTAAGAAAAGAAATTAAATCCTAAAATTAAACACTAAATTAATTACTAAATTAATTAATTAATGAAAAATATTAAATGACATATTTTTGGAGTTTTTGTTAATTTAAGAAAGAAAATAAAATAATTAAATTGATGTTAAAACCTAATGATTTCTAATTAATTTTAAATATTTGCAAAATAAATTAAAGTTGCCTAATTAATATCCTAATTAAATTACTTAATATTTATTAAATAAAAATAAAGTTCTGAAATTTAATTGGACAAAAATATTTTTTGGTTTTTTTTGATAAAAAAGAAATTATGTTATTGGTTAGTAATAAAATAAAAAATAATTAAATGGAAATAAATAAAATAGGGAAAGAGAGATGGGCCTGCTTTTTTGGAGGTGCAGAAAGCAATTATTTTGGCCCAATTGATGGAGATCCATTTGGACTTTTGTGATCCTATGCATTTGCGTTGACTGAGTCCATGGTACACCTTCAATACTGGCTACCGGGTCTGGCCATCTGGCGTGTTGATTGGTGAGGGAGTATGATGGTCATCAAGCTGGCATGTGCACTAGATTCCTTGAAAATAAACAAGAAAATAGCAAGTTGCTGGAGGCAGGGATCGAACCCTTGACCTCCAGCCTTTGGATCCTTGAACGCTGATTTGGCTACCACTAGGCCATGTTGCTTCATTTGTTAGTATAATATAATGCAATAATAATATGTAAAACAAAAGCTATTGGTCAGAAAAAAGAAAAAAAACACGCGCTATTTGAATGGACAAATGGGGAAGTGCCAACGCATCATCCCTGTCCTTTGAACCGTAGCTAAAAACAAAGAAGTTATACCCACGGACGGAGGTCCGTCACTACAAGTCTGTCTCATTCCAAAATCCTCTACAGGCCATGGAAATGCCTTCTAACACCATGGTTAGACTCGTCTCCCTCTTCTACAACCATAGCCATTACTAAGGCTAATTTTTCCTGAAACAAAAAGCCCTAAACCAAAGCTTGAAACCCTAACTATGGTGAATCACGATATAGGTCAGTTAAATGAAATCATGTAATACCAAAAGCTTGCAAATGACGTGTATATTAAGAATATGCTATTAATTCATGCTAACTATGCCTAAATTTAAAAATACAAAATCAAGAAAAGGGTGAGTTCGTGAGTGACTTACAGTGCTCTAGAGGGCTTGGAAACGCGTGGTTTTGATTGGCTTCGCTTGTGGATATTGCCAGGAAGAGATTGAGATCAACACCAAGCCTTGAAACTGCCTCTAGACTTGATTTCGATCTCACACTTTTTGGTGTTTTTGCAAATTTTGTTCTTGCTCTCCAACTGATCTCTAACCCCTATTTTGGTCTGCACACGACCCTTATGTAATGTACAAAGCATTAGGGTTGCAAGTTTTGTCCAAATCTTCCTCCATTGATGATTTTTATATTTGATTTGATTCTCTTTCAAAGCTTTCCAAAATTGGCTTGATTTGAATCTTTTTGTGCACACAAGCTTTGATACGAGTTTGATGGGGTGCTAGTTGTCCATTGAAACCTGAAATCATCAAAAGATCTTTAGTTATCAATATTTTTGATTTAGTTTGATTTAATTTGGTTTAAAATGAATTAATTCAAATAAAAATCAAATTAAATAATAAAAATATGATATTGACACATGGCCAAGTCTAGAGCACGTGGGCTATAATGCCAACTCAAAACAAGTGAAAAAGAATGGGCCCATTTGTCAAAATTTGAAGTTTTGGGGATAGTTGACTTTTGGCAATTTTGCAAAAAAAGTCCAACTCCAACTCCAACAATGCATAACTTCCTTAATTTTGAACTTTTAGAGGTTTTCTTGGACTTTTTAGAAAGCATGAGATGTACTCTAAACAACCCTTTTGGTCTCATCTCAATTTGATATTCCATGCTAAAGTTTGAAGCTTTAACAAAAAAGGTGTTTTTGTTGACTTTTCAAAATGACCTATAATGCCCAAATTCATAACTTCTTGTGAGTGCATATTTTGATCTTGGGGTGTGAATATGGATTTTAGGGAATTGCATCCTCTTCAAAATGAGATTTGTATGGGTCATTTCTTATAAAGTATGAGAAAGTTATGCTTGGTCAAAGTTGAGTTGACTTTTCCTACAAAACCCTAATTTAGCAACTTTTGAATCTTGATGAATTTTGAGCAATCCTTGATGAATCATGATCAACCCTTGATCAAATAATGAAATCTACTTCAAAATGAGGATGTTGACAAAAAATCTTGAAGTTTGACTGTATGTAGGTCACAGTTGACTTTTGCCCTAGCACAGTCGATTTTTGGACCTTTGAGCAATTGACTGAGTCAAACTTCCTCTGCAAGAATTGAAACTTGACATGAATGATCTTGAGGACATATTATGACATTGGTGAGCACTTGGGGTAACTTGGACTCAAGGATCTTGATGCAATGTAAAACCCTAGTTTGGGGAAGACTGCCTTAGGAGAGAGCTTGTCTGGCCAACTCTTGGGCTACTTTGGGAAACTTGGAAATCTTTCTTGAAATGTTTTGAGAAATATGAGAGGGAAAATTTTGGGGTACAACAGCTGCCCCTGTTCAATCTTCTTAAACATAAGGATGCAGATTGGCTTTCGTGCCTTTCGTAATCCGAAGGTGGAAGAGGATTGAACACTAGAGTGCCCAGAAATTTGCACTCGCATGAAGTGGTAATTGTCTTGTGATGTCGGGAATGGGCTTACAGATGCCATTTGGAGGAGTTTTGATTGCATAAGAGATTCCTTAGAGAGAACTTGTATACTCGTTGTTGAGGAAGATTCCGCTGGAGAAGTCTGATCTTTCATGGAGAGAGATAGAAATTTAGGAGCTTCGTCGTCCGTCATTCTGCTGGTGAGATGTCTCTGTTGATATTTAGGAACTTCAATCATCCATACTCAACCGAGGGAACAACTTTTGCTGAGATTTAGGAGCTCGTCCATAATTCAACTGACTTTGTCGAGATTTAGGAGCTTGTCTTTAATTCAACTGCTTTTGTCGAGATTTAGGAGCTTGCCCGTAATTCAACTGATTTTGTCGAGATTTAGGAGCTTGTCCGTAATTCAACTACTTTGCTGAGATTTAGGAACATCGTCCGTAATTCAACTGAGGTGATATCTGTCGAGATTTAGGAACTCGTCCGTAATTCGACTTCTTTGCTGAGATTTAGGAGCCTGTCCGTAATTCAACTGAGAAAATATCTTTGTCGAGATTTAGGAGCTTGTCCGTAATTCAACTGATTTTGTCGAGATTTAGGAGCTTGTCCATAATTCAACTGGGGAAATAACTTCGCTGAGATTTAGGAGCCTGTCCGTAATTCAACTTGGAGAAACATCTCTACTGAGATTTAGGAACATCGTCCGTAATTCAACTGAGGTAACATCTGTCGAGATTTAGGAACTCGTCCGTAATTCGACTACTTTGCTGAGATTTAGGAGCCTGTCCGTAATTCAACTGGGGAAATAGCTTCGCTGAGATTCAGGAGCTTGTCCGTAATTCAACTGATGAAATATCTGTCGAGATTTAGGAACTTGTCCGTAATTCGATTGCTTTGCTGAGATTTAGGAGCTCGTCCGTAATTCAACTTATGAAATAACTTCGCTGAGATTTAGGAGCTCGTCCGTAATTCAACTACTTTGCTGAGATTTAGGAACATCGTCCGTAATTCAACTGAGGTAATATCTGTCGAGATTTAGGAACTCGTTCGTAATTCGACTGCTTTGCTGAGATTTAGGAGCTTGTCCGTAATTCAACAACTTTGCTGAGATTTAGGAGCATCGTTCGTAATTCAACTGATGTAAAGCTTCATAGCTTTGAATTTTGTGAAAATCTTTCCTGAAAGGTAAAGGTTAGCTGTATGTAATGCATGATATGTATCAAGCAATGATGTTCTCAAAATAAATGAGATTGTGTTGTATGATGCATATGCATGTCATGATGTATGAAAATGTGATGTTTTTAGTAGGGGAAATAAATCCCGGATGGTTGCTGGAGAAGAGTTGAATTCTTTGTTTCTGCTGGAGATAGTGAAAGATGACGATTGTGAGAATAAACCTGCAGGAGAAGATAATTTCGCTGGGGAATAAGCTGATGAGAGAATGACTCTGTGGGGAAGAGATGCTTTGCCGGGGAAATCCGTTGATAAATTCAGCTGGGGATAAATTACCGCTGCTGGTGGTAATGAAACCTGTTGGGGATTGGATTCCTGTTTTGTGAAAGGAAAGAACTCTGTCGGGGATGATTTTCCATTTGTGACTTTATTGGGCAAAGCTCTTTTAGACTTCACTGGGGATAATCTTTCGGAGTCTATTGGGGATAATCTTCCAACTCCACTGGGGATATATATTTTTAGACTCCGCTGGGGAAGGTTTTCAGACTCCGTTGGGGATAATTGTCTAGTGCTGATGATGGATAAATTCTGCTTGGGGAGAATATTACCGATTCATTCACAGTTGTGAGTCTCATCTGGGGAGAGCTAACACCAATGTCTTTCTCTTACTCTGCGGGGAATGAATGTACTTTCAATCGTTTCCTCCAGCTAGTTCTATCCCTATACCTGGTGGACAGAGCAACTACACAGTTTGGACACTTCTCGTTTGCCCCTGTTTCCGATATTACAAGTAATCGTCTTTTGTTTCACATGTAAATATTTATGAGCAGCAATCAATATCAAACACATATATCAAAAACTGAACATTGGAAGTTCTTTGCAAAACAAAACAGAAAAAGGAAAACAGTTTGAAATTTATTTGTGAAATTGACTTGTATTGATTTTGAAGTTTGGCCTGTAAATAGGCGTTTTTGTACAAGAGGCTAACGTCCTAGTAAGAGAACTCCGACGTACAATAGAGTTTATACAGTTTGTAAAAACAAAGAAAACAACTATGTGAACAATCCCACTGGGTTCCAACTCTGCTATTGTCTTTATGTCCTCGAGCATCTCATCGCTTTGCTACTTGGTTGAAGGTAGATCAGATTGATTAGTGTCGTCCGGGCTTGATAGTCGATACCGAAGTCTGGTTGCAAGGTGATCCAACGAGACATAGTGTTACGCTTTAATCCCTAATTTTTGCCTGGACCGCCCTTTTAGGTTTTCAGTCCACCGTGATACCCTTTTTTGCCCAAGCCGCCTTTTCAGGTTTTCGACTTGCCGGGTGTACATATTTTTTCATCCCTTATTTTTGCCCGAACCCTTTTGGTTCGCCAGGAAGCCCTTATTTTTTCCTAGGCCAGTCAACCTAGCGGGTCTTTGTTCATGCGTAGTATTTTTTCACCATGTCTGCATTGACGGGGTGAGGAAGGTCATCACCATCCATGATGGTTAGAATTATAGCTCCTCCCGAGAAAATGTTCTTAACCACAAATGGCCCTTCGTAAGTAGGGGTCCATTTTCCCCTGGGATCACCTTGAGGTAATATGATGCGCTTGATTACCAGATCCCCAACTTGATACTCTTGTCGTCTAACTTTCTTGTTAAATGCCTTGATCACCCACTTTTGGTACGTTTGACCATGACAAATAGCAGTAAGTCTCTTTTCGTCGATTAAGTTCAGCTGATCAAGCCGAGTCTGAATCCAGTGATCTTCGCTCAAACCTGCATCCTTCATAATCCGAAGAGAGGGTATTTCAACTTCAATGGGCAATACGGCCTCCATGCCATATACCAAGGAATAAGGTGTTTCCCCTGTTGACGTCCGCGCTGAGGTGAATTACCCATGAAGAGCAAATGGCGACATCTCGTGCCAGTCTTTGTATGTCACCGTCATCTTCTGCACAATCTTCTTAATGTTCTTATTAGCCGTTTCTACAGCCCCATTCATCTTCGGCCGGTAAGGAGAAGAGTTGTGATGCTGTATCTTGAACTGCTTGCAGAGCTCGGTGATCATCTTATTGTTGAGATTTATACCATTGTCCGTAATGATCCTCTCTGGTACACCATATCGACAAATCAAATTGTGCCAAATGAACCGTGCTACGACGTTCTTGGTTACAGTAGCAAAGGAAGCTGCTTCAACCCACTTTGTAAAGTAATAAATAGCTACCAGGATGAAACAATGCCCGTTAGATGCCGGAGGCCTGATCTCGCCGATCATGTCGATGCCCCACATTGCAAAAGGCCACGGAGCTGTCAAGACGTTCAGAGGAACTGGAGGTATGTGCACCTTATCATCATAGACTTGGCACTTGTGATAGGTCCGAGAATGCTGATAATAGTCGACTTCCATTGTGGACCAATAGTATCCTGCCCGCAGGATTTTCTTTACCATGGTGTGTCCACTGGAATGAGTCCCAAAAGTACCTTCATGTAACTCTACCATAATCCTTTCTGCTTCGTCCTTATCCACACATCGCAGCAAGGTTGAGTCATGGTTACGCTTGTAAAGAATGCCATTGCTGATGAAGAACTTCTCTGTGAACCTCCTCAGAAACTTCTTATCATTAACAGATGCACCCTCGGGGTATTCCTGAGCCTCAAGATACCTCTTCACCTCGTGAAACCAGGGTTTATCTATTACCTCTTCAGTCTTAATGTCACAATAATGTGCAGTTCGTCCAACCTCTCAATGGTAATCTGGGGAGCTTCATTGTCCCATCTGACCTTGAACATAGAAGACATCGTAGCTAGCGCGTCCGCCAACTGATTCTCCTCTCTAGGGAAGTGTTCAAAGGTTATCTCCTCGAAGTGCGGAAGCAACGTCAATACATACTCTTTTTAAGGAATAAGATTAGGGTGTTTCGTATCCTACTCGCCTTTGATCTGACTGATCACGAGAGCGGAATCTCCGAATACACTTAAGAACTTAATCCTTAGGTCAATGGCTGCTCGAAGATCCATAATGCACGCTTCATACTCTGCCATATTGTTGGTGTAGTTGAAACATAGTCGGGCGGTGAGCGGAGTATGAGAGCCTTCAGGAGATATGATCACAACGCCAATGCCATTACCCAAAGCGTTTGAAGCTCCATCAAAGTACATAGACCATCGGGATCCCTCCCCAGGTCCTTCATCCGGTCCAGGTGTTTCACAGTCAGTCACCAACATGATGTTCTCATCCGGGAATTCAAATGTCATAGACTAGTAATCATCCACTGCCTGATGTGCCAGATGATCTGCCAACACACTTTCCTAGATTGCTTTTTGAGTCGTGTATTGGATGTCATACTCAGTCAAGATCATCTGCCATCTCGCTATTCTTCCGGACAAGGCAGGTTTTTCAAAGATATACTTGATTGGATCCATCTTTGATATCAATAGAGTAGTGTGGGTTAGCATATACTGTCTCAGCCGGCGAGCAGCCCATGCCAAAGCACAGTAAGTTTTCTCAAGCAACGAGTATCGGGACTCGCAATCGGTAAACTTTTTGCTAAGGTAATAAATAGCATGCTCTTTTCGGCCAGACTCGTCATGCTGACCCAACACGCACCCCATTGAACTATCAAGTACTGTCAAGTATAAGATCAAAGGTCTCCCTTCAACTGGGGGCATCAGATTAGGTGGCTCTTGGAGATACTCCTTGATCCTTTCGAAAGCGGTCTTACATTCATCGTTCCATCTTACCACTTGATCTTTCTTTAGTAACTTGAAGATTGGCTCATAAGTAGCGGTCAGGTGTGAGATGAATCGGGAAATATAGTTCAAACATCCGAGAAAGCCTCTGACTTCTTTTTTTGTTCGGGGAGCTGGCATTTCCTGTATAGCCTTCACCTTTGCATGATCCACTTGAATACCCCTATCACTAATGACGAAACCCAGCAGCTTACCAGACCTCACTCCGAAGGTGCACTTGTTCAGGTTTAACCTCAGCTTGTACAACTTCAACCTGTCAAATAGCTTCTGAAGGTGGTCCAAATGTTCTTCCTCAGTCTGGGATCTTGCAATCATGTCGTCAACACATACCTCAATCTCATGATGGATCATATCGTGGAACAAAGCGACCATGGCTCGCTGATACGTTGCCCCAACATTCTTCAATCCAAAAGGCATGACCTTGTAGCAAAAGGTACCCCATTGAGTTACAAAGGTTGTCTTTTCCATGTCCTCGGGAGCCATTTTAATCTGATTATAACTGGAGAAACCGTCCATAAAGGAGAAGACCTTATGCTGTGCGGTGTTGTCAACCAGAACGTCGATATGAGGCAGAGGGAAATCATACTTGGGGCTCTCCCTATTCAGATCCCTATAGTCAACACACATCCGAACCTTACCATCCTTCTTTGGCACCGGAACCACGTTGTCCACCCACTGCGAATACGAAGTAACTGCTAGAAAACCGACATCAAACTGTTTCATAACCTCGGCCTTGATTTTCTCAGACATCTCAGGGCGCATTCGGCGGACTTTCTATTTCACTGGAGGACAGTCTTCCTTGGTAGGCAAGCAGTGAACCACGATATCAATATCCAACCCAGGCATATCTTCATAAGACCAGGCAAAGATCTCAACATAGTCACGCATCATCTGAATCAATCGTTGCTTAATGCTAGGCTTTAGATTCGCACCGATCTTGACCTCTTTCTTGTCTGCCTCTGTGCCCAGATTCACTGATTCCACTGGCTCTTCATGCGGTTGTATGACCCTCTCTTCCTGAAGTAACAGTCTAGAAAGTTCACTAGGCACCTCGCAATCATCTTCACCTTCGTCTTCGGATAAGTTGATCGGACTTTCGAAGTCATAACCGGCAGTAGCAGAGTCATTATCAGTGGGATCCAGAGTGGATGTAGACCTGTATATGTGAGTGTGTGTAAAATAGATGTTTTGTAAGATAAAAGAGAAAAACAAAGAGCGCAAAATTTGAAATGCAAGAAAACGTCCAAATCTTTTATTAATGATAATGAAAATTACACACATAAAGCCCTCACAAACAAAGCCACGGTGTCTCGGGTAAGGCACCGGGCCATAAAGTTTTAAAGATTGTTTGTTACAAATTCAAAACAAAAGTCTCATTACTGGGTAATAAAAGAAATTGGCACGAAGTCCTTTGCCGTACAATTACTCAAGCCACCATCAATAGTCGGGTAAATCCAACTGTCAATATCAAACTCTTCATCATCACCTCCAATAGCATTTACTCCCGAATTGCTGATAAACAGGGGAGGTCCTCCGATCCGTGCACGCCGAACAACCCTTTGAGCTTCTGCAGTGAAACCCAAATCAAACTTGTCAGTCTTATGTGTAAAGTCAGGGAGTTGGCCCCAATTCACACACCCACCTTTCTCAACAACAACTCTGACATCCTTGAGGGAAGCCATCTTCATTGGAGGATCTTCAGTAACAGTTTCAGTTGATGCCAGCATCTGGGGTACTTCTTCAAAATGTTGAAACGGGGTCTCAATGAACTCCCCGTCCATCTCCATATACCGGAAATAGTTGAGGTGGCTCACCATGTACTCCTCCTCTCCTCGTACCGTAACAATTTTCCCTTTCACTAGGTATTTCAGCATCTGGTGGAGCATAGAAGTTACTGCCCCAGCTTTGTGGATCCACGGGCGACCCAGCAAACAAGAATAAGATGGCCGAATGTCCATCACGTAGAATGTAGACGCAAAAATCTGAGAACCAACCTTGACTGGAATATCCACCTCTCCATGTACCATTCTCTTGGACCCGTCAAAGGCCCTAACAACAATGTTACTCGGCTTCAGCTCCAACCCTTCACAGTCTAACCGGTCTAATGCCTTCTTAGGTAAAATATTCAGTGAGGACCCAGTATCCACCAACACATGAGCTAGAGTAGTGCCTCTGCACTCGATTGAAACATGCAGGGCGTCATTATGATTCTTCCCCTTAGCGGTCAAATCTGCGTCGGAGAAACCCAATCCATTATCTGCTGTCAAACTAGCCACACAATCTTTGAACTGGTCAGCAGATGTCTCCTGCGACACGTGCATAGTCTTCAGGAAAGCAATCAGAGCCTTAGCATGGGGCTCTGAACACAACAATGAAGACAACATAGAGATCTTCGACGGGGTTTACCCCAGCTGTTCGACTACATTGTAGTCGCTTTTCTTGATGATCTTTAAAATTTCCTCTATCTCCTGTCTAGAGGCTTCAACAATAATCTTCCTCGGTGCTTCCATCCGGGAAGGCTCACTGGTGATCCCTTTGCCCCAAGTATCGGATGACTCGACAACAGGGGTAAGGACTGGAACATGAATAGGAACGGTAGCAGGCATACTGGCAGGTGAAATAACAACAGGCTTCCGAACAGTTGGTGGAGAGATCTCAGGGGAGAAAAGTATTCCGCTTCAGGTGACTTTACTAGATCCAACAATATTGCTTACATCAGTATCATCCTCTTCATCCTTCAAGTCTTGTTTAACCCCGTGATAATATACATCGGCCCCATAGTTCCATGAGACAGCCTTATCCGATGTATAGGGGATAGGTCCAGGAACAGTAATGATCAATGGAGCAATTCTCGTAATAGATGTAATTCTAACAGGCTTTCTCGAGGAAGCCTTGGAAGAATTGGCGAAAATGGTGATTATAGAAACTTCTTCAACAGGAACCAAAGGAACAATATTTTTCTCGAACAAGATTTCTTTATTATCCATCAGGCGCTGAACACCTAACTTCAAAAGATGGCAACCAGTAGGTAGGATGGAACACAGACGACAACCTTCGCCAAATCCCGGAAATAAACCGGCTAACAGAAGGCTCTTCTTCACAGTCATCAATGGAGTAGCAATGTCTTCCACAGAGGATAAAAACACATCATCATCGACAACATTCACTCCATGATTTGGCATAGGAGCAGTCATAACATTAGGTTTTTCTGGCGCTTCGAACTCAATCTCCTTAGCGTCAATCAGATCTTGTACCTTGTTCTTCAAGGCCCAACAATTGTTGGTATCATGCCCCGGGCTATCAGAGTGATAAGCACAGCGGGCGTTTGGATTGTACAACGGTGAGGTGGTGTTGGGATTCTTTGGGGCTTCCCCCGGAATCACTAAGTTAGTCTTCAACAGTTGTGGTAGAATTTTAGATAAAGACATGCTGAGCCGAGTAAACTGTCTTTGAGACCTCTCTGCTCTTTGCTGAGTGTTGTGTTGTGTGGCAACAATTGGTCTTGAAATAACTACCGCATTGACTGCTTGGCGGCGCTCGGGTCGACTTTGGTTCCTAGAGCTGTAAACTGCACTAGAATCCTACTTGAACAACTTCTTCTCGGTACTTGACGAAGCACTTTTCTGTAACTTACCACTCTTGATACCGGCTTCAACTCTCTCCACAGTCATAATCAACTCAGTAAAACCTGACGATGAACTCCCGATCAGATGGTTGAAATATGGACCAGACAGGGTCCCCAGAAACATATCTACTAACTCCCTGTCAGCCAAAGGGGGTTGGACCCTACCAGCAAGATCTCTCCACTTCTGAGCGTAATCTTTAAAACCTTCGCTCGCACCCATAGACATACCCTGAAGTTGGGTACGCGTGGGAGCAAGGTCGGCATTATATTGGTACTGCTTGTAAAAAGCAACAACAAGGTCCTCCTAGTTATGGACACTAGCTCCTTCTAGCTGATAGAACCACTCAAGTTGAGTCCCTGAAAGACTATCTTGGAAGAAGTGGATCCAGAGGTTCTTGTCAGCAATATATGGCTGAATCTTTCTAACATACGAACAAAGGTGTAGCTTTGGGCAGAAGACCCCGTCATACTTAGCAAAGACTGGTGCTTTGAACTTGTGGGGAATCACCACCCCAGATGCCAAACCCAACTCACCAAAGTCCAATCCAGGTATCTTCTGGATCTCCATCACACTTAACTGGTCTTCAAGCTGCTTATACCTGTCCTCAGGCGGAGGATACTGGTCTTCGTCAAAGTCAGTCTCGTTGTCAGAAACCAAAGGGCTAGGAGCCCTCCTTTCTTCTTGATTCTCTCCCCCTCCAGATGAGTGAGATAAATTGACTTCCTCTCGCTACCTGTTTCCAAACCTGTGACCCATGTTCAGGAGGACTGTCTTCTTCTTCTTATCCTTCAAGATAAGAGTCTTCAGATCTTTTTGCCCTTTGGCCAGGTTCATGAACATTTCCTGGAACTGAGTGTTCTGAGCTTGTAGAGCCTTAATAGCTTGATCAGTGGATGTTTCAGCAGACATAATGTTGAAATAAACAGCGAAGAAGATAAGAGACCTGTAAGGGCACCTGTGATGAAGTGCATGGGATGAAATGCGTATGATATGATTTCAAAGACGTCGAGAGATTCAAATTCGTAAACCAAAATGAAACACACTTTTATTAGATTAAAAACTTGAAACAATGTTTGACAAATTCCTTTATGGCGTTACAAAAAGAAATACTGAAAAGTAAATCAAAACTAGAAATAACAAAAGACATCAGCGCTCCCATGGTCGTTTCCCATTGGTGATGACATAGTCATTGAGGACCTTCTCATTCTCCAGCTGTCTTGTAAGCTTTAGAATCTTTCACTCCTGCTCGTGATACATTTCTCTGTAAGTATCCCGTTCTTCTCTCAACTGCATCCAAGACCTCTTTAATTCCCCAATGTCAGTAGGCATGTGTGGATGGAGGATGGTAAGAGGAACCCCTTCTTCATCAACACTCTTAACAATTACTGGTAAGACAACTTCGTACGACATTCCCAGCTTTTGGGCACGGATTCGAACCCACCAGAGATACGGTTCCATCGGAAGAGATGTCTTCATCCCTAACTCATGTGGATCAGACCTGTGTACCCTGTTCCAAGCTCGTATGAATCTGCAGCGATGCTCCTCACTATCCCCTTGAAAGTCAAAGACAATGCTCGGAATCAGCAACTCACGAGGACCGCCCTTTCAGGCTCGCCCAAACTGTCGCAAGGCCAGACAAGGATTATAAGTGATTCCTACCCTAATTCCAAGTAAAGGAGCATTGAGGTATTCTCCACACCGGTCAATAACAACTACTTCTTCCATGTCTTTAGTAGTCCAAATGATATCCGTGTGAGCAAGGGACATAATCCTGTAGGCCCAACCCATTCCTTCCTTGTTCTTCAAAACAGATTTGGGGAGGTGAGAAATAAACCACTCGCCAGCAATGGTGCATAACACATAAGGGTTCCCCATTTCCGAGCAGTACGGGCATAAAGAGCATGCAGAATGTCCCCTAAGAGAGTGGGCATAGGATTATGGGACATGAAAATCTTCACTGCATTCATGTCGACAAAAGAATATGAGTTAGGAAACAGAACCAGACCATATATGAGAAGAGCCAGGATGTCCTCGAATGCCCGAAAGTCCAAACTGTCCCAAAACTGATTAGCCTAATCAACCAGGAGCTTAGCCAAGAAGCCTTTTGTCCCACTCCGAGTCTCCCAGTTAGACAATACCTCAGCCTTTGTAAGATGTAGGGCTGTAGCAACATCTTCTGGTCTAAGAGCTTTCTCCCAATCTGTAAATGGCGTCTGCTCTAAAATAGAAATACCAAGCAAATCAGAGAACTCCTCCAACGTAGGGACCAACTGATAGTCCGGGAAGGTGAAGCAGTGGTACAATGGGTCAAAGAACTAGCACAAGACACTCAACATCTGCTCATCCATCTTGGAAGTAACCAAACCCAGGAGGTGACCATGTCTTCTGACAAAAGAGGAAGTATCTGGAACCTTTGCAACCAAATCTCTAAGTTGAGTAGGAATCTGTACAAAGCTGATCCGAATAGTGTTTCTACGCATAGATGCCATGCCCTACAAAATAGAACAAAGATGAATCCCCTTTGTCTTTGAAATGGGTTAGTCTAATGCAAGATGCATGCAATGTCATGATGCATGATGTTATGATAGAAACACACCACAAGTATTCACAGATAGCAAAAATGGTAAGGGCAAACAAGTCACACAGTAGCCCTTAGATTTCAGGGTGGCATGGAGTTTAGGTATTACCCTCTTTCAGTTTAGTTGGTTCAACCTGTCCTAGTAATAGTAACCGGGTTCTAGAGGATCTCAATATCACTGACCACCCTCGATCGGTCATAATTCCAGTTTGGGAACCTTTTCTTGCGGCCGGAATCATCGCGAGAGTTTGGTCTCAATGAGTGTAGCATACTGCTACTTTTCTATGGCCAAGTTGGTCAATTATAGGTTCTAAGGTCAGTTGGTGCTTAATGACCCCTTAGAAGACCCATATTCTCCTTGTTCGACCACAAGGGACATATGTACAAACTAAAGTACCACACCAACATAGCTACTGCTTCAACCGTATCGGTCTACACCATACAATTCCCTCACAGTCTATTGCTACTTACCTAAAAGGTATCCCCTAGATCTGGGTTAGGATCTATAGTAACTCCGATTCAAACCCACAAAGATAAAGCATACAAATCAAGAAATTGAAACATTATGATGAACTAATCCTAAGGTACACCCCACTTATTATCATTTCCCAGCAGAGTTGCCAGTTCTGGTGTACGGTGGGAAGAACTGACTGTTTTTGGAATGCTGGTTTGTGTTTTGCGTTTGTTTTCCCAAAATTTTGCGATAAGCAAGAGTCGCCACCGACTTTTATTTTATCCAACAAGGAAAGGAAAAAAGCACAGAAAAATTCCTTTTTTGAGACATTTCTGAGTACGGGGGGTAGATTATAGAAAAGGAAGGTATTAGCACCCTTTCTATCTGTAGTTATCTACGGGCACTTAGGTATTTTCTCATCATTTTCAAAATGTTTTCTTTGTGCTTGTGGGTTTTGAAAAGTTTTGTTTTTTAACTTCGATTTAACTCTTGCTTAAGAGTGTAATGAAGTATTTTTGAAAACTTGTTTGTAAAAGTGTGTAAGTGTGAGAAAAAGTTTGTTTTTGGATGAGCAAGTTGTCATACCCCAAATTTTGACCTAAGATACCACCTCCCATCTGCATTATTACATAGCAAGCGTTCACAAGCGATTCGACCTATTTTTGCCAATTCTCGAGTCAGATTTCAAAAATTCATAACTTCTTCAATTTCGACAATTTTTTAGTGGTTCTTTTACATATGATTATCCTTTACAATAACTACAACTTTTCTTTACAAGACAAGAGATGATTATGCTTTGAAAATCCACGGAAAAATGGAAACGTTAGAAATTATTGTGAATTTAGTGAAATTTAACTGGTTTTGCCTGACTTTATTAAATCATGATTTTTTTATATTTATTTTTTTTCTTTCTTTTATTCTTATTTTCATAAAAAAAAGAAAATCCACTAAAAAATATTTAGTTCATATCAGTTTTACTTTATCCAAAATATAAATTTTTTTATAGTTTTGTTAGTTTCATTTAATTTTATATTCTCATTGATAATTCAAAAAATCTCAAAATACATATAAGTTCTTTTGCCTTTTACATTTTTTTTTTGAGTATGTAAGTCTATTTTGTGTTTCTTTAGTTGCAATTCAAAAATTTGAAAATATATGGTTTGATTTTTCATTTATTTCTTTTATGATTAATTTTGGTGTAAATTTTGATTATAATTCCATTTGAAATATTTTTAAGTTGAGTTATTAATAGATTTTAGAACCAATTTTAATATCTCTTTTATTTCACTTTTGTATTTTTCAGTTTAGTTTTTACTAACAGTTTATTTCATTATTATTGTTATTATTAATATTATGACTATTATGCTATATAAATCTGTCCTTTGTTGCGAAATCTGTCCTTATACTGCATGGCCCCTGCAAGTAATGCCAAGAAAACGGTCACACAATCTCTGCTGCCCAAACACCAGTCCAAAATCTGCACTATGTCAAGACAAACATTACACCAAAATAGGAGGGCAAGAAACTGCATCAAAAAGTATCAAAAACAAGGTATTCCATATGTTCAAACTCACCAAATTTTCCCTCCCCAAAACCTCATTCTTATTCACTATAAAACAGACAGATATGCAATCAAAATAGGGGGGTGAGCGAGAAAAAGGAAGGCAGTTCACAAAGAGAAAAAACACAAACTGTAACATCTCTTCCTCATACCACCATCATAAAACACTCACAAGATCCATGGCCTGCAACTTATGCAATTTACACCAATAACCGCTAACTTCTTTTAATCATGGCTTCAACCTTCCTTATTCAACCTTTTATATAACCATACAACGTAAAAACCCTCACACCACAAGCTCAAACCTTCGAACTTACAAAAACACAAACTTGCAGAAGCTGCAAGTTATCAACTTGCCAAAGCCTGCATAACTCCAAACCTATTTCAAAGATGCAAGTTATCAACTTGCCAAAGCCTGCCTCATCCAAACAACAAATCCAGAACTGCATCCACCTGCCTAAAACCAGTAAAAAACCTGCAAGTCTCAAACTTGCACAACCGCAAACTGTAAACAGAACCAAACCTTTTAACCTGCACCATTTCGAACCAAGCTCCAATCATACCAGCAAACTCGCACCAACACCGACGCGTAGCTCACAACAATAGTGCTAGAATTTTAGGAGAAAAGGGGAGAAAAGAATCTGCAGAATTTGAAGAACAAGCAACATTTATTCTCTACAGTTTCAAAAGAAATCAATTCTATTACAAGATTTTCCAACAAGATTTTCAGAAGAGCAGAAGGAATTAAAAGAGCGTATTACCTCATCTCTGGATTTCTTTATTATCTCATCGTCAAAAATCGAAATCATCAGACTTGCTCTGATCTTGTAAGTCTCCCTACTTTTTTTCTCAAAATCTATTGCTATGCTTGTTATAATGATGTATGCTGTGAACTAGTTGTCGTTGCTGCATTTTTTTGTTGTTGATGTTTCAATAAACCAGAACCCCTGAGATTGTTATTGTTGTTTCTCTTACCATGAATATTTGTCGCCTTGTTGATTTGGTGTTTAACTGCATGAAAAAAACCAGAAGCAGTGTTGTTGTTCGATTTCGATTTAGGGGAGAGAGAGTTCGAAACCAGAAGCAGTGTTGTTGTTCGATTTCGATTTAGGGGAGAGAGAGTTCGAACCCAGAAGCAGTGTTGTTGTTCGACTTCGATTTAGAATAGAAAGAGTTCGAAACCAGGGAGCAGGGTGTTCGATTTCGATTTAGAAGAGAGAGAGAGAGTTCGAAACCAGGGAGCAGGGTGTTCGATTTCGATTTAGAATAGAAAGAGTTCGAAAGAGGGAGCAGGGTGTTCGATTTCGATTTAGAATAGAAAGAGTTCGAAACCAGGGAGCAAGGTGTTCGATTTCGATTTAGAAGAGAGAGAGTTCGAAACCAGGGAGCAGGGTGTTCGATTTCGATTTAGAAGAGAAAGAGTTCGAAAGAGGGAGTAGGGTGTTCGATTTAGATTTAGAAGATAAAGAGTTCGAAAGAGGGAGCAGGGTGTTCGATTTTGATTTAGAAGAGAGAGAGTTCGAAAGAGAGATTAAAGAGAGAGTTCAAGAGAGAGATCGAAGATAGGAAAAAAGAGTTCGAAAGAGAGTTTGAAAGAGAGAAAAAAAGAGAGTTCGAAAGAGAGAAAAAAGAGAGTTCGAAAGAAGCGTTGTTCGATTTCGATTTCAATCCCATGCTGGACCTTTATTTCGTTTTCAGTTTATAACCCAATTAATTAGTTTAGTTTTATAATTTATTTAAATCTTGATATTTCATTTTTAGTTTGGTCAACATTTTAGTTAATTTTGTTAGTTTTTTTAACTAGTCTTTCATTGATAAGTTTGTAAGTTATCTCTTTGAATTTATTGCCCCCTTATGATGTTCCTCCCATGATACATGTTGGTTGAGTTTGTGATAATTTCGATTTAATTCCATGGCTTTTCTCTTGGTTTTCTTTTAAAATCTTGGAATGTTTATACTTTTAGTTTTAATCTTCATGTTGCTTGCAAAATCCAAGGGAATTGTTTAATTTTTGTCGACTTCATGTCATCAAAAAAAACATCGTGCGAATACCCTCATTCATCCTCCGTTTATTATTTCGTTAAAAACTTAAGATAATTTTCCCAAATATTCAATTTTTCAAAACTCACACCTTTTAAGTCAAAACTTCGACATTAGGTCGTCGTATCTTCAAAAACTCGTCCATACCCATTTTTGGCCAAAACAATTTATTTTCAATCAAACAAACAATTTTAACCAAAAACAGATATTTCAAAAGGTTTCTATAGAATACTATAGATACATTGGGTGCTAATACCTTCCCATTGTATAACCAACCCCCGAACCATAGACCTCTTTTCAAAAACACATTGTATTTTCATTGCATGTTTTAGGGTTTTATTTCGCTCTTTTCCCTTTCCCCTTGGAAATAATAAAGCGCGGTGGCGACTCTTGCTTTTGTGAGTCAAGTTAATCAATAGCTTGATCTCCGATTTTCACCGCTACAGAAATGGCGACTCTGCTGGGGAGAGATTGACCTCTTGCTGGTCCATCCCTAAGTGGGTTAAGCCTAGTTTGTTTTATCTGTTTTATTATTATTGGGGTTGTTTGGGTTTTTTTTGCAAAGGACGAATCCTATACCCGGATTAAGTTACACTTAAGGATAGTACGGGCGGTATAGTCATGTTAACTTTGAGGGAGTAATCCCGAAGAAGGAGGCATGAAATCCCCCACTCAGTGGAAGGCCCTTTTGAACGTAATATTTGTTTACCGAGTAATCGGGAAGACATTATTATTTTCGACCTGGGAGCCAGAGAAACTGAGAACCGTAGAACCCTAACCCATCTTGGCCTTTTAGGTGTAGCGCGGAGATTATAACGGAGTAATCCGGAAGTAGTTGTTACGCGATGCTACGCTCGGACGAGTTTCTCTTGAGAATATTGCTAATTATTGAGTAATCAAGACATTGGTAATATCCGAAGGAGGAATGTAGACTCTGGGAACTCTTAGAACCTTGTCTTGCAGGTGTAATTAAACCGTTAGTACATACCTTGGGGTGGGCTTTACCCTTGACTCCATGCACGAAACGTTGAACCTTTGAACCCCATATTTGTGAACTTGTGTGTAACTGTTGCATTATCATTCATCCATGCATCCATCAACATTTTTTGTAAAAAACTTGTTTTTCAAGGAACTTAAGAATGATTTTTGCAGACATCTTAGGTACTATTATTATGGAGTTTGGAAGAAGAAACACTTGAAGTTAATTCTAAGTGATCTTTAGTTCTTAGTTTTATTTTTACTGTTGTCATTTTGTAAAACTCTGTAAAAGGGCTTCATGTTCCAAAGTTGTAATTTACTGCTTTATTATGGGCTTCATGTTCCAAAGTTGTAATTTACTGCTTTTATTATTGGGTTGTTGTCCCAAAGTTGTAATTTATTGTTTTGTTGTTCCAAAGTTGTAAGTTGTAATTTACCGCTTTTGATTAATGAAATGAGTTTTTGTTGTTCCAAATTCCTCTACCATTGATGTGTGCAAAATTATTGAAGTTCCTTGAAATAACTATCAAAATGAACAATCATTTGCATCGCATATCATGCATCATCCAACATTCCACTTCACATGTTTTCTAGAGTCTTATTTTTGTTTCTTTTTCCACTCCGGTAGATTGCCAAGTTGTCTCATCGGTACGATACCCGAGCCAATCGTCAGAGGAAGATGGAAGATCTAGAACAGGAAAACCACGAGTTTCGTGAGGAGGTCGCTACCCTTCATGTCAGTATGGAGAAACTAACTGCGCTGGTGGAAAGTTTGATGGCTGCTCAGAATCAGCCATCGACTGCAGCTGCTGAGATTCAGACTTCAACTATTGTGGTTTATGAGATTGTCACCGTTCCAACATCTGTGACTCAAATCAACTCTCCGCTTCAACATCAGATTCCAAAATGTTTTCCGTTGGGAATGCCTTATAACTTTGTGCCAGAAGGGTATCAGCCTGTCGTATAGCCTTTGGTTCAACCTACTGTGTCTGTTCCTCAACTGGAGACAACTATCATGCTTCCTGTAATCCCGTCTGTGGCACCTTTCCCTCAACCAGTGATGACAACTGTCGCTCCTGTGGTTCATTCTATGCCATACATGAATGAACCTGCTTATCATGCCGAGCCTGCTGAAAGTCTGGGTCTTTTCGATAGAATGGAAGAATTTCAAGACCAGTTTCAAGAGATGCAGAGGGAGATCAGAGCGTTAAAGGGGAAAGATTTGTTTGGAAAGAATGCTCATGACTTGTGTTTAGTTCCAAACGTAAAGATTCCAGCCAAATTCAAAGTGCCGGACTTTGAAAGGTATAAAGGTGATTCGTGTCCGCGGAGTCATTTAACTATGTATGTGAGAAAGATGTCTACATATTCTGATGATCATAACTTGTTAATTCACTACTTTCAAGACAATTTGACTGGTGCCACTCTAAAGTGGTATTTGGGTTTGGACAGCACTCAGATCCGTAATTTCAGTGATCTTAGTGAAGCTTTTGTTCGCCAGTATAAGTACAACGTCGACATGGCGCCGGACAGAGATCAACTTCGGGCGATGTCCCAGAGAGACAGGGAGTCCTTTAAAGAATACGCCCAGAGGTGGCGCGAGATTGCTGCTCAGATTTATCCCCTCTTGAGGAGAAAGAGATGACGAAGATATTCCTGAAGACTTTAGGTTCCTTTTATTATGAAAGAATGATTGCCAGCGCACCCAATGACTTCACCGAGATGGTAAGTATGGTCATGCGGTTGGAAGAAGGGATTCGTGAAGGACGTTTGGTTAAGGAAGGAAGTCCATCTAGCAGTACCAAGAAGTTCGGAAGTGTTTTCCCTAAAAGGAAAGAACAAGATGTCAGTGTAATTTTCCCTGGGAGATCAAGGAGAGGTTATTCACATGTTGCGGCAGTCACTCCGGCCGTCCGCCCAACATTGGTGACCCCAACTTATAAAACCCCACCAATTCAACAACGGCCATTTCAACAGCAGCCTCGACAACAAGCTTATCAATTTAATAACCAGAATCGTTCACCAGGGAAACCGCAATTTGATGCCATTCCCATGACTTACACTGAATTGTTCCCCGCTCTGATCAGAAAGAACCTCATAACGACGAAGCCTCCTCCTGTTGCACCGAATAGTACTTCTCCGTGGTACAAGGCAGACCAGTTCTGTGAATATCATCAAGGGTCGCCGGGGCACAACATTGAAAATTGCTTTGCTCTGAAGGTGGATGTGCAGAGATTGATTAAGAACGGTATCTTGTATTTCAAGGATGTTAACCCAAATGTTAGAGATAATCCTTTGCCTCGACATGGGGCAGCATCAGTGAATATGGTGGAAGGTTGTCCGGGAAAGTTTCGAGTTTTTCAAGTTGAACACATAAGAGATTCGTTGATCAGGTTACATCAAAGCTTAAGAAGACTTGCCTTTTTTAGGCATCAACATGATTATGATGTTTGTGAATTCTGTTTAAGAGAGATTGATTGCCCTATTGTGAAGGAGGACATTCAAAAATTGTTAGACCAAAGGGTTATCACTATTACACATGACAGAGATCCGGTGGATGAAGTGAATGTTATAATACCACAATTCAACTTGCCTGAACCGGTAGAGATTGTTTACGACATTCAGACTACACCTGTCACTCCTTTGATCATTTATCCACCCGGTCCTGTGCCTTACAACTCAGACCAAGCTATACCCTACAAGTATAATGCCACAATGATTGAGAATGGGGTAGAAGTCCCTATACCAACAATGCCATCTTTTGTTAACATCGCTGATGTGAGCAGAGTTACAAGAAGCGGACGTGTCTTTGCAGCAGTACCTTTGAATAGGCCAGAAGTTCAAGTCAGGAGGCCCATACCGGCAGAATTTCTAGTGAGAAATATTGAACCCATGGTTGAGGTAGGCCGATCCAATGAACCTATCCCACATCCCGATGATGATGAGATTCTGAAGCTCATCAAGAGAAGTGAATACAAGATTGTGGACCAACTATTGCAAACCCCTTCCAAGATTTCTTTGCTTGCTTTACTGAGAGATTCTGGTGCCCATAGAGAAGCTTTGATGAAGGTCTTGGACCAGGCATTCATGGATCATGATGTGACGGTTGACCAATTTGATGGAATTGTGGGAAATATTACTTCGTGTAACAATCTTAGTTTCAGTGATGAAGAGCTTCCGGAGGAAGGAAGGAACCATAATATGGATTTGTATATCTCAATAAGTTGTGGAAATGATACTTTATCAAGTGTGTTGGTAGATACAGGTTTGTCGTTAAATGTAATGCCCAAAACTACATTATCTCGACTCTCATATCAAGGTGCTCCCATGAGACCTAGTGGGGTAATTGTCAAAACGTTTGATGGTTCTAGGAAGACTGTCATTGGTGAAGTGGATCTTCCTATAATAATTGGTCCTCATACTTTTCAGATCACTTTTCATGTAATGGATATTCGTGCCGCCTATAGTCGCCTATTGGGTCGTCCATGGATCCATGATGCAGGGGCAGTCACTTCCACGCTCCATCAAAGATTGAAGTTTGTAAGGCATGGAAAGCTGGTAATGATTGGTGGAGAGCAGGCTATGGTGGTAAGCCATTTGTCATCTTTCTCTTTTATTGATGCTGATGAGGATGTTGGAACCCAATTCCAAGTTGTATCTGTTGCTAATAATGAAGTGAAGAAACAAGGGACATCTATTTCTTCTTTTGAGGATGCGCGATGAGTGGTTGAGAGTGGTTCGGCTGAAGGTTAGGGCCAGGTGTTGACTTTTCCTGAGAACAAGTCTGGAGAAGGTCTTGGTTTTCATCCCGTGTCTACAAGAGTTAAGCAGGAAACAGTTATCCGTCCGATACAAGAGGTTTTCCGAAGCGCATGTTTTATCCATCCGACACCTCCTGAAGTTGATGCTATAATAGGAGACGATTCTGAAGAGGATTTACCCGACTTTGTAACGCATGGAGTGGTTTGCCAAAACTGGATTGTTGTTGATGTTCCTGTTGTGATGCACATTTCTGAGTAATGTTTTGTTTTATTTTTGAAAAAATTTTCGCTCTGCCCAAGGCGAAGAGTATTTGTGTCGGGCTATGTTGAAAATAAATCCTTTTGCTCTGCCCAAGGCAAAAGAGAAAATGTCTGGGCTCTTTGTTTCAAGTATTGCCAATCATGAATAAAAACGTTATTTTGTCCACTACTGTTTTATTTTTCACTTTTTCTGGGAAATAGTAATGAAAATTAATTGGTAGTAATAGGAAAATATAATAATCTTTTGTTTCATTTGTACAACATTCATATTAATCGATTTCTAAAATAAAGCATAATCATATGTGCAGATTAATCCATGACTTAACCATTGAAAACAATGATCCTATGCCTTCTCCCAACTTTGAATTCCCTGTGTTCGGAGCCGAGGAAGAAGATAGTGAAGAGATCCCTGATGAAATTTCCCGTTTACTTGAGCATGATGAAAAGACTATTCAGCCGTTTGAAGAGCCTATAGAGATGATCAATTTGGGTGATGAAGAAGATAAAAAGGAAGTTAAGGTCGGAGCATTGCTTATCCCAGAGGTCAAAGAGAAAATGTTGGAGCTTCTCAGAGAGTATGTTAATGTGTTTGCTTGGTCCTACCAAGACATGCCAGGTTTGGATAATAATATTGTGGAGCATCATTTGCCACTGAGACCTGAATGTCCGCCGATTAAGCAGAAGTTGAGAAGGACTCGTCCCGATATGGCCGACAAGATCAAAGAAGAAGTTCAAAAGCAAATTAATGCAGGTTTCCTTGTTACATCGGTCTATCCTTAATGGTTAGCCAATATAGTGCCTGTTGCTAAGAAGGATGGCAAAGTTCAGATGTGTGTAGATTATAGAGATCTGAATAGAGCTAGCCCAAAGGATGATTTTCGTTTACCACACATTGACGTATTGGTCGACAGTACTACAAAGTTCAAAGTCTTTTCTTTCATGGATGGTTTCTCTGGTTACAATCAAATCAAGATGGCACCAGAAGATATGGAGAAGACAGCTTTCATTACACCTTGGGGAACATTTTGTTATCGGGTAATGCCGTTTGGTTTGAAGAATGCTGGTGCAACATACCAAAGGGCCATGACTGCTTTTTTCCATGATATGATGCATAAAGAGATAGAAGTGTATGTAGATGACATGATTGCCAAATCACAAACTGAAGAGGATCATTTGGAACATTTATTGAAGTTATTCCAACGTTTGAGAAAGTATAAACTCCGCCTGAATCCCAACAAGTGCACTTTTGGTGTTCGTTCTGGAAGACTTCTAGGTTTCATTGTCAGTTAGAAAGGTATCGAGGTAGATCCTGATAAAGTCAAAGCTATTCGGGAAATGCCCGCACCCAAGACGGAAAAACAAGTAAGAGGATTCCTTGGGAGACTGAACTATATTTTTAGATTTATATCTCATATGACTGCTACCTGTGGGCCGATTTTCAAGCTTCTCCGAAAGAACCAAGGATGTGTGTGGACAGAAGATTGTCAGAGAGCTTTTGATAGCATCAAAGAATATTTACTTGAACCTCTTATTTTGATTCCTCCAGTGGAAGGAAGACCTTTGATTATGTACCTGACTATATTGGAAGATTCCTTGGGATGTGTGCTTGGTCAACAAGATGAGACTGGAAGAAAGGAACATGCCATATATTACCTGAGTAAGAAATTCACAGACTGTGAGTCTCGATACTCAATGCTAGAGAAAACCTGTTGTGCTTTAGCTTGGGATGCTCGCTGTCTGCACCAGTATATGATTGACCACACCACTTGGTTGATCTCCAAAATGGATCCGATCAAGTATATCTTTGAGAAGCCCGCCTTATCTGGAAGAATAGCCCGTTGGCAGATGTTGTTATCTGAATATGACATTGAGTATCACACTCAGAAAGCAATCAAAGGGAGTATTTTAGCCGATCATTTGGCTCACCAACCAATTGAATATTACCAATCCATCAAGTTTGACTTCCCAAATGAAGACATTATGTACTTGAAGGCTAAAGATTGTGAAGAGACGTTACCTGAAGAAGGACCTGATCCCGAATCCCGTTGGGGTTTGATATTTGACGGAGCTGTGAACTCTTATGGAAATGGAATTGGGGCAATCATCGTCACTCCCCGAGGTACTCATATCTCGTTCACGGCGAGATTGAAGTTCGACTGTACAAACAACATAGCTGAATATGAGGCATGTATTATGGGTCTCGAAGAAGCAGTGGATCTAAGGATTAAGATTCTTGATATTTACGGAGACTCGGCATTGGTAATTAATCAAATCAAAGGATAATGGGAGACTCGTCATCCTGGTTTGATCCCTTACAGAGATTATGCTAGAAGATTGTTAACCTTCTTTAACAAAGTGGAGTTATATCATATCCCTAGAGATGAAAACCAAATGGCTGATGCTTTAGCTACTTTGTCTTCAATGTTTCAAGTGAATGGTTGGAACGATGTGCCTACAATCAGAGTTATGCGCCTCGATAGACCTGATCATGTGTTCTCAGTAGAAGAGGTCACCGACGACAAACCGTGGTTCTATGACATTAAACGTGTTCTTCAAACTCAAGAGTACCCGCCTGGGGCATCCAATAAAGATATGAAGATGTTGAGGAGATTGGCAAGCAGTTTCTTCCTCAATGAAGAAGTGTTATATAAGAAGAATTACGACATGGTCCTACTCAGATGTGTAGACAGACATGAAGCAGATATGCTGATGTAAGAAGTACATGAAGGATCCTTCGGTACCCATGCCAACGGACATGCAATGGCTAAAAGGATGTTGAGAGATGGTTACTATTGGATGACGATGGAATCAGATTGTTGCAAATATGTGAATAAATGTCATAAATGCCAGATTTATGCAGACAAGATACATGTGCCACCGACCCTCCTCAATGTTATCTCTTCACCTTGGCCTTTCTCTATGTGGGGCATTGATATGATTGTAATGATTGAACCCAAAGCTTTAAATGGTCATCGTTTCATCTTGGTAGCGATCGATTGTTTTACTAAATGGGTGGAAGCAGCATCTTATGCTAATGTAACCAGACAGGTGGTAGTCAGATTTATCAAGAATCAGATCATTTGTCGATACGACATCCCGAGCAAGATCATCACTGATAATGGCTCGAATCTGAATAACAAGATGATGAAAGAGCTTTGTGAAGAGTTCAAGATTGAACATCATAATTCTTCTCCCTACAGGCCGAAGATGAATGGGGCAGTTGAAGCTGCTAATAAGAACATCAAAAAGATTGTCCAGAAGATGGTGGTAACTTATAAAGATTGGCATGAAATGCTTCCGTTTGCTTTACATGGATACCGTACTTCAGTTCGAACTTCAACAGATGCAACGCCATTTTCCCTAGTTTATGGTATGGAAGCAGTACTCCCCGTGGAGGTTGAGATTCCGTCTATGAGAGTGTTGATGGAAGCTAAACTTTCTGAGGATGAATGGTGTCAAAGTAGATATGATCAGTTGAATTTAATTGAAGAAAAGAGATTGACAGCATTGTGTCATGGTCAATTATATCAGTAGAGAATGAAGAAGGCTTTTGATAAGAAGGTTCGACCACGCGAGTTCAGAGAAGGTGACCTTGTACTCAAAAAGATATTATCTTTCCAACCTGATTCTAGGGGAAAGTGAGCTCCGAATTATAAAGGACCGTATGTCGTTAAGAAAGTTTTCTCTGGAGGTGCCATGATTCTCACAAATATGGACGATGAAGAGCTCCCGTGCTCCGTGAACACCGACGCAGTCAAGAAGTATTTCGCCTAGGTTTGAGTTGACAGTTCTCTAAGTTGAAAACTTGAAGGGGCGGCTTAGGCAGGCTTTTGGTCAGACCGGCTGTGGCATTTGAGCATATTTCGGAATTCGAAGTTGTTAGGGAGAATAGTGATCATTGTTTTTGTGTAACCATTTCTTTCATGTACTATTTCCCAAACTTTTGTAAACCGTTGGATTCGCGTTGTTAGCGAACCACCATCTTATTAATGAAATTTGAGCATTTACCTTTTGTGGGCAAAATTTTAATTTTACGATAATATTTGAAACAAAGTTATTTAAAGTATTCTTATTTTAAAAATGTGTCGTGAATAATGAAAGGAATATTAACAGTTGTTCCGAGGATGGTCAAGCCATGAAATACAAAACAATACAGTAATTTATCCTTGCATGATGAACATGTTTTCCTTCAAAATCTTCATGAGATGTTGGTTGTGTAAACTTGTGTTTCTAGTGGTACTAAGTTTGGTGACTCCCCAGCTTTTCCAGTTAAGCGTTGTTTTGGTTATCTTTATTTGAGCAGATTTCTGAAGTGTGGTACGCTTTGTCTCATGCCAATGGTCTATTGGTATTAGAAGTTTGGATTTGAATACTTTTCTCCCAGAAGATTTGAGCCTTGTAGTATGATACGCTCTGACATTGCTTTTTGGTTCTAGTTCCAGTTATTTTCCGTCTTTTTAAGATTGGCCGAGTATCTATTATTTTGTGATATCTTATCATCTTCAAGATATTCCGTCTGCCTGTTTCATCAGCATAACATTCATTCATTCATTTACACTTATATCACGCATGCATATTCACATTTGTCATTGATTTTGGGTCGTATACCTTGTTTACGTTTATTAAGACAATGTACATGTTCTTTCCAAGTAGAATGCTAGCTTAGGCAGAAAATGTGCTTCCTTTCTAAATTCCCCAACTGAGTTAATCCTCGTGGATGATTTTTTGATTTAGTCTTCCTTGTCCATTTCTGGATAGGATGAATCCCCAATCAAGTTATTTTCTCATTGGGTGGAGTCTTGTTTGACTGTGTTCTCTCTGGTTTATTCCTGGAGGGAGTTGTTGTCTCTTGCATAGGCTATCTCGTTATTTTCTCCAAGCTAGGCAACCTAGACGAATGGTGCATTTATTTTGTGCATTTAAGTATTTGATCTCCTCGGGAAGGATCTATTCATGGTTCCCTTTGACGATGATTTTATTCTCTGGCAGTGTTATCGCAATTTTCTTCTGAATTATTCTTCAGAAAAAGGCAAGTGGCGGTCTCTTCATAAGCAGCTTGTACGTTATTATTCTTCGGAAAACGGCAAGTGGCGGTCTCTTCATGAGCAGCTTGTACGTTATTTTTCTTCAGAAAATGGCAAGTGGCGGTCTCTTCATGAGCAGCTTGTACGTTATTTTTCTTCAGAAAATGGCAAGTGGCGGTCTCTTCATGAGCAGCTTGTACGTTATTTTTCTTCGGAAAACGGCAAGTGGCGGTCTCTTCATGAGCAGCTTGTACGTTATTTTTCTTTGGAAAACGACAAGTGGCGGTCTCTTCATGAGCAGCTTGTACGTTATTTTTCTTCGGAAAACAGTAAGCGGCGGTCTCTTCATGAGCAACTTGCACGTTATTATTTTTTGGAAAACGACAAGCGGCGGTCTCTTCATGAGCAACTTGTGCGTTATCTTCTTTTTGGAAAACGGCAAGCGGCGATCTCTTCATGAGTAACTTGTACGTTATTTTTTTCCTGGAATACAGTAAGTGGCGGCTTCTTTATTTGAGCAGCTTGTACGTTATTATTTTTCTGGAATACAGCAAGTGGCGGCTTCTTTATTTGAGCAGCTTGTATGTTATTGGTTATTTTTGGAAGACAGCAAGTGGCAACTTCTTTATTTGAGCAGCTTGTATGTCATAGTATTTTTGGAAGACAACAAGTGGCAGCTTCTTTATTTGAGCAACTTGTATGTCATAGTATTTTTGGAAGACAGCAAGTGGCGGCTTCTTTATTTGAGCAGCTTATATGTTATTGACATCTTTGAACGACAACAAGTGGAAGCTTCTTTATTTGAGCAGATTGTGTATCTACAACCATATTATTATTTCAGCATTAATTGGTATCTCTCCAGAAATCTCGCAGAGAAGTTTGTTATGAATCTTTACCTTCAGAAGTCGGTAATCCATTATCAGCAAATTTGGTACATCTTTTGTCTATCTTTGACCTTGAGTTGTGAACTCACTGTTATTTTGGGTCAATAATCTGTTTTGTGGCCTATGCAAGATACCTTCTTTGTTAGGGTCAGAGGTCGTATTCTCTCAAATTTTTATTTGCCGTCAAGAGTCTATCATTTGAAGTCGATGGCTCATTTCCCCAGTAGTGTATAATCTATGTTCCTGTTTTTTGTTGGTGTTTGGTTTCTCCAGCATTATCTTGTCTCATACAATATCATTCTCTGTGAATTTAAATACTACATTCATATCATAAACATAATGGCGGTATCTTAGGGAAAAAATTGCGTATTATGTATTTAAGTACCTTAAATCTCGTCGAGACGAAGATTTTAATCTTCATATCTCCGGATAGAAGAAACTTAAATAGGGGCAGCTGTCATACCCCAAATTTTGACCTAAGATACGACCTCCCATCTGCATTATTACATAGCAAGCGTTCACAAGTGATTCGACCTATTTTTGCCAATTCTCGAGTCAGATTTCAAAAATTCACAACTTCTTCAATTTCGACAATTTTTTAGTGGTTCTTTTACATATGATTCTCCTTTACAACAACTACAACTTTTCTTTACAAGACAAGAGATGATTATGCTTTGAAAATCCACAGAAAAATGGAAACGTTAGAAATTGTTGTGAATTTAGTGAGATTTAACTGGTTTTGCCTGACTTTATTAAATCATGATTTTTTAATTTATTTTTTATCTTTCTTTTATTCTTATTTTCATAAAAAAAAAAAAATCCACTAAAAAATATTTAGTTCATATCAGTTTTACTTTATCCAAAATATAAATTTTTTTATAGTTTTGTTAGTTTCATTTAATTTTATATTCTCATTGATAATTCAAAAAATCTCAAAATACATATAAGTTCTTTTGCCTTTTACATTTTTTTTTGAGTATGTAAGTCTATTTTGTGTTTCTTTAGTTGCAATTCAAAAATTTGAAAATATATGGTTTGATTTTTCATTTATTTCTTTTATGATTAATTTTGGTGTAAATTTTGATTATAATTCCATTTCAAATATTTTTAAGTTGAGTTATTAATAGATTTTAGAACCAATTTTAATATCTCTTTTATTTCACTTTTGTATTTTTCAGTTTAGTTTTTACTAACAGTTTATTTCATTATTATTGTTATTATTAATATTATGACTATTATGCTATATAAATCTGTCCTTTGCTGCGAAATCTGTCCTTATACTGCATGGCCCCTGCAAGTAATGCCAAGAAAACGGTCACACAATCTCTACTGCCCAAACACCAGTCCAAAATCTGCACTATGTCAAGACAAACATTACACCAAAATAGGAGGGCAAGAAACTGCATTAAAAAGTGTCGAAAACAGGGTATTCCATATGTTCAAACTCACCAAATTTTCCCTCCCCAAAACCTCATTCTTATTCACTATAAAACAGGCAGATATGAAATCGAAATAGGGGGGTGAGCGAGAAAAAGGAAGGCAGTTCAAAAAGAGAAAAAACACAAACTGTAACGTCTCTTCCTCATTCCACCATCATAAAACACTCACAAGATCCATGGCCTGCAACTTATGCGATTTACACCAATAAACGCTAACTTATTTTAATCATGGCTTCAACCTTCCTTATTCAAGCTTTTATATAACCATACAACGTAACATCCCTCACACCACAAGCTCAAACCTTCGAACTTACAAAAACACAAACTTGCAGAAGCTGCAAGTTATCAACTTGCCAAAGCCTGCATAACTCCAAACCTGTTTCAAAGCTGCAAGTTATCAACTTGCCAAAGCCTGCCTCCTCCAAACAACAAATCCAAAACTGCATCCACCTGCCTAAAACCAGTAAAAAACCTGCAAGTCTCAAACTTGCACAACCACAAACTGTAAACAGAACCAAACCTTTTAACCTGCACCATTTCGAACCAAGCTCCAATCATACCAGCAAACTCGCACCAACACTGACGCGTAGCTCACAACAATAGTGCTAGAATTTTAGGAGAAAAGGGGAGAAAAGAATCTGCAGAATTTGAAGAACAAGCAACATTTATTCTCTACAGTTTCAAAAGAAATCAATTCTATTACAAGATTTTCCAACAAGATTTTCAGAAGAGCAGAAGGAATTAAAAGAGCGTATTACCTCATCTCTGGATTTCTTTATTATTTCATCGTCAAAAATCGAAATCATCAGACTTGCTCTGATCTTGTAAGTCTCCCTACTTTTTTTCTCAAAATTTGTTGCTATGCTTGTTATAATGATGTATGCTGTGAACTAGTTGTCGTTGCTGCATTTTTTTGTTGTTGATGTTTCAATAAACCAGAACCCCTGAGATTGTTCTTGTTGTTTCTCTTACCATGAATATTTTTCGCCTTGTTGATTTGGTGTTTAACTGCATGAAAAAAAACCAGAAGCAGTGTTGTTGTTTGATTTCGATTTAGAGGAGAGAGAGTTCGAAACCAGAAGCAGTGTTGTTGTTCGATTTCGATTTAGGGGAGAGAGAGTTCGAACCCAGAAGCAGTGTTGTTGTTTGATTTCGATTTAGAATAGGAAGAGTTTGAAACCAGGGAGCAGGGTGTTCGATTTCGATTTAGAAGAGAGAGAGAGTTTGAAACCAGGGAGCAGGGTGTTCGATTTCAATTTAGAATAGAAAGAGTTCGAAAGAGGGAGCAGGGTGTTCGATTTCGATTTAGAATAGAAAGAGTTCGAAACCAGGCAGCAGGGTGTTCGATTTCGATTTAGAAGAGAGAGAGTTCGAAACCAGGGAGCAGGGTGTTCGATTTCGATTTAGAAGAGAAAGGGTTCGAAAGAGGGAGTAGGGTGTTCGATTTAGATTTAGAAGATAAAGAGTTCGAAAGAGGGAGCAGGGTGTTCGATTTCGATTTAGAAGAGAGAGAGTTCGAAATAGAGATTAAAGAGAGAGTTCGAGAGAGAGATCAAAGAGAGGAAAAAAGAGTTCGAAAGAGAGTTCGAAAGAGAGAAAAAAAGAGAGTTCGAAAGAGAGAAAAAAGAGAGTTCGAAAGAAGCGTTGTTCGATTTCGATTTCAATCCCATGCTGGACCTTTATTTCGTTTTCAGTTTATAACCCAATTAATTAGTTTAGTTTTATAATTTATTTAAATCTTGATATTTCATTTTTAGTTTGGTCAACATTTTAGTTAATTTTGTTAGTTTTTTTAACTAGTCTTTTATTGATAAGTTTGTAAGTTATCTCTTTGAATTTATTGCCCCCTTATGATGTTCCTCCCATGATACATGTAGGTTGAGTTTGTGATAATTTCGATTTAATTCCATGGCTTTTCTTTTGGTTTTCTTTTAAAATCTTGGAATGTTTATACTTTTAGTTTTAATCTTCATGTTGCTTGCAAAATCCAAGGGAATTGTTTAATTTTTGTCGACTTCATGTCATCAAAAAAAACATCGTGTGAATACCCTCATTCATCCTCCGTTTATTATTTCGTTAAAAACTTAAGATAATTTTCCCAAATATTCAATTTTTCAAAACTCACACCTTTTAAGTTAAAACTTCGACATTAGGTCGTCGTATCTTCAAAAACTCGTCCATACCTATTTTTGGCCAAAACAATTTATTTTCAATCAAACAAACAATTTTAACCAAAAACAGATATTTCAAAAGGTTCCTATAGAATACTATAGATACATTGAGTGCTAATACCTTCCCATTGTATAACCAACCCCCGAACCATAGACCTCTTTTCAAAAACGCATTGTATTTTCATTGCATGTTTTAGGGTTTTATTTCACTCTTTTCCCTTTCCCCTTGGAAATAATAAAGCGCGGTGGTGACTCTTGCTTTTGTGAGTCAAGTTAATTAATAGCTTGATCTTTGATTTTCACCGCTACACAAGTATCTAAGAATTAATCTACCTACTCGAAAAAGGAATCGTTCTATGCTAATTTCCTTTAGACAATATTATCCCACTATTAGTGGGTAGGTAGCACCGTCGTTGGAGTTTTAGGGTCAATTCGAAAGAGGGGCATACGGTCACTAAAGCAATGTTAGGATGTATTAGCGGTAACCCTAATGTCTTAGATCATTTATTCGAGGCAATGATATCCGAGGCAACCTTTCCGAGGCAACTATGATCTTTTAGACAAGAGGGTGACCTCTAAAACAACCTATACTTAATGACCGTTTACGAAGGCAACCAAGTGGGGTGTACCCTAGGAGTGCACATGTGCGAGTGTGTTGTTTTCAGTTATTTTTATCTTTGCACATGTTTAGGGTGATCTAATTGATTTTAGATTTAAGCATTCATTCTTGTCATGCAAACCCTATTATCAAACATCTAGCAGTTAAATATTTGTGAAAATTAAAGATGCGGAAATTAAACTAAATTATTACAAGGCGTCGGGTATTTACATCGCCAAAGACAACCCTTTAAAAATAAAATAAATAAATGTCCTAATTATTTATTACAAGCCAGGAGAAGATACATTAATAATTGAATAAGGAAAAATAAATCGCGCGAGTGAATTGGATCGAATGTGGAATTAGGGTTTTGACCCTTTTAATTAAAGAAAATGTTTTTTGTTGTTTTTATTTTTAAGAAAAGAAATTAAATCCTAAAATTAAACACTAAATTAATTACTAAATAAATTAATTAATGAAAAATATTAAATGACATATTTTTGGAGTTTTTGTTAATTTAAGAAATAAAATAAAATAATTAAATTGATGTTAAAACCTAATGATTTCTAATTAATTTTAAATATTTGCAAAATAAATTAAAGTTGCCTAATTAATATCCTAATTAAATTAGTTAATATTTATTAAATAAAAATAAAGTTCTGAAATTTAATTGGACAAAAATATTTTTTGGTTTTTTTTGATAAAAAAGAAATTATGCTATTGGTTAGTAATAAAATAAAAAATAATTAAATGGAAATAAATAAAATAGAGAAAGAGAGACGGGCCTGGTTTTTTAGAGGTGCAGAAAGCAATTATTTTGGCCCAATTGATGGAGATCCATTTGGACTTTTGTGATCCTATGCGTTTGCGTTGACTGAGTCCATGGTACACCTTCAATACTGGCCACCAGATCTGGCCATCTGGCGTGTTGATTGGTGAGGGAGTATGATGGTCATCAAGCTGGCATGTGCACTGGATTCCTTGAAAATAAACAAGAAAATAGCAAGTTGTGGAGGTAGGAATCGAACCCCTGACCTCCAGCCTTTGGATCCTTAAATGCTGATGTGGCTACCACTAGGCCATGTTGCTTCATTTGTTAGTATAATATAATGCAATAATAATATGTAAAACAAAAGCTATTGGTCAGAAAAAAGAAGAAAAAAGCGCGCGCTATTTGAATGGGCAAATGGGGAAGTGCCAACACATTATCCCTGTCCTTTGAACCGTGGCTAAAAACAAAGAAGCTATACCCACAGACGGAGGTCCGTCGCTACAAGTCTGTCTCATTCCAAAATCCTCTACAGGCCATGGAAATGTCTTCTAACACCATGGTTAGACTCGTCTCCCTCTTCTGATCACAACCATAACCATTACTAAGGCTAATTTTTCCTGAAACAAAAAGCCCTAAACCAAAGCTTGAAACCCTAACTATGGTGAATCACGATATAGGTCAGTTAAATGAAATCATGTAATACCAAAAGCTTGCAAATGATGTGTATATTAAGAATATGCTATTAATTCATGCTAACTATGCCTACATTTAAAAATACAAAATCAAGAAAAGGGTGAGTTCGTGAGTGACTTACAGTGCTCTAGAGGGCTTGGAAACGTGTGGTTTTGATTGGTTTCGCTTGTGGATATTGCCAGGAAGAGATTGAGATCAACACCAAACCTTGAAACTGCCTCTAGACTTGATTTCGATCTCACACTTTTTGGTGTTTTTGCAAATTTTGTTCTTGCTCTCCAACTGATCTCTAACCCCTATTTTGGCCTGCACACGACCCTTATGTAATGTACAAAGCATTAGGGTTGCAAGTTTTGTCCAAATCTTCCTCCATTGATGATTTTGATATTTGATTTGATTCTCTTTCAAAGCTTTCCAAAATTGTCTTGATTTGAATCTTTTTGTGCACACAAGCTTTGATACGAGTTTGATGGGGTGCTAGCTGTCCATTGAAACCTGAAATCATCAAAAGATCTTTGGTTATCAATATTTTTGATTTTATTTGATTTAATTTGGTTTAAAATGAATTAATTCAAATAAAAATCAAATTAAATAATAAAAATATGATATGGACACATGGCCAAGGCTACAGCACGTGGGCTATAATGCCAACTCAAAACAAGTGAAAAGGAATGGGCCCATTTGGCAAAATTTGAAGTTTTGGGGATAGTTGACTTTTGGCAATTTTGCAAAAAAGTCCAACTCTAACAATGCATAACTTCCTCAATTTTGAACATTTGGAGGTGTTCTTGGACTTTTTAGAAAGCCTGAGATGTCCTCTAAACAACTCTTTTGGTATCATCTCAATTTGATATTCCATGCTCAAGTTTGAAGCTTTGACAAAAAAGGTGTTTTTGTTGACTTTTAAAAATGACCTATAATGCCCAAATTCATAACTTCTTGTGAGTGCATATTTTGATCTTGGGGTATGAATATGTATTATAGGGAATTGCATCCTCTTCAAAATGAGCTTCGGATGGGTCATTTATAATAAAGTATGAGAAAGTTATGCTTGGTCAAAGTTGAGTTGACTTTTCCTACAAAACCCTAATTTAGCAACTTTTGAATCTTGATGAATTTTGAGCAATCCTTGATGAATCATGATCAACCCTTGATCATATGATGAAATCTACTCAAAAATGAGGATGTTGACAAAAAATCTTGAAGTTTGACTGTATGTAGGTCACAGTTGACTTTTGCCCTAACAGAATCAATTTTTGGACCTTTGAGCAATTGACTGAGCAAACTTCCTCTGCAAGACTTGAAACTTGACATGGATGATCTTGAGGAAATATTAGGACATTGGTGAGAACTTGGGGTCACTTGGACTCAAGGATCTTGATGCAATGTAAAACCCTAGTTTGGGGAAGACTGCCTTAGGAGAGAGCTTGTCTGACCAACTCTTGGGCTACTTTGGGCAACTTGGAAATCTTTCTTGAAATGTTTTGAGAAATATGAGAGGGCAAATTTTGGGGTACAACAATAACCCTTTAAAGATAAACATATCCTTGGAATCACTCAAAAATCTCAAAATATGAACAAGATATATCCTTTAGAAGTTCAAAACCCTAGCTCCTAAAGCACCAAAATGACTTGGAAACCCCTTTTAATTTTGACAATCTTCCTTGCATAATAACTTTTTCCATGTGAATAGAAGTTGTTGTGGATGATAATAAGAACCCATAAAAACAATAACCACTTCCAAATATTAAGGTTTGAGAGAGTTATGCACTTGTGATCAAGGGAAAAAAACTTGTCCAATTAGGTTAAACTTCTTCAATCAATTCTTGCATATTTTGACTTCCTTTGACAAATTTAGGCATGATGAATCATAGTAGACCTTGTAATGATATTACTCTAAGTCACTCTCAATGGTGAAACTTGAATCTCAATGAATCTTTGTTGAAGAAGGCATGGAAATAAACTCATGAACCTATGAATCAACCTGATGAAATATGTTGTGTCCTCACCTATAGTATCATCAATTAGAGCAAACATTCATTGTATTTGTTAGTTAAAAGCTAATCAGCACAAGACATATATGATCATAATATGCAAATCAAAGTGCTTGGCGATTCCTCATGAGCAAACCTAGAGGTAGGGAGAAGAGCCAAACCCTAGTGTGATCTTGATATGATTGAGTTAATATAAGATGATAGAGGAATCTTAGGGTAAAATATTGGGGTACAATAGCTACCCTTATTTAACTGTCTTTTATCTGGAGATATGAAGGTTTAAATCTTCGTGTCGACGCTATTGAAGATACATAAATATAAAAAAGCCATATTTTTGGCCCTAAGATGTCATGCAATGCATATGATTGTGCATGCAGACAAACAAATCCAAAGGTGACATAAGACATTACTGGGTGTTGTACCCCAAAATTTTCCCTCTCATTTATCAAAACTTTTCTCACAAGATCTCTTTGACTCAAGACTGGATTAGGGTTTGGTCAGCTCAAGACATCTCATCTTGCACTGATAACCCAAAATTAGAGTTTGAGTTTGCACAAGGATTTTTGGACTACCAATGCTCCATATGACTTTCAAACATCATTGTGGACCCCTAAGATCACTCATGACAAGTTTCAAGCCTTAAACCACATTTTTTTGATCAGTCAATTGGACAGTTGACCTAAAAATCAACTGCATTGGGGAAAAAGTCAACCATGGCCAATTTATAGTAAAACTTCATAATTTTTTATCCACATCAACATTCTAGACTCATATGTATCATTTGATCAAGTTTGGACCACAATTCCTCAAGAAATTTGATCAAATCATCAAAAGGGCAAAATGGTCAAAATTAGGGTTTTAATTGAGGAAGGGCAATTTCTGATTTTTGACCTAGAAAATGACCAATTGATTTGAATCATGATTCCAAGGATTCAATTGCATCATCTTGACTTAATTACATGGTTCAAAACATTGCAATTTCATTGATAGATAGATGAAATTTGCAGTCAATTGATCAAAAGTCAACTGTACACTGAAAAGTCAAACTTTGACTTTTTGGTCAAAATCAAGTGCCAAGGTTCACAATTCATCAAAACATGTCAAAATGTGAAACTTGTTCATCAAGAAATCAAGGATTGAAGATTAGGGTTTAAAATAGGAAATTTTCTTAACTTAGAATTTTTTCTAAGTATAGAAAATTTCTTATTTTTTCTCAATTTTAGGCCATTTTTTCACCATGATACAAGATCTTTCAAAGGAAGTTCCCAACATGAAAGTTGTATAACCCCATGAAATATACAACTTTGATTCACACACTTTTCCGTAAATATGCTTGGATCTCAAGATATAATTTTGTGAATACATGCTCATGAACCAAATAACTTAGTGAAATTTTGCCATAATTTAGGCAGGTTTTTGACCTATCTTCATGACAATTTTTCACCTAGTTCCAAGAGGTATCTTGAAATGCATTCAAAGATGATTTATATAGCACATTTCAAGCTTTCCAAAATATCTAAGAACTACTCAAGATCATTTTTGAGTGAGGTGAATCGAAGAGATGAAGTTGACAATTTCTCATTTTGAATTCAAGCCATTTCATGAAGAACAATTTTCCAATCAGCACCTATGCTGCCTAATCCATGCTTTACAGGTCCCAAACTTGTTTCTTACTCCATAATTTAATTCTTACTCAGTTGAAAAAGCTTTAATCCAAGTCCTAGAGCCATTACCCAAGTTGTAATTCCATAAATGGCATAAAGTGGCCATTGCCATTTTGAAAAAGCTCCACTTTTGCAAACTTTACAAATCTTGAGCATTGAACCTGTCTCCTTTGCACATACAAGTACCACAGACCTAAGGCAAATTGTATAGAACAAATACCAACCCTAAACAAGCCAGTACAAGCAGGTAAGGCCTTGTCCTTTCACTTTGCTTCAAAAGCAAGAAAATGTGCCAAAAGCCTATAACACATAAACCTGTGGAAGAGCTGACTTAAGACCTTCTCCATACTAATATAAAAAGATAATACAATAGAAAACACGATTGCTAGAGACCTGAAACACTCCCAAACTCCATTTCACCCAAAAACTGTCAAAACTTGCAGTTTTTGCATAAGCATATCAATCCATCATTTGGCTCGTGCGTTTCAAGTTTCAATCATCAAAACACTTTACCTACTTGATATCTAACTGATCCAGACCCTCATCCCTGTACCATAACCCCTTCTCCATCATCTGCCATTTTTATTTTCAAAGCTTACAGGTTGACTTGGATAGAGAGTTTCAGACACTTTCAAAGCAAGACAAGGGTTGGAACACACTCAGGGAGTTTCAAGCAAGCTCAAGCAATCATCAGGCCTTCATAAAACTCACTCCAACTCCATCCATGATTTCAACTGAAAGAGGTAAAAATCTCAACTTCTATCTCTTAATACAGGCATCCATTGGCCACGATTTATGAATAAAAAATGTAGACCTCATTGCAACGAAGCTGTACATATACATATCTTGCATTTATTTGGCCTGAGTTGAGAGAATTTTGAACTTGAAGTTCTTGGAAAAATTAGGTTTAAATTTAGGGCTTTTAAAATTCATTCTGATCTTTGATTGTTAGCTTACATGATTTATATGGTTAGAATCGTGAGACAAAATGCTACAACATTCATGTTATGAGTTTTCATTTTCATGGAGAAATGAGAAAGTTATAGAGCATCTGGCTGGCTAGAGGAAGAAGACAAAGTACAGGGCCATGGAAGTGTTTCATGTTATGTTATTTTTGTTTTACATTAATCAACGGATGTATAACCACCCCAGTGGCAAGGTAACACGCTGGTGAGACCCATGTCCTGGGTTCGAACCTTGGCGCTACCTTTTATTTTTTTTTCCACATTTTTCAGTTTTCATTTTTGGCTTGTTTTTGCAGGATGGGCTTATTTCTTTAGGCTTTAGTGTTTTTGCTAACATGCTATTCCCTGTTTCCTTACAACACCCCTGACCCAACTATTTTTATATGTTTATTTATTTGTTTTTATTTTCATTTTTATTTTATTAAATATTTTCTTTAATACATAAAAATCCTAAAAAAATATAAATATGTTAATATTGCATTTTATTTTATTTTATTTTATTTTTTTCTCACATGAAAGATATATTTTATTTTTCAATATATACTAGTCATTTTTCTTAAATAAATTGGTAAAAAATATTGAACTTAGATATACTCTTATCTTTTCTTTTATATTTTTATACATATTTGTAAATATTTATTTTAACATATAAAAACTAAATATTTTCATACAATATTATTTATTATATTTTATACAAAGAATACACAAATAATAATACATGAAAAGCTTATTTTCTTTCAAACTAGAAATTAGGGTTAACCCCTTTTTAAGAATTAATTTCTTTTCCTTATATTTTTAGGATTAGGTTAAAATTTCTTTTCACATAAAAAACTAAACAAAATATTTTTTCTTGCATGTACATAATATTGCATATTTAAATATTGTATATTGTTTATTCTAATATTCGTACAAATTTGATTTGGTTGTAATAATTTATTTAAATTTACATTCTTGCAAATCCCCATTCAAATTTGTATTCCTCCTCCCCATAAAATTATTGTAATAGCTTAGTAATCTTTACATTACGCAATTTACCATTTTACATGCCATGATAGTAATTAGAGTTTGTATGGTAAGATCAAAACAAAACAAATAGAAAACCCTAATACAAGACAAAATCAAAGCATGAAAATAACACACTTGCACACAAGCATCCTTAGGGTTTCTTCACTTGGTTGCCTTATATAAAAATAGCCATATTACGCATGCGAAGTATCTTGGCAAAACAAACAAATATAATATCATAGTCCCTCGATGATGCTATTCAAGGTTGCCTTACAAAATGATCTTGGTCCCTCAAAAATGCCAAGATTCTTTGCAAACATTGCTAATCATGGTTATACGATGACCCACGCCCGTCCCATTCACATCCAAAGATAGGGTTGCTTACCAAATTAATGGTAAGACAACAATGTCAATGGAATATAAAGTGCATAAGAAAGACATTTTGAGTAGGTAAATTACTTCTAGTTGCTTTCTCTATTTTCAAACAACTACCCTTGCTATTTTCTAAAACAAACACCACATATTTCAAAAACATCTTACAAACATTGAAAACATTTTCAAAAGACAAACATCTTTGTATACATTCTTACGAACGAGAATCATTACAAAGATTGCCTAAACGAATGACCTCTTTTACAAAATACTTTCAAAACCCACACAAAGCATAATTTCAAAAAAGCAAGTGATCTAGAAAGTAACTAAGATCCCATGGAAAACCATGGATGAAAAGGGTGCTAATACCTTCCCTTTTCATAATCTACCCCCCGAACTCAAGAAAACATCTCAAATGTCTTTCCTGTGCTTTTTCACCTTTCCTTTTGGATAAAAGAAAAGTCGGTGGCGACTCTTTCTAACCGCAACATTTGCAATCAATTGCAAAACCCTCAACTCAGTTCTCCCACCGTATCACAATGGGGAAATAAAATAAAGGATCAAAAGGAAAATCTAACCAGGAAAATAAATCACTGGTGAACAAAAGACTCGACTCTATTGGGGTAAAGCCCAAGGAGGAGATAAAGCATCATCAACTCAAATATTCAAGATCAAAGTAAAGGATAACAACGATCGACGGATAACTGCAAACTATCCACTCACTGAGAAGATAGCATAAAAGTAACATCGACTCACAAGAGAAAGAAATGGTAGGGTAATACCAGTAAATACCAATATTAGGTTAGGTCATAAATGATTAGCATCAGTACTTATGACTGGAAACACATGAACTTCTTTAGATATAAATGAATCTCAACGACGAACAATCTCCCATAACGACAAGACTACCATTCATCAGAGTAACAAATCTCAACAACAAACTATCTCCCATAATGACGAGACTACCATCCATTGGAGTAAGCATCTCAACAATGAACTATCTCCCATAATGACGAGACTACCATCCATTGAAGTAAACAAATCTCAACAACAAACTATCTCCCATAATGACGAGACTACCATTCATTGGAGTAACAAATCTCAATAACGAACTATCTCCCAAAATGACGAGACTATCATTCATCGAAGTAACAAATTTCAACAACAAACTATCTCCCATAATAACGAGACTACCATCCATTGGAGTAACAAATGTCAACAACAAACTATCTCCCATAATGATGAGACTACCATCCATTGGAGTAAAAAATCTCAACAACGAATTATCTCCCATAATGACAAGACTACCATTCATCGGAGCAACAAATCTCAACAACAAACTATCTCCTATAATGAAGAGACTACCATTCATCGGAGTAACAAATCTCAAAAACGAACTATCTCACATAATGACGAGACTACCATTCATTGAAGTAAACCAATCTAAACAACAAACCATCTTTCATAATGATGAGACTACCATCCATTGGAGTAACATATCTCAACAACGAACTATCTCCCATAATGACGAGACTAACATCCATTGGAGTAAACATCTCAACAATAAACTATCTCTCATAATGACGAGACTGCCATCCATTGGAGTAAACAAATCTCAACAACAAAGTATCTCACATAATGATGAGACTACCATCCATCGGAGTAAATAAACCTTAACAACAGATTATCTCCCATAATGATGAGACTACCATCCATTGGAGTAACAAATCTCAACAACGAACTATCTCCCATAATGACGAGACTACCATCTATTGAAGTAAATAAATCAACAACAAACTATCTCGCACGAGACTACCATCCATTGGAGTAACAAATATCAACAATGAACTATCCCCCAAAATGACGAGACTACCATCCATTGGAGTAACAAAATCTAAACAAAAAACTATCTCCCATAATAATGAGACTACCATCCATTGGAGTAACAAATATCAACAATGAACTATCTCCCATAATGACGAGACTACCATCCATTGGAGTAAAAAATCTCAACAACAAACTATCTCCCATAATGAAGAGACTACCATCCATTGGAGTAAATATCTCAATAACAAACTATCTCCCACGAGACTACCATCCATTGGAGTAACAAATCTCAACAACAAACTATCTCCCATAATGACGAGACTACCATTCATTGGAGTAACAAATCTCAATAACGAACTATCTCCCATAATAACGAGACTACCATCCATTGGATTAATAAATGAATTTTATTGGGGAACTAACAAACTTATTGGGGAAGTACAGGTTGCTCAAATAAAGAGACCTGTCATTTGCTGTTATAAGAAACCCTTCAGGCAAAGAAAAATGACTTCTTTGGGGATGTTTCAAAATATTCATACTGAGGAGATAAATTCTTCTTGTGAAAAATAAATTCACACCCTCAATCAAGGGTTTAGAGCCTATGAAAAGCATAATAATAATGTTTTCGGGAGCCACATATCCAAATCAGAAATAAAACAGAGTGAAACAGTCAGCCAAGATAGCACCTGATGAGAAATAAACTCAAATGGGAAACACGGACCTAACTAGAGAATGAGCTGAATAGGAAGGCTTGAATCAAAATTCTTCCAGGAGGGATAACTCAGTGGGGAAATTGAAAGACTATACACTTTCTTCTTAAGGTTGACGTTCTATTGGAGAGAGGGTAACATGACTCTACAAAATAGGGTAATATGCCAACAAAATATTTAATGAATGCAAATGAGCAATGAATTATTACTCAACTATGCATGGTGTATGTATGAATGATATCATGTATATGCTGAAAACACAGACACACATCACTGGGAAGAACCAGACAAAACCAGCTTGGGTAAAGTCAACACTCGGCTAAATCACATCTAGGATGAAACTTCCACGAGAGAGTAAGCACCAACTGAGGAATGAAATTCATATTTCATGGCTTAACTCCTCTGGGAAGAAACATAATCCAAAAGTAATCAAATCATAATAGAAAATCAAAACAGTTACAAGGATATAACATCCTCCTCCAAACTTCACCAAGGAACATCACACAGACTTCAATGGGGAATACAATGTTTCAACGTCTAGATTTCCACTGGAGATAATAACATTGACTTCATCACGGCAAATGAAAACCACATCGTCGAGATATCGACTGGGGATCTCATGCTAAATTCATTGGGGAGGACAATACCATATCTTCGAGGGGAGCCCAAAATACATTCTTCAATACCAAGAGTAATGATTACACAAACTTCCTCGGGGAGAAATTATGAAACCATATGGGGATAACAACTTTCAAAGAGAAACGTTATCTCAACTTTACTTGGGGATCTAAGAAGTTAAACAATACAACAAGAAATAAAAATTATGGGGATTTTAAATCAAACTCAACACTAGGCGAGAGAAAACCCAAAAAGCTAATAATTTTTTCAACACTTATTAGAAAAGATGATGCCCTTATCTAATTTCCTGGGAAACATACAACAACAATAATGCCATCACTGCAAAGGGTGATGTTTTGCAAATGATTATACCTCAGCACAAAAAGGGATAAGGGACTTTCATCATATAAGCGAAGACCTTACTGGGGGATCTGGGATAGAGGATTCAGACCATGCCAACCCGAAATCAAAGTAATCAACAAATGAACCAATATTTTACTTGGGAAATATGGGATTACAAATCCTACACCGCGCTATACATCAATTGGTATCACCTCCAACTATTTGAGAAACACAAAGATCATGCACATATCAACAAGAGTGGCCTGGAAGATCTTTTCCTGGGGAATACACATTTCCAAAATTCCAGAGTTCGTCCATCCTCGGAATCACTACTTTTGTTTTCCTTGAATCACAAAATCTAAAGTAAAAAGTAATTTGTAAATTCTTTTCAAAAACAATTTTATTGTTAAATCTCTTTGTTTTGAAAATTACTATCAATAATAAATGGAATCTTTTGCAAACAAAATAAAATAAGAATTAAAAATAATTGGATAAAAGCTCAAACTTTATTAATAGAATGGTAGTCTGCGAATGACGATACCCCATAGATGATTACAAAGTTTAGAAAATGGTAATATATTGGAAAAGATACTTTGAAATACAACTACCACTATTCTCCCTAACAACTTTGAATTCCTGAGCAGCGACTTCCGTTGAAGTGTGGTGAGGATCCCAGAATATTGTTGCTTCAATGATCAAGTCTTGTCCGACGTAGTTACTTGCCAAGAAATCCCTAACTTTTCCCTAGGTTGCCCTTGCGGGTTTTCAACCTAGTGGGAAGATTTATTCTATTTGTGTCTCTTATTTTTTCCTAGATCGCCCTTCCGGGTTTTCAGCCTACCGAGACGCTCTTTTTTTGCCTAAGCTGCCATTTTGAGTTTCTGACTTAGCGAGTTGTTCTTTTATTTCTTTACGCAAAGTACTTCTTGAATATGCCAACATTCATAGGAAGTGGGAACTCCTTAACATCCATAGTTTCAAGAATTAATGCACCGCCAGAGAAGGCTTTCTTGAAAACATATGGGCCTTCAAAATTGGGAGTCCACTTGCCCCTAGAATCAGTGTTAAAAGACATGATTTTTCTGAGCACGAGGTCACCTTCTCTGAATTCACGAGGTTTGACCTTCTTATCAAAACCTTTATTCATTCTCTTCTGGTATAATTGACCATGACATAAGGACGTCATTATCTTTCCTTCAATCAAATTAAATTGGTCAAACCTGTTATGGATCCATTCATCCTCTGACAACTTGGTTTCCATTATCACACATAAATAGGGAATCTTAACCTCAACAGGGAGCACTGCTTCCATACCATACACAAGAGAGAATGGGGTTTCCCCTGTTGAAGTGCGAACGAATGTAAGATTTGAGCCATTGTCAGTGATAATCCTGCTTGGCACACCATACCGACATATAAGATTGTTCTTGATAAAGTGTACTACCACCTACTTAGTGACGTTAGCATATGAAGCTGCTTACACCTATTTGGTGAAGTAGTCTATTGCCACCAAGATGAAATAATGTCCATTAGACGCCTTGGGTTCAATCATTCCAATCATGTCAATGCCCTATATAGAAAAAGGCCACGGGGAAGAAATAACATTGAGAAGCGTCGGAGGCACATGAATTTTTCAGCATAAATCTGGCAATTATGGCACTTCTTTGCAAATTTATGACAGTCAGATTCCATTGTCATCCAATAGTAACCTACCCTAAGCATCTTCTTTGCCAACGAATGTCCATTGGCATGAGTACCAAAGGAACCTTCATAGATTTCATGCATCAACATGTCTGCTTCATGTCTATGCATGCATCTAAGCAAGACCATGTCATAATTTCTTTGTATAGCACATCTTCATTGAGGAAAAAGTTTCATGCCAACCTTCTCAATGTCTTTCTATCTTTGTTTGATGCACCAGCCGGGTATTCCCGAGTCTAGAGAAAATGCTTGATATCATAATACCAAGGTTTTTTGTCTGACGTTCCCTCTGTTGCAAACACATGAGCTGGTCTATCGAGACGTCAAACTATGATACGAGGCATATCATTCCAAGTATTTAATTGATACATAGAAGCCAAAGTGGCTAAAGCATCTTCCATCTGATTCTCATCTCTGGGAATATGATGGAATTCAACTTTATTAAAGAAGGGTAAGAATCTTATAGCATAGTCTTTGTATGGAATCAAGCTAGCGTGATGAGTATCTCATTCTCCTTTAATCAGATTTATTACCAAAGCTTAATCGCCATATACATCTAGAATTTTGATTCCGAGATCTATAGCCTCTTCGAGCCCCATGATACAAGCTTCATACTCTGTCATGTTATTGGTACAATCAAATGCCAATCTTACTGTAAAAGGGATATGTGATCCACGAGGAGTGATAATCACAACACCAATTCCTTTCCCATAAGCATTTACAGCTCCATCAAACACCATACCCCACCAGGATTCAAGATCAGGACCTTCCCCAGGAAAAGGTTCATCACAATCTTTTATTTTTAAAAACATCACATCCTCATCAGGGAAATCATATTTAACTGACTGATAATCATTAACCGGTTGGTTAGTGTAGCGGTAGAAATATTGAGACTAAGCCATTAGATTGACTTGACTCACACAAATCAAATTAAAAAATCACCACTGCGCTTTAATGTTTCCAAAGGAACGGGAAAAGAGCGAGTAACCCAAAAGAGGTGGGAAAGAATCTAAGTTCGGGGGTTGGTTATGCAAAGGGAAGGTATTAGCACCCTGAACATCTACGGTACTCCGCAAGAACCTCTTCGTAAATTTGTGTATTTTGGCTATAAGTGTTGTATACAAAAAATAGATGGTGAAGATGAGAAAAAAGTATTTTTTTTACAATTTTTGCACCCTCTGCGGTTGTGAACATTTAGTGCCTATGTACCACCTTCCGTGCAATAGGGGATCAGTGTACTCGTAGTTCACCTTTAAATTTTTTTAAAACACAAGCATGTTGGTTAACTTTAAGAGACAAGACGACATCGTCTTATCCGAGTGGAGAACATACTTACTACCCACGATTATGAGAAAGGAGAATTTGCATCATCTCAAAGTGGAGGATGTGGTTTGGATTTTAAAATCAACAAAGCGTCGCTCGACATCCAAGTGAAAAATATCTCGCTTCACTATAAATCATAGACGTATAGTAGTTCGCATCACTACAAGGATTGACAAGAGTCTAATCATTTGAGAAAATTTTAAGATAAAAAGCCAAAATGGCTAAGAAAATGGTTTGAATGAGAGTGATTGACTTTTAGTCTTCTCACAAAAATGTTAAAGTATTATTAAGTTGGTTAAAGTTTGATTAAGAAAATATTTTTGAAAATGCATGTACCTAAGTCCAAGTTTATTGTGAAAGTGGTTCAAGTTAGAAAACAAGAATAGTTTTGAAAAGGAGGGAGAATATTTTTTGAAATTAAAGAAGATGGGAGGAGATGAAGGGACTATCCTAAAGCATAAGGTAAAAACTAGGGAAAAGAATCGTCTAACCAATAAGAAGCCAACACTTGACATAATGAGTCAATGTAGAATTCCCATCCTTTAGATTCAAACCAAACAAGCAAAGATATAAACCTCTTGAGAATACCAAACTTCAAATGTATTAAGTCTTTAAAAAAATCGGCAGAATAATGGCTGTATACAGATGAATTCTCAATTAGAGATAAAGCATGTAATTAAAATAGACTGCCCACAAAGATAACAAACAACCCAATTTCTTGGGGGTAAAACCCAATAACTCCAGAAAAAATAACAAAAAAAGTCACCAAGGTCTCAAGGTAGTCAATGTCTCTAATCCTAAGTCCAAGAAGTCCACAACTCCAAAATGCCAAGGATAGTAACCAAATAGTCCAAGTAACCTTAAATTTTTTATTGCTCAAGTTGGTTATTAGATATCTTTAAAAAAAATGAAAAGCTCGAGTGAGCAAAACAAAATGACATAAAGATAAATGCTCAAGTGAGAAAAGATGAAAATAGCATGAAATGTAAATGATAAGATAAATGGTGCTAAAAGTAAGAGCGTAAAGTAAAAGCATAGAAATAAGAGTCAATTGTTAATGACTTAGAAATTAGAGGTTAGTTGAATGACCATCTTGAATATTTCATTTGAAAACTCATTAGAAGATTGATAAAATCAACGCCTCTCAACAATAAGTTTCATTTGTTTTTTGTCAAGTATATCATTCATTTCAAATTCTCAAGGCAACAACAAATGATCAACGATGTTTAAATGATTCACTTAGTCCAAAATTTATGATGATTCATTAGAGGATTAATAAGACCAAAGCCTCCTAACAATGGACCTCAAGTATATTAGATCAAAGGTTTCAAATTAAACATACTTAGGCTTGCAAGCATAGGCTTGGTCCACGAATGATCATTTCTTGAATCGGGACAAAATTTAGAGTTATGTTAAGTAATCGTAAGTGGACTTATATAGAAGTCGCGCCTATTTTGAGGTCGTTCAATAGCAATCTACATACCATATGTTTAGAGAGATGATATGTAGATCATCCTCTAACAACATGTAACACAATGAGGAAGAAATAAGATGAAGAGGGAGGGAGGGGATACATTTGAATCAAAAATTTAAGCAAACTATCATTAAAACCATCCATCCACTTTAGTGGAGTTAAACTCAACACTCAAGATCCAATGATGTTAATGAAGTTCATGATCAACAAACACATAGCCATAATATACATTAAAAAAATTGTATTTAATGAATAAGATAGAAAGGAAAAATGATTTTTAAATTGTTTATAAAAGGAAAATAAAAGGCAAAATATCAAACCATATTCAAAGTATAAAAGAAAATATTAAAGAGACAATAGAAAAATTAGAAATAATCTCAAATATTCTTATAAAATTTTTGGTAATTTTTTAAAACAGAAAAGTATTTTTAACTAATTAAAATCACTCAAATAAGTTGAAAAAAGATCAAAAATAGTAGAAGTCAAGATAAAATTCTAGAAAAAATTCAGAAAGTCAGAAATAAGGAAAATTATTTTTATAAAAAAATGTAGAATTTAAAAACATCATAAATTAATTTTAAATAATTAAAAATAAGTTAAAACAAAGGAAAAATTATAAAAAATATCAAATCTGAAAATAAAATCATGAAAAAATAAAAGTCAGAAAGAGAATATTTGAAAATACCTTTGTGAATTTTTTCATAATTTTTGAATCAAAAATGAATTTTCTATGATTTTTTGAAGTTTAAATCAATTAAAATATAAAAATCAGAAAAATAAAAATAAAACAAAAAGATATAGACCATTGGATGAATGTCAAAACGCATTAGTAATCAAATCCAAGGGATCTGGCGCGTTGTGCATATCATGGTCCTTATTGAATAAAACACTGGATCCATTACTAAATCAGATTTTTGAAAAAGAACAAGTGGCGTGTTATCATTGGTTGAGAGATGACACGTTGGCCATCTTCAACCTCCAGCCACGCGAATTACAGGTCTCTCATACTGTAAAATCAGGAGCTCAGACCTATGCCATCCGCTTTATCTCATCAAGACGAAAACAATTGTACCCTCGCGAAAAATTTATTTAAGGTGTAGCTCAGTCGATTTGCAAAAAACCAGAAGAAAAAATTTGAATAGGGATTTAAAATTCACGGCCAAAACTCAATTCCAGTTGAAAACAAATGTTGCGACTAGTATCAGAATGAGAAGAGCTTCATTGTAGTAACAAATTTTGAGAGAATTGATGAAGGAATCTACCTATTGAAGTTCAAATTCAGAGCTCTGGAACTTGACTTGACTAGCATGATTTAGGATGCTTTAGGGCTTGGTTCTTCTTCTGTTATCTTCAGTGAAGTTCAAGGATGAATAATAAGCAAAGGAAATGGATTGAGGAAGGTTGTAAAACCAAATTCAAAGTTGCAGAAAACTAGGTTAAGGAGAGAGTTTGGCAGGGTGGTTCTGGTTGTTCAAGCTTGAGAAAATGAATGCAATATGTCCCTTTATTTATAGGGAAGCGAATGGTGTAAAGAATTCAGAGGAAATTTGAAGTTTGGAGGGAAATTGGATCAAGCTCGAAAGTGAAAAAGTGTGACCTAATGTGCATCAAAACTCAAACAATTCTTGCGTTTTGATCCTTAATTCAACATTGGGAACTTTGTTAAACATGTTTAAATAAAAAACACGTGCTAAATTGGTGATTAGAAGCCATATTATGAATTTCAAATTCTGACTTTGAAGAAAACTTCAGTTTCAAGGTACCGTCTTTGAAACCATGGTGTTCACAGCTCAAAGAATCTTAAGGCATGATTCTTGAAGAAATTGAAAGATAAGGTCATAAAATTCAAAACATGTAAGGAATGAGATAAATTGGATACTTGAGCTAGGATTTGTGATGAGTCAAAGTTGAGAAAAAGATGCTGACTTTTTGTACTTAGAAAAATTCTATGTTTTTCTTCAAAAGTGACCTATAATGTTTTGAGTTCAAACAAGGCCTTCCTCTAAAATTTAGCTTTGATTATTGATGCTAGCTTTAAGTGGACATTCCAAAGAGCATTCTGCAACTTGAATCACTCAAACATACCAAGTATTGAAAAAGTTATGGCCTTGTAAAATTGGTGATGATTCATGAGGTGACCTATAATATTTTGGGTTCTTAGGGCATCTTCCACTCATTTTCAAGCTTTGCACATAAAAGAAGAGTTGAAGTTCACATCCCTAGGATCATTGTGGAAAATTAATGGGCTCAAGGAGATAAAAATTGACCAAGTTGTTATCTTTTGAAGTCTCATAAGGGAATTTGATGGCTAATCTAGAGGACTTGTAATCTTTCTCAATCATTAGGCATCTTCCACACAAAATTTCCTTGAAACTCTTGAAGTGATTAGTTGATAACCTTTTAAAGAGGAGCATGTCTTTGGAGTTACTCAAAAATCTCAAAAGATGAGAAAGATATAGCCCTTAGAAGTTCAAAACCCTAGCTCCTCAAGCACCAAATTGACTTTGGAACCCCTTTCAATTTTGACAAACTTTCTTACACAATTACTTTTTCCATGTGCATAGAAGTTGTTGAGTATGATAATAAGATACCATAGCACTAAAAACCACTTCCAAATGTTAAGAATTAATAGATTTATGCACTTGTAATCAAGAAGCCAAGAACTTGTCCAATTAGGTCAAACATCTTCAATCAATCCTTGCCTCTTTTGACTTTCTTTGACAAATTAAAGCATGATGAATCATAATATGCCTTGTCATGATATTAATTTAAAGCATCTTCAATGATGAAGCTTGAATCTCAATGAAGATTTGTTGAAGAAGGCATGGAAATAAACTCATGAACATATGGATTCACCTGATGAAATAAGTTGTGCCCTTACCTATAGGATCATATTTAGAGCAAACATTCATTGTATTTGTTAGTTAAAAGTTAATAAATACAAAACATACATGATCACAACATACGAATCCAGGTGCTTGGTGATTCCTCATGAGCAAACCCTAGGATAGGGAGAAGAACCAAACCCAATTGTGATCTTGATATGATTGAGTTGATATGAGATGATAGAGGAATCTTAGGGGTAAAAATTGGGGTACAATAGTTGCCTTTATTTAAGTGTCTTCTATCCGGAGATATGAAGATTAAAATCTTCATGTCAATGCGATTGAAGATACTTAAATATAAAACAAGCCCTATTTTTGGCCCTGAGATGCCATGCAATGCTTATGACTATGCATGCAAATAAACAGATGCAAAGGTGACGCAGAACACCGCTGAGGAAACAAAAAATAAAGGATCAAAAGAAAATTCGACCAGGAAAATAAATCACTGGTGAACAGAAGACTCGACTTTATTGGGGTAAAGCCCAAGGAGGAGATAAAACAACATCAACTCAAACGTTAAGGAGAGAAAGTAAAGGATAACAGTGATCGACAAATAATTGTAAACTATCCTATCACTGAGAAGATAGCAAAAAAAGGTAACGTCGACCTACAAGGGGAAATAAATGGTAGGATAATACCAGCAAAAAGCCAATATTAGTGTAGGCAACAAATGATCAGCATCAGTACTTACGACCGAAAACTAATGAATTTTTTAGAGCAAGATGAATCTCAACAACGAACTATCTCTCGTAATGACGAGACCACAATCCATCGGAGTAACAAAATCTCAACAATGGAATATCTCCCATAGTGACGAGACTACCATCCATTGGAGTAAACAAATTTCAACAACGAACTATCTCCCATAATGACGAGACTACCATCCATCGGAGTAACAAAATATCAACAATGAACCATCTCCGATAATGACGAGACTACCATCCATTGGAGTAAACAAATCTCAACAACGAACTATCTCCCATAATGACGAGACTACCATCCATTGGAGTAAACAAATCTCAACAACAAACTATCTCCCATAATGAAGAGACTACCATCCATTGGAGTAACAAATCTCAACAACGAACTATCTCCTATAATGATGAGACTACCATCCATTGGAGTAACAAATCTCAATAATGAACTATCTCCCATAATGACGAGACTACCATCCATTGGAGTAACAAAATCTCAACAACGAACTATCTCCCATAATGACGAGACTACCATCCATTGGAGTAAACAAATCTCAACAACAAACTATCTCCCATAATGAAGAGACTACCATCCATTGGAGTAACAAATCTCAACAACGAACTATCTCCTATAATGATGAGACTACCATCCATTGGAGTAACAAATCTCAACAATGAACTATCTCCCATAATGACGAGACTAACATCCATTGGAGTAACAAAATCCCAACAATAAACTATCTCCCATAATGATGAGACTACCATCCATCGGAGTAACAAAATCTCAACAATGAGCTATCTCCCATAATGATGAGACTACCATCCATTGGAGTAAACAAATCTCAACAATGAACTATCTCCCATAATGACGAGGCTACCATCTATTAGAGTGCAAATGAATTTTCTCGGGGAACTAACAGACTTACTAGGGAAGTGTAGGTTGCTCAAATAAAGAGACCCGCCACTTGCTGTTATAAGGAACTCTTTAGGTAAAGAAATATGGCTTCTCCGGGGAAGTTTTCAATATATTCATACTGAGGAGATAAAACTTTCTTGTGCAAAATAAATGCACACCCTTAATCTAGAGTGCAGAGCCTACAAAAATCAAAATAATAATGTATCCACAAGCCATAAATTCAGACCTGAAATAAACTGGAGTGAAACAGTCAACCAAGATGAATTGATGAGAAATAAACTCAATAGAGAAACACTGAGCTAACCAGACAATGAGCTGAATATGAAGACTTGGAGTAAAATTCTTCAACGAGGGACAACCCAGTGGGGAAATTGGAAAGAATATACTCTTTCTGCTTAAGGTCGACACTTTATTGGAGAGAGGGTAACGTAACTCTGCAAAATAGAGTAATATGCCAAAAAAATATTAATGAATGCAGATGAGCAGTGAATTGTTAAATTCAACTATGAATGATGTATGTATGAATGTATGAATGTTATCCTGTATATGCTGACAAAACAGACATATAGAAATGGGAATAACCATACAAAACAAGCTTGGGTAACATCAATACTCGGCTAAATCACGTCCAGGATGAAAATTTTCATAAGAAAGTAAGCACCAACTAAGGAAACAAATTCCTATTCCACGACTTAATTTCCTTGAGAAGAAACATGATCCAAAAATAATAAAGTCAAAACAGTAAATCAATATAGATACAGGGATATAACATCCTCCTCCAGGCTTCACTGGGGAATATCACACAGATTTTAATGGGGAAAAATATGCTTCAATGTTTGTACTTCCACTAGGGAATTAAAATACCAACTTCATTAGGACATATGAAAACCATGTCGTCAAGATATCGGTTGGGGATCCCATGATGACTTTATTAGGGAGTATAACACCACATCATCAAGGGGAGCCCAAAATACATTCTTTAATACTAAGGGTGATGATTAAGCAAACTTCTCTAGGGAGAAATTATGAAATCACACAGGGATAACAACTTTCATAGAGAAACATTAACTCAACCTTACTTGGGGATCTAAGAAGTTTAAACAATACAATGAGAAATCAAAATTATGGGGATTTTAAATCAAACCCAGCGCTTGGTGGGAGAAACCCCAAAAATCTTACAGTTGTTTCAACACTTCTTATAATAGATACTGCCCTTATTTAGTCGCCTAGAAAACAAACAACAACAATAATGCTATTACTGCAAAGGGCGATGTCTTGCAAATGATTCCACCTCGGCACACAAAGGGAGAACAGACTTTCGTCATATGAGCTAAGACCTTACTAGGGAATCTAGGATAGAGGCTTCAGACCATGAAAACCCGAAATCAAAATAATCATCCTGGAGGAAAACAAAATGAACCAAGACTTGACTGGGGAAAACAGGATCACAAACCCAACACCGCACCATACATCAATTGGTATTGTAGCCAACTATTTGAGAAACAACAATAAGATAATACACATATCAGCGAAAGCAACCTGAAAGAAATTTCCTAGGGAATACCTACTTCAGAGTTCGTCCATCCTCGGAATCACTATTTTTGTTTTTTCTTGAGTCACAAAATCTAAAGTAAAAGGTAATTCGTAAATTCTTTTCAAAAACAATTTTATTATTAAATATCTTTGTTTTGAAAATTACTATTGAAATTCTGGCTGCAGATACTCAATGTCACGTTCAATGTTGTGACACCGTATCTGACTTTCTATAAGACAGTAAATACAAAAACAGTAAAGAACACAGTCAATTGTTTACCCAGTTCAGTGTGCAACAACACCTACTCTGGGGGCTACCAAGCCAGGGAGGAAATCCACTATAAGAGATGTTAATTCAGGAATAAACCAACCAGTTTATCTCCTTCACTTAAGACCTACCCAATGCAACTTCAATCTAAGTACAACTTAAACCTGAGTTCCTACTCACTCCCCCTCAATCACAGCAGTGATACATAAAACAATTTGACTAATGAATTGTTGAAGACACTCTTCAAAACATACACTTGATTATGCTTCACAGCTTTTTAATCAAGCAACACAAACACTCTTGCTTCACAGCTTTGAGTGATACACAAACCTAACTTGACTCTGCTTCACAGCTTTAGTCAAGAGACATACAAACACTCTTGCTTCAAAGCTTTGAGTGCTACACAACCCTTACAATTAAAACCTATTCCAAGTCACTTATCACAATGATAATTGCTTGGATTACAATAGTTAAAACTATACAGCTTCTAAATGATCTTCTGTCAAAAAAGGGATTACATTCAAAACAGCAGCCCTGTTGAATATATAGCAGCTGCAACTTCAGTTAGGGTTTCCACAAAAAGCTAGGGTTAATTCCGTTTGACCTTAAGACTAGGTCACAGGACTTTATCAACCAGGTTGGGGTTGAGCTAGGTTAACCCAAAGAAAACGCAGGATTCTGTTCTGGAAAGACTGAGTCATTTTCCTGAAAAAACTCAGAATTAACCAAACTGCATACCTGTTAGTTCAGAACAGGATGTCTTAACATCTGTTATGACATCTGAAAACCTGTCTACTGATTTAGGAAAATGTGATCATTTTGCAAAATGCTCAGATACACACTTATAAACATCAGTACCTGTATGACAATATTTTTCTGCAAAGGTACCTAATGAATCAGTACAAACTAAACTAGAATGTTATGACATCAGTCATGACATTCACACATACACTTGAGTTTTACCAAAAATGCAAGCGAATAACTAAACAACTACAAACTCCCCCTTTGGCAGATTTTTGGCTAAAGACCCTAAGCAATCAGAGATAGATAGCAGCAGAATAAAAATGACTGCAGAAAAATGGAATGTCAAATAAAGTATCACAATATATCTCCCCCTCTTTAGCCACAAATGGGCCAAAGATACATGTTCTTAAAATTTATACAGTCATCCAGAAAAAGTAACACAACAGTAGTAAGAGCAGCAACTAAAAACTGAACACACTTCCAAACTCCACCAGGGACCAGCATCAACTCCACCAAACAGCAACCAACCTTTAAGCACTGTCATCAGACTCAGAGGAGCTAGTTTCTTCAGTATTGAGATGACCTTCAGCTTCTACACCCTCTTCCCTTCTGTTTCCTTCAGCTTCCTCCTTTTCTAACCTGGCAATTAGGATTTCTAGGGTCTTTTTCCTAGCTTCCAGTTCTTTGCAGGTCTCTTTTAATACAGCTATGACATCAGATGTCTTGGACTGGGTCTTCACAGATGATGTCTCAGCTGATGTTATGACAATATCAGGAGCATGAGATCCCTGAAACAGTTTGTAGTGCAACCCAAGGGCAGGAGCTCTTTTGCAAGCAATATCTCTTGCCACCAGGATATCAGGGTATTGTGCAAGGATAATTCCACAAAGGAGGGAGGGAAAGGCAATTGGTCCTTTGACAGCATAACTACCAGCATGTTTTAAAGTTTGTTCAAAAATATACCTGCCATAGTCAAAAGCAGTCTTGGTTCCCACAGCATAAATAAATCTCCCCAATCCTGTGGAGATAGTTGATTTATGGTTTGTAGGCACCCAGTTGGCTGCACCAATCTTGTGCAGGATGGCAAATTTCATGCTAAGTTTGCTGGCATTCAGCTTGCCTTTCAAGGGCCAGCACTTCACTTGCCTTTCTGTGATGGTTTGACAAACTTCATTGTCAGTGACTTCCAGATCAGGACAATCCTCATTTGTTCTTCCAAGAAATTTGTTAATTTCTGATGGAGAGAAATTAACCCTTCTTCCTCTAACAAAAACACTTTCAAAGTCAGCTGACCTTCCATCATCACAATCATTAGACAAGTTAACTATGAACTCCTTGACCAGATTTTCATAACACTTGTTAAATTTTATCACTGTCTTCATCAGTCCAGCATTCTTGATCAGGTCCATGATGTCTTTGCACTCCATGGCATCATTGTTGAGTTCTCTTTCTAAAGCTATTATCTTCAAGCAAACATACTTCCATCTGTTTGCATTGTCAGGGTGGTGGAAAGAGATGTTGTCTGTTGGGACTTCAGGAACTCTAGAAATTTTGCTGGAGGGCAGTTTCCTTCTGATGGGAATTTCTTCAGCATCAATCTCAAACTCTGATTCCTCATCAGAATCAGAATATTCAGGATCTTTTCTCTTCTTTGTAATTGGTTGTCTACCAGCATATATCTGGGCTTTCACCTTCCCTTTGGACTGACCAGTTTTCACAGATTCTACCCCAGCCTTGCCTTCAGCCTTGGATTTCTTAACAGCAGGTTTATCTTTGGACACACATTTTGCATCATTCTGATTACCCTTTCTTTTCATCAATCTCCTAGCTATGCTAGGGTTTACATTGGCAATCAGATCATTATCTGAGTAATCCTCATCCACATCAATGATAGGTGGATCAGCAGTCTTTTCTGAAGGGTTCTGAATGTTGTCATTTTGTGTCACAACATTCTCAGAGACATCTACATTCTCAGAGACGTCCACATTTGGGCTTCCTGATTGATTTAAAGGGACAGAAATCCCCGGTACAGGTTGGTTTCCGCTTAGTATACTAGTAACAAGCCTAGCAATAGCTTGATGAACTTGAACTGATCCTTCTCTATTTGGTACAGAAGAAGAAGGATGAGAAGGATTACCAGAGGCTGCAGCTTGAGCTCTTCCTGCATGTCTAGTTCTCAGCTTTTTGACTTTGGCGGGGTCAGTTGCCATCTCTCTGAGAGGAGTGAGCTCAAGAACTTCAGATTCTATGCATGTGGTGATTGCTCTAGAGTCTTGGTCAGATGATGAAGATGATGAGGATGATGAAGTCGCCTTGGTTGAAGATGATGTTTGAGACATTTTGATTGACTTAGAGCACCAGTAGCAATTTGAGAGAAAATTTTGATTGAGATAAGGGAACAGGTTGCAAAGTCGAGATAGGTAGGAGGAAAAAGAGAGTCTTTTCAACTTCTTAAGTATTTTGAAAGAATTTGGAAAACATATGATTAACCCACTAAAAATAGACTTAACAAAATTAACTCCTTCAACCCTTGTTTTAAGCAAAATTAATTGCTATAATTTCTCATGTTGGCAAATACCCAACCTGCCCCTCAAGTTTTCAAGTTTATTTCCAACAAGAGCCTTGGTAGAAGAATCAGCCAGCTGAAGCTTAATGATACCATGTTCCAGTTTAATTAACTTCTTCTCTACAAAGTCAATGTGCTTGGTCCTGCTATGCTGAATAGGGTTCATGGAAATATTGATTGTATTCAGATTGTCACAATATAATGTCACAACATCTTGTGAGACATTATACTCAGTGAGCATCTATTTTGTCCAGATATTTTGAGAACAGTTACTCCTAGCTGCAACCATTTCAGCACAGAGTTGGGAAGGCATTCTTTTGACATGAATCATAGTTCTGGTTGATTCTTGAATGATCTTATTTTTCTTTTTGTCCACTCCATTTTGATGGAGAGTTATAGGAGAAGAGACTTCACGACTCATTTCTTCAGGGAAACAGAATTTATTAGACTTGTTGTTTCCAACATCCTTGCCATGATTACTTCTGGTTCTGACAACACATCCTTCTTCAAGTTTATTCACCACATCATAGACATGTTTCTTTTTACCAAGCCTTTCAATCTTAAGTTCACCACAAACCCTTCTTTTATCAATCTGTAGTTTTGGAGTCCTTCTGACTGCTTCCATAGAGATAGCTCTTTTCATTCTTCTTAGATGAAGATGACCAAGCTTATGGTGCCACAGTTTCATCTCTTTTTCTTCTTTGGTAATTGGACACATAGTGGAGTTATTAGTGTTCTCAGGCTGCCACAAGTAACAATTATCTTTGGATCTGATTCCTTTCATTACAACTTCTAGTTTTTCATTAATTACTAGACATTCAGATTTTGAGAAGTTGACCTTGAATCCTAGATCACACAATTGACTGATACTAATGAGATTAGCAGTCAGCCCTTTTACCAACAGTACTTCACTCAGACTTGGAACTTCAGGGCAGTCCAAATTACCAACTCCTTTGATTTCACCTTTAGCACCATCTCCAAAGGTCACATAACTAGTGTTGTGAGGTTTAACATGATTGAGAATGTTCTTTATTCCAGTCATGTGTTTAGAACACCCACTGTCAAAGTACCAGCCTTCCTTTGCAGACACTCTCAGGGAAGTGTGGGCTATCAGGGCAGTAGCCTTTTTCTTCCAGTGAGGAGTATGTGGTACCCTTTTTGACTTAGGTTTAACACCTGAGTTTTGATTAGGGTATCCATGCAATTTGAAGTAGAAGGGCTTTATGTGTCCATACCTCCCACAATGATGACATCTCCATCTTTGGTATTTTTTCTTCATATATTTCTGTTTCTGATGTTGAGAGTTGTGTTGAGACATCTGCTTTGACAATTGTTTAACAGGCCTGATCTTCTTGTCTGCACCAGATTTCTTAGCTTCCACAAATCCTAGTCCAGATTTGTTTCCCACATTTTGTCCAACTTGAAGAATCTCTTCCAATTTATCTGTTCCATTGGTCAGCATCTTGACAGATTTGGTCATTTGGTTCAGTTGTGAGTTCAGCAATTGAACTTCCCCTTCTAGATGACTTATAGTTTCAAGATCTGCCCTTTTTTCAGCCTCCAGCTTTATAATGAGTTTTGATTGTTTCTCATTCTGCACACAGACTTCAGCACTTTTGATACACAATTTCTTGTAGGTATCAGCCAGTTCTTCAAATGTCACTTCTTCATCATTGGTGTCACTTTCAGATGTACAAACACCAGTTAGAGCAGTAACTAGTTTGGCAGATTCTTCTTCAGAATTACTTTCTGAATCACAGTCAGACCAAGTAGCAGTCATTCCTTTCTTTTGTTTCTTAAGAAAGGTTGGACATTCAGCTCGAATATGCCCATATCCTTCACAGCCATGGCATTGAATTCCTCTCCCTTGGTTTCCCTTCTCTTCTGACCTTGGTCTTCTGCTGGAACTGTCAATGTCAGAGGGAATGTTATGAACATTAGACCTTGACTTTGGATCTATTCTTTTGATGAGTTTGTTGAACTGTCTTCCAAGCATGGCTATAGCTTCTGAAATATTTTCTTCTTCATCCTCCTTGTTTTCAACATCAGTGTTGGATACAAGTGCTATGCTCTTGTTCTTCTTGTCACCATTATCAGTGATCCCCATCTCAAAACTCTGAAGAGACCCAATAAGTTCATCCACTTTCAACTTGCTGATGTCCTGGGCTTCCTCTATGGCAGTTACCTTCATTGCAAATCTTTTAGGCAAGGATCTGAGAATCTTTCTCACCAGTTTTTCTTCTGACATCTTTTCTCCCAGTGCTCCTGAGGTGTTGGCAATCTCCAAGATGTTCATGTGAAACTCATGAATGGTTTCATCTTCCATCATTTTTAGATTCTCAAACTTGGTAGTCAACATCTGAAGCCTTGACATTTTTACTTTGGAAGTGCCCTCATGAGTAGTTTTGAGAGTGTCCCAAACTTCCTTGGCCAGTTCATATTGATGTACTAGTCTGAAAATGTTTCTATAAATTCCATTGAACAAGGCATTTAAAGCTTTGGAATTTCCCAGGGCTAACTCATCTTCTTCTTTACTCCAATCTTCCTCAGGCTTCAAACTGATTGTCCCATCTTTCTCAATTATGGTGGGATGGTTCCATCCTTTGTCAGCAGCTCTCTAAGCCTTTTTGTCCAGAGATTTTAAGAAGGCAATCATACGAGGTTTCCAGTAGTCATAATTAGTTCCATCCAGAATAGGTGGTCTATTTCCAAAAACTCCTTCTTTGTCCATAGTGCTAGAAAGTGATATCCCTAGATCTCACCCAGTAATACAGGCAGGGTGCCTGCTCTGATGCCAATTGAAATTCTGGTTGCAGATACTCAATGTCAAGTTCAATGTTGTGACACCGTATCTGACTTTCTATAAGACAGTAAATACAAAAACAGTAAAGAACACAGTCAATTGTTTACCCAGTTCAGTGTGCAACAACACCTACTCTGGGGGCTACCAAGCCAGGGAGGAAATCCACTATAAGAGATGTTAATTCAGGAATAAACCAACCAGTTTATCTCCTTCACTTAAGACCTACCCAATGCAACTTCAATCTAAGTACAACTTAAACCTGAGTTCCTACTCACTCCCCCTCAATCACAGCAGTGATACATAAAACAATTTGACTAATGAATTGTTGAAGACACTCTTCAAAACATACACTTGATTATGCTTCACAGCTTTTTAATCAAGCAACACAAACACTCTTGCTTCACAGCTTTGAGTGATACACAAACCTAACTTGACTCTGCTTCACAGCTTTAGTCAAGAGACATACAAACACTCTTGCTTCAAAGCTTTGAGTGCTACACAACCCTTACAATTAAAACCTATTCCAAGTCACTTATCACAATGATAATTGCTTGGATTACAATAGTTAAAACTATACAGCTTCTAAATGATCTTCTGTCAAAAAAGGGATTACATTCAAAACAGCAGCCCTGTTGAATATATAGCAGCTGCAATTTCAGTTAGGGTTTCCACAAAAAGCTAGGGTTAATTCCGTTTGAACTTAAGACTAGGTCACAGGACTTTATCAACCAGGTTGGGGTTGAGCTAGGTTAACCCAAAGAAAACGCAGGATTCTGTTCTGGAAAGATTGAGTCATTTTCCTGAAAAAACTCAGAATTAACCAAACTGCATACCTGTTAGTTCAGAACAGGATGTCTTAACATCTGTTATGACATCTGAAAACCTGTCTACTGATTTAGGAAAATGTGATCATTTTGCAAAATGCTCATATACACACTTATAAACATCAGTACCTGTATGACAATATTTTTCTGCAAAGGTACCTAATGAATCAGTACAAACTAAACTAGAATGTTATGACATCAGTCATGACATTCACACATACACTTGAGTTTTACCAAAAATGCAAGCCAATAACTAAACAACTACAACTATCAATAATAAATGAAGTCTTTGTGAGCAGAATACAATAAGAATTGCAAAGAATTGGATAAAAGCTCAAACTTTATTAATAGAATGGTAGTCTGCGAATGGCGAGACCCCATAGATGATTACAAAGTTTGGAAAATGGTAATACATTAGAAAAGATACATTGAAATACAATGACCATTATTCTCCCTAACAACTTTGAATTCCTGAGCAACGACTTCTGTTGAAGTGTCGTGAGGATCCAAGAAGATGGTTGTTTCAATGATCAAATCTTGTCTGACGCAGTTACTTGCCAAGAAATCCCTAACTTTTGCCTAGGTTTCCCTTGAGGGTTTTCAACCTAGAGGGAATAATTTATTCTATTTTTGTCTCTTATTTTTTCCTAGACCGACCTTTCGGGTTTTCAGCCTACCGAGGCACTCTTTTTTGCCTAAGCCGCCCTTTCGGGTTTTCGACTTAGTGAGTTATTCTTTTATTTATTTTAGGCGATGTATTTCTTGAATACATCAGCATTCATTTGATGTGGCAACTCCTCGCCATCCATAGTTTTAAGAATCAATGCACCGCCAGAGAAGGCTTTCTTGACAACATATGGGCCTTCAAAATTGGGAGTCCACTTGCCCCTAGAATCAGTGTTAAAAGACATGATCTTCCTGAGCACAAGGACGCCTTCTCTGAATTCACGAGGCTTGACCTTATTATCAAAAGCTTTCATCATTCTCTTTTGGTATAACCGGCCGTGACACAAGGCCGTCATTCTCTTTTCTTCAATCATATTCAACTGGTAAAACCTGTTCTGGACCCATTCAGCCTCTGACAAATTGGTTTCCATTATCACATGTAAAGAGGGAACCTCAACCTCAACGGGGAGCACTGCTTTCATTCCATACAAAAGAGAGAATAGAGTTTCCCCTGTTGAAGTGCAGACGAATGTTCAATACCCGTGTAAAGAAAAAGGGAGCATCTCATGCCAATCTTTATAAGTAACAACCATTTTCTGGATGATCTTCTTGATATTTTTATTAGTAGCTTCAACAACCCCATTCATCTTTGGTCTGTAAGGAGATGAATTGTGATGGACAATCTTGAATTCTTCACAAAGTTCTGTCATCATCTTTTTAATAAGATATGAGTCGTTGTTAGTGATAATCCTGCTTGGCACAACAAACCGACATATAAGATTGTTCTTGATAAAGCATACCACCACCTCCTTAGTAACATTAGCATATGGAGCTGCTTCTACCCATTTGGTGAAGTAGTCAATTTCCTCCAAGATAAACGATGTCCATTCGACGCCTTAGGTTCAATCATTCCAATCATGTCAATGCCCCACATAGAAAAATGCCACAGGGGAAGATATAACATTGAGAAGCGTTGGAGGCACATGAATTTTGTCAGCATAAATCTGGCACTTATGGCACTTCTTTACAAATTTATAACAGTCAGATTTCATTGTCAACCAATAGTAACCTGCCCTAAGCATCTTTTTTGCCATCGAATGTCCATTGGCATGTGTACCAAAGGAACCTTCATGGATTTCATGCATCAACACGTCTGCTTCGTGTCTATCCACGAATCTGAGCAAGATCATGTCATAATTTATTTTGTATAGCACATCTTTATCAAGGAAAAAACCACTTGCCAATCTTCTCAATGTCTTTCTATCTTTGTTTGACGCACCAGCCGGGTATTCTTGGGTATAGAGAAAATGCTTGATATCATAATACTAAGGATTTTTCGTTTGACGTTTCTTTTGCTGCAAACACATGAGTTGGCCTATGGATACGTCACACTGTGGTATGAGGCATATTGTTCCAAGTATTTACTTGATACATAGAAGCCAAAATGGCTAAAGCATCCGCCATCCGATTCTCATCTCTGGGAATATGAAGGAATTCAACTTATTAAATAAGGGTAATAATCTTCTAGCGTAGTCTTTGTAGGGAATCAAGCTAGGGTGACGAGTATCCCATTCTCCTTTAATTTGATTTATTACCAAAGTTGAATCGCCATATACATCTAAAATTTTGATTCTGAGATCAATAGCCTCCTCGAGACCCATGATACAAGCTTCATACTCTACCATGTTATTAGTGCAATCAAATGCCAACATTGCAGTCAAAGGGATATGTGATCCATGAGGAGTGATAATCACAACACCAATTCCTTTACCATAAGCATTTATAGCTCTATCAAATACCATACCCCACAGAGATTCAGGGTCAGAACCTTCCCCGGGCAAAGGTTAATCACAATATTTTATCTTGAAAAACATCACATCCTTAACAGGGAAATCATATTTAATAGACTGATAATCATCCACCAGTTGGTGAGAAATATAATCTGCTAACACACAACTTTTTATAGCCTTCCGAGTACGGTATTCAATATTATATTCAGACAACAACATCTGCCAACGGGCAATTCTCCCGGTAAGAGGAGGCTTTCCAAAAATATACTTAATTGGATCCATTTTGGAAATCAACCAAGTAGTATGATTTACCATATATTTCCGTAACTGTTTTTCCGCCCAAGCCAAAACACAACACGTTTTTCCAGCATGGAATACAGTGACTCACAGTCAGTAAACTTCTTACTGAGATAATAAATGGCATATTGCTTCTTCCCTGTTTCATCTTGTTATCCCAAAATATAGCCCATAGAATTACCTAACATTGTCAGATACATAATCAATGGTCTTCCTTCAACGGGAGGGAGCAAGATAGGAGGTTCAAGCAGATACTTTTTAATACTTTCAAATTCCCTTTGGAAATCATCGGTCCACACACGACCCTGATCTTTCTTTAACAACTTAAAGATCGGCTCACATGTTGCAGTCATATGGGAAATAAATTTGGAAATGTAATTCAAACGCCCAAGGAAGCCTCTAACTTGCTTTTTCAGTTCTTAGTGTTGGCATTTCTTGAATTTCCTTAACTTTATCAGGGTCAACTTCAATTCCTTTTTGGCTGACAATGAAACCTAACAATTTTCCTGATCGAACATAAAAGGTGCATTTATTTGGATTCAAGCAGAGACGATACTTCCTCAAACGATGAAACAATTTCAACAAATCCTCTATATTCCCTTCTTCAATCTGGGATTTAGAAATAATATCATCAACATATACCTCAATTTCCTTGTGCATTAGATCATGGAATAGGGTTATCATAGCCCTCTGGTACGTTGCACCAATGTTCTTCAATCTGAAGGGCATCACTCTGTAACATAATGTTCCCTAGGGAGTGATAAACATTGTTTTTTCCATGTCCTCAGGAGCCATTCTAATTTGATTATATCTAGAAGATCCTTCCAGGAACGAGAATACTTTGAATTTTGTTGTACTATCAACCAACATATCAATATGTGGCAATGTAAAGTCATCTTTTGGACTAGCTTTGTTTAAATCTCTATAATCAACTCACATACGAACATTTCCATCTTTCTTTGGTAATGGGACAATATTGGCAATCCACTGAGGGTACACTGATGTCACAAGAAAACCGACATTAATCTACTTTAAAACTTCTTCTTTAATTTTCACTGTCATATCAGGGTGAGTTATTTGTAATTTTTGCTTTATTGGCGGGAATTCTGGCTTTAGCGGCAAATGATGTTCCACAATATCAATATCCAACCCCGACATGTCTTGGTAAGAACCAACAAAGATGTCCACATACTCTTTCAAAAATTCAATTAACCTGCTCTTCACGTCGGGATGAAGCAATGCTCCAATCTTGATTTCTTTTGGATCTTCCTTTGAACCCAAATTAATCATCTCTAACGACTCTTTATACGAATGAATGGTACTTTCATCGTGCTCAAGAAATCGTGAAACCTCTTTTGGGATTTCATCATATTCTTCTTCTTTTTCCACTTACGCAGGATATTCAAAGTTGGGAGAGGTCGCATGGTCATTGTACTCAACGAGTTTTTTAATTAATCTGCATATATGATTTATGACTGCTTTTAGAAACTGACACATATAACAAGTGATTATGCAGATTCAATTATAGTTATTATTTATTTTGAAAGGAATTTTTTTTATTACCATTTTCCAAGAAAAAGAAAAAAATAAAGACACAGTTTAGGAATCAAAGACAACTTTTATTAATGATTTTAAAGATCAAAGCAACATATATGCCCATACAATATCAATACTTTCGCCTTGGGCAAAGTGAAAGATTTTTGAAAAGATTAACAAAAAAGCAAATTATTTTGAAATATGAATGCAAGAGGGAACATCAATAGTGATCAAGTTTTGGAAATCTGACTCCATGCGTCACGTAGTTCGGCATCTCTTGCTCTGCCTCGCCTTCTAGAATATCATTGATCTTAGGAACAATTGGATGATGATAACCTCCACTATGAAAGATGTCTTGATATTTACCGAAAGCAGACTTCGCCTTCATATTCTCACCTTTATTACTCATTGCAGAGAATCCTAAACCAGCTCTATTCTTATTCATAGGTGGGTCAACAATCTACCCCCATACTTTACTAGGGCCATTACGCACTACTTGTTGAGTATCCTTAAACGAAGCTATAGAATTCTCATTTCCCTTACATTATCAATGGATAAAGCTTGGAACTGAGTTCCAATAGCAGCTTCATCCTCTTCCACAACACTGAAAGAGGATAAGTAAGATATTAACAACGCCTATTCTCCATTTATGATGACCACCTTTTCTTCACGAACAAAATTCAGCTTCTGGTGCAAAGTTGGAGTAACATCCCCTGCCTCGTGGATCCACGGTCGTCCCAGTAAACAGCTGTAAGTGGGCACGATATCCATAACTTGGAAAGTAATTTTAAAAAGGTGCGGGCCTATGTGAATAGGAAAATCTACTTCCCCAATGGAAAACTTCCTTGATCCATCAAAAGCTTTCACAATTATGCCACTCGGGCGCATGGGAGTTCCTCGATACTTCAACTTTATGAGCGTGCTCCTCGGTATGACATTTAAAGCAGACCCATTGTCAATCAGCATATTGGACAATCAATCATTCTTACAATTCATAGAGATATGGAAAGCCAAGTTATGATTCCTTCCTTCATCGAGAAGCTTGTCATCACAGAAACTCAGGTTATTACAGGACGTAATATTTCCAACAACACTACTGAATTGGTCCAAAGGCATATCACTTTCTACAAAATCTTGATCCAATACTCTCATCAAAGATTCCCTGTGGGAAGAAGAGTTCATTAGCAAGGCCAGAATAGATATCTTTGATGGAGTCTGCAACAATTGATCTACGATTATGTAGTCGCTCATCTTGATAATCTTCAATATATCATCCACATCTTTTTCCAGAGTAGTACCACTAGATTCCCCCACTGCTTTCTTAAGTTCAATATTTTTAATAACTTTTTTATCAGCATTAACATTCCCTCTGCGGGTTACTCGGCTTGCTTCAGCAATATTCTTGACATCAAACAAAGGTTGGATGGGAACTTCCACACCACCCTCTAGGATTGTAGCATTGTATTTATATGGTACGAATTTGTCTGATTCGTAAGGAACATGACCCGACAAGCAAATCACCACTGGAGCAACAATTGGCTTGCTATGGTACTCAATCTCTATAGGGGTGGGAACACCAAAACAAGGCATAATAACATTTAACCCTTCTTCAGAATACTTAGACATCACAGAATCATTGCTGGAGAACACATCCTCATTTGTGGAAAAGAAATCATTTGCAGAAGCATACTCATCATTTGACACATTCTCGGTTGAGCAATCTTCAATGACGTTAATCCACGGTAATTATCTCTATTGCCCAAAAATTTGATAGTACCATTGTCTAATAACAATTGAAGACCCTTTCTCACTATGGAACAACCTCGAGAATCTCTGCAGCAGATCTGGCAAGACCCATAATGGCGTTCTTCTTGACCATCCATGTGCCATAAGGTAGCGTGCAACTACACCAAATCATCATTCATATACTTCACGTCAAAAATCCGGAACTCACCGGGACATCCGAAGACCATATTCACGTCTTCTTCGTACTCTTCCTTAGACCTGATTATATGAATGAGGCATTCGTCTATCATTTCCTAAAGATCAACTTTTATCTTATCACATCCCTGTACATCTGTACTGCAAATACCATAACCAACATGGTCATGCATATAGTAACTGAACTCGAAGAGGTCAGCATGCATCTTTACCAAATCTCCTCTAACCAGGTTGATAACAAAAATCTGGAAGTCCCATGGATAACGAGCAACAAAGTTTACAACATTTTCTCCTCCATGTTTAGGAAAAATATTATCTTTCACGTTAGGGCCAACATCTTTAAAGGATAAGAGGCCAGATCTCACCATCTTTTGCACTTCAGATTTCAAAGGATAACAATTCTTAATATTATGCCCTAGTGATCCCTAAAGAAAAGCACATGTCTAGTCTGCCTTATAATACCAGGGTACAGGTGATGGTATAGCAGGGGGTGGCGTGCTTTGAACCAACTTCTCCTGAATCAAAGTCGAAAGTAACTCTGCATAGCTCATTGGAATAGAGTTAAAAGCCTCTCTATTTTTACTTTGCCCTTAATTTCCGTGAGGGGATGGTCTCTGATAGGTAACAGTGGTTGGAGCTACATTGACAACTAGAGTCACAAAAGCAACTTATTGTTGGTACTGTTGATGTATTCTAGGTGGCCTAATCTTTCTTTCCCGAATAACAACATTTGTTTCACTTTCATTCTTTTGAGAGAACCCGTATGACGACTTCTTCGTCCCTTCATCTTTTGTCAAGCGCCATTCTCTTACAGCCTCTTCCAAATGAACACCCATGCTCACCATCTCGATGAATTCACTTGGCGCACCGGCGACCATTCTTTCATAATAAAATGATCCAAGGGTTTTCAGGAAGACCTTGGTCATTTCTTGTTCTCCCATAGGTGGCACCACCTGGGCAACTATCTCGCACCAACGCTGCACATATTCTTTGAAAAACTCCTTATCTCTCTGAGCCATTGTCCTCAACTGGTCATGGTCAGGCTCCATGAACATATTGTACTTGTACTGTTTGATGAAGGCTTCTCCCAGATCATTGAAGGCACGAATACTACTACTATCCAGACTCATATACCACTTCATAGCACCACCAGTTAAAATATCTTGGAATAAATTAATGAGCAAATGCTGATCATCATTATGGGTAGACATTTTCCTAATATACATCACAAGGTGGTCACTAGGACAAGAGTTTCCATTTTACCTCTTAAATTTCTTCATTTAAAACTTGGTTGGCACCTTTACATTGGGAACTAGGCAGAGTTTACTGACTTTCTGTCCAAACAATTATTTTCCTTGAAGGGCCTTCATTTCCTTCTACATCTCATTGAACTGGTCTTGAAAGTCATCAAACCGATCATAGAAACCCACACTTTCACTCAGTGGAGGGACATGACGATAAAATTCATCATTAATAAATGGCATAACATTCACCGAAGGAGGTGCAACATAGTGGATCTCATTTCTAGAAGCAGGAGTAACATGCACCATAGGAGGTGCAGGAGTAGTAGTAGCTTGAATAACTAGAGCATCAAGATTATACCCTTCTGGCATGAAGTTTCCAGGAATTCCCCATGGGTAGCCCCGAGGCATACGGTTTTGAGAAGCAGTAGCTGGAGTAACAGAAATGGGAATTGTCGGGGCTTTGGAAGTGACCGTTGTTTATCGTGGCTGAGTAAGTGGTGGATGATTCTGATCAACTACCAACGATTCCATCAAAGCAGTCAGATTGGCCTACTAGCCTTCAAAGCAGTAACTTCATCGCGTAGATCATGATTCTCTTGCTCAATATTCTCCATTTTCTTCTTGGAATTAGCCCGAGTATTGTACCGGTGAGACAACTTATTGAATGAAGTAGAGAAACTCAGTAAGACACCTGCGTATGAACAGAAATGCAAGAAATATGTACAAGATGATGCATGACATGCAACGCACATGATTTATTTTGTTATTATTAATATTTCAAGGGACTCAAAGAATTATAGACAATTTGCAAATACTAAAGTACTAACACATTTTGAAATACTAAAAATCTCATTATAATAACTTCAAAATGTATTATAACTTTTTAGTACAAGTTTCAACAATCCCAAGTACAAGATAAGATATAATCTAAAATCCTAAGAAAGCAAATCGGATAAAGATCACTCTACACACTGACACTTTCCCGTGAGTCTTGCAATCTGAGCCTTCAACTGCTTGTTCTCTTATGCATATCTGTTGGCAACCACTTTCCAATCACCAGAGTTGGGAAATGAATGACTAAGTCCTGATCGAGATTTAGAGGAAAATAAATCCTCTTGCTTCCCCATCATATCTACAACACGACTCTCAAGAATCTCAATTAGGTCATCCTTCTCTTTCAAGTCTGCCCGGTAGGACATCTCTAAAGTCTGACACGTGTTCTTCCAAGCCACTTTCTCCTATTGCATCCTGACTAAGGCAAGGTAAAGCTCTTCCACATCATCAAAAAGGGGAGGAGTGGTCTTCACAAACATATCAGGCATAGGTTCTTCACGAAAATATGGCATCTTTAACTGAATTTCCCTTGCCTTTACCCACCAGAGATAAGGCTCTAAAGAAACAGCTCCTCTAGGCCCCAAGTCCTTTATACTCTTCCTGTGAATATGGCGCCAAGCCTTTGCATTCTCCTCCTTATCTTTCTTATGATCCTCTCCCTCTTTGAAAAAGAAACCACTCAGATGAATATTATTTGGCTTATCTCTCATTGGATATCCAAGCTGACATCGTGCAAGAACGAGATTATAGTTAATTCCTCCCTTTGTACCAAGAAGAGGTAAATTGGGGAAACTACCATAACTATCGAAAATCTCTACATCATAGTAAGCCTGATGATACCTGTTACACGGTGGTAGAACCGACTGTTTAGTATGCTGGTTTTGCGTTTTTTGTTTGCAAATGTGCGGTAGGCAAGAGTCGCCATTGTCTTTTATTTTACCCAACAAAGGAAATGGTGAAAAGAACAGAAAAATATATTTTCGAGATTGTTTCTGAGTAAGGGGGTATATTATGGAAAGGTAAGGTATTAGCACCCTTTCGATCTTTGGTTTTCCACGGGCTCTTAGAGGTTTGCTCATTTTTTAAAATACCTTTGTGCTTTGTGTGTGAAAATGTTTTGAAAACGCCTTAGTGCGGCGATTTTCCTCGTGCTTAACTCTTGTATCAGTCCTCAAGAGTGTTAACAAAGGAAATGTTTTGAAATTGTTTTTGAAAAGTAGTTTTTGTGTGTAAGTGCAAAAATAGTTTGAGCAAACTTCTAACAGCTATCTACTCTTATACTCGAAAAGGGTCGTTCTTTTCCTCTTTTCCTTTAGACAGTGTTATCCTACTATTAGTGAGCAGGTAGCCTTGTCGTTGGATGTTGAGGGACATCGAAGGGAAGCTACAGTCACGAAGGCAATTATGGAGATGCTTTAGCAATTCTGTTTTAGTGACTAGATCATTTACCGAGACGGTAACTGTAGGGTCGTCGAGGGACTATGATCTTTTAATTTTACGGGTCTTTTGCTAAAGCATTCCTTCCTCATGACTATTTTTTAAAGGCAACCAAAGTGGTCGTACCTTAGAGGTGTGTATGTGCAATTGTGTTATATTTCCGTTATTTTATCTTTAAATATTTAGGTGTTCTACCGTTTGTTTTCAGATCTTGTCATGCAATCCTAGTTAGCATACATCTAAGCAGTTAACATATGTAAAAGAATTTAAAGTGCGAGAATTGTAAATCCTATGCTATTACAATGCTTCGGGACTGTTGTACCCCAAAATCCCCCCCCCCATATTTCTCAATACATGTCAAGTGAGGTCCTCAAATTGCTCAAGGAAGTCCAAGAACTAACCAGACAAACTCTCTCCTAAGGTAGTCTACCTCAAATTAGGGTTTCATTTTTCATCAGGATATATGGACCACAAAGGACTCAAATGCTCACCATTGTCCTAATATGTTCTCAATATCATCCATGTCAAGCTTCAAGCCTTGCAAAGGAAGTTTGCTCAGTCAATTGCTCAAATACTTAGAAATCGATTGTGCTAGGTCAAAAGTCAACTGTGGCCTACATACAGTCAAACTTCAAGATTTTTGGTCAACATACTCATTTTTAAATATCATTCATCATTTGATCAATGGTTTATCATGATTCATCAAGGATTGCCCATAATTCATCAAAACCCAAAAGTTGCTAAATTAAGGTTTTGTAGGAAAAGTCAACTCAACTTTGACCAAGCATAACTTTCTCATACTTTATCAAAAATGACCCATCCAAATCTCATTTTGAATAGGATGCAATTCCCTACAATTCATCTTCAGCTCCCAATTTCAAAATATGCACTCACAAGAAGATATGAATTTGGACATTATAGGTCATTTTGAAAAGTCAACAAAAACACCATTTGGGTCAAGGCTTTATACATGAACATGGAAGACTCAATTGAGATGAGACCAAAAGGGTTGCTTAGAGGACATTCTAAGCTTTTTAAAAAGTCCAAGAACACCTTTCTAGGGTCAAATTGAGAGAGTTATGCATTGGCCAAGTTGACCTTTTTTGCAAAATTGCCAAAAGTTAAATATGCTCAAATTTGCATCTTTTGCTAAATGGGCCCAACTTTTTATGCTTGCACTTCAATGATAACATAGTCCACGATCTATGGGACCCCCCATGTTTTATTTATTTATTTATTTAATTTATTTTGATTTTTATTCATTTAAAATTCAAATAAAATCAAATAAATCCTAATAAATCATATATTGTGTTTTAGGGATGATTTTGAATTTAAAAGAAAATCCTATATGCTGTCAATTGAAGATCAATTTGGTTGAAAAAAGATTGGATTTGAGCAAAATTTGGAAAGAATCATATGCCATAAAAGACCAAATCAAATTTTCACAATGGGCAAGATTGAATCCTTTTTTGTTGACCTAATATGTTGTATTACATATACAGAAGCAAGCCAAGGCATAGGGGGTTGAGAAGCAGTCGTGCAGAGATGAAACAAAACTCAAAAAAATTCAAGAAAAGTGGTGATCCAATTTCGATATTAGAGACCATGTCATGCCCTTTTCACATTGCCAAGAGGTTGCTAGACATTCCAGGAGCATATTCCAATCAAATTCAAGCCTTTTCACGCCTAGAATTATAAGTTACAGGTATCACAATTGGCTTCCAAACTCGTTTTTGTTTTCATTAATTTATACGCCATTTGCACATTTTGCCTGCATATTCTTGTTCCTTAACATGTTTGCAAGCTAATCACCATATTCAATTGTGTTTTTGGTGATCGTATGACAAACTACCATGGCTAGGGTTTCGTGTTGAGTTTTAGGGCTTTACAGGATAAGTGAAATTGGATGTTGATTCTGGTACCATGAGACTCGTGAGGATGAGACGAGTTGATTGTTACCAGCCATGTTCATTTATATTGCTTGTGGAGAGTTTTTGAAAAATGCAGGTTTGTAGTTACAGCAGGTCAACCGTAGGTAAAGGTGTTGTTACCTAAAACCGACGGTTGGGAGGAAGACGACGATGCGTGGCACTCCCTGATTTGCTTGTTTGAATTTCGCGTAGTGGTTGGCCCCACTAGTTTGTTTTTGCATATTATATTCCATGTTTATATAACTTACAAGTTAACACCATGGCTCAGATGGTTGGGGCGAAGGCCTTTGATGCACACGTCCTAGGTTCGATCCCAGGCGTGTGCATTTTGTTATTTTCTTGATTATTCCAGGCAGATCTGATGCATTGCAGTAGCGCACGTCTACCAAATGCCCTTGTGCTCCACCATCAGATCCATCAGCCATGTGGATCCAACGTCACGTAGCAAAGAGCCTACCATACGCCCCAGGTAAACGCATGCATTGGATCAGGGAAAGTCAAAACAAGCCACCAACCTTGGGCCCAGAAGTTCATATTTCAACCCTCCTAATTGCTAAAGCACCACCAGACCCATTTACTAACTTTTTTTATTTTTCTTTGATTATTCTTTATTCTTTAAGTTTCCTTTACTTATTTAATCAACAAATTAATTTATAAAATCATAAAATCAATAATTCACAAAAAAAAATAGAATTAGACCTTTTTTTATCAAAATTAATTTTATTAATTTAATTTAATTTAGTCTAATTTAGGGAAATTGTAATTTGTTTTTCATATATAAAATCAAAATAGAAATTAGGTTAAACTTTCGGTTTAATTTTATTTTGCTCCTTGTCTCAAATAAATAAAAATACAAAAATAAGTTGTAGATTAAATTAATTCTTTTTTTTCTTAAAATTAAAATTAATTAGAAGTAGGCTTTTCTTTCTTTTAATTTAAAAACTTCTTTATTTTCTTAAAATAAAAAAACAAAACAAAAACATTTTTTAACTAATCGCAATTAGGTTTAGGTAAGGGTCAAAATCCTAGTTGTCTCGTTTTCGATTTATCGTGCACGTACTATTATTTTTACGATATTGTTGTAACTGTTCATGGTTTGTAATAGTTTAATCTAGGGCTTTTATTTATCGCTTTTTCCCGGGTTTTTGGCTATGTAATTAATTTCCCTCTCTGAAGCCTTGTAATAGCGTAGAATTACTTTCTCGCACTTATATCTCACAAATATTTGACTGTTTAGATGTATGCTAATAGGATTGTATGACAAGAATGCATGAAAAATTAATCCAGTTAGAAAACCCTAATGTGAAAAGACTAAATAATTGAAAATAGATCACTCGCACATATCACTCTTAGGGTATACTCTCACTTCGGCTGCCTTTGGTAAATGATCATTAGGTATAGGGTGTCTTAGTGGTTGCCCTCCTGTCTAACAAAGATCAAATTCCCCATTCAAATGTTGCCTCGGAAATGTGCCTCGGAAATGTTGCCTCGAATATGATATTAAGACTTTAGGGTTATTACTAAGACGTCATAGCATTGCTTTAGTGATTGTACGTCCCTTTCAAATTGAACCTTTCAACTCCAACGACCAGGTTTACCTACTCACTAATAGTAAGATAACACAGTCTACAGGAAACGAGAATAGAAACGATCTTTTTTCGAGTGGTAGATGCTAGTAGGTACTTGCTCAAAACAAAACTTTTCACACTTACACTTTTCAAACCAACTTTCAAAATAACTTCGTCACACCTTTGAGGAATGATACAAGGGTTATCACGAAGTAAAACATTTAAAAAAAAACAAAGCACATACACAAGCAATTTTAAAAGATGAGCAAGTACCTAAGAGCCCATGGAAAACCATGGATAGAAAGGGTGCTAACACCTTCCCTTTCTATAATCTACCCCCCGTACTTAGAATATCTCGAAAAAGGATTTTTTTTTCTATACTTTTTTCCTTTCCGATTGGATGAAATAAAAGTCGGTGGCGACTCTTGCTTACCGCGACATTTTGCGAATACAAAACGCAAAATGAAAACCAGCATTTCAAACAGTCAGTTCTGCCACCGTATCACAGAACTGGCGACTCAGCTGGGGAATTAATAAGTGGGGTATACCTTAGGATCTAGTTCATCATAATTTCTTCTCTTGATTGCTTTGAATGCTTTACTTTTAAGGGTTTTGTTTGGGAGTTACTATAGATCCTAACCCGGATCTGGGGACACCTTTTAGGTAAGTAGCAATAGACTGTGAGGGAATTGTATGGTGTAGACCGATACGGTTGAAGCAGTAGCTACATTGATGTGGCACATTGGTTGGTATCGGTATCCCTTGTGGAGAAACGAGGAGAACACGTGGCCGCTGCATGGTGTCGTTAAGCATCAACTGACCTTAGAACCTTTAATCGACCAACTTGGCCATTAGAAAGTAGTGAGATAGTCGGCCTCGGTGTAAAGCTGGGAACTGGTTGATACTCGATGCTACACTCATTGAGACCATACTCTCGAGATAGTTCCGGCCGCAAGAAAAGATTGCGTGAGCTGAAACCATGACCGATGGAGGATGGTCAGTGATATTGAGATCCTCTAGAACCCGGTTACTTTTTTTCTAAGACAGGTTTAAACCAACTTAGCTTCAAGAGGGTACTACCTTTTAACCTCATGCAAGTCTTAAACCTAAGGTCTTTGTGTGATTTGACTATGTTTTCAATATCTGTGTTTGCTATACCTGTGGTTTACCATGACATCATGCATCATAAAATGGAATTCATGCTTCATTACACTGACCATTTCAAAGACCAAAGGAATTTATCTTTGTTCTGTTTTGCAGATTATGGCTTCCGTGTGCAGAAATACCATTCGAGTCAACTTTGTGCAAATACCTGCCCAACTTTGTGAAAATACACGGTCAACTTCTCATCCTGGTTACTTCAAATCTTGATGAGCAGATGATGAGCGTACTATTTCAGTTCTTCGATCCCGTGCATCATTGCTTCACCTTTCCAGATTACCAGCTGGTACCCACCTTGAGAGAGTTCTCTCACCTATTGGGCATATCCGTCCTTGAACAAGTACCATTCACAAGTATGGAAGAAGTTCCTAGACTAGAAGACATTTTCTCAGCTCTACATCTGAAGCGGGTTAATGTAGTATCCAATTGGGAAACACGAAGCGGGGTCAATGGTTTTCTAGCCAAATTTATGATAGACCAGGCTCAGCTATTCTGGGATAATTTGGATTTTCAGGCTTTTGAAGATGTCTTGGCTCTCCTTATCTATGGTTTGGTTCTCTTCCTGAATCTGAATTCCTTTGTAGATGTGAATGTTGTCAAGATTTTCCTTTCTCGCAATCCTATGCCTACCCTGCTGGGTGATATCTTGCATGCCCACTATACTCGTACTGTGAGGAGAAGAGGGACTCTTATGTGTTGCATGTCGTTGCTGTCAAGGTGGTTTATTTCTCACTTCCCTAAGTCTGTGCTGAAGAACGAAGAAGGTTTGGGTTGGTCACACAAAATAATGTCACTTGCTCATACATATATTCTTTGGTGTTCCCGATCTATGGAAGACATTGTTGTTATTGACCGTTGTGGGGGATACCCTAATGTCCTGTTGCTTGGAATCAGAGGGGGTATAACTTACAATCCTTGTCTAGCTTTGCGACAATTTGGTCGTGCTCGAAGAGATGGTCCCCATGAGTTGCTTCTTGAGGACATTGTATTTGACTATAAGGAGGATGTTAAGGAGCATCGCCAGAGGTTTATATGAGCTTGGGGCATGGTGAACCGATCTGACCCCCAAGAGTTGGGACCAAAGACTTCCTTTCCTATGCAGCCTTACCTCTAATGGGTTCGAGCTTGTGCCCAGAAGCTTGGGATGCCCTATGAGGCCGTGTTACCAATGATTGTGGAGCCCACTAATGAAGAAGGCATTCCTTACATGGTTCTCTATCCTTACATGCTCACTAATCCTGGGGAGTTGCAGAGATCTTGGATTCAGCTGAAGAATGAGCAGGATACTTAGCGGGAAAAGTACCATGAACAAGAAAGGAAGATTTTGAAGCTCACCAGGCAGCTCGGAGAAGAAAGAGTGATCAATGACTACATTAGCATAAAGAGGAAGCGTCCATGGGACTTGGGATTTTACTTTTCCTAGTTTTAGAGTTTGTTTTATTTACTTCTTTGCAACGCCTTAAAGGCATTGTTGAACCTTTAAAAGTTAATCTAATAAAGTTTGTTTATTTTTGGTTTGTAAATTTAAATCTCCCAAAGTCTTTGAAATCATTACATGCGCATCCCATTATCATGCACATCATTACAGGTACCCTTACAGGTTTCTCATCTTCTTCGCTGTTTATTTCAGCAGAAATGTCTTCCGATCAAGCTATCAAAGATCTTCAAGCACATAATGCCCAATTCCAACAGATGTTCATAAGTCTGGCTAAAGGGCAAGAGCATCTGAAGACCCTTATTCTGAAAGAGAAAAAGAAGAAGAAGAAGAAGGTCGGTATTTTGAACATGGGTAGAAGATTCAGAGAAAGGTTGAGACAACCAGCTGATCTGACTTCCTCATCCAAGGACAGGGAGAACCAAGAGAGAACAAAGGACCTTAGTCCTACAGTTTTTGGAGACGATACAGATTACGATGATGAGCAATATCCTCCTGCTGAGGATAGGTACAAACAGCTAGAAGTCTGTCTAAGTGCTATGGAGATTCAGAAAATCCCTGGTTTGGACTTCGGAGAATTGGGATCGGTATTGGGAGTGGTCATCCCTCATAAGTTCAAAGCTCCACTTTTCACCAAGTACGATGCAGTATCCTGTCCAAAACTCCATCTCCGCTCATATGTCTGAAAGATTCAACCCCACACTGCTGATAGAAGTTTGTGGGTGCACTTCTTTCAAGATAGTCTGTCAGGGACTCAACTCGAATGGTTTTATTAGTTGGAAGGAGCCAGTGTCCGAAACTGGGAAGATCTTGCTGCTTCTTTCTACAAGTAGTATCAGTATAACGCCGACCTTGCTCCCACTCGTACTCAGCTCCAGGGTATGTCTATGGGTTCCAGTGAAGGTTTTAAGGACTATGCTCAAAAGTGGACAGACTTGGCTGGAAGAGTCCAACCCCCTCTGTCTGATAGGGAGTTGGTTGACATGTTTCTAGGGACGCTATCTGGTCCATTTTTCAATCACTTGATCGACAATTCATCATCTGGGTTTACTGAGTTAATTTTAACTGGAGAGAGAGTGAAAGCTGGTATCCGAAGTGGTAAGATACAGAAGGATGCTTCGTCCAGTGCAGCAAAGAAGCCTTTCACCAGTAAGAAGGAAGCTAGTGCAGTCTACGGCCCGAGGGGCCAAAGCAGACCTGAATACCGTCAAGCGGTAAATGCTGTAGTGATACCAAGACCCACGGTTGCTCCACAATGCAACAATCAACAAAGGGTAGAAAGACCACAATAACAGTTTACCCGCATCAACATGAATTTAGCTGAAGTTCTTCCTCATCTTTTAAAATCTAACTTGGCAACCTTGAAAGAGGCTCCCAAGAATCCAAAAACCGCTTCTCCCAGATACAATCCCAACGCGCGGTGCGCCTACCATTCGGAGAGCCCATTCCATGATACAAACGATTGCTGGGCTCTGAGGAATAAAGTGCAAGATTTGCTGGAAGCTAAAGAGATTGAGTTTGATGCTCCGAAAAAGCCAAACGTTATAACTGCTCCTATGCCCAAACATGATCGTGGAGTCAATGCTGTGGACACCAATTCGTTTGTGACATTTGTGGAAGAAATTTCTACTCCTTTGATGACGGTTAAGAAGAATTTGTTGCTGGCCAGTTTATTTCCGAGTTGTGATGAAGGTTGCCACATATGTTCAAATTTGTCTTCCGGTTTCTATTTATTTAAGTCAGGTGTCCAGCACCTGATGGATAATAAGGAAATTTTGTTTGAAAAGACTATGATTCCGTTTGAAGATGTTGTCATCATAACCATTTCCGCCAATCCTTCCAAGGTTTCCTCGAGAAAACCTGTTAGGATTATACCTGTTCCAAGAATTGCTCCGTTAATAATCACCGCTCCTGGCACCATACCATATACCTCACATAAGGCTATCCCATGGCAATACAGTGCTGATGTATATTACCATGGTGTTAAACAAGATCTAAGGGATGAAGAAGCCGATAAGGATATCAATAATATTTTTGGGGCTAGCAAGGTCACCAGGAGTGAAAGACTCTTTTCTCCTGAGATTTCCCCTCCGACCGTCTATGAACCTGTTGCCATTCTGTCTGCTAGTGCATCAACTACTGTCCGAATTCCTACTCCAGTTGTCACCCCTACTACTGAGCCATCTGGGACTCGGGGCAAAGAAATCATAGGTGAGCCTTCCCAGACGAAGGCACCTAAGAAGATCATTGTAGAAACCTCGAAACAAGAGATAGAGGAAATATTGAAAAATATCAAGAAAAGCAACTACAACATGGTCGAGCAGCTGGGGCAAACCCTGTCTAAGATCTCCATGTTGTCCTTGTTGTTATGTTCTAAAGCCCATGCGAAGGTTTTGATTACATTTCTCAAGACTGCGCATGTGCCGCAGGAAACTTCTGCAGATCAGTTCAAAGATTGTGTGGCTAGCCTGACTGCTGACAATGGGCTAGGGTTTTCAGATGCGGATCTGACTACTAAGGGGAGAAATCATAATGATGCTCTGCACGTCTCGATCGAGTGAATGGGCACCAGTATGGCCCATGTGCTAGTAGATACCAGGTCCTCGCTGTAATGTTCTGCCGAAGAAAGGGCTAGATCGTCTAGATTGTGAAGGTTTGATTCTAAAGCCGAGTAATATTATGGTAAGGGCTTTTGATGGGTCAAAAAGAATGGTGCACGGGGAGGTGGAAATCCCTATTAAAGTGGGTTCTCAGACCTTTGGGTCCACCTTCTACGTGATGGATATTAGACCATCGTATTCTTGCTTGTTGGGTCGTCCTTGGATCCATAGGGTTGGGGCAGTTACTTCCACACTTCATTAAATGCTGAAATATCCAGTGAAGGGAAAGATTGTCATGGTACGAGGTGAAGAAGAGCATATGGTGAGTCATCTCAACTCCTTTCGATATGTAGAGATGGACGGGGAATTCATAGAAACGCCTTGTCAAATTTTCGAAGAGGTCCCTCAACTGAAGTTACTACCGGCAAACCTCCATTGAAGATGGCTTCTCTCAAAGATGCCAGGGCTGTAATTGAAGAAGGTGGGTGTACCAATTGGGGCCAGCTCCCTGATTTCACTCACAAAACTGACAAATTTGGTTTGGGCTTTACCACAGGGGCTCAGAGGGCTGTTAGGCGCACATGGATTAGAAGACCTCCTCTATACATCAGCAATCGAGGAGTTAATGCAATTGAGGACAGTGAAGAGGATTCAGACATCGACAACTGGATCTACCCAACAACCAATGGTGGACTGAATATCTGGACGGTGAAGGACTTCATACCTGTTTCTTTTATTCTGCAGTAATTGAATTTTTGTTTTAAGATTTGTAATAAACAGTTTGAAACTTTATGTCCCGGTGCCTTGCCCGAGGCACCTTGGATTTGCTTGTGAGGGCTTATTATTTGTCATTTCATATATCATTAATAAAACATTGGACGTTTCTTGCATTACAAATTTGGCGCTCCTTGTTTTTATTTTTTGTCTCTCACTTTATCAAAATAGCTATTCTCTTACACACACTCACGTATCATAATGCAGATCCATATCCACTCTGGATCCCATTGATAACAGTTATGCTACTGCCACTTATGACTTCGAAAATCCGATCAACCAAGTCGAGGAAGAAAGTGAGGATAATTGTGAGGTGCCTGGAGAACTTGCTAGACTGTTACAGTAGGAAGAGAGGGCCATACAGCCTCATGAAGAGCTAGCTAAGTTAGTGAATTTGGGTACAGAGGAAGACAAGAAAGAGGTCAAAATAAGTGCAAATCTGGAGCCTAGTGTCAAGCAACGGTTAATACAAATGCTACGCGACTATGTTGAGATCTTCGCCTGGTCCTACGAAGATATGCCTGGTTTGGACACTAATATTGTGGTTCATCGCTTGATGACTAAAGAAGACTGCCCTCCAGTAAAGCAGAAGGTCCGCCGTATGCACCCTGAAATGTCAGAGAAAATCAAGGCAGAGGTCATGAAACAGTTCGACGCAGGGTTCTTAGCTGCCACTTCTTATCCACAGTGGGTTGCCAACGTTGTTCTCGTACCTAAGAAGGACGGTAAGGTATGAATGTGTGTGGATTATATAGATCTAAACAGGGCAAGCCCCAAGGATGACTTCCCACTTCCTCATATCGATGTTCTGGTCGACAACACCGTGCAACACAAGATCTTCTCTTTCATGGATGGTTTTTCTGGCTATAACAAAATCAAGATGGCTCCTGAGGACATGGAGAAGACAACCTTCTTTACACAGTGGGGCACCTTCTGTTACAAGGTAATGCCTTATGGGTAGAAAAATGTTGGGGCAACTTATCAGCGCGCCATGGTCGCTTTGTTCCACGATATGATTCACCATGAGATCAAGGTTTATGTTGATGACATGATAGCTAGGTCCCAGACTGAGGAAGAGCACCTTGATCATCTCCAGAAGCTGTTTGACAGGTTGAAGACGTACAAGCTGAGGTTGAATCCGAACAAGTGTACCTTCGGGGTAAGGTCTGGTAAACTTCTGGGTTTTGTTGTCCGTGACAAAGGTATTCAGGTGGACCCTGCAAAGGTAAAGGCCATACAAGAGATGTCGGTACCCCGCATAGAAAAAGAATTCATAGGTTTCTTAGGATGTCTGAATTACATCGCCAGGTTCATTTCACATCTGACTGCTACTTGTGAGCCAATCTTCAAGCTGCTAAAGAAAGATCAAGTGGTAAAGTGGAATGATGAATGCCAGACCGCTTTCAAAAGAATCAAGGATACCTTCAAGAACCACCAATTCTGATGCCTCCAGTTGAAGGAAGACCTTTGATATTATACTTGACAGTGCTGGACAATTCCCGGTGAACCAAAAGGGTTCGGGCAAAAGTAAGGGATGAAAATGAAAAAACTGTACACCCGACAAGTCGAAAACCTGAAAAGGTGACTTGGGCAAAAAAGGGTATCCTAGTGGACTGAAAACCCGAAAGGGAGGTCCAGGAAAAATTAGGGATCGAAGCGTAACACTATGTCTCATTGGATCATCTTGCAACCAGACTTCGGTATCAACTATCAAGCTCAGACGGCGCCAATCAATCTGATCCATCTTCGACCAAGTAACAAAGTGATGAGACGCTTGAGGATATAAAGGCAATAGCAGAGTTGAAACTCGATGGGATTGTTTCACATAGCTGTTTTTCTTTCTTTTACACAAATTGTAATTTCTATCTTTCGGAGGCGTTCTCTTACTAGAGCGTTAGCCTCTTTGTACAAAATTCATATTACAGGCCAACTTCAAAAATCAATACAATTCATTTTTACAAGAAATTTCAAATTGTTTTTCTTTTTCTGTTTTGTTTTGCAAGAACGTCCAATGATTCATTTTTGATATATGCATTTGGAAATAATTGTTGCTCATAAAATATTTACATAAAAAACAAAAGACAATTGCTCGTAATTCTAGAATCAGGGAAAACAAGAAGTACCCAAACCTTACAGTTACTCCGCCCATCAGGTATCGGGATAGAGCCAGCTCGAGAGCATGAGTGGTGATACATACACTCCCCACAGAGTAAAAAGTATCCAAAGACAGTGATGTTAGCTTTCTCGAACAGGACACAACTCTCCCTTACTGAAGTTCGCAATCGCAAGTGAGTCAGTAAGTTTTTCCCCAAGCAGAGTTTATTTCTCTCACAAGAAGAAATTCAATCTCCAACAGAATTCATCATCACCAGTAACGGTAATTCATCCCCAGCTGAGTTGTTTCTCCAAGTCACCAGATCTATCAACAGAGTATCCCCTCTCCAAAAAAGTTATTCCCCGCAGAGTTATCCTCAGACAGGGTCTCGTTCGGCAGAATATTTACCAGCCGAGGGGAAAATCCCCAGCATGGTTATCTTTGTTCACCATCCCCAACAGAAGTAGAGGAACTATGGTTTTTACAGCAGTCAAGAATACCATTTCTCGTACTCTCCAAATAGCAGTCAGGGATTTATTTTCCCGTCAGCATTTCATGTTCATACATCATGACATGTGCATACATTACATATAACATAATCTCAGTTATCTTGAGAACCTCATCACAATGCATCTCATGCATCGCACATAACTAACCCTGTATTTCTTTCAGGAAAGAAAATTATTATCAACAATTTCCAGCAGGTCCATGATCAACACTCAAAGCTAAACAGAGTAATCATCGGCAACAAATGCAACCTCATCCAGGTTCCTTCTCACAACCCTACTATCCAGGCTTTCATATCGAAGTAACCCTACTTTCCAGGTTCCTTCTCACAGCCCTACTATCCAGGAATTCATATCGAAGTAACCCTACTATCCAGGTTCCTTCTCATAGCCCTACTATCCAGGCTTTCATATCGAAGTAACCCTACTATCCAGGTTCCTTCTCACAACCCTACTATCCAGGATTTCATATCGAAGTAACCCTACTATCCAGGTTCCTTCTCACATCCCTACTATCCAGGCTTTCATCTCGAAGTAACCCTACTATCCAGGTTCCTTCTCACAGCCCTACTACCCAGGCTTTCATACCAAAGTAACCCTACTATCCAGGTTCCTTCTCCTAACCTTACTATCCGGGTTTAGCATCCCTTATCCCCAGACAACAGTCCACAACACTGTAAGACCAGGACCCAATCAAACACAATTGATTTCACATTTCCCCAATAAGTCGTGGTGCAACATGTACCCTGACCAAACACACAGTTTATTTCCGTTTCCCAAACCGGAATTATTCCCCAGTAGAGTAACAGACAACTGAAGCTCCTAAAACTCTATTTTTCTCAAGACAGAGACCCGCATTCCCCAGCGAAGTCCTCCTCAACAACAGGTATATGGGTTATCGTAAAGGAATCTCTTGTGCGATCGACACTTCCTCAGATGGCATCTTTAAGCCCATCTCTGACAATTTTCTAGCAACTACCAAATGGAATCTATAAGCCTATTATCAATATCACAAATCAAGCATCACTTCAGGCGAGTGCAAATTTCTGGGCACTCTAGTGTTCAATCATCTTTCACCTTCAGATCACGAAGGGCAGACACGCCAATCTACATCCTCAGGTTTAAGAAGATTGAACAGGGGCAGTTTTTGTACCCCAAAATCCCCCCCCCCCCCATATTTCTCAATACATGTCAAGTGAGATCCTCAAATTGCTCAAGGAAGTCCAAGAACTGACCAGACAAACTCTCTCCTAAGGCAGTCTACCTCAAATTAGGGTTTCATTTTTCATCAGGATATATGGACAACAAAGGACTCAAATGCTCACCATTTTCCTAATATGTTCTCAAGATCATCCATGTCAAGTTTCAAGCCTTGCAGAGGAAGTTTGCTCAGTCAATTGCTCAAATACCTGGAAATCGACTGTGCTAGGTCAAAAGTCAACTGTGGCCCACATACAATCAAACTTCAATATTTTTGGTCAACATCCTCATTTTTAAGTATCATTCATCATTTTATAAAGGTTTGATCATGATTCATCAAGGATTTCCCATAATTCATCAAAACCCAAAAGTTGCTAAATTAGGGTTTTGCAGGAAAAGTCAACTCAACTTTGACCAAGCATAACTTTCTCATACTTTATCAAAAATGACCCATCCAAAACTCATTTTGAAGAGGATGCAATTCCCTACAATTCATATTCAGCTCCCTAGTTCAAAATATGAACTCACAAGAAGATATGAATTTGGATATTATAGGTCATTTTGAAAAGTCAACAAAAACACCTTTTGGGTCAAGGCTTCATACATGAACATGGAAGACTCAATTGAGATTAGACCAAAAGGTTTGCTTAGAGGACATCCTAAGCTTTCTAAAAAGTCCAGGAACACCTCTCTAGGGTCAAAATTGAGAGATTTATGCATTGGACAAAAACATTTTTTAACTAATCGCAATTAGGTTTAGGTAAGGTTCAAAACCCTAGTTGTCTCATTTTCGATTTATCGTGCGCGTACTATTATTTTTACGATATTGTTGTAACTGTTCATGGTTTGTAATAGTTTAATCTAGGGCTTTTATTTATCGCTTTTTCCCGGGTTTTTGGCTATGTAATTAATTCCCCTCCCCAAAGCCTTATAATAACGTAGATTTACATTCTCGCACTTTAATTCTCGCAAATATTTGACTGTTTAGATGTATGCTAATAGGATTGTATGACAAGAATGCATGACAAATTAATCCAGTTAGAAAACCCTAATGTGCAAAGACTAAATAATTGAAAACAGATCACTCGCACATATCACTCTTAGGGTATACTCTCACTTCGGTTGCCTTTGGTAAACGATCATTAGGTATAGGGTGTCTTAGTGGTTGCCCTCCTGTCTAACAAAGATCAAATGCCCCATTCGAATGTTGCCTCGGAAATGTGCCTCGGAAATGTGCCTTGGAAATATTGCCTCGGAAATGTTACCTCGAATATGATCTTAAGACTTTAGGGTTATTACTAAGACGTGCTAGCATTGATTTAGTGATCGTGCGTCCCTTTCGAATTGACCCTTTCAACTCCAATGACCAGGGTTACCTACTCACTAATAGTAGGATAACACGATCTACAGGAAACGAGAATAGAAACGATCTTTTTTTGAGTAGGTACTTGCTCAAAACAAAACTTTTCACACTTACACTTTTCAAACCAACTTTCAAAATAACTTCGTCACACCTTTGAGGACTGATACAAGGGTTATCACGAAGTAAAACATTTTCAAAAAAAAAAAAGCACGTACACAAGAATTTTAAAAGATGAGCAAGTACCTAAGAGCCCATGGAAAACCATGGATAAAAAGGGTGCTAAAACATTCCCTTTCTATAATCTACCCCCGTACTCAGAATATCTCGAAAAAGGATTTTTTTCTGTACTTTTTTCCTTTCCGATTGGATGAAATAAAAGTCGGTGGAGACTCTTGCTTACCGCGACATTTTGTGAATACAAAATGCAAAATGCAAACTAGCATTTCAAACAGTTAGTTCTGCCACCGTATCACAGGGACAGTTACATAAAAAATACGAGAAACTAAAAGTGTGGAATTTTAAATCTAAAGCTATTACAACTGTGAGCAGTTACAATAAAATAAAACGTGTGAATTTGAAAATAACGTCTAAAAATCCCAAGAATAAAAGTTTTTTGTTGTTTTTGTTTATTTTGGGAAAATGATCTAAATCTTTTTAATTTTAGTTTTAGTTTTTTTATTTAGAAAATGTTAAGATAATTAAAAATAATTAATTAATGATATTAATTTAATAAGAAAAACTATCCTAATGTTTTTGTGGTTTTTTGAATGACTTTTATGTTGATTAAAAAAATAAATAGAAATGGTTAAAACGAAGCTGAAATCGAAAGAAACAGGCAATAAAAAGGTGTAATCCAAGAGGCCTGGATCGAAAGAGGTTTGAGCTGTCTTTCGATCCAGTGAAAAGCCCTGCCCTTCGATCCTGAGGAAAGGGAAGCTTCGATCCAGAAGAGATGGGTGCCCTTCGACCCAGGGAGAGATGACTGTCTTTCGATCCAGGGGGGATGCTATGATGACAATGGCTCTGTAAAGGTATGTTGGCAGAAACGAAGAGCATGCCCGAGGTGCTAAGTCCAGGTCTTTCGATCCTGCACGATGTGATCTTACTTATGTTGGACCTGCAACAAATGTTAGCAACAAAACAAATGTAGACCTGGGTGTTGAACCCAGGTCCTTTGATTCCCTCCCTAATTAGGATCTGAAGTCATTTCGTCCTGCAATACCCAGAATCCTGAGATTCAAATTTGGGTTTAAGAAATGACAGAATGCTCCTGTGTTACCCAGCTCGAAGCTGGCTAGTTCGAAACCCTAAACAATATTTATGCACAATGAACAAACGTTAGAGATCCAGGGGGAGATCTTACCCCCTAACTCGAACCACTCTCTGATTCGAATCTGGGTTCGTCCTATCCTGAAACACTAAGAATCCTGAGATTCGAAGGAACCAAACTCACATGCCTTAACAATGGCAGGTCTGTGAGGATTGTAACCTGTTTAACGCCTCATTATAAACACACACAAACACATTAGAATGAATAAATGCACTTAGATTAAGAAATTGAATTTTAGAATTATACCTATGGCTGGTATGCTTCACCTAGGAATTGGGGTGGACTCCTGGATGAGGGAACTTGTAAAGGGTGCTTCGACTAGGATACTTTTGGGATTTTTTGAGCATTACGTGTGTGTGGACTCTTCGATTGCACAGTGTATGCGTGTGTATATAATACCCCTTATGCCCTCTCTTTCATTTCCTTCCATTCTCCTATGTTCTCGCTTTCATCCCCCCTTGTAATGTGGTGTTAGCCTTGTATTTATAGGAGTATAAAGGCGCCTAGTAACGGCCAGAGAGAACCAATTAAACAGGCCATTAAAGCCATGAGACAAGAATCAGACAAATTAAAAGCATTCCTTAATTGAAGCGTTCGTGTCTCTTTGGAAATCTTGGGATGAACCTGGACACTTGACTCTTTCGAATGCCTCTTCGAATGGATTTCTGAAGGCTTCTTTGAATGGACCTCTTATGCATGCTTCGAATGGACTTCTGAAGGTTTCTTCGAATGGTCCTCTTATGCATGCTTCGAATGGACTTCTGAAGGTTTCTTCGAATGGGCCTCTTGTGCATGCTTCAAATGGACTTATGAAAGCTTCTTAGAATGGATCTCCTATGCATGCTTCGAATGGACTTCTGAAGGATTCTTCAAATGGGCCTTTTATACATGCTTCGAATGGACTTCTGAAGGCTTCTTTGAATGGACCTTTTGGAATTCCAGTAGAAAGACTTTGCTAAAATGCCAATCGAAAGGCCTTGTTAACAGGCCAATCGAAGGACTTTGTCCATGCCAATCGAAGGGCGCCATACAAATGCCAATCAAAAGGAATTTTGGAGATGCCAATCGAAAGGCACTTTGGAGAGGCCAATCGAAAGGCACTTTGACCAACTTCAAAATTTGTTATTTTTCTTCAAGCAAGTGTTTGTAACAACCCATGTAAAAGAAGATTTTGTAAAAAATGAGAGTGCAAATTTTAGGGTATAACAATACCAAACAATGTCGAAATGAGTAAGAGCCATAATCTTCGGAGCCCGATGAGGTTCCTTCTTGATATCCTAGAAAGCATCAGACCGAGGTAAGTGAGAAATAAACCACTAATACAACAAAGGCGTGCAACAAATGATCATCCATCAATGATAAGAATCCCGAAGATGAATGGAGTAATAAGCATCTCCTAATAATTTAGGAACTATATTCCCTATCAAAAAGATCCAGATGGCATTGATATCCACAAAGTTGTCGATGTTCGAAACTAAGAATAACCCATAAGCAAGTAGAGCAAAGATAGCCTTAAAAGCAACCGTACTCTTCATCCTAGCAAAGTAGTGAGCTTTCTCTAATAAAAACTGAGTGGGTAATCCTCATAATCCTTCTTTGGTAGTCTTGTGGGCCTCAATATCATAATTCCCCAAATGAATCATAGTAACAATCTCCTGTGACTTTGGCTCTCCCTCCAAACCGGTGAAAGGAACACGATTGGTGATAGGTAAACCCAGTAGGTAAGAATACTCCTCCAATGTAGGCATTAACTGATAATCAGGGAAAGTGAAACATCGATACATAGGATCATAGAACTAGACCAAAGTCGAGAGAATACCCTCCTTCATCCTGAGCTTCATGAGAGACACGATGGATCCATACTTCTTTCAAAAATCTATAGAACTCTCAATCTCGGGAATCAGACTCATCAAATCATCTATCTTAGGATTCTTAAAACTGTACTTCCGAGTCTTTCTTTTTCCAGAATCCATGGTCAAAAGTACCTGAGATATTCACAAAAAGTCAACTTTAAGTCCCTTGAAACAAAATGCTTTAAAGGATGCTCATGGGTGCATGAATGCATGATGTAACAATCACGCACAAGATCACCCACATGGGGGGTTCATAGGTTCTACGTCACGAGCATGGGGTCAAAGATACTACCCACAAGGTATGGTCTAATAGTTTATCACCTGTCGAACAAGGTTCTAAAAGGATCCTAGATTCTACATCATTCCTTCGGATATTACCAACATCCTGATTGACTCAGTGATTAATAATATTCTCAAGAAAAACTCATCTAAGAGTAGCATTGCGTGACAACCATTTATGGATTAATCTGTCATAATTTACGCACTACACCTAAAAGGTTAAGATGGGTTAAAGGTTCTACGGTCCTCAACTTCAGTAGGCTCCCAGGTCGAAAGCAACACGTCTTCTCGGTTACTCAGTAAATGATACTACAATCAAAGGGGCCTCCACTGGGTGGGGGATCTCATGCCTCCTTATTTGGATTACTCCATGTGATACGGTGGCAGAACCGACAGTTATACTGGTTTGTGTTTTTTGTTTGTAAATGTCGCGGTAAGCAAGAGTCTCCACTGACTTTTATTTCATCCAACAAAGGAAAAGGGAAAAGAACAGAAAAAAAACCTTTTTCGAGATATTTCTGAGTACGGGGGGTAGATTATGGAAAGGGAAGGTGTTAGCACCCTTTCCATCCATGGTTTTCCATGGGTTCTTAGGTACTTGCTCATTTTGAAATTGCTTGTGTGTGTTTTGAAAATTTTTTGTTTAACTTCGTGGTAACCCTTGTATCTGTCCTCAAGAGTGTGACGAAGTTGTTTTTGAAAATTTTTTGAAAGTGTTCGTGTGAAAGAATTTTTGTTGTTTTGAGCAAGTACTTAAGAGTTTCTACCTACTCAAAAAAGTCTGTTCATTTTCTTATTCCTTTAGATAGCACTATCCTACTATTAAGGAGTAGGTAGCTTCATCGTTGGAGTTTAAGGGATATTCGAAGGGACAAGTACGGTAAAAAAAGAAATGGTTAGGAAACCTTAGTAGTTACCCTAAAGTCCTAAATATCTTTCCGAGGCAACATTCGAATGGGTCATTTTGATCTTTCGGGACTAGAGGGCAACCACTAAAACTCCTTATACTTCACGACCATTTACCGAAGGCAGCCGAAGTGGGGCAAACCCTAGGAGTGAGCATGTGCAAGTGGTTATTTTTCAGTTTAGTTATCTTTGCACAATTAGGGTTTTCTACCTTTTTAATTTCATTTATCTTTCGCATACAATCCTATCATCAATCATCTAGCAGTTTATAATAGCAGAAAGTAAAAGTGCGAGAAATTAAAGTCCCAACTATTACAAGGCTTCGGGGATGGGTTACATAACCAAAATTAGGGAATAGGCAGTAAATAAAAAGCGGTAAACAAAACCTAATTTAAAACTATTACAAACCCGATGCAGATACAATAATTGGAAAATAAAGTGAAAATAAATAAGCGCGTGAAAGTTAAGACGGGAACAAATTAGAAGCCTAAAAAATCTAATTGATTAAAAAAAATTTGTGTATTTTTTATTGAGAAAATAATTAAATTGTAAATTAAACCTAATTTCTAGTTAATTTTAATTAATAAAAAAAACAATCAAGTTAATCAAATTAGACTAATTTATTTTCAATTAATTTAAATTAAAAAAAAAACCTAATTCTACATTTTTGTGATTTTATATTTCATGATTAATAAAAAATGATTTATTTTAAGAAATATAAAAATAATTAAAGCAAATAAATTTTTTTTATGAAATCAAAAACAAAAAAGAAAAAGAAATGGGCATGTTGATGTTGTTAGAAAAAGATCATAACCTCTGCTTTGATCTTCTCTGACATTTCAGGGCGCATATGACGGAATTTTTGCTTAACCGGAGGACAATCTTCTGTAGTCGGCAGACGATGTACCATAATATCAGTGTCTAAACCAGGCATGTCTTCATATGACCAGGCGAAGATCTCAACATAGTCGTGCAACATCTGTATCAACCGTTATTTGACATTATTCTCCAGACGTGCGCCGATATTGACTTCTTTTATGTCTACCTCCGTGCCCAAGTTTATCGTCTCAACTAGCTCTTCATGAGGCTGTATAGCCCTCTCTTCCTACTATAACAGTCTAGCAAGTTCTCCAGGCACCTCACAATATTCCTCACCTTCGTCCTCGGCTTGGTTAATCGGATTTTCGAAGTTATAACTGGCAATAGTAGAACTGTTATCAATGGGATCCAGAGTGGATATGGATCTGTAGTTTGATATGTGAATGTGTGTAAGAGCATAGCTTTATTGATAAAGTGAAAAGCAGAAGAGAAAAATGGAGAGCGAAAAATTTGTATGCAAGAAACGTCTAATGTTTTATTGATGACATATGAAAATGACATAAAATAACCCTCACAAAGAAAACCATTGTGCCTTGGGTAAGACACAAGGTCATGGAGTTTAAATTGTTTATTACAAATTTGAAAAAAAATTAATACAATTATTGCTGAACAAAAGAAATTGGCATAAAATATCTCGCCATCCAGTTACTAAGTCCACCATTGGTAGTAGGATAAATCCAGCTGTCAATATCAGAATCCTCATCATTGTCTTTAATAGCGTTGGCCCCACGATTGCTGATGCGTAGAGGAGGTCCTCCGGCCCGAGCGCGTCGAACAACCCTTTGAGCTCCTGAAGTAAATCCCAAACCAAATTTGTCAGTTTTATAAGGAAAATCAGGGAGTTGTCTCGAAATGGTACACCCACCTTCCTTAACTACCGCTCTGGCGTCCTTGAAAGAAGCCATCACTATGCCAAAATTGACTTCAGACAGCGCCACATAGACAGTGCTTATGCCTAAAGTGATGCTATAGGTTTTCAGAAAAATTAATAATTAAAAATTAAAGGAGAAGCACTGCTAAAGGTATACTATAGACAACACTTATTATAAGCGCTGCTATAGGCCTTACCATAGACAACACTTTCTTTCACTAATCGCTGCTATAGGTTTTCAGTAAAAAAAATTAAAAAAATAGAATAAGCGCTGCTAAAGGTTATACTTTAGACAGCACTTACTAAAAGCGCTGCTAAAGGTGTTATTCTAGGAAGCGTTGCTAAAGCCTAAAGCTGCTAAAGGGTATACCTTAGACAGCGCTTTCCAGAAGCGCTGCTAAAGGGTATACCTTAGACAGCACTTTCCAGAAGCGCTGCTAAAGGCATTACTCTAAAAGCGCTGCTAAAGGTAATACCTCTAGCAGCGCTTCTTGAAAGCGTTGTCTAAGGTAATTAAATAGTGTCTTAATCCTTAAATTGGTTATCAGATTTCCAGATATCCCAAATCGTACAAACGAAACTCCACACCCAGAAATCTCTCCTGTTCATCTTCTTCTCCAACTCGTCTCCTCCCATTCACCGTCCAATCGTGGTTCTTCCTCCAACTCGTCTCCTCACCATCCAACCGTACTTTGGTGGTTCTTCCTTCGCGCAGAAGCAACTCTCTCCGGTGTTCCGATAACAACAACAGGTCAGTTCCGATAACACCATTTATGCACTTTTACATTATTAAGTTGTTCTTTTCTATTGAATAAAAATGTGGGTGTTCATGATACTAGCTAGAGTTGGGTAGGAAGGAAACAGTGCTTTTGTGAATAAGTGCTTTTGTTTGGGGGATAACGCACCCTTTTGTGAATAAGTGCTTTCAAGAATCTCAAGAATGTCAGTGCTTTTGTATATAAGTGCTTTTGTGTGTGAATTTAACTTATTCATGTTTTTTTTGACATTAACAGGAAGCTTATCTAGTGCAATTTTCCTAGTTGTAGGCACTACGGTGAGAAACTCTTGCTCTTTCTATTTCTTTGCTTCCAAGTTTTGTATTACTATAGTAAACCTCTATGGTCAAAAACAAAACTAGTTCAATTTTGTAACATGTGATTATTTATTGTGCAATTTTAATATGTTTATAAAAGCATATTATTTTTTTAAACTTGTCTATCACCTGCTAACTAAATAGCAATTACCAGCAGCCAAATAATGTGTAGTGAGATTCGTGAACTCGTGGTTATGGTATTGATAATGTGAAGAAAAAATAAATCATAATTAGGGGTGTTCAAAAAATCCACAAAACTGAACTGAACCACAGAACTGAACTGAACCGTTTTTAAATAACTGAACCGTTATTCATGGTTTATGAACCAAACCACATGTCATCAAACATTTCAATAACCAAAATGAAACCATAGTTAACCAAACCATAACTTGCTGAATCGAACCGTAATTAACTACCCTTACTTATGATATGGTATTCCTTAGTTATGTTGGAACTTTAGATCAATTTTTATATTTTCTTCGAATTGATTTTTTAGAACTCAAATTTATTTTAAATCCGTGTATACTTTGTGTTTTGACAGAAACACATTATACCGTTTTGTGCCCTAATTAGTGTTTTTGTTTAACTTAGATAATAGTTAAAACCATGGATAAAAAATGGATGTGTGCCGATCGATTGTCAAAAGAGTACGAGAATGGGGTATTAGAGTTCGTTAAGTTTGCTATTGAACACGTTGAAGACCCGAATAGAATGAAATGTCCTTGCTTGGGTTGTTGTTATGTGGGTCGGGTTGACGCAGATGGATTAAAATCGCATTTACTAATGCGCGGAATTGATCGAAGTTATACGTGTTAGATATTTCATGGTGAGAAAAGCATCGAGAATGTTGAACCGTGTTGGAATTAAATATTTGTCATTAGATGCTAATGTTTTTCTTTATTACAGGTTAGATGGCTAGTAACGAGGAGCACCCACACGATGATTCTATTAATGATGGAGACAATGATGGAGGAAAATCCAGTAAGGGAGTGGAAAAAGAAATTAAAAGAGGAAAAACTATTATGAAGAATATCATTCGTGATAGAGATAGAGGTATAAAATATGATGTGCATTGGAGTCCAAATGACCAATTAATTGAGCCTGACGGTTCTAAATTGACAAGTTACATTGGTACAATTGTAAGGAGAGAAATTCCAATAACTTGTGATGAGTGGAGAGATGATAAGCTGGATGATGCTAAAAACAAAATCTGGAGTGAGATACAGGTACTTTAAATTATGTCTTTAAATTACGATTATGTACTTTAAATTATGTCTTTAAACTACTTATACTAACGCACTTTGTGTATGTTTTTGTAGAGGTCTTTCAACATTGATGACACAAGAAAAGATTATTGTCTTAGATTGGCCGGCAAAATACTAAGAGGGTTTAGAACATATTTAAACAGAAAATATCTTAGAGATGCCGAAAATGTTTTTGTTGATGCAGAGTGTCCAGCAGCAGATGTGATTTCAATTAAAGAATGGGATGTTTTTAAAGCCAAACGGAAAACCCCAAAATTTCAGAGTGTAAGTGACGTAAATCGCCAAAGAGCATCATCTCCCGCATATCCATACAAAAAAGGGCGTTTGGGATATGCACGATTAGAACAAAAATTAGTAAGTATTTACAAATTGCAATGATATACTTCTTCATCAAGAGTTATAACTGAGCTTGTTTTTTGTGTTAATGTGTAGTTAAAAGAGGAGAGTAGTTCTGAAACATCTCTTACAGAGCATGTTTTGTGGAAGGCTGCCCGTGTGGGTAAGGATGGAGTTCTTAAAGAAGATGTACAACAAATTTTTGAAAAATGCGTAAGTATAAAATTAATTCTAATTAAATCAATTTTATTAACATATAGTATTCATGTTTTTCCAATATTCATATGAATTTCAGGAGAGTCTGTCTCAGTCTACATCTCCACCAGATGATTGCAGGAGCATACTTAGTCGAGCATTAGATGTTCGTGAGTATTCTGGTTGGGTGAGGGGTAAAGGACATGGGGTTACTCCAAGCTCCTTGAAAAATAACAACCCAAAGACAAAATCTGCTAGCAATAAAGAACTTCAGGCAAGGTTGGATGCATTAGAAGCTGAAGTTCTTGAATTGAGGAAGGAAAAAGCAAGAAAATACCAATCAGAAAGGGAAGCTTCTGGTGTTAAAGAAACTAGTGACATAGCTAGTGTCAATTGTGCAGTTCAACCGAGTATTCCCGAGGTACTTACATATATTATTAAATTAAATTAGTGTAATTTATTTAACTGACATATATACACATTAACAATGACATATTTATTATTGATTTTAGGGCATTTCACCTTGTCAACTCTTTTTAGAGACACCAACTTATCGCATGGTTGGCAAGGGAAAAGTCCATAACACTTTGGGAGAAGTACTTCATCATAAACCGCTCCCTTCTGGATATTTGAAAGTGTCGATTGATATTGCTTTAGAGGAGGGTGCGTTATTACCAATCCCAGATGAAGTTTCAGATGCAACATTGGTGGGAGAGGTAATAGGAGCGTTTGTTGCATGGCCGTCAAGACTCGTTCGCATAGATGATGAGGTATAATTAAAACCGTTATGAATCTTTTAGTACTCAAATTTTTTACGTTCGTTTTACTTACATTTTTTTGCATGGTAATGTTAGACTCCTACAAAACCCAAAACCAAAAGATAAAGGGATTACGCGGCCAAAGGAGTCAGTGACAGCAAAAAAACAGGTACAACACAACTATATGATAGTTATGCTTAGATAATGTTAATTTATCGTCCTATACTTGACCACTCTAATTTTATGATATTTAGATTATTCCTGCTAAAGAGATTGAAGTTGTAAGTAAGGGTAAGGAGCCAGTAATTAGCAACATTCCCACAGAAACAAAGAGTGTTGCTAAGAGGAACGGGGCTAGAAAGAAAACTACTTCACAATATAGTTCGTGCCTTCAGACATATATAAGCTTCACAACTATTTCGCAAGGTGGTACTTCTCTTATACCCTTGGATGAAGGGATTTATGGTTCTGAAGGCATGACAGCAATTGGTAAGGAGGATTTGGAAGAACTTTTTGGACACTTGACATTAGGCATCGTTGTTATCAATACATACATCAGGTATACTCCAATCAACTTTGTTTAATTAATTGCCAAATTTATTTACTCATTTCAATGAATAATTAATGTTAATGATGTTTTTATTTAAGGTTTCTGTATGACAAGTTGATTCGCCTGCGTGGATTGGAGTCCAGATTCGCTTTCATAAATCCCAATGTTATCCACGCAGGGTCAATCATCTCAAAACCAAATGAAGTAATAGAATTTGTGCTCAATTTATTTATGGCCAGCAAAGATACAGAAAAATTATTCTTTTTACCATATAATACTGGCCCCAAGTAAGATTTTCATTCTAAATTTCCTCTATTATAATTTTTCGTTTTTTAACGTTGTGCAGAAATTTTCCATCTAACCTTTGTTTAATATTCCAGTGGTCACTGGTTATTGGTTGCAATTAATCCTGTGAGAGAAATTGTATATTATCTGGATTCATTGGGCAATGATTGGACAACATACCCAGATATGAAGAAGACGATTGACACGTAAGTGAGATTGTTCCAAAATATTACTGTGTATATTTAATTATTTATGTGCGATAGTTCTAAATATTCGTTATTATTTTATTATAGCATTCTACAAAGTTTTCGAGCACAAAGAGATATTTAAGTACTAAGGAGTAGAGTCAACAATATTTCTTGGATCAAAGTGGAGGTATAGATTTTCACAATTTTGATTATATAGCGATGATACTTGATAAAACAAGTTAAGGTGTATATCTTGATGTATATCCGTATTTTCTTTCCATGTGTAGTGTCCTCGTCAGTGTAATGGTGTAGATTGTGGTTATTTTATGTTGAGGTTTATGAAAGAAACTATTCTTTTGGACCGATTAGAGATTCCATCCACGGTATGAATTTCTAACCTAGGAATTATTTTAAATTTCTCATAAAATGACTTAGTATTTTAATTAAATCATACTATGTTATATTATTATGTAGTACTTTGATGAATTCAAGTGTGCTTCATACTCAAAAGATCAATTGGATGAACTTATGGAGGATTGGTGCCAATTTGTTATGGAGTTGAGAGTTTTATTATAAGGTATAACTTTGAGTTTTGAGAATATAATATATGTCGTTATAGTTGTGTTACAATATTATTGTTTTTGTTGTTGTTATTTGGTAACTTGTATGAATTTTGATTTTTTGATTTTGTTTTAGGTTATATAGGTGCAGCTCGATGTAGAAGATATAGTTATTTTGTAATTTATTGTTGATTTTGTTTCATTGTTGTATATACTAATGTTGTTGTTGTTGTGTATATTGTTCAAAAAGGATTGAAGAGATGAATATTGATGTTGTTATAATATTGTTTCATTGTGGTATATTGATGTTGTTGTTGTTTAAAATGTTATAATGAAGCTATAAATTCTGGTGCAAAAATGGTGAGATTAAATTTGATAGGCATCGTTTTGTTTTAAATGGAAAAAAATTATATTTAAAAAAATAATAAGGAAAAGCGCTGCTAAAGGGGGGGAATAGACATCGCTTTTAATGAGAAGTGCTGTCTAAAGTGTTAGAAAAAAATTATAATAAAAAAATAATAAGGAAAAGCGCTGCTAAAGGGGGGGGGGATAGACAACGCTTCTAATTAAAGCGCTGTCTAAAGTGATTGAAAAAAAATATTAAAAAATAATAAGGAAAAGCGCTGCTAAAGGGGGGGGGATAGACAGCGCTTTTACCAAGCGCTGTCTAAAGTTCCACATTAAAAGTGTTGTCTAAAGTGTAAGCGCTGCTAAAGGGGGTACCTATAGCAGCGCTTTTGAAATTACATATGCGTTGTCTATACCTTTAGCAGCGGAGGTTTTAGAAGCGCTTTTAAGCTTTGTTAAAGGCCTAAAAAAGCGTTGTCTAATCCCTTGTTTGGCATAGTGCATCTTTAGAGGAGATTGATGATCTTTGGCGCACTAGTGATGGTCTCGGTTGATGCCATAATCTGGGGAACCTCTTCAAAGTTTTGACAAGGGGTCTCTATGAATTCCTCGTCCATATCCACATACCTGAAAGAGTTTAGGTGGCTCACCATATACTCCTCTTCACCATGCACAGGGATAATTTTCCCCTTCACTAGATACTTCAACATTTGGTGCAGCGTAGAAGTAATGGCCCCCGCTTCATGGATCCAAGGGAGACCCAACAAACAAGAGTATGATGGCCTGATATCCATCATGTATAAGGTGGATTCAAAGGTCTTGGAACCCACTTTAATAGGGATGTCCACCTCCCCATGTACGATTCTTTTTTACCTGTCAAAAGCCCTCACCACAATGTTAGTGGGCTTTAAGGTCAAGCCTTCACAATCTAGCCGATCAAGAGCCTTCTTAGGCAGAATGTTCAGTGACAATCCAGAGTCCACTAGCACATGAGCCATAGTAGTGCCCTTGCATTCGATCGAGACATGCAGAGCATCATTATACTTTCTCCCCTTTGGTGTTAGATCGGCATCTGAAAAACCCAACCCATTGTCAGCAGTCAAACTGGCCACACAGTCTTTGAATTGGTCGGCGGAGGTTTCTTGCGGCACATGTGCAGTATTGAGGAATGCAATCAAAGCCTTTGCATGGGCCTCAGAACATAACAATAGAGATAACATCGATATCTTTGAAGGGGTCTGCCCCAGCTGCTCGACCATATTGTAGTCGCTTTTTTTGATTATTTTTAAAATTTCCTCCATTTCTCGCTTAGAGGATTCCACAATAACCTTTCTAGGTGCCTCCGTCCGGGTAGGCTCACCTATAGCTTCTTTGCCCCGAGTCCCAGATAACTCATCGGCAGGGGTAACAACTGGAGTAAGGATAGGAGTAGCAGCTGAAGTATTAGCAGGAACAACAGATGGAATAACAACAGGCTTAGTGACAATCTTCGGGGAGATCTCGGGAGAGAAAACCCTTCCACTTCGGGTAACTTTGCCGGTCCCGACAATGTTACTGACATCGGGATCAACCTCTTCAGTCTTCAAATCCTATTTGACGCCATGATAGTAAACATCGGCGCCATAATTCCAAGGGACAAATTTGTCCGAGGAGTACGGTACAGGACCGGGAAAAGTGATTATCAACGGAGCAATTCTTGGAGCAGGTGTAATCCTAACAGGTCTTTTAGAGGAGACCTTAGAAGGATTGGCGGAAATGGTTATGATAGCAACATCTTTATACGGAACAGTCAGAATCAGAGTCTTTTCAAACAAAATCTCTCTGTTGTCCATCAAGCGTTGAACACCTGCTTTCAGCAAATAGAAATTAGAGGGCAGAGATAAACGTATGTGGAAACCTTCACCATATCCCGGAAATAAACCGGCCAGCAAAAGATTCTTCTTGACAGTCATGAGAGGAGTGGATACTTCATCAACAGAGGTAACAAACAGATTGGTATCAATGGTATTAACACCACGATTGTGTTTTGGCATGGGAACAGTTATGACATTAGGCTTCTCCGGAGCATCAAACTCAATCTCCTGGGCTTCGATCAAATCTTGTACCTTATTTATCAGAGCCCAACAGTCATTTGTATCATGGCCTGGACTCTCAAAATGGTAAGCACACCGAGCATTTGGATTGTACCGAGGAGATATGGTGTTAGGATTCTTGGGAGCCTCCTTTAAGGTTACCAAGTTGGATCTTAACATATGGGGTAAAACTTCAGTCAATGTCATATTAATTCGGGTGAACTGCCTTTGCGGTATTTCTACCCTTTGCTGATTATTTCGTTGTTGGGTAGCCGCAGGCTTAGGCATCATCACAGCACCTACCGTTGGACGGTGTTCAGCTCTGCCCTGACCTCTTGGGTTATAAATGGCATTGACTTCCTTTTTACCCGTGAACGACTTCTTCACTGTACTTGATGAAGTATCTTTTTGGATCTTGCCACTCTGGATCCCAGCATCTACCCTTTCTCCAGTTAATATCAGCTCGGTGAAACCAACTGAGGAGCTACCAATCAAGTGATTGAAGAATGAACCAGACAGCGTCCCAAAAACATGTCAAACAACTCCCTATCAGATAAAGGGGGTTGGACTTTCCCTGCCAGATCTCTCCACTTTTGTGCGTAGTCCTTGAAACCTTCACTTGCACCCATGGACATACTCTAGAGTTGAGTATGGGTAGGGGCAAGGTCAGTGTTATATTGATACTGCTTATAAAAAGAAACAGCCAGATCTTCCCAATTGAGGACATTGGTTCCCTCCAGTTGATAGAACCATTCAAGTCGAGTCCCAGACAGACTGTCCTGAAAGAAATGGACCCACAAGTTCCTATCAACAGTGTGAGGCTGAATCTTCCTCACATAGGAACGGAGATGAAGCTTGAGACAAGACACCCATCATACTTTGCAAAAACCGGAGCCTTAAACTTCTGTGGGATGACTACCCCAGATACCAAACCCAGCTCTTCAAAATCCAGCCCTGGTATTCTCTAGATCTCCATTGCGCTCAGCCGATCCTCTAACTGTTTGTATCTATCCTCAGTGGAGGGATACTGTTCATCATTGTAGTCTGTGTCATTATCAGAAACTTCAGGGCTAGGGTCCTCCTCCCTTGTCTCTCTATCTTGATTCTCCCCTTCTTTGGATGAGGAGGTCAGATCAACTGGTTGCTTCAACGACCCCTTGAGTCTTCTGCCCAGATTAAGGACACCAGCGGTCTTCTTCTTCTTCTTCTTCTTCTTCTTCTTCTTCTTCTTCTCTTTCAGAATAACGGCCTTCAGATCTTCCTGCCCCTTAGCTAAGGCTACGAACATTTGCTGAAATTGGGCATTTTGTGCCTGGAGATCCTTGATGCTTTATTTAGAAGACATTATTGCTGAAATAAACAACAAAGAAGATGAGAAACTTGTTATGGTACCTATTTATGCAATGTCATGGATGATATGCGTATGCAATGATTTCAAGGACTTTGGGAAATTTAAATTTGCGAACCAAAATGAAATAAAGATTTAATTAGTAGAATTTAAAATATAACTGTCTTTTAAGCATTACAATTGAAAATTCTAAAAACTAAAAGAAAATCAAATTTCCCATGGATGCTTCCTCTTCGTGCCGAGATAGACATTAAGGCTTCTTTCCTTATGAAGCTACTTTGTGATCTCTAAGACTTTCTTCTCCCGGGAATAGAACTGGTCCCTATAAGTATCCCGCTCCCTCTTCAACTGAATCTAGGACCTCTGTAATTCTTCAAGATCGGTGGGAATATCAGGATGAAGAACCGTGTAGGGAATATCCCCTTCAGTAATGGGCTCCACAAGTCACTGGCAAGACAACTATGTATGACATCATCAGTTTATAAGCACGAGCTCGTACCCATTTGAGATAAGGTTCCATAGGAATGGAATTCTTTGACCCTAAAGTCTCGGCGTCAGATCTGTTTACCATGCCTCAGGCTCGTATGAACCTCCAGCGATACCCTTGAGCATTATCCTCATAGTTAAACACAATGCCCTAGATAAGCATCTCATGAGGACCATCCCTTCGAGCATAACCAAATTGTTGTAGAGCCAAACAAGGATTGTAAGTTATGCCTCCCCTAATGCCAAGTAGTGGGACATTAGGGAACTCTCTGAAGCGGTCAATAATAGAAATATCTCCCATAGACCGGGAATACCAAAGAATATCCGTGTGAGAAAGTGACATTATCCTTTGCGACCAACCCAAACCTTCTTCATTCTTCAGCACTGACTTAGGAAGGTGAGAAATAAACCATCTCGACAGTAATGGCATGCAGCACATAAGAACCCCTCTTCTCTTCATAGTACGAGTGTGGAGAGCATGCAAGATATCTCCGAGAAAAGTAGGTGCCGGGTTGTAAGAGAGGAAGATATTGATAGCATTCACATCTATGAGTAAGTCTGGATTAGGGAATAGTACTAACCCATAAATTAGAAGAGCCAAAACCTCCTCAAAAGCCTGAAAGTCCAAATCATTCCAAAACAGCTGGGCCTTCTCTATTAGGAACTTGGCTAGAAAACCCTTGACTCCGCTTCTTGTTTCCCAATTGGATACCACGTCAACCCGTTTCAGATGCAAAGCTGAGGCAATGATATCTGGCTTGGGAACTTCTTCTAAACCTGTGAAAGGCATCTAGTCAAGAATAGGTAGATCCAATAACTGAGAGAACTCTTCCATGGTAGGCACCAATTGATAGTCTGGAAAGATGAAGCAGTGGTGCATGGGATCAAAGAACTGAAAAATTACACCCATCATCTTTTCATCAAAGCTTGAAGTAACCAGGTTGAGAAGTTGACCATGTCCCTTAGTGAACGAAAAAGTTTCAGGAACCCTTGATACTAGCTCCTTGAGTTGGAGAGGTATTCTTACAAAGCTGATTCAGATAGTGTTTCTACGAGTGGAAGCCATGATCTGCAAAACAGAACAAAGATAAATTCCCTCGGTCCTTGAAATGGTTAGTGTAATGAGAATGGATGTTATGTTATGATGCATGATGTTATATTCAAATAGAATAAATCACACACAAGCAAAGCACACAATAGACCTTAGGTTCAAAGGCTTGCATGAGGTTAAAGGTAAGTACCCACTTGAAGTTTAGTTGGTTTTAAACCTGTTTTAGAAAAGTAACCGGGTTCTAAGGATTCTCAATATTACTGATCATCCTTTATCAGGCATTGTTTCAGCTCAGGCAATCTTTTCTTGCAGCCAAAATATCCTGAAAGTATGATCTCAATGAGTGTAGCATCAAGTATCAACCAATCCTCATCTTTATACCGAGGTCGGCTATCTCACTACTTTCTAATGGCTAAGTTTGTTCAACTAAGATTCTAAAGTCCGTTAGTGCTTTACGACACCACTTGAGTGTGACGAAGTTGTTTTTGAAAACTTTTTGAAATTGTTCGTGTGAAAGGGTTTTTATTGTTTTGAGCAAGTACTTAAGAGTTTCTACCTACTCGAAAAAGTCTGTTCATTTTCTTATTCCTTTAGACAGCTCTATCCTACTATTAAGGAGTAGGTAGCTCCATCATTGGAGTTTAAGGGACATTCTAAGGGACAAGTACGGTCATAAAAGCAATGGTTAGGAAACCTTAGTAGTTACCCTAAAGTCCTAAAGATCTTTCCGAGGCAATATTCAAATGGGTCATTTTGATCTTTCGGGACTAGAGGGAAACCATTAAACTCCCTATAATTCACGACCATTTACCAAAGACAACCAAAGTGGGGAAAACCCTAGGAGTGAGCATGTGCAAGTGGTTATTTTTCAATTTATTTATCTTTGCACAATTAGGGTTTTCTACCTTTTTAATTTCATTTGTCTTTCGCATACAATCCTATCATCAATCATCTAGCAGTTTATAATAGCAGAAAGTAAAAGTTCGAGAAATTAAAGTCCTAGTTATTACAAGGCTTCGGGGAGGGGTTACATAACCAAAGGGGAATAGGCAGTAAATAAAAAGAGGTAAACAAAACCTAATTTAAAAATATTACAAACCCGATGCAGATACAATAATTGGAAAATAAAGTGAAAATAAATAAGCGCACGAAAGTTAAGACGGAAACAAATTAAAAGCCTAAAAAATCTAATTAATTAAAAAATATTTGTGTATTTTTTATTGAGAAAATAATTAAATTGTAAATTAAACCTAATTTCTGGTTAATTTTAATTAATAAAAAACAAAACAATCAAGTTAATCTAATTAGACTAATTTATTTTCAATTAATTTAAATTTAAAAAAACCTAATTCTACATTTTTGTGATTTTATATTTCATGATTAATAAAAAATGATTTATTTTAAGAAATATAAAAATAATTAAAGCAAATAAATTTTTTTATGAAATCAAAAACAAAAAAAGAAAAAGAAATGGGCCTGCTGATGTTGTTAGTAATCTGGGGGGGGGGGTGCACCTGCTTTTTTGTACTAGGCCCAAGATTCATAAGCCCAATCACGTGTTTCATTCAGTGCAATCAGATCTGAAATGTCCACCATGAGTTGCACTCACTGAGTGTTGGATCTGGATCTAGGGATGATCCAATGGCTGGATCTGGAGGATGCAAGGTGGACCTCATGGGTAACACGCACTGAATCCTGTAAAGAAATAATGGAAAAAACAAAATGCTTGGATCTGGGATCGAACCCAGGTCATTCTTTTCACATGCCTTGCCCTTTTTACCATCTGCGCTAGTTAGTCATTCATATATATAATTAAGCAAAAATAATATAATGGAAACATAGACTATTGTTGAATCAGCCTAACACGTATGCATTATGGGCCCCTGGTAACTTAAAGGGCCAATCAGATATGGAGAGAGGGATCTATGATTTGATCCAGCCAATGGGATGCAGGGATATAGCCATGCAAGCTTGGACCCTCGCCTGTAATAAGTCAAACCATCGGCCACGGTGGTTACGGTCACGTTCTTCGATGATATCAAAAATTGAACCCTGCAAAACACGCCATATCAAAGCATATAAAACACCCTACCCCCCTTAAAATTTTCCCAGGAATCCAATGGTGGTATTTGTTTGATCTAAAAGTCCATGTATCAGTAAAACCGAAGCTTACTTCTCTCCAAGCCCTGAGAATGGTGATTTGCAACCCTGACCTTGTTCCTTGCATGTAATACGTCAGAAAATTCACAAATAATCATAATAACATGAATGTGTATTCAAAAGGCACTGATATCAAGAATAAAGTGAGTTTGAAATCCAAATCCTTTCCGAAAGAGGGAGGATCGGACTGGGGGGATGCAGCGTGCTTTGGCCTTTGCAAACGGACTGGTTCACCTCCTAGAATCCTCAGAAGGATGATAGAATGGCTGGAGGTGATTGAAGGAGGCTGGATCGTGCCTTTTGAAAAATTCACTTTCTTTGAAATTTTGGTATTTATGTTTTCTCTCTTGAGGGAGGCGGCGCGTTTCTATATTCCTTTAGGGTTTGGGAGCCTTTGCTTATGCATGGGAATCAGATTAGGGTAACATTTGTTGAAGGAATCCAAAGAATAATGGAGTTTTAATTTTGCTTCAAATCTTTCCATTTTTGCATATTTTCTTGCCCATTCCAAGCTTTCACTATCTCCTTTCCATGTGACAGCATATTTTGTTCCACATTTAATGAAATAAAGTTTTCAAATGAAACTTAACATTATTTCCATCATTTACTTATTTAATTTTGATTTTTAATGAATAAAATATCAAAATAAATAGAATAAATGATATAATAATTCATGTGTGGGCTTATGGGTCGTGGACCATGTTAGGAACAAGATTCAAACTTGAAAATATAGGCCCATTTGGAGAAAATTCAAATTTGGTCAATTTTGGCTTTATGCAATTTTCCAAAAAATGGTCAACTTTGACAATGCACATCTCCCTCAATTTTAACCCTAAGAGGGTGTTCTTGGACTTTTTAGAAAACTTAGGATTTCCCCTAAATAACCCTTTTAGTTTCATCTCAATTGGGTCTTCCATGCTCATGTAAGGAGCTTTGACCCAAAAGGTGTTTTTGTTGACTTTTGAAAAGGACCTATAATGTCTGAATTTATATCTTTTCATGAGTGGATTTCTTGAACTTGAAGGCTGAAGATGAGTTGTAGGGAATTGAATCCTCTTCAAAATAAACCTTGGATGGGAAATTTCTGATAAAGTATGAGAAAGTTATGCCTGGTCAAAGTTTGGTTGACTTTTCCTATAGAAACCCTAATTTAGCAACTTTTGAGTTTTGATGAATTTGGGGCATTCCTTGAAGAATCATGATCAACCCTTGATCAAATGATGGATGTTACTTCAAAATGTTAATGTTGACCAAAAATATTGAAGTTTGACTGCATGAGGGTCACAGTTGACTTTTGACCTAGTACAGTTGATTTTTAGGCATTTGAGCAGTTAACTGAGCAAACTTCTCGTGCAAGGCATGAAACATGAGATGGATGGTCTTGAGAACATATTAGGACCATGGAAAATATTTTAAGTCCTTTGGATTTCACATATCTTGAGGAAAGTGGAAACCCTAGTTGAAGGTTCATTGCCTTAGGAGAGAATTTGTCTGGTTAATTCTTGGGCATCCTTGAGCAATTGAGGATCTTGCCTTTTAGTGAAATGAGAGGGAAAATTTTGGGGTACAACACTCCCTCAAAGTTAACATGACTATACTGCCCGTCCTATGTAAAATCAAGCTTCACAAATAAGCTTTTGTTTTGATGAAGACAAACCATGGCTAACAAAGAAGGCAAAGATTTATGATCAAGCATCTAAGCATCCAAGGATAATATCTTCATTCAAAGCTCTCAACAACTTTAAAGGTATAATATTATTATCTACTTTTATCTTAAGATATAGATGCTCAAAAATGAAAAAGAAATGTTTAAGAATCATTACTCAAGCTTTTCAAAGATAAAATTTCATTTTTCTTCTGCATGCAATCGATTTACATCTTAGTGCAATCGATTGCACACTTCAAAATTTCAGATCTTTTGCTTCTATTTCTATATGTAATCGATTTAAATTACCTATGCAATCGATTGCATACTTAAATTTTTCAAAACGTTTGCTTTTGTTTCTCATGCAATCGATTTACATTGCAAGTGCAATCGATTGCACTCAGTTACTTTTTGCTACTGACTTTGCATGCAATTGATTACATTGTTAGTGCAATCGATTGCACTCTTAAATATTTTGAAAAAATAGCTGTTAAAAACCTTGTGCATTCGATTTACACCAATGGTGCAATCGAGTGCATACTGCACGAATTTGAAAAATAACAGCTTTGTTCATGCCTTTTCATCATGCCTTTTCATTACATCTTTTCACTCAAACTTGGCATTTGTTCATGATACATTTCCAGATCTTCATGATGTTTCAAAAGGGTGTTATGAACATATAAATATTCAATTTCAAATCCATATCTAACACCTTCTTTCAAAAATGTTTCCTGAAATTTCAAAATACAAACTCAAGCATTCTTCATTTTCATGCATAAGTTTTCTGCACATTTTCATACATTAACAAACAGAAAACTTTGAGCAAATATATCTTGAGTCTTTTTACAATATTATTATTGCAAGAAGAAGATTATACATTGTCAAATCACTCTAAGTGATCAATATTACTCTACTCACTCAAACTCACAAATTGATATTTACTTACTTATTTTCCAGGATTATTGGAATTAAGTTTAATTGTTTTTGTTGAAATCCTGTCTTTCCAAATTGTTGGATACAAGTGTAGTTACATTGAGAGGATTGTTCTCATAGGTAACTTAGTGAAAATCCAAGAGGATTTTTCTTGGTCCAAGAGGATTGTTCTTGGTTTGGTTGGTATATCTTGTTTAAGTTTTCCATAATAAGGAAATCTCTTTCATGTTGAAAGGGGACTGGTGTACTCTCGGACTGTGAGGGGAACCAGGATATATCGCCCGTGTCTCTTTATTTTTCTGCATTTTTAAGCTTTCCTAAAATCACTTATAACCATAAAAATAAGAACCATCATCACTAAAAACCATAAATTTTAAAGTACCTAATTCACCCCCCCCCCCCCTCTTAGGCGTACTTCGTACTTACATTTGGTATCAGAGCAGGTTATAGGTAACTTGCTCCTAAAAGATCCAGAATGGCTTCCGCAAATCATAATCCCGTTTTCAGAGATGGTGGTAGTAACAACAAGCCTCCTCTATTTTGTGGTGAATATTTTGACTTCTGGAAAATACGCATGAAGGCGCATCTAGAAGCACAAGGAGAAGAAATATGGGATGCCGTCGAAAATGGTCCATTTATCCCTATAACGGTAATCAATGGTGTCGGCTCATCAAAGCCTAAATCTTCATGGGACGATGATGATAAGAAGAAAGTTCTCTATGACAAAAAGGCAATAAACCTTCTTCAAGGTGCATTTAGCATGGACGAATTCTTTCGTGTCTCGGCATGAAAAACAGCAAAAGAAATATGGGATACCTTGGTACAAACTCATGAAGGAACGGTTGAAGTAAAAAGATCAAGACTAAATACCCTAAGTCAAGAATACGAACTATTTTGAATGTAGCCCGGAGAAACCATTCTTGACTTACAAAAGAGATTTGTGCACTTGACAAATCATCTAAGTGCTCTTGGTAAAACTTTGACGAATGATGAATTGAATCTGAAAGTACTTAGGTCCTTACACCTAATGCTTGCTATGTGGTATTAAAGGCCATACACCTAATGCTTGCTATGTTAGAAACTTCAGTGTGGCAAGTGGGCATTATGTATGGGGTAAAGAAAGGCACTAATTATGAAGGACCCAAAGCAACTTGGGTACCTAACAAAACCTAATTTGTTTTGCAGGTATGCTTGAAGACCACATGCAATCTTTGGTATCTTGATAGTGGTTGTTCAAAGCATATGACAAGAGACATAAACCAATTTTCACATCTAGCGCTAAAGGCCAAGGGTTTTATCACTTATGGAGACAATAATAAGGGAAGAATACTAGGCAAAGGAAAAGTTGGTGCTCCACCTTTCACATCTATTGAAGATGTTCTTTATGTTGAAGTACTAAAGCACAATCTTCTAAGTATTAACCAACTTTGTGACAAAGGCTTCAAAATTAAGTTCACCAAGGATGAATGTTTGATAGAAGACGAATTCACTCATGAGGTTATACTTAAAGGTAAAAGAATCAATAATATATTCATGATTTCCCTTGATGATCCATCTTTGAAGGTTAAATGTCTCATGGCGAACAACGATGATTCATGGCTTTGGCACAAAAGAATTGCTCATATTCATATGGAACACTTGAAAGCATGATCTTGTCATTGGATTTCCTAAGAGAAATTTCTTCAAAGATAGACTATGCGATGCTTGTCAAAAAGGGAAACAAACTAGATCAACTTTCAAATCTAAGAATTTGGTGTCCACTACAAGGCCACTACAATTGTTACATATGGATCTATTTGGTCCATCGAGAACAAGGAGTTTCGGAGGTAATGTATATGCTTTGGTTATTGTTGATGATTTTTCTAGATATACTTGGACATTCTTTTTAGTGCAGAAAAGTGATGCATTCAAGGCGTTCAAGAAGTATGCTAAGCAAATTAAGAATGAAAAGTCTCTAACAATTGCCTCAATAAGGAGTTACCATGGCGGAGAATTCCAAAATGCTCTATTTGAAGAATTCTGTGGAGAACATGGAATATCTCACAACTTCTCGGCATCGAGGACTCCATAATAAAATGGAGTGGTTGAAAGAAAGAATAGGTCTCTTGTGGAACTTGCTAGAACAATGCTTAGCGACTCAAACCTTCCAAAATACTTTTGGGCGGATGCGGTGAGCACGACATGTTTTGTTAGCAATAGAGTTAACATTAGACCAATCTTAAAGAAAACTCCATATGAACTTTTCAAAGGGAGAAAACCAAATATTGCTTTCTTTCATATCTTCGGGTGCAAATGCTTTATCCTAAACAATGACAAAGATAATTTGGGTAAGTTTGATGAGAAATCTGATGAAGGTATATTTTGGTTACTCACTCTCTAGTAAAGCATATAGAATATACAACAAAAGAACTTTGACTATTGAAGAATCTATGCATGTTTTTTTTAATGAAACTAACCCCTCCAAGGAGGATAATATTGTTTGTGATAATGATGATGAAATTTTAGAAGGTCCTCAAGAAAATAATTCCAAGGATCAATCCATTCAACTAGAAGAATCACCTCAACAAGAATCGAATCTCAATGATCTACCAAAAGAATGGAGAACTCATAGAGATCATCCTATTGATAAAGTGATTGGTGATATAAGTCAAGGTGTTCTACAAGATTAAATCTCAAGGATGCTTTCCTAAACATGGCGTTTGTCTCTCAAATTGAACCTTCCAAAGTTGATGAAGCTTTAGGCGATGACCAATGGATCATAGCTATGCAAGAAGAATTGAATCAATTTGAAAGGAATCAAGTTTGGGAACTCGTTCCTAGGCCAAGCAACAAACACATTATTGGAACAAGATGGGTGTTCAAAAACAAACTTGACGAGAATGGAATAATTGTTCGCAACAAAGCAAGATTGGTAGCACAGGGCTATAATCAAGAATAAGGAATAGACTTTGAAGAAACTTTCGCTCCAGTTACAAGGTTAGAAGCTATTCGTCTCTTACTTGCCTATGCTTGTTCATTAAATTTTCAGTTTTTCCAAATGGATGTCAAAAGCACATTATTGAATGGATATATCACTGAAGAAGTATACGTTAAGCAACCCCTGGGTTTCGAAGATTTCAAGAATCCATCTCATGTATTTAAATTGAGAAAATCTCTTTATGGATTGAAACAAGCACCAAGGGCATGGTATGATCGTTTAAGCAACTTCTTATACGAAAAAGGTTTCGAAAAAGGCAAAGTTGACAAGACTCTATTTATCAAGAAAATCAAAGACGACATTTTGCTAGCACAAGTCTATGTTAATGACATCATCTTCGGTTCTTCAAATCAAGAAATGTGTGAAGAATTCTCATCAATGATGCAAGGAGAATTTGAAATGTCCATGATGGGTAAAATGAATTATTTTCTTGGACTTCAAATCAAACAACTAAAAGATGGCATCTTCATCAACCAATCCAAATATTGCAAGGAACTCTTGAAAAGGTTTGACATGGGTAACTGTAAGGAAATGTCTACACCAATGGGTTCTGGTTCTTATGTTGATCAAGATGAATCAGGTGTTTCCATCGACATCACTAAATGTCGAGGTATGATTGGCTCCTTATTATATTTGACGGCAAGCCGTCCTGACATAATGTTTAGTGTTTGTCTCTGTGCCCGATTTTAAGCTAACCCAAAGGAATCTCATCTCACGGAGGTAAAGAGGATCATGAAGTATCTCAAAGGAACAACAAATGTCGGATTGTGGTATCCTAAAGGTAGTGTCTGCAACTTAATTTGTTATTCTAACGCAGATTATGCAGGATGTAAAACAGATAGAAAGAGCACAAGTGGAACTTGTCACATTCTTGGTAATGCATTAGTATCATGGGCCTGAAAGAAACAAGCATGTGTTGCTCTAAGCACGGCCGAAGCTGAATATATTGTAGCAGGTAGTAGTTACGCTCAAATTTTGTGGCTAAAATAACAACTTCGTGACTATGGACTCGATCTAGGGTGCATTCCTCTAAGATGCGACAAAACCAGTGCAATTAACATTACAAAGAATCCCATCATGCATTCAAGGACTAAACATATAGACATTCGACATCATTTTCTCCGTGATCATGTTCTTCAAAGAGATGTCGAGGTAACCTTTGTAGATACTCATAATCAGCTTGCCGATATCTTCACCAAACCTTTGGCAAAAGAACCTTTCTACAAAATTCGTCGAGAGCTCGGCATACTTGACAAACACGACTTATAAGGTGAATTCTACCCTTGATATATCTTTTATATATGTTTTATACATGCTATATATGAATCTATGTTATGTGATACTTAAATTTTCAAGAAAATTTTGGTTTTGGACAATTTTTGTTGATGCAAATCGATTGCACAAAGAGTGTCAATCAATTGCACAAAGAGTTTTTTAAATTCTGTCCATTCTGTTTCATGTGCAAATCGAGTGCACCTTTAATGCAATCGATTGCACTATGTGCGTTTTTGCTTAATTTTTTATTTTGTTTGTGTGCAAATTGATTGCACATGGTATGTCAATCGATTGCACGTACTGAAATTAGCTTTTATGACAGAAAATTAATGTTGGTCAGAATTCCTCTCTCATATTCCCAAGCCAAATACACTTCAATTCAAATAACTCACTCCCTACCTATCCAACTCACTTCCAAATCTCAGTTCACAAAATCTTTCTCTCTCACAAAACCAAAAAACCCCAAAACCCTAAAACTCCATATCCATGGCTTCAAGAACAAAGAGAAAGGCTTCAGTTTCAGATAAAGGGAAAAAGAAGGTTGATTCAACATCCAATCCACTGCTTTCAACTCTCACCGAAGAGCAAGAAGCCAGATTTATCAAAGACTTTCAAAGGAAAATTGTATCCAACCCCAAGTATGGTATACTCTCCTCCTTTCCTCAAGAATGTTTTTCCTTTCAGAACGATCTAGCTGCTTATGGTATGGAACCCTTGATTTCTTTGTACGGTCCATACTACCCGGATTTGGTAAGAATTTTTTTTCCAGCAATCTAACACCCCAAAAGGGCAAAATGGTCACATATGTGCTGGGAACTCGTATCTCTCTAACTCCTCAGGTTGTTGGTGAGATCTTGCATATTCCTTTCACTGGAAGCTCCCTATATGATCCTGAAAATGAGATATGGGATGGCTATCAGAAAAAGGGATTATTTACAGCATTGGGCGGTTAAGTGAAGCTGCATTTCACGCCAAACAGATTTGTGGTCTTGGCAGAGTAATTCCATCCAGAGACTCCTAGAGTGCAGGTAACCTCCATATAGACGATCGCTTATTTCATTATTTTTTGGTCTATATACTGTTTCCAAGAGTTGGAAACCATTGCACGGGTATCGACTTCGAGATGCAGCTTATTTATGCAAGGAAGAAAGGAGTAAATGTAAACTGGGCAAGAATGATCATGATGCATATGCTGAGAGTGGATGAAAAGTCTAAATTCCTTCCATATTCTTATTTTGTCACTTTGATTATGGAGGAATTTGGTGTGGATTTTCGTGGTTTTGAAAAGGTGGATATGGATCCTAATCTAAACAAAATTTCAATTAAGAATGTTGATTCAAGAATGGGTGTACATTTTAATTCGAAGACAAAGACCATCACCTACATTGGTGAAGATGTTGTTGGAAATGAAGATAATGACCAAGAAGTTAAAGGCGGTGAAGCTGTGCCTCCTCCTCCTATTGCTCCCTTTGGTCCAAGCAATCAAGAGCTCATGGACTACATGTCTCAACAGTTTGCTTCTATGAACACCAACATCAACAATCAATGGAGTGCAATCAATGACTCCACTACAACCCGGATAAATGATTTTCGCTCGGATGTGAACCAACAACTCTCGTACCTTTACTCTCACCTTCATATACCACCATACGACCCAAATAACCCAGCTGCACCGCCTCCACATTATACAGAACCCCCACTTCAACAACAATTCCCGAACCAAGGCTCATGGTCTTATAACCATCCAGACATACATCACCCTTAATGTTCTGGCTAACTATTTTTTCTGTTATGTTATTGTCTTGCTATTTCAATGTTTCGTTTGTTCATTTTTTTGTGTAACTCTTAAATAATTTGTGTTACTATTTTAAATTCTATAATTTTGTCAATATATTGCTCTATTATTATTTGCTTTAGGCATCTTTCCCTTCTTTTTGATAATGTCAAAGGAGGAGAAAGATGTATGGTACTTTATGCTTGTATTTCCTGTGTCTTAACTTTCAAGGTACTCTCCAATCAAGATGAAGAATTGCAAAGGATTCCAACCCTCTCCTACATAGGGGGAGTTTTGCATCTTAGGGGGAGAAACTCTTCCGGAAAGTACATCTAATAAAGAAAGATTGGTTGTCATCATCAAAAAGGGGGAGAATGTAAAATCAAGCTTCACAAATAAGCTTTTGTTTTGATGAAGACAAACCATGGCTAACAAAGAAGGCAAAGATTTATGATCAAGCATCTAAGCATCCAAGGATAATATCTTAATTCAAAGCTCTCAACAACTTTAAAGGTATAATAATATTATCTACTTTGCTCTTAAGATATATATGCTCAAAAATGAAAAAGAAATGTTTAAGAATCATTACTCAAGCTTTTCAAAGATAAAATTTCATTTTTCTTCTGCATGCAATCAATTTACATCTTAGTGCAATCGATTGCACACTTCAAAATTTCAGATCTTTTGCTTCTGTTTCTATGTGCAATCGATTTACATTACCTATGCAATCGATTGCATACTTAAATTTTTCAAAACGTTTGCTTCTATTTCTCATGCAATCGATTTACATTGCAAGTGCAATCGATTGCACTCAGTTATTTTTTGCTACTGACTTTGCATGCAATTAATTACATTGTTAGTGCAATCGATTTCACTCTTAAAGATTTTGAAAAAATAGTTATTAAAAACCTTGTGCAATCGATTTACACCAAGCGTGCAATTTATTGCATACTGCACGGATTTGAAAAATAACAGCTTTGTTCATGCCTTTTCATCATGCCTTTTCATTACATCTTTTCACTCAAACTTGGCATTTGTTCATGATACATTTCCAGATCTTCATGATGTTTCAAAAGGGTGTTATGAACATATAAATATTCAATTTCAAATCCAGATCTAACACCTTCTTTCAAAAATATTTCCTGAAATTTCAAAATACAAACTCAAGCATTCTTCATTTTCATGCATAAGTTTTCTGCACATTTTCATACATTAACAAACAGAAAACTTTGAGAAAATATATCTTGAGTCTTTGTACAATATTATTATTGCAATAAGAAGATTATACATTGTCAAATCACTCTAAGTGATCAATATTACTCTACTCACTCAAACTCACAAATTGATATTTACTTACTTATTTTCCAGGATTGTTGGAATTAAGTTTAAATGTTTTTGTTGAAATCTTGTCTTTCCAAGTTGTTGGATACAAGTGTAGTTACATTGAGAGGATTGTTCTCATAGGTAACTTAGTGAAAATCCAAGAGGATTATTCTTGGTCCAAGAGGATTATTCTTGGTTTGGTTGGTAGCTCTTGTTTAAGTTTGCCACAATAAGGAAATCTCTTTCATGTTGAAAGGGGACTGGAGTACTCTCGGACTGTGAGGGGAACCAGGATATATCACCCGTGTCTCTTTATTTTTCTGCATTTTTAAATTTCCTAAACTAACTTATAACCAGAAAAATAAGAACCATCATCACTAAAAACCAAAAATTTTAAAGTACCTAATTCACCCCCCCCCCCCCCCCCCCCCGCCCCTCCTCTTAGGTGCACTTCGAACTTACATCATATCTTAAGTTTTCCCAAGTCCGGGTAGAGGACTTATGAGAAATCACCAAGCACCCTGAAAACCAGGAAAAATCTAGACAAAGAAATATACAACACATAATATACAAACAACAATAGCACATACATAGATAAGCAAACATAGGCTCAACCCACTTAGGGATGGACCAACAATTGGTCGATCTTTCCCCAGTGAAGTCTCCATTTTTTCTGTAGTGGTAGAAATGTTTAGACTAAGCCATTGGATTGACTTGACTCATACATATCAAATTAAAAAGTTGTCACCGCGATTTATTATTTCCAAAGGAATGGGAAAAGAGAGAGTAACCCAAAAGAGGGGGGAGATAATATAAGTTCGGGGGTTGGTTATGCAAAGGGAAGGTATTAGAACCCTAAACATCTATGGTACTCCGCAGGAACCTCTTCGTAAATTTGTGTATTTTGGCTATAAGTGTTGTATACAAAAAATAGATGGTGAAGATGAGAAAAGAAGTATTTTTTATAATTTTTGCACCCGCCGCAATTGTGAACCTTTAGTGCCTACGTACCACCTTTCGTGCAATATGGGATCAGGGTACTTGTAGTTCACCTTTAAAAAAAAATTTAAACATAAGTGTGTTGGTTAATTTTAAGAGACGAGACATCATCGTCTTATCCGAGTGGAGAACATATTTACTGCGCACGATTATGAGAAAGGAGAATTTGCATCATCTCAAAGTGGAGGATATTGCTTGGATTTTAAAATTAACAAAGCTTCGCTCAACACCCAAGTGTAAAATATCTTGCTTCACTACACATCATAGAAGTATAGTAGTTTGCATCACTACAAGGATTGACAAGAGTCTAATATTTTGAGAAAATTTTAAGATGAAAAGCCAAAATGGCTAAAAAATGGTTTGAATGAGATTGATTGACTTTTAGTCTTCTCACAAAAATGTCAAATTATTATTAAGTTGGTTAAAGTTTGATTAAGAAAATATTTTTGAAAACGCATGGACCTAAGTCCAAGTTTATTGCAAAAGAGGTTCAAGTTAGAAAATAAGAATAGTTTTGAAAAGGAGGGAGAAGATTTTTTGAAATTAAAGAAGATGGGAGGAGATGAAGGGACTATCCTAAAGCATAAGGCAAAATCTAGGGGAAAAACCATCTAACTAACAAGAAGCCAACACTTGACATAATGAGTCAATGTAGAATTCCCACCCTTTGGATTAAAACCAAACAACCTAAGATATAAACCTCTTGAGAATACCAAACTTCATATGCATTAAGTCTTCAAAAAAACTGGGCAGAGTAACGGTTGTATACAGATGAGTTTCCAATTACAAACGAAGCATGTAATCAAAATAACCTGCACACAAAGAAAACAAACAACCCAATGTCTTGGGGTAAACCCCAAGAACTCTAGACAAAATAAAAATAAAAGTCACCAAGGTCAAAAGGTAGTCAAGGTCTCTAATCCTAAGTCCAAGAAGTCCACAACTCCAAAATTCCAAGGATAGTAACCAAATAGTCCATGTAACCTTAAAGTTTTTTATTGTTCAAGTTGGTTATTAGGTATCTATTGTACCCCAAAATTTTCCCTCTCATTTCTCAAGACATTTCCTCACAAGGATTTTCAAAAGCTCAAATTTGCACAAGTACAATTGGATTTTTAATTCCCTTGTAATTTCTATGGATCATATTGGATTTCCAAGCATCAGGTCAAAGAGGAAAACATTGAAAGAGCAGAGTAGCTAAATTTGAGTTTTTGACAAAATTAAAGAAAAAACAAGTTTTTTCGATTCATGCTTAGCTTCGACTGAACTCTCCACCGTGTACAAGCTTCAACTGAGTATTTGTTTCCCTTTGAAATAACAACCTTCTATTCATGAAGCAAGGGCCTCCTATTAGCCTCCTTCAATTCAGGAGGCAAAGGCCTCCTGTTTGGCTTCCTTCAATTGCACCTTTTACCTCTTTTTGGAATCTTTCGATTGCATAATTTATATTCTGCATACATCCTTTACCTCCTGCATGCATCTTTCGTTTGGGCATGTGGCTCTCCCTCATACATGCCTCGTTTGGGAATTTTTACTTCCTGCATGCCTCTTTCGTTTGGGCATGTGGCCCCTCCCTTGATGCATGCCTTATTTGGGAATTTTTACTTCTTGCATGCCTCTTTCATTTGGGCATGTGGCCCTCCCTTGATGCACGCCTCGTTTGGGTATTTTTGCTTCATGCATACCTCTTTCGTTTGGGCATGTGGCCCTCCTTTGATTCAAGCCTCGTTTGGGCATTTAGACCTCCTGCATGCATCTTTCATTTTGGTGTGTGCCCCCCTTCAATACAAGCTTTCGTTGCTTTCTTCATATGAGTTTGTGGTTTCCTTCAAATGCAAGTTTGGGTTACATCTTTTGTTTGGACATATGACCCCTTGTAGGCAAGTTTGAGTGGATAGTGGTTCTTCATGCAAGCTTTCGTTTGAGCAAAGTCTCCTTACATGTTTGCTTGGAGTTATAAAGCAATAACCTCCTAAAGCTTTCCTTTCGATTCATATTTTCCCCTTTGCATGTTTCCTTTGATTCACCAAAGCCAGGATTCCCTTTAGGCCAGAATGCACAAGGAAAAATCTTCCCCATGGCTAGCATTCACAAGGCAATGACGCCCACAAAGCATTGGCTACCTTCATGCTAGTTTCGACTGGGCAGTATCTCCCTTGGAAATAATTTGTTTCGACACACACAGTTTTTGTTCTATGACACTCACAACTGGCACATTCGAAGAAACATACAAAAGGCATATTCTAAAGACACCTATTTGGGCCCCTTCAAAGGATACACATATGAGTCATTCGAAGAACACTTTGATTTGAAAAGAAATTTTTTTGTCTGAAAATGAGTTTGGTCGAAGGATAGGACTAAGGGGGTCAAAACAAAAGGTTGAGATATCTAAATATACTTGATGGCCAGAGTTCCATGTGTTGCCAAGTTCATGCCTGATACACTGGCCATAACGCTCCAAAACTGCTACACTTCAGTCCTGAAACACTTCCCCATTATTGCACCAAAATGGCATACAGACACTTCCCATCGAAAGCTACAAAGAACAATTTACTCAATTTGTTCAACTTGTTTTGTTTTCCCTCCTAAATATCAGCCACCTTCGCCGATAAATAAGAGGCTCCATAACATCTAAAAAAGGGTTGGACAACACATCCAGAGGAATTTGGGGCGTGGAGAAAAAAATCATCAAACTCTCAAATTATCAAATACTCTCAAACACTTAAACACATATTCAAACCCAGAGTCAAACGAAACAATACACTTGTTTTTTTTCCTTTGAATCCAAAACCTAGTGGAACACCAACTCAACACTTGGTATCTTCTTTCGAATCCAACACTAGAAACATTAGCCTTGTTTCTTTCCTTCGAATCCAGGGGACACTCAGGGCAGCCACTCAAGGTCCAGCACATATGTTCCATCTTCAAGCAAGGTAAGTTTCTCTTAGCCTTGAACCTTTTGTTTCTAGCATAACATGTGAATAGTCATTCCTTTCCTTTCAAGCATGTACATGACATTTGTTTACTTTTTGTTTCTTCCCTTTTCATTTTTTTCTTGTCAAATATATGGTAGAACTAACTAGTATAGGCCCCAAATGAAAGAAGGAGTATTTGTGTGAAACGAAGCCTCAGGCTTCACCCCCCCGCCCCCCCTCCCCCCTACTGCTTCACATTCCAAACGGAGGAGTAAGAAGGGAGAAGTGAAAGGTGTTCACATTGATTCCCTGGCCCAGTTGAAAGAAGCATCCAGAAGGAGGAATCAAAGGCTGCCTCTCACGCTAACTGCCAGGCCTCAAACGAAAGAAGCAGCCAGTAGGATTTCCATATTGACTGCTAGACCTCAAACGAAAGAGGGAGCCAGAAGGATGGCCATACTAACTTCCAGGTCCCATTCAAAAGAAATAGGAAAGGGGTGAAATCGAAATACATGTCTTTACTGTTTCCAGGCCAAATCGAAGGAAGCCGGGAAGGGAAGAATCGAAGGGTGTTTCTGCCTAGATCGAAAAGCTCATTTTTCCTCCTTTTATATTTGTTTTATCTTTACATTTTCTTACTATTCAATATGGTTGTAATAGTGTAGGATTTATTTTCTGCATTTTTATTGCTTTTGTACAAATGTTAGTAATTAGGATGTATGGAAAGATAAAACCAACAAGTAGACAAACCAAAAATCAAATACAAAATGCACGTGTTGTACCCCAAAATTTTCCCTCCCATATTTCTCAAGACATGTCAAGAATCACCTCCAAGTTGTTCAAGATGGCTCAAGAGTTGGACAGTCAAATCACCTCCTAAGGCAGTCAATTCAAAATTAGGGTTTTGTGTTGCATCAAGGTCCTCATATCCAAATGGTCTCAAATTCTCCCCAATGTCCTAATATGTTCTTAAGTTCATCCATGTCAAATTTCAAGCCTTGCAGAGGAAGTTTGGTCAGTCAATTGCTCAAGAGGTCCAAAAATCGACTATGTTAGGGCAAAAGTCAACTGTGACCTAAATACAGTCAAACCTCAAGATTTTTTGTCAACATTCTCATTTTGAAGGATAATTCATCATTTTATCAAGTGTTGATCATGATCCATCAAGGATTGCTCAAGATTCATCAAGATTCAAAAGTTGCTAAATTAGGGTTTTGCAGGAAAAGTCAACTCAATTTTGACTAAGCATAACTTTCTCATACTTTATGATAAATGACCCATCCAAAGCTCATTTTGAATAGGATGCAATTTCCTACAATCCATCTTCACACCCCTAAGATCAAGAAATGCACTCACAAGAAGTTACAGATTTGGACATTATAGATCATTTTTGAAAGTCAACAAAAATACCTTTTTTCCCAAAGCTTATAACTTGAGCATGGAATATCAAAATGAGATGAGACCAAAAATGTTGGTTAGAGGACATCTCAAGGTTTCTAAAAAGTCCAAGAAAACTTCCAAAAGTTCCAAATTGAAGAAGTTATGCAATGTTGAAGTTGGGCATTTTTCCAAAAGTGCCAAAAGTCAACTATCCTCAAAACTCCAATTTTTGACAAAATGGCCCACTTTTTTACACTTGATTTGGTCTTATCATACCACACACGTGCCCCATATTCAATTTCATGGCCATTCATTTATTTTTCAATTTTATTTAATTTTTATTGATTTAATTCATTTTAAATCAATATTAATCCAAATAAAATCTAAAAATTGATGGAATGAGATTCTTGTGATCATTACAGCTTGCAAATATCATGATACACTCAATCAAACTCGTGCCAAGTTAAAACATGCACAAAATCTTGGATTTGAGGCAAATTTGGAAACCTTATCAATGGTGATCAAATCAAATCTCCATTCACCAATTCTTATGGATTCAAACCCAAGTTTTGACCTAAATTCATTCCAATATACATGTACAAGCCAAGCATAACAAGGACACGCCCTAAGAACTGCAGAAACGGCCAGACAGAACTTGAGAAAAAGCTTGAAAACTTGGAATCTGAAATCCACCTTAGAGCACAATTCAAAGCCAAATCTCCACATAGCTCTCTTGCTAGCAATCCCCTGAAGCGATATCCATGAAAACCAAGCCTTGAAGCATCCCCAAACTCCCTGTAAGTCGTCACGAACATGGCTCTGAACATGGCATCGTAAATGCATTCTCTTGCATCTTTTTGCCTTTTTTTTGTACAATCGTGCTCAACATCAAATTTCTAACATGTCTGCATCATTCAATTTTATTTTCATGGCCTCTAATGTGATACCCGAACCTAGGGTTTCTAAGTTTTGTTTTTAGGCATTTTTTGTACATGTACAATCAAGGCAAACCATGGCCATATTTATGTTCAGTGGAAAGAGACGAAGGAAGCCTTGGTCTTAAAATTGATTTTTACATCCTAGGGTGGATTTTAGAAGTAAGCCATGGATTTTGATGCGGAATCAAATCCGCAGGAAAAAAACACAGGGTTTATGGAAGAAGATGAAGACGTGGCTTGTCTTCATTGGCCCGTTCAAACCAATTTAGCGCGTTTTTTTTATTTCAGTATATTGCTTGATTTACCAATATAATATTATCTATCTATTCCATTAACAAAGATATACAATGGTTGAGTTGGCAAGGGAGGCGTGTCAAAGTCCATTGGGACCTGGGTTCGAATCCTAGGTCCCCTAATATTTGTTACAATTTTTTCTCAGGCAATTGCATGGGGCTCAGCAAGCATGGACTATCATGCTCCTCCTGATCTCAAAGGCCAGATGGCCTTCAAGCCAGATCCAAAGGCCAGAATTGCAGGTTCACCATACACCTAGGTCAACAAGCGCGTGGGCAATTTGAAAAGTCAAGGCAGGCTGGGACGTTTTGGGTTTTGGATTACAAATCACACCTCCAAAATTGGGCCCAAACCCCCTGAGTTTGCTTCCTTTTTTTTATTTTTCTTTCATTATTTTCTTATTTCATTTATTGTTTTATTATTATTATTATTTTTTCATTGCTAACCAAAATAATTAACAATTTTCCTAATAAAATCAGAAAACAAAAAATATTATTTTTATTTATTAAAACTAATTTCACTTTATTTTTTGTAAATAGATAATTTAATCAATTTAGTTTTTTTAATTAGGTATAATTTTAACATTTTTTGCAATAAATTAAAAATTAATTAGAATATTAGGTTTTAACAATTTTAATCATTTCATTTTTATTTCCTTAAATATAAAAAACCCAAAAATATTTTCTATTTAATTAATTAATTAATTAATTTAGATTTAATTTCCACTTAATTCAAAATAACAAAAAAATATGTTTTCTTTAATAAAAAAGGGTCAAAACCCTAAAAATGCGCCGATTTAATTTTCTGGCACGCGTTTCATTTTTTATCCAATAATGTAATTGCTTCAGGAATGTAATAATTAATTAGGACTTTGATTTATTTATCACTTTTATTTACTTTCCGCAATTTAAATTAAAGGGTTTGTCTTTGGCGATGTAAATACCCGACGCCTTGTAATAGCTTAGACTTAATTTCCCGCAATTTAATTTCGGCACAATATACAATGTTAGATGTTTGATAAATAGGCAATGCATGACAAGATCAATCTTTAACTTAAAATCAACAATAGCTCACCCATGACATGTACAAATAAAAATTAACCGAAATAACACACTCGCACATGCCACTCTTAGGGTACACCTCACTTGGTTGCCTCGAACGTGGTCATTGAGTATAGGAAGTTTTAGAGGTCGCCCTCTTGTCCAAAGATCATAGTTGCCTCGAAATGGTTGCCTCGGAAAAATGATCTAAGACATTAGGGTTACCGCTAAGGCGTCCTAACATTGCTTTAGTGACCACATGTCCCTTAATCTAATTGACCCGAAAACTCCAACGACGATGCTACCTACTCCTCAATAGTAGGATAGCATTGTCTAAAGGACATTTACACAGATTAATTCCTTTTTCGAGTAGGTAGATGGTTCTTAAGTACTTTCTCCTTTTAAAACAAAACAAAACTTTTCGCACTTACACTCTCTTCAAAACAAAAACTCTTTTCAAACCCACAAACACAAAGAAAAGCAAACTTTTGAAAACACAATGAGCAAGTACCTAAGAGCTCGTGGATAACCATGGACAGAAAGGGTGCTAACACCTTCCCTTTCTATAATCTACCTCCCGAACCCGAGAAATATCTCAAAAAGGAATTTTTCTGTGCTTTTGTCCTTTCCTTGTTGGAGAAAATAAAAGACGGTGGCGACTCTTGCTTACCGCGACATTTTGTAAAAACAAACACAAACGCGAACCAGCATTCCAAGAAACAGTCAGTTCTATTCCCACCGATCACAGAACTGGCGACTCTGCTGGGGAAACTATAAGTGAGGTGTACCTTAGGATTAGATCATTGTGTTTTCAATTGTATGCTTTGTATGCTTTAATTTTGTGGGCTTGTATCGGAGTTTTATAGATCCTAACCCGGATCTGGGGATACCCTTTAGGTAAGTAGCAATAAACTGTGAGGGATATGTACGGCGTAGACCAATACAGATGAAGCAGTAGCTACGTTGGTGTGGAACTTTTGTCTGTACTGATATCCCTTGTGTTGGAACGAGGAGAATATGGGTATTCTAAGGGGTCATTAAGCACCAACTGACCTTAGAACCTTAAATTGACCAACTTGGCCATAGAACAGTAGCAGTATGCTACACTCATTGAGACTAAACTCTCGCGATGATTCCGGCTGTAAGAAAAGGTTGCTAAACTGGAATTATGACCGATTGAGGGTAGTCAGTGATATTGAGATCCTCTAGAACCCGGTTACTATTTTTAGGACATGTTTAAACCAACTGAACTTAAAGAGGGTAGTACCTAAGCTCCATGCCATCCTGAAATCTAAGGACTCTCAGTGTGACTTGTGTGCCTTTACCATGTTTGCTTTTTGTGGATACTTGTGGCGTGCTTACTATCATGACATCATGACATCATAACATTGCATACATCTTGCATAAGGACTAACCTATTTCAAAGACATGAGGGATTCATCTTTGCTCTGTTTTGTAGGTCATCATGATGCCCATGCGTAAGAATACCATCCGAATCAACTTTATCCAAGTCCTTACCTTACTTAAAGAGTTGGTTGCCAAGATGCCTGACACTACTTCCTTCATCAGGAGGCATGGTTCTCTTCTCGGTCTGGTCACCTCCAAATTAGACGAGCAGATGATGAGTGTTTTGTCCAATTCTATGATCCGCTGTACCATTGTTTTACTTTCCAGGATTTCCAGCTGGTTCCTACCCTAGAAGAGTTCTCTGAGCTGCTCGGTATCTCTGTTTTGGAGCAGACTCTGTTTACTGGTTGGGAAAAGACCCTTAGGCCCGAAGAAATTGCTGCAGTCCTTCATTTGACTAAAGAGGAGGTAATGGCTAATTGGGAGACTAGAAGTGGAGCTAAAGGATTTCTGACTAAGTTCTTGGTTGGCAAGGCTAACTACTTCTGGGATAGCCTAGACTTTAAGGCGTTCGAGGATATTCTGGCTCTTTTGATTTATGGCTTGGTACTGTTTCCGAATCCTGAAACTTTTGTTGATGTGAATGCCATAAAGATCTTCATCTCTCAGAACCCTATACCCACTCTCTTGGGTGACATTCTTCATCATCTCTATGCTCGTACTGCCCGAAAGCGGGGAACCTTGATGTGTTGTGCTCCTTTATTGTTGAGGTGGTTTATTTCGCACCTCCCCAAGTCAGTGCTAAAGAACAAAGAAGGAATGGGCTGGGCTTATAGGGTGATGTCTCTTTATCATAATGACATTATCTGGACTCTCAAGGGTATGGATGAGGTGACTATCATTGATCGCTGTGGAGAGTATCCTAATGTTCCATTGCTAGGAACCTATGGAGGAATTTCCTACAACCCATGCTTAGCTCTCCGTCAGTTTGGAAGAGCCAGAAGAGAAGGACCTCATGAAATGTTAATGCCTCATATCATCTTTGATTTTTAGGGGGATAGCGACGAGCAACGTCGTAGATTCATAAGGGCTTGGGACAGAGTTCACCAATCTGATCCACATGAATTGGGTCCAAAGACTTCTCTGCCAATGGAGCCATATCTCAGATGGGTCCGCATCCGTGCCCAGAAGCTAGGTATGCCATATGAAGTTGTTCGGCCTGTCACTCTTGAAGTTGCTAATGAAGAAGGGGTTCTTCCAACAATTCTCCATCCTTATATGCCCACTGACATTGGGGCACTGAAGAGATCTTGGATGCAACTGCGGGAAGAACGGGATTCTTATCGGGAGAAGTTCAACGAGAAAGAGCAAAAGATCCAGAGGTTGACCAGGAATTTAGAGAACGAGCGGATTCTCAACGACTATGTCTGCACTGATAAGAAGAGACCATGGGAGCACTGATGGACCTTTGATGATTTCCTTTACAGTTTTTTGTTTACTTTTCAGTATTTCCATTCTTGTAACGCCTTAAGGGCAATTTGTTGAACAATTTAAATTTTGAAGTTTAAATCTAATAAAGTTTGTTTCCTTTCTTGCTTACAAATTTGAATCCAGATTGTCTTTGAAATCATAAATCATACGCATTTCATCCCATGCACTTCATAAACAGGTACCCTTTACAAGTCTCTTATCTTCTTCGTTGTTTATTTCAGCAATCATCATGTCTTCTGAACCTTCAACTGAGCAAGCTATCAAGGCCCTCCAGGCCCAGAATGCCCAATTTCAAGAGTTGTTCATGAATCTAGCCAAGGGTCAGCAGGACCTGAAGACCTTGATTCTGAAGGAGAAAAAGAAGAAGAAGAAGAGGACAGTCCTATTCAACACAGGACACAAGTTTGGAATAGGCTACAGAATGAAGTTGATCTGACCACCTCATCTGGAGGGAAAGATAGTCCACAAGAAAGGAGGGCTCCTAGCCCTGTGGTCTCCGACAACGAGACGGACTACGATGAAGAACAGTATCCTCCTGCTGAGGATAAGTACAAACAGCTGGAAGACCGTTTGAGCGCTATGGAAATTCAGAAGGTGCCCGGTCTGGACTTCGGAGATCTAGGTCTATCATCTGGGGTGGTGATTCCCCATAAATTCAAGGCACCGGCCTTTGCCAAGTATGACGGAGTTTCCTGTCTGAAGCTACACCTCCGGTCATATGTGAGGAAGATCCAACCTTACACTGCTGATAAGAACTTATGGATCCATTTCTTTCAAGATAGTCTCTCAGGGACTCAGCTTTAGTGGTTCTATCAGTTGGACAGAGCCAGTATCCGCAGCTAGGAAGATTTGGCTACTGCATTCTACAGGCAGTATCAGTACAACTCCGACCTCGCTCCTACGCGTACCCAACTCCAGGGTATGTCAATGGGAACGGGTGAAGGATTCAAAGATTATGCTCAAAAATGGAGAGACCTTGCCGGAAGGGTGAAACCACCTTTGGCTGATCGGGAGCTTGTTGACATGTTTCTGGGGACCCTATCTGGTCCATTCTTCAACCATCTGATTGGAAGCTCTTCATCTGGTTTTACAGATCTTATTCTGACTGGTGAGAGGATTGAAGATGGTATTAAGGCTGGGAAGATACAGAAGGGTGCTTCATCAAGCACCAAGAAGAAGCCATTTAAGAAAGAGTCCAATGCTGTCTACAGTGCAAGAAGACAGAATAAACCTGAACACCGCTAAGCTATCAATGCGGTTGTTATTTCAAAACCTGCTGGTGCTCCTCAGTACAACAATCAACAAAAGGACGAGAGACCTAAGAGGCAATTCACTAGTCTCAGCATGACCTTATCTCAGATTCTGCCACAGTTGCTAAAGACTAATCTGGTGACTCTAAGGGAAGCCCCAAAGAATTCAAATACAATGTCACCAAGGTATAACCCTAACGCCCGCTGCGCTTATCACTCCAATAGCCCGGGGCATAATACAGATGATTGTTGGGCTTTGAAGAACAAGATACAAGACTTAATTTATGCAAAGGAGATTGAGTTCGAGGCACCCGAGAGGCCTAATGTTGTGACTGCTCCCATGCCCAAACATGGAGTAAATGCTGTGGAGGAAGACTTGTTTGTAGTTTCCGTGGATGACATTGTTACCCCTCTGATGATTGTCAAGAAGAACCTGTTGCTAGCCGGTTTATTTCCGGGCTGTGACGGAGGTTGCCATATGTGATCTGTTTTACCTACCGCTTGCCCATTCCTGAAGTTAGGTATCTAAAACCTGATGGATAGTAAGGAGATCCTATTTGAGAAGGCTGTTGTTCCTTCCATTCCTACTGAAGAAGTCACCATCATTACCATTTTCGACAATTCTTCCAAGGCTCCCTCGAGGAAGCCTGTTAGAATTACATCTGTTCCAAAAATCGCACCTGTAATCATCACTATTCTGGGGCCCATCCCCTACACCTCTGATAAAGCTGTCCCTTGGCACTATGGGGTTGATGTTTATTTTCATGGAGTTAAGCAAGAGTCGGATGCTGATACTGGCGCCAGCAACATTACGGGACCTTCCAAAGTCACCCGCAGCGGTAGACTTTTCTCACCTGATATTGTTCCACCAACTGTCCGAAGACCTATTGTTATTACACCTGCAAGTGTACCTACTGCCATTCCTGATCAAGTTCCTATTCTTACCCCTATTGCCAAGTCATCTGACGCTCGGGGCAAAGGGATCACCACTGATATGCCTGCCCAAACGGAGGCACCGAAGACAATTACTGTTGAAGCTTCCAAACAGGAGATGGAAGAGATTCTGAAGATTATTAAGAAGAGTGATTACAACGTAGTTGAGCAACTGGGGCAAACCCCATCCAAGATTTCTATGTTGTCATTGTTGTTGTGTTCAGAGGCCTATGCTAAGGCTCTGATTACCTTCCTGAAGACTGCCCGCGTGCCGCAAGAGACATCAGCTGATCAGTTTACAGATTGTGTAGCCAATTTAACTGCTGATAATGGTTTGGGTTTCTCTGACGCCAATTTGACCGTTAAGGGGAAGAATCATAATGATGCTCTGCGTGTCTCCATTGAATGCAGGGGCACTACTATTGCACATGTGTTGGTTGATACTGGTTCCTCATTGAATGTCTTGCCCAAGAAAGCTCTAGACCGGTTGGATTGCAAAGGGTTGGAGCTAAAACCAAGTAATATCGTTGTCAGGGCCTTTGATGGGTCTAAAAGGATGGTGCACGGTGAAGTTGATATTCCAATTAAAGTTGGTTCTCAGGTCTTCAATTCTATGTTCTATGTGATGGACATTAGGCCATCTTACTCTTGTTTGTTGGGTCGTCTATGGATCCATAAAGTTGGGGCCGTAACCTCAACGCTCCACCAGAAGTTGAAGTACCCGGTCAAAGGGAAGATTGTGACAGTACAAGGGGAGGAAGAGTACATGGTCAGCCACCTCAACTCATTCATATACGTAGAGATGGATGGGGAGTTCATTGAGACCCCATTCCAGCACTTTAAAGAGGTTCCCTAGACTTGCATCAGCTGAGATTGTGGTTGAGGATGCTCCTATGAAAATGGCTTCCTTAAAAGACGCCCGGGCTGTTATTGAGAAGGGTGGGTGTGCAAATTGGGGCCGACTTCCTAATTTTACACAGAAGACTAACAAGTTTGGTTTGGGTTTCACTGCAGAAGCTCAAAGGGTTGTTTGAAGTGCAAGGATCGGAAGACCTCCTGTGTTCATCAGCAACTCGGGAGTGAATGCCATTGAAGATGATGTAGAAGAGTCTGAATTCGACAGCTGGATCTATCCTACGACCGACGGTGGACAATGCAACTGGACAGCAAAGGATTTCATCCCTATTACTTTTGTACCCAGTAATGAAACTTTTGTTTTGAATTTGTAATAGACAATGTCTTAAACGTTACGGCCCGGTGTCTTACCCGGGGCACTGTGGCTTCATTTGTGAGGGCTTTTGTGTGTCATTTTCATATATCACTAATAAAAACATTGGACGTTCTTGCATTTCAAATTTTGCGCTCCTTGTTTTTCTACATTATATATTGCAAAACAGCTATTTTACACACACTCACATATACAGGTCCACATCCACTCTGGATCTCACTGGTAACAACTCTGCTATTGCCAGTTATGATTTCGAAAACCCGATCAACTTAGCCGAAGACGAAAGTGAAGATAATTGTGAAGTGCCTGGTGAAATTGCAAGATTGCTACTCCAGGAAGAGAGGACCATTCAGCCACATGAAGAGCCAGTGGAAACAGTGAATCTGGGTACTGAGACAGACAAGAAGGAGGTCAAGATCGGTGCAAACCTGGAGCTTAGTGTGAAACAACGGTTGATTCAGATGCTGCGTGACTATGTTGAGATCTTTGCTTGGTCTTACGAAGATATACCTGGTTTGGATACCGACATTGTGGTTCATCGCCTGCCCACCAAGGAAGACGTCCTCCAGTAAAACAAAAGGTCCGCCGAATGCGCCCGGAGATGTCTGAGAAAATCAAGGCTGAGGTTATGAAACAGTTTGGCGCCGGTTTTCTAGAAGTAACTTCTTACCCTCAGTGGGTCACCAATGTGGTTCCTGTGCCGAAGAAGGATGGTAAGGTTCGAATGTGTGTTGACTACAGGGATCTGAACAGGGCAAGCCCCAAGTATGATTTCCCTCTACCTCATATCGACGTTCTGGTTGACAACACTGCTCAGCACAAGGTATTCTCCTTTATGGATGGTTTCTCCGGTTATAACCAGATTAAAATGGCTCCCGAAGACATGGAGAAGACAACTTTTGTTACTTAGTGGGGTACCTTTTGCTACAAAGTCATGCCTTTTGGGTTGAAAAATGTTGGGGCAACGTATCAACGTTCCATGGTTGCTTTGTTTCATGACATGATCCATCATGAGATTGAAGTATATGTTGACGATATGATTGCAAGGTCCCAGACTAAGGAAGAACACCTTGACCATCTACAGAAGCTGTTTGACAGTTACAAACCATCCCAGTTACAAACCAACATCTCATTACTTCTCCAATAAGGGTAAGACTGGCTTGATCTCCATGATCAAAAGGGCATAAAAGCATTCATGTCACTACTTCTCCAATAAGGGTAAGGTTGGCTTGATCTCCATGATCAAAAGGGTATAATCATTCATACATGCCATATTGGCCTAAACATTAAATTTCTTCATATATTGGCTTTATTTGTATTTTATGATATATAGCAATTTATTTAATGTGTTCATGAGATTCAACACTGCAGATTTAGACAGGATCCCATGCAGGTTCATTAAGGAACGTTGAGGCCAAAACACAAATGGCCAAAAGCCAAAACATAAATGGGCAAAACAGAACAGCTTACACATGACACCAATACATGGCGAGGCAGACATCCTGAGAAGGTTAAGGAACGTTGAGGCCAGAACACAAATGGCCAAAAGCCAAAACACAAATGGCCAAAACAAAACAGTTTACACATGACACCAACAGTTGTTTCACCCCTCCAATCAGGTCCGTATACTCCTAAACTCTCTCTCAATTTTTATTATTTTCCTATAATTAATTAATTGTTATTCTTTTTATTAATCACTAACCAATTAATCTTTTTTCTTAATAAAATCAAAAACAAAAAAATATATTTTATTTATTAAAATTAAATTCAGCACTTTATTTTTGTAAATAAATATTAATTCAATTAATTTAGTTTAATTAGGAAATAACTTTAATATTTTTTGCAATAATTAAAATTAATTTAGACGATTAGGTTTTTATTAACTTTGATCAAATTTATTTTATTTCTTTAAATACTCAAAAATCCAAAAATATTTTAATTAATTAATTAGTTTATTAATTTAATTGTTAACTTAATTTAATTTCTTTTAATCCAAAAATAACCAAAAAAATCACTTTCTTTCAAAAAAGGGTCAAAACCCCAAAAAACTCGCATCTGATTTAATTTCCCGCACGCGATCCATTTTTCCATATTATTATACTTGCTTCCGGAATGTAATAACTTTAATTAAGACTTTATTTATTTATTGCTTTATTTTACTTTCCGCAATTTAAATTAAAGGGTTTGTTTTTGGCGATGTAAATACCCGACGCCTTGTAATAGTTTAGATTTAATTTCCGCCAATTTAATTTCTGCAACTATACAATGTTAGATGTTTGATAATAGGGAATGCATGACAAGATTCAATGTATGAACTTAAAATCAACATAGCTCACCCATGACATGTACAGATAAAATTAACCAAAATAACACACTTGCACATGCGCACTCTTAGGGTACACCTCACTTGGTTTCTTCGAACGTGGTCATTGAGTATAGGAAGTTTTAGAGGTCGCCCTCTTGTCCAAAGATCATAGTTGCCTCTAAACGGTTGCCTCGGATAAAATGATCTAAGACACCAGGGTTACCACTAAGACATCTTAACGTTGCTTTAGTGACCACACGTCCCTAAAATCGAATTGACCCGAAAATTCCAACGACGATGCTACCTACTCCTTCATAGTGGGATAGCACTGTCTAAAGGACATTTGCACAGTTTAATTCCCTTTTGAGTAGGTAGAAGTTCTCAGGTACTTGCTCTTTCAAACAAAACAAATTTTTTCGCACTTACACTTTTCAAACAAAGTTTTCAAAAACACTTCATACACTCTTGAGGATAGAAACAAGAGTTAAATCGAAGTTTTCAAACAAAACTTTTTTTCAAAACCCACGAACACAAGAAAAGCAAAACTTTTGAAAACACAATGAGCAAGTACCTAAGAGCACGTGGATAACCACGGATAGAAAGGGTGCTAACACCTTCCCTTTCTATAATCTACCTCCCGAACCCGAGAAACATCTCGAAAGGAATTTTTCTGTGCTTTTGTCCTTTCCTTGTTGGATAAAATAAAAGATGGTGGCAACTCTTGCTTACCGCGACATTTTGCGAAAACAAACGCAAACGCGAACCAGCATTCCAAAACAATCAGTTCTATTTACACCGATCACAGTATGCATGCTAGGTATCTTGGAAAAAAAAACAAAACAAAACAAAAAGATCATAGTCCCTAGATGACGCTAGACAAGGTTGCCTAAAAACAAACGATCTTAGTCCCTCAAACTTGCTAAGATACTTGGCACCATTGCTATCATGGTCATACGATGACCCACGTCCGTCCCGTTTAACATCTAAAGATAGGGTTGTTTACCAATGCAATGGTAAAACAACAATGTCAAAGGAATAAAAATGTGTAGGAAAGACTTTTGAGTAGGTAGATAAGCTTCTAGTTACTTGATCAATTTTCAAACCATCCTTGCTACTTTCAAAAACACAACACATTTCAAAACATTTCCAAACAACTTTCAAAACTTTGAAACATTTTTCAAAAGACAGACATCGTTTGTATACATTCTTACGAACGAGAATCATTATAAAGATTGCCAAAACAAAGGCCTCTTTTCAAAATACTTTCAAAACCACATAAAGCACCATTTCAAACAATTGGAAAAGCAAAGCAAGTTATATAAACAAGTAACTAAGAGCCCATGGAAAACCATGGATGAAAAGGGTGCTAGCACCTTCCCTTTTCATAATCTACCCCCCGAATCCAAAAATAATTTATTGTACCCCAAAATTTTCCCTCTCATTTCATCAACATTTCTCATCACAAGACTCTTGAACTCAAGATCAAGCTAGAGTTTGCTCTGCTCAAGACACCTCCTTGCACTGTTGACCTAAATTAGGGTTTGAGTTTGCACGGGGATATTTTGACTTACAATGCCCAAATTGACTTTCATACTTCATGTTGGGTTCACAAGTTTGCCCATACCAAGTTTCAAGCCTTGATTCAAATCTTTGCCCAGTGAATTGGACAATTGACCTAGAAATCAATTGTATTGCGGGAAAAGTCAACTGTGGCGAATTGACAGTCAAACCTCATGAAATTTGACCCACATCAACATTATGAACTCATATGAACCATTCGATCAAGTTTGGATCACAATTCCACAAGAAATTTGATCAGATCACCAAAAGGGCAAAATGGTCATTTTTAGGGTTTTTGACTGCACAAAGGTAATTCTTGACTGTTTGACCTAACCAATGGCAAACCAAGCTCACACATGGACTCAAGAACTCAATGACTTTGTCTTGATCCATTCAACAAGTTCAAAAGATCTCAAATGCATAGGATTGACAGATGAATTTTTTCAATCAACTGATCAAAATTTGACTGTATACTGAAAAGTCAAACTTTGACTTTTTGGTCAAAATCAAGTGCCAAGAGTTATTTTTCATCAAGACATGTCAAATTATGAAACTTGTTCATCAAGAAACCCAAAAATACAAATTAGGGTTTGAAATGGAAAATTTTCATAACTTAGAAATTTTCTAAGTTATGAAATTTTCTTATTTTTTCCTAACTTTGTCCCATTTTTTCACCAAGATGCAAGTGGATTCAAACAAAACTTTAAACATGAAAGTTGTAGTCCATCACAAAGTCTACAACTTTGATTCACAAAGTTTTCTCAAAGGAAGCTTGTATCTCAAGTTATGATTTTTGGAACAAGGGTACCTAAAACTTTTAACTTAGAGAAAATTTGCCCTAATCTAGGCAGGATTTTGACCCATCTTCTTGGCCATTTTTCACATAGTTCCACTTGGAGTTTCAAGTTGCATTACAAAGATGGATTGTAGTACATGTTCCAAGCTTTCCAAATTGTCCAAGAACTCCTCAAACACCCTTGTTTGTTAGAGAGAATCGAATGTTGGAAGTTGGCAAAAACTCACTTTTGTCCATGACCAATACATGTTCATACAAACTTGCATTTTCAAATCAGCATGCTTGGTGCTAGCTTGCAGGCATCAAAACCAACTTACACTTCATAATTTAATGCCTAACCATTGTGTTAAGGTATTATCTTATTCATATGGACATTACATGCAAAATTAAGCCCTAAATGGTAAAAGGCATATTGCCATTTTTGCAAAAGCTACTTTATGTCAAAACACCAAGCATTGATCCTTGGAAAAAATCTAAAAACTGCAAACCAAATCCACAAATCAGAGGGGCCTAGAGCAATGTATGCAAGCATGTTTGACAGCATATAGAGGCCTGTAACTTCACTTTCACATTAGAGCATCAAATAGAGAAAACTTGCAAAACAGAACCAACTTCACATATATGTTGACACAAGATAAAACAAACTTTGTGAACCAGTTCCAGACATCAAAACAAACCTAAAGCACGACCCTTCCATCCCTTATACCACCTAATACTCAGAATCCCTTTTTTGCTGCAAAACAGGGCAAGTTCTGTAGACTTTAAGCCATAACCAATTCCTATCGTGTGTTTTATCCAAAAGAGCTTCAAACACCTTCCAATCAATCCACCTGAGATATCCAGATCATCCATTGCAAGCTGTAACACCTCTAACACCCTTTTCCATTTTCATTTTCAAGCTCTGCAGATTGAGTTCTACAGCACGATTCAAGTTGTTTCAAAGCAAGCCAAGCATTAGAGAAGCTTCCTTGGACCTCAGGCAAGCTCAACAGAAGCTCAAACACCATCGAAGGTTGCTGCATTACCCTATTCGATTCCAACTGAAACAGGTTTTTTATCACTTTTTATCTCTCTATTTAGGAACATTTAGCTTTAGGTTTGTGAATGAAAAATGTAGTATTCAATGCCATGAAGCCATACATATGCTCATCTTTCATTTATATTAAGTGTGCTAGGATAATTTCATCCATGAACATGTGAAAAAAGCTAGGTCAGATTTTAGGGCCAGAGAAATTCTCTCTGGTCTTTGAGAGTTAGATTTAATGCTTTATATGGTTGGATTCGTGTTTAAATTCTCTACAAGTTTGATGTTGTAAGTTTTGGCAAAAAGTCACGTTTCCAGGATGTAGCATTTTGAACTAGGCGCGCGCGTTTACAAGTTCAGAGGTTGAAGAAGAAGCTGGCTTGGGCTGGGCCTGTACAGGCTTGCTTCTGGCACCCCCCATATTCAGTTTACACCCCCATGGCCCATTTATTTGATATTTATCATTTTTGACATTTTCATTTTTATTCTGACTTTATTATTTTTTATATGAAATATAAAAAATGCCAAAAAATAATTTTCTATATTTTTTATATTTATTTGATATTTATTTTGTTTTATTAAGTATATATATATATATGTGTGTGTGTGTGTGTGTGTGTGTGTGTGTGTGTGTGTGTGTGTGTGTGTGTGTGTGTGTGTGTGTGTGTGTGTGTGTGTGTGTCTGTGTGTGTGTGTGTCTGTGTGTCTGTGTGTGTGTGTGTCTGTGTCTGTGTGTGTGTGTGTGTGTGTGTGTGTGTGTGTGTGTGTGTGTGTGTGTGTGTGTGTGTGTGTGTGTGTGTGTGTGTGTGTGTGTGTGTGTGTGTGTGTGTGTGTGTGTGTGTGTGTGTGTGTGTGTGTGTGTGTGTGTGTGTGTGTGTGTGTGTGTGTGTGTGTGTGTGTGTGTGTGTGTGTGTGTGTGTGTGTGTGTGTGTGTGTGTGTGTGTGTGTGTGTGTGTGTGTGTGTGTGTGTGTGTGTGTGTGTGTGTGTGTGTGTGTGTGTGTGTGTGTGTGTGTGTGTGTGTGTGTGTGTGTGTGTGTGTGTGTGTGTGTGTGTGTGTGTGTGTGTGTGTGTGTGTGTGTGTGTGTACTTATATACTTTATTTTATTAGATAATTAGGACAAAAATACAAAAATAATGCATTTTTATTTTTATTAATATTTGACACTAAAAATACTTTTTTTTACAATATACTTTTATTTTTGTATAATTTAATATATTATTGTATATAATTAATAAATAATGCTATTTATTTGAGAATTAGGGTTTTGCCCTAAATAACCAAAAATAATTAAATTCGACTTTCTTTTATTTGTTTACATTTCATATTAAAAGATACCTTTTTCACATACATAAAAAAAAATCATTTTTGTACATAATACATTTTATTTATTTATTGTATTTATTTCAATTATTGCACAATTAAATATTGTATCCTATACATTCAATTTGGTTGTAATAGTAATCTAGGGTTTTATTTCTTGTCAAATATCCCCAATTCAAATTTGTATCCCCCTCCCTATATCATGCTGTAATAGTGTAGCTTTTAAATTCTCGCACATTTAAAAAAGCTTTCAATTATGCCATGCTTAGACCTAGGGTTTGTATGCAAATAAAATTAACAAGTAGTTTGACCTAATCCAAAGATAAACATGCATGAAAAACAAACACAATGCACACTTGCACCCCTAGGGTTTCATCCACTTGTTGCCTTCAAAAATGGGCCATGGTTGCATGTTGAGTACTTTGGTAAAACAAAAACAAACAAAAATATCATAGTCCCTCGATGACGCTATCTGAGTTGCCTAAACAAAAATGATCAAGTCCCTCAAGAAAAATTGCCAAAGATACTTGACACTATTGCTATCATGGTCTATACGATGACCCGCGCCTGTCCCGTTAACATCCTAACACAAGGTTTTTCACCAAATGCAATGGTGAAACAACATTGTTAAAAGGGTTAAAAACATAAGAAAGATCTTTGAGTAAAATAGGGTAGATAGCTCTTAGTTACTTGATCAAGCTTGCAAAAACATCCTTGCTATTTTTCAAAACACACTCCACAACACAATTTCAAAACCCTACTTTCAAACATTGAAATACCTTTCAAAAGACAAAAACACCTTTGTATACATTCAAACAAGAATCATTACAAAGATTGCCACAACGATGGCCTCTTTTCAAAACATCTTCCAAAATCACACACAAAGCACCATTTCAAACAATTGAAAAGCACCATTTCAAACAATAAAAATGCAAAGCAAGTGATCTAAGCAAGTAACTAAGAGCTCATGGATAACCATGGATAGAAAGGATGCTAACACCTTCCCTTTCTATAATCTACTCCCCGAACCCAAGAAAACATCTCAAAGGTCTTTCCTGTGCTTTTTGACCTTTCCTTAGGATAAAATAAAAAGTCGGTGGCGACTCTTACTAAACCGAAACATTTGCGAATACAAAACGCAAAATCCCAAGTCAGTTCTCCCACCGTATCACACAATCTCAAAGGTCTTTCCTGTGCTTTTTTTACCTTTCCTTTTGGATAAAAGAAAAGTCGGTGGCGACTCTTGCTAAACCGCAACATTTGCAAACACAAACGCAAAATCTCAAGTTAGTTCTCCCACCGCATCACATTATATGTAAGCCCATTCCCAATATTATTCACCAACAGTATCACTTCAGACGAGCGCAAATTTTTGGGCACTCTAGTGTTCAATCATCTTCCACCTTCAGATCACGAAAGGCGGACAAGCCAATCTACACCCTCAGGTTTAAGAAGATTGAACAGGGGCAACTGTTGTACCCCAAAATTTGCCCTCTCATGTTTTCCAAGGTTTTCCCCTGCATGGCTGGTCACAAACCTTTTCCTAAAGAAAAGGAAAATTTGTGAGTGATGTTTTTAAGTTTCCTTCGATTGGCATCTCCAAAATTCCCTTCGATTGGCATTGCAATAAAGCCTTTCGATTGGCCTTGTAACAAGATCATTCGATTGGCATTTTAACAAAGCCTTTAGATTGGCCTTGTAACAAGATCCTTTGATTGGCATTTCAGCAAAGCCTTTCGATTGGCCTTGTAACAAGATCCTTCGATTGGCATTTTAACAAGGCTTTTCGACAGGAATTTTAACAAGTACCTTTCGATTGGCATTGTAACAGTGTCTTTTGATTGGCATTTTAACATGTATCCTTCGATTGGTATCTGGACAAAGGTCCTTCGATTGGCATGGCAAAGGGTCTTTTGAATGGCATTTCAGTATAAAATTTCAAGAGAACCATCAAGGCCAAGGGCTGGTCGAAGGGATTCTAATAAGTAAAATGTTGAATAGATTCAAATTGGACTTTGAAGCTGGAAAAGAAGGCAGATTCGAAGGAAGGGAATCAGAGTCATTCAAAGGAGCTTCATCAGAGCCGTTCGAAGGAGTTGAATCAAGTCCATTCGAAAGAGGCCATCAACCCATTCGAAAGGGAGCATTCGAAGGCCAGTTACATATTATGCCAATTTCAAAAAAATAGACAAGATACCTTAACTTTGGCCAAGGTTACATTTTGGTATTCATGCCATTCAAATGGACGTTACCAACATTACTTCTCTTGTCCCCTCCCTCCTACTCTATATAAGCAGAATTCTTTCAAGCAAAAAAGAACATAGGACGAAAAGATTGGAGAGACGCTTCCCACAAAATCCACCAAAGGTTGTCGAAATTTTCCAAGCCAAAGCCACCCTTCAACAAAAGTATCCACGCCCAGAAGTCCCAGATCGAAGGTGCTCACATCCAGAAAGTGCCTAAATCGAAGGTTCAATCTACTGGTAAGAGAGGGTAAATTTTCCAACTTTATATTTGCATAACACATCCATATTTGTTGTTCCATTCGATTTGTCATCCTAGACAAAATCAAAGGGCTTGGGTTTGGCACCCAGGTCGTGTTTTTCGTTTGCTAACACTTGCTGCAGATATAGCCTGAAAAGACCCAGCGCGCGCAGGATCGAAGGACCTAGGTTTCAACACCCAAGTCCTGCATTTTATTTCGATAACGTACTTTTGCAGATCCAGCACCCCAGATCGAAGGAGCCTTTGCCTTCCTGGATCGAAATACGTAGTCTTCCAGGTCGAAGGAGCATTAGCCTTCTGGATCGAAGCTTGCCTATGGTCCTCCTGAATCGAAGAAGGCAACTCCCTTCTGGATCGAAGGAGGTGTTTCCTTCTTGGATCAAAGGATATCCATCTTTCCCTACAATCGAAGCCCCCCCCCCCTTTTGTATTTTTTTCATTTCTTTATTGACCTTTTTTATATTTAAATTAACCTTAAATCAAAAATCACAAAAAAGACATTAGGCTGGTATTTTTTCTAATTAAGTTAATTTTGTAAACAAATTACATCTTTTTCTTAAAATTAAAATTAAATAGACTTTTCTTTTATACCAAAAACAACAAAAAGATTTCTTTTCTTTAGGATTTTTAGACGTCTTTTCTATTTCATGCGCGTTTATTTAATTCCGTATTTTTACTATTATTGTATCTGCCTACCAGATGTAATAGATTAAAATTAGGATATTTATTGTTTTATCCCCCTCCACCCTTGTATAATGTAAATCCCTCCCCCGAAGCATTGTAATAGCGTAGATTTAAATTCCCGCACTTTAAATTCCTGTACATATATTAACTGCTTAGATGTATGCTAACTAGGATTGCATGACAAGATCTGAAAACAAATGGTAGAACACCTAAATGTTTAAAGATAAAATAACTGAAACACAACACAATTGCACACAAGAACCTCTAAGGTACGCCCATTTTAGTTGCCTTTAAAAAACAATCATGGGGCAGGAATGCTTTAGCAAAGACTCGTAAAATAAAAAGATCATAGTCCCTCGATGACTCTACAGTTGTCGTCTTGGTAAATGATCTAGTCCCTAAAAAATAATTGCTAAAGCGTTTCCAATAGTTGCCTTCGTGACTGTAACGTCCCTCCGATTGTCCCTCAACATCCAACGACAAGGCTACCTACTCACTAATAGTAGGATAGCATTGTCTAAAGGAAAAGAGGAAAAGAACGACCCTGTTCGAGTAATAAAGTAGATAGATGTTAGAAGTTTTCTTAACATTTTGCACTTACACATAAAACTATTTTTCAAAAACAATTTAAAAACACTTTGTATACTTTCTCTACTATCCCGAGAAACATTACAAAGTTCTCCGTACTAAGGCGTTTTCAAAACATTTTCAAACACTAAGCACAAAAGCATCTTAAAAAATGAGCAAACCTTTAAGAGCTCGTGGAAAACCACGGATGGAAAGGGTGCTAATACCTTCCCTTTCCATAATCTACCCCCCTTACTCAGAAAACATCTCGAAAAGGTCTTTTTATGTTCTTTTCACCCTTTCCTTTGTTGGATAAAAGAAAAGACGGTGGCGACTCTTTCTTACCGCACATTTGAGAACAAAAAATGCAAACCAGTATATAATAGTCGGTTCTTCCACCGTATCACATGTTGCCTTCTATGACTATACAAACGACCCATCCCCGTCCATTCACATCCAACGATGGGACTTCTTACCAAATCAATGGTAAGATAGTAACATCTAAAGGAGGAGGAAAAGAACATTAGACCTTTTGAGTAGGTAGGATGCTCATAGTTGCTCGCTTGCTCACAACAAAAAACATTTTAAACACCAACATTTTCATTTGAAACATTTTCAAAAGACAAAGCTCTTTGTACGCATTCTTATAGAAACGAGAGTCATTACAAAGACACTTTTCAAAATCACTTTCAAAAACACATTCCACAAACACCTCTTTGAACTATTTTCAAAACCAACACTTTGTACGTATTCTTATAGAAACGAGAATCATTACAAAGACGTTTTCAAAATACTTTCAAATCCACATCACAAGCACACTTTCAAGCAAAAGCAAATGATCTAGCAAGCAAATAAGAGCCCGTAGATAACTACGGATGAGAAGGGTGCTAATACCTTCCCTTTTCATAACATATCCCCCGAACTCAAGAAATAATCTCGAAAGGTATTTCCTGTTCTTTTCAGCCTTTTCTTATTGGATAAAAGAAAAGTCGGTGGCGACTCTTGCTATCCGTAACAATTGCGATCAAACACAAAACACCCAAGTCGGTTCTCCCACTGTGTTACAATATCTTAAACAAGAAAATGAAAAGCTCAAGTGATCAAAACAAAATGACATAAAGATAAATGTTCAAGTTAGCAATGATTAAAATAGCATGAAATGTAAATGCTAAGATAAATGGTGCTAAAAGTAAGAGCATAAAGTAAAAGCATATAAATAAGAGTCAATTTTTAATGAGTTAGAAATTAGTGGTTAGTTGAATGACCATATTGAATCTTGCATTTGAAAACTCATTAGAAGATTTATAAAATCAAAGCCTCTCAATAGCAAGTTTCATTTTCTTTTTGTCAAGTATATCATTTATTTTAAATTCTCAAGGCAACAACAAATGATCAACGATGTTTAAATGATTCACTTAAGATAAAATTTATGATGATTCATTAGATGATTGATAAGACCAAAGCCTCCTAACAATGGATCTCAAGTCTATTGGATCAAAGGTTTTAAATTAAACATACTTGGGCTTACAAACATAGGTTTGGGCCACAAATGCTCATTTCTCGAATCGGGATAAATTTTAGCGCTGTGTTAAGCAATCGTAAGTGGACTTATATAGAAGTCGCACCTATTTTGAGGCCAATCAATAACAATCTACGTGCCATATGTTTGGAGAGATGATATGTAGATCATCCTCTAACAACATGTAACACAATGAGAAATGGATAAGATGAAGAGAGAGGGGATACATTTGAATCAAAAATTTAAGCAAACTATCAATAAAATCATTCATCGACTTTAGTGGAGTTAAACTCAATATTCAAGATCCAATGATGTTAATGAAGTTTATGATCAACAAATACATAGCCAGAATATATAAAAAAAATTATACTTAATGAATAAAATAAAAAGGAAAAATGATTTTTAAAAGGAAAATAAAAGGCAAAATATCAAACCATATTCAAAGTATCAAAGAAAAATTTAAAGAGACCATAGAAAAATCAGAAATAATCTCAAATATTTTTATAAAAATTTTGGTAATTTTTTAAAACAAAAAGTATTTTTAAACTAATTAAAATCACTCAAATAAATGGAAAAAATATCAAAAATAGTAGAAGTCGAAGTAAAATTCTAGAAAAATTTTAGAAAGTCGGAAATAAGGAATATGATTTTTATAAAAATATTTAGAATTTAAAAATATCATAAAGAAGTTTTAAGTAATTAAAAACAAGTTAAAACAAAGGAAAAATTATAAAAAATATCAAATCTGGAAATAAAATCATGAAAAAATAAAAATCAGAAAGAGAATATTTGAAAATACTTTTGTGAATTTTTTCATAATTTTTTAGTCAAAAATGAATTTTCTATGATTTTTTGAAGTTTAAATCAATTAAAATATAAAAATCAGAAAAATAAAAATAAAACAAAAAGATATAGACCATTGGATGAATGTCAAAACACGTTAGTAATCAAATCCAATGGATCTGGCGCATTGTGCATATCATGGTCCTTATTGAATAAAAGACTAGATCCATTATTAAATCAGATTTTTGAAAAAAAACAAGTGGTGCATTATCATTGGTTGAGAGATGAAACATTGGTCATCTTCAACCTCCAGCCACGCGAATCGCATGTCTCTCATACTGTAAAATTAGGAGCTCATACCTACGCCATTCGCTTCGTCCCATCAAGACGAAAACAACCGTACCCTCACGAAAAATTTATTTAAGGTGTAGCTCAGTCGATTTGCAAAAAACCAGAAGGAAAACTTTGAATAGGGATTTGAAAATTCATGGCCAAAACTCAATTCCAATTGAAAACAAATGTTATGACTAGTATCAGAATGAGGAGAGCTTAATTGTAGTAACAAATTTTGAGAGAATTGATGAAGGAATCTACCTATTGAAGTTCAAATTCAGAGCTCTGAAACTTGACTTGGCTAGCACGATATAGAATGCTTTAGGGCTTGGTTCTTCTTCTGTTAGCTTCATTGAAGTTCAAGGATGAAGAATAAGCAAAGAAAATGGATTGAGGAAGGCAGTAAAACCAAATTCGAAGTTGCAGAAAAGTGGGTTAAGGAGAGAGTTTGGCAGGGTGATTCTGGATGTTCAAGCTTGGGAAAATGAATGCAATATGTCCCTCTATTTATAGGGAAGTGAATGGTGAAAAGAATTCAGAGGAAATTTGCAGTTTGGAGGGAAATAGGATCAAGCTCGAAAGTGAAAAATGTGTGACCCCATGTGCATCAAAACTCAATCAATTCTTGCGTTTAGATCCTTAATTCAATGTTGGGAACTTTTATAATCTTGTTTAAGTGTAAAGCGTGTGGTAATTTGGTGATTAGAAGCCATATTATGAAAATTTCAAATTCTGACTTTGGAGAAAACTTCAGTTTCAAGGTACCATCTTTGAATCCACGGTGTTCACAACTCAAAGGGTCTTATGGTATAATTCTTGAAACAACTGAAAGATAAGGTCACAAACTTTACAATGTGAAATGAATGAGATCAATTGGATACTTGAGCTAGGAGTTGTGATGAGTCAAAGTTGAGAAAAAGATGTTAACTTTCCGTACTTAGAAAAATTCTAAGTTTTTCTTCAAAAGTGACCTATAATGTTTTGATTCCAAACAAGGCCTTCTTTCAAAATCTTGCTTTGATCAATGATGCTAGCTTGAAGTGGACTTCCAAAAGAGAATTTTGAAACTTGAATCACTCAAAAATACCAAGTACTAAAAAAGTTATGGCCTTGTAAAATTGGTGAAAATCCATGAGGTGACCTATAATCTCTTGAGTTCTCAAGGCATCTTCCAACCACTTTCAAGCTTTGCACATAAAAGAAAAGTTTAATTTCACATACTTAAGATAAATATGGAAAAATAATGGGCTCAAGGAGATAAAAATTGACTAAGTTATGATCCTTTGGAGTCATATAAGGGAATTTAATGGCCTATCTAGAGGACTTGTAATCTTTCTTCATCATTAGGAATCTTCCATACAAAATTTGTTTGAAACCTTTGAAGTGATTGGTTGATAACCCTTTAAAGAGAAGCATATCCTTGGAATCACTCAAAAATCCTAAAATATGAACAAGATATAACCCATAGAAGTTTAAAACCCTAGCTCCTAAAGCACCAAAATGACTTGGAAACCCCTTTCAATTTTGACAATCTTCCTTGCATAATAACTTTTCCATGTGAATAGAAGTTGTTGTGGATGATAATAAGAACCCATAGCAACAATAACCACTTCCAAATATTAAGCATTTAGACGCACTTGTGATCAAGGAAACGAGAACTTGTCCAATTAGGTCAAACTTCTTCAATCAATTCTTGTATCTTTTCACTTCCTTTGACAAATTGAGGCATTATGAATCATATTAGACCTTGTCATGATATTACTCTAAAGCACTCTCAATGGTGAAACTTGAATCTCAATGAAGCTTTGTTGAAGAAGACATGGAAATAAACTCATAAACCTATGAATCAACCTGATGAAATGTGTTGTGTCCTCACCTATAGTATCATCAATTAGAGAAAACATTCATTGTGTTTGTTAGTTAAAAGCTAATCAACACAAGACATATATGATCACAATATGAAAATCAAAGTGCTTGTTGATTTCTCATGAGCAAACCTAGAGGTAGGGAGAAGAGCCAAACCCTAGTCTGATCTTGACATGATTGAGTTGATATAAGATGATAGAGGAATCTTAGGGGCAAAAATTGGGGTACAACAACTGCCCTCATTTAAGTGTCTTCTATCCGGAGATACGAAGGTTAAAATCTTCGTGTCGACGCGATTGAAGATACTTAAATATAAAACAAGCCCTATTTTTGTCCCTAAGATGCCATGCAATGCATATGATTGTGCATGCAAACAAACAAATCCAAAGGTGACATGGGACACCACTGGGGAAATAAAATAAAGGATCAAAAGGAAAATCCGACAAAGAAAATAAATCACTGGTAAACAAAAGACTCGACTCTGTTGGGGTAAAGCCCAAAGAGGAGATAAAGCATCATCAACTCAAATATTGAGGATCAAAGTAAAGAATAACAATGATCGATGGATAATTGAAAACTATCCATTCATTGAGAAGATAGAAAAAAAGTAACATCGACTCACAAGAGAAATAAATGGTAGGGTAATACCAGTAAACACCAATATTAGGTTAGGTCACAAATGATTAGAATCAATACTTATGATTGGAAACACATGAACTTATTTAGAGCAAAATGAATCTCAACGACGAACTATCTCCTATAATGACGAGACTACCATTCATCGGAGTAAAAAATCTCAACAATGAACTATCTCCCATAATGACGAGACTACCATCCATTGGAGTAAACATCTCAACAACGAACTATCTCCCATAATGACAAGACTACCATCCATTGGAGTAAACAAATCTCAACAACGAACTATCTCCCATAATGACGAGACTACCATTCATTGGAGTAACAAATCTCAACAACGAATTATCTCCCATAATGACGAGACTACCATTCATCGGAGTAGCAAATCTCAACAATGAACTATCTCCCATAATGACGAGACTACCATCCATTTGAGTAAAAAATCTCAACAATGAACTATCTCCCATAATAACGAGACTACCATCCATTGGAGTAACAAATCTCAACAACAAACTATCTCTCATAATGATGAGACTACCATTCATCGGAGTAACAAATCTCAACAACCAACTATCTCCCATAATGACGAGACTACCCTTCATTGAAGTAAAAAATCTTAACAAAGATCTATCTTCCATAATTACGAGACTACCATTCATTGGAGTAAACAAATATCAACAACAAACTATCTCCCATAATGATGAGACTACCATCCATTGGAGTGACAAATCTCAACAACGAACTATCTCCCATAATGGTTTTAAAGGTTTTAACTAAAGGAAAATAATTTTCAAACTATCTCCCATTGGATTGTCTTGGTTAAAAGAGTGTAAGTTTGAAAATTAGGTTTTAAAGGTTTTAACTAAAGGAAAATAAATAGGATAAAAATAGACATGTAATAGACGCATAATGACGTAAAGTCAACAAGACGATCATTTCCCTTTGATTCAAACACAAAGATAATAATCAGGTGAAGACTGGACAATAACCATGCATCAGATAAAAATGGATAGTAAGCATAGTCCAAGTATTAAAGAACTAATTTTAGGTTTTTTTTTATTTAAATGGCTTATAACAAGCAAAAGAAAATAAGAAGCTCAAGTGAGCAAAGAGAAGATAAATTCTCAAGTGAGAAAAGAAAAAAATGCATAAAGTAAAGAAAATAAAATGATATGGATGATAAATGGCATAAAAGTAAAGAGAGGAAAATATAAAGTGCGGAAATATAAATGATATTAAAGTAAAGTTAGTATAATATAAAGTTAATAATCTTATTTGGGATAAGTGTAACTTCATATGGAGTATAGAATGTATGCACCCATACATGTTATAGAAATGACACTTTGAAGTTTATTCTCTTATACATGTAATACAATTAACACACATGAAGGATCAAGACAAAGTCAAGGAAGATACATTATGTCAAACTTATCATCAATTCCAAGTACCTTGAATGATCAAAGGACCATTTAGAGGTAGATTGAAATGATGAATGTTCATCAAATATCCAACAAGCTTAGATGAACTCAAAAAGCTCAAATGCTTTCCAAATTGATCCAAATAAAAAAATAAAGAAGAATAAGATGAAGTCTATAATAAAAATGATATAAATGTCATAACTTTCTCAATTTTTCATGAAATTAAACAAATGAATAATGAAAATTTATCTACTTAATCCTACAACCAATGATCCATGCTCAAAATAAATAAATAAACAACAAAAAATTATAGAAAAAATGAAAATTAAACAACAATAAATCACTTTTACTTTTGGGGGTTCAATAACACTTTTCAACTCTTGATTTTGAATCAATGGAGTTTCTTTGCAAAATGGTGATAAGTATGGTACTAAATAAATAAATAAAGAGTAAAAATGCAATAGAATTAAATAAAGAACAAGTATAATAGTCTACCTATTCAATAAAATGAAGAAATGACTTGAAAGAAAATGAAGAGAAGAAAAAAAAGAGAATTTTGGTGTAGTTTAGTAAATGACTTATGGTATTGTTCTCTCAAATGAAAAAAAGAGATGTCTTATTTATAGGGTGAATGAGGTGAGAGTGTTGATGTGGCAATCCATGTGACTTTATGAGAATGGTTATTAGTCATTGATAAGTTCAAGTTGACAATCCATGTGAAGTGTGAGAATGATTCTTAGCCATTGATAAGTACAAGTTGACAATCAATGTGAAGTATTTGTACTACATTATAGTGGTCCCAACTTTTCTTTATTGACACAAAAAACAAAAGGACAAAGTAATAATAATAATCATAATAATAAAAACTAAAAGTATTAATAATAATAATAAATACAAAATAGAAAATAAAAGAGACATTAAATTAACTATTTATGATTTTTCTTGAATTAAAATAAATGAAAATATAAATGTAAATTAAAAGATAAAAAACAAAATACATATAAGAAAGTAAAAGGACTTATATAAATTTTTCTAGATTTTTTTTGAAATAAATGATACCAATATATAAATTTAAATTAATAAAAGAACATATTTTTGATAATTTTTTAGTAAAGAGGTAAAAATAGTAAATAAAAAATAACATGATGCTAAATACATTTTTTGTGATTTTTTTAAATAGAAAAGAAATCATGAATAAATTACAATAAAAATCAAATTTCACTAAATTCATAAACGACTTCTAACGTTTCTATTTTTTTTATGGCTTTTCAAAGCATAATCAGCTCTTGACTTGTAAAGAGAAATTGTAGATGATGTCAAGGAGAATCATACGCAAAAAGAACCACTCAAAAATGTCGAAATTTGAAGAAGTTATAAATTTTTGAAATCTAACTCAAAAATTGGCAAAAACATATGTCAAACCACTCATGAACACTTGTTATGCAATTATGCAAATGGAGGGTGGGATCTTAGGTCAAAAATTGGGATATGACAAATATCATGTAAGAAAATACTCGCTTTACATATTTCATTACATAATCATTTATATATACAAAAGTATCTTAACTATCAAGATGTAACTAAATTGTGTCAGAAATCTCTCAATTATCGAGAATAATTTGTTTTATATATATATATATATATATATATATATATATATATATATATATATTCACACACACAAAGAACTTTTTAATAATATTTCTATATGATAGTAAACTTTATGATGTTCGCCATTGTAAAAGCACCAAGGAAATGTGGGATGATCTTGAAAAGATGTATCGAGTTTCTCCAAATATCAAACAAGAGAGGATGAACACACGAGGCGGAGAAGGTGTAGATACAAGTCATGGATATTTTTATAGATTTATAAATATTGAAATTTTTGTTGGAAGCTGTATTACTAACAAATATCTAAGATTTAATAATTGGAAGCTTAATCAAACTCTTAAATCAATATATGGGAGCCTTCATGAATTTCAGGAAAAATTAAGAAATAATTAAATTGTAAAGAAGATGAACAAACTAGGTCAACTACTCAATGATGAAGGAATCCAAACTGAAGAATTATCATCCTCATCTTACTCCTATAATACAACTCGTGTGCAATCCTTCGAAAGAACATACTCAATAATTAAACGATCTTCAGAAGATTCAACATTAAATGAAGGATCCTCTAGTTCAAAGAATGACAAAGAAGATGAATAATTTTCTTCAATGTTCAAACAAAGAAGAGGAGAAGAAACACCAACCTCAAGGAGAAACATGAAATAATCCTTTTCCAACGAAGAAGACAAAATCTTCTTAAAGGCATCCTTAGAGGGATATATTGTTCCAGGTATAAAACCTTCCTATTCACAGCTACTTAAAATAAGTAGTCATGTAGTGGAATAAAATAATAATATAAGAGAGTGTACCCTAGTTCTTAAGAAATATTTGGGTGGGTAGAAATATTTTATTGTGGATAACAATATTTTCAACTTTGGTGGTCAGCTGCCTAAGTACCTCATTAGTATGGAGATTCTGATTTCTAAAACTAAGAGAGTGTGCCCTAAGTGCCTCATTAGTATGTTAGTGTATATATATAGTTTGGCATTATGGTTTGTAAACTAGGGGATACTCTAATTGTTAAGGGAGACAAATTTAGTCTTAATCAATGCCCAAAAGGAAACTTAGAAATTCAAGAAATTCAAAAGATTCCTTATGCATCAGCAGTAGGGAGTATGATGATGTCCAAGTATGTACACGTCTAGATATTGGGTTCATAATTTGGATGTTAGGAAAATATTTGAGCAATCCAGGAATGTATCATTTAAAAGAAGCCAAAAAGTTTATGAGGTATTTAAAGTGAACAAAAGATTATATGCTCACATATAGGAGGTCAAACCAGTTGGAGATCACTGGATACTCTGACTCTGATTTTGTTGGATGCCAAGATATTAAAAGATCCACTTATGGCTATATCTACCTATTGGTTGGGGGTGCAGTTTCTTAGCGCAGTGCCAAACAAAGTCTTATAGCTTCATCCACCATGGTAGCAGAATTTATAGCATATTTTGAGGCATTTAACCAAGAGATTTGGCTGAGGAACTTTGTCACTGGACCGAGAATTGTGGAAGAAATTGAAAGACCACTTAAGTTATACTGTGACAATAAATTATTTGTCCTATAATCCAACAATAATAGGAGCTCAACTAAGTCAAAACATATTGACTTCAAGTTCCTAGTTGTTAAGGAAATAGTACAAAGTGGACAAATTTCCATAGAGCACTTAGGGACAAACTCCATGATAGCATATCCTCTTACAAAAGGTCTTTCACCTAAGGTCTTTTATGAGCACACTACTGACATGGATGTTTTACATTTAGAGAAATATTTAGTTTAGTGGGAGTTCAATTATAAAATTTATGTTCTATGTTTGATATTATGTATGCATACCCTGATTTTGAATATTTTGGTTTATAAAGTTTGACATAAGCTATTTATACTTTGTACAATAAGGTTATTGAATAATCTCACTAAAATAAAGTAGGACCAGTTGAAAATTGACATGTACATACCAACTTCATGTGATTTTTATGCTACACATTTCATGATGAATTTATGTCATTTAGTTATGTCACTATTAGTGATCACAAATGATTTTAGTTATGATTAATATAATGAAAAGCACTTTAGTTCTGTATAGTAGCATGATTAATGGACAAGATAATTTGGATATGCTTGAAGTATATAATGGCAAACTTTTTAGCTCATAAAGTCTAACATGCATATGTAAAGTTACATATGTACCAGTGAGAGATTGTTAGATTTTTGGGTCACAAATATAACATTTAAGGTGTTAGTGTCATTATTATAATTAGTCAAGACTTAAAGGGGTCTAATTAATATAATATTAAATTTATGACTAAAAGCGTAAATGTCATGAAAGGTCGGATTATTGTGTAAATACCATAAGTAAATATCTAAATTGATGAGGGGTCAAATTAGAATATTGAAAACTAAATAAATAAACTACAGTTATTTATATGGGTTATGGTTCCTATTTGTAGAGTACGGTCAAAAATAAGATTTATCATGTTTTCTCTCTTCATCTCCATCAGAAGAGATTCAAAGAGTCATAAGAAACTCTACAAATCAAAAGGTCACATTCCCACAATCTACACGATTTCAATGGATACGCTTACGCCTTCATTCTCTGATTGAATTCTGATATAGGTTTAAGGGATGTGGGTCAATGACATGTTTGACTTATCGGAATTAGTTTATAGTTATGTTCTTGATTTCTATATTGATAGAAATTACAAGGTTATGAACAAATCTGGCATTTAGCTCCCACGAAGTCACAATTATTTATTGATGTTATTTATACCCCTTCACAATAACATATTTTCCACATAGATGTTATTCATATTTTTTTCGAAATAACGTGTTTTCTCTTTATTTGAATAATACTATTTATGTGTTTCATATGCTATTTCAGTAATAACTCTTCATATTATTTGAATAACATCATGAGTCATTTTATTTTTATTCAATTATTAATTATTTTTACATAAACTAGTAGGATACCCATGCGTTCGCACGTGTAATGATGTGGTGTGGCCAATTGTGATCAGTTAATCGCAAGTAGTTAAAATAAAAAGGGCTTGTGATCAATGAATCACAAATAAGTAAAATAAAAAAGGATAATAAAATTTAAAGCACATGTAAGGAAGACAATTGTAAATATTCAAAGATATTGTTCAACAAAAGAAATTAGATTTGTTTATGGCTTACTGAGATAGATTAAAGATCATTGATGTGAACATCACTACATAAAAATATTACAATTAACAGGTTTTATATAGATGTCATTTCTGATGTGGAGATGCTTTATCAAATCTAAATCGAATAGTGTCACCATCTTTGATCATATTCGATTGACAAAATTCATCCCAGACAGGGTCTAACTTATCTCAGTGTGGATTTTGAATGTTAAATAAAGTGATTATTGTTCTTTTTCCATTATCATAACACAAGTCTAGACATTGATAGTTGTAATTCTTAAAATTCTTGCAAAATCCTCCTCCAATTTCTATAGGAAAAAAGATTGAAATTACTATCTATGTGTTATAAAATATTATGTGAAATGAAAGAGATAAAGTATAGAGAAACGCAACTAATTTTGATCTTGTGATAGTACCAGCAGTTAGACCTAGATCAAAAATGATAATTCCTCTGCTTCCAAAAAATCTGCTATGGAAACGTGGAAATCCATCCAAGTCGAGAAAACATTTAAATTTGGTGATTCCGAAATTCCTGTTACCATAATAATCGACCTAAACAACAACATCAGTAGGTAAACCGTAGAATTCCTCAACATCTTTCCATCCACTAATTATAAGTGGATGATCCCGATCTTTGTTATAGATTAGGAAATGATGGATACCTTGGTTGTTCAAGATCGTTCATGTTTTAGTTAATTCATTTTCATATAGATTTAGGAAATCAGGGTCAATCTCAAGAAACATCTGCCATTTCAAAGATGTAGTATCAATATCAAAAGTAATTATGAATAAAAAAGGATGAGTAGATAAAAAAATAACATGTGTAGACAACTTAGAAATTAAGAAGGAGTACTACAATTCACTGTGAATAAGAGTGCCAGTCATAGCCATATTGAAATGGTGAGAGTGCTTGATAGAAGCAAAGCTATTTTCAACAAGAATGGTGTTAGTGTAGGTGATTTTTAGTAGTGGTGAGAAGAAATAATAGATGAAGTATGTATATATGTTATTGAGCATAGGATACTAAGAATGAGGAAATTTTTGCTTTCACATGAGAATAATGTACAAAATGTTGTGTGAATATATTTCATTCCAAGAGGTACAGTTTAGTTGATTGAACAAACCATGGGATGATTGAGTGTAAAATAAAATTCATGGCCCCTCAACCACTTTAAGTTGCATGTGAACTTAAAAACAAAGCTGAGTTGTACGAAAATAAATAGGGTACCCAAATAAATATATAACATTTCATTATATGGAATACAAATGGCCAAGAGAGGAAAGTCTAATGGGCCAAAAGATGGATTTTGTTTTGGGGCCCGGTGAGTGCATATAAATACACAATAGGTTAATATATATAACCATAAACTCAATCGATAAAGTAAGTTAGGGTTATTGTACTTCTCTGCAAAAGTGCATTTCAAGAATGGTAGAAGACAAAAAACCCAGAGGGCATATCCAGGTGATCCGATTAACATTCGTGTGCATAGTCATTTTCTTGGTATGACATTAAGCGTAACATTTCATTGATATTGTTATTTTGGATGCAGAACTGCTGCGAAATGGCTCGAACATGCACGTGGTGTGGTTAACGGTGAAATACTTCAAGTAGGAAAAGGCAAGGAGAAAGGTCAAAGCACTCTATCTCCTATTATACTTTCATTAGGTAACATCTCAGATTACAGCTCAGATTGTAGTTTAGATGTAGCGGGTAAATTTATTTGGTTTGATGACTTAAGTTTTTGCATGTTGATATTTTTGGATGTTAAAGAACTATCAGGGTACCATATTTTTCATGTTTAAGAAAAATGTAGTTGTATTCACATATGGTATGATCCCTAGGTCATTGTTGTAAATGTAGTTATATGTCTTAAAAATCTAGTAAATGTTAATTGTTTTTGAATATTAGTTGTTGTAAATGTGAAAGTTTTTGTTGTTTTCTAATCCATGTAGTTCGGAGGAATCATTTCCTGCTGAGCGTGAATAGGTTACTCTCATTCAAGCGCGTGTTTTGGAGAGCTTCAGAGATCCAATGCTAGATGTTTATAGCAGTGATCTGACAGTGATGACAGTGACGCCGAAGCCTGAAGGTGTGAAAAACACAATAAAGGGGGGTTGAATTGGGTTTTTAAAACAAACAAATTTCTATAAAAATATTCCCCTTTAAGTTAAAATTATTTTTCCTCCACTCTTGATAATAACAATAAGTAAGAACATGAAGTAAAGAACAGTTTATGTTTATACTAGTTCACTTGAAAATTATCAAGCTAGTCTAGCCCATCCGCCAAGGTGGTTTCGCCTCACTTAATCGAGGACTTAATTCACTATAATCAAACTGATTACAATTTTCAAAAGCTACCTGCAAGTGACTAAAAACCTTTAAGACTCGCAAGCCCTAGACTTATTAAGTATTCAGACCTACCTGATCCCTTAAGAAATATCAAACAATAATCAACCTGATTATTACAATGCACAAGCTACCCGCAGGTGACTAACAACCTCTAAAACTCGCAAGTTCTAGACTTCTTAAGAATACAGACCTACTCAATCATATAAGGAAAATCAAACAATTATTTGATTATAAGTTTTGTTTACAAGAGTATTGCTTCTACACAAGCTGAATATGTAAGTTATTTTAAGAACAGTGACTTAAGAATATGAAATATATGAACAACATTTGCTCGTGATTATTCAGTGAATTGGCAGCTTTCTCTCTCAGTCTTCAAGCCTTTATATAGCCAATAAAATAATATATCCATTGAGGGGTACTCTTGCGATTTCCAGAAACATTGACAGCTTGAACATTAACATGGGGAACAAGATCGTGCGACGCGTCCGTCCTTTCATGGTAGTGGAATGAAATATTGATTGTATCATGTACTATTTGTACCACGTTAATGTTATATTTTTTCCTTTTTCACTTCAGAGGCTTCTGCGAGCATGAGTTTAGAAGCAGGAAAATAACATCAAGTCATCAGAACTTCAAGTCTTCAGATTCTTCAGAACTACGTCTTTAGAGTCTTCAGCACTTGGTTGTGAGAATCTTTTCTTAGAACCTTGGGTCTTTAGAAATTCAAATATTTAGAATATTTAGAACTTATATCTTTAGACTCTTCAGCACTGAGTCTTTAGAACCCTTATCTTTAGAACCTTGTTATTAAAAACACAAGTCTTCAGCATCTGGGCTTCAGTAGAAACTTTGTCTTCAGATCTTTTAACTTTGTTTCTTTGGAACACGTTGTCTTTAGAAGATTGAGTCTCTAGCATCTAGACGTAAGTAGAAACTTCTGTCTTCATATCTTCTGACTGGTTTCTTTAGACAAACATCAGAGCTTACACTTCAGAGCCTTATGGAGTATCTTACAACTGTTCAACAGAACTTGTGTAGCATATAAGCGGAATTAATTTTCTTCTAATGTCTTGACCATGCCATCCATGAGAAGAAGAACATGTTTGTTAAGTACTCAACAATAGAAAACATTAGAGTATCAAAAAATTTCATACAGACATGCTCATATGTTATCATCAAAACTCATAGGTAATATTGCAGAACCAAATCTTGTTCTTACAATCTCTCCCTTTTTCATGATGACAAAACGATGTACTTTGATGACACAATTTTGTTCATATAATCAGAAAAAGTGAAAATATAAAGGTAAGGAATACTTATCCTTTTTATGAAACTCCCCCTGAGTCAATAACTTAATAAAGATTGAATATCCTGACTCTGAACTATTTGAGTAAAACTCCCCCTGGTTCTAATAGATCAGATATCAAGATCTTGAGATTCTTGACTCTAGATGCCAATGGACAAATTGAGATCTTGATGTCAGTCGAGTAGTTGAGATCTTGATTTCACAAAACTTCTTCTTATTGAATCTTGACTTTAGATGCCAACGAGAATGAAATCAAATTGAAATCTTTGAAACTTTAATGTCACTAAGACAGCTCCCAGATTCTCAATTTTGGAGTCCGATTCCAGATTTCACTTCTTGGAGTCTGATTATGAATTGAAAAACATCTTCAGAGTATGAAGCCAACATGTTAGACATAATGCTTTCATATCTTCTTTAATCAGAGTTCTCATTTCCTAAAAGAGACAAACAATTCTAACAGAAATAGAAGTTTAACTGTGTTAGAATATAAGCAGCTCTTTTCAGAGAACATTTTCCAGAACTTGATTATTGAAATCAAAATTACGTTCATTTAATTACTCCCCCTTTTTGTCATAATCAAAAAGTTAATTATGTGTGAAAAAACATAAAAACCAGAAGAAACAACAGGAAAAGATAAGAAGTTTCATTGATATTCGAAAGAGATTACAACAAAATGAACATAGACAAGGAAAGCTATCTAAACTTAAAACACATCACAACTCTCATCAAATAGAGCATTGCCTCTGATGAACGTATTTCTTTGAATAGATTCAATTATACCTGCTAACTTAAACAATTCAGACAATACATGTCCATACGGAATGAATGATTTTTGAGAATTCCTGGATGCTAGGATTGATAACTTCAGATGATTGAATATTATTTCCGAAAGATGAATTGGGATACTTTTGCGAAGGAAATAAATAAGACACATATCCCTAGGAAAAACTTTATCAAGATCTTCTCCTCTAGAATGAAGATTTTTCAACAGGAACTGAAACCATATTTTTGCAAGTGGTTTCAAATTATTTGAACTAGGGGGCTCATATCTAAATGAAGAGTTAGGAATATTTGGAAATGTGTCAACATTCATAAAAAACTTGCATAAAGGTGGACTCTGGATGGCTTCATCAATGGAGGAGCGAGTGATGGTAATCGAAACGCCAAAGATATGAGAATGAATGACGTTTCCATCAGAACTAACAAAAACATTAAGCCATAAATTCTTTAAGAGGTTAGGATAAATAGGACCTCTCAGCATTATTGCACACCCAAACCATCCTTTATTTTCAATAACCTCATTGATGAAACCATCATCAGACATATAGTTGGGTCTTTTATCTTTGATTACCTCGAGAATATTTTCATCTCCTTGAAAGGTTCTAAAAGCCATGATGTGCAGACAAGCTTGAAGAGAAGAGATGATAGAAAATGATACAAAGATTAGTACTTGATGAATGACTATAGATGAGAGGAGATATAAATATCCAGTCAAGCAGTTCATGAGGTAAGACGATTGAAACATTCAAATGACGTCATAGACTGCTAAAAGAAGGAAATGAAAAGAGAAGTAAATCAAACATTAAGATGGGAGAACACGAAAGCATTTTATCATGATAGGGAATATCAGACATAGACATAGGGGTACATGAAACGATTGTTCCCAAGAATTTGTTAAATAAATGTAATAATGATTAATCAATTTCAAGAAAAATAACTGCTCGCGCATGACCTGGGTTAAGTGTGATAGACACTAAGTCTATTTAGGTAATGCATTTTATATTCTCACCATCTGGAAAATCATGAATATTTTCTTCTGATTAGGGACATTTCTGACTGAAACATCTTCTGTTGTCTCAGATAAAATAAATTAGAAGACTTTTGATTAATTCAGAATCTTATTCCTTCAGACTACGACTAAAACACGCTTGATTATAATGACATTGTACTCTGAACAGAGATCCATTTTTAGATTCTTTAGAATAAACAGAAATCTATCTTTAGCTAAGGATTTTGTAAAAATATCAGCCCATTGATGGTTTGTATCTATAAATTTTAAAGATAGGATACCTTTCTGAACATAATCTCTAATAAAATGATGTTTGATTTCTATGTGTTTAGCCCTAAAGGGTAGGATAGGATTCTTACTCAAGCAAATAACGACGGTATTATCACAGAAGATAGGGATGTTACTCTCATATATCTGGTAATCTTCCAGCTAATTCTTCATCCATAGCATTTGAGTGTTGCACAGTGTTGCTGATATGTACCCTGCTTCTGCTGTTGAAAGAGAAATTTTTTATTGCCTCTTGCTTGACCATGATATCATATTCTTGCCTAGAAATTGACAGTTTCCAGAAGTACTTTTCCTCTCTAGTCGATCTCTGGCGTAGTCTGCATTACAGTAACCAAAAAGAGAATACTCTGATGTTTTCTCATACGTCAAGACAAGGTTAGAGGTTCCTTTTAGATACCTTAGAATCCTCTTAACAGCAGTTAAATGAGATTCCCTAGGATCAGATTAGAATCTAGCACAAAGATGGACACTGAATAAAATATCAAGTCTAGATGTGGTCAAATAAAGAAGAGAGCCTATCACACCACGATAGAGCTTCTGACATACCTTTCCACTTACCTCTTCTTTTCCTAGAATACATGTTGGATGCATTGGAGTCTTTGCTAAAGTTTAGTCTGTCATGTTGAATTTCTTCATAAGTTCTTTGGTGTACTTACTTTGATGAATGTAAGTAGCCTCTGGTTTTTTATCAATTTGAATTCCCAGAAAGAACTACAATTCCCCCATCACGCTCATTTCAAATTCATCCTGCATTAGCTTAGAGAATTCCTCGCAGAGAGATAGATTAGAAAAACCAAAAATAATATCATCAACATAAATTTGAACAATTAGAATTTCATTTTTGAAAGTTTTGCAGAAGAGTGTGGTGTTAACCTTTCCTATGGTAAATTTATTTTCTAGAAGAAAATTACTCAATATGTCATACCAAGCTCTGAGAGCTTGTTTTAAGCCATAAAGAGATTTATTTATTCTAAAAAAAAGTTTGATTTCTCAGAGTTTTCAAATCCGGGAGGTTGTTTGACATACACTTCTTCTGAAATATAACCATTCAGAAATGCACTCTTAACATCCATCTGATAAAGGATTGATGTTATGATTTACAGAAAAAGAAACTAACAACTGAATAGCTTCTAACCTGGCGATTGGCGCAAAGGTTTCTATATAGTCTATTCCTTCTTATTGACTATAACCTTGTGCAACTAGTCGTTCTTTGTTTCTAACAACTTCACCCTTCTCACTGAGCTTGTTTCTGAACACCCATCTGGTCCCAATGACGTGGACACCTTTAGGTTTTTGAACAAGGTCACATACATCATTCTTTGAGAATTGGTTCAGTTCTTCTTCTATAGCCAGAATCCAATCCTTATCTAGAATAGCTTCCTTAATAGATGTAGGTTATATTAAAGATACTAAACCCAGAAGCACTTCATCAAAAGGTTTAAGAGTCGACCTTGTTCTGACTGGAGCATCTTTATTTCCAAGAATGAGATCTTCAGGATGAGAGGATGTTATTTTGTTCTTCCTTGGTTGAGGTTGATTAGAAGAACTATCAATAACATTAGAAGAAGTTACTTTTGTTTCTTTATCTTCTTGAATCTTCTCCTTTGGTTTAGTGAACGTTATAGTCACATCTGCAAGCTTTTCACATAGCTTTGATTTTTCATAGTCAAGCTTACCATCAAATCTGACATGGATTGATTCCTCCATTATTTTTGATTTTGTGTTATAGATTGTGAAGCCTTTAGAGCGTTCAAAGTATCCTAATAACAGACAGTTATGTGCCTTGGAATCAAACTTACCCAGATTCTCTTTAGTGTTTAACATATAACAAGTACATCCAAATGGATGGAAATGGGAAATGTTGGGCTTTCTATTCTTCCACAATTAATAAGGACTCTTACTTAAAATATGTCTTATGGAGATTCTATTTTGAATATAACACGTTGTATTCACTACTTTTTCCCAGAAGTGCTTAGCCATCTGAGTTTCTTGAACCATGGTGTGAGCCATTTCTTGTAGTATTTTATTTTTCCTTTCTACAACCCCATTTTGTTGTGGAGTTCTAGGATAAGAAAAATCATGTACTATGCCATTTGAATCAAAAAAAAATTCAAAATCTTTATTTTCAAATTCTTCGCCATGATCACTTCGAACTCTGATTATTTTGCAATCTTTTTCATTTTGCACTTGGGAACAGAAAGAAGTAAATACAGAGTAGGACTCATCCTTCTGTTTCAAGAATTTTACCCATGTCCATATGCTATAATCATTAACGACAATAAGTCCATATTTCTTACCATTGATAGAATCAGTTTTCACTAGTCCAAATAAGTCAACATGAAGAAGTTCTAATGGCCTAGAAGTAGAAACAATCTTTTTAGATTTGAAAGAGGTTTTTGAAAATTTGCCTTTTTGACAATATTCACAAAGGGAATCTGAAGTATATTTTAGATTTGGTAAACCTCTACTAATCCAAGTGTATTTAGTTGAGAAATCTTTCACAAGCTAACATGACCCAGACGTCGGTGTCAGACCCACTTCTCTTCTTGAACAATCAAAAGACATTTTACATTTTGATTTTTCAAATATGATAATCTTATTTTGTAAATATTCTTCTTCCTCTTTCCATTAAACAGAACTGAGCCATCCTTCTGACTAACAGCTTTGCAGGATATTTTAATGAAAATGACGTTGTAACCATTGTCACTAAGTTGACTGATTGATAATAAGTTATGCATCAGACTCTCGACTAAAAGAACATTGTTAATAGAGGGGAATTTACCATTACCAATTGTTCCAGAGTCGATAATCTTTCCCTTCTAATTGCCTTCAAACCCAACAATGCCTCCAGACTTAAGTTCCAAATCTTGGAACATATGCCTTTCACCCATCATGTGTCGCGAGCATCCACTGTGTCATACCCCAAAATTTGTCCGCCCTTTTTTCTACTGTCAAAAATATTTTAAATATTTATTTTATAATATTATTTGATTTTTATAAAATATTCACTTCCAAACCTATTTAAAAATATAATGATTTATTTCAGATCATTTAAATTATTGAATAAATAAATATTCCCACACCTTTCATATACTTTAAATTGAGTTTATTTACAAATGAGTAACATAACACAATTGGTAAAGGATGAAGCTTACAAATATAAGGGCACAGGTTCGATTCTCTTGTGCCGCAATTTCAACATTTTATTTTTTTTCTATTTTTTGTCACTAATTTTCTTTACTTTTAAATAGGTGTTTCTTAGTGGCCATTTGATATCAATTTATTTCACACTTTGCTTTTGATTGATCAATTTTGTTTTATTTCCAATTTGGATGTTTTTTTATCTATAAATAGGACATCCACAATTCATCAAGAATTTCACAAATTCACACACATCCACAATCATTCACAATTAACTTTCTCATTATTTTTCAACTCTTTTCCAATTCCGTTTCAAAAACGGTTTCTACCAAAACTATTTGTTTTGTTTTGTTTTTGACCGATGATTTAATATGAGGCTTCCCTCTTATTTTTAATTTTAATTTTTTTTGTTAGTGCTTAAATCATATGATGATTATCTGATGGTATATTTTTTATCCAACAAATTACAATGTTATTAATTTTTTATTAAACAATTTGTACGGTTGCCGATTTTTTTCATCTAACAAATAATATGGTTATCAAGTTTTTGTTTAACAATTTATATTCTTTCATCCAATAATTTTATATTATTAATGTAGTAATATATTGTTACTACTATCATCATCCTCTTACGATTCTACGTCACTTTTTATACGGTCCACTTTTCCATCAAAAACCATAATTGCTACACATTATTTTCCACTTTCGATGTTCACACGTAATTTGCAGTAACATCATAAAACATTTTCTTTATTATACATACCTACCACCATAAAAATATTCACACATCATAATATAATCTTTTTCTAATTTACTCCACAAAAACTTGTCCAAAACTTAAAGCTAATATCTTCACAAAACCATTTTTATGTCGTTTCTGAATTTTTTTAAATCATAATAGCACTTCAAATTCAAAGAAAAGCAGTGAAGTAAATCGAAATTTGAAATTCGAAAGAGTGAAACAAAATCAAAACTCATGGCACAACCTGCATAATCACTTCACAAAATTTTCCCATCAAAACTAACAACACAATATCAATATCAATATTAGTACAAAGTTTTTTTTTTTGTTATTGCAGAAACAATAAGAAAAGAGAAAGTCGCCGCAAAATCAAAACTCACGCTATCAAAGCTCAGTTCCGGCCGGAAACCAACAAACCTTGACGGGCATCTCCACTACTGCCGCCTATGTATCCAACAGCCACTCGTCGTTCCACCGTTGGACCTGCAATAAACCGTCGGCAACACTTTCAGTCACAACACCCCTTGATGTTGTCACATTATTATTCTTTTAATTAATTATTATTACTCTATATTTTTTCTCTTCTTCTTTTTTTTTCTGAATGGAATTGCCATGTGTTACGAAGTTATTAGCTTCCAACTTAAAATTGAATGGGTCAAAGATACATCCTGGAAAAGCATCACCTGGTATGTGTATATACATATGTTTTATTTTATTTCTATATTGTTTGTTATTTGTTTCAATTTTGTTACTTAGTTTTAGGTTTTAATTGGTATTCATTATTTTTTATTATTAATTTGAAAGGGAAAAAAAGGGGAAAAGCAATTTCTGCTAGCGTGATTATTATTATTATTGTTATTTATCTAAACCTTATATTATTTTTATAGTTTTATTATTTGGTTAATATTTAGAATTAGAGTTGTCTATGTATGACTTGGATCTTAACCATATTTCCCTCTATTTACTAATTCACATCTCCTTTATATGTGTACCCCTTCTAAGTTTTACTTTTCTTTAAATATTTCTTAGAAAAAGAATATATCAAACATAAAATTAATAACTTTGTACCTAAAATTCAATAAGGACACAATATTAATTAATTCAACATTTTTATGATGAGATTGGTAGATTTTTCATCCACCATGTCCTCGAATAAGCGATTGGTCGACTCATCGTCTATCAGTCAATTATTCAAAATCAAATATTAAAAATCACACAACTCACCCAATTCACCATCCGCGAATGACACGTGGCCAATATCTGGCCACGTGATGAGGAGACAATATCAGACTCCTCAGTTATACGTCTAAAAATATTCAAATGATCACCAAACTATTTTCGCAATAAATTAATTCAACATTAATTTTCGAAAAGGAATGCGAATATATTTAAGTTAACTGCGTACTTGGTCTAATAAACTCCGCTTATTTATACTCTTAGACCACATATACGGGGAATTCAAAATATATTTCGCAATCCATAAATAACACAAACCAACCGTGAACTACAAAATGAAACTCTGATTCCTCCTAAGAGGATACGTAGGCATATGATTAAAATTGTGGCGAGTCCCGCTAAATAAAATTCAAACCCTTTTTCCCAATAATAATAAAAACCCTATCTCCTAATACATTGTGCTTCTAAACCTAGTATCCTTGTGAACAAGGTAGATGAAAGGTGCCTAACACCTTCCCTTCATCTAGAACCGAGTCCAAATCTAGAATCTCTGAACTTTAGGGTTATTCCTTTATACTCCCTTCCTTTAGGATAAAAATTAATGGTGGCGACTCTGATTAAAAACTAGTTGCAATAGCTGGCGACTCTGCTGGAGACTTAACTCTAGGTTTAGAAGCCTTATCTTCTGGTTTTACGATTTTTAGGGTTTTATTATTTCTTTTGGGTTTTATTCAATTATTTATTTATTTTCTTAATTATGTTTTTATTATTCATTATATTCGTATATCTGTGGTGTGATTTAATTTTCGCAAAAAATATTTTTGAAAACCCTTAGAGAGAAGGTCCGTCTATTAGCCAAGGGGTTACATCAATCCTACGAGTTTATGCAATGACTTCACCTAGAGTCGGTGGAATTCCACAAAAGGAATACCTCTCAAGAGACATCCTCTTGGTAAGTAGGACTTTGGAATGACACCTATGACTCTTCGTATGGCCTTTAAACCAAAAACTCATGATGAGACCTTTCATGACCTAGAGACGAAAGTTTCGGTCTATAAAGAGACTCCGCTTAATGGAGGCCCTTGCGCCTTTCATTCTAGTGTTATTCATGTTACCCTTAAGAAAGCCATCTTATGAGGATAGTAGAATATCTGTAGGCCAATACTAAGAACCTACCTTCTAAGGATACCTTTCACAAATATCACTACAATCTTTAAACCCGCAAGGGTTATATTTTTACCTTCTACTAGCCCGTAGGACTTCCGTCTATGTTGTTATCCTTATCCTGTAGGGACTCCTCGTCATCTTTCATTTACCATAATCCTTAGGGAAGCCCTGACTGTATCAATCTCTGAGATAATGTAGGACATCATCAAATCTATGTCTTTTATCATCTTCATCCATAAGGAGTCTCTTCCTGTCTCAATTTTCTGAGTCAGAGTAGGATATCATCATCAAACTTGTATAGGGTACCCCTACGTCCATCATCATACTACGTCTACATCGCATTGCATATCGATGAAACTTTTTTGCATACCTAAAAGCGAAAAATGTTTTGCATACCCATGCATTTTCGCATATTCATACATTTTCATTTCATGCATTTCAACCTTCTCCCTTATCCAACTATTATCCATTTGCTAGTTGATTTCTTGATACTCGCCAACGAACTTAAGAAAATATGAAACTATGGAATAAGGAGATTATATACTAGAGACTCAATGGATCTTGGTCCTACAAGTCTTATTGGAGAGAGAAGGAAGCCCTTCACCATGACAACTACAGGCCTACACAAAGCCTCAAATGCCACTACCATTGGTGATTCCTCTACATCAGGAGAAACTATCCTATCAACGAAATAAGTATGCCCAAGAAAATTCAAGGGTCATCCCCATGATCTGACAAGTCAAAGAACTATGAAGCATCTCATAAAGTCTGTGGATTAACAAGAAGGTTTATCTCTAGATCATTAGGCTTTTATCATTTCAAATTGTAATTTCTTTCTTGCTGAGTGTTATTTGTCATAAACGTCATACTTTTTGGTCAAGTAATTCTAATAAAATAAGCATGCATGTTTTTGAAATCGATTATTTCCACATAAAAATCAATAACTTTCCATTTTCACTCTTTCTTTTCCATTTTTAAAATAAAAAACTTCGATAGAGAATGATGAAATACAAAATAATCGAATTTTGCAGATGTATGCTTTTCAATAATAAGGCTTAGCTGACGACATAAGGCATTGTTTCAATTCCTAAACAGTGGAGAAATAAGGAGTTAATCCGTAGTCAGCCCCCTCGAGCCAGAAGTCAGAGTTCTTTCTATTCTTTAAAAAACCCTTAATCTTAACCAGGGGCAAAGTAGATTTCAATTAATTCGGCGATGCATTCAAATCCCAAGAGAATCAAGTCCATCAAAGCAAAGGTTCAAACATATCTTCTTCCTAGATACGTCATTGAGAAAACAACCTAAGCAGAGATTTGAGCATAACATTTTCCCCGCGTTCATTATCCAAGATTGAGGAATCAATAAAAATAAAGTCTAGATATCTTTCTTCCTCAATCAAGATCAAATAAACGATGAAGACGAAGCTTACAATAATCAGCATGGCAGTAACAAATTTTCAAAACCAAAAGCGAAAAGAAAAAAAGAAATTCAAAAGAAAAGGTGAAAGCCCGCTAAGTCAAAGCAAAAAAAACTTGACCTGGGCAAAAGTTAGGGCATCCTGATGGATCAAATTCAAAAAAAGTGGTCCATGCAAAAATAAGGGATTTAAAATAATAAATTAGAAAACAATCTTGTGACTGCCACCTCAAGAATCATCAAGGCTTCTCCTCAACGCTTGTATCTTATCAACTCTTGGATCTTATCAATGCTCATATCTTATCAATGCTTTTCATCGACGCTTGGATCTTTGCCTACGCTTCTCATCATCTGCAAGACTATAAAACTTCTCTTGGGGATTAAACGCATCTGTTGGATTAATTGAACTTAGGATTAGAGAACATCAAGGAGAATGGGTTGGGCTAAATAAATTTTTAGCCTTATATCTTTTGTTTCTTAAACCACGAACCATTGTCATGTTACAATCTTTAAAATTCCTAATTGAGTCTAGGTTCACTATGAAAGCATACTCGGCGAAATTTGTGTTAAACTAACTCTTATGTTTGTTAAAATTATTAATCATCTCGCTTCTTTGAATATTCATCTTCTAAGCTTCCGTTTATTTTCAAATAATCAATTTATATTTCAAAACTTACATGTGCATCAAATGGAATTACTTTTTCAAAATGTACAATTTTATCTATAAATCAATGCTTAGCACCAAGGAGATTTCAAAAGGGTCTGATCAAAGGCAAAATTTCCAATAAGCTTCTAACTAGGGGTCAAGCATCTAAAAGAGATCCCTATAAATAGGGGAAAAGACTAATGATCATAGGGGTATATCACACGAAGGTACTATTGACAAGGGGTGATCATTCCAAGGTTCAATCAACATGGATCGAATTTCAAAGCATTGTTTACTCAAGGGCATACCTTTCAGAGGAGCATTCCTTAATCAAGTCGTATCATAATAGGGTATGGCTCGGTTTTCTCGTTCTGAAAAACCTCTCAAGGCCTTGGTAAGCAGGGGCAACCTTCCAACATTCAAATGTTGGGGCAGTGCTTATCAAGTTCATCCTACTGCACGTAGGGTCCGAATTCTTCAAGAAACTTCGAGTACAAATATTTTCAAAGCTTCAAATACTTTGGTCAATCTATGACAAGTTCGTGGTAAAGTTTGAGTTCTTTCTGAGGGTACTTCCTTCAGATCCTGGAGATTGAGGGGAATGTCTTTCAAAATTCGAATGTTGAGGCAAACTATTGTGAGGCTCGAGCGAAAGGAGTTCATACAAAAGGGTCCATCAAAGCCAAGCATTTTAAAGAATCTTTTAATCAGGGGCATAACAAAAATAGTGGGGTAATCCACATTATGATCAAACTATTTCCAAGCTCATATCAAAGAGAATCTCCTCCAAGACCTTACTAACAAATTAGGAAAAAATAGCCCACACAGGGGCAAGCTCTCTACGTACTGTTGTACCCCAAAATTTTCCCTCCCATATTCTTCAAGATTTGTCAAGCTCAATCTCCAAATGGTTCAAAATCTCTCAAGGGTTGCACAGTCCAATTGCCTCCTAACACAGTCAAAATTAGGGTTTTGGTTCTTGCAAAGAAATTGAGGTTTTCAAGGGTCCAATCAAGTCCCATATGCCTATATACATTGTCAAGCATCTATATGTCAAGTTTCAAGACTCACAGCATCAAGTTGCACAGTCAAAAGCCTTAAATGCTTCACAGTCAACTGCAGGGGCAAAATGGTCATTTGATAGTCAAAAGTCAAAAATTTTGGTCAACATCTTATTTTGAAGCCACAATCATCATTTGATCAATTCTTGATCATGATTCCACAAGCATGGCTCAAAAAGTCTCAAGATGCAAAAGTTTCTATTTTTGGACAGTTGGAAAAGTCAACTGCAAGTTGACCAAGGCATAACTTTTTCATGGTTCATCAGAAAAATCCCATCCAATTCTCATTTTGAAGGGGATGACATTTCCTACAACTCATATTCACATTCCAAGTCCAAGAAATGCTCTCACAAAAAGTTATCAATTTCAATATTATAGGTCATTTTCAAAAGTCAACAAAAAGGCACTTTAAGTCAAAGACCATAACTTGAGATTGGTAAATCAAAATGACATGGGACCAAAGGCATTGGTTAGAGTACTTCAAGTCCTTTCCAAAATGTCCAAGAACATGTTCATAGCTTCAAAATTAAGTAATATATGCATTGGAGAAGTTGGGAAATTTTTGGGAACTTTCAAAAGTTAACTTTGCCTAAAACACTTCATTTTTGCTAATGGGCCTCAAATTCCTTCTTGAATCTTTACCCAAAGCCTATGCACGACCCATTAAGCTTAATTTGACTTATTTTCTTATTTTTAATTAATTAATTGAATTTATATTAATATTAATTCATTTAATTGGTTTTAATTATAAGAAAATTCAAAAGATGTGCTTTTTAAATCTTTTTGTGAAGGAAATAAGGCTAGGGCAAGCTGGCAACTCGTTTCTCAATCAACAAGGCAAAATATCCATGATTGGCAAAGTTTCATGAAAGAAAAGATTGAAAAAAGATATGATTGGCAATCACACATTCAAGTCATAATGCCATGGACTTTTGGGCTTATTTTTGACCTAATTCCATTCACATATATGTGCTGAAGCAAACCCTAAAGCTAGACACGAAAAAGCTACCATAGAACTCCATAACCAATTTGCAAAAATCCAAGAAATATTGGAAAACTGAAATCAATACTCCAAGCAAATTCAAACCCTTTTCGTATTTCCAACACCTTGCTGGGAGTTTCCTGAACGCATTGCAATCAAGAACGAGTCCTAAAGCTTAAAGAACGCGCAAGAACAAGCCCTACGGTTTGCATTATTTTCCAGAATTACATACCATCATTCATGCGTTTTTAACCATTTTTCTTGATTGGTTTGTGTTGTTAGGAACATTCTGAAGCTAATGGAATAATCTAATTGCATTATAACACTCTGAATCATGATTTGCCATTAACACGTTTTAGGGTTTCCAAGCTTTTAAAATAGGGCTTTCTTATTAAGGTAAAATTGGACCTCAAGACCAGTATAGATAAATTCGTTGCAACAAGACGAAACCATTGAGACCCTCGCGCTCTTTTTATATGATCCATAGCCCTAATCGTTATTCTTGGGACTTTTGCTTTGTGGGGGTTTAAAACCCCTGCTATCTTGTTCATGTTTGCAGGAAAAACGAAGAAGAAGGGTGAGCTGTCCAAACGCTACTGGAGCATTCAAACCATGGCGCGCTTTTTTAATGTCCCAGCATAATTGGCACTTTTCATATATTATATTTCTTTGTTATTATGTTTACAAATGCGCTTCATGGCTCAGATGGTGGGAAACATGGCTTGCAAGTACTGGGACCTGGGTTCGATTCCCAGGTCCCCCCATATAATTGTTGATATTTTTCTTAATCCGTTCCAATGCAGTGCCTCTCAAACGTTCCACCATGGGCCTCGCGCGTCAGCTTGCCATGTGGCCTTGATCAACAATCTGAAGGTCAGGAGGTGATGAACACTCAATGCCTTGGTCAATGAACATGCACGTGAATCCTGAAAGTCAACCAGGCTTAGGATCTTCTTGAGCCAGAATTGCTCAATACACCTCCACTTTGGGCCAGACACCCCTTTGGTTTGCTTTGTTTTTTATTTTATTTTCTTTTCTCTTAATTTCTTTTAATTGTTTAATTATTGTTAATTCACCATAAAATAATTTGTCCTAATAAAAATCAGAAATCAAAATTGTAAATTATTTTAATTAATTAATAATTTCACCGTTAACTTATTTTTGTAAATAAATATTAACAATTAACTTAGCTTAATTTAGGTTTATATTTTAATCTTTTTCTTAACAAATAAAAATTACATAGAATTAGGTTTTGATATTTTTTTAATCATATTTTATTAATCATCATTATTACCATTTGTTAATTATTATTTTTGTAAATAAACATGTAAAATTAAATAATTTAGTTAATTAGCCTAATTTTGACCTTTTTCATCAATAAGTAAAATAAACTTAGATCTAGGATTTCCTTTTAATTTTAATTTCTTTATTTTTCATAAATACAAAAAACATAAAAAACACTTTCTTTCTTAAATAATTAGTTTTACCTTTTAATTTAATACAAAGGACAAAAAACTCTTAATTTCTCAAAAGGGTCCAAAACCCTCGGACGTCCAGTTTAATTTATTCGCGCATTATTTTCTTATTTGATTATTATGTAACTGTTCAAGGATGTAATAGTAATTAGGTTTACCGCTTTTCTCTACTTTCCGCATCTTTATCAAAAACGGGTCTTTGTATTTTGGCGATGTATAGACCCGCGCCTTGTAATAGCGTAGCTTTTATCTTTCTGCATTTAATTTTCCGCACTCCTAACTGCTAAACTCGCATGAAAGAATGTATGATAATTAAAAAACGACTCGTAGCTCACAATGCCATGATCAAAGATAAATGTTAACATGAAAACAACACACAATGCACATGCCACTTCTAGGGTACGCCTCACTCGTTGCCTTGAAACGTGGTCGTCAAGTATAGGACGTTTTAGCGGTCGCTCTTATGTCTAAGATCCAGTCGCCTCGAAACGGTTGCCTCAGATAAAAGGATCTAGGACATTAGGGTTACTTCTAAGGTGTCCTACTATTGCTTCGGTGACCACACTGTCCCTACAATCGAATTGACCTGAACACCTCCAACGGTGGTGCTACCTACCTCTCAATGGTAGGATGGCACTACCTTAAGGACTTTTACACAGCCTAATTCCTTAGGGTAGGTAGATGACTCATGGGTACTTGCTCTCTAAAAAACAAACAAAAAACCTTTTCACACTGACACTTTCAAAAGCTTTCAAGACTAATTTTTCAAACACTATTGAGGACAGATACAAGAGTCATTCAGAAATCTTTCAAAGAAACTTTTTCAAACCCACACACACTTGAAAAGCAAACACATTTTGAAAACATAAGAGCAAGTACCTAAGAGCCCGTGGATAACCACGGATAGAAAGGGTGCTAACACCTTCCCTTTCTATAAATCTACCTCCCGAACCGAGAAACATTCTCGAATAAGGAATTTTGCTGTGCTTTTGTCCTTTCCATGTTGGAGAACATAAAAGATGGTGGCGAATCTTGCTTCTGCGACATTTCGCGAACCAGCTTTAAACAGTCAGTTCTATTTCCACCGATCACAGAACTGGCGACTCTGCTGGGGAGATCTTTAAGTGAGGTGTACCTTAGGATAGATCATACTTGTGTTTTCAATTGCTTTGTTTTGTTTGCTTTATTATTGTGGGCATTGTTTTGGGAGTTCTATAGATCCTAACCTGGATCTGGGGGATACCTCTTAGAAAGTAGCAACAAGACTGTGAGGGAACTGTGCGGGGTATACCGACACGGTTGAAGCAGTCTGCTACGTTGATGTGGCACTTTGGTGAGTACCGGTAACCCTTGAGTCAAGTCAAGGAGAGTACGGGGCCGCCGCGTGGTGTCATGAAGCATCAACTGACCTTAGGAACCTTAATTGAACCATCCTGGCCTCTTTAGGGGTAGTGAGATAACTGACTTTGGTGCAGTCCGAAGTTGGTTGATACTCGATACTACACTCATTGAGGGTTGTTTTCTTGGAATATTTTGATCGCCAGTTCAGTGGCTAAATTGAAACAATGAACATAGAAAACAACCCAATGATATTGAGATCCTTAGAACCCGGTTACTTTTGATAGGACAGGTTTTGAGCCCACCAACTTCAAGAGGGTAGTACCCCAAACCCCATGTTGGCCTAAACTCTAAGGGCTGTGGTGTGACTTGGGTGCCTTATCATGTTCGCTTTTTGCGAATACTTGTGGTGTGTCCTTATCATAACATCTTAACATCATACAGCATCATATGCATCCGCTAACCACTTCAAGGGTTCGAATCTTCATCTTTGTTCTTGTTTTGTAGGACATGGAAACTATCCGCAGAAAGACAATTCAGATCAACCTTGTAAGGATCCCTCCTCAGCTTAAGGAGCTTACATCCAGGATTCCCGAGAGCTCTTCTTTCAGTGAGAAACATGGCAGACTCATCAGCTTGGTCAACACCAGCATTGAGGAAGATATGATAAAGGTCCTCTTCCAGTTCTTTGACCCGTTGCACCACTGCTTTACTTTCCCAGATTATCAACTGGTGCCTACCTTGGAAGAGTTCTCCCAGCTTCTGAAGATCCCTATCCTTAGTCAACTACCCTACAACGGTACGGAAAGGGAACCAAAACTGGAAAAGGTTGCTAAAGCATTATGCCTACAACCATCGGACATCAAGGGACATTGGGAAGTTAGAAGTGGTATCAAAGGGTTCTTGGCCAAGTTCCTGTTTGAGAAGGCCCAAGAATGTTGGAATTCCCTTGACCTACAAGCCTTTGAAGAAGTTGTGGCTCTCCTTGTCTATGGGTTGGTGTTGTTCCCGAATCTCGATCAGCTTATAGACATCAATGCCGTCAAGATCTTCATGTCCAGGAATCCTATACCTACGTTGCTCGGGGACATCCTTCACTCGTGTTACACTCGAACCATGAGAAAAAGAGGTGTTCTTATGTGCTGCACTCCTCTCCTGGGAAGGTGGTTTATTTCGCACCTTCCACAATCAGTTTTGAAGAACGAGCGGGGTTTGAGATGGTCACAACGATTAATGACTCTTACGCATGCTGATATACATTTGTGTCCTCGGTCCAGAGAGAGTGTCACTATCATTGATCGTTGCGGGGAGTTTCCTAATGTTCCTTTACTTGGAATCAGAGGAGGTATTACTTACAACCCGTGTCTGGCTTTGAGACAGTTTGGTCATGCTCGGAGGGATGGCCCTCATGACATGTTGATTCCTGACATAGTTTTTGACTTCGACAACGATGCACGAGGACTTCTCCAGAGATTTATTAGAGCTTGGAGGATGCCCAACAAGGTAGACAGTAAGACACTGGGGCACAAGAACTCCATCCCGTTGGAGCCTTATCTCAAGTGGGTACGAGCCCGCTCCCAGAAGCTGGTGATGCCATACCCTCATGTTCTCCCTGTGATCAAAGAGCCAGTATTGGAAGGAGAGGTCCCGTACACCATTCAACATCCTGACATGCCTACATCCTGGGAAGAAATGCAGAAGAGCTGGATCCAGCTAAAGGAAGAACGGAATTCTCTTGAATCCAGTCTACATGCTAGCGAGAAGAAGGTCTTGGAGCTCACCCGCCTACTGCACGAGGAAAAGACTCTCAACACTTATATAGCTCCAAAGAGGATGCGCAATGTCTTTTGGGATTAATTTACTTTGTAATGTTTTGCCCATGAGGCCTTGATGTACTGAACAATTATTTCTTAATGATAACGTGTGTTCCTTTTTGTCTACAACAAATTTGAACTTTCGAACCCTTGAATGCATTGCATAAACAGCATATCATGCATCATGTGCATAGCAGGTACTCTTTTTTTACAGGTTGCTAAATCTTCTTCGCTGTTTATTTCAGCAATCTCATCATGAATCCTGAGTCATCTACTGAGCAATCCATCAAGGCCCTCCAGGCTCAGAACGCCCAGTTCCAAGAGTTGATCATGAGTTTAGCCCAAGGTCAAGAGGAATTGAAGGCTCTGCTGGTAAAGAAGAAGAAGAAGAGAACTGTACTATTCAACACTGGCCGGAGGTTTGGCAACACACTGCAAAGTGAGGCTGATCAAGCTGGTTCTTCTGTAGGGAAAGGCAGTCCCCAAGGGGGAAGGGTTCCTAGTCCTGTGGTCTCTGACAACGAGACGGATTTCAATGAAGAGCAGTACCCTCCCGCTGAAGACATGTACAAGCAGTTAGAGGATCGTCTGAGTGCCATGGAAATTCAACAAGTGCCTAGGTTGGATTTTGGAGATCTGGATCTATCTTCTAGTGTGGTGATCCCACATAAGTTCAAGGCACCATCTTTCACAAAGTATGACGGGGCGTCCTGCCCTAAGCTACATCTCAGATCTTATATGCGGAAGATCCAACCGTATACTGTGGACAAGAACTTATGGATCCATTTCTTCCAGGAGAGTCTTTCAGGGACTCATCTCGAATGGTTCTATTAGCTGGATGGAACCAAGATTCGTAACTGGGAGGACTTGGCTACTGCTTTTTATAAGCAGTATCAGTACAATGCCGACCTCGCTCCTACACGTACCCAACTCCAAGGTATGTCGCTAGGATCGGGAGAAGGTTTTAAAGAGTACGCGCAGAAATGGAGGGATCTGGCTGGCAGGGTGCAGCCACCGTTAACCGACCGTGAACTCGTGGACATGTTCTTGGGGACCCTATCTGGGCCGTTCTTTAACCACCTGATTGGTAATTCTTCTGTAGGGTTTACAGACCTCATTCTGACTGGGGAAAGGATAGAAGCTGGTATGAAATCAGGGAAGATACAGAAAGGTGCGTTCTCAAGTTCTGAAAAGAAGCCTTTCAAGAAGGAAGCCAGTGCTGTGTATGGTCCCAGAAGGAAAAATAAACCGGAACACCGCCAAGCTGTCAACGCGGTGGTAATTGCAAAGCCTGTTGCCACTCCTCGGCAACCTAACCAACCAAGGGGTGAGAGACCCAGAAGAGAATACACTCGGCTTAGTATGACCTTGTCGCAGATCTTGCCGCAACTGCTGTCAACCAACTTGGTAGCTGTCAGAGAAGCTCCGAAGGTGGTAAACACAACCTCTCTGAAATACAACCCCAACGCTCGTTGCGCTTATCACTCTGATAGCCCGGGGCATGCTACTGATGATTGATGGGCCCTGAGGAATAAGGTTCAGGACCTTATCGATGCTAAAGAGGTACAGTTCGAGGCACCCGAGAAGCCTAATATGGTGACGGCTCCCATGCCCAATCATGGAGTGAATGCTATCAGGGATGGAGGCAATGCGGAGGAATCTGAATTCAACAGCTGGATTTACCCGACGACCGACAGTGGACTGAACAATTGGACTGCCAAAGATTTCATACCTGTTACTTTTGTTACTCAGTAATAAACTCTTTTGTTTTTAAATTTGTAACGAACAATAATTTGAAACTTTATGGCCCGGTGTCTTACCCGGGGCACCGTGGCTTCATTTGTGAGGGCTTATTACTTGTCATTTCCATATATCATGAATAAAAGCATTGGACATTTTTCGCATTTCAAATCTTGTGCTCCCTTTCTTTCTTTCTTTATATATATTGCAAAACAGCTATATTTACACACACTCACCTATACAGGTTTCAATCCACTCTGGATCTCACAGGTAACGACTCTGCTACTGCCAGTTATGACTTCGAAAATCCGATCAACTTAGCCGAAGATGAAGGTGAAGATGATTGTGAAGTGCCTGGTGAACTTGCAAGACTGTTACTCCAGGAAGAGAGGGCCATTCAGCCACATGAAGAGCCAGTGGAAACGGTAAATCTGGGTACTGAGACAGACAGAAAGGAAGTCAAGATTGGTGCCAACCTAGAGCTCAGCGTGAAACAACGATTGATTCAGATGTTGCATGATTATGTGGAAATCTTCGCCTGGTCTTACAAAGACATGCCTGGGTTGGATACCGACATTGTGGTTCATCACCTGCCTACCAAGGAAGACTGCCCTCCGGTTAAACAGAAGGTCCGCCGTATGCGTCCAGAGATGTCCGAGAAGATCAAAGCTGAGGTTATGAAACAATTTGACGCTGGTTTTCTTGCAGTGACTTCTTACCCTCAGTGGGTTGCCAACGTGGTTCCGGTGCCGAAGAAAGATGGTAAGGTCCGAATGTGTGTTGATTATAGGGATTTGAATAGGGCAAGCCCTAAAGATGATTTCCCCCTGCCTCACATCGACGTTCTGGTTGACAATACTGCTCAACACAAGGTGTTCTCCTTCATGGACGGCTTTTCAGGTTATAATCAGATCAAGATGGCTCCTGAAGATATGGAAAAAACTACCTTTGTTACTCAGTGGGGCACCTTCTGCTACAGGGTCATGCCTTTTAGGTTGAAAATGCTGGGGCAACCTACCAACGTGCCATGGTTGCTTTATTTCATGACATGATCCATCATGAGATTGAAGTATATGTCGATGATATGATTGCAAGGTCTCAAACTGAGGAGGAACACCTTGACCACCTGCAGAAGCTGTTTGACAGTCTGAAGTTGTACAAGTTGAGGTTGAACCCGAACAAGTGCACCTTCGGGGTAAGATCTGGAAAATTGCTAGGCTTCGTCGTGAGCGACAAAGGTATTCAAGTGGACCCTACCAAGGTTAAAGCCATACAAGAGATGTCAGTTCCCAGGACAGAGAAAGAAGTCAGAGGCTTTCTAGGACGGCTGAATTACATTGCCCGATTCATCTCGCACCTAACTGCTACCTGTGAACCAATCTTCAAGCTGCTGAAGAAAGATCAAGTAGTACGTTGGAATGATGAATGTCAGGCCGCTTTCGACAGAATCAAAGAGTATCTCCAAGAACCACCCATTCTTATGCCACCGGTTGAAGGGAGACCTCTAATCGTATACTTGACGGTACTTGACAACTCAATGGGGTGTGTGCTGGGGCAGCATGACGAGTCTGGCCGAAAATAGCACGCCATTTATTACCTTAGAAAAAAGTTTACCGACTGTGAGACCTGATACTCACTGCTCGAGAGTGCTTTGGCATGGGCTGCTCGCCGGCTGAGACAGTATATGCTGACTCACACTACTCTGTTGATTTCAAAAATGGATCCAATAAAGTACATATTCGAAAAGCCCGCTCTGTCTAGAAGAATAGCGAGATGGCAGATGATCTTGAAAGAATACGACATCTAGTACACGACTCAGAAAGCAATCAAAGGAAGTGTATTGGCAGACCATTTGGCACACCAAGCAGTAGACGACTACCAGTCCATGAACTTTGAATTTCCTGACGAGAGCATCATGGTAGTGACTGATTGTGAAGTACCTGGACCGGATGAAGGACCTGAGGAAGGATCCCGATGGTCTATGCACTTTGACGGAGCCTCAAACACTTTGGGTAATGGTATCGGCGCTGTGATCATATCCCCTAAAGGCACTCATACTCCACTCACTGCCCGGCTATGTTTTAATTGCACCAACAACATGGCGGAGTATGAAGCGTGCATCATGGGTCTTCAAGCTGCAATTGACCTAAGGATCAAGTTTCTGAGTGTCTTCGGAGATTCCTCTCTCGTGATCAATCAGATCAAAGGCGAGTGGGATACGAAACACCCGAACCTTATCCCTTACAAAGAGTGTGTGTTGACATTGATCCCCCATTTCACGGAGATAACTTTTGAACACTTCCCAAGAGAGGAGAATCAGTTGGCGAACGCGCTGGCTACGATGTCTTCTATGTTCAAAGTCAAATGGGACAACGAGGCTCCCCGGATCATTATTTGGAAACTGGATGAACCTGCATACTGCTGTGATCTTGAGGCTGAAGAGGTAACTGAGAAACCTTGGTATCATGAAGTGAAGAGGTACTTGGAAGCTCAAGAGTACCCTGAAGGTGCATCCATCAATGACAAGAAATTCCTGAGAAGGTTCGCAGCAAAGTTCTTCCTCAGCAACGGCATTCTGTACAAGCGAAACCATGATTACACTTTACTGCGTTGTGTGGATAAAACTGAAGCAGAAAGAATCATGGCAGAACTACATGAAGGAACTTTCGGAACATATTCCAGTGGACATACCATGGCAAAGAAAATCCTTCGGGCAGGATATTTCTGGTCCACAATGGAAGTCGACTGTTACCAACATTCTCGGACATGTCATAAGTGCCAGATCTATGCGGATAAGGTGCACGTTCCTCCAGTCCCTCTGAATGTCTTGACTGCACCTTGGCCTTTTGCAATGTGGGGCATTGATATGATCGGAGAGATTAAACCTACAGCATCCAACGGGCATCGCTTCATCCTGGTGGCGATCGATTACTTTACAAAGTGGGTTGAAGCGGCTTCCTGCGCTACTGTAACCAAGAACGTAGTGGCACGGTTCATTCGACACAACCTGATTTGTCGATACGGCGTCCCAGAAAGGATCATTACGGACAATGGTACCAATCTTAATAACAAGATGATCACTGAGCTCTGTGAGCAATTCAAGATACAGCACCACAACTCTTCTCCCTACCGGCCGAAGATGAATGGAGCTGTCGAAGCAGCAAATAAGAATATCAAAAAGATTATGCAGAAGATGACAGTGACCTATAAAGATTGGCACGAGATGTTACCATTCGCTCTTCACGGGTACCGTACCTCAGCAAGAACGTCAACCGGGGCAACTCCCTTTTCCTTGGTCTATGGCATGGAGGCAGTCTTGCCAATTGAAGTCCAGATACCCTCTCTCCGGATAATGAAAGATGCAGGTTTGAGCGAAGATGACTGGATCCAGACTCGGCTTGATCAATTAAACCTAATTGACGAAAAGAGACTCACTGCTATTTGTCATGGTCAAACGTATCAAAAACGGATGATCAGGGCATTTAACAAGAAAGTCAGACCACAAGAGTATCAAGTTAGGGACCTGGTAATCAAGCGCATCATTCTTCCTCAAAGTGATCCCAGGGGCAAATGGACCCCCACATACAAAGGGCCATTTGTGGTTAAACATGTCTTCTCAGGAGGAGCCATGATCCTAACCACCATGGATGGTGACGACCTTCCTCACCCCGCCAATGCAGACATAGTAAAAAGATACTACGCATAAACAAAAGACCCGCTAAGTTGACACACCTAGGCAAAAGTAAGGGCTTCCCGACGAACCAAAAGGGTTCGGGAAAAAATAAGGGATGAAATGAAAAAAATCTGTACACCCGGCAAGTCAAAAACCTGAAAAGGCGGCTTGGGCAAAAATGGGTATCCCGGTGGACTGAAAACCCGAAAGGGCGGTCCAGGCAAAATTTAGGGATAAAGCGTAATACTATGTCTCATTGAAACACCTTGCATCCAGAATTCGGTATCAAATATCAGGTTCAGACGGCATCGATCAGTCAGCCTCATCTTCAACTAAGCAGCCAAGTGATGAGACGCTCGAAGATATAAAGGCGATAGCAGAGTTGGAACCCAGTGGGATTTTTCTTTTCACATAGCTGTTTTGTTTTCCTTTTTCATAAAATTGTATAAATTCTGTTTGTTCGGCAGCGTTCTCTTACTAGGACGTCAGCCTCTTGTACATAAACGCCTATTTACAGGCAAATTCCAAAAATCAATACAAATTCACTTTTCAGATAAATTGCCAATTATTTTCCTTTTTCTGTTTGGTTTTGCAAAGAACGTCCAATGTTCATTTTTGATATATGCATTTGACAATAATTGCTAACTCATAAATATTTGCATGCGAAACAAAGGACTAATTACAGGTGACATTAGAAACAGGGGCAATATTGAGTTGTCTAAACAATCTAATTGCTCTGTCCACCAAGGTACCAAGGTAAGTTCGGCTGAAGAATGTAACCCAGATACCTTCACTCCCCGCAGAGAAAGACCAGAATCAACAATACTCTCCCCAAGCAGAGTTGGTCTCCAATCAGCCCTAAAAAGGCACAGTATCTCTAACAAGTCAGCAACACTCTCCCCAAGCAGAGTTAGTCTACTGTCAGCCTCAAGAAAGTTGGATTATCCCCAGAAAATCTCAATATTCCCCAACGGAGTATACAAACATTCCTAACAAGCATCCCCGTCAATCTTGATCTAAGATTGTTCCCCGGCGGAATACCGGACATCCAGTGGAGCCATTCCTTAATACGGTTCAAAAGATCTCCCCAGGAGAGTTGAATCAATCTCCCCAGTAGGAAGCTTATCCCCAGTAGATTCTGGAAGTTTATCCTCTGCAGAGCATGAACGCGCCCCCCGGCTTTATTCAAAGGTTATTTCCCCACCAGGATATAACTGGGTTATCCTCAGCCAAAAACCACGGAAAGATCGTCCTCGGCGAAGTTCTTCCCATCCCCCAGCGGAGTTCATCAACAGAACATATCAACAGTATCCACAACGGAGTTATCATTAAAACCTCAGTGAAGTATCTCTTCCCACAGAGTAATCACTCGCAGAGTAATCTCTCTAACAAGTTTATTCCCCAACGGAGTCATCTTCTCCTACCGGTTTATTCTTGCAATCATCGTCCCCAGCGAAGACGAAGAACTCTACTTTTCAACATCAGCCCAGGATTTAACTTCCCGGCATTCGTCAAGGATTTATTTTCCCAGACGAAAACACATTCATAAACATATCACATTTTATACATCCTGCTTACATACATGATTAAGTGCATACGACACAATCTCATTTATTTTGAGAACATCACGCACTTCATACATCATGACATTGCATACAACTAATGTTTTGCCTTTTCAGGAAAAAGGTCAATACAAAGATGATTACTATCAGCTGTCGCAATTCCATATTCGATTCCTGTATCCAGCCAGGGCATATCTGTTGACGACAATTCCAGATTCGATTCCTGTATCCAGCTAGGGCACTTCTGAAGAGTTTGAAGATTCGATTCCTGTATCCAGCCAGGGCATATCTGTTGACGACTATTCCGGACTCGATTCCTGTATCCAGCCAGGGCACGTCTGAAGAGTTTGAAGATTCGATTCCTGTATCCAGCCAGGGCATATCTGTTGACGACTATTTCCGGACTCGATTCATGTATCCAGCCAGGGCACGTCTGAAGAGTTTGAAGATTCGATTCCTGTATCCAGCCAGGGCATATATGTTGACGACTAATTCCGGACTCGATTCTTGTATCCAGCCAGGGAACATCTGAAGAGTTTGAAGATTCGATTCCTGTATCCAGCCAGGGCATATCTGTTGACAACTATTTCTGGACTCGATTCCTGTATCCAGCCAGGGCACGTTTGAAGAGTTTGAAGATTCGATTCCTGTATCCAGCCAGGGCATATCTGTTGACGACTATTCCGAACTCGATTCTTGTATCCAGCCAGGGCACGTCTAAAGAGTTTGAAGATTCGATTCCTGTATCCAGCCAGGGCATATCTGTTGACGACTATTCCAGACTCGATTCTTGTATCCAGCCAGGGCACGTCTGAATAGTTTGAAGATTCGATTCCTGTATCCAGCCAGGGCATATCTGTTGATGACTATTTCCGGACTCGATTCCTGTATCCAGCCAGGGCACGTCTGAAGAGTTTGAAGATTCGATTCCTGTATCCAACCAGGGCATATCTGTTGACGACTATTCCTGACTCGATTCCTGTATCCAGCCAGGGCACGTCTGAAGAGTTTAAAGATTTGATTCCTGTATCTAGCCAGGGCATATCTGTTGACGATTATTCCGGACTCGATTCCTGTATCTAGCCAGGGCACGTATGAAGAGTTTGAAGATTCGATTCCTGTATCTAGCCAGGGCATATTTGTTGATGACTGATTCCAGATTCGATTCCTGTATCTAGCCAGGGCACATCTGTGAGTAACTGATTGTAGACTCGATACCTGTATCCAGCCAGGGCACATCTGCATGAAGAGTTTAGAGATTCGATACCTGTATCCAGCCAGGGCATATCTACATAAAGAGCTTGAAGATCAACCCCTGTAACAGGCCAGGTAATTATCTTTCTTTCTCAGGTACACAAGTTCTCGCTAAGGAATCTCTTACGCGATCGACACCTAGATGGCATCTATAAGCCCATCCACATACCAACAGTCTCCAAATGGCATATATAAGCCCATTCCCGACAAGGCTCCGTCACAGGTCCAGATGGCATCTATAAGCCCATCCTCATGTCCATCATCTCTCCAAATGGCATCTGTAAGCCCATTCCCGCCATCATGTTGTTGATATTCTATTATGTGAGTGCAAATTTCTGGGCACTCTAGTGTTCAATCATCTTCCACCTTCAGATCACGAAAGGCACGCAAGCCAATCTACATCCTCAGGTCTAAGAAGATTGAACAGGGGCAACTGTTGTACCCCAAAATTTTCCCTCCCATATTCTTCAAGATTTGTCAAGCTCAATCTCCAAATGGTTCAAAATCTCTCAAGGGTTGCATAGTCCAATTGCCTCCTAACACAGTCAAAATTAGGGTTTTGGTTCTTGCAAAGAAATTGAGGTTTTCAAGGCTCCAATCAAGTCCCATATGCCTATATACATTGTCAAGCATCTATATGTCAAGTTTCAAGACTCACAACATCAAGTTGCACAGTCAAAAGCCTTAAATGCTTCACAGTCAACTGCAGGGGCAAAATGGTCATTTGACAGTCAAAAGTCAAAAATTTTGGTCAACATCTTATTTTGAAGCCACAATCATCATTTGATCAATTCTTGATCATGATTCCACAAGCATGGCTCAAAAAGTCTCAAGATGCAAAAGTTTTTATTTTTAGACAGTTGGAAAAGTCAACTGCAAGTTGACCAAGGCATAACTTTTTCATGGTTCATCATAAAAATCCCATCCAATGCTCATTTTGAAGGGGATGACATTTCCTACAACTCATATTCACATTCCAAGTCCAAGAAATGCTCTCACAAAAAGTTATCAATTTCAACATTATAGGTCATTTTCAAAAGTCAACAAAAAGGCACTTTAAGTCAAAGACCATAACTTGAGATTGGTAAATCAAAATGACATGGGACCAAATGCATTGGTTAGAGGACTTCAAGTTCTTTCCAAAATGTCCAAGAACATGTTCATAGCTTCAAAATTGAGCAAGATATGCATTGGAGAAGTTGGGAAATTTTTGGGAACTTTCAAAAGTCAACTTTGCCTAAAACACTTCATTTTTGCTAATGGGCCTCAAATTCCTTCTTGAATCTTTACCCAAAGCCTATGCACGACCCATTAAGCTTAATTTGACTTATTTTCTTATTTTTAATTAATTAATTGAATTTATATTAATATTAATTCATTTAATTGGTTTTAATTATAAGAAAATTCAAAAGATGTGCTTTTTAAATCTTTTTGTGAAGGAAATAAGGCTAGGGCAAGCTGGCAACTCGTTTCTCAATCAACAAGGCAAAATATCCATGATTGGCAAAGTTTCATGAAAGAAAAGATTGAAAAAAGATATGATTGGCAATCACACATTCAATTCATAATGCCATGGACTTTTGGGCTTATTTTTGACCTAATTCCATTCACATATATGTGCTGAAGCAAACCCTAAAGCTAGACACGAAAAAGCTGCCATAGAACTCCATAACCAATTTGCAAAAATCCAAGAAATATTGGAAAACTGAAATCAATACTCCAAGCAAATTCAAACCCTTTTCGTATTTCCAACACCTTGCTGGGAGTTTCCTGAACGCATTGCAATCAAGAACGAGTCCTAAAGCTCAAAGAACGCGCAAGAACAAGCCCTACGGTTTGCATTATTTTCCAGAATTACATACCATCATTCATGCGTTTTTAACCATTTTTCTTGATTGGTTTGTGTTGTTAGGAACATTCTGAAGCTAATGGAATAATCTAATTGCATTATAACGCTCTGAATCATGATTTGCCATTAACACGCCTTAGGGTTTCCAAGCTTTTAAAATAGGGCTTTCTTATTAAGGTAAAATTGGACCTCAAGACCAGTATATATAAATTCGTTGCAACAAGACGAAACCATTGAGACCCTCGCGCTCTTTTTATATGATCCATAGCCCTAATCGTTATTCTTGGGACTTTTGCTTTGTGGGGGTTTAAAACCCCCGCTATCTTGTTCATGTTTGCAGGAAAAACGAAGAAGAAGGGTGAGTTGTCCAAACGCTACTGGAGCATTCAAACCATGGCGCACTTTTTTAATGTCCCAGCATAATTGGCACTTTTCATATATTATATTTCTTTGTTATTATGTTTACAAATGCGCTTCATGGCTCAGATGGTGGGAAACGTGGCTTGCAAGTACTGGGACCTGGGTTCGATTCCCAGGTCCCCCCATATAATTGTTGATATTTTTCTTAATCCGTTCCAATGCAGTGCCTCTCAAACGTTCCACCATGGGCCTCGCGCGTCAGCTTGCCATGTGGCCTTGATCAACAATCTGAAGGTCAGGAGGTGATGAACACTCAATGCCTTGGTCAATGAACATGCACGTGAATCCTGAAAGTCAACCAGGCTTAGGATCTTCTTGGGCCAGAATTGCTCAATACACCTCCACTTTGGGCCAGACACCCCTTTGGTTTGCTTTGTTTTTTATTTTATTTTCTTTTCTCTTAATTTCTTTTAATTGTTTAATTATTGTTAATTCACCATAAAATAATTTGTCCTAATAAAAATCAGAAATCAAAAATTGTAAATTATTTTAATTAATTAATAATTTCACCGTTAACTTATTTTTGTAAATAAATATTAACAATTAACTTAGCTTAATTTAGGTTTATATTTTAATCTTTTTCTTAACAAATAAAAATTACATAAAATTAGGTTTTGATATTTTTTTAATCATATTTTATTAATCATCATTATTACCATTTGTTAGTTATTATTTTTGTAAATAAACATGTAAATTAAATAATTTAGTTAATTAGCCTAATTTTGACCTTTTTCATCAATAAGTAAAATAAACTTAGATCTAGGATTTCCTTTTAATTTTAATTTCTTTATTTTTCATAAATACAAAAAACATAAAAAACACTTTCTTTCTTAAATAATTAGTTTTACCTTTTAATTTAATACAAAGGACAAAAAACTCTTAATTTCTCAAAAGGGTCCAAAACCCTCGGACGTCCAGTTTAATTTATTCGCGCATTATTTTCTTATTTGATTATTATGTAACTGTTCAAGGATGTAATAGTAATTAGGTTTACCGCTTTTCTCTACTTTCCGCATCTTTATCAAAAACGGGTCTTTGTATTTTGGCGATGTATAGACCCGCGCCTTGTAATAGCGTAGCTTTTATCTTTCTACATTTAATTTTCCGCACTCCAAACTGCTAAACTCGCATGAAAGAATGTATGATAATTAAAAAAACGACTCGTAGCTCACAATGCCATGATCAAAGATAAATGTTAACATGAAAACAACACACAATGCACATTCCACTTCTAGGGTACGCCTCACTCGTTGCCTTGAAACGTGGTCGTCAAGTATAGGACGTTTTAGCGGTCGCTCTTATGTCTAAGATCCAGTCGCCTCGAAACGGTTGCCTCAGATAAAAGGATCTAGGACATTAGGGTTACTTCTAAGGTGTCCTACTATTGCTTCGGTGACCACACTGTCCCTACAATCGAATTGGCCCGAACACCTTCAACGGTGGTGCTACCTACCTCTCAATGGTAGGATGGCACTACCTTAAGGACTTTTACACAGCCTAATTCCTTAGGGTAGGTAGATGACTCATGGGTACTTGCTCTCTAAAAAACAAACAAAAAACCTTTTCACACTGACACTTTCAAAAGCTTTCAAAACAAATTTTTCAAACACTCTTGAGGACAGATACAAGAGTCATTCAGAAATCTTTCAAAGAAACTTTTTCAAACCCACACACACTTGAAAAGCAAACAAATTTTGAAAACATAAGAGCAAGTACCTAAGAGCCCGTGGATAACCACGGATAGAAAGGGTGCTAACACCTTCCCTTTCTATAAATCTACCTCCCGAATCGAGAAACATTCTCGAATAAGGAATTTTGCTGTGATGTTGGAGAACATAAAAGATGGTGGCGACTCTTGCTTCCGCGACATTTCGCGAACCAGCTTTAAACAGTCAGTTCTATTTCCACTGATCACACGTACTTTCATAACCTCCAGTGGGTCTTTCTCCTACATCAAGCAATCTTTGAGTTCGAAACAAGTATCATGAAATCATGATAGCACAATATTCAACCATCATGTGACAAGCAACCTTGTTGCATAAGAAAACCTCTACGCTCTAATCATCCATGACCCATCACAGAGGCACCATTAAAAAAAAGCATTCAAGTCATAATCATATAGCATATGGCTGCATAAATCATGCATTAGGGCTCTTCGATCCAAAATCAAGCCATAATTATCATCTCATCCATCTGAAAAATTATGAAAGCATGGGTCGAGCACATTAAAGCCCAATCACATATTCGCATTTTAAAATCCAACATCCATTTACATATATCCAAGTCATTCATCATATACATCAACCAATCATCTCAATTCATGCATCAATCAAATTTGCACGCATAGCATAAAACTTTGTTTTATGTGAAGACAATCATCATTGGCAATCAAGCTATAAATTCTATGTTGAATCTCGGCAGTAGATTATCCTGGTTGATCATGGAATTTTATTACCCAGAAGACCTCAGCAGAAGGTAGTTTCCAATTGAATCTCGGCAGTAGATTTCCCTGGTTGATCACGGCAGTTGATCATCCGGAAGACCTCGACAGTAAGTAATTCAAATTGAATCTCGACAGTAGGTTATCCTGGTTAATCACGGCAGTTAATTATCCAGAAGACCTCGGCAGAAGGTAGTTCTTGACATAATCTCGACATTAGATTATTTGGAAATCTCGGCAGCATATTTCCCGTTAAGAAGCCTCATATCTAGCCTGACGGACGCATAACCATATCAAAATCTCAAGATCATTTACAACATTTGGTGCATCTAACATACAAAAACACCAAAGAGCATTTGATAAAGCATCAAAGTTTATTCTGGTTAGAAGAATAGCGAAGGAAAATCCACGCCTAATTCCAAGTCGACGCCTACTTCCATTACCATGCCTATTTCGATCTCCACGCCTACGTCCATGCTATTTCTACACACATGCCTACATCCACGACTACACCAATGTCTACGTCCATGTCCATGACCACGCCTATTTCCATGTCCACGCCTACGTCCACGGCTATTTCTACGCACATGTCTACGTCTACGACTACGCCAATGTCCATGTCCACACCTACGCTTGTGCCTACGATACAGGCCTCAAGATCTCACCGACATCTTTCCACCAAATTCGAATCAACTTAGAGATACAACAATTGGAAACAAACAACATTGGGGAGTTGGTGATTACGAGAAAAGAGAATCATCAAAAACATTTTTAAAACATTTGGGGCATATACAAGAATACTTAGGGCATAAACATATAAAAATTTGGAGGATATATCACACTTGGATAACACATCAGTTTAGGGCATTATGCATACATGGCATCTTACAAAGCTACTCTGGTTAAGATTACGCATTCTTTTGGGGTTTATTTTCTTCATGTTGATAATGGTTGAGACGAAAAGACCAATATCATCATGAATTTGGGGTTTATTTTCTTTATGTTGATAATGGTTGAGACGACACAACCAATATCATCATGAATTTTGTGTTTATTTTCTTTATATTGATAATGGTTGAGACAACACAGCCAATATCATCATGAATTTGGGGTTTATTTTCTTCATGTTGATAATGGTTGAGACGACACAACTAATATCATCATGAATTTGGGGTTTATTTTCTTCATGTTGATAATGGTTGAGACGACACGACCAATATCATCATGAATTTAGGGTTTATTTTCTTCATGTTGGTAATGGTTGAGACGACACGACCAATATTATCATGAATTTGGGCTTTATTTTCTTCGTGTTGATAATGGTTGAGACGACACGACCAATATCATAATGAATTTGGGGTTTATTTTCTTCATGTTGATAATGGTTGAGACGACACGACCAATATCATCATGAATTTTGGGGTTCATTTTCTTCATTTTGATAATGGTTGAGACGACACGACCAATATCATCATGAGTTTGGGGTTCATTTTCTTCATGTTGATAATGGTTGAGACGACACGACCAATATCATCATTGTAATACGGTGGGAAAACTGACTTGGTTGTTTTGCGTTTGATCAAAATTATTATGGATAGCAAGAGTCGCCACCGACTTTTCTTTATCCAATAAGGAAAGGGTGAAAAGAACAGGAAAAACCTTTGAGATATTTTCTTGAGTTCGGGGGGTAGGTTATGAAAAGGGAAGGTGTTAGCATCATTTTCATCCATAGTTATCTATGGGCTCTTAGTTGCATGCTAAATCACTTTTGAAATTTATTTATTTGAAATGTGTTTGTGTTGGGTTTTGAAAGTATTTTTGAAAAGGTGTCTTCGTTTAGGCAAACTTTGTAATGATTCTCGTCTCTATAAGAATGCATACAAAGTGTTGGACTTTTTGAAAATATTTCATGTTTTTGAAAGTGTTTGGTGTGTTTTGAAAAATGTATGTTTTGAAGATGGATTATGAGCAAGCAACTAAGAATGTTCTACCTACTAAAAATTCTTTTGTTCATTTCTCTCTTCCTTTGATATTGCTATCTTACCATTGATTGGTAAGAATCTATATCTTTGGATGTAAAGGGACGGGTGTGGGTTATTGTATAGTCATGAATAGCAATGTTGTGAGATACCTTAGCATTTCTCTTAAGGGACCAAGATCATTTGTAAGGCAACATTCATAGCGTCATCGAGGGACTATGATCTTGTATTTTCGATTATTTTTGCTAAGATGCCTCACATGCATATCATGACCATTTTTTAAGGCAATAAGTGGGTTAACCCTAGAGGTACAAGTGTGCAAGTGTTTATTTTTCATGCATTGTTTTGTCTTGGATTAGGATTTTCTAAGATTGATTTTTATCTTGCCATACACATCCTAGTTACTAGTATTTGTATTTAAAAGCGGTAAATTACGGAAAATAAATTCCTACACTATTACATCATTTAGGGGGATGGGGTATAATTTACAAATTGGGATGGATAAGAGCTTAAATATTACAACCATATTGAATAGCCATGAAGAAAATATGTGAAACATGTAAAAATATAGGAAAAGGAAAGAAAAATGCATTTTTGAACATTATGTATCGACACATGCTCTTTTGCATAAACATATAACCTTCCCTTGCCCTTATATTGCCAAATCAACTCAATATCAGTTGATGCATAATGGTATGTGTCGACTCATACACTGCATGTGTCGACTCATACGTGCTTTGTGTCGACTCATACACTCTTTTTTCCTTCTACTTTGGGCCTGTATAGCAGTATGTGTCGACTCATAAGGCTATGTGTCGAATCATAACCTATTTTTCCACTAAGATGTGTCGACTCATATAGGTATGTGTCGACTTATACTGTCATTTTTTCACTTCAACATTGTTTTGCTGCATACATGGGTTAGTTCTCAACACATAAATGAAAAGAATGGAAGACAAAAAAAGGGTTAGCTTCAAGGGAATGGTTATTACATTTGATCTTCAAAGATGAATCAACTAATGATGCTTGAAATGAAGGGTTTAAAGTCAAGGGGACTTACCTTGAAGCTGGAATTTGTGTTTTGAGCTTGAGTTGCTACCTTGAGTATTCTTGAGGTTGGAGAAATAGAGATGTTACATAAGTTATGATTTGTGTTTGAGTTGTTATATATATGATGTATATGGAGTATGTGGATGGTTTGTTTGGACAAAAATTCAAGGCTTGAGATATTTGAAGATTTTGGTTTCTAAGCTCAAGGATAGAGATTCTTGTGGACAGTTCTGGTTTTTAGAGTAAGGGGGGTTTGGGGATTTTCAATACACAAGAAGCTCTCTATTTTTTCTCTGACCTCTTCCTCTTGCAAACGCTTCTCCTATTTATAGGCAAGAGGTTTGTGAACAAACTGATTTAGTTTACAAACTATGGAGTTATGGCTAGGTTGGATTGCAAATATCAAGTTATGTCATGGTCCCAAGATAAAGTACCAAATTTTCTGGTTTAGAGGGGATGACTTCCATTATTTATGGTGGATTAAAATCATAAACAAACAAGGTATAGGTTCACAAGATAAAGTACCAAATTTTCTGGTTTAGAGGGGATGACTTCCATTATTTATGGTGGATTAAAATCATAAACAAACAAGGTATAGGTTCAAGACAAGTTTTGTACAAAAAGCTTCCTTTTCAAGAATATCAATGGTGCTTTTATGCCATAAATGGAAAGATCTTTTGGATAATGGCTAAAACACTTGGGTAATAGCTCAAGAGTGGGTGTAAGCATTAAATTATGATGACATTTGCAAGCAAGAAGACCTGCAACACAAGATTATGCAGCATAGCATAAGGGTTTTGTTCTGTGTTCTTCACTAAAATGACTTGCAATTCAAGAATGGATGTCCAACTTCACGCCCTTGAATATCCTATATCAATTATGATAAATTCATGCTCTTGGATGTTTTGTAAAGCTTGAAACATCCTCTATAACTTTCATGTTGGCACTTTTTAGAAAATCATCTTGTAACTATGTGAAAAAATGAAAAGAAGTTGGGATAAAATCCTGACCAAAATCTGTTGAAAATTTCTCTAAGTGTTTGATGAAAATGTCATGATTTCATGAATTTATAACTCAAAATCCAAGCACTTCTAGTACTTGATCAGCAAAGCAAAGTTATATATCTCATCAAGATCTACAACTCTCATGTTGAAAGTTTTATTTGAATCATCTTGCGTCTTGGTGAAAGATTGACATGAAGTAATGAAATTATCATGTATAACACACTTAGAAAATTTCTAAGTCTTGGAAATCTTGACTTTTTACATTGACTTTTGACTTTCTTGACTTCTTGATAATCAAACTTGATACTCTTGAATGTATTGGTGAATTTTTATCTTTGAGACTTAATGTTGACCAAAAAGTCAAAGTTTGACTTTTGGCGTATCAGTTGACTTTTCATCAATACAGTTGATTTTAGGTCATCCGGTCAATTGACTGGGCAGAATTTGTGATACAAAACTTGAAACTTAACATGAGCATTCTTGAAGGTACATAATGGTCCATGAAAGTCTTTTGAGGCATTAAAAGTCCAATTTTCCTTATGAAAACTTAAACCCTAATTTGATGTATCAGTGTTGCGAGCTTGAGCCATTGAAGATCTTGTGAGAAATGTATTAAGAAAAGAGAGAGAAATTTTGGGGTACAACAATCATGAATTTGGGCTTTATTTTCTTCATGTTGATAATGGTTGAGACGGCACGACCAATATCATCATGAATTTGGGGTTCATTTTCTTCATGTTGATAATGGTTGAGACGACACGACCAATATCATCATGAGTTTGAGGTTCATTTTCTTCATGTTGATAATGGTCGAGATGACACGACCAATATCATCATGAATTTGGGGTTTATTTTCTTCATGTTGATAATGGTTGAGACAATACAACCAATATCATCATGAATTTGGGGTTTATTTTCTTCATGTTGATAATGGTTGAGACGACACGACCAATATCATCATGAATTTGAGGTTCATTTTCTTCATGTTGATAATGGTTGAGACGACGCAACCAATATCATCATAAGTTTGGGGTTCATTTTCTTCATGTTGATAATGGTTGAGACGACACGACCAATATCATCATGAATTTGGGGTTTATTTTCTTCTGTTGATAATGGTTGAGACGACACAACCAATATCATCATGAATTTGGGGTTTATTTTCTTCATGTTGATAATGGTTGAGACGACATGACCAATATCATCATGAGTTCGGGGTTTATTTTCTTCATGTTTATAATGGTTGAGACGACACGACCAATATCATCATGAGTTTAGGGTTTATTTTCTTCATGTTGATAATGGTTGAGACGACACAACTAATATCATCATGAATTTGGGGTTTATTTTCTTCATGTTGATAATGGTTGAGACGACACGACTAATATCATCGTGAATTTGGGGTTTATTTTCTTCATGTTGATAATGGTTGAGACGACACAATCAATATTATCATAAGTTTAGGGTTCATTTTCTTCATGTTGATAATGGTTGAGACGACACGACCAATATCATCATGAGTTTGGGGTTCATTTTCTTCATGTTGATAATGGTTTATACGGCACAACCAATATCATTATGAGTTTTGGGTTATTTTCTTCATGTTGATGGTTATGGTTGAGACGACACAACCAACATCATTGTGAGTTTGGGGTTTTTTCTGTTGATAATCATAGTTGAGGATGACACAACTGAAACTATCAGGAAACTTTGGGTATCGCTTCAAATCTAGCATATTGCGTTTGGTTATCGAATCTTAGTTGAGGGCTGACATAACCAACATCATTATTCCAAGTTCCAAATATCTTATTTCAAGCTTTTTCAATTATATATCCCCTAGGTTGCGATAGATATGTGAATCTTCGGGGTTATATTACTCATCCCCTAGGTTGTGATGAATAACGTAAGCCCATTCATGTTTTCTTTTATCCCCTAGGTTGTGATAAATACACAGGTTCATCCTCATACTATTTACTCCTATGTTGTAGTAAACATGACGAAATCTGTGATATAACTCATTGTGTCAGTCTCCATGCAGCAATGTGCGAAATCTGGGATATAACCCATCATGTCAGGCTCCATGCAGTGATGTTGTTATCCATCTTTTTTCAATTATCTATCCCCTAGGTTGCGATAGATATGCGAATAAATCTGCATAATCCATTGCATCAGCCTCCTTGCAACAATGTATTATCAGACTTTGTTTTACTCAGTCCCTAGGTCGCGATGAATAGAAAAAATCAAATCAAACCAAAACTTACTATATTAGTCTCCAAGCATTAGTAAGTCAAATTTTTAAAACCTGTATCATTTACCTCCTAGGTTATGGTAAATTCTATGACGAGCTCTTTTCTAGGTATTGGTGAGTTATCTGCATCGTCATATCTAGATCAATCTTACTCTTCAATCACATCTCTCTATTCAAATTCTGGTAGGATGATGCATCATCATCTTTGTTTATTTCTTTATCCAAACTCTGGTATGATAATACATCATCATCTTTACTTATTTCTCGGTGCTCTTAGGTATGCTATATGAGTATATCCTTAATTAGTAACTATTGGTCAAATTTTGGAGTCTTCTATTATTTAATAACCCTCTGATTCAAACATGTGAGACCTGCGTATTCTTGCACCATTTAATCTAAGAGTAATTAAATAGGGGCAGCTGTCATACCCCAAAATTTGTCCGCCCTTTTTTCTACAGTCAAAAATATTTTAAACATTTATTTTATAATATTTTTTTATTTTTATAAAGTATTCGCTTCTAAATCTATTTAAAAATATAATGATTTATTTCAGATCACTTGCATTTTTGAATAAATAAATATTCCCACACCTTTCATATACTTTCAATTAAGTTTATTTACAAACGAGTAACATAACACAATTGGTAAATGATGAAGCTTACAAATATAAGGTTGCGGGTTCGAATATCTTATGCTAATTCACTTTCTCATTATTTTTCAACTCTTTTCCAATTCCGTTTCAAAAACTCTTTCTACCAAAACTATTTGTTTTGTTTTGTTTTTGGCCGATAATTTAATATGAGGTCTCCCTCTTATTTTCAATTTTAATTTTTGTTTTGTTAGCGTTTAAATCATATGATGATTATCTGATGGTATATTTTTTATCCAACAAATTACAATGTTATTAAACTTTTATCTAACAATTTGTACGGTTACCGATTTTTTCATCTAACAAATAATATGGTTATCAAGTTTTTGTATAACAATTTATATTCTTTCATCCAATAATTTTATATTACTAATGTAGTAATATATTGTTACTACTATCATCATCCTCTTACGATTCTACGTCACTTTTTATACGGTCCACTTTTCCACCAAAAACCACAATTGCTATACACTATTTTCCACTTTCGACATTCACATGTAATTTGCGGTAACATCTTAAAATATTTTCTTTATCATACATACCTACCATCATAAAAATATTCACACATCATAATATAATCTTCTTCTAATTTACTCCACAAAAACTTGTTCAAAACTTAAAGTTAATATCTTCACAAAACCATTTTTATGTCGTTTCTGGAAAAAAAAATTATCATAATAGCACTTCAAATTCAAAGAAAAGCAGTGAAGTAAATCAAAATTTGAAATTCGAAAGAGTGAAACAAAATCAAAACTCATGGCACAACCTCCATAATCACTTCACAAATTTTTCCCATCAAAACTAACAACATAATATTAATATCAATATTAGTACAAAGTTTTTATTGTTATTACAGAAACAACAAGAAAAGAGAAAGTCGCCGCAAAATCAAAATTCACGCTACCAAAGCTCAGTTTTGGCCGGAAACCAACAAACCTTGTCGGACATCTCCACTGTTGTCGCCTGCATACCCAACAGCCACTCGTCATTCCACCGTTGGACCTGCAATAAACTGTCGGCAACACTTTCAGTCGCAACACCCCTTGATGTTGTCACATTGTTATTCTTTTAATTAATTATTATTACTCTATATTTTTTTTCTCTTCTTCTTTTTTTTTTCTTCTAAATGGACTTGCCATGTGTTACGAAGTTATAAGCTTCCAATTTAAAATTGAATGGGTCAAAGATACATCCCAAAAAAGTATCTGGTATGTGTATACACATATGTTTTATTTTATTTCTTATATTGTTTGTTATTTGTTTCAATTTTGTTACTTAATTTTTGGTTTTAATTGATATTCATTATTTTTTATTATTAATTTGAAGGAAAAAAAAGGAAAAAACAATTTCGGCTAGCGTGATTATTATTATTATTATTTATCTAAATCTTATATTATTTTTATAGTTTTATTATTTGATTAATATTTAGAATTAGATTTGTCTATGTATGATTTGGGTCTTAACCATATTTCCCTCTATTTACTAATTCACATCTCCTTTATATGTGTACTCCTTCTAAGCTTTACTTTTCTTTAAATATTTCTTAGAACAAGAATATATCAAATATAAAATCAATAACTTTGTACCTAAAATTCAATAAGAACACAATATTAATTAATTCAACCTTTTTATGATGGGATTGATAGATTTTTCATCCACCAAGTCCTCGAATAAGCGATTGGTCGACTCATCGTCTATCAGTCAGTTATTCAAAATCAAATATTAAAAATCATACAACTCACCCAATTCACCATCCACGAACGAAATGTGGCCAATATCTGGCCACGTGATGAGGAGGCTATATCATACTCCTCAGCTATACATCTAAAAATATTCAAATGATCACCAAACTATTTTCGTAATAAATTAATTCAACATTAATTTTCGAAAAGGAATGTGAATATATTTAAGTTAACAGTGTACTTGGCCTAACAAACTCCGCTTATTCATACTCTTAGACCATATATGCGGGAAATTCAAAATATATTTCGCAATCCATAAAAAACACAAACCAATCGCGAACTATGAAATAGGACTCTGATTCCTCCTAAGAGGATACGTAGGCATACGATTAAAATCGTGGCGAGTCCCGCTAAATAAAATTCAAACCCTTTTTCCCAATAATAATAAAACCGTATTTCCTAAAATATCATGCTTCTAAACCTAGTATCCTTGTGAACAAGGTAGATGAAGGGTGTCTAACACATTCCCTTCGTCTAGAACCGAGTCCAAATCTAGAATCTCTAAACTTTAGGGTATTCCTTTATACTCCCTTCCTTTAGGATAAAAATTAAGGGTGACGACTCTGATTAAAAAACCAGTTGCAACACACTGTCCAGGTACCATGACTGGTGTTTTAGTGGCGCCATCAAGGAAGTCTGAAATGTAGATGATTTGATCCTTAGGTACCCATTTTATGGGTCCTCTCTTGTTTGAAGTTACATAGATTCTGACACCTTTGTACTTTTGTGCAATAGGATAATAATGTGAAATTTGTGCATGATACTTTTGTTTAGAAGTTTCCTTTTGTGTTTGTGTTTGTGCTATAATAGTATCAGAACCTTCTTGTTTTGGATATTTCAAATTTGTGTCAACAAGCACGAAATATTCAGAAAGAGGTTTTGGTTTGACATTCAAATTTTCATCAATTTTATTTGTTGGTCCTGAATATCCCAAGCCTCTGCTTCCATTTCTACTAACACCATAGATCATTGAAGCCATTTTGCTTCTATCTATGCTTTTAGCAAGGAAGTGTTGAAAAGCTCTATCATATTTGATTACTTCTTCAGTAACAGATGTGTTAGAGAAAATATATTATTCTAATCTAGACACTTTACTTTTCAAAGCAATGTTTTATTTTTTTAAAACAAATAGTTTTTCATTTAAGTCAAAAATATTTTGCTCATCTATAGTAGTGTTCTCAGAAGTAGCTACGAAACTCTTTTTCAAGATTTTGCGTTTATTTAAAAGAGATTGATACCTTTTCATTAATTCAGATAAACCAATTTCAAGTTCATAACGAGATAAGGAAGAAAGTACCTCTTTGTCATCATTAGAGTCTGACTCATAGTTACATGTTCGTTCGTCTTCTGATGTTGCTTCTTCCTTGTTGGTCCTAGCCATGAATACCATGTTTGAATGCTCTTCATCATAATCTTCATCTTCTGACTTTGAATCATCCCATGTTGCCATGAGACCCTTCTTAGTTTTGTAAGCCTTTTTGTGCTTCTAGATTTGACTTGTTCTTCTATATATCAGAGAGAGCTCATCATCATCTGAATCTTCTTCAAATTCTTCTGATTCTTCCTTAGCTTGACAAGCTTTGGTTTTCCCAGAAGTAGACTTTACAGCAACTGATTTTACCCTCTTCCGAGGTTCATCTTGTTCTATCTCTATTTCATGACTTCTTAAAGAGCTAATCAGGTCCTCAAGAGAGGTGTTGTTCAGATCCTTTGCCAATTTTAATGCAGTTACCATTGGTCTCCATTTAACAGGCAGACTTCTGATAATCTTTTTAACGTAATCCATAGCGGAGTAACCTTTATTCTGAACCTTAAGTCCTGCCACAAGAGTCTGAAATATTGAAAACATCATTACCACAGATTCATTGTCTTCCATCTTAAAGGCTTCATAATTTTGAATTAAGGCCAGAGCCTTTGTTTCTTTTACTTGTGTGTTTCCTTCATGTGTCATTTGGAGAGAATCGAAGATAGACTTTGCAGTCTCTCTATTTGTGATTTTCTCATATTCATTATATGAAATAGTACTTAGAAGAATGGTTCTTGCTCTGTAGTAATTTCTGCATACTTTCTTTTGTGCTTCCATCATTGCACTTCTTGCAATCTTATAACCTTTATCATCTACTAGGTGAGTGTAACCATCGACTACCAAGTCCCTTAGATCCAAGTCATATGCTAGTAAGTAACTTTCTATTCTATCCTTCCAATATTCAAATTTCTCCCCCATTAAACATATGAGTTTTTTAGCTATAGTGATCTCTATCATTATCCCTATTATCAACAGTGGAAGTAGATGTAGTCATTGGTTTTACACACACACGCTAGATCGGTACTGGACACTGTTAAGTGTTGATAAAAATTCAAACTTTTTATCTCCTCAGAAACGGAGCTCTGATACCAATTGAAGGTGTGAAAAACACAAGAAAGGAGGGATTTGAATTGGAATTTTAAAACAAATACTTTTCTTTAAAAATATTCCTCCATTAAGCTAAAATTATTTTTCCTTCACTCTTGATAATAACAATAAGTAAGAATGAGAAATAAAGAACAATGTATGTTTATACTAATTTACTTAAAAATTATCAAGTTAGTCTTGTCCACCCGCCAAGGTAATTTTGTCTCACTCAATCGAGAACTTAATTCACTATAACCAAACTGATTACAATTTTCACAAGCTACCCGCAAGTTACTAACAACCTCTAAGCCTTGCAAGCCCTAGACTTCTTAAGGATTCAGACCTACCCGGACCCTTAAGTAATATCAAACAATAATAAACCTGATTATTACAATGCACAAGTTACCCGCAAGTGACTAACAACATCTAAAACTCACAAGTTCTAGACTTCTTAAGAATACAGACCTACTTGGTCCCTTAAAAAAATCAAACAGCTATTTGATTATAAGTTTTGTTTACAAGAGTATTGCTTCTACACAAGCTGAATATGTAAACTATTTTAAGAACAGTGACTTAAAAATATGAAAGCTATGAACAGCGTTTGCGCATGATTATTCAGTGTTGGAAGCTTTCTATCTTAGTCTTCAAGCCTTTATATAGCCAATAAAATAATATATCCATTGAGGGGTACTCTTGGGATTTCCAGAAACATTGGAAGCTTGAACAGTAACTTAGGGGACAAGATCGTATGACGCGTCTGTGATTTCATGATAGTGAAATGAAATGTTGATTGTACCATGTACTATTTGTACCACGTTAATGTTATCTTCTTTCCTTCTGCGAGCATGAGTTTAAAAACGAGATTATAACATCAGGTCATTAGAACTTCAAGTCTTCAGATTCTTCAGAACTGCGTCTTTAAAGTCTTCAGCACTTGGTTGTGAGAACCTTTTCTTGGAACCTTGGGTCTTTAGAACTTTAAGTATTTAGAATCTTTAGAACTTCTCTCTTTAAAGTCTTCAGCACTTGATCTTTAGAACCCTTATCTTTAGCACCTTATTATTAGAAACACAAGTCTTCAGCATCTGAACTTTAGTAGAAACTTTGTCTTCAGATCTTTTAACTTTGTTTCTTTGGAACATGTTATCTTTAGAAGCTTGAGTCTTTAGCATCTGAACGTAAGTAGAAACTTCTGTCTTCAGATCTTCTGACTGGTTTCTTTAGAAAAACACTAGGACTTGCACTTCAGAGCCTTCTGAAGTGTCTTGCAACTGTTCAACATAACTTGTGTAGCGTATAAGCGGAATTAATTCTCTTCTAATGTCTTGGTCACGCCATCCATCAGAAGCAGAACCTGTTTGTTAAGTACTCAACAATAACAAATATTAGAGTATCAAAAAAATTTATACAAACATACTCATTTTTTATCATCAAAACTCAGAGATAATATTGCAGAACCAAATTTTGTTCTTACAAAGCCTACCCTCGGGTGTATACTTAGGAGAGAAAGATCACCAACACATGCAAAGCTTGATAAACGTGCATGTATGGATATTTAGTAACATAGAAGACCTTCTACAAATATGCAGCTTTATATTACTATGATGGCTAAAGTCTTTCTTATTTGGTGCAACATTTTCCTAGGGGTGTCACAAAGAAAATTCTTTTTAGGAATCAAAAAGCCATCGAGTTAATAGATGATGATAATGGTTATTCCTACTATGAAGAAGTCCATTACACTAAGCACAATAAATAGTTATTTAAGAAGGAGAAATTTATTGGAAAGGGATGGTACGAATATGCTAAAAATAATAAGATAAGAAGAGGAGATTTACTTAGCTTCACAATTCTCTATCCTCCTAAAAGGTTGTTTATTGAATTGTTAAATCGTTAAATTGGTTGTGACCATGAAGCTAAGGTGAAGAAGAATGACGTGTTAGGAGACAGGTTTAGAAGTGTTTTGGATGTTTTAGTTAGTTAAGAATGGTTGTGTTGTGTTTGTAGTAACAAAATTTCTGGATTTAGGATATTATGTTTGTTAGTTAATGCCTTATGTAGATGTCTGTATTTTGAAGATTGGATGATGTAGTGTATTTTGATTGTTGGATATTATAATGATGGTTATAGACTTAGTTGATAGTATGAACTAATGTTGTAATAGTTTTTTTAGTATGGTAATGCTAGCAGTATTTAAGTTTAATTTTTTGTTCTGGGAATCATTAAAGGATATTTTGAAATGTTTTGTAAAGTATAAATGAAAACAAATTGTTAAGTTACGAAACAATGGATTTAATATGAACCAAATGTTTTAAGAAGGTGTAGAAAATAATTGAAAATATGTAGTGATAAAAAGGTGGCATAAGGTTATATGACAATGACAAAAAGGTTAATGTTTTATTCTCATCCATTTTAAAAAGGTGTTGACAAAGAGATGTGCAGGTACATAACTGTCAAATGGTTGAAATCTCAAATGAAGTACAAAATAATGTCAGTTTGGTGCAAAGTGAGTGTATCAGAGCAATGTGAATTGGGTTTAAAGTGATAGTTGAATTACATTGGTGTTGTACAAATACACAACTTAAGTGTTGCTCGTTAAGTGTTGAAGTTAAGATTTGTCTGATATGTTCACACAAAAATTCTGATTGGTTGAAAAAAACACACCTTGGAAAGTTTCTGCATTATTCATGACATGGTTTAATAGGAAAGACGTCATAGCAGTTGGTTGTAGTAACAGAGGTCCTGATGTGGATTTTTAAAACAATATATGGTTGAAGCATAAGGTGTAACATAAATGCACAGCATTACATTACAGGGAACCGCATATGCTTCTTTAAGGTAATGGTGCAATTGAAATGTCATTACATGAAAGATGCATATTAGAACTAAAGATACATGTTGATCTGAAATACCTTGATGACCCTAACTTGTATAATAAGGTGCAATATTCTAAAACTGTTAAATTGTATAGTAATTGAAATTTGAAAAATTGAGGGAATATCTAAATGTATGACAACATTACTACAAATAAAGTGCAACATTACAAGTAGTAGGCAAGTTTTGTTCAAAAACACCCAAGATATAACAGTAGAAATACATATTATTACAAAAAAGTAGTTACACCAATTGTTCCAAACACATTGTCAAGGCTTCAAAATGTATAACCTGTATTTGGCCTGAGAAGTTTTAACAACAGTGTCACAAAAAATATGGAATTAGTTAGCAAAACTGGTGGTTTAAACAAAAATACAGACAAATGATTAGTCATATATACCGTTTAAATGTTGTTGAAAACCTCTTTATAGACGACATTACATGTTGACGTCTTGGCCATGTTTTTTCTGTCATGTACCAAGATCTTAATACCCCTTTTGGTTGTAACCCTTGAAAGTGCAATATAAATTTGACCATGAGTGAAAACATCGTGAGGTATGTAAAGTCCCACCCAATTCAATGATTGTTCTTGTGGTTTGTTAATGGTCATGGCATATGATACAATAATAAGAAACTGGTGCCTGTTTAATTTGAAAGGCCAAGGGGATTGGGATGGGGACATATCCATTCGCAGAATGTAAATGACTTTTCCATTTGTGTTATCACCCATCAATTTGGCCTCTAGTACATGATTTGCCATTTTAGTTACTATCAGCATTGTCCCATTACCCAAACCATCTGATTGATCAATGTTTCGCATTAGCATAATTGGTGCATCAAACTTTAACTTGATGTGATGGTTTGGCAGACCAGAATTCCTTAAAGAGCTAAGTAGTTCTAGGCTAAGAACCTCAACAATATTGTTGCAGTGAATTTCCGATCTATCAATGAAATTAGAGCTGTAGTAATCTCGTATCTCCCTTGGAAAAACAATTATTTAGAAGTCATATCAATTTGTTAGGTACAATGAATATATATTAGATAGTATATTTACCTGACATCAACGCAAGCACATGGTCATTGATCTTGTCAACAATTTCTAAAGTGGAAGCAAGGATGGCACGATTTTGAGGTAATCGTAAGATTCATAACTTTGAATGAAATTTGGATATGTGTTGTTCACAATCGCAACAATAGGGTCGGTGACGTTAGTAATCAAAATTTCAGGGGGGATTTCAATATCGACATAACCGTCATTTGGTTATGATATTCTTCCTTCACCAATGGACACAATGGAAAAATACACAGTTTTGGTCAGGACTCTACAAACTGAGACTGATCAATAGCACATGGGGATTATATATATATATATATATATATATATATATATATATATATATATATATATATATATATATATATATATATTATGTAATTATATGGTTGTGATTAAAAAGAACAGTAATGCATTTCATTGTTATCGTACCTGGATTGTTGGCTATGACTCTTTGGTCGTGTAATAGACCATCCGACAATAAAATCCATGATTCATTCAAAACATGACTAGGACGGTTTATGTTATAACTAATCCGACTTTTGACAAAACTTTTTATATAACTTTGTATATATATCTCCCATTTAAAATAAAATACACTCTTGGTCTTTATATAGACCTAATGGCTTTTACAATTCTGAAACATAACTGCTACTAATAAACTATTATAACTTACTAAACTTTTGTCCTTCCTACTACCATATTTAATATGAAACTTATTACTAATGACATTTAAGGTTTATTCAACAAAACTCCTCTTTAAACTTAAATGTTTCTTCCATCCACCATTCCTATCATCTTCTTGCCTCTATCGAAGATCTCTTTTGATAGTGGTTTTGTGAAAATATTCACTGCTTGGTTTTTGCTTGCTACATGCCTTAGTTCGACACTTCCCTCCTTCACATGTTCACGAATGAAGTGAAATCGAACATCAATGTGTTTGCTTCGTTCATGATTCACTGGATTCTTTGCCAATTCAATAGCTGATTTATTGTCCACTTGTATTATTGTTGGATCTTCCTGTTTTAGCTCCATCTTGCTTATCAACCTTCTGAGCCATACTGCATGACAGACGCACCAGGATGCTGCCACATATTCAGCTTCACACGTCGAAAGTGTTACTATAGGTTGCTTCTTCGACAGCCAAGTAAATGTTGTGTTTCCCATGAAAAACACATATCCAGAGGTGCTCTTTCGATCGTCTATGTCTCTGCACCAGTCACTGTCAGAATAACAAACTAACTTGTAGTCTTTTGTTTTTGAATAAAACATTCCTAGTGATATTGTTCCTTGGATGTATCTTAGAATTCGTTTCAGCGCCTTCCAATGTGTGTGTACTGGCTCCTCCATGAATCGACTTACTATGCCAACACTTAGTGAAATGTTTGGCCTTGTGCATGTGAGATATCGAAGGCTACCTACCAAGCTTCGATATTTGCTTCCTTCGACCCGTTCTCCTCTATCAAACTTTGATAGTTTTGTACCTCGTTCCATTGGCGTCGAAGTTGGATTGCAATTCTTCATTTTATATTTTTCTAGGATTTCCTTTGCATATTTTTCTTGTGAGATGAAAATTCCAGCTTCTTCTTGTCGAACCTCCAGACCAAGAAAGAATCTCATCATACCTAAGTCTGTCATTTCGAATTCGCTTGTCATGGTGTTTTTGAAATCTTCGATCATCTGAACATAACTTCCTAGAAAAATAAGGTCATCAACATAGAGAGCAACAAGTAATAAATTACTTCCATTTTTCTTCACATAGAGGGCGGGTTCATAAGGACATTGCTCGAACCCATTCTCTTTGAAATATGTGTCAATACGTGTGTTCCATGCCCTAGGTGCTTGCTTCAGCCCATACAGTGATTTCTTCAGTTTCAACACCTTCTTCTCTTCTCCAGTTCTCATATATCCAAGTGGTTGTTCGACTTAGATTTCTTCTTCGAGCACACCATTCAAAAATTTTGTCTTGACATCCATTTGAAATATTGGCCATTTGAACTGAGCAGCTTGAGAAATGAGTAATCGAATTGTATCCCTTCGCAACCAGTCGTGCTTTGAATCTTTCGATTTCTCCTTGAGCATTCATATTTTTCTTGAATACCCACTTTACACCAATGGGTTGACTACCTTTTGGTAATTCGAATAGCTCCCAAGTATTGTTGCGTTCGATTGCTCTAATCTCTTCGTCCATGAAACTTTTCCACTTCTTGTCTCGTAACGCTTCTTCGACGCTGATGTTTTCAGCATCTGCCAGAAGACACACAAGATGCACCTCACTTGTTGAATCATACAAATCTTGCAAACTTCTCATTTTGGGTTGTAGAGGTTCATCTCCATCTTCTGTTTCTTCATGTTCTGTTGGAATACTTGTTGGTACAGCTACAGTTGTTTCTTCGACTGTGTCAACAACCTCTGTCGAATTGTTCCAGTCCCACTTGCTTGCTTCGTTCATTCGAACGTCTCTACTCACGATTACTTTCTTGCTTATGGGATTGAAGATCTTGTACCCTTTCGTCTTCTCATCATATCCAATGAATATGTACTTCTGACTTTTGTCTTCAAGCTTTGTTCTTCGTTGATCTGGTACATGTGCATAAGCTATACTACCAAATACCTTGAGATGAGAAATTGTTGGCTTCTGTCCACTCCATGCTTCTTGTGGTGTTTTGTCTTCTAACTTTGAATGTGGACATCTATTCTGAATATAAACAGCACATTATACTGCTTCTGCCCAGAATTCTTTCAACATGTTCTTGCTTTTGAGCATTGATCGAATCATGTCAAAGATAGTTCGATTCTTCCTTTCAGCCACACATTTTTGCTGAGGTGAATATGGTGCAGTTAGGAATCTCCTTATGCCCTGTTCTTCACAGTACTTCACAAAAGCCATTGAAGTATACTCACCTCCTCTGTCAGATCGAATTGCTTTGATGTGTCTGTCTGTTGCCTTCTCCACCATTACTTTGAACTTTTTGAACACTTTTAATGCTTCAGATTTTTCTTTCAAGAAGTAAACTCAGGTTTTTCTTGAGAAGTCATCAATAAAAGAGATGAAGTACCTTTTTCCACTGAAGGATTCTAGAGCGATTGGCCCACATATGTCAGTATGTATCAATTCGAGAATATGCTTAGCTTGATACTCTGCCTTCCTTTGAAATGAGGTTCTTGTTTGTTTGCTGAGCACACATTCTTCACGGAATTTTCCTTCGAAATCCATGTCTGGTAGTCCATGCACCATGTTCCTTTTTGCCAACCTTCTCAAACCAGCATGATGTAGATGACCAAAGCGCATATTCCATAGTGATGCTTTGTCTTGCACTTCGATTTGCAGACATTTCTCTCGAATGTTCCTCAGGTTCAGTTTGTACATTCGATTTCTTTCCATTTCGACACTGGCAATCAGATGTCCTGCTTTATCCTTCAAATGCAGTGTTCGATCTTTCATAAGTATCGAAGCACATTTTTCTGTAAGTTGTCCCAGACTTAATATGTTGGTCTTGAGATCTGGTACATAGTAAATGTCTTCGATTGATCCAATCAAGCCATCCTTCTGCAAGTAACTGATTGTGCCCTTTCCTTCGACCTTCACTTTCGATGCATCTCCAAAGGACACATTACCATCTTCAATTCTCTTCATATCTTTAAACAGGTGTTTGTAACCACACATGTGATTACTTGCTCCTGAGTCAAGATACCAAACACTGTCATTGGTGTTGATTTCGTTTTGAGCCATCAGGAGAAAGCCTTCATTCGATTCAGCTTCCAAGGCTAGGTTGGTTGTTTCTTCAATCTTCTTTTCGATTCGACAGTCTTTTGCAAGATGTCCCACTTTGTCACAGTTGTAACATTTGTAGGAGTTACAATCCTTCGCATAATGACCATACTTCCCACACTTGTAGCATTCGAAGTTGGAATGATTCGAACGACCACCTCTTTGACCACGTGCTCTGCCACGCCAATTTTGTTGGCTCGATTGTCCTCTTTCGAATTTGCTACCTCTACCACTTCGACCACTGTCACGACCTCCACGTCTACGTCCTCTTCCTCGAAAGTTGTGAGAAAAGAGTACCTTTTCGTCTTTGTTCGATTCCTTGGTTTGGATTGCTTCTTCGACTGCTTCTTCTTTCTTTTTTATCTTTCGTTGTTCATGTGCTTCGAGAGAACCAGCGAGCTCTTCGACTGAGAGCGTCGAAAGGTCCTTCGACTCTTCTATTGCACATACAATATTTTCAAACTTGTCTGTTAAAGATCTCAAGATCTTTTCAATAACTCGTGCATCAGGTACTGTCTCTCCATTTTTGGTGAGTTGATTCACCACCTTTTGCACACGTGTGATGTAGTCAGATACAATTTATGTATCATTCATTTGTATCCTCTCCAATTCGCCACGAAGAGTTTGGAGTCGAACTTGCTTCACTCGATCTGCTCCTTTGAACACTTTTTCTAACGTGTCTCACGCTTGTTTCGACGTAGTCGAACCAGCAATTTTTTTGAAGCCTGATTCATCTACAGCCCTGAACAACATGTATAATGTTGTTTTGTCCTTCGATCGCGTCTCTTTCAACGCCTTCGTTTGAGTTGCCGTATATCCCCCAACTTCTGTTGGTTCTTCAAACCCATCATGGGTCACATCCAACGCGTCTAGAGATCCAAGAAGAGCTTTCATTTGGATACTCCAGTTTTCATAATTTGACTTCGTTAGCCGTGGCAACGGAATTTGATTCATCATGTTTGCCATGGGCTCTGATGCCAAATTGTTATAACTAATCAGACTTTTGACAAAACTTTTTATATAACTTTGTATATATATCTCCCATTTAAAATAAAATACACTCTTGGTCTTTATATAGACCTAATGGCTTTTACAATTCTGAAACATAACTGCTACTAATAAACTATTATAACTTACTAAACTTTTGTCCTTCCTACTACCATATTTAATATGAAACTTATTACTAATGACATTTAAGGTTTATTAAACAGTTTACAACAACATGACAAAAAAGAGTTTCCAAAGATAATGGCTTGACCCCTATGGACTTTCCTCCTTTATAGCACCAATGTATTCTCGATTGTCTTCAAGAAAATCCATTACAAAGCAAGCATCTCGAAAAGTTTCATATTGGATGTCACCAACTTTTCTGATTTCTTCATAAGATGTAGGTCCTTTGGCTACAGTTAATATCATTCGTAGATAGAAAAGTTCATCGGTTGTTGGTGGCACCTATATTAAACGTCCAATGGTAAACCTTCTTTTTCACGGCTTCCACAATCTATTTCTTTTGACATAAACAAACTTCGTAACAAATTCACTGTATGTCAATGATCGGGCTTTCTTATATTCTCCGTTTGCAACCAGCCAGGATGTGAACATCGATCGATTCGGTGACACTTGCATTTTCTAAAAATTAGGGTTGCACGTAAATGTTATAAAGAAATTAGGAAAGCCCAACTTGCTTGAAATGACCATATCATTGAAATAAAATTTATCAATGTATCTTTTGCTTCCGGCAAAAGAAGAAGGCAAAACTATGTGTTTACCCTATTTGCCACTTATGTTATGTTGTCTGTTTGCACATTGTGCCTGTAAATTCTTATATTTGCTGATCCTTAACTTGGACTGATTATTTCTTAACCAATTAAGATGTTTTAATTCCACCATTGCATAACCATCAACCAAGAATTGTTGGAATAGCTTTCTCAAATACATCAATGTTTTTGGTTTATTTGTGCGTTCTTGCAAATGGAAACATAACCAATCTTTGATGGTTTTCCTGTTTTTCCTTGTAGCCGTAGTGTTATATTTATACTTGTGAAGCATATTTTTCCTGTAGCCATCTTTTCCATAGAAACAAATTAAAGGGTATTGATATGCCAGGTAACTTGGACGAAACTCATTGATTCTTTGCAATCTACAGTTATGGTACTGGACAATAATGTCTCTTTGTTCAGCCATGTCAATATCCCCCATAACAAGGGAAGCAACTTTTGAGACAGTTGGCATATTATACACATGACCTTCATGAGGCCTATTAGATACGAGTTTTAACTTCAACTTCAAGAATAGATTGGCCTTAAACATATCACGGGCCATTCGAAAAGCTTTGGCAAGAACATTATACTTATCCAACATCAACTTTAACTTTGTAACAACACTTCTTTCTATACCTTTATCTTAGCTTATATTAGATAATAGAATAGATCATTAAGTTTTCTATTTTGTTATTATCTTGATCCAATGGCTGTTATTTAATCTAGGCTTATGTATATATTATGTAATGGCCACTTGTACAGATTTAATTTTTCATTCAATGCAACAGTGATAACTTTACTCTTTCCTTGCCTTATCATTTTCTGTTAGAATACAGTTAGAAGTTTGTTGCTTCTGTCTTCCTCCAATGGAGTTTTTCACCATTCTTGATATGGTATCAGAGCTAATCAAGCTCTGGTAGCCATCCTTCTTCTTCGTTGTTCCTATTCTTTGAGCGACGCTTGCTTTCTTTCTCTTTTGCTCGTGTATTTTCTTGAGCTTCTTCTTCTGTTTCAATGGCTTACCAGAGCTATGTAGATTTTTCTACAAATTCCGCAAATCCTTTCTACTTACATCCGAATGAAAATCCAGCACTGGTGCTTGTTTCGCCTCTACTCGACGTCAAGAACTATCATGTTTGGGCTCGATCGATGCAGATCGCGTTGATATCCAAGAACAAAGACCGATTCATTGACGGATCCCTCCCTAAACCACCGCTATCTGATCCACTCTATGCTCCTTGGATTCGGTGTAACACTATGGTTCTTGCTTGGATCCAACGCTCTATTTCCGAGTCAATTGCGAAGTCGGTGTTATGGATCGACAATGCTGCTGGTGTTTGGAGGAACTTGCAAGTTAGGTTTTCTCATGGTGATATCTTTCGTATTTCAGACATCCAGGAGGAATTGTACAAATTTCGTAAAGGTACGCTCGACGTTTCTAATTACTTTACTTAGATGAAGGTTTTATGGGATGAACTTGAGAATTATCGCCCCATACCTGTTTGTACCTGTGCTATTCCATGTTCTTGCGATGCTATTGCTTCTGTTCAACGTTATAGGGAACAAGACTATGTGCTTAGATTTTTGAAAGGTTTGAATGATAAACTCACGCATTCAAAGTCTCAGATTATGATGATGAACCCGTTGCCTAATATTGATAAGGCATTTTCTCTTGTCATTCAACAAGAAAGAGAGATGAATAGCTCTGTCTCTAATGTTTTGTCCCCTGCTAGTAACACTGATGAGGCCACAGCTTTGAATGTTCAAGCTCAGAGTAATTACAATAGTAAACCTGGCTATGGTAACTTTAAATGGAAATCTCAAGGGACTGGTCCTAAAGGTCATGCTAGGGTTTGTACTCACTGTAATAGGACCAAACATACCATAGAAACTTGTTTTCTAAAGCATAGATTTCCACCTGGATATAGAGGCAAAAGCAAGGTTCCAGGTTCTTCTAATACTTCTCAGCCAACTGCCATGGCCAATACTGCCTCTGAGAACCAATCTACAGGTTCTTCCCCTGCATCCTCTTGTGCCATTACTCAAGAGCAATACACTCACATCATGGCCCTATTACAACAGTCACAGCTTAATTCCCATGCCAATTCCATCTCAACTTCTCCTCTTGCCTTGAATTCTCAGTCAGGCTCTAATGGTAAGAATCCTAACATTTGGATCCTTGATACTGGTGCTACTGACCATATTTGCTTTGACATTAGCCTGTTTCTTGATCATAAAAATATTGTCCCTATTCCTGTAAATTTACCTAATGGCTCTCAAGTAGTTGCTTCCATAGCTGGTATTGTTGTCCTTTCTCCCTCCCTAACTCTGCATCATGTCTTGTTTATCCCTAGTTTTCATGTTAATCTTGTCTCTATTGCCAAGCTTGTTGATAGCAATAATTGCTTTGTTCAATTCCATGCTAATTCTTGTCACATTATGCAGAATCATTCCAAGGCAATGATTGGTATAGCTAATGTGCAAAGGGGACTCTATACTCTTGAGCTTACAAGACCTAATTCTGCTTTTTCTTTTGTCAATAATACTTCTTGTAATACATGGCACTTAAGATTAGGTCATGTGCCTTACTTAGGATTACAGGAAATTTCTAAAGTTTTTCCTTTCATTAATTGTAATTCCAAATTGGATCCTTGTGACTCATGTCACTTTGCAAAGCAAAAGAAGCTTTTTTTTTCCTATTAGTACTTCTGTTTCATGTGCTCCTTTTGATATTTTGCATGCTGATTTATGGGGGCCATTCTCCATTGTATCTACTCTTGGTCACAAATATTTTTTAACATTAGTAGATGATTATACAAGGTTTACATGGGTCATTTTCCTCAGCACTAAGGATCAAACTAGGGCTAGCCTCATTCAATTTGTAGCTCTCATTGAAACTCAGTTTAAAACATCTCTTAAGTGCCTTAGGTCTGACAATGGTACAGAATTCCTTACCATTGCTGATTTTCTTTTGTCTAAGGGAATTGTTCATCAAAAATCTTGTGTTGAGACTCCTCAACAGAATGGTGTAGTTGAGAGAAAACACCAACATATTCTAAATGTTGCTAGAGCCTTATATTTTCATTCCAATGTCCCCTTATCTCTCTGGAACTTCTGTGTACAACATGTTGTTCACCTTATAAATAGACTACCCACACCCCTTTTAAAATCAAAATCTCCCTATGAAATTTTGTTTAAACAACCACCTTCCATCATACACTTAAAGGTGTTTGGCTGTCTATGTTTTGTTTCTACTTTGCAAGCACATAGGACCAAATTTGATCCTAGGGCTCACAAAGCTATCTTTCTTGGTTTTAGGGATGGTACCAAGGGGTACATAGTTTACAATCTTCATAGTCATGCTATTTCTGTGTCTAGAAATGTCATCTTTTATGAAGATGTTTTTCCATTCAAACTTTCTTTTGTGTCATCTTCTCCTTCCTCTATTCCTTCTTCTGTTCTCAATGACTTTCTTGACATGCCATCACCATTTAACAATGCTATTGACCATAGCAGCACTGAGTTGACTTCACCATCTATTCCTAGTACTTCTCCTGACAGCAGTGGTACTCCTCAATCTCCCTATAATCCTAGATCTCCTTTATCTTTTAGTCCCTCTGCTGTTACATCCCCTCACAGTCCTTCTAGTACATCTAGTCCTTCTAGTGCCACATATTTTCCTGTGCCTTCTGACCAAAGTCAGAATCCTCATGTCTCTTCTCCTGAGTTGTCTAATCAGTCCATAGACTTCCCTACTCCTATTCCTCCTATAAGGCAGTCCAGCAGAACTTCCAATCCCCCTAGCTACTTATCTGATTATCACTGTTATTCCACTCTTACATCTCATTCTAGTCCTTCTTCCTCTAAAATTACATATCCTCTTTCTTCTGTTCTCTCTTATAAACATTGTTCTCCTGCTTACAAAAACTATTGTTTTTCTATTTCTACCAATATTGAACCCAAAACATATGCTCAGGCAATTAAGCAGGACTGTTGGAAGAATGCCATGGATGATGAGTTGAAGGCTCTTGCTAAGAATCACACTTGGATTGTAATAGATTTGCCTCATGGAAAGGTTCCCATTGGTTGTAGATGGGTTTACAGAATAAAATACAAAGCTGATGGGTCTATAGAGAGGTATAAGGCTAGGCTTGTTGCCAAGGGATATACTCAACTTGAAGGAGTTGACTATTTTGACACATTTTCTCCAGTTGCTAAGATCACCACTGTCAGAGTCTTGTTATCCATTGCTGCCATTAAGGGTTGTCACTTGGAACAATTGGATGTAAACAATGCATTCTTGCATGGTGACTTGAATGAGGAGGTATATATGTCAGTTCCACCTGGTCTCTCTGTTTCCAGTTCTACTCAGGTTTGCAAGCTACAAAAGTCATTGTATGGTTTAAAGCAGGCTAGTAGACAATGGTACTCTAGACTTTCTGTGTTTCTTCTTTCCTTGGGGTACTCTCAATCACAAGCAGATCATTCTTTGTATACCAAGTCCACTGAGCACAGTTTCACTACTTTACTTGTCTATGTTGATGACATAGTCCTAGCTGGGAACTCTCTACAGGAAATTCAGTTTGTTAAAGATGTTCTTGACAAAGAATTCAAGATCAAGGATCTTGGTCAATTGAGGTTTTTTTAGGTTTTGAAATTGCAAGGTCCTCTAAGGGTATTGTGATCGGTGGAAATAGAACTGACTGTTTAAAGTTGGTTCGCAAAATGTCGCGGTAAGCAAGAGTCGCCACCGTCTTTTATATTCTCCAACAAGTAAAGGACAAAAGCACATCAAAATTCCTTTTTCGAGATGTCTCTCGGTTCGGGAGGTAGATTTATAGAAAGGGAAGGTGTTAGCACCCTTTCTATCCGTGGTTATCCACGGGCTCTTAGGTACTTGCTCTTATGTTTTCAAAATTTGTTTGCTTTTCAAGTGTGCGTGGGTTTTGAAAAAGTTTCGTTTGAAAAAAAAATTCTAAGTAACTCTTGTATCTGTCCTCAAGAGTGTATGAAAAATTTGTTTGAAAACTTTTTTGAAAGTGTCAGTGCGAAAAGTTATTTTTGTTTGTTTTGAGAGAGAAAGTACCCAGGAGAAATCTACCTACCCTAAAGAATTAGGTTGTGTAAGAGTCCTTTAGATAGTGCTATCCCATCATTGAGAGGTAGGTAGCACCATCGTTGGAGGTGTTTGGGTCAATTCGATTATCGGGACAGTGTGGTCACCGAAGCAATGGTAGGACACCTTAGAAGTAACCCTAATGTCCTAGATCCTTTTTATCCGAGGAAACCGTTTCGAGGCAACTGGATCTTTTGGACAGAAGGGCGACCTCTAAGATACCCTATACTTGATGACCACGTTCGAAGGCAACGAGTGAGGCGTACCCTAGAAGTGGCATGTGCTTTGTGTGTTCAATTCAGTTTATGTTTATCTTTGATCATGCAATTGTGAGCTACGAGTTGTTTTTAATTTGTCATTAAGTCTTTCATGCTTATTAACAGTTAAGAGTGCGGAAAATTAAAGTGCGGGAATGTAAAGCTACGCTATTACAAGGCGCGGGTCTATACATCGCCAAAAAACAAAGACCCGTTTTGATAAAGTGCGGAAAGTAAAGAAAGCGGTAAACCTAATTACTATTACATTCTTGGAAGCAGTTACATAATAATCAAATAAATAATAACGCGCGAATGGAAAGGAAATCAGGACATCCTAGGGTTTTGACCCTTTTGAGAAAATGTGAGTTTTTGGTCCTTTTGCAATTAATTAAGATTAAACCTAATACTAATTAATTATGATTAAAAAGAAAAATGTTTTTACGTTTTTAATGTTTTTAATGAAAATAAAAAGGAATTAAAATTAAAAGTTTAAGAAAAGACCCTAGTTCTAAGTTTATTTTAATTATTTAAAGAAAAGTCCAAGTTAACCTAATTTACTAAATTAATTAATTTACATTTTTATGTACAAAAATAATAATAATTAATAAATGATAATAACAAGAAAATATGAATGTAAATTGTCAAAACCCTAATTCTACATGATTTTATTTATTGAGAAAAAAGATTAAGATTAAGCCTAAATTAAACTAAATTAATGGTTAGTATTTATTTACAAAAATAATTATTAGTGAATTTAATAAACAATAAAAATATTTACAATTTTTGATTTCTGGATTTATCATGAAAAATTAATTTGGTTATGAATTAATAATTAAAAGAATTAGAAGAAAATAAAATAAAACAAAAAATAGCAAACCAAGGGGGTATGTTGACCCATATGGAGGTGAATTTGTGAAATTCTGGCCCAAGAACACCAAGCCCCTTGTTGACTTTCATGATCAAATGCTTGCTGGCTGACTGGGGAGTATCATGCTCTTCATCTCCTGGTCATTGGATCATTGCTTGAAGCCACATGGCAAGCTGGATGAGTGAGGCTTATGGTGAAATATTGTATAAGCGCTGCATGAGATAACATTATGAAAAATAACATTGAATTTGGGTGGACCTGGGAATCGAACCCAGGTCCCAGTGATGAACAAACATGTCACCAACCACTCCACCATCTGCGTGTGTTTGTAAACATATTGGATAATGAAAATAATATGGAAAAATGTCAATTATGCTTGGAAAGAGAAAAAAACGCGCGCCACGTTTGAATGAACCAGTAGCTAGCTTCCACGTCTCATCTTCTTCATCTTTTTCCTGTAAAACAACAATCAAATAGCGGGGGTTTTAAACCCCCACAAACTGCAAGTGTCAAAAATAACGATTAGGGCTACAGGAAATATAAAAAGGGTGCGATGGTTGGGTTGAATTCGTCTGGCCTTGACGAATTCAACCATGCACGTTTCAATATCCAATTTTTCAGCATGTGCAAAGCCCTAAAATTCAAGCTTTGAAACCCTAATGTTCTTCAATGGTGGTTTTCAACTCAGAGCGCCATAATCAAATTGGATTATACCAATAGCTTCAGGATGTTCTTATTAACATAAATCAATCCAAAAAAATGGTTAAAAACGCATGAATAATGATATGTAATTATGGAAAAATGTCCAAACCGTGGGACTTGTTGTGAACGATTCTGATAGCTTCAAGGTTCATTTTTTATTGCAAACTGTTTCTGGAGACTCAGGCAAGGTGTTTGAATCAAGAAGAGGCTTTGAATTCGCCTGGAAGACTGATTTCAGTTTTGAACTTTTCTTGATTTTTTAGAATTTGATTATGGTGTTTTAGCAACTCTTGCACGTCCTTAGGAATAGGGTTTGCTTCAGCATTTGTATGTGAAGAGAATTAGGTCATCTTTAGGCCCATAAATCCATTGTATTCAAGTTTCATTATGTGATTGCCAATCAAATCTTTTTCAATCTTTTTCTTTGATAAAACCTTGCCAATCATGGAGATTTTGATGTCTTTGAGGTGCACACGAATTGTCAGCTTGCCCTAGTCTTATTTGCATCACAAAAGATTTAAAAATCATATCTTTTGAATTTTCCTACAATTAAAATTAATTAAATGAATTAATATTAATAACAATTCAATTAATTAATTAAAAATTAGAAAATATATCCAATTAATCTTAATGGGTCATGAATAAGCCTTGGGTAAAGATTCAAGAAGGAATTTGAGGCCCATTAGCAAAAATGAAGTGTTTTAGGCAAAGTTGACTTTTGAAAGTTCCCAAAAATTTCCCAACTTCTCCAATGCATATCTTGCTCAATTTTGAAGCTATGAACATGTTCTTGGACATTTTGGAAAGGTATTGAAGTCCTATAACCAATGCATTTGGTCCCATGTCATTTTGATTCACCAATCTCAAGTTATGGTCTTTGACTTAAAGTGTCTTTTTGTTGACTTTTGAAAATGACCTATAATGTAGAAATTGATAACTTTTTGTGAGAGCATTTCTTGGACTTGGAGTGTGAAGATGGATTGTAGTAAATGTCATCCCCTTCAAAATGAGAATTGGATGGGATTTTTCTGATAAACCATGAAAAAGTTATGCCTTGGTCAATTTGCAGTTGACTTTTTCAGCTGTCCAAAAATAGAAACTTTTGCATCTTGATGATTTTTGAGCTATGCTTGTGGAATCATGATCAAGACTTGATCAAATGATGACTGTGGCTTCAAAATAAGATGTTGACCAAAAAGTTTGACTTTTGACTGCCAAATGACCATTTTGCCCCTGCAATTGACTGTGAAGCAATTAGGACTTTTGACTGTGCAATTTGATGCTGTGAGTCTTGCAACCTTGACATGTAGATGCTTGACAATGTATATAGGCATATGGGACTTGATTGGACCCTTGAAAACCTCAACTTCCTTGCAATAACCAAAACCCTAATTTTGACTGTGTTAGGAGGCAATTGGACTGTGCAACCCTTGAAAGATTTTGAACCATTTGGAGATTGATCTTGACAAATCTTGAAGAATATGGGAGGGCAAATTTTGGGGTGCAACAGGTATTTTTTTGAATCAAAGGAAGTATGCTCTTGAGCTTTTAGAGGAGACAAGTTTACTTGCTTGCAAACCATCTTCTGTACCTTATGATCCTAACTTGAAACTTTCTGTTTCTACTGGTGAACCTTTGCAGGATCCTTCTTCCTATAGACAGTTGATTGGTAAATTGATTTACCTTACTAATACCCGGCCAGATATTTCTTATGCTGTTCAACAGTTAAGTCAGTTTGTGTCTCATCCCTTACTTCCACATTATCAGGCTGCCATTAAGGTTCTGAGATATTTGAAGAGTTTTCCTACCAAAGACATTTTGTTCTCTTCTAATAGTGATCTTAAAGTGTATGGTTTTGCTGATTCTGACTGGGCACGATGTCCAGATACGCGCAGGTCAATAACTGGTTTTTGTGTTCTTCTAGGTACTTCTCTCATTTGCTGGAAGTCCAAGAAACAGAACACGGTGTCACGTTCTTCAACTGAAGCAGAGTACCGTGCCCTAGCATCCTTGACTTGTGAGCTTCAGTGGCTTCAGTATTTGTTCAAAGATCTCACCATCACTTTGTCTCAACCTGCCTCAGTCTATTGTGACAGTAAGTCCACTATCTACTTGGCTCACAATCCTGCATTTCATGAGCGTAGTAAACACATAGAACTTGACTGCCATGTTATACGTGAGAAGATTCAGTCCAAGCTCTTGCACCTTTTTCCTATTTCTACAGTGGATCAGCTCGCGGACATGTTTACTAAGCCATTACATTCTCCAGCTTTGACCTCTATTTTGTCCAAGTTGGGTCTATGCAGTATCCATAGTCCAACTTGAGGGGGCCTCTTAGCTTATATTAGATAATAGAATAGATCATTGAGTTTTCTATTTTGTTATTATCTTGATCCAATGGCTGTTACTTAATCTAGGCTTATGTATATATTATGTAATGACCACTTGTACAGATTTAATTTTTCATTCAATGCAACAGTGATAACTTTACTCTTTCCTTGCCTTATCATTTTCTGTTAGAATACAGTTAGAAGTTTGTTGCTTCTGTCTTCCTCCAATTGAGTTTTTCACCATTCTTGATACTTTATTATCCCTGTGAAATGGAAAAGAATTAGTAGTGAAATTAAGATGTTATGTAGAGGTATTTTGCAGATGGAATGAACATGAAGTAATACCTAAAGCAATCCATCATGTTTTCAACCTCGTGCTCGGTGTCGTAAATATGGAGTTGGGCATATTGTGGAGGTTAGCTTTCTTCTGGTATGAAACTGCCTATTCGATGACAAGTCTGACCATGTAGTCGCAATGTCGGTGGACCTCCTCCATTCGCATGTTTTGAATCAAATTTCATTCTCGGGGATGTGAATGAAAACATTGCATTGTATGTATTGTCACAAAGAACTTCCAAACTTATGTTGAAGCATGTTGTTAACATTTAGGTTGAGATAACTCTACTTTCTAGTGTAGAGGGTTTGTGTATAACCACTGTTATATTATATCAAACATTAAAATAGTATTTTTACTTCAGAAAAAAATTATATGTAAGACATAATACAGAAAATAACAAAGGATACTTCACCAAGCATGTTTGCAAAATATATTAATGATATAAGAGTCAATTCCAAATAGTTGCCATTCGCGTACTAATATGTTTCCATGGTGTTCATAGTGTACACACTTTAATGAAAATGACTTAAGCATTACTACAACAAAAAAGTTCAAACATGGCCATAAAAGAACAGTGAATCTAAAGATTGTGTCTCAAAAATATAATTGTAAGAACATCACATTCATCAATAGAAATCACCTCATTGACACTCTCTTTAATCTACGAAAGTAAAAAACAGAATCAATTTGGAATGTCTAATGGCCCATTAAACATGAGCAAGATCTATGGAGACGAATGACATAGGTGTGCAAATCATATCTTGATAGAATCTAATAGTACCAACCATATCTTGATGCAATGATTATCTTAGTGGTAGCCATAGTGATGCAATGATTATCATTGAAATGGCTCCCAATGTATGATAGAATCTAAACGCAATTAAATAATTAGAGACACCTTTTGGAAAATTGTTTTATTGAAATGGCTCCCAACTTGACGCTGTGTGTACCCTATTTCATCAACCACTCCAATAACATCTGTAATAATTAAGTAAACATTAAATCTATGAAATGTAAACACATAGGGTAATGAACAGGTATAACGTTACCTATAAGACTATCTACAATGATAAAATTATTCAACACTCATTTTTCTCATTTTTTACACTCCACATCATCTTCTCTCTCTGTCCCCTAATAATTCAACATTCATTCAACTTTTACTCACTACAATAGTTTTGTTTAATAAAATTCAACATCTTACTCCACCACTTTTATTTCATATTTTTATTTTCTTTTTTATGTTTTTGTTTTTTTATTATATATTAATAATAATTATCAATTAAAATTAAATTAAAATAATTAAAAGTTAAATAATTTTTTTTTAATTTAAAAACTTATTTTAATTTTTTTTCTCTAATTTAATATTCGTAATTACAAAAAACTTAAAATATAATACAATACACACAATTTTATATTCGTAATTTTTTTCTCTAATTTTTTCTCTAATTTTATATTTATTGGAGGCTAAATAGAAAAGTTAGAGACAAAAAATAGATTTTTTTTCTTTGTTCAAATCAAATGAACCAATGCTCTATTTATAGACAAAAAAAATGAATTTTGATAAAAATAAAATAAATAAAAAATTGATTTTCTATAAAATAATTGACTCCAAATAGTTTAGGTGAAATAAAAATATAAACAATTACAACAATCAATTATATTTTGCAATTTATTATAAGTGTCTCTCACTCATTTCTCATTCAACATATGTTAATGTTTTCAACACAAATTAATTCATGTCACATTTAACACTTTATTCAACAATCCATTGGAGCAATTCAACTATTGAAAAATTTATTAACACCTCCATTACAAGTAGTCTAAGTAATTATTTATTCCACTTGCCGATTATAATATCAACCAAATGAGTTAAATTAAAATCCTTAACTGGGATTTGGTGATCGTTTCTATCACCAACTTTGGTTTTAATGAGATATTTGTGAGGTGAAGGTTTGAAAAGAAGATCATTTAGTTGAACCTGGAAGTTTGCAATAGTGCAAGTGTCGTTCACAGTAAGAAGGGAATCATAAGCCAACCTATGCATTGGAGGGACGATAACATGGATATCACTACCTGGGAAATGTTTGAAAAGTAAAACACAACAAAGAAAGGAAGAGAGATAGAAGAAAGAAAAAGAATGCAACAAGTTGTGAAGAGAGATGGTAGAGTTAAGAGATAAAATTTGCTTTATGAGATGTAGACTTTTGACAGAAAGAAACTTTTCAAAAAGGTGTTTATTGGGAAGATGAACTAATTCAAAAGAAAATTGTCTTCAAATAGAACCACATCATATGCAAGCAAAAAGTTATATTTTGGTTCAGATAGGACATTGTCTAACTTTATTGACTACAAGTTACATTTTGTCTCTCATCAATTGGATTTTACGCAAAATATATAGTTCTCATCAGACAATGTCATAATTTAGTAACTAAAAGTAATATTTGGACACTAATTAACTTTGATTTCAATTGGTGGAATTTTTCTAGCAAAGGCAAAATGAATTTAACTAGGTAAAGTTGTTTTCTTATATTATAGATAACTAAAGGAGTACCTATCTAATTAGGTAGTACCTTATAAAAAGGAGGAAACTCAAAAAGTAATGTGAGTTTTTTATCACTATGCACCAATCACATAAACCATTGAGGTCTTACATTTGTCCATAAATTATGAAAAAATTTATTATTGACTTTCAACTGCAAATTCTGTGAATACAATGAATTGACTTGATTACTAAAAATAGAGGTTACTCTCTCTATTTACAGGTTTAGGTTAGCTTGCTCCTTAAGCCAAAATCCAAAACTATAAAAGCCCAAAATATCTATTTTAGAACTAAATCAAATCTATCTATTTTAGACATAAATAAAAATCTTTCTGTTAGATATTTGAATATTCCATATTATGTAAATAGAATATTCTGTAAATAATTAGGATATCATGTAAATAGGAAATAGAATATTATGTAATTATTATAGAATATTATGTAATTACTATGGCATTTATGTCTCCTATTATATATAATGAGCTCTGATGTGTAATTCATACACACAGATTCAATCCAACCTTCCTCTTGTTCTCTCATTATTCAACATGGTATCTAGAGCCTAACAAAAGGCAACCATAATTTGTGCTTTTCCGGTAGATCCACTATCTATCGGTGCCAAAAAAAACGGTAACCGTGCTTCATCTCCGATTTTCGATAATCCTTATCAGATCTTCCATTTTTTGTCACTTCTCTCACCGTTTTGGGAATCCATGGTCGTCGTTCCCCCTCCAAGGGCTGAGGCCCCTATTTTCACAAGTTATATCAATACTCCTCTTGTCGTTGACAAATTGGACGGTACTAACTATGATTCTTGGGCTTCCGACGTCAAGTTATGACTCTGGGGACAGGCCTATAAAGATCACCTCACTACGAAGGCTGACTCGGTGGCTGCCACTGATAGTGCTCGTTGGAAAAAAATTGATGCTCAACTCTGCAGTCTCATTAAGTCGACCATTAGTCCATCCTTGAAACAAATCTTTCGTTCTCATAAGACTTGTGAATCTGTTTGGGCACAGGCTAAGATCCTTTATACCAATGAGACACAACGCTTATATGGAGTGTGTCAAAATTTGCAGAATATTATTTCCCCTCGTCACCTGGATGGTTCTATGGCTAAATACTTGGGCCGTGTTCAAGGTCTTCTTCATGATTTCAATGAATTATTGCCCCCAGCTGCTACCACTGCTAAGGAACTTGAATAACATCGATCCTTCTTCATGCTTCTAGCTCTGTATGGCCTACCTCCAGAGTATTCTTCTGTTCGCGATCAGATATTAGGGTCTCCTACAATCCACACTCTGGATACTGCATGGTCTACTTTGCTGCGTGTCCCAGCAAAACCATCATCTAACGGTGGAGTCCCACCCACACTAGTTGATTCATCTGCTTTGGTTTCTCAAGGAGGTAATCATGCTCCGGGTGGTGATCGTGGCCACTTTCAGAAGACATGAAAGCCTCGTCCTAAGTGTGATCATTATCATAAGCTTGGTCACACTATTGATCGATGTTATGTTTTACATGGACGTCCCTCTCCTCGGGCTGCCCATGTTGCCCAAACCGCTCCACCTCCACAGGCTGCTACTCCGACTGATTCTGCCACCTCACCTGCTATCTTTAACGACTTTATCAAGTGGTATGAGGAGCGTCAGGAAGCTAGTTCCACTGCCTCTGTTGCGCACACGGGTAATTCTTTTGCTGGTCTTTCTCACTCCACATCTCTTGGCCCATGGATCCTTGATTCAGACGCCACTGATCACATTACTGGTAATAAATCTCTTTTTTCTTCATTCTCTACTTATGGTTTCTTACCCTTTGTCACATTAGCAAATGGCTCCCAAACTCAATCTCAGGGTACTGGTATTATCCACCCTTTTCCCTTGCTCTCCATTACTAATGTTCTTTATGTACCTGGATCTCTATTTAACTTATTGTCTCTAAGTCGTTTCACTCGATCTCTTGATTGTATTATCTCATTCACCAAAGATTCTTTTTTCTTGCAGGACCGGAGTTCGAGATGGATGATTGGCACCAGATGTGAGTCTAATGGTCTTTATCTTCTTCAACTATCTGCACATGTTGGTTCTGTGGTGGATTCTCCCCTCTTAGTTCATGCTCAGTTAGGACATCCAAGTCTTGCAAAGTTACAAAAGTTGGTGCCCAAACTTTCCAAGTTATCTACGTTGTCTTGTGAGTCTTGTCAATTAGGAAAACATGTTTGTAGTTCTTTTCCAGGTCATTTCAATCGTCGTTCTAAGTCTCCGATTGCTCTAGTTCATTTGGATGTTTGGGGTCCTAGTCGCATTATTTCCACTTTAGGGTCTAAGTATTTTGTTATCTTCATTGATGATTATTCTCGATGTACCTGGTTATTTTTAATGGAAAATCGATCGAAGTTATTTTCTATTTTTCAAACATTTTATAATGAAATCAAAAATCAGTTTGGTATATCCGTTAGTACTTTGCACAATGACAATGCTCGAGAATATTTATCTACTTAATTTCAAACTTTCATGGCTACTAACAATATGCTTCATAAAACGTCTTGTGCTCACACACCACAACAAAACGGAGTCGCTGAACGTAAAAATAAACACCTAGTTGAAACCACTAGGACACTCTTACTTCACAATAATGTTCCTCAACATTTTTGGGGTGATGTTGTCCTTACGGCTTGTTATCTCATAAATAGGATGCCATCATCTGTCCTCAATAATCAGATCCCTCACTCTATTATATTTCCTCACCAGTCTCTTCACCCATTACAACCTAGAGTCTCTGGGTCTACATGTTTTGTCCATAATGTTAGTCCTGGGCTAGAAAAACTCTCAGCTCCTTCTCATAAGTGTGTGTTCTTAGGATATACAAGATCCCAAAAGGGATATAAATGTTACTCCTCGTTTCTTCGTCGATATTTCGTCTCTGCTGATGTCACATTCTTTGAGTCAATCCCTTACTTTGGGACGTCTACAGGGTCTGAGTCCCTATCACCCATGTTTTCTTCATCTCCCACTACTGCCCCACCAAACATAGTTCTGTCTCCTTTGCCAGCCAATCCACCCCCATTAGCTCCTTTGCAGGTTTATTTGTGTCGACCACGGCCACCTCCACTACCATCAACTAATGCAGAAATCACCATAGACTCCCCTCCGGATCAAACTCCTTCGTCCCCTCCGGTCCTGCCCCCTGAGACTGATCTCCCAATTTCACTTCGTAAAGGTATACGTTCCACTCGTAATCCATCTCCTCATTATGTTAATTTATCTTATCATCGCTTGTCTTCTTTGCATTATGCTTGTATTTCCTCTTTGCCTTCTATGTCTATTCCCAAGACTGTAGGTGATGCTTTATCTCACCCTGTTTGGAAACAAGCTAGCTTGATGAGATGTGTGCTCTTCAGAACAGTGGCACGTGGGACCTTGTTCCTCTTCCTCTTGGAAAATATGTTGTAGGTTGCAGGTGGGTTTTCACATTCAAAGTTGGGTCTGATGGACAAGTTGATCGTCTCAAGGCACGTTTAGTGGCCAAAGGTTATACACAGCTGTTTGGCTTAGATTATGGTGACACCTTCTCTCCCGTGGCTAAAATGGCCTCGGTTCGATTATTTCTCTCTATGGCAGTTATTCACCAATGGCCCCTTTACCAGCTTGACATCAAGAACGCATTCCTCCATGGTGATTTGTGTGAGGAAGTTTATATGGAGCAACCTCCTGAGTTTGTTGCTCAGGGGGAGTCTTCTGGACTAGTTTGTCATCTTCATAAGTCTTTGTATGGACTTAAGCAATCTCCTAGGGCTTAGTTTGAGAGATTTAGCACTATTATTCAAGAGTTTGGTATGACGCGATGTGAAGCTGATCATTCAGTGTTTTACTGTCACTTAGTTATTGGGTGTATTTACTTAATTGTGTATGTGGACAACATTGTCATTACAGATAATGATCATCATGGAATCACACAGGTAAAACAACACATTTGTCATAATTTCCAAACAAAAGACCTCGGTAGACTTTGTTATTTCTTGGGCATAGAGATTGCCCAATCCAAACGGGGGATTGTGATTTCACAAAGGAAGTATGTTGTGGATATTTTGGAGGAGACATGACTGTTAAATTCCAAGCCAGTTGACACTCTGATGGATCCCAATGCTAAACTTATGCCAACTCAGGGGGAGCCACTCTCCGATCCTGGAAAATATAGAAGATTAGTTGGAAAACTGAATTACCTCACTGTTACTCGCCGAGATATTTCATTTCATGTTAGTGTGATAAGTCAATTTCTTAACTCTCCTTGTGAAGGGCATTGGGAAGTTGTGATTCTCATCTTGAAATATACTAAAGGAGCTCCAGGAAAAGGCTTACTCTATGAAGACAAGGGACACACTCGAGTTGTAGGATACTCATGCAGATTGGGCAGGTTCTCCTTCTGATAGGAGATCCACCTCAGATTATTGTGTTTTCTTGGGTGGTAACTTAATTTCCTGGAAGAGTAAGAAACAAAGTGTAGTGGCAAGGTCAAGTGCGAAAGTAGAATATCGAGCCATGGCAACAACAACCTGTGAGCTTATATGGATTAAACAATTGCTTCACGACCTGAGATTCGGGGATGTTTCATAAATGACACTTATTTGTGACAATCAGGCAGCTCTGCATATTGCATCAAATCCAGTGTTCCATGAGAGAACCAAACACATTGAGATTGATTGTCATTTCATCAAAGAGAAGATTTTATCTAGAGATGTCAGCACTAGTTTTGTCAATTCAAATGATCAGTTAGCTGATGTTTTCACTAAACCTTTGAGAGGTCCTCGAATTAATTATATTTTTAAAAACTTGGTGCATATGACATATATGCTCCAGCTTGAAGGGGAGTGTTAGATATCGGAATACTCCATATTATGTAAATAGAATATTTTGTAAGTAATTAGGATATCATGTAAATAAGAAATAGAATATTATGTAATTATTATAGAATATTATGTAATTACTATGGAATTTATGCCTCCTATTATATATAATGAGCTCCGATGTGTAATTCATACACACGGATTCAATCCAACCTTCCTCTTGTTCTCTCATTATTCAACACTATATATTTTAGATCTAAATCAAATATGTGTGTAACAAACTGTTTCTACACTTCGATACAATCTTTTTGACACTTCCTTGTTTCTGTCGAGTAAGTTGCTTTGACACAAGGAATTACTTTTAACATACCACCTAATTCATTGTGTCTAAGCTATCTACATTTATCATAGCTATTATTCTTCGAAATACTTCGACCTGCACACCCTTTGTCATGATGTCTGCAATCCGATTCTCAATTCTGCAGTGTTCCAAGTTTATCTTCTCATCTGCTACATGCTCTCAAAGATAGTGGAACCTCATTTCGATGTGCTTGATTCGACCATGAGCTATCAAATTCTTCGTCAGGTTGATAGCTGGCATGTTGTCGATCTTCATGGTAATTGCTCCATGATATTTCTCTATTATCTCTTCGACCAAGTTCACCATCCAAGTTGCTTGACATGCACAAAGAGAAGCAGTTATGTACTCTGCTTCGCACGATGATAACGCCACTACTGGTTTCTTTCTCGAACTTCAAGCAACTGGTGCACCACCTAGCATAAACATATATCATGTTGTGGATGTTTGATCCTCAACATCACTACACGAACTCGAATAAGTGTATCCAACTAACTTGCATTCTTTTCCTTTATCAGCTGCAGGAAACAAAATGCCATAGTTGAGAGTTCCTTTGAGATACCTCGATATCCTCTTCACCGGTGCTAGATGTGATACTTTTGGTTTCTACATGAATCTACTTACCATACCTACATTGTATGCTAAGTCAGGCCTTGTATGACCAAGGTATCTTAATGATCCAATAAGTATTCTGTATTGGGTTGGGTCGACATCATCTTCATCTGCGTCTTTCAACAGTTGCAGTCTTGGTTCTGCAGGTGTCATAGTCGAGTTGCATTCTGTTAGAACAAAGTTTGAATCTACTACCCTAAGTTTAAGTTTTGATGATAACAAAATGAAAAGATATATTAATTATGTGATTCATGTAAGAACTATTTGCTACCTAAAAATTACTTTCTGTTTTACAGAAACTCTGATGGGTATCAGCAAGAGTACATCATAATCAGCATCAGAAAATTAGATATCAACATCAGCATCAGAAGATGCTATATCAGATACCAGAATCAGAAGAACAACTCACGCTTATGCTGAAGCTTGATGAACAGATCTGCGCTCAACACTGAACTCTGATAAAGACAACAACAGTTCATCAGCACTTAAGCAGCGTCAGAATGATTCAAAGCCAGAACACGCTTAAGTGGCAACGGTACTGTGCATTCAAGATGAGTTATTACCAACGGCATCATTCCAGACAAGATCTTCTTAATAAGGAAAGATTGTTATTGGCATTGAATCAGAATTATTGCTCCAATGTTCACTAATTCCAATGCTATATAAACAAGTCAATGAAGATTGAATTGGCTAATGCTCTACACCAATCTACACGCCTAAAAGCTATTCATCATCTTCCTCACTCTCAGTTTGCTAAAATCTCCAAAATTCCTTACTCAATTATTTTAGCAATCTAGTTTACATAAGCTTAAGTTGTGTAGTATCACAGTTGTGATAAACAGTTTTGTAGAAAACATTCACACACCTAGATTTCAATTCTTTGTAAGAAAGTAATTCCTTGACAAACCGGTATGTGGTTTGCATCAAGAAGGCTTTAGCAGTTGTTAAAGCAGATTGTAATATTCAGTTGAATATAGTGGATTAAGACCTCGTTGGAGAGAGGCGAAATCACCTTGACGGGTGGACTGGAGTAGTTTGAGATCAAACGAACCAGGATAAAAATATCGTGTTCATTGCAATTGATTTCCAGTTTTTACAATTCAACCCCCCTTCTTGTGTTTTTCACTTCTTCAATTGGCATCAGAGCGCCTGGTTCTGAGCTAAAACACTTAACTGTGTCAGTACAAGATCCAGCGTCAGAAAAACACAATGGCAGGAACTTATCATCACACCAGCAATGACAACAATGAAGACAGAGACAGATTCAGCGGCAAACCTCCAGTCTTTGATGGAGAAAATTTTTATTACTGGAAAGACAGAATTGAAAGCTTCTTTCTGGCACATGATGCTGATATGTGGGACATGGTGACAGATGGATACACGCACCCTGTGAATGCAAGTGGTCAGAAGATTGATAGGAAAGCAATGTCTGACCAACAAAAGCGTGACTTCAAAAATCACCACAAGGCCAGAACCATCTGTGATCGGTGGATCTAGAACTGACTGTTTAACGCTGGTTCGCGAAATGTCGCGGAAGCAAGAGTCGCCACCGTCTTTTATTTTCTCCAAATGGAAAGGACAAAAGCACAGAAAAATTCCTTATAGGGATTGCTCTCGGTTCGGGAGGTAGGTTATAGAAAGGGAAGGTGTTAGCACCCTTTCTATCCATGGTTATCCATGGGCTCTTAGATACTTGCTCACTTGTGTTTTCAAAAATGGTTTGTTTGCTTTTCAACTGTGGGTTTTAAAAATTTTCTTTGAAAATTCCAGTTCGACTCTTGTATCGGTCCTCAAGAGTGTTTGAAAAATTGCTTTCGAAAGCTTTTTGAAAATGTGTCGGTGTGAAAAGTATTTTTGATTTGTTTTGTTTTGAATTAGAGCAAGTATCCACGAGTCGTCTACCTACCCTAAGGAATTCGTCTGTGTAAATGTCCTTTAAAGTAGTGTCATCCCACCATTGAGAGGTAGGTAGCATCACCGTTGGAGGTGTTCGGGTCAATTCGAGGTTCGGGACATGGTGATCACCAGAGCAATGGGAAGACACCTTAGAAGCTACCCTCATGCCAGATTCCCGGATCATGAGGACTTACTAAGACATCCTCTACTCGACGATCACCTTTCGAGGCAAGGCAACAGTGAGGCGTACCCTAGGGGTGGTGTGTGCGATTCGTGTGTCGTTTTCAGATTTTTTGTCTTTTGTCATGTCATGGGTGTTCTACGCTTGTTTTTATTTTTGTCCACACATTCTTTCATGCCTTGATTTAACAGTTAAAATATTGCGAGAAATAAAAATTCTAAGCTATTACAAAAGGCGCGGGTCCACATCGCCAAAGTTAAACCAGGACCCGATTTGACAGAAAATAAATAAATAACGTAAATAAAGAATTAAAAGTGCGAAAGATTAATTACATGGCCTTGGGAGAGATACATAAATATTTAAACGAAATAAAATAAATATGCGAATAAGAATTAAAACGAGGGCGTCGGACCCTTTTTGCAGAATTAAAATTACATGGAATTAATTAAAAAAAGAAAAGAAGTTGTTTTTTGTATTTTGGTATTTTATGATTTTTAGGATTTTAATGAAAAAAAAATTAATTAAAATAAATACTAACCCTAATTCTAGTTGCTTTTAATTTATTAAGAAAAGATCGAATTTTAACCTAAAATTAAACCTAATTAATTTACATGCAAATTTAATTATAAAAATACACCTAATATTTGATTATTATGGAATAAAAGAATAAAAAAGAATAAAAAATTAATTAAACCCTAATTCTATGTTTTTAGATTTTTATTAAAAGAATAAAAATAAAACCTAATTTAACTAAGTTTAATTATATACAATTTAATTACAAAAAACAAAAATATTTATTATATTTTTCCTCTTTTCTGATTTTTTTTAATTGTTTTGTGTTTTTATGAAAAAAATAATAATTGAATTATAAGGAATTAATAAATCAAAAAAAACACACAACAATAATAAAAAATGAAAGAGATAGCAAACCTGAGGGGGTGTTGTCCCCAATTGTGAGGTATAGCCCAGGAATTTGAGCCCAAACAAGCCTGGCCCTGTTGACTTTGGCACTAGCGTGTGATGCATTGACTAGGACTTATCATGTTTCTCAATTCTTGGCCTTTGATTGAATTCCATTGGACGCGTGGACGCTTGATTAGGAAGGTGTATGGTGCGCTTCAAGGCTTGAACTGCATATGAATGTTAATTGAAAAATAACATTGAAAGAATGAAGACCTGGGGCTCGAACCCAGGTCAGGAGGGTCACCAACGCATGCACTTGCCACTGAACCACTAACACACTTTTGTATATATAATAATCAATAATCAATATGAAGGAAAACGTGGGTTAGTGCCTTTTTCGCGCAAAAATTCAAATAAACCAGTCAGACTTCGCCACCTAAGCGTCTTCTTCGTTGGTTTGATTTTCCTGAAAATACAAAAGAAGAAAGGCAACGGTTTTCACACGTTGCCACAGGCATGATACAAGAAAATAGCGAATAGCCCCAGGGGCTCCATAAATTAGGCGCAATGGTGGGTTTATGATCGTTTGAGTATGCTAAGGTGAATGGTCTAAGTCTTATGTTCCAATTTTTCCTTGAACGGGAACCCCTAATTCCAAGCTTCACAAACCCTAAATATTATCAATGGCGAAATCGTGTATAGCACATAAAAATTCAATTAAAATATGCAGTTAGTTTCAGAATCCATCGATTAGTAAGAATCCATGAACAAAATGTCATGAGGATGCCTGCAAATCAAAACACGAATATGCATTTTTCATGAAATATTTTGAGTTCTGTATACCGATTCTTGAGGTTGGATGATGTGATCTTGATTGGGAAAGCTTCCTGGATATGTCAGGGACGTAATGGAATGATTCTTTGGCCTGGAAAAATGCTTTTGATGTGAAAACAGTTTCAAGCTTTTTAGCAAAAAATTTCAATGTGGTTCTGAGTTTGAGGCGCAGCTGAGTGGTTCTTTAGCACAAGGGTTTTATCAGGCTTATGTATTGAGTGAATTAGGTTAAAGAAATCAAACAAAAAGCTTGGCATTCATGACTTTGAAAGATTTGATTTTCAAGATCTTTTTTCAAATATTTTCCATGTGTTTTTGTACAAATCATGATCAATTCTCTCCAAATCTTTCCATATTTTATTATGCACGAATTATTGAGTAGATTTCATGCACAAAAAGATTGTAAAGCTTAGGTTAAATATTTTTCATGTATTTAATTTGATTTAAATGAATTATTATCAATAAAAATTCAAATAAATAAATAAAAAATGAATAAATACTTCCCTTTGCGCCAAGTGGTCGTGCACATGTATTGGATTATGAATTATGGAAGAAAAATAGGCCCATTAGCAATTTTAGGTCATTTGAATCAATGTTGACTTTTCAAAATATCCAAACATTTCCCAACTTCCACAAGGCATAACTTGCTCAATTATTAAGCTTTGCTCATGTTCTTGGACATTTTGGAAAGGTCTTTGAGTCCTCTAACCAATGCCTTTGGTCCCATGTCATTTTGATTTACCAATATCAAGTTATGGCCTTTGACTTAAAGTCCCTTTTTGTTGACTTTTGAAAATGACCTATAATGTTGAAATTGATAACTTTTTGTGAGAGCATTTCTTGGACTTGAAGTATGAAGATGAGTTGTAGGAAATGTCTTTCTCTTCAAAATGAGCTTTGGATGGAATTTTTCTGATAATCCATGTGAAAGTTATGCCCTGGTCAATTTATAGTTGACTTTTTCAGCTGTCCAAATAAGGAAACTTTTGCATTTTGATGATTTTTGAGCCAAGCTTTGAGAATCATGATCAAGCATTGATCAAATGATGTTTGTGGCTTCAAAATGAGATGTTGACCAAAAATTTGAACTTTTGACTGTCAAATGACCATTTTGCCCCTACAGTTGACTGTAGTGCAATTAGGGTTTTGACTGTGCAATTTTGTGCTGTGAGTCTTGAAACTTGGTATGAGGATGCTTGACCATGTTTGTAAGCATGTGAGACTTGATTAGACCTTTGGAAACTTCACTTTCTTGATCAGAAGCAAAACCCTAATCTTGACTGTCTAGGAGACCCTTGCACTGTGCAACCCTTGGGGAATTTTGCAGCTTGACTTGGCAATTCTTTGAAGAATATGGGAGGGCAAATTTTGGGGTACAACAGTTGCCCCTGTTCAATCTTCTTAGACCTGAGGATGCAGATTGGCTGACGTGCCTTTCGTAATCCGAGGGTGGAAGATGATTGAACACTAGAGTGCCCAGAAATTTGCGCTCACATAGTAGCAGTGTGATGGAAATGGGCTTATAGATGCCATTCAGAGGTTGATGAATAGGATGATGGGCTTATAGATGCCATCTGGATGTTGATCGCGTAAGAGATTCCTTAGCGAGAACCTGCATACCTGCAAAAGAAAAATGAGTACCTGACATGTTGCAGGAGCTGGTTTTCAGATGCTTGGTATAGATATGTCCTGATTGGTTACAGGAGTTGGATCTGGAGTTTCAAAAGATGAATGAACCAGGGGTGGTTACTACCTCAGCATGAACAGTGAGAGAACCTTGGGTGACCTTAACTTCCACAACGCTCGTTGAGAAAATCTTGGTGGGAAATACCATCTTCGCAGGATCGGGAAGAGAACCAATAGGCAATTATAATCTCAAAAGCAGACGTTTGAGAAGAACCTGGAATGGAATTATCATCTCACGCACCGTCGGGGAGAGAACCATAGGAAATTATAATCTCAAAAGCGGACGTTTGAGAAAAACCTGGGCTGGAATTATCACCTCACGCACCGTCGGGGAGGGAACCATAGGAAATTATAATCTCAAAAGAGGACGTTTGAGAAAAACCTGGGCTGGAATTATCACCTCACGCACCATCGGAGAGGGAACCATAGGAAATTATAATCTCAAAAGCGGACGTTTGAAAAAAACCTGGGTTGGAATTATCACCTCACGCACCGTCGGGGAGGGAACCATAGGAAATTATAATCTCAAAAGCGAACGTTTGAGAAAAACCTTGAATGGAATTATCACCTCACGCACCGTCGGGGAGGGAATCATAGGAAATTATAATCTCAAAAGCGGACGTTTGAGAAAAACCTGGGATGGAATTATCACCTCACGCACCGTCGGGGAGGGAACCATAGGAAATTATAATCTCAAAAGCGGACGTTTGAGAAAAACCTGGAATGGAATTATCATCTCACGCACCGTCGGGGAGGGAACCATAGGAAATTATAATCTCAAAAGCGGACGTCTGAGAAAAACCTGGGATGGAATTATCATCTCACGCACCGTCGGGGAGAGAACCATAGGAAATTATAATCTCAAAAGCGGACGTTTGAGAAAAACCTGGGCTGGAATTATCATCTCACGCACCATCGGGGAGAGAACCATAGGAAATTATAATCTCAAAAGCGAACGTCTGAGAAAAACCTGGAATGAAATTATCATCTCACGCACCGTCGGGGAGAGAACCATAGGAAATTATAATCTCAAAAGCGAACGTCTGAGAAAAACCTAGAATGGAATTATCATCTCACGCACCGTCGGGGAGAGAACCATAGGAAATTATAATCTCAAAAGCGAACGTCTGAGAAAAACCTAGAATGGAATTATCATCTCACGCACCGTCGGGGAGAGAACCATAGGAAATTATAATCTCAAAAGCGGACGTTTGAGAAAAACCTGGGCTGGAATTATCACCTCACGCACCGTCGGGGAGGGAACCATAGGAAATTATAATCTCAAAAGCGGACGTTTGAGAAAAACCTGGGCTGGAATTATCACCTCACGCACCGTCGGGGAGGGAACCATAAGAAATTATAATCTCAAAAGCGGACGTTTGAAAAAAACCTGGGTTGGAATTATCACCTCACGCACCGTCGGGGAGGGAACCATAGGAAATTATAATCTCAAAAGCGAACGTTTGAGAAAAACCTTGAATGGAATTATCACCTCACGCACCGTCGGGGAGGGAATCATAGGAAATTATAATCTCAAAAGCGGACGTTTGAGAAAAACCTGGGATGGAATTATCACCTCACGCACCGTCGGGGAGGGAACCATAGGAAATTATAATCTCAAAAGCGGACGTTTGAGAAAAACCTGGAATGGAATTATCATCTCACGCACCGTCGGGGAGGGAACCATAGGAAATTATAATCTCAAAAGCGGACGTCTGAGAAAAACCTGGGATGGAATTATCATCTCACGCACCGTCGGGGAGAGAACCATAGGAAATTATAATCTCAAAAGCGGACGTTTGAGAAAAACCTGGGCTGGAATTATCATCTCACGCACCATCGGGGAGAGAACCATAGGAAATTATAATCTCAAAAGCGAACGTCTGAGAAAAACCTGGAATGGAATTATCATCTCACGCACCGTCGGGGAGAGAACCATAGGAAATTATAATCTCAAAAGCGAACGTCTGAGAAAAACCTAGAATGGAATTATCATCTCACGCACTGTCGGGGAGAGAACCATAGGAAATTATAATCTCAAAAGCGAACGTCTGAGAAAAACCTAGAATGGAATTATCATCTCACGCACCGTCGGGGAGAGAACCATAGGAAATTATAATCTCAAAAGCGAACGTCTGAGAAAAACCTAGATTAACTTCTACTGAGTCTTCATCAGAAAAATCTGTTGGGAGTCGATTTAGCTGGACTAGAGAAGTCCTTGGACTGGATAAGAAATCTTTGGAGTCGATTAACTGAACCGGTCTAGGTCTTGAAATATGATTGAGAATTTAACTGCATCTTTCCTGAAAGGTAGAGGTCAGTCATATGCTATGCATGATATGGACCAAGCAATGATGTTCTCAACATAAATGAGATTTGTAAGATATGATACGCATATGCATGCTATAATGATGTATGTGATGTTTTATGAATGTATGTTTTTTTCTAGGAAAGTAAATCCTTGACGGGTGCTGGGAAGTCACTCCTGGGCTGATGTTGGAGAATAGATTTCGCTTCCGCTGGGGATGATAGCTGCAAGAATACCGATAGGAGAAGATAACTCCGTTGGGGAATAAACTTGGCGAATGGAATAACTCTGCGGGGGGAGAAGTACCCTGTCGATCTTGCTGGGAAGCGATACCCTGTGGGGAGAGAGATACTTTGCTGGAGTTGTTGATAATAATTTGTTGGGGATACCCTTGTTGTGTTGGAAGTGCTAATAGACTTCGTTGGGGATAAGAAAGAATTGTGTTGACGACGACCTTTCCGTGGCTTTTGGCTGAGGATAACCCAGTTATATCCTAGTAAGGAAATAACTCTTTGAATAAAGCCGGGCGACGCGTTCGTGCTCTGCGAGGGATAAGCTTCCAGAATCTACTGGGGATAAGCTTACTGCTTGGGGAGGTAAATTCCAACTTTCCTGGGGAACTGGATTGGACTCTTCTGGGGAAGTTTTGAATTGCGGGGAAGTGATTCCTTTGAATATTTGATATGCCGCCGGGGAACAATTTTTAGACCAAGACTGTCGGGGATGCTTGTTAAGAATATATATGCTGCTGGGGAATGTTGATATCTGCTGGAGGATACCCAACTTCCTTAAGGTTGATGATATAGCTTGGCTTGAGGAGGGTATACTGCTTGCTGGCTCACTCTCTGGGGAATTAAGACATCTGGTTATGTTTTCAGCTGAACATCCCTTATATCTTGTGGACAGAGCAATTAGATTGTTTGGACGGCTCATCACTGCCCCTGTTTCTGATATTGGAGAGGAAGACCTGTGAGGTACTGATAATTGTTGAGGGTCAAACCTTCTTCTGGTAGGCAGGTGATAAGATGACAGGACATAGTCGTATGCTTTGATCCCTAACTTTTGCCTGGACTGCCCTTCCGGGTTTTCAGTCCACCGGGATACCCATTTTTACCCAAGCCGCCTTTTCAGGTTTTCGACTTGCCGGGTGTACAGATTTTTTTTCATTTCATCCCTTATTTTGCCCGAACCCTTTTGGTTCGCCGGGAAGCCCTTATTTTTGCCTAGGTGTGTCAACCTAGCGGGTCTTTGATTTTGCGTAGTATCTTTTCGACTATGTCTATGTTCTCAGAATGTAGGGAGCTGCCCCTGTTAGAAGTGTTTTGTCGTGCCGCCAGAAGGTGTTTGACCAGGCAAGATTCGTTGTTGGAATGCCCCAAGTGACTCAGGCGGAGATCTGCCCCTGGCTGATAGGCTTTTGAGAGATTCTCCGAATCTTGACTTGACTGCCCCAGATGATAGACCATGCTCATATCATGCCCCTTGATTGGAAGTACTTCTGTTCATTGGGCATTCGTCGTGCGAATTTCCCTGCTGTTCAAACAAAAGGTCATATGCAAACAAAGTTATGTTAAAAATGCAAAGCCTATGTCTGTCTTGAAGATTTTGAAAATGCATTCTTTTTTATAAAACAAGTGAATGTTTGTAAAACATGATGTCAACTCCGTATTTACCGTAGGCCTTCAGGAGTCAGGATACCTTTCGTAACAGTATGCTTTCGAACTAACCCATGCTTCAGCTAGGACTTTTAAGGGTTATAACGTGGCCTGGTTCAAGGCACGACAAGAGGCACGCCGGGGACGGGCGTGTGACCTTCAACCACCGAGCATCACGCTCGAGGGAAACTCAGCACGATCATCGTGCCAGACATAACTACAGGACCCCTTCTCTTTCTCTGGAGAGGAGCGACGAGGATGACCCCCGCGGTCCCCTGTCGCAGGCCATCATGGATGCACCCATCCCCCCGGGCATGGAGAAGCCCCCTCACCTGAAGGAGTATGACGGAGTAGCGGACCCGGTCGACCACATTGACGGGTTCGAAGCCATGCTCCACTATCATAATGTCGGGGGGCCCATCAAGTGCCGTCTTTTCCCCACGACTCTCAGGAAGGCAGCCATGGACTGGTATAAAGGACTCGCCCCGGGCTCAATTACGTCGTGGCGGAACCTGAAGAACCAGTTCATCAGTTCCTTCACAGCTTCTCGGCGCCATCCGAAGACCGAGGCGGCCCTCGAGGCCATCATCCAAAGACAGGATGAAACCTTGAGGGAATTCATCAACCGCTTCAACCGGGAAGCAATACAGGTCCCCTGCACGGACCATATGAAAAGATACTTGCTGGAGAGGGGTCTCCTCCCCGGCACGGAATTCAGAAAGGCTGTGGGTATTGAGCCACCTCCAACTTTTGATGCCCTCCTCGACAAGGCCCGAGCATACATGGACTACGAGGAGAGGGAAGCTGCCAACAGGGCCCGAGACTCCAGGGCTCGCGCTCCCAACAACAGCAGCAGCTCACGACAAGAGCCTCCTCCCCGACGTACCAGGGAGAATAGGAAAGAAGATCGACCCCGGGAAGTCCGGGAACAAAGGGGCCCCTCGGGCCGCTTCACCGAGTACACTCTGCTCACGGCTTCCCGCGAGCGTATTTTGGCGGAGTGTGCCAGTACAGATTTTAGAGACGGTGGCGTCAAGCGTCCCCGACCTGCTCCCGCCAAGCCAGGGGCAGATAAAAATAAATATTGTCAATACCATAGGAGTCATGGTCATTTGACAGAGGACTGCGTCCACCTCAAGGACGCCATTGAAACCCTCATCAAGGGAGGGAGGCTCGCACAGTACAGGCGAAACGACGCTCCCCGTCGTGACGCCCATGAAACCAAGGAGCCCGAAGAAGACGCCCGACCATCAGACGAGTCGGTGCCTATCCAGACCGCCTTCTCGGTAACCAGGCCCGAGGATTTCGACGTTCCCGAGCTCCTGCAAGAGCCCCTGACAACACACAGCCGGTGGGAATACTTCCCCTCCGCCATGGTCATCAACGGGGGCGGGTTCAACGACCTCACCATCAACTCAACTAAGAGGAAGTTGGACGAGCTGGTCGACATCGCTCCTCCACAAACTGTAACGTTCGAAAGGGTGAAGGGCAGGTCAGAGCCCATCACCTTCTACCTGGAAGAACTCCCCGGCGGAGCCCCGAACGCGGTCATCCCCTCACTGATAAGGGAAAAAATAGCCAATTTCGACGTGCATCGCATCCTGGTCGACGAAGGGAGTTCCGTCGACGTGATGTACAGCCAGCTGTTCCGGACCTTACAACTGGACGACTCACATCTCTCTCCGTATGTGGGTTCGGATCTTAAGGGCTTCACCGGCTCGACTTCCAAACCTTGGGGTTATGTCGAGCTCCTGGTTACGTTCGGAGAAGGAACGGCTACGAGACAGGTTAAGGTCCGCTTCCTCGTCATTGATTGCCCGTCTCTGTACAATTGCATCTTGGGGAGACCAACACTGGCGGAGCTGATAGCGGTGCCCTCGACTGTCCATCTGAAGATGAAGTTCTATACCAAAAGGGAACGGGTAGCCACCATCCAAGGAGACCTCGCCGCTGCCCGCAGGTGCTTCAACGCTGCTTCAAAGGGACGGGATACCATCGACGTAGGGACCAGACCTACCAAGAGGACAAAGCAGGAGCCCGACAGAAAAGCATCCCCCGAGGAAGCAGTCCAGAAGGCCCCACCAAAGGTCGACTCCATAGCCCTCGACGCTCGCTTCGATCAGGACGAGCCATCCAGCAGCGAGCAAATCCCACTCCGACCTATTCCGGACGGTGATTTTGAACTCGTTCCTCTCGGCGCAGACCCGACCAAGGGAGTGAAGATTGGCAAAGACCTCCCCGACTTGGCCAGGAAGCAAATCAAGGCCTGTCTGCGCGAGAATGCTGATCTCTTTGCCTGGAGCGCTGCAAAGATGCCCGGACTCGACCCTGAGGTCGCCTGTCACCACCTCGCCATTGATCCAGCCGCCAAGGCCGTAGTACAACGTAGGCGTAGGCAGTCTCCAGAAAAAACGGAGGCTGCTGAAAAAGCTGTAAAAGACCTCCTAGAGGCAAATTTTATTTCTGAAGCCCGGTACTCCACCTGGCTGTCAAATGTTGTACTTGTCAAAAAGAATAATGGAAAATGGAGAATGTGTGTTGACTATACCGACCTCAACCGGGCTTGCCCGAAGGATGCTTTTCCTTTACCTAACATAGACATGCTGGTCGACAACTCGGTCGGCTACAAGACTTTGTCGTTCATGGACGCCTACTCGGGATATAACCAAATCCCAATGGCTCTGGGCGACAAACACTGCACGGCGTTCATGACCAGCTCGGGCAACTATTACTACAACGTAATGCCCTTCGGACTGAAAAACGCCGGAGCAACTTACCAACGTATGATGAACAGAGTGTTCAACAAACAGATCGGCGACATGCTCGAGGTATATATGGACGACATGATCGTCAAATCCCGAGCAGACACCGATCACGCAGCTCACCTCAAGACAGTCTTCGCCCAAGCAAGACAGTGCAAAATGAGGTTCAACCCCGAGAAGTGCACGTTCGGGGTTAAGGCAGGAAAATTCCTTGGATTCTATCTAACAGAACGAGGGATTGAAGCCAACCCCGACAAATGTCGGGCATTCTCTGACCTCCCAACACCGACGTCGAAGAAGTCGATACAAATCATGAACGGCATGCTGACGTCATTATCCCGCTTCGTCGCGAAGTCCGCTCAGCACGTCCTCCCCTTCTTCAAACTCCTTCGAAAGGAAGCAGCCTTCGAATGGAACGAGGAATGCGAGCACGCACTTCGCCATCTGAAGCAGAGCCTGTCTCAACCGCCCGTGCTGTCTCGACCAGACGACGGGGAGTCGCTGTACTTATACTTGGCCGTTTCGAACGAAGCCATCGGCGCAGCCCTTGTCCGCGAGACCCCTGACGGGCAGAAACCTGTCTACTTCACGAGCAAAGCCTTACAAGGGCCCGAAAGCAGATATCAGCAGATAGAAAAGGTTGCTCTAGCCCTCGTCAACGCCGCGAGGAGGCTTAAACACTACTTTCTAGCCCACACCATCATCGTGCGAACCGATCAGCCGGTGAGGCAGCTCCTGGGTCGGCCAGATATGGCGGGCAGGATGCTGAAGTGGTCCTTGGAACTCTCCGAATTCGACATTCAGTACGAAAGCAGGAAAGCCCTGAAAGCGCAAGCCTTGGCCGACTTCGTCGCGGAGATGACCACTCACGATCTTCCCCCGGGGAAGGAACACAAGTGGACCATCTTCGTCAACGGAGCGTCCAGCTCGTCCGGTAGCGGCGCAGGGATCCTCCTGGAAAACGAAGAAGGCGTAGTGATCGAGCACTCCTTAGTTCTCTCCTTCCCGACGTCAAATAACCAGGCAGAATATGAAGCCCTGCTCGCAGGACTGAGACTAACCGAGGACCTGGGAGTCCGCGAGGTTCAAATTTACACCGACTCCCAGCTCGTCGCCTCTCAGGTACAGGGGAGCTACCAGGCCAAAAACGACAACCTCATCGAGTATTTGAACTTAGTCAAAAAACACATGACAAAGTTCGTACGAGCAGAAATTTCTCACGTTCCCCGCGAGCAAAACACGAGGGCGGACATATTGTCCAAACTCGCGAGCACACGAAAGAAGGGCGGGAATAAATCCTTCATCCAGGAATCTATGGCACGTCCAAGTATCGAACCACCCTCGACTACGGTCGAGATCCATGCCATCGGGGATGCCACGTCCTGGATGAACCCGGTTTATAATTTCCTGACAAAAGGAGAACTCCCGTCGAACCAGGCCGAAGCTGCCATAATCAAGCGACGAGCATGTTCCTATGTGGTTCTCGAGCAGAAACTGTACCGAAGAGGATTCTCCATTCCCCTCCTGAAATGCATCGACGAGTCCGCCATTCCCGACGTACTGCGGGAGATACACGAAGGGATTAACGCCCAGCACATGGGCGGTAAATCCTTGGCAAGGAAAGCCCTTCGAGCAGGATACTACTGGCCGATGATGCAACAGGACGCCAAGGAACACGTGAAAAAATGTGATAAGTGCCAGAAGCACGGGGATATGCACCTCGCCCCCCCGCACGAGCTGAACACATTGTCGTCCCCATGGCCGTTCGCCTGGTGGGGCATGGACATCCTCGGGCCCTTCGTGCAGGGAACCTACCAGAACAAATTTCTCATCGTCGTCGTGGATTACTTCACGAAGTGGATCGAGGTCGAGGCACTCGCAAAAATCACCTCGCATAATATCCTCCGTTTCTACAAAAGAAACGTCCTCGCCAGGTTCGAAATTCCGCAGGCCCTGGTGACCGACAATGATACCCAGTTCACCGAACACGGGTTCCGGGACTTCGTCACCAAACTTGGGACAAAACAACATTTCACGTCAGTCGAGCACCCTCAGACCAACGGGCAAGCCGAAGCCGCGAACAGAGTCATCCTCCGAGGGCTCAAACGTCGTCTCGGCGAAGCCAAAAGAGGATGGGTCGAGGAGCTCCACAGCGTCTTGTGGGCATACCGCACCACACCCCACTCAACGACGGGTGAGACACCATTTCGACTAACATACGGCACCGAGGCTGTCATCCCGGTCGAAATCATGGAACCGTCCCGACGAACGGAGGAGCCCCTCGACGAAGAAATGAACGACGAAGCACTAAGGGATGAACTCGACCTAGTCGAGGAAATCCGATCGGGTGCGGCCCTGCGCGAAGCCACCCTAAAACAACGAGTGGCTCTACGCCACAACGACAAGGTCATCAAGCGCGAGTTCGAAATCAGCAGCCTAGTATTACGCAGGAATCAGAAAGATTCCCGCGAAGGGAAACTGGCCGCGAACTGGGAAGGACCTTATCGCGTCCACGGCACCACGGGTACCGGGGCGTATTACCTCGAGCAATTAGACGGAGAGCCATTACCACGACCCTGGAACGCTGCTAAGCTAAAGCAGTACTACAGTTAGAAACTGCCAACACCTGGGACCCTCGACCAACGGCACCCGCGCTCGGTCAACAGGGAAAAACGTCCGACTTCGTATAAAGGCTAAGGTATAAGCCCGACATACGGCCAAATCGCACAACATCGCACGGTGAACGATGACGATCGATAGTGCCCGACGTGGACAGCTATACCAAGCACCACCGTCGTTGTACCCATAAGGCAGAACACCCAGCTCGCGATGGGCAGTTCACGCCAAGGGCGAATAGTCCCTACCGGGCTTGACGCCCGGATGAGCAACTTCGCTCCAAATGCCCGACAAGTCGTCAAGAATGACGGGCCATCTAAAAGGGTCAAAAGGGAAGTCTCTCCCCTCGAGCACAACACTTAGGTGACTCTGGCGTTCGACAGAGGGCCGGACACGCATACAAACGGTAAGCGGGCAGACTCGCTCGCCAAATCACAGCCACTTACGGGCACGCCTCGGGCCCATGACTTAGGCTAAAAATTCATGCAAATATATAAGATTTCAAACAAGGGCAAGACATCCAAAATGTAAAACAGCATTCAGATAAAAATGCCCGAAGGCGATAAAACAATTGTAAACCGACCAAGAAGGCCGGCGATGTTCATAACGTACAACAAACGGGCACGCAGGCCCAAAGAATACAAATGTCAAGGGCACGCAGGCCCGCTATCCTAGTCAGGTCTCCCCGGAACCATCATTGTCGACGCTTGGAGAGTCGGGCGGAGGAACGATCACGCCATCCACGATCTGATGTGTGTGGCCGATACCCTCAGTAACCAGACCAGGGTTTAGCAAGGAGAGCTGACCGACCACGGAGTTGAACCCATCCTCCAGGGCACCGACGCAATCTGCCTCGAGGAGCCGGATATGGGCGACCAGCTCCAACCGACTCTTCAAAGCCACTATGTCCTCGGGCTCGTCCTCGGCAGGTTGCATGGCAGCATTCATTTCCTCGATCTGCTGGGCCAAGCGTCCGACTTCGGCCCCTCAGACGATCCCTGTCTTCCCGAAGAAGCTCCCCCTCCTCGGCCAACTTCCCCGACTTCTCCTTCTCCAGGGTCAACATCTCCCTCTCAGCATCGAGCATCGTCGTCTGCTCACGGAACATCTCCTCGGAGCGTTCCAGAGCGATCTTCAACTTCCGCGAGCTCGAGGTCAGGGCCGCCTTCTCCTGCTCGAGTTCTTCGACACGGGCAGGATCCCCTCCTTCCTCGGATATCACCAAAGCCATCCCGGCCATTTTTACCAGCCCGTCCATGCTGGCGGCCAGATGCGTCTTCCGGTCCTCTTTACTCATCTTTTTTATAGCTGCAGCCTCGTCGACAACCACTGTCAGAGGGAATCTCTCGAAAAAGCCCGCCTCTTCGAAGCAAGGGGGGAAGGCGAAAGATTTAACGGCACTGGCGTCCTCGCCAACAGTCGGACCACTTTCCACACGGGTCCTCTTCCTCTGTATCAGGACGGCACTAGGGTCGATCTCTTCAACTTCTGGGGTCCCATCCGACGCGGCTCCCGAGCTTGACGGCAAGTCCACCCTCACCGGCTGAGGAGCACTTGGACTGTGTGGTGGGCCCATCCTCGTCGCCTGTGGGGCCTTCACGACCCTCCTGCCTCGCTTCTGGTCGCAAGATAATTTCAAAAGCCTTTCATGTCGACCAGCCATCGAACCTGCACAAAATAAAAGTTGGGTCAGTATCGAGCAAACTCATAAATAAATGACGAGCAAAGAAATTCAAGCAATAAACAACCTAACAGACGGGCAGCCTGCCTGTACGTCTGGCACTCCACGAGCGCCTTGGTATCAATCAGACGGGACTCGAACATTGGGTAACCATCTTTGTCCAAGATATCATCCCCTTCCCGCGTAACCCACCGGGCAGGGTGGAAGCTATCGACAAACCGACAAAGTGTGGCGTACGCCTCCTCGTCTTCCGAGCACATGTCCCCGGCAGCAGTATGGTAATAACCAGTCCCATGTTCGTAATGCCGGAACATCCAGTGCACAGGGACTTTAGCCGTACGGGCCAACACAGGGTTCCCATCGTCGCCCAAAACCGCCTCCCCGTCATCGTCGCTCAGGGGCTCCTCCTCCTCGAAAAGAGAACTTAAAGCAGAGGTGGTAACTGGCCGCACAATGTACCACTTGTCTTTAAAACCCCTTACGGAGTCCATATACATTTTGAAGAGTCTCCTCGACTGCTTCAGGGAGACCCAGCTATGTTTCCCTCCTCGGGACTGGCGCTGCAGATGAAAAATCCGGAAGAAGAGCGGTATGGTCGCCCCGATCCTCAGATAGCGACACGTCAACTCAAACGCCCGGATGAAGGCGAGCGAGTTTGGATGTAGCTGGGACGGGGCCAGCTCCAGGTGAGTAAAGACCCCAACCTGGAAATCAGTGAAGGGAAGCCGCAACCCTAGGTCTTTGAACGCGATCTCATACATCGCGAAGCTATATTCCGGATAAACCGAGCAGATCCTTGCACGGGAGGACGGGCGCATGACTACGAAGTTCCTTTGAAAGTCGGGCTGGCCCTGGCCCGTCTCGATGACAGCGTACGGATTTCGGTCGTCTCGGCTGTAGATCGACGCGATCCCTCGAGGCTCGACGCCCACCCAATCCAGCGAAGGGTCGGTCACAGTATCAATCAGGTTGACCGACTCGTCGGTGCTTTGTTCTTCACGGTCGTGACGCCCGGAGGAGCTCGGCTCGTCCGCCATGGTTACCTGCAGAGCAAGGAAAACCAGTCAATTGGGCACGAAGCCATACGCTCGAAAAATCACGTCGTCCCATTCACGACCACGTAGTCCATTTCCACGAATGGTTGCCTCCCCCGACATCCTGAAACTCGGTGTGTTCTTCCTCAAACCAACTACGCGGTCACTCTCCAACATGTCGACCCAAGGTACGAACATGGCGAGCCACACCATGAGGCCCACAGCCAAGACCATGAACATACCGGGCGCGATCATGAATCAGGCGCCCTGGATCATGAAGACCCCGGGCAGCGCTGGAGTTTATCACCTAAAACTATGAATACGCCAACCACAAACATGCGTTTGCCGGTCCTAGGCATGAATACGTCGGGCTAAGTATGAGTTTACCGGGCTAATCCCACGCGCACAGCCCTAAGACATCTACAAACGCCAAAAATCATGCATTTTAACAAGAAAATGAAGAAGATAGACCACTTACTTGAATCAAAAAGTAGGATTTGGCTACGGAGTGGAAGAATCGGTGACCGAAAGTCGCAACTGGAGAAGATCTGGAAGAGCAGCAGTAGAGAGAGCACAGAGAATAGAAACGTGTTATGGGGCCCAAGGTTCCTATTTATAGTGATGACGTGGAATACCAAACGTCACCTCGGGCAACCACGGACTCCCTCTCCTCGACGCGCTGCTCCCAACGCAATGATGACCCTATCCCCATAGGGTGGCGACACAGTTCCCGAAAGATACCTCATATGCTCGACAGATGCGCCCGGTAAGGATCCTCCAAGCATCCACCGCGGAAGATGTCTCCGAGCACGACACGAGGAGGCCCTCGAGGGCCACACCTATGTCCCGGGCACGAGACCTCGATGAGGAAGCGACCTGAGTTCAAGTCATGGCTCCTCACAAAGGAACCACGACTTGGGGGGCTCCTGTTCTGGACTGGGCCCGACAGGCCCAAAAGCATTGCAAAGGCCCAGTCCAAATGGACTTACAAGGGCCACGCCGACTAAAGAGTGAGACCGTGCCTGACGTGCAGTCGCTGGCTCGACGATACGCCTCCAGCTCGACATGAGGTGGTCCAGCACCACAGTCTGAGGTCCAGCTCGACGTTACCTCGAGCACCCCAGCTAGGGCAGACTCAGTCCACTGTTCCCCCAACGATACACCGAAAAGACCGCGTCTCCGTCCGCCCGCACTTCATGCAGAACATCCAGGAAGGGGACCACGTGCGGGTCCCCACTACGCACGTAGAACCTGGAAGTTCCTCCATTGGGCCAAACCTGCCTGGCCCAATGAAGGAACCTTGGCCCAGCGCTGGGGGCTATAAATACCCTCTACTCCCAGAGGGTCAGGTATTCATCATTCTAACCTTACACTTGCTATTATCTGCTCGTACTCCTACTTACTTTAGCATCGGAGTGCCTTGCAGGTACCCCCCCCCCCCCACCTCGTTCAAAAAAAGCTTTCTGCTCGGAGCCAGCCGTGACGGTCCATTTCTGATCAGGTCAGATCAGTATGAAAGACTAAGTAACTTTCTGTTAGAAAATGAATTCACCAGAGGGAAGGTGGACACTACCTTATTCTGTAAGTCAGTTAAGAATGACATCTTAGTCTGTCAAATTTATGTTGATGATATTATTTTTGGATCTACTAATCCTTCTCTTGGAAGAAAATTTGCTAAGTGTATGCAGGCAGAATTTGAGATGAGCCTCATGAGGGAACTGAAATTCTTTCTAGGAATTCAGATCAATCAAACTCCAGAGGGTACTTACATTCATCAGAGCAAATATGTCAGAGATCTTTTGAAGAAATTTGATCTCTCAGAATGTAAGCCATCAAAGATTCCAATGCATCCCACGTGCATTCTGGAAAGAGAAGAGGTAAGCAAAAAGGTAGAACAGAAGGTCTACAGAGGTATGATTGGTTCTCTCCTTTATCTGACAGCTTCAAGGCCTGATATCTTATTCAGTGTATGTATTTGTGCTAGATTCCAATCAGATCCTAGAGAATCTCACTTAACAGCTGTTAAGCGAATTTTCAAGTATCTGAAAGGTACTACTAATCTGGGTTTATTTTATAGAAAATCTAGTGATTACAGCTTAGTAGGCTACTGCGATGCTGACTTTGCTGGAGACAGAGTATAGCGTAAAAATACTTCTGGAAGCTGCCAGTTTCTGGGAGAAAATCTGATCTCTTGGTCCAGCAAAAGGCAATCCACAATTGCGCTATCAACAGCAGAAGCTGAGTACATAGCAGCAGCAGTATGTAGCACACAAATGCTCTGGATGAAAAGTCAGCTTGAAGACTTCCAGATTTTTGAGAGTAACATCCCTATACTCTGTGACAATACTTCTGCTATTTTCTTAAGTAAGAATCCTATTTTACATTCTAGGGCTAAGCATATAGAAATAAAACATCACTTCATTAGGGACTACATTCAGAAAGGAATTTTGAACTTAAAATTTATTGATACAGACCATCAATGGGCTGATATCTTCACTAAACCCCTTTTTGAAGATAGGTTCAATTTCATTCTGAAACATCTCAGCATGAAAATCTGCCCAGAATGAAAATGCTTTAATTCTATATATTATCCTTCAGAATGTATTTGTTTTACTGTGAACTTCTGATCAATATCTTTTCAGAAAGATAGAACATGCAGATTGTATCAGATGCTATTCTTAAAGATCTGAGCGTTTCAGCTAAAGGATAGACGTGCTGCTCACTAAATCAAACAAGTGTCATCCAATCATCAGCAAATCTCTGAAGCAGAACGCGTGCACGCTTCTGAGAAGGCAAAACGCTGATTGGGTGCATTGAGACACATGTCTGGTAACCGTTTCAAGTATCTTTCTCAAATCCCCCAAAATCAGCAAGCATTAAATGAAAGTAATCATGTTTTAAACATGTAATCATGAATTATTTCTCTTTCAAAAATTATTTTGAAATCTATTTAAGCATATTAACATCTCACATTAATCCTTTACCGTTTCTTACAATCTCACAAATATTTTTCTACATTTTCCTTGTGTGTTCATCTCTCTCAAAAGAAACCCATTTTTCAGTTTTCTCAGAAAAACCCTAAGTGTGAAAATGGCAACCTCCAGCAATGTCTCTGCAGGTTCTCAGCAAGATAGATACAGTAGTCAGCATGGTGCACAAGCAGACTGAAACTGCTGATCAGATTAAGGCAATGCTGGAGACTCTGTTCACACGCTTCCCACCCCAACCTTAGTTTTTCATTCATGATATTTTCAATGTTTTCTTTGCATATCATCTGTACTGTTTTTTCTGGCTCTGATTTTAATATAACAAGTTTTTCTGCTCTGATCGTTTTAGCACATCACTTACGCTTTTTGATTGCTGACAAAAAGGGGGAGAACAAGAATGATATTTTTCAATAACGGATTACTGAGACAGAAAAGCGTCAAACATTCTAACTCTGATATACTTGAATATGTTTTCTGTTTTTGCATAAGTCTACAGGTACAAGAAGGTAATCACCTCTGATACACTGAAGCTCTGAAGCTCTGATATTCTGATCTGAAGTTCTGATAGTCAAAGCTCTGATATTCTGATCTGAAGCTCTAATATTCTGATGTTCAAAAAATCAATAAAGATCTGATCCTGAAGACTCTCGGAATTAAAAAGGGAAGTAATAAATTCAGGGGGAGAATCTCCGATCCCAACTCTGATATCTCTTTATCCCTTATCTTTGATAACTTCTTATTTAATTCTGATGCAACTTATCATTTAGTTATCTCTGATACTTTTCACGCTAATTTTCAATTAAAAATATCTAGTTTTTGTCATCATCAAAAAGGGAGAGATTGTTAGAACAAAGTTTGAATCTACTACCCTAAGTTTAAGTTTTGATGATAACAAAATGAAAAGATATATTAATTATGTGATTCATGTAAGAACTATTTGCTACCTAAAAATTACTTTCTGTTTTACAGAAACTCTGATGGGTATCAGCAAGAGTACATCATAATCAGCATCAGAAAATTAGATATCAACATCAGCATCAGAAGATGCTATATCAGATACCAGAATCAGAAGAACAACTCACGCTTATGCTGAAGCTTGATGAACAGATCTGCGCTCAACACTCTGAACTCTGATAAAGACAACAACAGTTCATCAGCACTTAAGCAGCGTCAGAATGAGCCAAATCCAGAACACGCTTAAGTGGCAACGGTACTGTGCATTCAAGATGAGTTATTACCAACGACATCATTCCAGACAAGATCTGCTTAATAAGGAAAGATTGTTATTGGCATTGAATCAGAATTATTGCTCCAACGTTCACTAATTCTAATGCTATATAAACAAGTCAATGAAGATTGAATTGGCTAATGCTCTACACCAATCTACACGCCTAAAAGTTATTCATCATCTTCCTCACTCTCAGTTTGCTAAAATCTCCAAAATTCCTTACTCAATTATTTTAGCAATCTAGTTTCCATAAGCTTAAGTTGTGTAGTATCACAGTTGTGATAAACAGTTTTGTAGAAAACATTCACACACCTAGATTTCAATTCTTTGTAAGAAAGTAATTCCTTGACAAACCGGTCTGTGGTTTGCATCAAGAAGGCTTTAGCAGTTGTTAAAGCAGATTGTAATATTCAGTTGAATATAGTGGATTAAGACCTCGTTGGAGAGAGGCGAAATCACCTTGACGGGTGGACTGAAGTAGTTTGAGATCAAACGAACCAGGATAAAAATATCGTGTTCATTGCAATTGATTTCCAGTTTTTACAATTCAACCCCCTTTCTTGTGTTTTTCACTTCTTCACATTCTTCCATCTCAAATTGCTTGAGAATTTCTCATGCATATCTTCTTTGATGCATCATCATACATCTACTACTCTTTTAGAATTCGATACCAAGGAAGTATGAAATGTCACCCAGATCAGACATTTTGAATTCCTTGCTGAGATCACCTTTGGAGTCTTCGATCTCACTTTTGCAACTACCTGTTATCAAAAAGTCATCGACATAGAAACATAGTATAAGAAATTCACTATTGCTCCTTCTTACATATACTCCATGTTCAGTTGTGCACTTCACAAATTCCTTCTCCCTTAGATAACTATATATTTTCTTATTCCAAGCTTTTGAAGCTTGTTTCAATCTATACAACGCTTTATGCAGCCTGTACACCTTTCTCTCTTTGTTATTTTTCACAAACCCAATTGGTTACTTAACATAAACCTCTTTGTATAAGGGTCCATTCAGGAATGCACATTTCAAGTTCATCTGATATATGTGCCAACTATTTATTTCTGCTAGACCAACAACCAACCTGATTATTTCGATTCTAGCCACAGGTGCAAAAACTTCATCGAAGTTTATTCCTTCTTCATGGAGAAATCCTTTCGCCACAAGCCTTGCTTTGTGTAGAGTTACTTCCCCTTTGGGATTCATCTTCAACTTGTATACCCACTTGACATCAATTGTCTTATTGCCTTGAGGCAATTCGATAAGTGACCAAGTATTGTTATCTTCGATAGACTTCACTTCTTCGTTCATTGCTTTCACCCACTTCGAATCCTTCAATGCTTCAGCTTCATTGACAGGTTTGACATTTGCATAGAAAGCATAATATATCAACTCACCTTCATTATTTATCACATCATCTGATGTAATCACACAATCTTGCAACCTTTCAGGCATGTGTCTTGTTCTTTAAGGTCTGCTTGTACTTGGTTAATCTATAACTGTTGGTTCCTCTTGTCGAACTTCTCTTTCGACTTTAATTGTTGGTTCTTCGAATAAGATTCTTACTGAATCTTTCTTGACATTTTCAGTTGAATCTCATTCTTTAAGCTCATTTATAATCACGTCCCTGCTGATCACAATCTGTTTGTTCACTAGGTCGAATAACTTGTAACCATTTGTCGAATGATATCCAACTAGAATCATTTGACTCGAATTGTCATCAAGTTTTCTTCTCAACTGATCTGGCACATGTCTATGTGCAATAGATCCAAATACCTTCAAATGACTCAAGCTAGGCTTCACACTAGACCAATATTCTTCTGGAGTAATTCCTTCTAGCTTCTTCGTAGGACATCTGTTCAAAATATATGTTGCAGTCGACACAGCTTCATCCAAAAACTCTTTAGGTAAATTCTTACCTTTTAACATACTTCTCACCATATTCATGATGGTTCAATTCTTTCTCTCTGCAGTTCCATTCTACTGTGGAGTTTAAGGTGGCACCACCTCATGCATAATCCCTTCTTTTTCACATAACTTATCGAAGTATTTCGACACATGATCTCCACCACCACCAGTTCTCAAAACTTTGAGCTTTCGACCAGTTTGTCTTTCGACCATAGACTTAAACTTGAAAAATACCTCAATCACTTCACTTTTATTCTTGATCAGATATGTCCACAGTTTTCTACTATAATCGTCTACGAATGTAACAAGGTATTTTTTACCTCCCATCGAATCCACCTGGATTGGTCCACATACATCAAAGTATATGACTTCGAGAATAGCCTTCAACCTGCTTCTTGCATCATTGCTGAAGCTATTTTTGTGTTGCTTCGCCTGCACACATTCCTCACGTACCTCATTTAAATGTCTATTTCTGGCAATCCTGAAATCATATTTCTTCTCTTTAAATCTCTGATGTCTCTGAAGTTAAGATGACCTAGTCGATAGTGCCATATTCATTCATCTTTGCTAGCTGCAGTCGAAAGGCACTTGTGCTCCATCACATTAAGTTCAATATTGAAGGTTCTATTTTGAGACATGAGAGCCTTCAAGATTAACCTTTTATTTGCGTCGACGACTCTTATCATCTTGTATTTGATCGACACTTTATAGTTATTTTCGACCAATGACCATATGCTGAAAAAATTGCTCTTCATGCCTGGTATGTACAACACATTGAAAATTACTGACATTTTTCCATCTTTCCTCATAATAAAAACATCTTCAATATCTTCAGCTGCTAGAGTATTGTCATTTGCAAATTGTACCATATTCTTCAGTGAGGATTTCAGATTGACAAACCAATCTTTCCTTCCAGACATATGTGACGAGCATCCTGAATCCAAATACCATTGATCCTTGAATTTTTCTTCATCTTTTGTTGTAACCATCAGCAATCTCCTCTTCTTCATACTTTGCGAACTTTGCATCACTTTCTTGATTCTTTCGCTTTTCTGGACAATCACTCGAATATTGACCATACTTTTGATAATTGAAACACTGAATGTGACTCTTGTCAGGTTTTTGACCACCACCTCTTTCTCTATTCGTAACACCACCTCTTTGGTTGCCTTGGTATTGTTTTTTTTATTCGACACATTTTTTTCGTGTTATTTCCTCTACCAGTCGAATTGTTGTAGCCACCTTTACCTTTGTTGTCGAACCACTTTCCTTTTCCTTTCTTGTCTTTTGTTGATTGAGCCTGCAAAGCCACATCACTCTTCGACTTGCCTACAACTTTTTCAGCCATTATTTGTTCGTGAGATTCAAGCGTACCGTGAAGCTTTTCCTTCGACATAGATGACATGTCCTTCGACTCTTCTATTGCAACTACCACATGGTCGAACTTCGGAGCCAAAGATCTTAAGATCTTCGCAACAACAGCTCTTGTTGTTAACATCTCTCAACAATTCTTGATTTGATTCACTAGTTTCGTAACCCTAATGAAGAAATCAGATATGCTTTCGCTATCTTTCAACTGAAGCAATTCATACGTTCTTTTGTGAGTTTGTAACCTCACCTCCTTCACCTTCTCAGCGCCTCCAAACGATTTCTTCATAATTTCTCAGACTTCTTTTGCAGATTCAACATCACTAATCTTTTCGAAATTGTCTGGGTTGACACATTGGTGAATTATAAAGAGAACTTTATAATTCTTCTTCTTCGATTCTCTGTATTCTGCTTCTTCTTCTTCTTCTGAAGCGTCTTCATCAAGCGGTCCTAATCCATGTTTCACAAGATCCCAAAGACCTTGAAAATAGAATATAACCTTCATTTGTTTACACCAATTCTCATAGTTATCACCTTTAAGAATTGAGAGATTTGCTGGAAAATTTCCGTTAGCCTAATTCATCGCCATTGTGAATTTCTTCTTCTTCTTCCTCGATCGTTCTTCCCTTGAATCACTCAACCGGAGCTCTTGATATCAGATGTTGGAAATCTACCAAAATCTATGATAAATTTCTACCAATCTTGATGAACAATATTGATATCATCAAACAATGACAGTGAATTATATGAAAAGAAAAAATTAGAAAACAATTATTTTCTGCAGAGTTTCTCTCTGTTCACAAAATGTAGAAAACTTTATTATTCACTTACAACTGCAAATTCTGTGAATACAATGAATTGACTTGATTGCTAAAAATAAGGGTTACTCCCTCTATTTATAAATTTAGGTTATTTTGCTCCATAAGCCAAAGTCCAAAATTATAAAAGCCCAAAATACCTATTTTGGAACTAAATCAAATCTATCTATTTTAGACCTAAATAAAAATCTATCTATTTTAGATCTAAATCAAATCTGTGTGTAACAAATTATTTCCACACTTTAATACAATCTTTTTGACACTTCCTTATTTCTGTCGAACAAACTGTTTTGATACAAGGAATTACTTTCAACATATACCTTCTCTTCGACATCAGAACAGTTTAATTTAGAATACTTCTCTAAATGAACAGATAACAAAGTAATATGCAGACTTGGTCTCCCAGACTCAAAAATCACATACAGCAAAATCCTTGTTACAATTCCAACAAAATCATTTTCAAAAAGTTAGGAAAAAGATTGAATCAAGGAAAGGGAAAAAATGTATAGGAGGAGTTCATCGGCGTGTTATGGGATAGTTATCTCTTTGAAATGAAGTAATTCTAAAAAATACTTTGACATCAATTTTAAGAGTCTAAATTAAAAAGGCCATATTGAATAACTTATAGTAAGTATGTAAAACGATTTTTTGATAAAGAATTACGGAACACTTGATGGAAGAGAAATTCAACTTTGCAAATCACCAAGGGTATTGAAAAGAGCAAACAAAAATTCTATGTAATGAGTCTGATCTTGTGTGTCAACATGTTTTGTTGATTTGATTTGGTTGCAATTATTGGTCAAATTAATATCACTTTTCCAACCATATATGATCAATTAACCTTTATTGATATTTTTGAAGAGATGAAATCCTGTCAATTTTATGGAAGAGAAATAACAGCAAATGGTTCACATGAGATAATCATAGTTTTTTTTTTTTGCCTCATGTACTTTGCACCAACTTATCTATCCCAATGAATTTAGTTTGTGTATAATTTGCAATGAATTGCTTGTACCAGGTTGCAGATAATCTTGGAGTTCTCTTCAAAGTAGCATAATCAACATGGTGGAATCCATATCTTACTGTGTATCCATATATCCACTCAAAATTATCAAGCAAGGACCATGCAAAGTATCCCCTCACATCCGCTCCTTTCCTTAAACAAACAAACAACACACGGTTGGACGTCAAACCGAACAATAAGAAATGTGTTCTAACATGTAACAAAATGATAAGAGTGAAAATTGGAATCCTTCCTATTGGTCTCTGTTTTGTTCTTACCTTATTGCTATTGACAAGGCTTCTATGTGATTTTCCATGTACTTTATTCTCTTCAAATCGTTAACTTGATCTTCCAAGGTGAAATTTGGATCGTCTTGTTGGCCATACCCTATAGAATGTTTGAATTTATCAGAAACACACATAAAATTACTCTCACTAAAAAAACATTAATAATAATTGCTTGCTTACCATTTTCAGTAATGAACATTGGAGTATTGTTGTATCTATCTTTCACATATGTAACAGTTTTCTCCAGGCCTTGTGGATAAACATTAAACCAACTAAAAGGAGTCTGCAACATGAGATTAAAATGGTGAAGCTTGAGGGAAAATGTGATATCAGAACACTATAATAAGTTTGAAGGATACTTACGGATTCTCCGATTGAGATACCATTTTTGTCTCCGCTAGTCATGTATGAACCTTCTGTTCTTGAAATCCCAAATCTCGAATCACACTTGGTGTGTATGCAATCTTGAACATAGGAAGCTGTGTAGTAGTTTATGCCAATAAAATCCAATCCTTTCTTGAGTTTCTTTTTCTCGTTGGTTGAAAATTTCGGTAAGAGGTTTCCAAGAATGTTTTCCATCTCTTTGGGGTACTTGCCAAATATGATTGGATCTAAGAACCTGTGTTTTTATGAATTGTTTATTTAGTATGAGGATTTCATCCTTAAACTTGGAGTGAATCAATAGAAAAAAGCTTTATATTAGTATTTAAAGGAGAACATACCAATTGAAAGTGAATGATCTTGCTCTTTCGGTGGCCAATTTATCAGCTGTTGAATTGCTCATTGGTTCATACCATTCATGTTGAAGCACTATACCAATTCTTCCTCTTTGCTCAACCTGATGTATCAGTTGCAAAATACTAAGTTTTACAACAATTTGAATACTTATGCTGAGTCTTGTTTTATCATTGACACACACACATACACATACATATAAACATTAGATATAGACACCTGATATAATACTGACACGCATACACCGATAGTAACTTGGTAAAATATAAATGATTGAATGTACTATATGAGTAAGTGTTATGTGAGTGTGAGACATTAGAATCTGAAGTGTCGGTGCTAGATATATGAAAATACAAAACAACAGATTACCTGGTACTTGGTTCTATAGAGATCAACAGCAGCTGCATGTGACAGAATAATATTATGGGCTGCTATAAAAGGCTCTTTTTCTGAATCACCTTCTTTACAGTTAGCCATTGCCAATGAGCCAGAGCAACGAGATGGGGGATATATGCCGGAACGGTAACCTAGTGGTACTTGGTTATTTGGCTCATTGAATGTGACCCAATACTTAACTCTGTCGCCAAATTTATTAAAACATAGGTCTGCATAAAATGCAAAATCTTGTTGTGATTGGGGACTTAGCCATCCTCCATATCTGTCCTCGAGTTGTTGTGGGCTGTCATAGTGACTTAGAGTAACAAAGGGTTGAATACCTTTGAGCAGTAGAGCATCAAATAGTTTGTTATAGAAGTCAATGCCAGCCCAATTGATTTCTCCAAATCTACCCTCTAATTCACAACAATCAATCTTTGTTAATAATTAGAACATTATACAAAGATATTGATAACGCAAAGAACAGAAGCATACTTGGTAGAATTCTTGTCCATGATATAGAGAGTCGGTAACTATTTACATTCAAAGCTTCCAATAGATCTATATCCTCCTGTGTTTTCATTCACATTTTCAAATTATCAAAATTGTATTTGTTTTTGTCTTAAACACGAGTTCAATCAAATGCAGAAGGCCAAAATTACAGTAAAGTAAAAATTGAATGAGTATCTGAAATGGAATGTATTGTTTTAGTAGGTGATTTTCAAGTGAAAGACGGTTTAAAACAATTTATTTGACTTAACTTATAATTATTTTAACAAAAATAAATAAACTTAATTGAAAGTTTCCACTGATAAAAGGATTTATAGTAAATACTAAACTAACTAAGTTTCAACTGATAAAAGGATTTATAGTAAATATTAAACTAACTAAAATATTATTTAAAAAATTAAAATTATACATATATATTTCCTTTAATACTTTGATTGTAAGTAGTGATTTTTTTTTATTCTATATTTTTTTGTAGGCATTTTTCATGTTTTATGATAGTATTTTGTTTTGACTATTTTCATTTATTTTATTATAATAGCAACGCATGTGCATGTTGTACACGCTGGTCGCATGGGTATATATTATATTATCATTCAACTATATAGAATTATAAGATATAACTATTTTTTAAGTAGTTTCTATTTCTGTTTAAAATGATAGTAGAAGAAGGTACGAACCTTGTAACGGTGATAATGGTCAACCGCAATATCCCCATTACTTCCATCCACTATCATACTTCTACCTGCTAACTCTCTCAAACGATTTATAATCAACTAGTAACATTTAATTCTTAGATTAGAAAAATAGTTACCTCCATGAGTGAAGTTATCCCAATTACTTTGCCCCTTACCATCAATGTTATAACCACCTTCATACTGTGTAACAAGATTGATTTAATATATAAATTAATTGAGTTTAATTTGGATTAATAAACTGTATACTAATAATACCTGGTAAGAAGAAGAAGCTGTTCCAAACAGAAAGTTTGTAGGGAATGGAGAGAGATCATCCACTGCACTTGAAACAGGAAGCAGAAGCAGCAACAACAATGCTAAGAACCCCATCTTTTTGGTTTTAATGTCCTCAATGATTTGAGCTATTGTGTTCTTATATACTGCTATTAATTTATTTGTCACGTGGGACACGGTTAGTTATTTATTAGTGGACAAAATAATTTATTTCAAATAACTAATAAATATATTATGAAATTGAAATCAAATGATTACAACACTAGCTATACTGACAAATACAAATAACACCCAACAACGTAAACAACTTAGTTACTTGTGTTATGACAACTAACTTAACTAAATCACCTAAACTTAAATTACACTTCAACCATTGTGAAATTCTGGCAGCAGATACTCAATGTCACAGTGAATGTTATGACACTGTATCTGACTTTCTATAAGACAGCAAATCAAAAAGCAGTAAAGAACACAGTCAATTGTTTACCCAGTTCAGTGTGAAACAACACCTACTCTGGAGAATACCAAGTCAGAGAGGAAATTCACTATAAGAGATATTAATTCAGGAATAAACCAACCAGTTTATCTCCTTCACTTAAGACCTACCCAATGCAACTTCAATCTAAGTTCAACTTAAACCTGAGTTCCTACTCACTCCCCCTCAATCACAGCAGTGATACTAAACAATTGACTAATGAAATAGTGAAGACACTCTTCAGAACATACACTTGATTATGCTTCACAGCTTTTAATCAAGTAACACAAACACTCGTGCTTCAAAGCTTTGAGTGATACATAAACCTAACTTGACCTTGCTTCAAAGCTTTAATCAAGTGACACAAACACTCGTGCTTCAAAGTTTTGAGTGATACACAACCCTTACAATCAAAACCTACTCCAAGTCACTTATCACAATGATACTTGCTTGGATTACAGTTGTTAAAACTATACAGCCCCTAGTTGATCTTCTGTCAAAAAGTTAATTTTCCCAACAGCCTTCCTGTTGAATATATATGCAGTTGTTTCTTCAGTTAGGGCTTCCACGAAAAGCTAGGGTTAATTAGGGTTAACCTCAAGACTTGGTCACATGACTTTATCAACCAGATTAGGGTTGAGCTAAGTTAACCTAAAGTCCACGTGAGATTCTGTTCTGGAATGTATGAACCAAATTCCTGAAAAATCTCAGAATTAACCAAACTGCATAACTGTTAGATCAGTACAGGATGTCTTAACATTGGTTATGACAACAGAAATCCTGTTTACTGATTTTGGTAGAATGTAATAAATGTGATCATTGCAAAATGCTCAGATACACACTCATAAAGAGCAGCTACTGTATGCCATTTTTCCCCTGCATAAAGTACCTAATAACCCAGAATGTTATGACATCAGTCATGACATTCACACACCTGGTTTTACCAAAAATACATGCCAATAACTAAACACTTACAAACTCCCCCTTTGACAAATTTTTGGCTAAAACCCCTAAACAATCAGAGAATAGAGAGCAGCAGAAATAATATGTCTGCAGAAAAATTAATGTCTACCAAGAATAATTAACACATAATCTTCTCCCCCTCTTTAGCCATAAATAGGCCAAAGATACATGTACTTTTAGGTTATACAGTCAACCAAAATGAATAATAAAAACAACAAAAAGTATGAAATCACTTGCAGCAACAGGTACCAGCAGCAAGCTTGACACTCCACTGATCTTCAAGCACTGTCATCTTCAGAGGAGGCACTATCTTCAGCATTAAGCTGATCTTCAGCAGCATCCTCTTCCTTTCTTTGTCCTTCAGTCTCCTCCTGTTCTAGTCTAGCAATTAGGTTCTCAAGAGTCCTTTTCCTTGTCTCTAGCTCTTTGCAGGTTTCCTTCAGCACAGCTATAACATCAGATTTCTTGGACTGAGTTTTGACAGTTGATGTCTCAGCTGATGTCATGACAATGTCAGGAACATGAGTTCCCTGAAATAGCTTATAGTGCAACCCAAGAGCAGGGGCTCTTTTGCATACAGTATCTCTTTCCACTACAATGTCAGGATACTGAGCAAGGACAATACCACATAGGAGGTAGGGAAAGGCAATAGGGCCTTTAACAGCATAGCTTCCAGCATGTTTTAAAGTATGATCAAAGATATACCTGCCATAGTCAAATTTTGTCCTGGTTCCAACAGCATAAATGAATCTTCCCAATCCTGTGGAGATGGTTTATTTATGGTTGGTGGAAACCCAGTTGGCTGCACCAATCTTGTGCATGATGGAAAATTTCATGCTTAGCTTGCTTGCATTCAGCTTGCCTTTTAAGGGCCAGCTCTTGACTTGATTTGCAGTGATGGTTTGGCATACTTGGTTGTCAGTAACCTCTAGTTCAGGGCAAGCCTCATCTGGTCTTCCTAGGAATTTGTTTATTTCAGAGGAAGAGAAATTAACCTTTCTTCCTCTCACATAGACACATTTAAAGTCAGTTGATCTTCCATCAGATAAATTCACTATGAATTCTTTGACAAGATTTTCATAGCAGTTGGTAAACTTTACCACAGTATTCATTAGTCCAGCAGTTTTGATTAGGTCCATGATCTCCTTACATTCCATGACACCATTGTTCAGTTCTCTTTCCAAGGCTATTCTTTTTAAACAAACATACTTCCATCTGTTGGCATTTTCAGGGTGGTGAAAAGAAATGTTGTCAGTGGGGACTTCAGGAACTTTAGCCATTTTGCTTGAAGGGAGTTTCCTTCTGAGAGAAATGTCTTCAGCATCAACTTTAAATTCTGATTCCTCATCAGAATCAGAAGGTTCAGGCTCTTTCCTTTTCTTTGCTATTGGTTGTCTCACAGGCTTTGAGAGACTACCAGCATGTACTCGGGTTTTCACCTTCCCTTTGGACAATCCAGTCTTCACAGTTTCTACACCAGTCTTGCCTTCAGACCTGGTTTTCTTATGAGCAACATCAGCAGTCTTCTCTTTGGTCAGACATTTTGCAGCATCCTGCTTACCTTTTCTGTTCATCATCCTCCTAGCTATGCTAGGGTTGAAATTTGCAATTAGGTCATTGTCAGAGTATTCTTCATCCACATCAATAATCAGGGGTTCAACATCCTTCTCTGAAGGGTTCTGGATATGATCAAGATTTTCAGATGATTTTTGAATGTTGTCATCCGGTGTCTCAACATTCTTAGAGACATCTGGATTTATTTCAACATTTGGACTAGCAGATTCTTGATTTAAAGGAACAGAAATGCCAGGTACAGAGTGGTTCTCATTCAGAATTCTTGTAACAAGTCTAGCTATTGCTTGATGAACATAAGTTGTGCCTTCCCTATTTGCTATTCCTGAGGGAACAGAAGATGATGGTTTAGAGGGATTACCAGATGAAGTAGCTTGAGACCTTCCTGCATGCCTTGTTCTCAGCTTTTTAACCTTAGAGGGGTTAGCTGCCAGTTCTCTAAGAGGAGTAATCTCCAGGACTTCAGAATCCATGCATGTTGTGATTGCCCTAGGATCTCGATCAGAGGATGCAGATGAAACAGTCGTCTTGGAAGAGGATGATGTCATGGATAGTTGAGACATTTTGAGAGTCTTAGAAAACCAGTAACAACGAGAGAGAAATCTTTGATTGAGAGAATGGGGATTGTTGCAGAGCCGAGAGAGGAAGGAGGTAAATGAGTGTCTATTCAACTTCTTAACAATTTTGAAAGAAATAGGAAAACATATGATTAACCCAATCAAAATAGACTTAACACAAAAAACTCCTTCATCCTTTGTTTTAAGCAAAATTAATTGCTACATTTCCTCATGTTGGCAAATACCCAACTTGCCCCTCAAATTTTCAAATTGATTTGCATCAAGTGCTTTGGTAAAAATGTCAGCCAGCTGTAGTTCAGTGGCAACATGTTCCAGTTTAATCGTCTTCTCCTCTACAAGATCTCTGATAAAATGATGTCTAATGTCAATATGCTTGGTCCTGCTATGCTGAATAGGATTCTTGGAAATGTTGATTGTACTCAGATTGTCACAGTACAATGTCATAACATCTTGTGTGACATTATACTCAGTAAGCATTTGTTTCATCCAGATCATTTGAGAACAGCTACTACCAGCTGCAATGTATTCAGCTTCAGCAGTAGAGAGAGACACACAGTTCTGTTTCTTGCTGAACCAGAAGACCAGATTATTTCCTAAGAAGAAACATCCTCCAGAGGTGCTCTTTCTATCATCAGCACTTCCAGCCCAATCAGCATCACAGTAACCAGTCAGAGTTGGTTCACAACCATGAGAGTACAACAAGCCATAGTTGTAAGTTCCACTTACATACTTCAAAATTCTCTTCACTTGGTTGATATGACTGACTTTGGGATCAGCTTGGTATCTTGCACATACTCCAACTGCAAAAGCAATGTCAGGTCTGTTGGCCGTTAAGTATAGCAGACTTCCTATCATGCTTCTGTACAGGCTTTGGTCCACCTTAACCCCACTTGAATCTTTGGATAGCTTTAAATGAGTAGGTGCAGGAGTCCTTTTGTGACTGACATTCTCCATTCCAAACTTCTTGACAATGTTCTTTGCATACTTGCTTTGAGACAGAAAAATTGAGTCTTCCATCTGTGTGACTTGCAGTCCAAGAAAGTAGGTCAATTCTCCCATGAGGCTCATTTCGAATTCAGCCTGCATCTGGTCAGCAAAATGTTTAACCATTTGATCTGACATTCCCCCAAACACTATGTCATCAACATAGATTTGAGCTACCATTATCTTTCCTCCTTCATTTTTGACAAAAAGGGTTTTATCCAAGCCTCCTTTTCTGTATCCTTTGTCAGAGAGAAATTTTGTCAACCTTTCGTATCATGCTCTAGGAGCTTGTTTCAGGCCATATAAAGCTTTCCTCAATTTGAAGACATGATCAGGATAGTTCAGATCCACAAATCCTTTAGGTTGTTCCACATAGACTTCCTCATTTAAGTACCCATTTAGGAAGGCGCTTTTTACATCCATCTGAAATAACTTGAACTTCAGGAGACAAGCAATTCCCAATAGGAGTCTGATTGATTCCAGTCTGGATACAGGTGCAAAGGTCTCATCAAAATCAACCCCTTCAACTTGAGTGTATCCTTGAGCAACAAGTCTTGCCTTATTCCTGGTGACAACTCCTTCAGCATCTGATTTGTTCTTGTAGATCCATTTTATGCCAATGATGTTTGTTCCTTCTGGTCTAGGAACTAACTCCCATACTTCATGTTGCTTGAATTGGTTCAATTCATCTTTCATTGCTCCAATCCAGTATTCATCAGTTAAAGCCTCCTTAACATTTCTTGGTTCAATTTTAGACACAAAGAAAGAGTTTGAGATGATTTCTCTAGATCTTGTAATGACTCCACTGTTAGGATCTCCTATGATGAGTTCTTTAGGATGATCTTTCTGAATTCTGATGGAAGGGTTTTTGCTATCTTCCTTTGATTCAGAGTCTGCTGCAGTGGTGTTAGGTAGATCATTCTGTTGAGTTGAAGTCTCAAAGAATGTCTCAACATTACAAGGGACATCTGTTTCCTCATGATAATCATCAACTATGACATTTGTTGATTCCATCATGACTTTGGTCCTGGAATTGAATACCCTATAAGCTCTACTGTTGGTGGAGTATCCTAGAAATATTCCTTCATCACTTTTAGGGTCCAGCTTTCTCCTTTGTTCACGATCTGCCAGAATATAGCATTTGCTACCAAATACATAGAAGTACTTCACTGTTGGCTTTCTTCCTTTCCAGAGTTCATAGATGGTGGATGAGGTTCCCTTTCTCAAGGTGACCCTGTTATGGACATAACAGGCTGTATTCATAGCTTCAGCCTAAAAATGAATAGGAAGTCTTTTGGCATGTATCATTGCTCTGGCAGATTCCTGTATGGTCCTGTTTTTCCTTTCTACAACTCCATTTTGTTGAGGAGTTATAGGAGAAGAGAATTCATGATTAATTCCTTCTGAGGAACAAAACTCATTAAACTTACTGTTTTCAAATTCCTTGTCATGATCACTTCTGATTCTGACAATGCACCCTTCTTTTTCTCTTTGAATTCTTTTGCACAGTTCTTTAAAAACTTCAAATACATCAGATTTTTCCCTAATGAAGTTAATCCAGGTGAATCTGGAAAAATCATCCACAACAACATAGGCATATCTTTTTCCACCAAGACTTTCCACCTGCATTGGTCCCATCAGATCCATATGTAGAAGTTCTAGAACCTTAGATGTGGTCAGATGTCTTGACTTTGAATGTGACATCCTAGTCTGCTTACCAACCTGACATTCACCACATACTCTCCCTTCATCAATTTGCAGTCTTGGAATCCCTCTGACTGCCTCCATGGATATAATCCTTTTCATTCCTCTTAGATGTAGATGACCAAGTTTTTGGTGCCACAGTTTCACTTCTTTTTCTTCTTTGGCAATAGAATACACAGTAGAGTAATTAGTGTTCTCAGGCTCCCACAAATAGCAGTTGTCTTTAGATCTGACTCCTTTCATCATAACTTCTTGTTTCTCATTAGTTACAAGACATTCAGATTTGGAGAAGTTGACCTTGAATCCTAGGTCACATAATTGGCTGATACTTATGAGATTAGCAGTCAAGCCTTTTACCAGCAATACTTCATTTAGATTTGGAACTCCAGGGCAGTCCAAGTTTCCAACTCCTTTGATTTCTCCTCTAGCACCATCTCCAAAGGTCACATAACTAGTGGTGTGAGGTTTAACATTATTGAGAAGATTCTTGATTCCAGTCATGTGCTTAGAACATCCACTGTCAAAGTACCAGTCTTCCTTTGCAGAGACTCTAAGGGAAGTGTGAGCTATCAGGGCAGTAACCTTTTTCTTCCACTGTGGAGTATATGGTACCTTGTTAGGCTTAGGTTTGACACCTGGGTTCTGATTGGGATATCCATATAATTTGAAGCAGAATGGCTTTATGTGACCAAACCTCCCACAATGATGACATCTCCATCTTTGATACTTTTTCTTCATATTTCTCTGTTCTCGATATTGAGTGCTATGTTGTGACATCTGCTTTGACATTTGTTTATTAGGCCTGATCTTCTTGTCTGTACCAGATTTCTTTGCTGCCACAAATCCTAGACCAGACTTGTTTCCCACATTTTGTCCAACCTGAAGGATTTCTTCCAATTTGTCAGTTCCATTTGTCAGCATCTTGACAGATTTGGTCATCTGGTTCATTTTTGAGTTTAGCATTTGAACTTCCCCTTCTAGATGACTTATAGTATCAATGTCTGCCTTTTTCTCAGCCTCCAACTTTATTATGAGTTTTGATTGTCTCTCATTTTGCTGACAGACTTCAGCACTTCTGATACATAATTTCTTGTAGGAATCAACCAGTTCTTCAAATGTCACTTCCTCATCACTAGAGTCACTACCAGAGTTATAAATACCAGTTAGTGCAGTAACTAGTTTGGCAGATTCTTCTTCAGAATTACTTTCTGAATCACAGTCAGACCAAGTAACAGACATTCCTTTCTTTTGTTTCTTAAGAAAGGTAGGACATTCAGCTCGAATGTGCCCATATCCTTCACATCCATGGCATTGAATTCCTCTGCTTTGATTTCCCTTCTCTTCAGACTTTGGTCTTCTGTTGGAGTCATAAGATCTGTTGATATCAGAAGGAATGTTCTTAACATTTGACCTTGACTTTGGATCCATTCTCTTGATGAGTTTGTTGAATTGTCTTCCAAGCATGGCTATAGCTTCTGAAATATTTTCTTCTTCATCCTCCTTGTTTTCATCTTCAGTGTTAGATACAAGTGCTATGCTCTTGTTTTTCTTGTCAACATTCTCACTGATCCCCATCTCAAAGGTCTGAAGAGACCCAATGAGTTCATCCACCTTCAACTTGCTGATATCCTGGGCTTCCTCTATAGCAGTTACCTTCATTGCAAATCTTTTAGGCAAGGATCTGAGAATATTTCTCACCAGTTTTTCTTCTGACATCTTTTCTCCCAATGCTCCTGAGGTGTTGGCAATCTCCAAGATGTTCATGTGAAACTCATGAATGGTTTCATCTTCCATCATCCTTAGGTTCTCAAATTTGGTAGTCAGCATCTGAAGCCTTGACATTTTTACTTTGGATGTGCCCTCATGGGTAGTTTTGAGAGTGTCCCAAACTTCCTTGGCCAGTTCACATTGATGTACTAGTCTGAATACGTTTCTATCAATTCCATTGAACAAGGTATTTAATGCTTTGGAATTACCCAGGGCTAACTCATCTTCATCTTTGCTCCATTCTTCCTCAGGTTTCAGACTGATTGTCCCATCTTTCTCAGTTATGGTGGGATGGTTTCATCCTTTGTCAGCAGCTCTCCAAGCCTTTTTGTCCAATGATTTTAAGAAGGCAATCATACGAGGTTTCCAGTAGTCATAATTTGATCCATCCAGTATGGGTGGTCTGTTTCCAAAAACTCTTTCTTTGTCCATAGCGCCAGAAAGTGATATCCCTAGATCTCACCCAGTAAGACAGGCAGGGTGCCTGCTCTGATGCCAATTGAAATTCTGGCAGCAGATACTCAATGTCACAGTGAATGTTATGACACCGTATCTGACTTTCTATAAGACAGTAAATCAAAAAGCAGTAAAGAACACAGTCAATTATTTACCCAGTTCAGTGTGAAACAAAACCTACTCTGGGGGCTACCAAGCCAGGGAGGAAATTCACTATAAGAGATATTAATTCAGGAATAAACCAACCAGTTTATCTCCTTCACTTAAGACCTACCCAATGCAACTTCAATCTAAGTTCAACTTAAACCTGAGTTCCTACTCACTCCCCCTCAATCACAGCAGTGGTACTAAACAATTGACTAATGAAATAGTGAAGACACTCTTCAGAACATACACTTGATTATGCTTCACAGCTTTTAATCAAGTAACATAAACACTCGTGCTTCAAAGCTTTGAGTGATACATAAACCTAACTTGACATTGCTTCAAAGCTTTAATCAAGTGACACAAACACTCGTGCTTCAAAGCTTTGAGTGATACACAACCCTTACAATAAAAACCTACTCCAAGTCACTTATCACAATGATACTTGCTTGGATTACAGTAGTTAAAACTATACAGCCCCTAGTTGATCTTCTGTCAAAAAGTTAATTTTCCCAACAGCCTTCCTGTTGAATATATATGCAGCTGTTTCTTCAGTTAGGGCTTCCACGAAAAGTTAGGGTTAATTAGGGTTAACCTCAAGACTTGGTCACAAGACTTTATCAACCAGATTAAGGTTGAGCTAAGTTAACCTAAAGTCCACGTGAGATTCTGTTCTGGAATGTATGAACCAAATTCCTGAAAAATCTCAGAATTAACCAAACTGCATAACTGTTAGATCAGTACAGGATGTCTTAATATTGGTTATGACAACATGAATCCTGTTTACTGATTTTGGTAGAATGTAATAAATGTGATCATTGCAAAATGCTCAAATACACACTCATAAAGAGCAGCTACTGTATGCCATTCTTTTTCTGCATAAAGTACCTAATAACTCAGAATGTTATGACATCAGTCATGACATTCACACACCTGGTTTTACCAAAAAATACATGCCAATAACTAAACACTTACAAATTGAAACAATTGAATCCATGTTTTTCATTCTCTACTCTCTGAGCTTACAGTTCTAAGCAAGTTATTTTCCTTGAACTGTTTGTTCCAGTAACTCATCTCCATGTCACCTTCTGTATTAATACTCTCAGTTCTATGCTTCTCAATGAAATGTTTGTACCAACTTGCAGACAACTTTGGAGTTCTCTTCTGAGTGGTAAAATCAACATGATAAAGTCCAAATTTCACTGAAAAACCATATGTCCACTCAAAATTGTCAAGCAATGACCACGCAAAGTAACCTCTCACATCTGCTCCTTCCCTATAATCACATAACCAACATACAAATATCATTAAGTTACTCTTCCTTGATGTTCTCACTCAGTCTTTGTAGATTCTTACCTCATTGATGTCACTAGATTATCTAAGTGACCAGACATGTAGTTTATTCTCTTAACATCACTAAGATATTCTTCTTTCGTGTTATTTGATTCATACAAACTCCCATATCCTACAAATATAAAACATTGGGCAGAATCAGTCAGAGAGTCAAAAGGTTGTAAAAAAGGTTCAAATTCAATGCGCTTCTTTGCTTACCGTTCTCAGTAATGAATATTGGAGTGTTATTGTATCTATCTTTTACATAGTTAACAGTTTTTCTCATGCCTTGTGGATAAACATTGAGCCAATCAAACGGTGTCTGCACATGACAATACAAGTTTAAGGATTGTGTTGGTCCTGCAAGGCTATGTGATCATCAAAAGAACGAAGTGCTTACAAGCTCTCCAATTGGTACACCGTCTTTTTGTGCAGTTTGTAGGTATAAACCCTCTGTTGTGGAGGTTCCTGGCCCAGACTCACACACTGATGATATACAGTCTTTGGCATAGTAACTAGCATAATGATTGATGCCAATGAAATCAAGTCCTTGGTTCAGTTTTTCTATGTCATTACCGGAAAATTCAGGTAATATGCTTCCTAGAATAGTCTCCATCTCTTTTGGGTATTTACCAAATAAGATTGGATCCAAGATCCTGCATTATTATAGAATCAAACTTCATGATCAGGTAGGTTTTTTACAGTTAGAAAATCATGCATTCGACGCAATCACACGATTCGGACCTGCTGACCAAAATTTCAGTCTCGTGTTCTGACTTTGGTAAATAGGGACAAAATATGAAAAAGTCAAAACGCGAGTTGTTCAATCTTAATATATGGCCGTTCAAATCGGTGTATAAGTGCTATGTGAAGACAGGAAATCCAAATCCAACTTCGGTTAGTAGAAGTTGAATGAGCCAAAAATAATGAAGAAACTCTACCAGTTTACGCTAAATGATTGTGCTCTTTGAGCAGCTAGTTTATCTGCTACCGAATCGCTTAACGGCTCAAACCAGTCACTGTGTACGATGATGCCAATTTCTCCGCCTTGCTCAGTCTGGATATATGCCATTGAAAATAAAGCAACTTTATAATGTTTCGAATGAATGTTAAGTCCTAATTCCTTTCCACTTTTGATTTGTAAAACTAACATTGTAAAGCATACTACAAATAGGGGTGGCAAACTGGCATGCCCATCCCGTTTAGACCCGTCCATCAAAAGCCCGCAAAAAACGAGGCGGGCGGGTCTAAAAAAGTTGTGAGGTCTTGTTAGCAAATAAATTACCTGGTATTTGTTTCTATAAATATGAACTGCAGCTGCACGTGACAGGATAATATTATTGGCTGCCACAAAGGGCTCTTTCTCTGAATCTCCCTTGCTACAATTTCCAAATTTGCCGGAGCAGCGACATGGCGGGTGTATACCTATACGGTAACTGACTGAAACATGAAGATTTGGCTCATTGAATGTGACCCAATACTTAACTCTATCACCAAAGGATTTAAAACATATGTCGGCAAATAACACAAAATCTTCCCTGTTAGGGTAAAAACAAATGTTAATTATGATGTTGGTAAAGTATGGCAAAGGTGTTGAAAAAATATGAGCAAAACGAATGGTGGATATAGTTACTTACTGTGCTTGGGGACTTAGCCAACCTCCATATCTATCCTCAAGTTCTTGAGGGAGATCAAAGTGAAACAATGTAACAAACGGTTGGATCCCTGCAAATTGTACAAATTTGTTACACCTCTTTTCTGTCTCACAAGCCATAGTAGGAAGATTGAAATCAAACCTTTGATTAACAAAGAATCGATAAGCCTATTATAGTAGTCGATACCAGCCAAGTTCACTTCTCCAAATCTGCCTTCTGCTCATAATCATTGCAAATTTTTCTTGTGAATTGACTATAGTAATAACTTATTAATTGTAATCACGAATTTTTTGTTAAAGTATGATGAATACTTGGTAGAATTCGTGTCCATGAAATCGAAAACCGGTAGCTGTTGACTTCGATAGCTTCCATTAAATCTACATCCTCCTGTTTTTAGTATAAAATTGAAATTTGGAACATCTATAAAAGGTGTAATGAATTAAACAAAATAGGGCACTATAAAAACATCTAACCGTTGTGATTGACCGACAATGTAAAAACTTTTTACCGCGACAGTGTATATAAATTAAATTCTAATTACATTACTTATAACTTTTGGCCCTATAATAGTTACTTGATCAAATAATGTCCATTGCATGTAAATAGAATGTGTGGCTAATCAGATATGATATGTATTATAATCGAAGTGAAATCTATCATGTGTACCTGATACCGATGGTATTCATCAACTGTAACATCACTGTTACTTCCATCAGAAGTACTACCTGGTTTGTGAGTGAAGACATCCCAGATGCTCAAACCTTTGCCATCACTCAAGTAAGCACCTTCGTACTATAACAATAATAATATTTAACGTGATAATCAGCCGCAATTTATTAAGAGATAAACATGAAGAATAAGAAAATAAAAGAAACCGAAACCTGGTAGGAAGAAGAAGCAGTGCCAAAGAGAAAGTTAGAGGGAAAAGGAGAAGTATCTCCAAGAGCATTTGGTGAGATTGTAAATAAGAATAAGAGTAGTAATATTTTCTCCATGGATACAACAGATTTGTGAAATGTAGATAACTGTATTGGAATAATCCTAAACTCAATTAATATTGTCAATACAAAATTCATATTCTTATTAAATGATTCACAACCAACTCTGCACCTACTACTGGGACCAATAGAAAAGGCCAGTGACTGTCCACATTTTCAAGCGTAATTGATTAATAGATAAGAATCATTATTTGTATTTCTGTTAATCTGTTTAGCTTAATTGAATACAGACTAAATTAAATTAATCATTTATTTTATGTTTCTAAGAACAATTCATTGTTGAGTTTTCAATACATCAAATCATATTGTTAACTATCAGCTCTAACTATAGTCATTTCTCAACCAACAATAAAGAAAAAGCCTCAATTATTGAAAATACATATATAAGAAAAGGACCAGCTTCAACATGCAAAATTCTGACGCAGTGTTCGTATTTACTGCAGTACATTATTTTAACCTCTGATTACAGGAAAGAAACAATGAACTCATATAGACTGAAAAGTGAAAACAAAATTGAATTGTGATTAAAATTGCTATAACTCTATGGCCACAAATAAAGCAGCTTCAGCTTCTATTAACTTCATTAATAAACATGTAAATTCTCAGTAACAACAATTGTGATATCATTAGTTTGAAGCTTCAGCCTTGAACTGAATCCTCACTCACAAGCTTCCAAACTACACATTACTGTTTAGCCTGCGAATAGAGGAAGGTGCCAAGGATTGCAATGGTAGCTCCAAGGGCATTGTTTGGCTGAATTGGTGTGCGGAAGATGATGATGGATGAGACGATAACGGAGATTCTCTTCATTGTGTTACCTATGCTAAATGTTAATGGAGAAATCTGATCAAGAGACATATAAGATACTTGATTGTACAAGTGGTAGAAGACACTCTGTGCAGCTACCCACCTGTAAAAGTTACAACCCACAAGTTCATCATTATTCAAACACTTCACAATCACTAGAGAATATTCTATATGTATAAATCCAACAGTACATGCAAAAAAATTCTAAAACGGCTCCACTAAGGACAAATTTGAATTGAATTATTTGAATTTATCTATTAAAATAAGCATTTGTGAGATTGTTTGAAAGAGCTTATAGAAATAACTTATGACATGTTCATAAGTCATATTTAGCATATTTCTATAAACTCTTCGAGATAGCTTATGAATACCATTTGACTTTATATCATCTTCGGTTATACAAATGATTTATACATAAGCATTTATATGATCTACGCTGATTGTTGCCGAGATTAGTAGATTGTTGTCCTTACTTACCATACAAAATTGGGACCAATCTGAGACACTGCTGTTTGCCAGCCAGCAGCCCACATCGCTGGGCCTTCGACAGCAATAGCAAAAGGGGTGAGAAGCAATAGAGATAATATAGAGAGGCAAGCATAGTAGTTCATTCCACTAACAGACATTCCTTTCATTCCCTTCTTTGAAAATATATTCCTAAACACAAAGGCCACATTGGATATCATAGCCCCCATAAACCCTGAAACATATATAAGATTGGTCAAAAAACCACAAATTCAGTATCTATGAAGTACAAACAGATTTAGTATCTATGAAGCACAGACACCGATACAGGACATGACACTAATAATAACATGAAAAAATAGAACAATTGAATGTAACTATGTAGATATTGTGTCGGACACCAGACACATCTTCAATCAGTATCAATAATACATAGTTTAGCATCCTATTATCAATTCAATCTACTATATGAGAACACAATCAACATATGAAAACCAACCATGTAAATAAGTGAATATAATCTTACCAATCATATTGAAATTAAGTTCAGTAACAGCAGCAAGTGCACAACCTCCAATAATCGGCAAGAGTGAAAGGTAAACTTGCAAAGGAAAAGATTCACCAAGCAAAAACTTTGATACCAAAACACTAAAAGCAGGTTCTCCACTCTTGATTATATGTGTAAACGAAACTGCAACTTTAGACATACTCACAGTAGCTGCAACATGCCCAATTGTATGTGCCACTGCAACCTGCAATTCAAATTCACCATTCAGTACTTCTTTCAAACGCATTACAGTAAATATTTGAAACAAAACAAAATTGCATGCTTACCGGAAACAAAGCCTTCCAAAAATAGAAATCAACTTTAGGAGCATCAGCGAGTTTTGTAGCCCATGAAATCAACATAATGAGAGAACCAGCCGCAAGTGATAAAGTTGAAGTAAGCCATGGATAAGGAAACGCATTCAAAACCTTCTTGTTGTAAATATTGAACACAACATTCAAAGCCCACCAAGTAGCAAAATACAAACCGATTTTCGTGTTCTGAGCTGCAGGTTCAGAAGGCACACCAATGTTAATCTCCAATGGCTCTGGCTCTGGCTCTGAGTCAGACCTAGACCTATCTGCTTCATATGCATGAAGCTCTGTTCCACTCTTTCGGAGTTTCGCACTCGCAAAACCGAAACTCTGAGTGGATGAAAGGTAGAGCGGTTTAAAATGTATAGTGTTTTTTGCAACATTGTGAATAGTAGTAGTAGTAACCGTTGTGGAAAGTTTAGGTTTGGAGGAAGAAATAGGTGTAAAAGGTAACGAAGAAGATGTGAATTTGAGTTGTGAAGAAACCATGATGATGAAAACAAAACAATGTAGTAGTAGTTGGATTGGTTTTGGATGAATGAAGAAAGTGTTGATGAGATTTATGGTGGAGCGATTGTAGCGAAGAAGGAAAAAGCGAAGAAGTCAAGAAAGAAGAAAGCGCGGCGAGGGAGAAAACAAGAACGAGAACGGTTTTTCCAAAGAAAGGTGGCATAAGGTAGAGGAGAAAGCGCTATTTATATATAAGTGGAAACAGAATGATTCGCAAGACGGTTTCGTAAATAACAAACATAAAGATTTTATTTTATTTTATTTTATCCTGATCGCCATGGGCCTAGGTTAAATTAGTTGCAACTAATCATTTCTTTTTAATTATTTATTTTAAATAACTTGTTGAATCAAACAAACTTGGAGTAATTTATTCAAAATATTTCTACAAATAAAGTAAAGTATAATTGTGCAAAACTAGGTGGAGTAACTATAATTGTCCATAATACTACAAGTTGAGGAAGCCTTTGTAGCATTTCCAATCATACTAGCATTGGATATTAGCATATTGGAATTGAGACATACTCGTAATGTTGTGCATTCTTTATAAGTTCATCAATTTTTCCTAAATTTATTTAAAATATCATGACAAATTTGAGATAGTATACATAATAATGTGCATCTTTTTATTTGGTAATCAATTTCATCACAAACTTATGTGAAATATTTAGATGAATTTGGAACGAAAAAATGTTATAGACGTTTTACTTTTTATAATTAGTTTTTCGTTTTAAATTGGTACAAAATTTTGTGATGAATTTGAACGTTACACATAATGATTGATTATTTTTATTTTTTTTAAAGAGATCAATATTGCAAAGAGTTACTCAAAAGGTTTGATATGGAAAGATCAAAAGTACTAGCAACACTAATGTCAACATCATGCTCCCTAGACAAAGATGAAAACAAAAAACTAGTTGATGAAAGAAAATATTGAGGTATGATTGGGTCACTGTTATATTTAGCTGCATCTAGACCTGATATAAAATTTTATGTATGTATCATGTATGTGTGCACACTTTCAAGCATCTTCCAAAGAGTCACATCTATGCATCGTAAAGCTCATAAAGAGATACCTCACTGTCACATAACAAATGGTTTTATGGTACCCCAAAGGAACCGAATATAACTTAGTAGGATACTCGGATTTCGATTTTACAAGATGTAGATTAGATAGAAAAAGTACCAGTGGTACATGTCATTTACTTATAAACTCACTTGTTTCTTGGCACAATAAAAGAAAGCTAGTGTAGCCTTATTCGCAGTTGAGGCGGAATATGTCGTTGCTGAAAGCTGTTGTGCTCAAATCATATGGATGAAGTAATGATTAAATAACTATGGTGTCAAAATGGGAGTTATACCAATAAGATGTGACAACACCATTGCAATAAACCTGATGAAAAACCTTATACTTCATTCTCGTGCCAAACATATTGACATTAGGCTGCACTTTATTAGGAATCACATAGAAAAAAGAGAATTCATGCTTAATTGTGTAGACTCATACAACCAACTTGCAGGTATATTCACTAAACCACTTCCTAAAGAGTTTTTTCTTTATAAGAGCAAAACTTGGAATCTTGAATCAATCATGCATAAATGACTATATGTGAATTCATGTGCTTTTTTTCTTTTTGGTTATGACAAAGGCGGAGAAATATACTCTCGGGGGGAGAGCTTATATTATATCTAACTCAGGGTAATCTTAAAACACTCCAAAATTATATTCTCTTTACTGCTTTATACCACGCTCCCTGAGAGATGTGTTACCATCATCAAAAGGGAGGAGAATGTAGAACTATGTGTTTGCAGGTAACAACCAAGTTTTGATAACAACAATGCATCTACAAACATGAAGTACTCAAAGTCAACTTTCAACAACATGAAGTACTCAAAGTCAATTGTCAACAATATGAAGTACTCAAAGTAAATTAATAACACAACAGAAGCCCTAAAAGTCTCTTCAAAAATAAATATGTAGAAGCTCATCAGGCCTTTCCAGTCTGTCTGAGTGAACCAAGTATTAAAAAAATAAAATAGTAGCTTAAAAATACTAAGGCAACTCACACACACACACTAAAAACTTTTTTCAAAAAGAAAAACATTTAAAAATGACTTAGAAGTTATGTCGAATAACTTAGGAATTGTTCTGGGCTGGTCCAATGGCTAAGCAAGGCCTAATCCACTTCTATATGTAGGACGATCCAATAATCTTGGCCCAATAAGACATGAAGGATAAAGGACAATCCCTTCTGCTACACTACCGAGGAGTTCTGGCCATCAGGGCCTCCATGGCTACTTCTGCCCGCTCATACAGGTTATTCCTCATCCTGCCTGGTTGCACGAGGATAGCCACCCAGGAACGACCAGAAATCATCCTTGTCCGTGAGTCACTTCTCTTCTCTTTGTAACGGCTAGTTATGCGCACCTCTGGCTGACACAACGGCTAGTTCCTGGAAGTTACTTATTTTTAGGGAACTTGATATCCATGCCCAAAAATAGAAACCAATGGCCAAGCATCGGGGGCACTATAGCAGGCGTCATCTTTCGGCTTATTTTCAATTTCTGATCAACCGGTATGATCAGTGGCACCGTCTGTGGGAATTATGTCTTCCCCGTCTTTTTTTTCTCAAAACTAAAGATCAAAGCGACATTCAAAGACTCTTATCATGGATGATCATGATGACATCCACCTTTCTGGAAAAACCATTATTCTCATATCCGCAAGATAGAAAGAAACGAAGAACCACCTCATATCGAGGATATCTGTGATCGGTGGAAATAGAACTGACTGTTTTTAGTTGGTTTCGCGAAATGTCGCGGTAAGCAAGAGTCTCCACCGTCTTTTATGTTCTCCAACATGGAAAGGAAAAAAGCACAGCAAAATTCCTTATTTGAGAATGTTTCTCGGTTCGGGAGGTAGATTTATAGAAAGGGAAGGTGTTAGCACCCTTTCTATCCATGGTTATCCATGGGCTCTTAGGTACTTGCTCTTATGTTTTCAAAATATGTTTACTTTTCAAGTGTGTGTGGGTTTTGAAAAAGTTTCGTTTGAAAGATTTCTAAGTAACTCTTGTATCTGTCCTCAAGAGTGTGTGAAATATTTGTTTGAAAACTTTTAGAAAGTGTGAGTGCGAAAAGTTTATTTTTGTTTGTTTGAAAAGAGCAAGTACCCATGAGAATCTACCTACTCTAAGTAATTAGGCTGTGTAAAAGTCCTTTAGATAGTGTTATCCCACCATTGAGAGGTAGGTAGCACCATCGTTGGAGGTATTCGGGTCAATTCGATTATTAGGGACATGTGTGGTCACCGAAGCAATAGTAGGACACCTTAGAAGTAACCCTAATGTCCTAGATCCTTTTTTTTATCTGAGGCAACCGTTTCGAGGAAACTGGATCTTTAGACAAAAAGGGCGACCTCTAAGACACCCTATACTTGATGACCATGTTCGAGGCAACCAGTGAAGCGTACCCTAGGAGTGGCATGTGCTTTGTGTGTTATTTTTCAGTTAAGGTTATCTTGTACATGTTATTTGTGAGCTACGAATTGATTTTATTATTCATACATTCTTTCATGCATTGTTAACAGTTAGGAGTGCAGAAAATAAATTGCAGAAATGTAAATCTAGCTATTACAAGGCGCGGGTCTATACATCGCCAAAAACAAAAAAAAACCCGTTTTGGTAAATAAGTGCGAGAAATTAAATAAAGCGGTAAAATTCCTAATTAACTATTACATACTCTGTACAGATACATAAATATAACCAAAAGAAAAATACGCGCGAATAGAAATTTAATCGGGAACGTCCTTAGGGTGTTGACCCTTTTTTAAGAAAGAATTGAATTTTTTGTCCTTTTTTGCAATTAATTAAAAATTAAACTTAATTACTAATTAATTAATTAAATAGAAAAAAATATTTTTTTTTGTATTTTTATGTTTTTAATGAAATAAAATAAAAAAAGAAATTAAAAATTGGAAGTGAAAGACCTAATTCTAAATTAATTTTACTTATTAAAAAAATGTTAAAATTGTTCTAATTACACAACTAATTAATTGATATTAGAATTTATTTACAAAATAAGTTAATAAATAATAAAAATGTTTTTTTTGGTTTTATTGTGAAAAATGTTAATTGGTTAATTAAATACTTAATAAAACTAATAATTAATAAAAAGGGAAATTATAAAAGAAAAGAAAATAAAAAGAGAAAAAGGAAAATAAGAACCCAGGGGGTGCTGGACCTTAGGGAGGTGAATCTGGAATTTAGGCCCATTGTCTCAAGCCTTTTGGACTTTCCTGGTTGCCCACGCCTGTGTTGACTCATGAGCACCATGGACTTCAATCTTTGACCATTGGATTAGTCTGTTGAGACACTTGGCGCCTTGATTTGTAAGGTCTATGGTGGAACGCGTCTAGGAAGCTGCATGGGAACTTGTTAGAAAAAATAATATTGAGACTTGGGGGGACCTGGGAATCGAACCCAGGCCCCAACGATTGCCAGACGCGTCATCAACCACTGAGCCATTGTGCTGTGTTTGTTAAAATAACAATAAACAAATATAATATGAAATAAACACGTTATGTGCTGAACAAAAGAAAATCAGCGCGCCACTTTTTGAATTGTCCAGTCTCATTCTTCCACGTACTTCATCTTCTACCTTTTTCCTGTAAAAACAAAGGCATTTAGCGGGGGGTTTTAACCCCCACAAAGTGAAATGACAAAAAATAACGAATAGAGCTACGCTCTATATAAATTGGGCGCGAGGGTTGCAATGAGTTCGTCTTGTCATTCTGAATTCAACCATGGGCGTCATGAAGGCTAATTTTACCTATGCTGTAAAGCCCCAATCTGGGAGCTCTGAAACCCTAGAATTTAACAATGGTGTTTTGCAATTCTGGGCGCCATAATGCAATTCAATTACACTAATAGCTTCGTATGGGTCCTGTGAACACAATACAATCAATAAAAACTGTTAAAAATGCATGAATCGATGATTATGATTTTGAAAAAAAGTGATGAACCGTATGACTGTGAATGGCATTTCCTGGAGCTTTAAAGCTTGTTTCTGATTGCAAAATGTTCCTGGAAGGTCCAGCAAGGTGTTTGAATCAAGAAAAGGCTTCCAATTGTGCTGGAAGGTTGATTTCAGATTTGACTTTTGCTTGAGTTTTTTTGGAATTGGTTTGGCCCTCTCTGCAGCAGCTTGTGCGTGTAATGTATTAGGTCCTCCTTTTGCATATGTATGGGAATGCATTTAAGTGATATGATGAGCCAATGATCCATTATATTCAAGTTTTTGGATTTTGCTTTAACACCATTAAAGAAACATTCCAAGTTTGTTCAAATTTTGAATTCTATGCATAATTGAGCTTGGCACGAATTTGGCAACTTGTTCATGACACATAAAAGTCATTCAAATCAAAAGATGTTATTTAATTAATTTTTTTGATTTTATTTGAATTTTATGGATTTAAAATGAATTAAATCAAATAAAATTAAATAAAAATAGAAAAATTAATGTTTAATCTTGAAATTGATCATGGGACACATGGGTGGCATGACAAGGCTGAACCAAGTGGAAAAAAGTGGGCCCTTTTGTCAAAAATTGAAGTTTCAAGGATAGTTGACTTTTGCCATTTCACAAAAATTTCCCAACTTCTCCAATGCATATCTTGCTCAATTTTGATCATATGAACATGTTCTTGGACATTTTGGAAAGGTCTTGAAGTCCTCTAACCAATGCCTTTGGTCCCATGTCATTTTTATTTACCAATCTCAAGTTATGGTCTTTGACTTAAAGTGTCTTTTTGTTGACTTTTGAAAATGACCTATAATGTTGAAATTGATAACTTTTTGTGAGAGCATTTCTTGGACTTGGAATGTGAAGATGAGTTGTAGGAAATGTCCTCCCCTTAAAAATGAGCATTGGATGGTATTTTTCTGATGAACCATGCAAAAGTTATGCCTTGGTCAAGTTACAGTTGACTTTTCAGTTGTCCAAAAATGGAAACTTTTGCATCTTGATGATTTTTGAGCCATTCTTGTGGAATCATGATCAAGACTTGATCAAATGATGATTGTGGCTTCAAAATAAGACGTTTACCAAAATTTTTGACTTTTGACTGCCAAATGACCATTTTGCCCTTGTAGTTGGTTGTGGAGCAAATGAGGCTTTTGACTGTGCAACTTGACCTTGTGAGCCTTGAAACTTGACATGGGGATGCTTGACAATGTGTATAGGCATATGTGACTTGATTGAGCCTTTGAAAACCTCAACTTCCTTGCAAGAAACAAAACCTTAATTTTGTCTGGCTTAGGAGGATGTTTGGCTGTGCAACCCTTGAGAGATTTTGAACCATTTGAAGATTGATCTTGACAAATTTTGAAGAATATGGGAGGGCAAATTTTGGGGTACAACAGTTGCCCCTGTTCAATCTTCTTAGACCTGAGGATGTAGATTGGCTTGCGTGCCTTTCGTGATCCGAAGGTGGAAGATGATTGAACACTAGAGTGCCCAGAAATTTGCACTCACATAGTGAGGTATCAGCAATGTGATGTCAGGAATGGGTTTACAGATGCCATTTGGAGACTGTTGGTAGGTGGATGGGCTTATAGATGCCATCTGGAGGTGGTCTGTTGAATTATAATTTTTGTAAGTTGAAAGAGGGAACCTGTGTAGGGTTGCCTGATGATGAGCTCGTGTAAAACTGCATCTTAGAAAGATGGACACCTGTGTAGGGTTGACTGATGATGAGCTCGTGTAAAACTGCATCTTTGGAGGAAGGAAACCTGTATAGGGTTGCTTTGATGACGAGTCCGTGTAAAACCGCATCTAGAGCTGAGAAGGAAACCTGTGTAGGGTTTACTGATGACGAGTCCGTGTAAAACAACGTCTGGAGTTTGAGAAGGGAACCTGTGTGGGGTTACTCTGATGATGAGCCCGTGTAAAACTGCATCCTGGAAGAAGTAAAACCTGGGTAGGGTTTCTGATGACGAGTCCGTGTAAAACTGCATCTTTGGGAAGAGAGAACCTGTGTAGGGTTTCTTTGACGACGAGCTCGTGTAAGACTACGTCTGGAGAGAGAGAACCTGTGTAGGGTTTCTTCGGGATAAGTTCGTGTAAAACTTCTGGATGAACCGGGGTAAGGTCATCTTGAGATAAGTCCGTGTAAGACTTTTGGAGGAACCAGGGTAAGGTTACTGCAGGATAAGTTCGTGTAAAACTTCTGGATGAATCGGGGTAAGGTCATCTTGAGATAAGTCCGTGTAAGACTTCTGGAGGAACCGGGGTAAGGTTACTGCAGGATAAGTTCGTGTAAAACTTTTTGATGAACCGGGGTAAGGTCATCTTGAGATAAGTCTGTGTAAGACTTCTTCTGAAAGAAAAGGAACCGATGTAGGGTTGCCTGAGGATGATCAAGTAGATAATTGTCCTGTTTGGTTTCGGATATTAACCCATGATCAGTCGTCCACAGAATTTTCCTAGCTTGTTACCGGTGTTGATCTGGAACTGTAAAGGTAGATGGTAATCATCTTTTGATTGACTTTTTTTTCTTCTGAAAAGGCAAAGTATTAGTCGTATGCAATGTCATGATGCATGAACTGCATGATTTTAAGATGTTCTCAAAAATAAATGAGATTTGTGTTGTATGATGCGTATGCATGCTATAATGTATGAAGATGTGATGTTTATGAATGTATTTTCGTCTAGGAAAATAAATCCTTGACGAATGCCGGGAGCTTGAATCCTGGGCTGATGTTTGAAGAGTAGAGTTCTTCATTTCCGCTGGGGGTGATGGTTGCAAGAATAAACCGGTAGGAGAAGATGACTCCGTTGGGGAATAAACTTGTTGGAGAGATTACTCTGCGGGGAATACTCTATGGAGAAGAGATACTTCGCCGAGGTTTGATGATGAGAACTCCGCTGGGGATACCATTGATATGTTATGTTGGGGAATTGATGAACTCCGCTGGGGGATAGGGAGAACTTTGTCGAGGACGATCTTTCCGTGGCAAATAGCTGAGGATAACCCAGTTATAAGCTCTGGTGGGGAATAACCTTCTGAATAAAGTCGGGGAGGGCGTTCATACTCTGTAGGGGATAAGCTTCCAGAATCTACTGGGGACAAGCTTCCAGAATCTACTGGGGATAAGCTTCCAGAATCTACTGGGGAGGATGATTCAACTCTCCTGGGAAACTTTTTGAACTGTACTGGGGAAGTGGCTCCATTGGGGTGTCTGTATTCCGCCGGGGAACAATCTTATACCAAGAATGCTGGGGATGCTTGTTAAGGAATATTTGCATACTCCGCTGGGGAATATTGAGATCTTTTGGGGATATCCAACTTCCATAAGGCTGACTGTAGGCTAACTCTTCTTGGGGAGAGTGTTGACTTCCTGGAGATATTGTGCCTTTTCAGGACTGATGGGAGACCAACTCTGCTCGAGGGAGAGTATTGCTGAATCTTATCTTACTCAGCGGGGAGTGAAGGTATCTTGGTCACGTTCTTCAGCTGAACCTACCTTAGTACCTTGGTGGACAGAGCAACTAGATTTCTTAGACAACTCATATTGCCCCTGTTTCTGTGGGAGAAGATACCTGTGGAGGCGCTTGATGACTGCCGGTTGACAAATCTTCTTCTGGTAGGCAAGTGACGAGATGACGGAACATAGTCGTACGCTTTTGATCCCTAACTTTTGCCTGGACCGCCCTTTCGGGTTTTCAGTCCACCGGGATACCCATTTTTGCCCAAGCCGCCTTTTCAGGTTTTCGACTTGCCGGGTGTACAGATTTTTTTCATTTCATCCCTTATTTTTGCCCGAACCCTTTTGGTTCGCCGGGAAGCCCTTATTTTTGCCTAGGTGTGTCAACCTAGTGGGTATTTGCTTATGCGTAGTGTTTTTCCGAGTATGTCTGTGCTCTCAGGATGTAAGGAGTTGTCACTGTCAGTAGTGTTGTGTTGCCATACCACCAGAAGATCTTCGTTTGATCGTTCAATGCCCCCAATGATCCAGATGGAGATTTGCCCCAAGTGACTCAGAGGGAGGTTTGCCCCTGGCTATTTGGCATTTGAGAGATTCTTCGAATCTCGACCTAACTGCCCCAGATGATGGACAATGATCGTGTCTGCCCCCTTGGTTGGAAGTGCTTTTCCATTTGAGGTGACCTTTTGTTGAGAAGGCTTTTGTTCACTAGATGCTCGTCGTGCAAAGTTCCCTGCTGTTCAAACAAATAATCATCTGCAAACAATGTTATTTTGAAAATGCAAATCTTATGTCTTTTTTGAAAATGCATTTTTTTATAAAAACAAGTGAATTTTTTTTTGAACCGTGATGTCAACTCGTTATTTTACCGCAAGCCTTAAGGAGTCAGGATACCTTTGGTAACAGTATGCTTTCGAACTAAACCCATGCTTTAGCTAGGAATTTTTAAGGGTTGTAGCGTGGCCTGGTTCACAGTTTAAGAAACAAAGGATAAAGGCTCAGATTTTATTTGTACCCACCCGTTCTTCGTGATGTTCTTCAAACCTAAACTCAGCTGATTGTGCGTTAGACCTTGTTTGAGTCTTCGTCCTGATATACCGGTGATGGTTCGGATGTTGACAATTTATTTGGAATAGGCAGTCATTCCTTTTTTGGTTGAGGGTTTGTAGGACCTCTTTCTTTTTTGATTTCGTTATCCCTGTTTTTTGCCTGAACTGTTTCTTTCATGATCACAGTCAGCGGGATACCCCAGCTTTGTAAGTCTCCTTCATAGGTTTTGACTTAATGGGCTTTTATTTTTGGGAGATAATGACTGCCTGTCTTTATGATTATTCGGAGCCATCACTGTCTTTTGTTTTGTAAGGATTCCTTTGGTGCCATTCGTTGTGCACTTGGATCAGCTGAGAGAACTACCCTGCCCCAGGTTATGATTAAGGGTTTTAATTTTCGAAAAGAAAACTCCTACTTCTTTGGCTCAAAGGGGTTGACGAGGGATTATCATCCTTATAACTCCAGTGTTTAGGAATTGAAACAATGCCTGTACCTCATCAGCAAGGTCTGTTCAAAAGCATACTGTAGATTGTGGTATCGTTTTCGTCATCCTCCCTCAAGAGGCTTAGAATTTTCAATCGAGAGTTAAACATCAAGAAAAAAAAATAAAAGCAATTTTGAATATAGAGAACACAATTACTTCAAAACAGACACGTGTAATGCATTAATGAAATAATAGAGTTTGACATAATAATTGTTTGAATAAGCATAGAAAAATACAATATCAGAATTTAAATGAACAAGAGTCTCTCAATCCTAGCCATGTTTTGGCAAGGGAGCAGTGATCACATCGGGAGTCTCAGCAGGCTCGAATTCGATCTCCTTGGCGTCAATCATGTTCTAAATCTTGTATTTCAGCGCCCAACAATCCTCAGTATCGTGCCCTGGGCTTCCGGAATGATAAGCACACCTCGCATCTAGGTTGTAGTTTGGAGAAGAGGTCTTGGGATTTGCAGGAGGGTTGATCACCGCAATCAGATTCATTTTCAACATGTGCTGCAATGCTTGTGACAATGGCATGTTGATGTTGGTGAATTGTCTTTTAGGCTCGTCTGGCCTTCGCTGATTTCCCTTTGGCGGTTGCCGGCGTGACGCAGAACCTGAGATCATGACTGCCCCTACGTGTTGGTCACGACGATCCTTCTGACTGTACGCAACATTGGACTCTTTCTTGAATGGTTTCTTCTCAGCGTTCGAGGAGTCACCCTTTTGTATCTTCCCGGACTTGATACCAGCTTCTATCCTCTCACCAGTCAAGATCAGATCTGTGAACCCAGCAGAAGAATTCCCAATCAGATGGTTGAAGAACGGACCTGACAGGGTCCCTAAGAACATGTCAACGAGCTCGCGGTCAGTCAATGGTGGCTGCACCCTGCCAGTAAGGTCCCTCCACTTTTGCGCGTACTCCTTAAAACCTTCACCCGTCCCCAGTGACATACCCTGGAGTTGGGTACGCGTAGGAGCGAGGTCAGCATTATACTGATACTGCTTATAAAAAGCAGTTGCCAAGTCCTCCCAGTTACGAATACTGGTTCCATCCAGCTGATAGAACCATTCGAGTTAAGTCCCTGAAAGACTTTCCTGGAAGAAATGGATCCATAGATTCTTGTCTGCCGTGTAGGGCTGGATCTTCCTTGCGTATGAACGGAGGTACAACTTAGGACAGGAAGCCCCGTCGTATTTTGCAAAGGCAGGTGCCTTGAACTTGTGAGGGATCACCACCCCAGAATATAAGCCTAGGTCTCCAAAGTCCAACTCGGGCACCTGTTGAATCTCCATGGCATTTAGACGGTCCTCTAGTTGCCTGTACCTGTCCTCAGCAGGAGGGTACTGTTCATCATTGAAATCTGTCTCGTTGTCGGAGACCACGAGAATAGGAACCTCTCTCCCTTGTGGGCTGTCTTTCCCAGCAGATGGGGTGGTCAGCTCAGCCTCATTTTGTGATCCATTCCCCGATTTGCGTCTAGGGTTGAACAAAACAGTCCTTTTCTTCTTCTTCTTCAAAAGCAAAGTCTTCAATTCCTGTTGTCCCTGGGCTAAGCTCATGACCAGCTCCTGGAACTGGGCGTTCTGGGCCTGGAGGGCCTTGATAGCTTGTTCATTGGATGATTCAGGATTCATGCTGATGGCTGAAATAAACAACGAAGAAGATTAAGCAACCTGTAGAACAGAGTACTTGTAATGCAATGATATGTATGTATGCATGCGATGTTTTCAAGGATCTCGCGGGGTAAACAGAGAAACTTGTTAGAATTTGAATTTGGGTAGCTTGATTGAAGGAACTTCATGTTGTTGAGAGTCCCTCTTCAAGAGTCAAGGCTCACCATATCGAGTGGGTCATAGCCCCTGACTCAAGTTATCAACCTTGGCTGGAGGAAAATAAATCCCCTTTGCCCCTTGCTAGACATCATGATCTGCATCATAAACCCTTGAGATCCTTTGAAATGGATTAGTCCTTATGCAGGAGGTATGAAATGGTATGATGGCATGATGTTATGCTATGCGTGGAGTAATGTAGGTAAACCCTGTTATGAGTCCAGATTAAGGACTGTAAACAAAACCTGCAAGAAACTCAAGTGTCAGATAACATGCATGCAAGTAGTCAAGTTTGAAGGCACACAAGTCACACAAGACAACCCTTAGAGTTTAGGCCAGCATGAAGTTTGGGGGTACTACCCTCTTGAAGTTGGTGGGCTCAAACCTGTCCTATCAAAAGTAACCGGGTTCTAAGGAGCTCAATATCATTGGGTTGTTTTATGTGTTCATTGTTTTGATTTAGCCACTGAACTGGCGATCAAAATATTCCAAGAAAACAACCCTCAATGAGTGTAGTATCGAGTATCTACCAACTTCGGACTGCACCAAAGTCGGTCATCTCACTACCCCAAAAGAGGCCAGGATGGTCAAGTAAGGTTCCTAAGGTCAGTTGATGCTTCACGACACCACGCGGCGGCCCCGTACTCTCCTTGACTTGACTCAAGGGTTACCGGTACTCACCAAAGTGCCACATCAACGTAGCAAACTGCTTCAACCGTGTCGGTATACCCCGCACAGTTCCCTCACAGTTTGTTGCTACTTTATAAAAGGTATCCCCCAGATCCGGGTTAGGATCTATGAAACTCCCAAGACGGGCCCAACAACATTAAAGCAAACAAATCAGGCAATTGAAAACATGACGATGAACTATTCCTAAGGTACACCTCACTCTAGAGTCCCCAGCAGAGTCGCCAGTTCTGTGATCAGTGGAAATAGAACTGACTGTTTTTAGCTGGTTTCGCGAAATGTCGCAGTAAGCAAGAGTCGCCATCGTATTTTATGTTCTCCAACATGGAAAGGACAAAAGCACAGCAAAATTCCTTATTTGAGAATGTTTCTCGGTTCGGGAGGTAGATTTATAGAAAGGGAAGGTGTTAGCACCCTTTCTATCCATGGTTATCCATGGGCTCTTAGGTACTTGCTCTTATGTTTTCAAAATATGTTTGCTTTTCAAGTGTGTGTGGGTTTTGAAAAAGTTTCGTTTGAAAGATTTCTAAGTAACTCTTGTATCTGTCCTCAAGAGTGTGTGAAATATTTGTTTGAAAACTTTTAGAAAGTTTGAGTGCGAAAAGTTTGTTTTTGTTAGTTTGAAAAGAGCAAGTACCCATGAGAATCTACCTACTCTAAGGAATTAGGCTGTGTAAGAGTCCTTTAGATAGTGCTATCCCACCATTGATAGGTAGGTAGCACCATCGTTGGAGGTATTCGGGTCAATTCGATTATTAGGGACATGTGTGGTCACCGAAGCAATAGTAGGACACCTTAGAAGTAACCCTAATGTCCTAGATCCTTTTTTTATCCGAGGCAACCGTTTCGAGGCAACTGGATCTTTAGACAAAAAGGGCGACCTCTAAGACACCCTATACTTGATGACCATGTTTGAGGCAACCAGTAAAGCGTACCCTAGGAGTGGCATGTGCTTTGTGTGTGGTTTTTCAGTTAAGGTTATCTTGTACATGTTATTTGTGAGCTACGAATTGATTTTATTATTCATACATTCTTTCATGCATTGTTAACAGTTAGGAGTGCGGAAAATAAATTGCGGAAATGTAAATCTAGCTATTACAAGGCGCGGGTCTATACATCGCCAAAAACAACAAAAAACTCGTTTTGGTAAATAAGTGCGAGAAATTAAATAAAGCGGTAAAATTCCTAATTAACTATTACATACTCTGTACAAATACATAAATATAACCAAAAGAAAAATACGCACGAATAGAAATTTAATCGGGAACGTCCTTAGGGTGTTGACCCTTTTTTAAGAAAGAATTGAATTTTTTGTCCTTTTTTGCAATTAATTAAAAATTAAACTTAATTACTAATTAATTAATTAAATAGAAAAAAATGTTTTTTTTTTGTATTTTTATGTTTTTAATGAAATAAAATAAAAAAATAAATTAAAAATTGGAAGTGAAAGACCTAATTCTAAATTAATTTTACTTATTAAAAAAATGTTAAAATTGTTCTAATTACACAACTAATTAATTAATATTAGAATTTATTTACAAAATAAGTTAATAAATAATAAAAATGTTTTTTTTGGTTTTATTGTGAAAAATGTTAATTGGTTAATTAAATACTTAATAAAACTAATAATTAATAAAAAGGGAAATTATAAAAGAAAAGAAAATAAAAAGAGAAAAAGGAAAATAAGAACCCAGGGGGTGCTGGACCCTTAGGGAGGTGAATCTAGAATTTAGGCCCATTGTCTCAAGCCTTTTGGACTTTCCTGGTTGCCCACGCCTGTGTTGACTCATGAGCACCATTGTCTTCAATCTTTGGCCATTGGATTAGTCTGTTGAGACACTTGGCGCCTTGATTTGTAAGGTCTATGGTGGAACGCGTCTAGGAAGCTGCATGGGAACTTGTTAGAAAAAATAATATTGAGACTTGGGGGGACCTGGGAATCGAACCCAGGCCCCAACGATTGCCAGACGCGTCATCAACCACTGAGCCATTGTGTTGTGTTTGTTAAAATAACAATAAACAAATATAATATGAAATAAACACGTTATGTGCTGAACAAAAGAAAATCAGTGCGCCACTTTTTGAATTATCCAGTCTCATTCTTCCACGTACTTCATCTTCTACCTTTTTCCTGTAAAAACAAAGGCATTTAGCGGGGGTTTTTTAACCCCCACAAAGTGAAATGACAAAAAATAACGAATAGAGCTACGCTCTATATAAATTGGGCGCGAGGGTTGCAATGAGTTCGTCTTGTCATTCTGAATTCAACCATGGGTGTCATGAAGGCTAATTTTACCTATGCTGTAAAGCCCCAATCTGGGAGCTCTGAAACCCTAGAATTTAACAATGGTGTTTTGCAATTCTGGGCGCCATAATGCAATTCAATTACACTAATAGCTTCGTATGGGTCCTGTGAACACAATACAATCAATAAAAAATGTTAAAAATGCATGAATCGATGATTATGATTTTGAAAAAAAAGTGATGAACCGTATGACTGTGAATGGCGTTTCCTGGATCTTTAAAGCTTGTTTCTGATTGCAAAATGTTCCTGGAAGGTCCAGCAAGGTGTTTGAATCAAGAAAAGGCTTCCAATTGTGCTGGAAGGTTGATTTCAGATTTGACTTTTGCTTGAGTTTTTTTGGAATTGGTTTGGCCCTCTCTGCAGCAGCTTGTGCGTGTAATGTATTAGGTCCTCCTTTTGCATATGTATGGGAATGCATTTAAGTGATATGATGAGCCAATGATCCATTGTATTCAAGTTTTTGGATTTTGCTTTAACACCATTAAAGAAACATTCCAAGTTTGTTCAAATTTTGAATTCTATGCATAATTGAGCTTGGCACGAATTTGGAAACTTGTTCATGACACATAAAAGTCATTCAAATCAAAAGATGTTATTTAATTAATTTTTTTGATTTTATTTGAATTTTATGGATTTAAAATGAATTAAATCAAATAAAATTAAATAAAAATAGAAAAATTAATGTTTAATCTTGAAATTGATCATGGGACACGTGGGTGGCATGAAAAGGCTGAACCAAGTGGAAAAAAGTGGGCCCTTTTGTCAAAAATTGAAGTTTCAAGGATAGTTGACTTTTGCCATTTCACAAAAATTTCCCAACTTCTCCAATGCATATCTTGCTCAATTTTGATCATATGAACATGTTCTTGGACATTTTGGAAAGGTCTTGAAGTCCACTAACCAATGCCTTTGGTCCAATGTCATTTTGATTTACCAATCTCAAGTTATGGTCTTTGACTTAAAGTGTCTTTTTGTTGACTTTTGAAAATGACCTATAATGTTGAAATTGATAACTTTTTGTGAGTGCATTTCTTGGACTTGGAATGTGAAGATGAGTTGTAGGAAATGTCCTCCCTTCAAAATGAGCATTGGATGGGATTTTTCTGATGAACCATGAAAAAGTTATGCCTTGGTCAAGTTACAGTTGACTTTTCAACTGTCCAAAAATGGAAACTTTTGCATCTTGATGATTTTTGAGCCATTCTTGTGGAATCATGATCAAGACTTGATAAAATGATGATTGTGGCTTCAAAATAAGATGTTGACCAAAATTTTTGACTTTTGACTGCCAAATGACCATTTTGCCCCTGCAGTTGGTTGTGGAGCAAATGAGGCTTTTGACTGTGCAACTTGACCTTGTGAGCCTTGAAACTTGACATGGGGATGCTTGACAATGTGTATAGGCATATGTGACTTGATTGAGCCTTTGAAAACCTCAACTTCCTTGCAAGAAACAAAACCTTAATTTTGACTGGCTTAGGAGGATGTTTGACTGTGCAACCCTTGAGAGATTTTGAACCATTTGAAGATTGATCTTGACAAATTTTGAAGAATATGGGAGGGAAAATTTTGGGGTACAACAATATCCCTAACACTAGAGACGGTTGAGATGTGTCTCTCAACTCGATCGATTCCGACCACGATGACATTCAATTCTTGGAGAACCATAAGTCTAAGAAATCTACCGAGGAGCCACCAGTAATCCTCCAACAAGTTCTAATTCCGCCCAACATCGACCCGGCCATGGAGGCACTACTCACGACCCTTGACCAAACCAATGCCCTAATCCTATAACAAAGCAACAGGATTAGAGCTTGGGAAAAGAAGCTTAAATCAAGATCTCCTCCTCAAAGATACCGATGACATGACTCTCGCTGCACATCACCACCAAGGCATGCCCACCGTCCGACACACGAGAAGCAAGAGGTTTCATTTCTCAAGAAACAAGGTCGCACTCCTCCCCATAAAGATCGGCGCTCCCTGATCACCAAGAAGACAAAGTTTAATCAACGACCAGATGGTGATCATTCGCTATCACCCAAATTGAAACGCCGCCAGAGGAGAGTATCTCCCTGTCGGGACGGAAGCCCCCGACGAGGAAGAAAAAACCACTCACCACCAACATCTCCTAATCATAACGATGACGACGAGCCTTGCGGCCTGTTATCCAGAGAAATCATGAAGACCCAACTTCATGTCATCCTGGAGAAACCCCCACACCTGGGGACGTACGATGGGACTGCAAATCCATATGAGCACATCGAGAACATCGATGCCTTTCTCGACTACGGAGGATGTCAATGAGCAATCAAATGTTAACTCTTCCCAACAACACTTAGAAAGGGATACATGGCCTGGTACAAGAGCCTCCCCGATGAGTCCATTACATCTTGGAAGAACCTGGGGAGACAATTTTCCAGGCATTTTACTACATTTTGCTTACACCCCAAATCAGAAGCTTCGTTGGAGGCCATCATCCAGGGGAAGGATGAGTCCCTTCGAGCGTATATTGAAAGGTTCAACTAGGAAGCCTTCCAGGTCTCCACGACTAACGGGATGAAGAAATACCTCCTCGAGCGAGGCTTACGCCCTTGTAGTGACTTTGCCAAAGTAGTTGGCATATAAACTCCTGAAACGCTAAGCACGGGCGTACATCCAGTATGAGGAGAAAGAGGCTGCTGACAACATGCAAGACTCGCGACATCATGAGAATGCAAAAGTTTCAAAGAATTATGAACCCTCGACATCCCGTCGGGGAGCAGAAAAGAAAAGGGAGGATAAATCCCACGATTCAAGAGACTATAATGGGCCCGCTGGTGATTTCCACGACTACACCCCCATTAATGCTTTGCGCAAGCGTATTCTGACCAAATGTTCAAACTCGGAGTTTCGAAAAACTGGGGCTCGCTTTCCCCGACAAACACCATCCAAACCAAGGACGGACAAAAGCAAGTATTGTCGGTTTCATAAAAGTCACGGGCACATGATAGAAGACTGCATCCACCTGAAGGATGTCATCGAGATGCTCATCTAAGATGGATAACTCAAGCAATATAAAAAGAAGGAAGGTCCCCGCGAGGATGCCCAGGAGTCCAAGAAAGTTGATGAGGAAAAACCCTCATCCGACAAAATCCTCATGCATGTTGCCTTGAGCATAACCGCGACGAAATACTTATGATTCCCCGACCTGAATGAGGCCCCCCTGTACTTCGCAACCCACAATCCGTGGGAAATGTTTCCATTAGAAATGGTTATATTCGGCAAGGGCTTCAACAAATGTACTGTGGGCTCGGTGAAAAGAAGATTCAGGCAACTTATGGATGCTAGCTCCAACAAGAATGCCACCCTCGATAAGATAAGAGGAAGCTCTGTTCCCATTGCATTTTACCGAGAAGAGATGCCTGACGGGGCTCCCAATTCTAGTATTCCTATGCTCGTACAAGCACGAATGGCCAATTTCGATATCAGACGCATTTTGGTCGATCAAGGCAACTTAGTTGATATAATATACTCCCAAATTTTCACTACTTTACAGCTCAACAAGATCCATTTGACCCATATGTTAAGCTGCTCATCACATTCGATGCGACAAAAATAGTCAGGTCGGTCGAGATGCAGTTCCTCGTGGTGGATTGTCCATAATTATATCAGTGCATCTTCAGGAGGCCTATCCTGGTTGAGCTGATAGCGATGCCCTCCACTGTGCACCTGAAGATGAAATACGACACCGAAGAGGGACTCATCGCCACCCTTCACGGGGACATATAAGCAGCAAGAAGATGTTTTGAAACAGTTGTTAGGGTTTTAAGCTCCATCAGTATGCATCTCAGAACAACTAACAGACCTGCCCTGCCCAGCGGTTCCGAAGAGCCAAGACCGTTGTCGTACATCGATACAATCAACCTCGATATTCGGTTCATAAAATAAGATCTCTGGGAGCATAAGAGAAAGTGGAAAGAACCACTAATGTACGCATAAAGCTCTTCCTTGTCAACGAGCAACAAAGAACCTGGACACCTCGTATGGCCCATTCTAGACAGGGAGTTCGAAATTATTCCCCTCGGTGACGATCCATCCAAAGGAGTCAGAATCGGTGATGATCTCCCCGACTTGGCAATGAGACAACTGAAGGCGTGCCTCAGGGAAAATGCATACTTGTTTGCCTGGAGCGCAGCAGAAATGCCCGCCCTGGATCCAGAGATAACTTTCCATCATCTAACGATAGATCTTTCCCTTAAGGCATTTGCCCAACATAGACACAGGCAGTCCCCGGAGAAAACAGAGGTTGTCGAGCAAGCTGTAAAAGACTTCCTAGAGGAAAATGGTGCATGTGCATTGACTAAACCGATCTTAATATGGCTTTCCCAAAAGATGCTTATCCCTTTCCCAATATAGATAAATTAGTTGATAATTCTGTAGGTTTTAAATTACTTCATTCATGTAAGCATATTCTAGATACAACCAGATCCCCATGGCAAAGACAAACAAAAAGTACACCAACTATTACTACAACATAATGACCTTCGATCTGAAGAACACCGATGTTACATACCAACGAATGATGAACAAGGTTTCCAATGATAAATTGGAGACATGCTCGAGGTCTACATGGACGACATGATCATAAAATCCAGAGATAAAACTAACCATGCGCTCCACCTAAAGAAAGTCTTCGACTAAGCAAGGAAATGCAAAATGTAATTCAACCCAGAAAAATGCACCTTCAGTGTACAGGTGTTTACCGTGGTTTTTGGTAAACAACCGTTGATCCTCCAAAAAGGAAAGCCTTTTTGGTTACTCGCGGGATCGATCATATTGATCCCAGAACATATGCTAATTTTTGTGCCGGTTTGATATAAAAGTTAATATCTAGGAAGAACACACGTTCGGCCGGGGAGTTGGTGTTTGTGGTTTTGGAAAGCAAATAGAAATGCAGATAAAATGCAAGAAACATAAACTTTGCAAAAGAAGATCAAAGAAATGTAAAAGATTTGATTAATAAAAGGTGGTGTTTCCAACGTGCATTCTCAGTTATTCTTTCACACACAACGGGTACTTGAATAATGTTGAGTGACTAGTACAATAGATTGAACACCCGGAAAATCTACACAAACTTCCTATCTTTATACTAAAATTATGTAACTGTCGAGGGGTTGCTTTGATATAGGATGAAGACAAGTGTCCTCTGCATGCCCCTTGTGATACGATGGGAGAACTGACTATGGTTTTGCGTTCGTTTTCGCAAATGTTTCGGTTGAGCAAGAGTCGCCACCGACATTTTATTTTATCCTAAGGAAAGGTTTAAAAAGCACAGCAAAAACCTTTGAGATATTTTCTTGGGTTCGGGGAGTAGATTATAGAGAGGGAAGGTATTAGCACCCTTTCTATCCATGGTTATCCATGGGCTCTTAGGTACTTGCTTAGATCAACTTGCCTTGGTTTTCAATTGTTTGAAATGGTGCTTTGTGTGTGGTTTTTGAAAATGTTTTGAAAAAGATGCCTTGTCTAGGCTACCCTTGTAACAATTCTTTACTCGAATGTTTTACAAAAGGTGTTTGTCTTTTTGAAAAGATGTTTCAAGGTTTTTGAAAGTTTGTTTTGCAAGTGTGGTTTGAAAAATAGGCAAGTGTTTTTGTTTTGCAAGTTGACAAGTACTTAAGAGCTATCTACCCTAAAGTTCTCAAAGATTTTTGTTATGTTTTAACCCTTTTAACAATTTTGTTCCACCATTGCATTTGATGGACAATCTTGTGTTAGGATGTGAAAGGGACGGGCGCGGGTCATCGTTTAGACCATAATTGCAATGGTGCCAAGTATCTTTGGGCAATTTTCCTTTAAGGGACTTGATCATTTTTAGGCAACTTTTCGAAAGCGTCGTCGAGGGACTATGATCATTTGAATTGTTTTTGTTTTGCCCAAAGAGACCTAACATGCAATATGGCCCATTTATTGAAGGCAACAAGTGGAATACCCTAGGGGTGCAAGTGTGATTAGTGTTGTCCATTTTCATGCTTGTTTATCTTGAAATTAGGTCAAACTATTTTGTTGTTTTTATTTGCATACAAACCCTAATTCTATCATGGTATATTTAGAAAGCATTAAAGTGCGAAAAATAAAGTTCTAAACTATTACAACACAATATGGGAAGGGGGTACAAATGTTCAAATGGGGGGATTTGACAAGGAATTTAAACCTAGCTATTACATCAATTTGGAATTATTTACAAGATAATTAATTGCACAAATTAAATGGAAAATAAAATAAATATGCAAGATGCAAAAAATGTTTTTATGTGTATGAAAAAGAGTATTTTTATATGTCAAGTAAACAAAATAAAAAGTATTATTTTTGGAGTTTTTATGTATTTAGGGCAAAACCCTAATCTATTAAGTAAATATATTAATTATTTAATATGTACAAGTATTTATCAATTATATACAAAAATAAAATAAAAATGAAGTATATTTGTCAAAAAGGTATTTTTAATATTAAATATTAATAAAAGATAAAAGTGTGTATATTTTGTATTCTAACCTAAATATACTAATAAATATATGTATTTATATTATTTGTTAAATATATTGAATATATACAAAAATAATAATATTTAATATTTATAAAAAAAGGTATATTTTATATAAGATATTTTCAGAAGATAAAATAAAATAAAAATGGAATAAAAATGTGTTTGCACTATTTTTAGTATTTTTAGTAAAAAAGTATATCTATTTATTTATTTATGCATAAATACTCATTCAAACAAATAAATGCCTAATAAATTAAAAAATGGTTTAAAAAATTATTTTTATATTTTTAATATTATAAGAAAAAATAAATAAGTCAGAATAAAAAAAGAAAAGTAAAAAAAAAACATTAAAATAAACAAAATGGGCTCAGGGGGTGCAGAAGTAAAAACATGGTGTGAAAAGAAATAACAAATCAGGCCCAGCCCAGAAGATTGTTGTCTTCAACCTTCAGACCAACAAAATTCAAAAACACGCGCCTTTCTTCTCAAATCTCTAACTCCTGATTCTTTGATCTTTTGCCAAATCTTCCAACATGAAACCTGTAGAGCTTGAAGCCACGATTCTAGACATATAAAGAAGTCAATCTAACTCTCAGAAATGAGAGAGAATTTCTTCTCCCCCAATTCCTGACCTAGTTTTTGTTCCATGTTCATACTTAAAATTCTCTAAGCATACATAATATAAATGAAATCTAATCACATGGGCATGTTCAGGGCTATGAATGTGACATGTTTTCTTCACAAACCTAAAGCTAACAATGCTTGGATAGAGAGATACGTGTTCATGAACTTACCTGTTCAGTTGAAGTTGTATCTGGTGATGGAGGTGTCTTCAATGCAAGGTGATGATTGGTACAACTTCCTTGATGTCCAGGGATGCTATTCCAAGCTTTACTTTGTCTTGAAACCTTTTGAATCGTGCTATGGAACTTCAGCTGCAAAACAAGAAAATGAAAATGGTGATCTTGCCTGGGAGTGTTACAGGTCGTGTTTGAGGTTTTGGTTAGCTCCAAGGGGTGTTATGGGATGTGTTTGACAAGTTTTTAGCAAGAATGCATGGAAGGTTTGAGCTATGGAACTCAAACTGCAGGGATGCCCTGTTTTGAGAAGTTCAATGGTGATTCTGTGAATGGGAAGGCAATGGAGGTGGTTGACTCGTGTTCTAGCTCAGTTAGGATGTTTAGGATATGTTTGACAAGTTTGCTTAAGGGTTTCTTAGCTGAGATGAAAGTTGTTGTACAAAATGCTATGTTTCTTACACTTTAAGCAAGAGATGGCAAGTTGGTGTTCTAAACAGGTAGAGGCCCCCAATCTATGCTGCACCACTTAGTCTTGATCAGTGTAATTAGTTCCTAAACTTGTGCCAAAGAGATTTCAAATGTACTTGCTTGGATTTGCATTTTGACATAAAGTTCACTTTATCAAAATGGATATATTGCTTCTTCTAAATAAGGATTAATTCTCCATGTAATGTCCAAATGCATAGAACAACATCTTGGCACAATGATTTAGCATTGAATTATTCAGTAAAAATGGGATTAGAGGCCTGCAATGTAGCTTGCACATGCTGAGTTTGAAAATGCACAAGTTATGGACATGTAAATTGGCCAAATCAAAAGTGAGTTTTTCCCAACTTGCCAAATTCGATTCTCCCTAACCATGAGGTTGTTTGATGAGTTCCTGGATATTTTGGAAAGCTTGGAATGTGTACTACAATCCATCTTTGAAATGCAAATTGAAATTCCAAGTGGAAGTATAGGAAAAATGGTCTTGAAGTTAGGTACAAACCTTGCCTAAAATAGGTCAAATTTTCTCTAAGTTAAGAATGGTTTGGTACCCTTGTTCCAAAACTTGTAACTTGAGACACAAGCTTATTTTGGGAAAACTTTGTGAATCAAAGTTGTAGATTATGCAATAGGCTACAACTTTCATGTTTTGACTTTTGCTTGAATCCAAATGAATCTTGGTGATAAAGTGGGACAAAGTTAGGAAACAATTAGGGTTTTTCATAACTTAGAAAAATTCTAAGTTATGAAAAATCTTCATTTCAAACCCTAATTTGCATTTCTTGATTTCTTGATGAACAAGTTTCATGATTTGGCATGTTTTGATGAAAAATGAATCTTGACACTTGATTTTGACCAAAAAGTCAAAGTTTGACTTTTCAGTATACAGTCAAAATTGATTAATTGACTGGGAAATTCAATTGTCAATCTTGTGTATTTGGGATCTTTTGAACTTGTTGAGCATGTCAAGATAATTCCATGGGGTCCTTGAGTCCATATGTGAGCTTGGTTTGCCATTGGCTAGGTCAAACAGTCAAAAATTGCCTTTGTGCAGTCAAAACCCTAAAAATGACCATTTTGCCCTTTTGGTGATCTGATCAAATTTCTTGTGGAATTGTGATCCAAACTTGACCAAATGGTTCATATGAGTTTATAATGTTGATGTGGGTCAAATTTCATGGGGTTTGGCTGTCAATTGACCACAGTTGACTTTTTCCCCAATACAGCTGATTTCTAGGTCAACTGTCCAATTGACTGGGCAAAGTTTGGAAGCAAGACTTGAAACTTGGTATGGATAAACTTGTGAGTCCAAAATGAAGCATTAAAGTCATCTTAGGCATTTTAGGTCAAAACATCTTTGTGCAAACACAAACCCTAATTTGGGTCAACAGTGCAAGGAGGAGTCTTGAGCAGAGGAAACCCTAACTGGATCTTGAGCTTCAAAGGCTTTGTGATGAGAAATCAATGAGAAATGGGAGGGCAAATTTTGGGGTACAACAGTTGCCCCTGTTCAATCTTCTTGAACCTGAAGAGTTAGATTGGTAAGTTTGCCTTTCGCGACTCGAGGGTAAAAGGAGATTGGACACTAGAATGCCCTTAAATTTGCACTCGTCAAAGCAATGGATGTGGGAATGGGCTTAGAGATGCCATTTGGAGATGGGCTTAACGATGCCATCTGGAAGAGTGACAGAAACTTGTCGGGGACGGGCTTAGAGATGCCATCTGGAATGAATATCTGAAAGGTGTCCATATTTTGAACCACATCTGAATTGGGGGTCTGAACAAGCAATAGATTGACATCCGTATCTGGAGGCATCCGTAAACTGTTTTCAGAGGTTGAGAAGAGTCTGAACAAGCGATAGATTAACATCCGTTGTTGGGAAGAATCCGTAAACTGTTTTCAGAAGTCTGGAGAAGAATAAGCAATAGCAGCTGTTGTACCCCAAAATTTGCCCTCCCATATTTCTCAAAACATTTCAAGAAAAATTCACAAGTCCAACCCGGCGCGTCATATTCAGGTATTCTTTCACCAAGATATCTCTGATAACATATTCTCAAATTCATGTTCGGCTCAAGAGTCAATTCTTTAAAGAAGGTATCCGAATGTGCGAGTTTTCTTGAAGAAATATGGTGAAAAAGTGTGCTGAAAGTGCAGTTTTTACGCGCTAAAAAATTCATAACTTGAAGATCGTGACTCGTTTTGAACCCGTTCCGGTAGCCAAAATTCCTTCTTGACGTTATCTACGTTTTCATCTCTCACGGCTGGAAGCCAATTTCGATCAGAAGGTCTTCAAAAATGTGGATTTATCAAGTATTTTCATACAGAAAATTTGTGATAGAAGTTTATTTACGTCATGTTTAGAAAATCATAACTTGGTCGATTTTCATCGTATCGAGCTGGTTCCGGTGCCAAAATTTCACAAATTGAGTTGGCTACATTTTCACAGAAGGTATTGAGTTCAAACGGTATTCAAAAGGCCTTCGGTTTTTGCTCAGAGTGCGTGACACGCTGAAAATCCTGAATGCTGAATATTATTTCATCTGAGCCGAAACTTCGAAAATTCATAACTCGGTCAATTTTTATCGGATTGGGCTCATATTTTTACACAAGGTCCCTAACTCATAGATCTACAACTTTGCTTCAAAAGTAGAGACCAAATTATGCACCGATCAATACCAGTTTTTTATTGAAGAACGTGTCAGAGTCGACACTGGAGCCCAAAATAAGTTTGTCTGAGCTGAAACTTCAAAAATTCATAACTAATTCACCATTTATCCGATTGAGTCGATTTTCGGACAGGAGTTAGTTCTTGATGTCGGCTACATTTTGTTTTCACATTTCAACTTCAAAAAATGCACTTAATTCTCTGCGATTTAGCCTGGAAAGTGACGAATTCAAGTGAATATTGGAGGCCCAATTGCACATTCAAAGCCCATTTGCTTTACCCTAATTTTCATTATATAATCACATTCTTTTCACACAAACCAGGGAAGAGAAAAAGAGAGAAAAAACCTTGCCACAATACTGTTGGAATATCAAACTCTTTCAAGAACCCTAAAACCTTGAAATCCTTATTACAAATCCATCTCTCACTACAAACAAGCCATCTCAGTTACAAACCAACATCTTATTACTTCTTCAGTAAGGGTAAGGCTGGCTTGATCTCCATGTCCAAAGGGCATAAAAGCATTCATGTCACTACTTTTCCAGTAAGGGTAAGGTTGATTTGATCTCCATGATCAAAAGGGTATAATCATTCATACATGTCATATTGTGCCTAAACATTAAATTTCTTCATATATTGGCTTTATTTGCATTTTATGATTTTATTTAATGTGTTCGTGAGATTCAACACTGCAGATTTAGACAGGATCCCATGCACGTTCATTAAGGAACGTTGAGGCCAAAAGCCAAATGGCCAAAAGCCAAAAGCCAAATGGCCAAAACAGAACATTTTACACATGACACCAATACGTGGCGAGACAGACATCCTGAGAAGATTAAGGAACGTTGAGGCCAAAACGCAAATGGCCAAAAGCCAAAAGCCAAATGGCCAAAGTAGAACAAATTATGCATGATGAGGCCAGAACACAAATGGCCAAACCACTCCAATTCACCTCCAAAAAGGGGACAGAAACCCCCCAAGGTATTGTATTTTCTTTCTTTTCCTTATTTTATTTATTTCAATTATTTCTTTTTTTAATTAATTCCTTTAATTTAACTTATTTTCATAAAATATAAAAAATAGTAAAAAACAGAAAAGTCATAAAAATCAAAATATATATATTTAATTAATATTTTTTGTAAATAAATTTCACTAATAATTAATTATTTATTTTTATAAATCAAAATTGCATGTAAATAATTAGATTAATTTTAGGTTTAATTTTAACATGTTTTTCTTAATAAATAAAAAAAATTAGAATTAGGGTTAATATTTTAATTTTATTTAATCTTTCTCATAAAAATACATAAAAAAACATAAATAGCAAAAACTCAAAAAAAAAAAAAAATAATTTCTTTTTTCTCTTTAGTTTAGTTTAATCATTTAATTTAATTTCATTAAAAAGGGTCCAACGCCCTCGCTTCCAATTTTAATTCCAATTCGCGCATTTTATTTTATTTCTTATAATATTAATGTAATTCTCCCAAAGCCTTGTAAACTCGGACATTTTATTTCTCGCACTTTACTTCTTTATTTTCTGTCAAATCGGGTCCTGGATTAAATTTGGCGATGTGGACCCGCGCCTTTGTAATAGTTTAGAACTTTTAATTTCCGCATCTTTTTAACTGTTAATAAATGCATGCAAGAATGAATGATAAAATAAAAACAAACGCATAGATCACCTTGACATGAATAAGACAAAATAACTGAACATGACACACAAATCACACACCACCCCTAGGGTACGCCTCACTGTTGCCTTGCCTCGAAAGGTGATCGTCGAGTAGAGGATGTCTTAGTAAGTCCTCATGATCCGGGAACCTGGCATGAGGGTAGCTTCTAAGGTGTCTTCCTATTGCTCTGGTGATCACCATGTCCCGAACCTCGAATTGACCCGAACACCTCCAACGGTGGTGCTACCTACCTCTCAATGGTGGGATGGCACTACTTTAAAGGACATTTACACAGACGAATTCCTTAGGGTAGGTAGACGACTCTAGATACTTACTCTAAATTTCAAAACAAATCAAAAATACTTTTCACACCGACACCTTTTCAAAAAGCTTTCGAAAGCAATTTTTCAAACACTCTTGAGGACCGATACAAGAGTCGAACTGGAATTTTCAAAGAAACCTTTTTTAAACCCACAGTTGAAAAGCAAACAAACCATTTTTGAAAACACAAGTGAGCAAGTATCTAAGAGCCCATGGATAACCATGGATAGAAAGGGTGCTAACACCTTCCCTTTCTATAATCTACCTCCCGAACCGAGAGCAATCTCTTTAAGGAATTTTTCTGTGCTTTTGTCCTTTCCATTTGGAGAAAATAAAAGACGGTGGTGACTCTTGCTTCCGCGACATTTCGCGAACCAGCGTTAAACAGTCAGTTCCAGATCCACCGATCACAGAACTGGCGACTCTGCTGGGGATAAAAACTTAAAGTGAGGTGTACCTTAGGGTTAGTTCATAACTGTGTTTTCAATTGTATTGACTTGTCTGCTTTAAATTTGTGGGTTGCATGGGAGCTACATAGATCCTAACCCGGATCTGGGGATACCCTGTTTAGGTAGCATAAGCTGTGAGGGATCTGTCCGGCGTAGACCGACACGGGTGAAGCAGTGGCTACGTTGGTGTGGCATCTTAGTCTGTACCGATATCCCTTGTGTTGCAACGAGGAGAATATGGGTCTTCAAAGGAGTCATTAAGCACCAACAACCTTATAACCTTAAATGACATAACTTGGCCATTAGAACAGTAGCAGTATGCTACGCCCATTGAGGCTAAACTCTCGTGATGGTTCTGGCCGCAAGAAAAGATTGCGATGCTGGAGTTATGACCGATTGAGGGTAGTCAATGATATTGGGATCCTCTAAGAACCCGGTTACTTTGATAGGACAGGTATGAACCCACCAACTTCAAGAGGGTAATACCCAGACCTCATGCTGGCCTTAAACTCTAAGGGCTTCTCTTGTGTGACTTGCGTGCCTTCGTACTTGACTACTTGCATGCTTGTTATCTATCTGACACATGAACTACTTGTAGGTTTTGTTTATAGTCCTTAATTGGGACTCGTAACAGGGTTTACTAAGTCTCTTGCAGGTTTTGTTCATAGTCCTTAATTGGGACTCATAACAGGGTGTACTAACTACTTGCAGGTTCTGTTTATAGTCCTTAATTGGGACTCATGACAGGTTTTACTTGAGTTTCTTGCAGGTTTTGGTTTGCAGTCCTTAATTGGGACTCATAACAGGGTTACTTACATTACCCCATGCATACCATAACATCATACCATTGCATACATCCTAACCCATTTCAAGGATCTCAAAGGCTTGTGATGCAGGTCATGATAAATCATACATCTAGCAAGGGGCAAAGAGGATTTATTTTCCTCTAGCCAAAGGTGTCAGGGGCTATGACCCACTTGATATGGTGAGCTTTGACTCCTGAAGAAGGTTCCCCTAGCCAAGGTTGTTTGGAAAGCAAAATAAGGTTGATGACTTGAGTCAGGGGCTATGACCCACTTGATATGGTGAGCCTTTGACCCTTGGAAGAAAGACTCTCAACAAATATGAAGTTTCTTTGAATCAAGCTACCGGATCCAAATGCTAACAAATTTTCTTGTTTACCCCGCGAGGTCCTTGAAAACATTACATGCATGTCATACTCATCATTGCATAACAGGTATCCTTGTTGCAGGTCACTTACCTTTCTCGCTGTTTATTTCAGCAATGGCTTCACAACAAGATAACCGGGACCTTCACGCTCAAGAGAATCAGTTCAGGGAAATCTTCCTAGGTCTATCCAAGGGGCAGGAAGAGTTGAGGACACTCCTCATGGGGAATCTGATCAGAAAGAGTCCTGAAGATGACAAGGACGAACAGCTGAAACGTCTACAAGCTGAGGTAGACACATTGAAAACCCAGATGCTGGGGCAAAGGGCCCTCATTCAAGGTTTAGCTCAGGAGCAAGGAGAGCTGAGGGCCATGATCAGTCAGCTTCCTCAAGGCATGAAGAAACCAGCCCAAATCAGGGACCAGGTCATTGAACAGCTTCCAAGAAGGCAAAGGTCGGGTCCAATGAATAGACCTCTCCGAGTTGCTACTACTTCTCAGGTCCAATAACAACCACGCCAAGAACAGTGGGTTGATCAGAACAGGCCAGACAAGCCTAAGAGGCAGTTCACCAAGATCAACATGTCGCTGGATCAAGCACTACAACAAATGTTGGAGGCAGGGCTGATCACCTTAAGGGCTCCTCTCCGGAATCCAAACACTTCTGCTCCTAACTATCATCCCAACGATAGGTGCGCATACCATTCTGATAGCCCGGGGCATACTACGGACAACTGCTGGCCTCTCAAAAACAAGATTCAAGACATGATCGACGCTGGAGAGATTCAGTTTGAAGTACCTGAGACTCAGAACATAATCACCGCTCCCTTGCCAAATCATGGCTAGGATTGAGAAATTTTTGTTCATTCGAATGTTCAAGTTGCAATTTTCTTTTGTTCAAATATTTACTCATGTTAAACATTGTTATTTCATTAATGCATCGCATATGTCTGTTCTGAAACAATATATTCGTATTCACTAAATGCAAATTATTTTCATATTTTTTCTGATGTCAGCTCTTGATCTAAAATTCTAAGCCTCTTGAGGGAGGATGACGAAAACGATACCATAATCTACAGTATGCTTTTGAACAGACTCCGCTGATGAGGTACAGGCATTGTTTCAATCCCTAAACATTGGAGTTATAAGGATGATAATCCCTCGTCAACCCCTCTGAGCCAAAGAAGTAGGAGTTTTTCTTTTCAAAAATTAAAACCCTTTATCATAACCTGGGGCAGGGTAGTTCCCTCAGTTGATCCAGGTGCATGACAAATGGCACCAAGGAGGTCCTTACAAAACAAAGAAAGACATTGATGGTTCCGAATAATCATAAAGATAGGCAGTCATTATATCTCAAAAAATAAAAACCCATTAAGTCAAAACCCATGAAGGAGACTTACAAAACTGGGGCATCCCGCTGACTGTAATTCCAAAAAGGAAACAGTTCAGGCAAAAAAAAGAAAGGGATAACAAAAATCAAAAAGAAAGAGGTCATACAAACCCTCAACAATAACCAAAAAAAGAATGACTGCCTATTCCAAATAAATCATCAACATCCGAACCATCACCGGAAAATCAGAGCAAAAGACTCAAAACAAGGTCTAACGCATGATCAACTGAGTTTAGGTTTGGAGAATATCACGAAGAGCGGGTGGGTACAAATAAATTTGAGCCTTTATCCTTTGTTTCTTAAACCGTGAACCAGGCCACGTTATAACCCTTAAAAGTCCTAGCTGAAGCATGGGTTAGTTCGAAAGCATACTGTTACAAAAGGTATCCTGACTCCTTAAGGCTTACTATAAAGACAGAGTGGACATCACGTTTTACAAACATTCACTTGTTTTATGAAAAGAATGCATTTTCAAAATCTTCAAGACAGACATAGGCTTTGCATTTTTAACATAACTTTGTTTGCATATGACTTTTTGTTTGAACAGCATAGAAATTCGCACGACGAATGCCTAATGAACAGAAGCACTCCCAATCAAGGGGCATGACATGACCATGGTCCATTATCTGGGGCAGTCCAATCAAGATTCGGAGAATCTCTCAAAGGGCCAATTAGCCTGGGGCAAATCTCCGCCTGAGTCACTTGGGGCATCCCAACAACGAATCTTGTCTGATCGAACACCTTCTGGTGGCATGACAAAACACTTCTAACAGGGGCAACTCCCTACATTCTGAAAGCACGGACATAGTCGAAAAGAATACTACGCGTAATCAAAGACCCGCTAGGTTGACACACCTAGGCAAAAATAAGGGCTTCCCGGCGAACCAAAAGGGTTCGGGAAAAATGAAGGGATGTAATGAAAAAAATCTGTACACCCGGCAAGTCGAAAACCTGAAAAGGCGGCTTGGGCAAAAATGGGTATCCCGGTGGACTGAAAACCCGAAAGGGCGGTCCAGACAAAAGTTAGGGATTAAAGCGTACGACTATGTCTCGTCATCTTGTCATTTGCCTATCAGAAGAAGAGTTGGTCCATCAACAACTATCAGCACCTCACAGGTCTTCCTCTCCCACCTCAGAAACAGGGGCAATGATGAGTTGTCCAAACGATCTAATTGCTCTGTCCACAAGATACAAGGTAGGACATAACCGGTACATATTAATTCCCCAGAGAGTGAGCCAAAAAGCAGTATACTCTCCTCAAGCTATATTATCAAACCTCAAGGAAAGTTGGGTATCCTCCCGCAGATCTCAACATTCCCCAGCAATGTATGGATATTCTTAACAAGCATCCCCGGCAGTCTTGGTCTAAAGATTGTTCCCCGGCGGTATATCAAACATTCAGAGGAGTTACTTCCCCGATGCAGCTCAAAACTTCTCCAGGAGAGTCCAATCCAGCTCCCCCAGGAAAGTTGGAACCCATCTCCCTAAGCAGTAAGCTTATCCCCAGTAGATTCTGGAAGCTGATCCTCGCAAAGCACGAACGCATCGCCCGGCTTTATTCAAAGAGTTATTTCATTACCAGGATATAACTGGGTTATCCTCAGCCAGAAGCCACAGAAAGAGCGTCCTCGACGAAGTCTTCTTATCCCCAGCAAGTTATTATCAACACTCAGCAAAGTATCTCTCTCCCCACAGAGTATTGCTTCCCAGCAAGATCGTTAGAGTACTTTTCTCCCTGCAGAGTAACCCATTCGCCAAGTTTATCCCCCAACGGAGTCATCTTCTCCTACCGGTATACTTGCAACTATCATCCAGCGGAAGCAAAATCTGTTCTCCAACATCAGCCCAGGATATGACTTCCCGGCACCCGTCAAGGATTTATTTTCCTAAGACAAAAACATACATTCATAAACATCACACTTCCATACATTATAGCATGCATATACGCATCGTATCTTACAAATCTCATTTATGTTGAGAACATCATTGCTTGACCCATATCATGCATTGCATATGACTGACCTTTACCTTTCAGGAAAGATCCAGTTAAGTTCTCAAGCTACATTCCAAGACCTAGACCGGTTCAGTTAATCGACCCTAAGATTCTCTGTTTCTTATCCAGTCCAAGGCCTTCTCTAGTTCAGTTAAATCGACTCCCAAAGATTTTCCTGGTTATTATCCAGTCAAAGGCCTTCTCTGGTCTAGTTAAACCGACTCCTAAAGGTTTTTCTTTTGAAGACTCAGTTGAAGACTCCAAGACCTTGTCTGGTTCAGTTAAATCGACTCCCAAAGATTTTCCTGGTTATTATCCAGTCAAAGGCCTTCTCTGGTCTAGTTAAACCGACTCCTAAAGGTTTTTCTTTTGAAGACTCAGTTGAAGACTCCAAGACCTTGTCTGGTTCAGTTAAATCGACTCCCAAAGATTTTCCTGGTTATTATCCAGTCAAAGGCTTTCTCTGGTCTAGTTAAACCGACTCCTAAAGGTTTTTCTTTTGAAGACTCAGTTGAAGACTCCAAGACCTTGTCTGTTTCAGTTAAATCGACTCCCAAAGATTTTCCTGGTTATTATCCAGTCAAAGGCTTTCTCTGGTCTAGTTAAACCGACTCCTAAAGGTTTTTCTTTTGAAGACTCAGTAGAAGATATCCAAGATTCTCTCAATGATTGCTATTGAGGTTGTAGTCGCCTATGGTTCTCTCCCCGATACTGCGGAGGTGGTAATCCCAAGATTCGCTCAACGATTGCTGTTGAAGTTGAAGTTATCCAAGATTCTCTCAATGATTGCTGTTGAGGTTGTAGTCGCCTATGGTTCTCTCCCCGATACTGCGGAGGTGGTAATCCCAAGATTCGCTCAACGATTGCTGTTGAAGTTGAAGTTATCCAAGATTCTCTCAATGATTGCTGTTGAGGTTGTAGTCGCCTATGGTTCTCTCCCTGATACTGCGGAGGTGGTAATCCCAAGATTCTCTCAACGATTGCTGTTGAAGTTGAAGTTATCCAAGATTCTCTCAATGATTGCTGTTGAGGTTGTAGTCGCCTATGGTTCTCTCCCCGATACTGCGGAGGTAGTAATCATCCCAAGATTTTCTTAACGATTGCTGCTGAGGTTAAAGTCGTCCAAGGTTCTCTCACTGTTCCTGTTGAGGTAGTAACCATCCCTGGTTCATTCATCATCGTTTGAAGCTCCAGATCCAGCTCCTGTAACCAGTCAGGACACATCTACAAAGAGTCTGAAGACCAGCTCCTGTAAAAGGCCAGGTAATCATTTTTTTCTTTTGCAGGTACGCAGGTTCTCTCTAAGGAATCTCTTACGCGATCGACATCCAGATGGCATCTATAAGCCCATCCACCCTCCAGCATCTCTTAGCATGGCATCTATAAGCCCATCATCCTATCCATCAATCTCCAAATGGCATCTATAAGCCCATTCCCCCATTACACTATTATGTGAGCACAAATTTCTGGGCACTCTAGTGTTCAATCATCTTCCACCTTCGGATCACGAAAGGCACGCAAGTCAATCTGCATCCTCAGGTCTAAGAAGATTGAACAGGGGCAACTGTTGTACCCCAAAATTTGCCCTCCCATATTTCTCAAAACATTTCAAGAAAAATTCACAAGTCCAACCCGGCGCGTCATATTCAGGTATTCTTTCGCCAAGATATCTCTGATAACATATTCTCAAATTCATGTTCGGCTCAAGAGTCAATTCTTTAAAGAAGGTATCCGAATGTGCGAGTTTTCTTGAAGAAATATGGTGAAAAAGTGTGCTGAAAGTGCAGTTTTTACGCGCTAAAAAATTCATAACTTGAAGATCGTGACTCGTTTTGAACCCGTTCCAGTGGCCAAAATTCCGTCTTGACGTTATCTACGTTTTCACCTCTCACGGCTGGAAGCCAATTTCGATCAGAAGGTCTTCAAAAATGTGGATTTATCAAGTATTTTCATACAGAAAATTTGTGACAGAAGTTTATTTGCGTCATGTTTAGAAAATCATAACTTGGTCGATTTTCATCGTATCGAGCTGGTTCCGGTGCCAAAATTTTACAAATTGAGTTGGCTACATTTTCACAGAAGGTATTGAGTTCAAACGGTATTCAAAAGGCCTTCGTTTTTTGCTCAGAGTGCGTGACACGCTGAAAATCCTGAATGCTGAATATTATTTCATCTGAGCCGAAACTTCGAAAATTCATAACTCGGTCAATTTTTATCGGATTGGGCTCATATTTTTACACAAGGTCCATGACTCATAGATCTACAACTTTGCTTCAAAAGTCGAGACCAAATTATGCACCGATCAATACCAGTTTTTTATTGAAGAACGTGTCAGAGTCGACACTGGAGCCCAAAATAAGTTTGTCTGAGCTGAAACTTCAAAAATTCATAACTAATTCACCGTTTATCCGATTGAGTCGATTTTCGGACAGGAGTTAGTTCTCGATGTCGGCTATATTTTGTTTTCACATTTCAACTTCAAAAAATGCACTTAAGTCTCTGCGATTTAGCCTGGAAAGTGACGAATTCAAGTGAATATTGGAGGCCCAGTTGCACATTCAAAGCCCATTTGCTTTACCCTAATTTTCATTATATAATCACCTTCTTTTCACACAAACCAGGGAAGAGAAAAAGAGAGAAAAAACCTTGCCACAACACTGTTGGAATATCAAACTCTTTCAAGAACCCTAAAACCTTGAAATCCTTATTACAAATCCCTCTCTCACTACAAACAAGCAATCTCAGTTACAAACCAACATCTTATTACTTCTTCAGTAAGGGTAAGGCTGACTTGATCTCCATGATCCAAAGGGCATAAAAACATTTATGTCACTACTTTTCCAGTAAGGGTAAGGTTGATTTGATCTCCATGATCAAAAGGGTATAATCATTCATACATGCCATATTGTGCCTAAACATTAAATTTCTTCATATATTGGCTTTATTTGCATTTTATGATTTTATTTAATGTGTTCGTGAGATTCAACACTGCAGATTTAGACAGGATCCCATACAGGTTCATTAAGAAACATTGAGGCCAAAAGCCAAATGGCCAAAAGCCAAAAGCCAAATGGCCAAAATAGAACATTTTACACATGACACCAATACGTGGCGAGACAGACATCCTGAGAAGATTAAGGAACGTTGAGGCCAAAACGCAAATGGCTAAAAGCCAAAAGCCAAATGGCCAAAGTAGAACAACTTATACATGATGAGGCCAGAACACAAATGGCCAAACCACTCCAATTCACCTCCAAAAAGGGGACAGAAACCCCCCAAGGTATTGTATTTTCTTTCTTTTCCTTATTTTATTTATTTCAATTATTTCTTTTTTTAATTAATTCCTTTAATTTAACTTATTTTCATAAAATATAAAAAATAGTAAAAAACAGAAAAGTCATAAAAATCAAAATATATTTATTTAATTAATATTTTTTGTAAATAAATTTCACTAATAATTAATTATTTATTTTTATAAATCAAAATTGCATGTAAATAATTAGATTAATTTTAGGTTTAATTTTAACATGTTTTTCTTAATAAATAAAAAAAATTAGAATTAGGGTTAATATTTTAATTTCATTTAATCTTTCTCATAAAAATACATAAAAAAACATAAATAGCAAAAACTCAAAAAAAAAAAATAATTTCTTTTTTCTCTTTAGTTTAGTTTAATCATTTAATTTAATTTCATTAAAAAGGGTCCAACGCCCTCGCTTCCAATTTTAATTCCAATTCGCGCATTTTATTTTATTTCTTATAATATTAATGTAATTCTCCCAAAGCCTTGTAAACTCGGACATTTTATTTCTCGCACTTTACTTCTTTATTTTCTGTCAAATCGGGTCCTGGATTAAATTTGGCGATGTGGACCCGCGCCTTTGTAATAGTTTAGAACTTTTAATTTCCGCATCTTTTTAACTGTTAATAAATGCATGCAGGAATGAATGATAAAATAAAAACAAACGCATAGATCACCTTGACATGAATAAGACAAAATAACTGAACATGACACACAAATCACACACCACCCCTAGGGTACGCCTCACTGTTGCCTTGCCTCGAAAGGTGATCGTCGAGTAGAGGATGTCTTAGTAAGTCCTCATGATCCGGGAACCTGGCATGAGGGTAGCTTCTAAGGTGTCTTCCTATTGCTCTGGTGATCACCATGTCCCGAACCTCGAATTGACCCGAACACCTCCAACGGTGGTGCTACCTACCTCTCAATGGTGGGATGGCACTACTTTAAAGGAAATTTACACAGACGAATTCCTTAGGGTAGGTAGACGACTCTAGATACTTGCTCTAAATTTCAAAACAAATCAAAAATACTTTTCACACCGACACCTTTTCAAAAAGCTTTCGAAAGCAATTTTTCAAACACTCTTGAGGACCGATACAAGAGTCGAACTGGAATTTTCAAAGAAACTTTTTTTAAACCCACAGTTGAAAAGCAAACAAACCATTTTTGAAAACACAAGTGAGCAAGTATCTAAGAGCCCATGGATAACCATGGATAGAAAGGGTGCTAACACCTTCCCTTTCTATAATCTACCTCCCGAACCGAGAGCAATCTCTTTAAGGAATTTTTCTGTGCTTTTGTCCTTTCCATTTGGAGAAAATAAAAGACGGTGGCGACTCTTGCTTCCGCGACATTTCGCGAACCAGCGTTAAACAGTCAGTTCCAGATCCACCGATCACAGAAGCATCCGTTGTTGGGAAGCGTCCGTAAACTGTTTTCAAAAGTTGCATCTGAACAAGTTGATAGACTAACATCCGTTGTTGGGAAGAATCCATAAACTGTTTTCAGGAGTTGTATCTGAACAAGCGATAGATTAACATCCGTTGTTGGGAAGAATCCATAAACTGTTTTCAGAAGTTGCATCTGAACAAGCGATAGATTAACATCCGTTGTTGGGAAGAATCCATAAACTGTTTTCAGAAGTTGCATCTGAACAAGCGATAGATTAACATCCGTTGTTGGGAAGAATCCATAAACTGTTTTCAGAGGCCTTGAGAAGAATCTGAACAAGTGATAGGTTAACATCCGTTACTTGGAGAACCCGTGAACTGTTTTCAGAAATCTTGAAGTTGAATAAGCAATAGCAGCATCCATTGTTGGGAAGCGTCCGTAAACTATTTTCAAAAGTGTCTCGGAAGATAAAGATTTTTTGTCTGTTGACTGATCTTACCTGAAAAGGTAAAGAGTTAGTTATATGCAATGTCATGATGCATGATACAATGTATGTTATATGATATGAATGTAAATGAATGTGCATGTAAGCTGGAGAGCTGTCTTGCGGAGGATAAATGAATCTGAGATGGCTGAAGATGAAAACATCTTGACTGCTGCCGGGAAGAATAATTCCTGGTTGTTGCTGGGGAATAAGGAGCTTGGGTTGTATACCAATCTTCTGGGGAATTTCTGTCTTGGGGAGATCTTTACTGGAGAAACTTCGAATATACAATGAGGAACTGAAAACTGAAAGTCTTCAAATTTTCTTGGGGAATACCAGTCCTTCAAACGTCGAGGGGCCTTAGAAACACTTGCGGGGACTTGGAATTTCCTTGGTGACTTGCAGGGTAAGAGAATTTCTGATGATGTCTACTGGAGATTTTAAAACCTGGTAGACTTAAGCTGGTGAGGTAAGACTGAGAATCTCTAGTCTAGTGAGAAGCATTTATGTGGGGAAAAGGTTCACTAGTCTGGCTCCGCTGGGGATTGATAGTTTGAAGTTTTAGCTCTGCTGGGGATACTGAAACTTAAACTCTGAGGGGAATTGAGTTCTGGAGGATTCTCTGGCTAGGGATAACAAAGATAAACTCCTCTGGGGATTGTATTGATAAGCCATGTTGGGGAACTCTGATGAACTCCGCTGGGGATAGGAAGAAATTTTCCGAGTGCGATCTTCCGTGGCAATAAGCCGAGGATAACCCAGTTATAAGCCCTTGTGAGGAATAACTTTGAATAAAGCTCGGGAGAGACGTCCATACTCTGCATGGGATAAGCTTCAAGACTTGCTGGGGATATGGATTCCAAATCTCCTGGGGGGTTTCCTTTGAAAGGGTATTAAGGTATCCAACAGCACCTTTAACCTATCGGTAATCCTCTTTCTTGATTCATAAGGAGATGATTATGTTCAAATGCATATGCCTATTTAACAAAACATTGGACGTTTCTCAAAATAAGACAATTAGTGCAAGAGAAAAAGAAAAAGGAAATGACACAAATTTCTAGGAAGAGTATTTGTATTAACTTTTTATGAGTATATTTGTACAAAGGAGACAACCATCCTAGTAAGAGGATTTCGTCGTAAATATTGAAAAATTTATACAAAATAAAGATGGCTATGTGAAATAATTCCATGGGATTCCATTCCGCTATAGCCTTCACAACTCTGAATATATGTCCATCCAATGCTCCGTTTGCCGATGACTGGATTGATCAGAAACCTGGAACTGGTTGATGAAGAGATTGTCTTTGAAGTGATCCGACGAGACATAGTCATACGCTTCAATTCCCTAATTTTGCCTGAATCGCCCTTTCGGGTTTTCGATCCACCGGGAAACCCCTTTTTGCCCAAGCCTCCCTTTCGGGTTTTCAACTTGCCGGGTGTACAGATTTTTTTGTTTTTATCCCTAATTTTTGCCTGAACTGCCCTTTCGGGTTTTCGGATCACCGGGATGCCCATTTTTGCCCAAGCCGCCCTTTCGGGTTTTCGACTTGTCGGGTTATTTTATGCGTAGTATCTTTTGACTATGTCTGCATTCGCAGGGTGCGGCAAATCATCGCCGTCCATGGTGGTTAGAATCATTGCACCACCAGAAAATATGCTCTTGATCACAAATGGTCCTTCATATGTAGGAGTCCATTTGCCCCTGGGATCACTTTGCGGCAAGATAATCCGCTTGATTACGAGATCTCCGACTTGATACACTTGACGTCTGACTTTCTTATTGAAGGCCTTGATCATCCGTTTTTGATACGTCTGACCATGGCATATATCAGCGAGTCGCTTCTCGTCGATCAAATTGAGTTGATCAAGTCGGGTCTGAATCCAATCATCTTCATTCAAACCTGTGTCCTTCATAATCCTTAGAGAAGGAATGTGAACCTCCATAGGCAGGACAGCTTCCATGCCATATACCAAAGAAAATGGTGTTGCCCCGGTTGAAGTACGTGCCGTCGTACGGTATCCATGTAGAGCAAACGGTAACATCTCATGCCAGTCTTTGTAAGCGACTGTCATTTTCTGAATGATCTTCTTAATGTTTTTGTTCGCAGCTTCAACAGCACCGTTCATCTTCGGCCGATATGGAGATGAATTGTGATGATAAATCTTGAACTGATCGCACAATGCGGTGATCATCGTGTTATTCAGATTTGTACCGTTGTCTGTGATGATCCTGTCTGGAACACCATACCGGCATATGAGATTTTTCTTGATGAATCGGGTAACCATATTTTTAGTAACAGAGGCGAAGGAAGCCGCTTCGACCCATTTGGTGAAATAGTCAATGGCAACTAGGATGAAGCGATGTCCATTGGAAGCCGTGGGCTTGATCTCTCCAATCATGTCAATGCCCCACATTGCAAATGGCCAAGGAGCAGTCAGAACGTTGAGCGGAACCAGAGGGATATGAACTTTGTCAGCGTAGACTTGACATTTGTGGCAAGTACGGGAATATTGATGGCAGTCAGCTTCCATGGTAGACCAGTAATAGCCTGCCCTTAGGATCTTCTTAGCCATTGTATGCCCGCTCAAGTGAGTGCCAAATGTGCCGCTGTGTATCTCAGTCATGATCAACTCTGCTTCAAATTTGTCTACGCATCGGAGTAATACACAATCATGGCTTCGTTTGTAAAGGATGCCGTTGCTCAGGAAGAATTTGGCAGCAAATTTCCTTAAGAACTTCTTGTCATTTATGGAAGCTCCTTCGGGATAATCTCTAGTCTCGAGATACCTTTTGATTTCATGGAACCAGGGTTGTTCCACTACTTCTTCGATATTAATCTCGTGACAATGCGCAGGTTCATCCATTCGCTCGATGGTGATTTGGGGAGCCTCGTTATCCCAGTTGAGTTTAAACATGGAAGACATTGTAGCTAGAGCATCTGCTAGCTGATTCTCTTCTCGCGGGAAATGCTCGAAGGTAATTTGCTCGAAATGAGGCAACAATGTCAAGATATGTTCTTTGTATGGGATAAGATTAGGGTGCTTGGTATCCCACTCTCCTTTGATTTGACTGATAACCAAAGCCGAGTCCCCAAATACGATCAAAGATTTGATCCCTAAGTCTATAGCAGCCTTGAGACCAAAGATGCAAGCTTCATACTCAGCCATGTTGTTTGTGCAGCTGAAGCAAAGTCGGGCCGTGAAAGGTGTGTGACAGCCTTCCGGAGAAATGAGTACCGCGCCGATACCATTTCCAAGTGCATTTGAAGCACCATCAAAGTACAGGGTCCATCAGGATCCCTTTTCGGGTCCGTCATATGGTCCGTTACCTTCAATGTTGTCCAAATTCATGATGTCCTCGTCTGGAAAGTCAAATCTCATGGGTTGATAATCTTCGATAGCTTGATGAGCCAGATGGTCAACTAGTACACTCCCTTTTATAGCTTTTTGGGTGGTGTACTGGATGTCGTACTCAGTTAAGATCATTTGCCATCTAGCTATCCTTCCAGATAAGGCGGGCTTTTCGAAGATATACTTGATAGGATCCATTTTGGAAATCAACAAGGTAGTATGAGTCAACATATACTGCCTTAGTCGGCGAGCATCCCATACCAAAGCGCAACAAGTTTTCTCGAGCAGTGAGTAGCGAGTCTCACAGTCGGTAAACTTTTTGCTAAGGTAATAAATAGCATGCTCTTTTCGACCAGACTCGTCATGCTGGCCCAAAACACACCCCATTGAGTTATCCAAGACAGTCAGATACATGATCAACGGTCTTCCTTCGACGGGTGGCATCAGAATAGGAGGTTCTAGCAAATACTCCTTGATCTTATCAAAAGCAGCTTGGCAATCATCGTTCCATTCGACTACCTGATCTTTCTTCAAGAGTTTGAAAATTGGCTCACAGGTAGAAGTCAGATGAGAGATGAATCTGGCAATATAGTTCAAGCGCCCCAAGAACCCTCTAACCTCCTTTTCAGTACGGGGAGCAGGAATCTCTTGTATTGCTTTCACTTTTGCTGGATCGACTTCAATGCCTTTGTTGCTTACAATGAATCCTAGAAGTTTACCAGACCTAACTCCAAAAGTGCACTTACTTGGATTCAGCCTGAGTTTGTATTCTTTCAATCTGGCAAACAGCTTTTCTAGATGTTCAAGGTGCTCCTCCTCTGTTTGTGACCGAGCTATCATATCGTCTACGTAAACTTCAATCTCATGATGTATCATATCATGAAACAAAGCTACCATGGCGCGTTGATAAGTTGCCCCAGCGTTCTTCAGTCCGAACGGCATCACCTTGTAACAGAAAGTGCCCCATTGTGTGACAAAAGTTGTTTTCTCCATATCCTCGGGGGCCATTTTGATTTGATTGTAGCCCGAGAATCCATCCATGAAGGAAAACACTTTGTGCTGAGCTGTGTTTTCGATCAAAATGTCAATGTGTGGAAGCGGAAAATCATCTTTGGGGCTGGCCCTATTCAAATCCCGATAGTCCACACACATCCTGACTTAGCCATCTTTCTTAGGTACTGGCACGATGTTAGCGACCCATTGAGGATAGGACGTAACAGCCAGAAAGCCAGCATCGAATTGCTTCATCACTTCTGCTTTGATCTTTTCAGACATGTCAGGCCTCATTCGGCGGACTTTTTGCTTGATCGATGGACAATCCTCTCTTGTGGGGAGACGGTGAACCACGATGTCTGTGTCTAAACCCGGCATGTCTTCATAAGACCAAGCAAAGATTTCAACACACTCATTCAACAACTGTATCAAGCGTTCCTTGACATTTGGTTCCAGATTGGCACCCACTTGTACCTCCTTCCGGTCTTCCTCGGTCCCTAAGTTGACAGTTTCCAATGACTCTTCGTGCGGTAAGATGACCCTTTCCTCTTGCTGTAGAAGTCTGGCTAGTTCCCCTGGTACTTCACAACCTTCGTCATCTTCATACTCGGCTTGATTGACCAGATCTTCAGAGTTATTGAAGGATATAGCAGAATAGTCACCCATGGAATCCGGAGTGGATGGGTACCTGCATTTGTGAGTGTGGGTGTGTGTAAGGGATAGCCATCCTTAAACAAAAATGCAAGAGGAAAGAAAATGAACACAGCAGTTTATCAAATGAAAAACGTCCAATGAATCATTAAACATGGCATATGGATATGAAAAATAATCAAAACCCTTACAAATGGACCTACATGCCCCGGGCAAGGCATGAGGTGAAAAGATAGTGTACGGATTGTTTGAAAATAAATATTACAGACCAATAGGAAATGTTTGACAGATAAATTACTGATGAATAAAAGTGATGGGGACAAAGTCTTTTGCCTCCCAGTTGCACAATCCTCCTTTGACAGTTGGGTAAATCCACTCTTCAATGTTGCTCTCTTTGTCTTCATCCTCCAAAGCGTTGATTCCATAGGGAGAAATTTTGACTGGCGCTCTTTCAATCTTCGAACGGCGCATAGTTTTCTGGCCCGCAGTAGTGAATCCTAATCCAAATTTGTCCGTCTTATATGGAATATCAGGCAACTGCCCCCATGCTGAATTCTTCCCCTCCTTTATTGCGGCCCTTGCGTCCTCCAGAGATGCCATCCTGGCCATCTGCCTCGGTGCCTCAGCTGCCAACTTTGCTACTGTTATTTCAGGGAGGACTTCTTCGAAATGCTGGAAAGGTGTCTCAATGAACTCCCCCTCTACCTCCACATACCGGAAGGAGTTTAAGTGGCTGATCATGTACTCCTCTTCACCATGGACGGTAATGATCTTCCCCTTGACATGGTACTTCAACATCTGATGTAAAGAGGAGGTGACTGCCCCAGCATGGTGTATCCAAGGCCTACCCAACAAGCAAGAGTAAGACGGACGGATGTCCATCACATAGAAAGTAGATTTAAACACCTCGGTGCCCACCTTGATGGGAATATCAACCTCCCCATGGACCATTCTCTTCGAACCATCGAAAGCTCTGACAACAATATCACTTGGTTTCAACTCCAACCCTTCACAATCTAGTCGGTCCAAGGCCTTCTTAGGCAGTACATTCAGCGACGAACCAGTGTCGACCAAGACATGTGCGAGAGTAGTTCCTCGGCACTCGACTGAAATGTGTAAAGCATCATTGTGGTTTCTACCTTTAGGAGTTAGGTCGGCATCAGAGAAACCTAATCCATTGTCCGCAGTAAGGCTAGCCACGCAATTTTGAAATTGATCCGCAGAGGTTTCCTGGGGCACATGGGCTGCCTTCAGGAATTTAATCAAAGCTTTAGCGTACGCTTCCGAGCAAAGTAGTAGTGCCAGCATGGAGATCTTTGAGGGGGTTTGCCCCAGTTGTTCTACCACATCGTAATCACTCCTCTTGATTATCTTCAAGATCTCATCCATTTCCTTCTTGGAGGTTTCCGGGATGACCAAGGGTTGAGCCCTCGTCCTGACGAGCTCATCTTGGATTCCCTTACCTTTATCAACAGCGGTAGGAGGGACAATACTAGGAACAACAACATCTTCAATCAATGGGGTTCTAGCAGAGAGTTTTATTGGTGCAGGGATGACCTTGTCGGCAGATGAGGGTCCAAAGATTGCTCTTGGAGGGGCAATCTCTGGAGAGAATATTCTTCCGCTCCGGGTGATTTTGCTCGTGCCTGCAATGTTTCCAATGCTGGCTTCTTCATCATCCGAACTTTCTTCAATTATTTCGATTTGTTTAATACCATGGTAGTAGACGTCACCGCCATAGTTCCATGGTATTGACTTCTCAGAAACATAAGGGACAGGCCCTGGCATTGTTATCTTCAAAGGAACAGATTTTGTAGCTGGTGTAATCTTAACAGGCTTTTTGACGGCCTTGGAAAGATTGGCGTGAATGGTTATAATTGAGACATCTTCAGTATGAGTTGGAATGGTAGAAACTTTTTCAAACAAAATTTGTCGACTGTCCATTAGGCCTTGGATGCCTTTCTTCAGTAACGGACAATCAAATGGCAGAGAGTAAAAACAATAGCAGTCTTCTTTACATCCCGGGAAAATGCAGGCTTTTAACAGATTCAACTTGATGGTTAGCAATGGAGTTATCAGATCATTGACATCAGCAACATACAAATCTTCTTCAATGGCATTGACATTTCGGCCGTGCTTCGGCATGGGAGCAGATATCACATTAGGCTTCTCCGGAGCGTCGAACTCCACCTCCTTCGCCTCTATCAGGTCTTGGATTTTATGCTTGAGTGCCCAACAATCGTTGGTGTCGTGCCCAACACTGTCAGAATGGTAGGCGCATTTGGAATTAGGGTGATAATGCAGAGAGGACGTATTCACATTTTTTGGTGCCTCTTTGATAGTGGCGAGATTCAACTTTAACAGATGGGGAAGCACTTGCGCCGGCGTCATATTAATGCGGGTGAACTGCCGTTGCGGCCGTTCCACCCGTTGCTGATTTGGTCTGGATTGGTTATAGCGAGGCTGCTCACTTGAAGGGTTTTGGATCATTACGGCCCCCACAGTTGGCCGACGTTCAGTCTTCCCTGCTCTTCTCTGAGAATATACCACAGTCGTTTCCTTCTTGAAAGGTTTCTTCTCAACACTTGCAGCAACACCCTTCTGAATCTTTCCTGACTTGATGCCAGCTTCTATTCTTTCGCCTGTTAAGATCAAATCGGTAAACCCCGCGGAAGAGTTACCAATCAGATGATTGAAAAATGGCCCAGATAGGGTCCCTAGAAACATATCAACAAGTTCACGGTCGGTTAAAGGAGGTTGCACCCTGCCAGCCAAATCCTTCCATTTTTGTGCATATTCTTTGAATCCTTCGCCTGTTCCCAATGACATACCCTGAAGTTGGGTACGCGTGGGAGCAAGGTCAGAATTGTACTGATATTGTTTGTAAAAGGCGGTGGCCAAGTCTTCCCAATTTCGGACGCTGGTTCCCTCTAGCTGATAAAACCACTCCAATTGAGCCCCAGAAAGGTTGTCTTGAAAGAAATGGATCCAAAGGTTTTTATCTGCCGTATAGGGTTGGATCTTTCTTACGTAGGACCTGAGATGCATTTTTGGACAGGACAGCCCGTCATACCTCACAAAAACTGGCACTTTGAACTTTGGGGGAATCACAATCCCGGCAACCAAACCCAAGTCTTCAAAATCCAAACCCAGTACTCTTTGTAGCTCCATGGCGGCCAACCTGTCTTCTAAACCCTTGTATTTATCATCAGCCGGAGGGTATTGTTGATCAGAGTAGTCTTCATCCTCTTCAACCTCCTCTTCTTCCACATCGGACTCGGAAGGTACCGCAGCCTCACCTCCTTTACTGGTTCCTTCATCAGAAATAGGAGGAAATTCAAGCACTCTCCTGGCCTCTCCGTCAAATCTTCTCCCTAAAGTAGCCACCCCGAGTCTCTTTTTCTTCTTTTTCACTGGGTCTTTATTCCCCAGCAAGGTCTTTAGATCCTCCTGACCCTTAGCCAAGGTCGTCAGGAGTTACTGAAACTGTGCATTTTGAGCTTGTAGGTCTTTGATTGTTTGCTCGAGATCCATCCTACTGAAATAAACAGCAGACAGATAAGGAAACCTGGCGTGAGACCTGCTTATGCACATGATGAATGGTATGCTTATGTATGCAATGCATTCAAGGATTTAGAACATTCAAAATTGTTGCAGACAAAGAAGAATGCACGTCATATTAATAAGAAGAAATTTGTTAGTACATAAATGCCCCATGGGCCAAATATTACAAAAACAACTTCTCAAGGTAAAAAGACATTGCGCATCCTCTTTGGTGCGATGTAGGTGTTAAGGGCCTCTTGCTCATGGAGTCGACGGGTGAGCTCTAAAACCTTCTTCTCACTGGCGTAGAAGCTGGCTTCAAAAGTATTCCGTTCCTCCTTGAGCTGAATCCAACTTTTCTGCATCTCCTCCCACGATGTAGGCATGTCAGGATGTAGGATGGTGTAGGGAACCTCTCCTTCCTTGACGAGCTCTTTAATCACATGGAGAACATGAGGATAAGGCATCATTAGACTCTGGGCTCGGGCTCGTGCCCACTTGAGATAAGGCTCAAGAGGGATGGAGTTCTTGTGTCCCAGTGTCTTGCTATCAACCTTGTTGGGCCTCCCCCAAGCTCTGATGAATCTTTGGCGAAGTCCTTGCGCATCATTGTCGAAGTCAAAAACTAGGTCAGGAATCAACATGTCGTGAGGGCCATCCCTCCGTGCATATCCAAATTTCCTCAAAGCTAGGCAAGGGTTGTAGGTGATACCTCCTCTAATTCCAAGTAAAGGAACATTAGGAATCTCTCCGCAACGATCGACGATGATGACATTTTCTCTGGACCGAGAACACCAATGTACATCAGAGTGAGTAATAGTCATCAACCTTTGGGACCACCTTGAGCCTTGGTCATTCTTCAAGACAGATTGTGGAAGGTGCGAAATAAACCACCTTGCAAGGAGAGGAGTACAACACATGAGAACACCCCTCTTTCTCATTGTTCGTGTGTAAAATGAGTGAAGGATGTCCCCAAGCAATGTTGGTATTGGATTTCTGGACAAGAAGATTTTGACGGTGTTGACATCTACTAGCTGATCAGGATGGAACAAGACCAACCCATAGATAAGGAGTGCCACAATTTCTTCAAAGGCTTGTAGGTCCAATGAATTCCAACATTCTTGTGCCTTCTCAAACAAGAATTTTGCTAAGAATCCTTTGACGCTGCTTCTGGTTTCCCAATGCCCCTTGATGTCGGATGGTTGTAGATGTAATGCTCGAGCAACATCTTCCGGCTTTGGTTCCTTTTGCGTACCGTTGAAGGGTAGTTGATTAAGGATAGGGATTCTTAGGAGTTGAGAAAACTCCTCCAAAGTGGGCACCAACTGGTAATCGGGGAAAGTGAAACAGTGGTGAAGAGGGTCAAAGAACTGGAATAGCACTTTCATCATGTCTTCTTCAATGTTGGTGTTGACTAAGCTGAGCAGTCTACCATGTCTTTCACTGAAGGATGAGCTTTCCGGAATTCTTGAGGTGAGCTCCTTGAGTTGAGGAGAGATTCTCACAAGGTTGACTTGGATGGTTTTTCAACGAGGAATTTCCATGACCTACAAAACAAGAACAAAGATGAAGATCCAAACCCTTGAAATGGTTAGTGAATGCATATGATGCTTTATGATGTTTATGATGTATGCACAAAACATATGTACAAGCAAATCACACCAAACCCTAGTTTCAGGCTTGCACGGGGTTTCATAGGTAAGTACCCTCTTGAGTGCAGTTGGCTTAAAAACCTGTCCTATAAATAGTAACCGGGTTCTAAGGAGCTCAATATCATTGGATTGTTTTCATTGTTCATTGTTTTGGTTTAGCCACTTAACTAGCGACCAAAATATTCCAAGAAAACAACCCTCAATGAGTGTAGTATCGAGTATCTACCAACTTCGGACTGCACCAAAGCCGGTCATCTCACTACCCCTAATGTAAGGCCAAGATGGTCAAGTAAGGTTCTAGGTCATTAGTGCTTAGTGACATCACTCAGCGGCCCCGTACCCTCCTTGATTGAACTCAAAGGTTACCGGTACTCACAAATATGTCGCACTAACATAGCTATTGCTTCGACCGTGTCGGTATACCCTGCACAGTTTCCACAACGTATTGCTATCTATGAATGTTTCCCAAAATCCGGGTGTAGGATTGCAAACCCAAACAAGAGAGCCAAAATATAAAGCAATCAAATCAAACAATTAGTCATGCAAGAGGGTGATCTAAGCCCTAAGGTTACTCCACTTTTAAATTTCTCCCCAGCAGAGTCGCCAGTTCTGGCGATACGGTGGGAGAACTGACTATGGTTTTGCGTTCGTTTTCGCAAATGTTTCGGTTGAGCAAGAGTCGCCACCGACTTTTTATTTTATCCGAAGGAAAGGTTTAAAAAGCACAACAAAAACCTTTGAGATATTTTCTTGGGTTCGGGGAGTAGATTATAGAGAGGGAAGGTATTAGCACCCTTTCTATCCATCGTTATCCATGGGCTCTTAGGTACTTGCTTAGATCAACTTGCCTTGGTTTTCAATTGTTTGAAATGGTGCTTTGTGTGTGGTTTTTGAAAATGTTTTGAAAAAGATGCCTTGTCTAGACTACCCTTGTAACAATTCTTTACTCGAATGTTTTACAAAAGGTGTTTGTCTTTTTGAAAAGATGTTTCAAGGTTTTTGAAAGTTTGTTTTGCAAGTGTGGTTTGAAAAATAGGCAAGTGTTTTTGTTTTGCAAGTTGACAAGTACTTAAGAGCTATCTACCCTAAAGTTCTCAAAGATTTTTGTTATGTTTTAACCCTTTTAACAATTTTGTTCCACCATTGCATTTGATGGACAATCTTGTGTTAGGATGTGAAAGGGACGGGCGCGGGTCATCGTTTAGACCATAATTGCAATGGTGCCAAGTATCTTTGGGCAATTTTCCTTTAAGGGACTTGATCATTTTTAGGCAACTTTTCGAAAGCGTCGTCGAGGGACTATGATCATTTGAATTGTTTTTGTTTTGCCCAAAGAGACCTAACATGCAATATGGCCCATTTATTGAAGGCAACAAGTGGAATACCCTAGGGGTGCAAGTGTGATTAGTGTTGTCCATTTTCATGCTTGTTTATCTTGAAATTAGGTCAAACTATTTTGTTGTTTTTATTTGCATACAAACCCTAATTCTATCATGGTATATTTAGAAAGCATTAAAGTGCGAAAAATAAAGTTCTAAACTATTACAACACAATATGGGAAGGGGGGTACAAATGTTCAAATGGGGGGATTTGACAAGGAATTTAAACCTAGCTATTACATCAATTTGGAATTATTTACAAGATAATTAATTGCACAAATTAAATGGAAAATAAAATAAATATGCAAGATGCAAAAAATGTTTTTATGTGTATGAAAAAGAGTATTTTTATATGTCAAGTAAACAAAATAAAAAGTATTATTTTTGGAGTTTTTATGTATTTAGGGCAAAACCCTAATCTATTAAGTAAATATATTAATTATTTAATATGTACAAGTATTTATCAATTATATACAAAAATAAAATAAAAATGAAGTATATTTGTCAAAAAGGTATTTTTAATATTAAATATTAATAAAAGATAAAAGTGTGTATATTTTGTATTCTAACCTAAATATACTAATAAATATATGTATTTATATTATTTGTTAAATATATTGAATATATACAAAAATAATAATATTTAATATTTATAAAAAAAGGTATATTTTATATAAGATATTTTCAGAAGATAAAATAAAATAAAAATGGAATAAAAATGTGTTTGCACTATTTTTAGTATTTTTAGTAAAAAAGTATATCTATTTATTTATTTATGCACAAATACTCATTCAAACAAATAAATGCCTAATAAATTAAAAAATGGTTTAAAAAATTATTTTTATATTTTTAATATTATAAGAAAAAATAAATAAGTCAGAATAAAAAAAGAAAAGTAAAAAAAACATTAAAATAAACAAAATGGGCTCAGGGGGTGCAAAAGTAAAAACATGGTGTGAAAAGAAATAACAAATCAGGCCCAGCCCAGAAGATTGTTGTCTTCAACCTTCAGACCAACAAAATTCAAAAACACGCGCCTTTCTTCTCAAATCTCTAACTCCTGATTCTTTGATCTTTTGCCAAATCTTCCAACATGAAACCTGTAGAGCTTGAAGCCACGATTCTAGACATATAAAGAAGTCAATCTAACTCTCAGAAATGAGAGAGAATTTCTTCTCCCCCAATTCCTGACCTAGTTTTTGTTCCATGTTCATACTTAAAATTCTCTAAGCATACATAATATAAATGAAATCTAATCACATGGGCATGTTCAGGGCTATGAATGTGACATGTTTTCTTCACAAACCTAAAGCTAACAATGCCTGGATAGAGAGATACGTGTTCATGAACTTACCTGTTCAGTTGAAGTTGTATCTGGTGATGGAGGTGTCTTCAATGCAAGGTGATGATTGGTACAACTTCCTTGATGTCCAGGGATGCTATTCCAAGCTTTACTTTGTCTTGAAACCTTTTGAATCGTGCTATGGAACTTCAGCTGTAAAACAAGAAAATGAAAATGGTGATCTTGCCTGGGAGTGTTACAGGTCGTGTTTGAGGTTTTGGTTAGCTCCAAGGGGTGTTATGGGATGTGTTTGACAAGTTTTTAGCAAGAATGCATGGAAGGTTTGAGCTATGGAACTCAAACTGCAGGGATGCCCTGTTTTGAGAAGTTCAATGGTGATTCTGTGAATGGGAAGGCAATGGAGGTGGTTGACTCGTGTTCTAGCTCAGTTAGGATGTTTAGGATATGTTTGACAAGTTTGCTTAAGGGTTTCTTAGCTGAGATGAAAGTTGTTGTACAAAATGCTATGTTTCTTACACTTTAAGCAAGAGATGGCAAGTTGGTGTTCTAAACAGGTAGAGGCCCTCAATCTATGCTGCACCACTTAGTCTTGATCAGTGTAATTAGTTCCTAAACTTGTGCCAAAGAGATTTCAAATGTACTTGCTTGGATTTGCATTTTGACATAAAGTTCACTTTATCAAAATGGATATATTGCTTCTTCTAAATAAGGATTAATTCTCCATGTAATGTCCAAATGCATAGAACAACATCTTGGCACAATGATTTAGCATTGAATTATTGAGTAAAAATGGGATTAGAGGCCTGCAATGTAGCTTGCACATGCTGAGTTTGAAAATGCACAAGTTATGGACATGTAAATTGGCCAAATCAAAAGTGAGTTTTTCCCAACTTGCCAAATTCGATTCTCCCTAACCATGAGGTTGTTTGATGAGTTCCTGGATATTTTTGAAAGCTTGGAATGTGTACTACAATCCATCTTTGAAATGCAAATTGAAATTCCAAGTGGAAGTATAGGAAAAATGGTCTTGAAGTTAGGTACAAACCTTGCCTAAAATAGGTCAAATTTTCTCTAAGTTAAGAATGGTTTGGTACCCTTGTTCCAAAACTTGTAACTTGAGACACAAGCATATTTTGGGAAAACTTTGTGAATCAAAGTTGTAGATTATGCAATAGGCTACAACTTTCATGTTTTGACTTTTGCTTGAATCCAAATGAATCTTGGTGATAAAGTGGGACAAAGTTAGGAAAAAATTAGGGTTTTTCATAACTTAGAAAAATTCTAAGTTATGAAAAATCTTCATTTCAAACCCTAATTTGCATTTCTTGATTTCTTGATGAACAAGTTTCATGATTTGGCATGTTTTTATGAAAAATGAATCTTGACACTTGATTTTGACCAAAAAGTCAAAGTTTGACTTTTCAGTATACAGTCAAAATTGATTAATTGACTGGGAAATTCAATTGTCAATCTTGTGTATTTGGGATCTTTTGAACTTGTTGAGCATGTCAAGATAATTCCATGGGGTCCTTGAGTCCATATGTGAGCTTGGTTTGCCATTGGCTAGGTCAAACAGTCAAAAATTGCCTTTGTGCAGTCAAAACCCTAAAAATGACCATTTTGCCCTTTTAGTGATCTGATCAAATTTCTTGTGGAATTGTGATCCAAACTTGACCAAATGGTTCATATGAGTTTATAATGTTGATGTGGGTCAAATTTCATGGGGTTTGGCTGTCAATTGACCACAGTTGACTTTTTCCCCAATACAGCTGATTTCTAGGTCAACTGTCCAATTGACTGGGCAAAGTTTGGAAGCAAGACTTGAAACTTGGTATGGATAAACTTGTGAGTCCAAAATGAAGCATTAAAGTCATCTTAGGCATTTTAGGTCAAAACATCTTTGTGCAAACACAAACCCTAATTTGGGTCAACAGTGCAAGGAGGAGTCTTGAGCAGAGGAAACCCTAACTGGATCTTGAGCTTCAAAGGCTTTGTGATGAGAAATCAATGAGAAATGGGAGGGCAAATTTTGGGGTACAACAGTTGCCCCTGTTCAATCTTCTTGAACCTGAAGAGTTAGATTGGTAAGTTTGCCTTTCGCGACTCGAGGGTAAAAGGAGATTGGACACTAGAATGCCCTTAAATTTGCACTCGTCAAAGCAATGGATGTGGGAATGGGCTTAGAGATGCCATTTGGAGATGGGCTTAACGATGCCATCTGGAAGAGTGACAGAAACTTGTCGGGGACGGGCTTAGAGATGCCATCTGGAATGAGTATCTGAAAGGTGTCCATATTTTGAACCACATCTGAATTGGGGGTCTGAACAAGCAATAGATTGACATCCGTATCTGGAGGCATTCGTAAACTGTTTTCAGAGGTTGAGAAGAGTCTGAACAAGCGATAGATTAACATCCGTTGTTGGGAAGAATCCGTAAACTGTTTTCAGAAGTCTGGAGAAGAATAAGCAATAGCAGCTGTTGTACCCCAAAATTTGCCCTCCCATATTTCTCAAAACATTTCAAGAAAAATTCACAAGTCCAACCCGGCGCGTCATATTCAGGTATTCTTTCGCCAAGATATCTCTGATAACATATTCTAAAATTCATGTTCGGCTCAAGAGTCAATTCTTTAAAGAAGGTATCCGAATGTGCGAGTTTTCTTGAAGAAATATGGTGAAAAAGTGTGCTGAAAGTGCAGTTTTTACGCGCTAAAAAATTCATAACTTGAAGATCGTGATTCGTTTTGAACACATTCCGGTGGCCAAAATTCCGTCTTGACGTTATCTACGTTTTCATCTCTCACGGCCGGAAGCCAATTTCGATCAGAAGGTCTTCAAAAATGTGGATTTATCAAGTATTTTCATACAGAAAATTTGTGATAGAAGTTTATTTGCGTCATGTTTAGAAAATCATAACTTGGTCGATTTTCATTGTATCGAGCTGGTTCCGGTGCCAAAATTTCACAAATTGAGTTGGCTACATTTTCACAGAAGGTATTGAGTTCAAACGGTATTCAAAAGGCCTTCTTTTTTTGCTCCGAGTGCGTGACACGCTGAAAATCCTGAATGCTGAATATTATTTCATCTGAGCCGAAACTTCGAAAATTCATAACTCGGTCAATTTTTATCGGATTGGGCTCATATTTTTACACAAGGTCCCTGACTCATAGATCTACAACTTTGCTTCAAAAGTCGTGACCAAATTATGCACCGATCAATACCAGTTTTTTATTGAAGAACGTGTCAGAGTCGACACTGGGGCCCAAAATAAGTTTGTCTTAGCTGAAACTTCAAAAATTCATAACTAATTCACCATTTATCCGATTGAGTCGATTTTCTGACAGGAGTTAGTTTTCGATGTCGGCTACATTTTGTTTTCACATTTCAACTTCAAAAAATGCACTTAAGTCTCTGCGATTTAGCCTGGAAAGTGACGAATTCAAGTGAATATTGGAGGCCCAATTGCACATTCAAAGCCCATTTGCTTTACCCTAATTTTCATTATATAATCACCTTCTTTTCACACAAACCAGGGAAGAGAAAAAGAGAGAAAAAACCTTGCCACAACACTGTTGGAATATCAAACTCTTTCAAGAACCCTAAAACCTTGAAATCCTTATTACAAATCTCTCTCTCACTACAAACAAGTCATCTCAGTTACAAACCAACATCTTATTACTTCTTCAGTAAGGGTAAGACTGGCTTGATCTCCATGATCCAAAGGGCATAAAAGCATTCATGTCACTACTTTTCCAGTAAGGGTAAGGTTGATTTGATCTCCATGATCAAAAGGGTATAATCATTCATACATGCCATATTGTGCCTAAACATTAAATTTCTTCATATATTGGTTTTATTTGCATTTTATGATTTTATTTAATGTGTTCGTGAGATTCAACACTGCAGATTTAGACAGGATCTCATGCACGTTCATTAAGGAACGTTGAGGCCAAAAGCCAAATGGCCAAAACAGAACATTTTACACATGACACCAATACGTGGCGAGACAGACATCCTGAGAAGATTAAGGAACGTTGAGGCCAAAACGCAAATGGCCAAAAGCCAAAAGCCAAATGGCCAAAGTAGAACAAATTATGCATGATGAGGCCAGAACACAAATGGCCAAACCACTCCAATTCACCTCCAAAAAGGGGACAGAAACCCCCCAAGGTATTGTATTTTCTTTCTTTTCCTTATTTTATTTATTTCAATTATTTCTTTTTTTAATTAATTCCTTTAATTTAACTTATTTTCATAAAATATAAAAAATAGTAAAAAACAGAAAAGTCATAAAAATCAAAATATATTTATTTAATTAATATTTTTTGTAAATAAATTTCACTAATAATTAATTATTTATTTTTATAAATCAAAATTGCATGTAAATAATTAGATTAATTTTAGGTTTAATTTTAACATGTTTTTCTTAATAAATAAAAAAAATTAGAATTAGGGTTAATATTTTAATTTCATTTAATCTTTCTCATAAAAATACATAAAAAAACATAAATAGCAAAAACTCAAAAAAAAAAAAAATTCTTTTTTCTCTTTAGTTTAGTTTAATCATTTAATTTAATTTCATTAAAAAGGGTCCAACGCCCTCGCTTCCAATTTTAATTCCAATTCGCGCATTTTATTTTATTTCTTATAATATTAATGTAATTCTCCCAAAGCCTTGTAAACTCGGACATTTTATTTCTCGCACTTTACTTCTTTATTTTCTGTCAAATCGGGTCCTGGATTAAATTTGGCGATGTGGACCCGCGCCTTTGTAATAGTTTAGAACTTTTAATTTCCGCATCTTTTTAACTGTTAATAAATGCATGCAAGAATGAATGATAAAATAAAAACAAATGCATAAATCACCTTGACATGAATAAGACAAAATAACTGAACATGACACACAAATCACACACCACCCCTAGGGTACGCCTCACTGTTGCCTTGCCTCGAAAGGTGATCGTCGAGTAGAGGATGTCTTAGTAAGTCCTCATGATCTGGGAACCTGGCATGAGGGTAGCTTCTAAGGTGTCTTCCTATTGCTCTGGTGATCACCATGTCCCGAACCTCGAATTGACCCGAACACCTCCAACGGTGGTGCTACCTACCTCTCAATGGTGGGATGGCACTACTTTAAAGGACATTTACACAGACGAATTCCTTAGGGTAGGTAGACGACTCTAGATACTTGCTCTAAATTTCAAAACAAATCAAAAATACTTTTCACACCGACACCTTTTCAAAAAGCTTTCGAAAGCAATTTTTCAAACACTCTTGAGGACCGATACAAGAGTCGAACTGGAATTTTCAAAGAAACTTTTTTTAAACCCACCGTTGAAAAGCAAACAAACCATTTTTGAAAACACAAGTGAGCAAGTATCTAAGAGCCCATGGATAACCATGGATAGAAAGGGTGCTAACACCTTCCCTTTCTATAATCTACCTCCCGAACCGAGAGCAATCTCTTTAAGGAATTTTTCTGTGCTTTTGTCCTTTCCATTTGGAGAAAATAAAAGACGGTGGCGACTCTTGCTTCCGCGACATTTCGCGAACCAGCGTTAAACAGTCAGTTCCAGATCCACCGATCACAGAACTGGCGACTCTGCTGGGGATAAAAACTTAAAGTGAGGTGTACCTTAGGGTTAGTTCATAACTGTGTTTTCAATTGTATTGACTTGTCTGCTTTAAATTTGTGGGTTGCATGGGAGCTACATAGATCCTAACCCGGATCTGGGGATACCCTGTTTAGGTAGCATAAGCTGTGAGGGATCTGTCCGGCGTAGACCGACACGGGTGAAGCAGTGGCTACGTTGGTGTGGCATCTTAGTCTGTACCGATATCCCTTGTGTTGCAACGAGGAGAATATGGGTCTTCAAAGGAGTCATTAAGCACCAACAACCTTAGAACCTTAAATGACATAACTTGGCCATTAGAACAGTAGCAGTATGCTACGCCCATTGAGGCTAAACTCTCGTGATGGTTCTGGCCGCAAGAAAAGATTGCGATGTTGGAGTTATGACCGATTGAGGGTAGTCAATGATATTGGGATCCTCTAAGAACCCGGTTACTTTGATAGGACAGGTATGAACCCACCAACTTCAAGAGGGTAATACCCAGACCTCATGCTGGCCTTAAACTCTAAGGGCTTCTCTTGTGTGACTTGTGTGCCTTCGTACTTGACTACTTGCATGCTTGTTATCTATCTGACACATGAACTACTTGCAGGTTTTGTTTATAGTCCTTAATTGGGACTCGTAACAGGGTTTACTAAGTCTCTTGCAGGTTTTGTTCATAGTCCTTAATTGGGACTCATAACAGGGTGTACTAACTACTTGCAGGTTCTGTTTATAGTCCTTAATTGGGACTCATGACAGGTTTTACTTGAGTTTCTTGCAGGTTTTGGTTTGCAGTCCTTAATTGGGACTCATAACAGGGTTACTTACATTACCCCATGCATACCATAACATCATACCATTGCATACATCCTAACCCATTTCAAGGATCTCAAAGGCTTGTGATGCAGGTCATGATAAATCAAACATCTAGCAAGGGGCAAAGAGGATTTATTTTCCTCTAGCCAAAGGTGTCAGGGGCTATGACCCACTTGATATGGTGAGCTTTGACTCCTGAAGAAGGTTCCCCTAGCCAAGGTTGTTTGGAAAGCAAAATAAGGTTAATGACTTGAGTCAGGGGCTATGACCCACTTGATATGGTGAGCCTTTGACCCTTGGAAGAAAGACTCTCAACAAATATGAAGTTTCTTTGAATCAAGCTACCGAATCCAAATGCTAACAAATTTTCTTGTTTACCCCGCGAGGTCCTTGAAAACATTACATGCATGTCATACTCATCATTGCATAACAGGTATCCTTGTTGCAGGTCACTTACCTTTCTCGCTGTTTATTTCAGCAATGGCTTCACAACAAGATAACCGGGACCTTCACGCTCAAGAGAATTAGTTCAGGGAAATCTTCCTAGGTCTATCCAAGGGGCAGGAAGAGTTGAGGACACTCCTCATGGGGAATCTGATCAGAAAGAGTCCTGAAGATGACAAGGACGAACAACTGAAACGTCTACAAGCTGAGGTAGACACATTGAAAACCCAGATGCTGGGGCAAAGGGCCCTCATTCAAGGTTTAGCTCAGGAGCAAGGAGAGCTGAGGGCCATGATCAGTCAGCTTCCTCAAGGCATGAAGAAACCAGCCCAAATCAGGGACCAGGTCATTGAACAGCTTCCAAGAAGGCAAAGGTCGGGTCCAATGAATAGACCTCTCCGAGTTGCTACTACTTCTCAGGTCCAACAACAACCACGCCAAGAACAGCGGGTTGATCAGAACAGGCCAGACAAGCCTAAGAGGCAGTTCACCAAGATCAACATGTCGCTGGATCAAGCACTACAACAAATGTTGGAGGCAGGGCTGATCACCTTAAGGGCTCCTCTCCGGAATCCAAACACTTCTGCTCCTAACTATCATCCCAACGATAGGTGCGCATACCATTCTGATAGCCCGGGGCATACTACGGACAACTGCTGGCCTCTCAAAAACAAGATTCAAGACATGATCAACGCTGGAGAGATTCAGTTTGAAGTACCTGAGACTCCGAACATAATCACTGCTCCCTTGCCAAATCATGGCTAGGATTGAGAAATTTTTGTTCATTCGAATGTTCAAGTTGCAATTTTCTTTTGTTCAAATATTTACTCATGTTAAACATTGTTATTTCATTAATGCATCGCATATGTCTGTTCTGAAACAATATATTCGTATTCACTAAATGCAAATTATTTTCATATTTTTTCTGATGTCAGCTCTTGATCTAAAATTCTAAGCCTCTTGAGGGAGGATGACGAAAACGATACCATAATCTACAGTATGCTTTTGAACAGACCCCGCTGATGAGGTACAGGCATTGTTTCAATCCCTAAACATTGGAGTTATAAGGATGATAATCCCTCGTCAACCCCTCTGAGCCAAAGAAGTAGGAGTTTTTCTTTTCGAAAATTAAAACCCTTTATCATAACCTGGGGCAGGGTAGTTCCCTCAGTTGATCCAGGTGCATGACAAATGGCACCAAGGAGGTCCTTACAAAACAAAGAAAGACAATGATGGTTCCGAATAATCATAAAGATAGGCAGTCATTATATCTCAAAAAATAAAAACCCATTAAGTCAAAACCCATGAAGGAGACTTACAAAACTGGGGCATCCCGCTGACTGTAATTCCAAAAAGGAAACAGTTCAGGCAAAAAAAAGAAAGGGATAACAAAAATCAAAAAGAAAGAGGTCATACAAACCCTCAACAATAACCAAAAAAAGAATGACTGCCTATTCCAAATAAATCATCAACATCCGAACCATCACCGGAAAATCAGAGCAAAAGACTCAAAACAAGGTCTAACGCATGATCAACTGAGTTTAGGTTTGGAGAATATCACGAAGAGCGGGTGGGTACAAATAATTTTGAGCCTTTATCCTTTGTTTCTTAAACCGTGAACCAGGCCACGTTATAACCCTTAAAAGTCCTAGCTGAAGCATGGGTTAGTTCGAAAGCATACTGTTACGAAAGGTATCCTGACTCCTTAAGGCTTACTATAAAGACAGAGTGGACATCACGTTTTACAAACATTCACTTGTTTTATGAAAAGAATGCATTTTCAAAATCTTCAAGACAGACATAGGCTTTGCATTTTTAACATAACTTTGTTTGCATATGACTTTTTGTTTGAACAACATAGAAATTCGCACGACGAATGCCTAATGAACAGAAGCACTCCCAATCAAGGGGCATGACATGACCATGGTCCATTATCTGGGGCAGTCCAATCAAGATTCGGAGAATCTCTCAAAGGGCCAATTAGCCTGGGGCAAATCTCCGCCTGAGTCACTTGGGGCATCCCAACAACGAATCTTGTCTGATCGAACACCTTCTGGTGGCATGACAAAACACTTCTAACAGGGGCAACTCCCTACATTCTGAAAGCACGGACATAGTCGAAAAGAATACTACGCGTAATCAAAGACCCGCTAGGTTGACACACCTAGGCAAAAATAAGGGCTTCCCGGCGAACCAAAAGGGTTCGGGCAAACTGAAGGGATGAAATGAAAAAAATCTGTACACCCGGCAAGTCGAAAACCTGAAAAGGCGGCTTGGGCAAAAATGGGTATCCCGGTGGACTGAAAACCCGAAAGGGCGGTCCAGGCAAAAGTTAGAGATTAAAGCGTACGACTATGTCTCGTTATCTTGTCATTTTCCTATCAGAAGAAGAGTTGGTCCATCAACAACTATCAGCACCTCACAGGTCTTCCTCTCCAACCTCAGAAACAGGAGCAATGATGAGTTGTCCAAACGATCTAATTGCTCTGTCCACAAGATACAAGGTAGGACATAACCGGTACATATTAATTCCCCAGAGAGTGAGCCAACAAGCAGTATACTCTCCTCAAGCTATATTATCAAACCTCAAGGAAAGTTGGGTATCCTCCCGCAGATCTCAACATTCCCCAGCAATGTATGGATATTCTTAACAAGCATCCCCGGCAGTCTTGGTCTAAAGATTGTTCCCCGGCGGTATATCAAACATTCAGAGGAGTTACTTCCCCGATGCAGCTCAAAACTTCTCCAGGAGAGTCCAATCCAGCTCCCCCAGGAAAGTTGGAACCCATCTCCCTAAGCAGTAAGCTTATCCCCAGTAGATTCTGGAAGCTGATCCTCGCAAAGCACGAACGCATCGCCCGGCTTTATTCAAAGAGTTATTTCATTACCAGGATATAACTGGGTTATCCTCAGCCAGAAGCCACAGAAAGAGCGTCCTCGACGAAGTCTTCTTATCCCCAGCAAGTTATTATCAACACTCAGCAAAGTATCTCTCTCCCCACAGAGTATTGCTTCCCAGCAAGATTGTTAGAGTACTTTTCTCCCTGCAGAGTAACCCATTCGCCAAGTTTATCCCCCAACGGAGTCATCTTCTCCTATCGGTATACTTGCAACTATCATCCAGCGGAAGCAAAATCTGTTCTCCAACATCAGCCCAGGATATGACTTCCCGGCACCCGTCAAGGATTTATTTTCCTAAGACAAAAACATACATTCATAAACATCACACTTCCATACATTATAGCATGCATATACGCATCGTATCTTACAAATCTCATTTATGTTGAGAACATCATTGCTTGACCCATATCATGCATTGCATATGACTGACCTTTACCTTTCAGGAAAGATCCAGTTAAGTTCTCAAGCTACATTCCAAGACCTAGACCGGTTCAGTTAATCGACCCTAAGATTCTCTGTTTCTTATCCAGTCCAAGGCCTTCTCTAGTTCAGTTAAATCGACTCCCAAAGATTTTCCTGGTTATTATCCAGTCAAAGGCCTTCTCTGGTCTAGTTAAACCGACTCCTAAAGGTTTTTCTTTTGAAGACTCAGTTGAAGACTCCAAGACCTTGTCTGGTTCAGTTAAATCGACTCCCAAAGATTTTCCTGGTTATTATCCAGTCAAAGGCCTTCTCTGGTCTAGTTAAACCGACTCCTAAAGGTTTTTCTTTTGAAGACTCAGTTGAAGACTCCAAGACCTTGTCTGGTTCAGTTAAATCGACTCCCAAAGATTTTCCTGGTTATTATCCAGTCAAAGGCTTTCTCTGGTCTAGTTAAACCGACTCCTAAAGGTTTTTCTTTTGAAGACTCAGTTGAAGACTCCAAGACCTTGTCTGTTTCAGTTAAATCGACTCCCAAAGATTTTCCTGGTTATTATCCAGTCAAAGGCTTTCTCTGGTCTAGTTAAACCGACTCCTAAAGGTTTTTCTTTTGAAGACTCAGTAGAAGATATCCAAGATTCTCTCAATGATTGCTATTGAGGTTGTAGTCGCCTATGGTTCTCTCCCCGATACTGCGGAGGTGGTAATCCCAAGATTCGCTCAACGATTGCTGTTGAAGTTGAAGTTATCCAAGATTCTCTCAATGATTGCTGTTGAGGTTGTAGTCGCCTATGGTTCTCTCCCCGATACTGCGGAGGTGGTAATCCCAAGATTCGCTCAACGATTGCTGTTGAAGTTGAAGTTATCCAAGATTCTCTCAATGATTGCTGTTGAGGTTGTAGTCGCCTATGGTTCTCTCCCCGATACTGCGGAGGTGGTAATCCCAAGATTCGCTCAACGATTGCTGTTGAAGTTGAAGTTATCCAAGATTCTCTCAATGATTGCTGTTGAGGTTGTAGTCGCCTATGGTTCTCTCCCCGATACTGCGGAGGTAGTAATCATCCCAAGATTTTCTCAACGATTGCTGCTGAGGTTAAAGTCGTCCAAGGTTCTCTCACCGTTCCTGTTGAGGTAGTAACCATCCCTGGTTCATTCATCATCGTTTGAAGCTCCAGATCCAGCTCCTGTAACCAGTCAGGACACATCTACAAAGAGTCTGAAGACCAGCTCCTGTAAAAGGCCAGGTAATCATTTTTTTCTTTTGTAGGTACGCAGGTTCTCGCTAAGGAATCTCTTACGCGATCGACATCCAGATGGCATCTATAAGCCCATCCACCCTCCAGCATCTCTTAGCATGGCATCTATAAGCCCATCATCCTATCCATCAATCTCCAAATGGCATCTATAAGCCCATTCCCCCATCACACTATTATGTGAGCACAAATTTCTGGGCACTCTAGTGTTCAATCATCTTCCACCTTCGGATCACGAAAGGCACGCAAGCCAATCTGCATCCTCAGGTCTAAGAAGATTGAACAGGGGCAACTGTTGTACCCCAAATTTGCCCTCCCATATTTCTCAAAACATTTCAAGAAAAATTCACAAGTCCAACCCGGCGCGTCATATTCAGGTATTCTTTCGCCAAGATATCTCTGATAACATATTCTCACATTCATGTTCGGCTCAAGAGTCAATTCTTTAAAGAAGGTATCCGAATGTGCGAGTTTTCTTGAAGAAATATGGTGAAAAAGTGTGCTGAAAGTACAGTTTTTACGCGCTAAAAAATTCATAACTTGAAGATCATGACTCGTTTTGAACCCGTTCCGGTGGCCAAAATTCCGTCTTGACGTTATCTACGTTTTCATCTCTCACGGCTGGAAGCCAATTTCGATCAGAAGGTCTTCAAAAATGTGGATTTATCAAATATTTTCATACAGAAAATTTGTGACAGAAGTTTATTTGCGTCATGTTTAGAAAATCATAACTTGGTCGATTTTCATCGTATCGAGCTGGTTCCGGTGCCAAAATTTTACAAATTGAGTTGGCTACATTTTCACAGAAGGTATTGAGTTCAAACGGTATTCAAAAGGCCTTCGTTTTTTGCTCAGAGTGCGTGACACGCTGAAAATCCTGAATGCTGAATATTATTTCATCTGAGCCGAAACTTCGAAAATTCATAACTCGGTCAATTTTTATCGGATTGGGCTCATATTTTTACACAAGGTCCCTGACTCATAGATCTACAACTTTTCTTCAAAAGTCGAGACCAAATTATGCACCGATCAATACCAGTTTTTTATTGAAGAACGTGTCAGAGTCGACACTGGAGCCCAAAATAAGTTTGTCTGAGCTGAAACTTCAAAAATTCATAACTAATTCACCGTTTATCCGATTGAGTCGATTTTCGGACAAGAGTTAGTTCTCGATGTCGGCTATATTTTGTTTTCACATTTCAACTTCAAAAAATGCACTTAAGTCTCTGCGATTTAGCCTGGAAAGTGACGAATTCAAGTGAATATTGGAGGCCCAGTTGCACATTCAAAGCCCATTTGCTTTACCCTAATTTTCATTATATAATCACCTTCTTTTCACACAAACCAGGGAAGAGAAAAAGAGAGAAAAAACCTTGCCACAACACTGTTGGAATATCAAACTCTTTCAAGAACCCTAAAACCTTGAAATCCTTATTACAAATCCCTCTCTCACTACAAACAAGCAATCTCAGTTACAAACCAACATCTTATTACTTCTTCAGTAAGGGTAAGGCTGACTTGATCTCCATGATCCAAACGGCATAAAAACATTTATGTCACTACTTTTCCAGTAAGGGTAAGGTTGATTTGATCTCCATGATCAAAAGGGTATAATCATTCATACATGCCATATTGTGCCTAAACATTAAATTTCTTCATATATTGGCTTTATTTGCATTTTATGATTTTATTTAATGTGTCCGTGAGATTCAACACTGCAGATTTAGACAGGATCCCATACAGGTTCATTAAGAAACGTTGAGGCCAAAAGCCAAATGGCCAAAAGCCAAAAGCCAAATGGCCAAAATAGAACATTTTACACATGACACCAATACGTGGCGAGACAGACATCCTGAGAAGATTAAGGAACGTTGAGGCCAAAACGCAAATGGCTAAAAGCCAAAAGCCAAATGGCCAAAGTAGAACAACTTATGCATGATGAGGCCAGAACACAAATGGCCAAACCACTCCAATTCACCTCCAAAAAGGGGACAGAAACCCCCCAAGGTATTGTATTTTCTTTCTTTTCCTTATTTTATTTATTTCAATTATTTCTTTTTTTAATTAATTCCTTTAATTTAACTTATTTTCATAAAATATAAAAAATAGTAAAAAACAGAAAAGTCATAAAAATCAAAATATATTTATTTAATTAATATTTTTTGTAAATAAATTTCACTAATAATTAATTATTTATTTTTATAAATCAAAATTGCATGTAAATAATTAGATTAATTTTAGGTTTAATTTTAACATGTTTTTCTTAATAAATAAAAAAAAATTAGAATTAGGGTTAATATTTTAATTTTATTTAATCTTTCTCATAAAAATACATAAAAAAACATAAATACCAAAAACTCAAAAAAAAAATTAATAATTTCTTTTTTCTCTTTAATTTAGTTTAATCATTTAATTTAATTTCATTAAAAAGGGTCCAACGCCCTCGCTTCCAATTTTAATTCCAATTCGCGCATTTTATTTTATTTCTTATAATATTAATTCTTCCAAAGCCTTGTAAACTCGGACATTTTATTTCTCGCACTTTACTTCTTTATTTTCTGTCAAATCGGGTCCTGGATTAAATTTGGCGATGTGGACCCGCGCCTTTGTAATAGTTTAGAACTTTTAATTTCCGCATCTTTTTAACTGTTAATAAATGCATGCAAGAATGAATGATAAAATAAAAACAAACGCATAAATCACCTTGACATGAATAAGACAAAATAACTGAACATGACACACAAATCACACACCACCCCTAGGGTACGCCTCACTGTTGCCTTGCCTCGAAAGGTGATCGTCGAGTAGAGGATGTCTTAGTAAGTCCTCATGATCCGGGAACCTGGCATGAGGGTAGCTTCTAAGGTGTCTTCCTATTGCTCTGGTGATCACCATGTCCCGAACCTCGAATTGACCCGAACACCTCCAACGGTGGTGCTACCTACCTCTCAATGGTGGGATGGAACTACTTTAAAGGACATTTACACAGACGAATTCCTTAGGGTAGGTAGACGACTCTAGATACTTGCTCTAAATTTCAAAACAAATCAAAAATACTTTTCACACCGACACCTTTTCAAAAAGCTTTCGAAAGCAATTTTTCAAACACTCTTGAGGACCGATACAAGAGTCGAACTGGAATTTTCAAAGAAACTTTTTTTAAACCCACAGTTGAAAAGCAAACAAACCATTTTTGAAAACACAAGTGAGCAAGTATCTAAGAGCCCATGGATAACCATGGATAGAAAGGGTGCTAACACCTTCCCTTTCTATAATCTACCTCCCGAACCGAGAGCAATCTCTTTAAGGAATTTTTCTGTGCTTTTGTCCTTTCCATTTGGAGAAAATAAAAGACGGTGGCGACTCTTGCTTCCGCGACATTTCGCGAACCAGCGTTAAACAGTCAGTTCCAGATCCACCGATCACAGAAGCATCCGTTGTTGGGAAGCGTCCGTAAACTGTTTTCAAAAGTTGCATCTGAACAAGTTGATAGATTAACATCCGTTGTTGGGAAGAATCCATAAACTGTTTTCAGGAGTTGTATCTGAACAAGCGATAGATTAACATCCGTTGTTGGGAAGAATCCATAAACTGTTTTCAGAAGTTGCATCTGAACAAGCGATAGATTAACATCCATTGTTGGGAAGAATCCATAAACTGTTTTCAGAAGTTGCATCTGAACAAGCGATAGATTAACATCCGTTGTTGGGAAGAATCCATAAACTGTTTTCAGAGGCCTTGAGAAGAATCTGAACAAGTGATAGGTTAACATCCGTTACTTGGAGAACCCGTGAACTGTTTTCAGAAATCTTGAAGTTGAATAAGCAATAGCAGCATCCATTGTTGGGAAGCGTCCGTAAACTATTTTCAAAAGTGTCTCGGAAGATAAAGATTTTTTGTCTGTTGACTGATCTTACCTGAAAAGGTAAAGAGTTAGTTATATGCAATGTCATGATGCATGATACAATGTATGTTATATGATATGAATGTAAATGAATGTGCATGTAAGCTGGAGAGCTGTCTTGCGGAGGATAAATGAATCTGAGATGGCTGAAGATGAAAACATCTTGACTGCTGCCGGGAAGAATAATTCCTGGTTGTTGCTGGGGAATAAGGAGCTTGGGTTGTATACCAATCTTCTGGGGAATTTCTGTCTTGGGGAGATCTTTACTGGAGAAACTTCGAATATACAATGAGGAACTGAAAACTGAAAGTCTTCAAATTTTCTTGGGGAATACCAGTCCTTCAAACGTCGAGGGGCCTTAGAAACACTTGCGGGGACTTGGAATTTCCTTGGTGACTTGCAGGGTAAGAGAATTTCTGATGATGTCTACTGGGGATTTTAAAACCTGGTAGACTTAAGCTGGTGAGGTAAGACTGAGAATCTCTAGTCTAGTGAGAAGCATTTATGTGGGGAAAAGGTTCACTAGTCTGGCTCCGCTGGGGATTGATAGTTTGAAGTTTTAGCTCTGCTGGGGATACTGAAACTTAAACTCTGAGGGGAATTGAGTTCTGGAGGATTCTCTGGCTAGGGATAACAAAGATAAACTCCTCTGGGGATTGTATTGATAAGTCATGTTGGGGAACTCTGATGAACTCCGCTGGGGATAGGAAGAAATTTTCCGAGTGCGATCTTCCGTGGCAATAAGCCGAGGATAACCCAGTTATAAGCCCTTGTGAGGAATAACTTTGAATAAAGCTCGGGAGAGACGTCCGTACTCTGCAGGGGATAAGCTTCAAGACTTACTGGGGATATGGATTCCAAATCTCTTGGGGGGTTTCCTTTGAAAGGGTATTAAGGTATCCAACTGCACCTTCAACCTATCGGTAATCCTCTTTCTTGATTCATAAGGAGATGATTATGTTCAAATGCATATGCCTATTTAACAAAACATTGGACGTTTCTCAAAATAAGACAATTAGTGCAAGAGAAAAAGAAAAAGGAAATGACACAAATTTCTAGGAAGAGTATTTGTATTAACTTTTTATGAGTATATTTGTACAAAGGAGACAACCATCCTAGTAAGAGGATTTCGTCGTAAATATTGAAAAATTTATACAAAATAAAGATGGCTATGTGAAATAATTCCATGGGATTCCATTCCGCTATAGCCTTCACAACTCTGAATATCTGTCCATCCAATGCTCCGTTTGCCGATGACTGGATTGATCAGAAATCTGGAACCGGTTGATGAAGAGATTGTCTTTGAAGTGATCCGACGAGACATAGTCATACGCTTCAATTCCCTAATTTTGCCTGAATCTCCCTTTCGGGTTTTCGATCCACCGGGAAACCCCTTTTTGCCCAAGCCTCCCTTTCGGGTTTTCAACTTGCCGGGTGTACAAATTTTTTTGTTTTTATCCCTAATTTTTGCCTGAACCGCCCTTTCGGGTTTTCGACTTGTCGGGTTATTTTATGCGTAGTATCTTTTGACTATGTCTGCATTCGCAGGGTGCGGCAAATCATCGCCGTCCATGGTGGTTAGAATCATTGCACCACCAGAAAATATGCTCTTGATCACAAATGGTCCTTCATATGTAGGAGTCCATTTGCCCCTGGGATCACTTTGCGGCAAGAGAATCCGCTTGATTACGAGATCTCCGACTTGATACACTTGACGTCTGACTTTCTTATTGAAGGCCTTGATCATCCGTTTTTGATACGTCTGACCATGGCATATAGCAGCGAGTCGCTTCTCGTCGATCAAATTGAGTTGATCAAGTCGGGTCTGAATCCAATCATCTTCATTCAAACCTGTGTCCTTCATAATCCTTAGAGAAGGAATCTGAACCTCCATAGGCAGGACAGCTTCCATGCCATATACCAAAGAAAATGGTGTTGCCCCGGTTGAAGTACGTGCCGTCGTACGGTATCCATGTAGAGCAAACGGTAACATCTCATGCCAGTCTTTGTAAGCGACTGTCATTTTCTGAATGATCTTCTTAATGTTTTTGTTCGCAGCTTCAACAACACCGTTCATCTTCGGCCGATAGGGAGATGAATTGTGATGATAAATCTTGAACTGATCGCACAATGCGGTGATCATCGTGTTATTCAGATTTGTACCGTTGTCTGTGATGATCCTGTCTGGAACACCATACCGGCATATGAGATTTTTCTTGATGAATCGGGCAACCACATTTTTAGTAACAGAGGCGAAGGAAGCCGCTTCGACCCATTTGGTGAAATAGTCAATGGCAACTAGGATGAAGCGATGTCCATTGGAAGCCGTAGGCTTGATCTCTCCAATCATGGCAATGCCCCACATTGCAAATGGCCAAGGAGCAGTCAGAACGTTGAGCGGAACCAGAGGGATATGAACTTTGTCAGCGTAGACTTGACATTTGTGGCAAGTACGGGAATGTTGATGGCAGTCAGCTTCCATGGTAGACCAGTAATAGCCTGCCCTTAGGATCTTCTTAGCCATTGTATGCCCGCTCAAGTGAGTGCCAAATGTGCCGCTGTGTATCTCAGTCATGATCAACTCTGCTTTAACTTTGTCTACGCATCGGAGTAATACACAATCATGGCTTCGTTTATAAAGGATGCCGTTGCTCAGGAAGAATTTGGCAGCAAATTTCCTTAAGAACTTCTTGTCATTTATGGAAGGTCCTTCGGGATAATCTCTAGTCTCGAGATACCTTTTGATTTCATGGAACCAGGGTTGTTCCACTACTTCTTCGATATTAATCTCGTGACAATGTGCAGGTTCATCCATTCGCTCGATGGTGATTTGGGGAGCCTCGTTATCCCAGTTGAGTTTAAACATGGAAGACATTGTAGCTAGAGCATCTGCTAGCTGATTCTCTTCTCGCGGGAAATGCTCGAAGGTAATTTGCTCGAAATGAGGCAACAATGTCAAGACATGTTCTTTGTATGGGATAAGATTAGGGTGCTTGGTATCCCACTCTCCTTTGATTTGACTGATAACCAAAGCCGAGTCCCCAAATACGATCAAAGATTTGATTCCTAAGTCTATAGCAGCCTTGAGACCAAAGATGCAAGCTTCATACTCAGCCATGTTGTTTGTGCAGCTGAAGCAAAGTCGGGCCGTGAAAGGTGTGTGACAGCCTTCCGGAGAAATGAGTACCGCGCCGATACCGTTTCCAAGTGCATTTGAAGCACCATCAAAGTACAGGGTCCATCGGGATCCCTTTTCGGGTCCGTCATATGGTCCGTTACCTTCAATGTTGTCCAAATTCATGATGTCCTCGTCTGGAAAGTCAAATCTCATGGGTTGATAATCTTCGATAGCTTGATGAGCCAGATGGTCAACTAGTACACTCCCTTTTATAGCTTTTTGGGTGGTGTACTGGATGTCGTACTCAGTTAGGATCATTTGCCATCTAGCTATCCTTCCAGATAAGGCGGGCTTTTCGAAGATATACTTGATAGGATCCATTTTGGAAATCAACAAGGTAGTATGAGTCAACATATACTGCCTTAGTCGGCGAGCATCCCATACCAAAGCGCAACAAGTTTTCTCGAGCAGTGAGTAGCGAGTCTCACAGTCGGTAAGCTTTTTGCTAAGGTAATAAATAGCATGCTCTTTTCGACCAGACTCGTCATGCTGGCCCAAAACACACCCCATTGAGTTATCCAAGACAGTCAGATACATGATCAACGGTCTTCCTTCGACGGGTGGCATCAGAATAGGAGGTTCTAGCAAATACTCCTTGATCTTATCAAAAGCAGCTTGGTAATCATCGTTCCATTCGACTACCTGATCTTTCTTCAAGAGTTTGAAAATTGGCTCACAGGTAGAAGTCAGATGAGAGATGAATCTGGCAATATAGTTCAAGCGCCCCAAGAACCCTCTAACCTCCTTTTCAATACGGGGAGCAGGCATCTCTTGTATTGCTTTCACTTTTGCTGGATCGACTTCAATGCCTTTGTTGCTTACAATGAATCCTAGAAGTTTACCAGACCTAACTCCAAAAGTGCACTTACTTGGATTCAGCCTGAGTTTGTATTCTTTCAATCTGGCAAACAACTTTTCTAGATGTTCAAGGTGCTCCTCCTCTGTTTGTGACCGAGCTATCATATCGTCTACGTAAACTTCAATCTCATGATGTATCATATCATGAAACAAAGCTACCATGGCGCGTTGATAAGTTGCCCCAGCGTTCTTCAGTCCGAACGGCATCACCTTGTAACAGAAAGTGCCCCATTGTGTGACAAAAGTTGTTTTCTCCATATCCTCGGGGGCCATTTTGATTTGATTGTAGCCCGAGAATCCATCCATGAAGGAAAACACTTTGTGCTGAGCTGTGTTATCGATCAAAATGTCAATGTGTGGAAGCGGAAAATCATCTTTGGGGCTGGCCCTATTCAAATCCCGGTAGTCCACACACATCCTGACTTTGCCATCTTTCTTAGGTACTGGCACGATGTTAGCGACCCATTGAGGATAGGACGTAACAGCCAGAAAGCCAGCGTCGAATTGCTTCATCACTTCTGCTTTGATCTTTTCAGACATGTCAGGCCTCATTCAGCGGACTTTTTGCTTGATCGATGGACAATCCTCTCTTGTGGGGAGACGGTGAACCACGATGTCTGTGTCTAAACCCGGCATGTCTTCATAAGACCAAGCAAAGATTTCAACATACTCATTCAACAACTGTATCAGGCGTTCCTTGACATTTGGTTCCAGATTGGCACCCACTTGTACCTCCTTCCGGTCTTCCTCGGTCCCTAAGTTGACAGTTTCTAATGACTCTTCGTGCGGTAAGATGACCCTTTCCTCTTGCTGTAGAAGTCTGGCTAGTTACCCTGGTACTTCACAACCTCCGTCATCTTCATACTCGGCTTGATTGACCAGATCTTCAGAGTTATTGAAGGATATAGCAGAATAGTCACCCATGGAATCCGGAGTGGATGGGTACCTGCATTTGTGAGTGTGGGTGTATGTAAGGGATAGCCATCCTTAAACAAAAATGCAAGAGGAAAGAAAATGAACACATCAGTTTATCAAATGAAAAATATCCAATGAATCATTAAACATGGCATATGGATATGAAAAATAATCAAAACCCTTACAAATGGACCTACATGCCCCGGGCAAGGCATGAGGTGAAAAGATAGTGTACGGATTGTTTGAAAATAAATATTACAGACCAATAGGAAATGTTTGACAGATAAATTACTGATGAATAAAAGTGATGGGGACAAAGTCTTTTGCCTCCCAGTTGCACAATCCTCCTTTGACAGTTGGGTAAATCCACTCTTCAATGTTGCTCTCTTTGTCTTCATCTTCCAAAGCGTTGATTCCATAGGGAGAAATTTTGACTGGCGCTCTTTCAATCTTCGAACGGCGCATAGCTTTCTGGCCCGCAGTAGTGAACCCTAATCCAAATTTGTCCGTCTTATATGGAATATCAGGCAACTTCCCCCATGCTGAATTCTTCCCCTCCTTTATTGCGGCCCTTGCGTCCTCCAGAGATGCCATCCTGGCCATCTGCCTCGGTGCCTCAGCTGCCAACTTTGCTACTGTTATTTCAGGGAGGACTTCTTCGAAATGCTGGAAAGGTGTCTCAATGAACTCCCCCTCTACCTCCACATACCGGAAGGAGTTTAAGTGGCTGATCATGTACTCCTCTTCACCATGGACGGTAATGATCTTCCCCTTGACAGGGTACTTCAACATCTGATGTAAAGAGGAGGTGACTGCCCCAGCATGGTGTATCCAAGGCCTACCCAACAAGCAAGAGTAAGACGGACGGATGTCCATCACATAGAAAGTAGATTTAAACACCTCGGTGCCCACCTTGATGGGAATATCAACCTCCCCATGGACCATTCTCTTCGAACCATCGAAAGCTCTGACAACAATATCACTTGGTTTCAACTCCAACCCTTCACAATCTAGTCGGTCCAAGGCCTTCTTAGGCAGTACATTCAGCGACGAACCAGTGTCGACCAAGACATGTGCGAGAGTAGTTCCTCGGCACTCGACTGAAATGTGTAAAGCATCATTGTGGTTTCTACCTTTAGGAGTTAGGTCGGCATCAGAGAAACCTAATCCATTGTCCACAGTAAGGCTAGCCACGCAATTTTGAAATTGATCCGCAGAGGTTTCCTGGGGCACATGGGCTGCCTTCAGGAATTTAATCAAAGCTTTAGCGTGCGCTTCCGAGCAAAGTAGTAGTGCCAGCATGGAGATCTTTGAGGGGGTTTGCCCCAGTTGTTCTACCACATCGTAATCACTCCTCTTGATTATCTTCAAGATCTCATCCATTTCCTTCTTGGAGGTTTCCGGGATGACCAAGGGTTGAGCCCTCGTCCTGACGAGCTCATCTTGGATTCCCTTACCTTTATCAACAGCGGTAGGAGGGACAATACTAGGAACAACAACATCTTCAATCAATGGGGTCCTAGCAGAGAGTTTTATTGGTGCAGGGATGACCTTGTCGGCAGATGAGGGTCCAAAGATTTCTCTTGGAGGGGCAATCTCTGGAGAGAATATTCTCCCGCTCCGGGTGATTTTGCTCGTGCCTGCAATGTTTCCAATGCTGGCTTCTTCATCATCCGAACTTTCTTCAATTATTTCGATTTGTTTAATACCATGGTAGTAGACGTCACCGCCATAGTTCCATGGTATTGACTTCTCAGAAACATAGGGGACAGGCCCTGGCATTGTTATCTTCAAAGGAACAGATTTTGTAGCTGGTGTAATCTTAACAGGCTTTTTGACGGCCTTGGAAAGATTGGCGTGAATGGTTATAATTGAGACATCTTCATATGAGTTGGAATGGTAGAAACTTTTTCAAACAAAATTTGTCGACTGTCCATTAGGCCTTGGATGCCTTTCTTCAGTAACGGACAATCAAATGGCAGAGAGTAACAACAATTGCAGTCTTCTTTACATCCCGGGAAAATGCTGGCTTTTAACAGATTCAACTTGATGGTTAGCAATGGAGTTATCAGATCATTGACATCAGCAACATACAAATCTTCTTCAATGGCATTGACATTTCGGCCGTGCTTCGGCATGGGAGCAGATATCACATTAGGCTTCTCCGGAGCGTCGAACTCCACCTCCTTCGCCTCTATCAGGTCTTGGATTTTATGCTTGAGTGCCCAACAATCGTTGGTGTCGTGCCCAACACTGTCAGAATGGTAGGTGCATTTGGCATTAGGGTGATAATGCGGAGAGGACGTATTCACATTTTTTGGTGCCTCTTTGATAGTGGCGAGATTCAACTTTAACAGATGGGGAAGCACTTGCGCCGACGTCATATTAATGCGGGTGAACTGCCGTTGCGGCCGTTCCACCCGTTGCTGATTTGGTCTGGATTGGTTATAGCGAGGCTGCTCACTTGAAGGGTTTTGGATCATTACGGCCCCCACAGTTGGCCGACGTTCAGTCTTCCCTGCTCTTCTCTGAGAATATACCACAGCCGTTTCCTTCTTGAAAGGTTTCTTCTCAACACTTGCAGCAACACCCTTCTGAATCTTTCCTGACTTGATGCCAGCTTCTATTCTTTCGCCTGTTAAGATCAAATCGGTAAACCCCGCGGAAGAGTTACCAATCAGATGATTGAAAAATGGCCCAGATAGGGTCCCTAGAAACATATCAACAAGTTCACGGTCGGTTAAAGGAGGCTGCACCCTGCCAGCCAAATCCCTCCATTTTTGTGCATATTCTTTGAATCCTTCGCCTGTTCCCAATGACATACCCTGAAGTTGGGTACGCGTAGGAGCAAGGTCAGAATTGTACTAATATTGTTTGTAAAAGGCGGTGGCCAAGTCTTCCCAATTTCGGACGCTGGTTCCCTCTAGCTGATAAAACCACTCCAATTGAGCCCCAGAAAGGTTGTCTTGAAAGAAATGGATCCAAAGGTTTTTATCTGCCGTATAGGGTTGGATCTTTCTTACGTAGGACCTGAGATGCATTTTTGGACAGGACAGCCCGTCATACCTCACAAAAACTGGCACTTTGAACTTTGGGGGAATCACAATCCCGACAACCAAACTCAAGTCTTCAAAATCCAAACCCAGTACTCTTTGTAGCTCCATGGCGGCCAACCTGTCTTCTAAACCCTTGTATTTATCATCAGCCGGAGGGTATTGTTGATCAGAGTAGTCTTCATCCTCTTCAACCTCCTCTTCTTCCACATCGGACTCGGAAGGTACCGCAGCCCCACCTCCTTTACTGGTTCCTTCATCAGAAATAGGAGGAAATTCAAGCACTCTCCTGGCCTCTCCGTCAAATCTTCTCCCTAAAGTAGCCACCCCGAGTCTCTTTTTCTTCTTTTTCACCGGGTCTTTATTCCCCAGCAAGGTCTTTAGATCCTCCTGACCCTTAGCCAAGGTCGTCAGGAGTTGCTGAAACTGTGCATTTTGAGCTTGTAGGTCTTTGATTGTTTGCTCGAGATCCATCCTACTGAAATAAACAGCAGACAGATAAGGAAACCTGGCGTGAGACCTGCTTATGCACATGATGAATGGTATGCTTATGTATGCAATGCATTCAAGGATTTAGAACATTCAAAATTGTTGCAGACAAAGAAGAACGTACGTCATATTAATAAGAAGAAATTTGTTAGTACATAAATGCCCCATGGGCCAAATATTACAAAAACAACTTCTCAAGGTAAAAAGACATTGCGCATCCTCTTTGGTGCGATGTAGGTGTTAAGGGCCTCTTGCTCATGGAGTCGGCGGGTGAGCTCTAAAACCTTCTTCTCACTGGCGTAGAAGCTGGCTTCAAAAGTATTCCGTTCCTCCTTGAGCTGAATCCAACTTTTCTGCATCTCCTCCCACGATGTAGGCATGTCAGGATGTAGGATGGTGTAGGGAACCTCTCCTTCCTTGACGGGCTCTTTAATCACAGGGAGAACATGAGGATAAGGCATCATTAGACTCTGGGCTCGGGCTCGTGCCCACTTGAGATAAGGCTCAAGAGGGATGGAGTTCTTGTGTCCCAGTGTCTTGCTATCAACCTTGTTGGGCCTCCCCCAAGCTCTGATGAATCTTTGGCGAAGTCCTTGCGCATCGTTGTCGAAGTCAAAAAATAGGTCAGGAATCAACATGTCGTGAGGGCCATCCCTCCGTGCATATCCAAATTGCCTCAAAGCTAGGCAAGGGTTGTAGGTGATACCTCCTCTGATTCCAAGTAAAGGAACATTAGGAAACTCTCCGCAACGATCGACGATGATGACATTTTCTCTGGACCGAGAACATCAATGTACATCAGAGTGAGTAAGAGTCATCAACCGTTGGGACCACCTTGAGCCTTGGTCATTCTTCAAGACAGATTGTGGAAGGTGCGAAATAAACCACCTTGCAAGGAGAGGAGTACAGCACATGAGAACACCCCTCTTTCTCATTGTTCGTGTGTAAAATGAGTGAAGGATGTCCCCAAGCAATGTTGGTATTGGATTTCTGGACAAGAAGATTTTGACGGCGTTGACATCTACCAGCTGATCAGGATGGAACAAGACCAACCCATAGATAAGGAGTGCCACAATTTCTTCAAAGGCTTGTAGGTCCAATGAATTCCAACATTCTTGTGCCTTCTCAAACAAGAATTTTGCTAAGAATCCTTTGACGCTGCTTCTGGTTTCCCAATGCCCCTTGATGTCGGATGGTTGTAGATGTAATGCTCGAGCAACATCTTCCGGCTTTGGTTCCTTTTCCGTACCGTTGAAGGGTAGTTGATTAAGGATAGGGATTCTTAGGAGTTGAGAAAACTCCTCCAAAGTGGGCACCAACTGGTAATCGGGGAAAGTGAAACAGTGGTGAAGAGGGTCAAAGAACTGGAATAGCACTTTCATCATGTCTTCTTCAATGTTGGTGTTGACTAAGCTGAGCAGTCTACCATGTCTTTCACTGAAGGATGAGCTTTCCGGAATTCTTGAGGTGAGCTCCTTGAGTTGAGGAGAGATTCTCACAAGGTTGACTTGGATGGTTTTTCAACGAGGAATTTCCATGACCTACAAAACAAGAACAAAGATGAAGATCCAAACCCTTGAAATGGTTAGTGAATGCATATGATGCTTTATGATGTTTATGATGTATGCACAAAACATATGTACAAGCAAATCACACCAAACCCTAGTTTCAGGCTTGCACGGGGTTTCATAGGTAAGTACCCTCTTGAGTGCAGTTGGCTTAAAAACCTGTCCTATAAATAGTAACCGGGTTCTAAGGAGCTCAATATCATTGGATTGTTTTCATTGTTCATTGTTTTGGTTTAGCCACTTAACTAGCGACCAAAATATTCCAAGAAAACAACCCTCAATGAGTGTAGTATCGAGTATCTACCAACTTCGGACTGCACCAAAGCTGGTCATCTCACTACCCCTAATGTAAGGCCAAGATGGTCAAGTAAGGTTCTAGGTCATTAGTGCTTAGTGACATCACTCAGCGGCCCTGTACCCTCCTTGATTGAACTCAAGGGTTACCGGTACTCACAAATATGTCGCACTAACATAGCTATTGCTTCGACCGTGTCGGTATACCCTGCACAGTTTCCACAACGTATTGCTATCTATGAATGTTTCCCAAAATCCGGGTGTAGGATTGCAAACCCAAACAAGAGAGCCAAAATATAAAGCAATCAAATCAAACAATTAGTCATGCAAGAGGGTGATCTAAGCCCTAAGGTTACTCCACTTTTAAATTTCTCCCCAGCAGAGTCGCCAGTTATGGCGATACGGTGGGAGAACTGACTATGGTTTTGCGTTCGTTTTCGCAAATGTTTCGGTTGAGCAAGAGTCGCCACAGACTTTTTATTTTATCCTAAGGAAAGGTTTAAAAAGTACAGCAAAAACCTTTGAGATATTTTCTTGGGTTCGGGGAGTAGATTATAGAGAGGGAAGGTATTAGCACCCTTTCTATCCATCGTTATCCATGGGCTCTTAGGTACTTGCTTAGATCAACTTGCCTTGGTTTTCAATTGTTTGAAATGGTGCTTTGTGTGTGGTTTTTGAAAATGTTTTGAAAAAGATGCCTTGTCTAGGCTACCCTTGTAACAATTCTTTACTCGAATGTTTTATAAAAGGTGTTTGTCTTTTTGAAAAGATGTTTCAAGGTTTTTGAAAGTTTGTTTTGCAAGTGTGGTTTGAAAAATAGGCAAGTGTTTTTGTTTTGCAAGTTGACAAGTACTTAAGAGCTATCTACCCTAAAGTTCTCAAAGATTTTTGTTATGTTTTAACCCTTTTAACAATTTTGTTCCACCATTGCATTTGATGGATAATCTTGTGTTAGGATGTGAAAGGGACGGGCGCGGGTCATCGTTTAGACCATAATTGCAATGGTGCCAAGTATCTTTGGGCAATTTTCCTTTAAGGGACTTGATCATTTTTAGGCAACTTTTCGAAAGCGTCGTCGAGGGACTATGATCATTTGAACTGTTTTTGTTTTGCCCAAAGAGACATAACATGCAATATGGCCCATTTATTGAAGGCAACAAGTGGAATACCCTAGGGGTGCAAGTGTGATTAGTGTTGTCCATTTTCATGCTTGTTTATCTTGAAATTAGGTCAAACTATTTTGTTGTTTTTATTTGCATACAAACCCTAATTCTATCATGGTATATTTAGAAAGCATTAAAGTGCGAAAAATAAAGTTCTAAACTATTACAACACAATATGGGAAGGGGGGGTACAAATGTTCAAATGGGGGGATTTGACAAGGAATTTAAACCTAGCTATTACATCAATTTGGAATTATTTACAAGATAATTAATTGCACAAATTAAATGGAAAATAAAATAAATATGCAAGATGCAAAAAATGTTTTTATGTGTATGAAAAAGAGTATTTTTATATGTCAAGTAAACAAAATAAAAAGTATTATTTTTGGAGTTTTTATGTATTTAGGGCAAAACCCTAATCTATTAAGTAAATATATTAATTATTTAATATGTACAAGTATTTATCAATTATATACAAAAATAAAATAAAAATGAAGTATATTTGTCAAAAAGGTATTTTTAATATTAAATATTAATAAAAGATAAAAGTGTGTATATTTTGTATTCTAACCTAAATATACTAATAAATATATGTATTTATATTATTTGTTAAATATATTGAATATATACAAAAATAATAATATTTAATATTTATAAAAAAATGTATATTTTATATAAGATATTTTCAGAAGATAAAATAAAATAAAAATGGAATAAAAATGTGTTTGCACTATTTTTAGTATTTTTAGTAAAAAAGTATATCTATTTATTTATTTATGCACAAATACTCATTCAAACAAATAAATGCCTAATAAATTAAAAAATGGTTTAAAAAATTATTTTTATATTTTTAATATTATAAGAAAAAATAAATAAGTCAGAATAAATAAAGATAAGTCAAAAAAACATTAAAATAAACAAAATGGGCTCAGGGGGTGCAGAAGTAAAAACATGGTGTGAAAAGAAATAACAAATCAGACCCAGCCCAGAAGATTGTTGTCTTCAACCTTCAGACCAACAAAATTCAAAAACACGCGCCTTTCTTCTCAAATCTCTAACTCCTGATTCTTTGATCTTTTGCCAAATCTTCCAACATGAAACCTGTAGAGCTTGAAGCCACGATTCTAGACATATAAAGAAGTCAATCTAACTCTCAGAAATGAGAGAGAATTTCTTCTCCCCCAATTCCTGACCTAGTTTTTGTTCCATGTTCATACTTAAAATTCTCTAAGCATACATAATATAAATGAAATCTAATCACACGGGCATGTTCAGGGCTATGAATGTGACATGTTTTCTTCACAAACTAAAGCTAATAATGCCTGGATAGAGAGATACGTGTTCATGAACTTACCTGTTCAGTTGAAGTTGTATCTGGTGATGGAGATGTCTTCAATGCAAGGTGATGATTGGTACAACTTCCTTGATGTCCAGGGATGCTATTCCAAGCTTTACTTTGTCTTGAAACCTTTTGAATCGTGCTATGGAACTTCAGCTGCAAAACAAGAAAATGAAAATGGTGATCTTTCCTAGGAGTGTTACAGGTCGTGTTTGAGGTTTTGGTTAGCTCCAAGGGGTGTTATGGGATGTGTTTGACAAGTTTCTAGCAAGAATGCATGGAAGGTTTGAGCTATGGAACTCAAACTGCAGGGATGCCCTGTTTTGAGCAGTTCAATGGTGATTCTGTGAATGGGAAGGCAATGGAGGTGGTTGACTCGTGTTCTAGCTCAGTTAGGATGTTTAGGATATGTTTGACAAGTTTGCTTAAGGGTTTCTTACCTGAGATGAAAGTTGTTGTACAAAATGCTATGTTTCTTACACTTTAAGCAAGAGATGGCAAGTTGGTGTTCTAGACAGGTAGAGGCCCCCAATCTATGCTGCACCACTTAATCTTGATCAGTGTAATTAGTTCCTAAACTTGTGCCAAAGAATTTCAAATGTACTTGCTTGGATTTGCATTTTGACATAAAGTTCACTTTATCAAAATGGATATATTGCTTTTTCTAAATAAGGATTAATTCTCCATGTAATGTCCAAATGCATAGAACAACATCTTGGCACAATGGTTTAGCATTGAATTATTAAGTAAAAATGGGATTAGAGGCCTGCAATGTAGCTTGCACATGCTGAGTTTGAAAATGCACAAGTTATGGACATGTAAATTGGCCAAATCAAAAGTGAGTTTTTCCCAACTTGCCAAATTCGATTCTCCCTAACCATGAGGTTGTTTGATGAGTTCTTGGACATTTTGGAAAGCTTGGAATGTGTACTACAATCCATATTTGAAATGCAAATTGAAATTCCAAGTGGAAGTATATGAAAAATGGTCTTGAAGTTAGGTAAAAACCTTGCCTAAAATAGGTCAAATTTTCTCTAAGTTAAGAATGGTTTGGTACCCTTGTTCCAAAAATTGTAACTTGAGATACAAGATTCTTTTGGGAAAACTTTGTGAATCAAAGTTGTAGATTATGCAATATGCTACAACTTTCATGTTTTGACTTTGGCTTGAATCCAAATGAATCTTGGTGAGAAAGTGGGACAAAGTTAGGAAAAAATTAGGGTTTTTCATAACTTAGAAAAATTCTAAGTTATGAAAAATCTTCATTTCAAACCCTAATTTGCATTTCTTGATTTCTTGATGAACAAGTTTAATGATTTGGCATGTTTTGATGAAAAATGAATCTTGACACTTGATTTTGACCAAAAAGTCAAAGTTTGACTTTTCAGTATACAGTCAAAATTGATCAATTGACTGGGAAATTCAACTGTCAATCTTGTGTATTTGGGATCTTTTGAACTTGTTGAGCATGTCAAGATAATTCCATGGGGTCCTTGAGTCCATATGTGAGCTTGGTTTGCCATTGGCTAGGTCAAACAGTCAAAAATTGCCTTTGTGCAGTCAAAACCCTAAAAATGACCATTTTGCCCTTTTGGTGATCTGATTAAATTTCTTGTGGAATTGTGATCCAAACTTGATAAAATGGTCCATGTGAGTTCATAATGTTGATGTGGGTCAATTTTCATGAGGTTTGACTGTCAATTGGCCGCAGTTGACTTTTTCCCCAATACGGCTGATTTCTAGGTCAATTGTCCAATTGACTGGGCAAAATTTGGAATCAAGACTTGAATCTTGGTGTGGATAAACTTGGGAGTCCAAAATGAAGCATGAAATTCATCTTAGGCATTTTAGTTCAAAACATCTTTGTGCAAACACAAACCCTAATTTGGGTCAACAGTGCAAGGAGAAGTCTTGAGCAGGTGAAACCCTAACTGGATCTTGAGCTTCAAAGGCTTTGTGATGAGAAATCAATGAGAAATGGGAGGACAAATTTTGGGGTACAACACCCCTCGACCTCTATCTTCCCGCCATGTCGCTTTCCCTTAACTGCTAGGTGAACTACATTTCCCTCCCTTCTTCAAATTCAAATATCCTTCGTCTTTGATGCGGACACGAGGGTTGTTCTTCTAGTCGAAGGTCACATGACCTTTTCAGTCGAAGGCTTGATGGCGATGTCTGGTCGAAGACCAATTTGTAAATCAGATATTTCTCCAAGTTTTTCCATTCGTCGAAGCATTTTCCAGCTTGGCTTCATTTGCTCTATATTTGGCCCATAAGGCCAATTTATCATGGGTGTCGAATTTAAGAACCAACAAATTGCCCCCCAAGAATGTCTATTTCGACGTCGAGAGAAATAGTCATTCTTTGATATTCCTATTCGACACCTGTCTCTTTTTTGTCCACAAAGGCTTAACGTGTACTTTTCGCCTTCCAACAACTTCCACACTTAGAATCATCATTACTCTTTTCCCGGGACGTCGTTTCAATCAGCTGTTACCATGCTGCCATGATGGCCATTACTCCTAGAACCTAGGCAAGCATGTCAAACGTTCTCCATCACCTGCACAGTAACTGCTTCACTGCTTGCCGCATGCCCCACTACATCTATAGCATTAAATGACCTTGTCGAGAAACACTTCTCCCTGAACACTATAAATAGCCTTGAGCTCTCTCTTTTGGAAATTTCATAACACTTAGCATTCTTCATCTCTTATGCAGAAAAATACCTTATACCTTAGTGACTTTATCATTTTCGTTTCTCACAAACTCATAACAATGGCCTTCCTCTCTAATGCTCAAAACAACCCTAAGCCCAAGGATGTTTCTGACGTACAACATCAACCGGAGATTTGTTCCACAAGTTCTCCTCCTGCTTCAATTGAGGAGCTAAGGTTCGTCTCCGAACCTATGACCAAAGAAAGGCGCGAAGCGTACAACTCCCAGCTCCTCATCCCCATCAGGTATTCTGGGGATATATATGCCATGTCTGGCCCTTTGTCTGCATGCATAAAAAATCCCACAAAAAATAGTGCTTTCTTCCCGACTCACCTTAGGCTTAAGATTATAGGCTGTGCAAAGAAACCCAGGAACAATCCTGAGGATGCAACCCCAGCCAATCAACAACATTCTCAGACGAAGGAATATATTAATCTCCAGTTCATGAATAAAGTGAATAGGATCTTTCGATCGTGCCCTAGCCTTTCTTCAGAATATTCAGACTGGCTGAATAAAATGGAGAAGGTACAAACCCCAATCTGGAAAGAAATAGGGATCTATGACCTGGTGATGCTGTCAAAGACAGGGTTATCTACTGCCCTCTCATGTTAGTGTCTTCATTATACTTCTGGGACAACACCCATTTCACGTTTCATCTTCCTTGTGGAATGGTGACCCCGACCCTTTTTTATATAGCAGCTGTGATACGGTGGGAGAACTGACTAGGGTTTTGCGTTTGTTTTCGCAAATGTTTCGGCTGAGCAAGAGTCGCCACCGACTTTTTATTTTATCCTAAGGAAAGGTTAAAAAGCACAACAAAAACCTTTGAGATGTTTTCTTGGGTTCGGGGAGTAGATTATAGAAAGGGAAAGTATTAGCACCCTTTCTATCCATGGTTATCCATAGGCTCTTAGTTACTTGCTTAGATCATTTGCCTTGCATTTTCAATTGTTTGAAATGGTGCTTTTTGTGTGGGTTTGAAAAAGTTTTGAAAAGAGGCCAATGGGGTGACAACCTTTGTAATGATCCATGTTTGAATGTATACAAAGATGTATGTCTTTTGAAAAGTTTTCAATGTTTTTTTGGAAAGTTTGTTTTGAAAATGTGTTTGTGAGGTGTGGTTTTGAAAATAGGCAAGTGTTTTTGCAAATTTGATTCAAGTAACTAAGAGTTTGTCTACTCCTAAATTTCTCAAAGATTTCTCCTATGTTTTTAACCCTTTTAACAATTTTGTTCCACCATTGTATTTGGTGGACAATCTTGTGTTAGGATGTTAACGGGACGGGCGCGGGTCATTGTTTAGACCATGATTGCAATTGTGCTAAGCATCTTTGGGCAATTCTTCTTTAAGGGACTTGATCATTTTTAGGCAACTTTCGAAAGCGTCATCGAGGGACTATGATCATTTGATTGTTTTGTTTTTGCCAAAGATATCCAACATGCAATATGGCCCATTTTTGAAGGCAACAAGTGGAGTACCCTAGGGGTGCAAGTGTGATTAGTGTTGTTCATTTTCATGCTTGTTTATCTTGAAAATAGGTCAAACTATTTTTGGTTAATTTTGCATACAAAACCCTAATTCTAACATGGCATAATTAGAAAGCTTTCAAATGCGAAAAATAAAAGGTCCTAAGTTATTACAACATAATATATGGGATGGGGGGTACAAATGTTCAAATGGGGATATTTTAGCAAGAAATTAAACCTAGACTATTACATCCAAATTGAATTATACAAATCATTTAATATACAACAATTAAATAAAATATAATAAATATGCAAGATACAAAAATGTTTTTTATATGTATGAAAAAAAGGTATTTTTTATGTGTTAAATAAACAAAAATAAAATTAATTAATTTTGATATTTTTATGCATTTAGGGCAAAACCCTAATTTTATAAATAAAAGGTATTTATTATGTAATATTTATTAATTATGTACAAAAATAAATAAAAGAAGGTATATTGTAAAAAAAAGTATTTTTTGAGGTCAAAATATTAATAAAAAAATAAAATGTATTAATTCTTTGTATTTCTCTAAATATATTAATAAATATACATGTATTTACATTATTTATTAAATATATATTACATGTACAAAAAATAAAATATTTAATATATAAAAAAAGTATATTTTTATTATAAAATGTTTTCAAGAGATAACATAAAATAAAAATCAAAAATAAAGTATGTTTATATTATTTTTTTAGTTATTTTAAATGATAATATATTTATGTTTATTTGTATACAAACTAAATGAAACAAAATAAATTTCAAAAAAAATGCAAAAAAAATGTGAAAAAATATTTTTAAGGTTTATTTATATTTAGACAAAAATATCAAAACAAAATCAGAAGGAAAAAATCAAAAATATCAAAGATAACTCAAAATGGGCCAGGGGGTGCATGTGGAATGCAAAGGTGTGAAAAGTAACACAAATCAGGCCCAGCCCATGAAAAGGTTGTCTTCAACCTCTGAACAACAAAACAGAGTAACACGTGATCCTTGCTATCTCCTGATTCCTGGACTTTTAGCACAAACTTACAACATGAAAGATGTTAAGCATCAAGCCACGATTCCATACATATAAAAAACTCAACTTAACTCTCAGAAATGAGAGAGAATTTCTCCATCCCTAATTCTTAACCTAAGTTTTTGTCAATATTCAGATTCAAAATACTCTCAGCATATGCAATATAAATGAAAAATGAAGATATGTATAGCTTCAGGGGCATGAGTAGAACATTTTTCATTCACAAACTTATAGCTAATTCTTCCTATATTGAGAGATAGAAGTCCATGAACTTACCTGTTCAGCTTGGATCATGTCTGACAATGGAGGTCCTTTCAAGGCAAGGTGAGGATTGGTATAGCTTGCTTGAAGTTCAGGGATGCTATTCCAACCTTTAACTTGCTTTAAAACCAACTGAAACAAACTATAGCAATCCAACTGCAAAACAGAAAATGTGAAAATGGTGAAGTTGGTTAGAGGTGTTACAGGTCGTGTCCAAGGCTTGGGATAGCTTGCATATGAGATATGGAATGTGTATGAACTGGATTTAGCAAGAATGCACGAATGGATTGGCTTATGGAAGTCCAACTGCAGAGGTCACCCTGTTTTCTGCAGTGGGAGGGTGTTTTGAGGTTTGATGATGTTTGGAAGGTCTTCTGCTCGTGCCTTAGCTCTGTTATATTATTTGGAAGGTGTACAACAACTTTGCTTAAGCTTCTCTATGCTGAAATGAGAGTTGGTGTTGGTTATGCAAGTTTCTTCACACTTAAGCAAGAAAGTATCAACTTGGTTTCTAGGCCAGTACAAAGCCTCTATCTATGCTGCACATTTGAGTCTTGATTAGTGGGATATGCCTATGCCTTTGTGCCTCAAAGATCTGCATTGTACCTCATAGATTGCAAAGTTGACATAAAGTAACACTTTACAAAAATGGATAATATGCTTTTTCTTATTAAGGCTTAATCTTGTATGCAATGCTTAAACACATAATGCAAGGCTTGAACACAAGGGGTTTGAATTAAATTTATGATTGTGAATGGGATAAAGGACCTGTAATCCATCTTAGAACATGCTGAGTTCAAAATGCAAGGTTATGGACATGTAAATTGGTCATGAACAAAGTGAGTTTTCCCAACTTGCCAAATTCGATTCTCCCTAACCATGAGGTTGTTTGATGAGTTCTTGGACATTTTGGAAAGCTTGGAATGTGTACTACAATCCATCTTTGTAATGAAAATTGAAATTCCAAGTGGAAGCATGTGAAAAGTTGCCATGAAGTTAGGCAAAAATCCTGCCTAAAATAGGTCAAAACTTCTCTAAGTTAAGAATGTTTTGCACCCTTGTTCCAAAAATCATAACTTGAGCTACAAGCTTCTTTTGAGGAAACTTTGTGAATAAAAGTTGTATATTTTGCAATGGAATACAACTTTCATGTTTTGACTTTTGTTTGAATCCAAATGCATCTTGGTGGAAAAATGGGACAAAGTTAGGAAAAAATTAGGGATTTTCATAACTTAGAAAAATTCTAAGTTATGAAAATTCTTCATTTTAAACCCTAATTTGCAATTTTTGATTTCTTGATGAACAAGTTTCATAATTTGGCATGTTTTGATGAAAAATGAATCTTGACACTTGATTTTGACCAAAAAGTCAAAGTTTGACTTTTCAGTATACAGTCAAAAATTGATCAATTGACTGGAAAATTCATCTGTCAAGCTTGTGCATTTGGGATCTTTTGAATTTGTTGAACATGTCAAAACAATTCCATGGGGTCCTTGAGTCCATATATGAGCTTGGTTTGCCATTGGCTAGGTCAAACAGTCAAAAATTGTCTTTGTGCAGTCAAAACCCTAATAATGACCATTTTGCCCTTTTGGTGATCTGATCAAATTTCTTGTGGAATTGTGATCCAAACTTGACCAAATGGTTCATATGAGTTTATAATGTTGATGTGGGCCAAATTTCATGGGGTTTGGCTGTCAATTGACCACAGTTGACTTTTTCCCCAATACAGCTGATTTATAGGTCAACTGTCCAATTGACTGGGCAAAGTTTGGAATCAAGACTTGAAACTTGGTATGGATAAACTTGTGAGTCCAAAATGAAGCATGAAAGTCATCTTAGGCATTTTAGGTCAAAACATCTTTGTGCAAACACAAACCCTAATTTGGGTCAACAGTGCAAGGAGGAGTCTTGAGCAGAGGAAACCCTAACTGGATCTTGAGCTCTAAGGGTATTGTGATGAGAAAATGTTGAGGAAATGGGAGGGAAAATTTTGGGGTACAACAGTTGCCCCTGTTCAATCTTCTTGCACCTGAAGAGTTAGATTGGCAGGTTTGCCTTTCGCGTCTCGAAGGTAAAAGGAGATTGGACACTAGAGTGCCCTTAAATTTGCACTTATCAGAACAATGAATATGGGAATAGGCTTAGAGATGCCATTCGGAGATGGGCTTAAAGATGCCATATGAAAGGTGACAGAATCTCGTCAGGGATGGGCTTAAAGATGCCATCTGGGAGGTTTGTTGAACTGTAGTGTGACAGGTCCGAAGAATGAGAATCAAAATGGTATCTATGTCTGGAATGTACTTGAACTACATCTAAGGACTGAGTTTGTACGAGCAGAAGAATGGTCTCTGTGTCTGGGGCGTATCTGAGCTGTAACTGTGTTTGAAGTGTAGAACGAATATCAGAATGACTGTCGTGTCTGGAGTGTATCTGTATTGTATCTGGGTAACAGAGAAGCATCTGTATGGAGCACCTGCGTGCTGGGGACAAATTCTGAATGAGTGACAGAATGGCAACCATGTTTGGAGCATATCCGGACTGTATCTGAAGTTGAAAGTTGTATGAGTAGCAGAATGACTTCCGTGTCTGGAGTGTATCTGAAATTATAACTGTGATCTAGATAAATGACAGCATGACTTCTGTGGCAAACGCACTGGAGAGGATCAAGCTGCTGTTGTAAGGGTCAAAATGGTATCCGTGTTTGGAATGCATTGGACTGTGAGGTGGATAAATGAATCTGAATGAGAGATAGAATGGCTGCCGAGTCTGGAGCGTATCTAGTCCGTATCTGATTGCTGTAGTCCGAATGAGTAGTAGAATAACCGTCGTGTCTGAGGTGTATCTATACTGTATTTGACTTGAAATTCTGAATGAGTAATAGAATGACCGCCGTGTCTGGGGTGTATCCATACTGTATCTGAATAATTATTAATGATAGCCTTTTGAACTTATCCTGAAAAGGGTAAAAATGTTAGTTGAACACAAAGTTATGTTGCATGACATGTATGATGCAAAAGATGTTATATCAATGTTTATGATATGAATGTAGATGAATGCGTATGTAAGCCGAAGAGCTGTCTTGCTAAGGATAGATGAATCCTGGAGCTAAAGAATCTTGACTGCTGCCAGGGAAAGTGAATCCTTGACTGCTGCAGGGGAAGACAAAGTCTTGATTGATGAGGATGAGACACCCTCGTTGACTACTGCTGGAGAAACAGGAGCTTGGGTTGTATGCCAATCTTCCGGAGATTCTTGTCTTGAGGAGATCTTCTCTGGAGAACATCTGATTATCCTGAGAGGCACTGAGAATGAGCCTTCATTCTGCTTGGGGAATACAAGATCTTCAATCGTTGAGGGATCTTAGGGCCACTGCTGGAGAACTGGAATTCCTTGGTGACTTGCGGGGATGAGAATTCTTGGGGATCTCTACTGGGGAAGTTTAGAATCTGATAGACTCATGTTGGAGAGGTATGATTGAGAATTTTCAGTTTGGTTGCAGATATCTCTGTGGGGAGAAGTTTCACTAGCCTGGTTCAGTTGGGGATTGATGGCAGGGAATCTTAGCTCCGCTGGGGATTGGATTTTTAGATTTTTATGGCTCCACTGGGGATTCTGAAACTTGACTCTGAGGGGAATCGAGTTCTGGAAGGCCCTCTGGCTGGGGAATTTGGAATTTAACTCTGCTGAGGATTCCTTCTGAAAGGGTATCAGGATATCTACTTGTATCTTCAACCTATCAGTAATCATCTTTCTTGATTCATAAGGAAATGATTATGTTCAAATGCATATGCCTATTTAACAAAACATTAGACGTTTCTCAAATAAAACATAAGTGCAAAAGAAAAGAGAAAAGGAAAACAACGCAGATTTCTGTACTTGGAAAAGTATTTGTATTAACTTTCTATAAGTATATTGGTACAAAGGAGACGGTCATCCTAGTAAGAGGATGCCGTCGTAAAAAATTGAAAAATTTATACAAAAGAAAGATGGCTAAGTGAAACAATTCCATGGGATTCCATTATGCTATAGCCTTCACAACTCTGAACATCCGTCCATTCAATGATTCGTCTGCTGATGACTGGATTGATTAGAAACTTGGAGCTGGTTGATGAAGAGATTGTCCTTAAAGTGATCCGACGAGACATAGTCATACGCTTTAATTCCCTAACTTTTGCCTGAATCGCCCTTTCGGGTTTTCGATCCACCGGGAAACCCCTTTTTGCCCAAGCCGCCCTTTCGGGTTTTCAACTTGCCGGGTGTACAGATTTTTTTTGTTTTATCCCTAATTTTTGCCTGAACCGCCCTTTCGGGTTTTCGGTCCATCGGGATGCCCATTTTTTGCCCAAGTCGCCCTTTCAGGTTTTCGACTTGTCGGGTTATTTTATGCGTAATATCTTTTGACTATGTCTGCATTCGCAGGGTGCAGCAAATCGTTGCCGTCCATGGTGGTCAGAATCATTGCACCACCAGAAAATATGCTCTTGATCACAAACGGTCCTTCGTATGTAGGAGTCCATTTGCCCCTGGGATCACTTTGCGGCAGGATAATCCGCTTGATTACGAGATCTCCGACTTGATACACTTGACGTCTGACTTTCTTGTTGAAAGCCTTGATCATCAGCTTTTGATACGTCTGACCATGGCACACAGCAGCGAGTCGCTTCTCGTCGATCAAATTGAGTTGATCAAGTCGGGTCTGAATCCAATCATCTTCGCTTAAACCCAAGTCCTTCATAATCCTTAAAGAGGGAATCTGAACTTCCATGGGCAGGACAACCTCCATGCCATATACCAAGGAAAATGGGGTTGCCCCAGTTGAAGTACGTGCCGTCATACGGTATCCATGCAGAGCAAACGGTAACATCTCATGCCAGTCCTTGTAAGTGACTGTCATTTTCTGAATGATCTTCTTAATGTTTTTGTTCGCAGCTTCAACAACACCGTTCATCTTCGGCCGATAGGGAGATGAATTGTGATGATAAATCTTGAACTGTTCGCATAATGCGGTGATCATAGTATTATTCAGATTTGTACCGTTGTCTGTGATGATCCTGTTTGGAACACCATACCGGCATATAAGGTTTTGCCTGATGAAGCGGGCAACCACATTTTTAGTGACAAAGGCGAAAGAAGCTGCTTCGACCCATTTGGTGAAGTAGTCAATGGAAACCAGGATGAAGCGGTGTCCGTTGGAAGCTGTGGGCTTGATCTCTCCTATCATGTCAATGCCCCATATTGCGAATGGCCAAGGAGCTGTCAGCACATTGAGAGGAACCGGAGGAATATGAATCTTATCAGTGTAGACTTGACACTTGTGGCAAGTTCGGGAGTGCTGATGGCAATCTGCTTCCATGGTAGACCAGTAATAGCCTGCCCTTAGGATCTTTTTAGCCATAGTATGCCCGCTCAAATGGGTGCCAAATGTACCGTTGTGCATCTCTATCATGATTAACTCTGCTTCAGTTTTGTCAACACATCGGAGTAAAACACAATCATGGTTGCGCTTATAGAGGATGTCGTTGCTTAGGAAGAACTTGGCAGCAAATTTCCTTAGGAACTTTTTGTCATTTAGGGAAGCTCCTTCGGGATATTCTCTAGTCTGGAGATACCTTTTGATTTCGTGAAACCAGGGTTGTTCCACTACTTCTTCGGTATTAATCTCATGACAATGCACAGGTTCATCCATTCGCTCGATGGTGATTTGGGGAGCCTCATTATCCCAATTGAGTTTAAACATAGAAGACATTGTGGCTAGAGCATCTGCTAGCTGATTCTCTTCTCGCGGGAAATGCTCGAAGGTAATTTGCTCGAAATGAGGCAACAATGTCAGGACATGTTCTCTGTATGGGATAAGATTAGGATGTTTGGTATCCCACTCTCCTTTGATTTGACTGATAACCAAAGCCGAGTCCCCAAATACGATCAAAGATTTGATCCCCAAGTCTATAGCCGCCTTGAGACCAAAGATGCAAGCTTCATATTCCGCCATGTTGTTTGTGCAGCTGAAGCAGAGTCGAGCCGTGAAAGTAGTGTGACAACCTTCCGGGGAAATGAGTACCGCACCGATACCGTTTCCAAGTGCATTTGAAGCACCGTCAAAGTACAGGGTCCATCGGGATCCCTTTTCGGGTCCGTCATACGGTCCGTTACCTTTGATGTTGTCCAAATTCATGATGTACTCGTCTGGGAAGTCAAATCTCATGGTTTGATAATCTTCGATAGCTTGATGAGCTAGATGGTCAGCTAGTACACTCCCTTTTATAGATTTTTGGGTGGTGTACTGGATGTCATACTCAGTTAGGATCATTTTCCATCTAGCTATTCTTCCAGATAAAGCAGGCTTCTCGAAGATATACTTGATAGGATCCATTTTGGAAATCAACAAGGTGGTATGAGTCAGCATATACTGCCTTAGTCGGCGAGCAGCCCATACCAAAGTGCAGCAAGTTTTCTCGAGCAGTGAGTACCGAGTCTCACAATCGGTAAACTTTTTGCTAAGGTAATAAATAGCATGCTCTTTTCGACCAGACTCGTCATGCTGGCCCAAAACGCACCCCATTGAGTTATCCAAGACGGTTAGATACATGATCAATGGTCTTCCTTCGAAGGGAGGCATCAGAATAGGAGGTTCTAGCAAATACTCCTTGATTTTATCAAAAGCAGCTTCGCAATCGTCGTTCCATTCGACTACCTGATCTTTCTTTAATAATTTGAAAATTAGCTCACAGGTAGAAGTCAGATGAGAGATGAATCTGGCAATATAGTTCAGGCGCCCCAAGAATCCTCTAACCTCCTTTTCAGTACGGGGAGCAGGCATCTCTTGTATTGCTTTCACTTTGGCTGGATCGACCTCAATGCCTTTGTTGCTGACAATAAACCCTAGAAGTTTACCAGACCTAACTCCAAAAGTACACTTACTTGGATTCAGCCTGAGTTTGTACTCTTTCAACCTGGAAAATAGCTTTTCCAGGTGTTCAAGGTGTTCCTCCTCTGTTTGTGACCGAGCTATCATATCGTCTACGTAAACTTCGATTTCATGATGTATCATATCATGAAATAGAGCTACCATGGCGCGTTGATAAGTTGCTCCCATGTTCTTCAGTCCGAACGACATCACCTTGTAACAGAAAGTACCCCATTGTGTAACAAAGGTTGTTTTCTCCATGTTCTCGGGGGCCATTTTAATTTGGTTGTAGCCCGAGAATCCATCCATGAAGGAAAACACTTTGTGCTGAGCTGTGTTGTCAATCAGAATGTCAATGTGCGGTAGCGGAAAATCATCCATGGGGCTGGCCCTATTCAAATCTCGGTAGTCTACACACATCCTGACCTTGCCATCTTTTTTAGGAACTGGCACGATGTTAGCAACCCATTGTGGATAGGACGTAACAGCCAGAAAGCCAGTGTTGAATTGTTTCATCACCTCTGCTTTAATCTTCTCAGACATGTCAGGCCTCATTCGGCGGACTTTTTGCTTGATCGGTGGACAATCCTCTCTTGTAGGGAGACCGTGAACCACGATGTCTGTGTCTAAACCCGACATGTCTTCGTAAGACCAGGCGAAGATTTCAACGTACTCATTTAACAGCTGTATCAGGCGCTCCTTGACACTTGGTTCCAGATTGGCACCCACTTGTACTTCCTTCCGGTCTTCCTCTGTTCCTAAGTTGACAGTTTCCAACGACTCTTCGTGAGGTAAGATGGCCCTTTCCTCTTGTTGTAGAAGTCTGGCTAGTTCTCCTGGTACTTCACAACCTTCGTCATCTTCATACTCGGCCTGATTGACCAGATCTTCAGAGTTATTGAAGGACATAACAGAATGGTCACCCATAGAATCCAGAGTGGATGGGTACCTGCATTTGTGAGCGTGGGTGTGTGTAAGGGATAGCCATCTTTAAACAAAAAATGCAGAAAGGAAAGAAAATGAACACAACAGTTTATCAATGAAAAACGTCCAATGAATCATTAAACATGGCATATGGATATGAAGATAATCAAAACCCTTACAAATGGACCTCCATGCCCCGGGCAAGGCAAGAGGTGAAAAAGTAGTGTACGGATTGTTCAAAAGTAATTATTACAGACTATAGGAAATGTTTGACAGATAATTACTGATTAATAAAAGTAATGGGGACAAAGTCCTTTGCCTCCCAGTTGCGTAGTCCCCCTTCGATGGTTGGGTAGATCCAATCTTCAATGTTGGCCTCTTCGTCTTCACCTTCCAAAGCATTGATCCCATAAGGAGAGATCTTGATGGGTGCTCTTTCAACCTTTGAGCGGCGCATAGCTTTCTGCCCCGCAGCAGTGAATCCTAAACCAAACTTGTCTGTTTTATGAGGAATATCCGGCAACTGCCCCCACGTTGAGCTCTTCCCTTCCTTTATTGCGGCCTTCACGTCTTTTAGAGATGCCATCCTGGCCATCTGCTTTGGTACCTCAGCTACCACTTTTGCTACTTCCACCTCAGGAGAGACTTCCTCGAAGTGCTGGAACGGCGTCTCAATGAATTCACCCTCTACCTCTTCATATCGGAACGAGTTTAGGTGACTGATCATATACTCTTCTTCACCGTGGACGGTTACTATCTTTCCCTTGACAGGGTACTTCAGCATTTGATGTAGGGAAGAGGTGACTGCCCCAGCATTGTGTATCCATGGTCTCCCCAATAAGCAAGAGTATGACGGACAGATGTCCATCACATAGAAAGTTGAGGGGAACACCTCTGTGCCAACCTTAATGGGAATGTCTACCTCTCCATGTAACATTCTTTTTGACCCGTCAAATGCCCTTACAATGATATTACTTGGCCTCAACTCCAAGCCTTCACAGTCTAAACGGTCGAGGGCCTTCTTAGGCAGCACGTTCAGAGAAGAACCAATGTCGACTAGAACATGGGCCAGAGTAGTTCCTTGGCACTCTACTGACACATGTAAAGCGTTGTTGTGTTTTCTTCCTTTTGAGGTTAGGTCAGCATCAGAGAAACCTAAACCGTTGTCTGCTGTAAGACTGGCTACACAGTTTTGGAATTGGTCGGCAGAGGTTTCCTGGGGTACATGGGCTGTCTTCAGGAACTTTATCAATGCTTTGGCGTGCGCCTCTGAACAAAGTAGCAATGCTAACATGGAGATTTTCGAGGGGGTTTGCCCCAGTTGCTCTACCACGTCATAATCACTCTTTTTAATTATCTTCAAGATCTCCTCCATCTCTTTCTTAGAGGTTTCCGGGATGTCCAAAGGTTGAGCCCTCGTCCTGACGAGCTCATTTTGGATCCCTTTACCCTTATCAGCAGAAGTAGGAGGGACAGCAACAGGAACAGCAACATCTTCAATCAATGGGGCTCTAACGGAAAGTTTTATTGGTGCAGGAATAACTTTGGCGGCAGATGAGGGTCCAAAGATTGCCTTTGGGGGAGCAATCTCTGGAGAAAATATTCTCCCACTTCGGGTGATCTTGCTGGTGCCGGCAATGTTTCCAATGCTGGCATCTTCTTCATCAGAGCTTCCTTCGGTTATTTCAACTTGTTTAATACCATGGTAGTAGATTTCTCCACCGTAATTCCATGGTATTGACTTTTCAGAACTGTAGGGGACAGGCCCTGGCATAGTTATCTTCAGAGGAACAGACTTTGTAGCAGATGTAATCTTAACAGGCTTTCTGACGGCCTTGGAAATATTGACGTGAATGGTGATAATTGAGACATCTTCAGTAGGGGTTGGAATAGCAGAAACTTTTTCAAACAGAATTTGTTGACTGTCCATCAGGCCTTGGATGCCTTTCTTCAATAACGGACAGTCAACTGGCAGAGAGTAACAATAATAGCAATCTTCTTTGCATCCCGGGAAGATCCCGACCTTTAACAGATTTAACTTGATGGTTAACAGCGGAGTTATCAGGTCATTGACATCGGAAACATACAAATCTTCCTCAATAGCATGGACATTTCGACCGTGCTTCGGCATCGGAACAGATATCACGTTTGGTTTCTCTGGAGCATCGAACTCCACCTCCTTTGCATCTATCAAGTCTTGAATTTTATTTTTCAACGCCCAACAATTATTCGTGTCATGTCCGACGCTATCGGAATGGTAGGCGCATTTGGCATTGGCATTGTAGGCTGGTGAGGTCGTATTCATATTTTTCGGCGCTTCTTTGATATTTGTGAGATTCAGCTTTAACAAGTGTGGAAGAACTTGCGCGGGCGTCATATTAATGCGGGTGAATTGCCGTGGTGGCCGTTCTCCCCATTGTTGTTTAGATCTGGACGGGTTATTGCGAGGCTGATCACTTGGTAGATTTTGGATCATTACGGCCCCCACAGTCGGCCTGCGCTCACTTCTTCTTGCTCCCCTTTGAGAATACACAACAGCTGTTTCTTTCTTTGCTGGAAATGGTTTCTTAGCAATTGTAGATGCAGAGGCATCCTTCTGAATCTTCCCATTCTTGATACCGGCTTCTACCCGCTCGCCAGTCAAAATTAATTCAGTAAACCCCGAGGAAGAGCTACCGATAAGATGATTAAAGAATGGACCAGACAGGGTCCCAAGGAACATATCAACAAGTTCTCTATCGGAGAGAGGCGGCTGCACCCTTCCAGCCAGATCGCACCACTTCTGAGCGTACTCCTTAAATCCCTCACCTGAGGCCATTCCCATACTCTGCAGCTGAGTGCGGGTTGGTGCCAGGTCAGAGTTATACTGATATTGGCGATAAAAAGCAACTGCCATATCCTCCCAACTACGTATCTCCGACCTTTCCAGCTTGTAAAACCAATCTAGCTGAGTGCCAGACAGGCTATCTTGAAAGAAATGTACCCAAAGGTTTCTGTCAGATGTGTGAAGTTGGATTCTTCGGACATATGACCTTAGGTGCATTTTTGGGCAGGACAGCCCGTCATATCTTGCAAAAATAGGCACTTTGAACTTCAGGGGGATCACAATTCCAGCAATTAATCCCAAATCTTCAAAATCCAAGCCTGGAACTCTCTGCAGCTCCATAGCTGCTAACCTGTCCTCCAAACTCTTGTACTTGTCATCAGCCGGCGGGTATTGTTATTCTGAGTAGTCTTCGTCTTCTTCAGCCTCTTCTTCTTCAGCTTCGGATTCGGAAGGTACCGCGGCCCCTTTTCCTTTACTATTTTCTTCTTCGGATGTAGAAGGAAATTCAAGAACCCTTCTGGCTTCACCCTCAAACCTTCTCCCCAAGGTAGCCACCCCGACTCTCTTCTTCTTCTTCTTTACTTGGTCTTTGTTCCCAAGCAGGGTTTTCAGATCCTCCTGACCCTTAGCCAAGGTCATCAAGAGTTGTTGAAAATGTGCGTTCTGAGACTGCAAGTCCTTGACCGTCTGTTCGAGATCCATCTTACTGAAATAAACAACAGAAAGATAAGGAAACCTGGTGTGGAGACCTGTTTATGCACATGATGAATGGTATGCTTATGTATGCAGTGCATTCAAGGATTTAGAAGGTTCAAAATTGTTGCAAACAAAAAGAACGCACGTCATATTAATAAGAAGAAATTTGTCAGTACATAAATGCCCCATGGGCCAAATATTACAAAACTTCTCAAGGTAAAAAGACGTTGCGCATCCTCTTTGGTGCGATGTAGGTGTTGAGGGTCTCTTCCTCATGGAGTCGGCGGGTGAGCTCTAAAACCTTCTTCTCGCTGGCGTAGAAGCTGGCTTCAAAAGTGTTCTGTTCCTCCTTGAGTTGGATCCAACTCTTCTGCATCTCCTCCCACGATGTAGGCATGTCAGGATATAGGATGGTATAGGGAACCTCTCCTTCCATAACGGGATCTTTAATCACAGGGAGAACATGAGGATAAGGCATCATTAGACTCTGGGCCCGGGTTCGTACCCACTTGAGATAAGGCTCAAGAGGGATGGAGTTCTTGTGCCCCAGTGTCTTGCTGTCAACCTTGTTTGGCATCCTCCAAGCTCTGATGAATCTTTGGCGAAGTCCTTGCGCATCGTTGTCGAAGTCAAAAACTAGGTCAGGAATCAACATGTCATGAGGGCCATCCCTCCATGCATATCCAAATTGTCTCAAGGCTAGACAAGGATTGTAGGTAATACCTCATCTAATGCCAAGCAATGGAACATTAGGGAATTCTCCACAACGATCGACGATGATGACATTTTCTCTGGACCGAGAACACCAATGTACATCAGAGTGAGTAAGGATCATCAACCGTTGTGACCACCTTAGGCCTTGGTCATTCTTCAAGACAGATTGCGGAAGGTGCGAAATAAACCACCTTGCGAGAAGAGGAGTACAACACATGAGAACACCCCTCTTTCTCATTGTTCGAGTGTAAAATGAGTGAAGAATGTCCCCAAGCAATGTTGGTACTGGATTTCTGGATAAGAAGATTTTGACGGTGTTGACATCTACAAGCTGGTCAGGATTTGGGAACAAGACCAACCCATAGATAAGGAGGGCCACAATTTCTTCAAAGGCTTGTAGGTCCAATGAATTCCAACATTCTTGTGCTTTCTCAAACAAGAATTTTTCTAAGAAGCCTTTGACACCGCTTCTAGTTTCCCAATGCCCCTTGATCTCAGATGGTTGTAGATGTAGTGCTCGAGCAACATCTTCGGGCTTTGGTTCCTATTCCGTACCGTTGAAAGGTAGTTGATTAAGGATAGGAATTCTCAGGAGTTGAGAAAATTCCTCCAAAGTGGGTACCAACTGGTAGTCGGGGAAAGTGAAACTGTGGTGAAGGGGGTCAAAGAACTGAAACAACACCTTTACCATGTCCTCTTCAAAGTTGGTGCTGACTAGGCTGAGCAGTCTACCATGTCTTTCACTGAAGGGAGAGCTTTCCGGAATCCTGGATGTGAGCTCCTTGAGTTGAGGAGGGATTCTCACAAGGTTGACTTGGATAGTTTTCCTGCGAGGAATTTCCATGACCTACAAAACAAGAACAAAGATGAAGATCATAACCCTTGAAATGGTTAGTGTATGCATATGATGCTTTATGATGTTCATGATGTATGCACAAACACATGTACAAGCAATTCACACCAAACCCTAGTTTCAGGCTTGCGTGAGGTTTCATAGGTAAGTACCCTCTTGAGTGTAGTTGGCTTAAAAACCTGTCCTATAAATAGTAACCGGGTTCTAAAGAGCTCAATATCACGGGATTGTTTTCATTGTTCATTGTTTTGGTTTAGCCACTTAACTAGCGACCAAAATATTCCAAGAAAACAACCCTCAATGAGTGTAGTATCGAGTATCTACCAACTTCGGACTGCACCAAAGCCGGTCATCTCACTACCCCTAATGAAAGGCCAAGATGGTCAAGTAAGGTTCTAGGTCATTAGTGCTTAGTGACATCACTCAGCGGCCCCGTACTCTCCTTGATTGAACTCAAGGGTTACCGGTACTCACAAATATGTCACACTAATATAGCTATTGCTTCAACCGTGTCGGTATACCCCGTACAGTTTCCATAACGTATTGCTATCTATGAATGTTTCCCCAAATCCGGGTGTAGGATTGCAAACCCAAACAAGAGAGCCAAGATGTAAAGCAATCAAAACAAACAATTAGTCATGCAAGAGGGTGATCTAAGCCCTAAGGTTACTCCACTTTAAAAATTTCCCCAGCAGAGTCGCCAGTTCTGTGATACAGTGGGAGAACTGACTAGGGTTTTGCGTTTGTTTTCGCAAATGTTTCGGTTGAGCAAGAGTCGCCACCGACTTTTTATTTTATCCTAAGGAAAGGTTAAAAAGCACAGCAAAAACCTTTGAGATGTTTTCTTGGGTTCATGGAGTAGATTATAGAAAGGGAAGGTATTAGCACCCTTTCTATCCATGGTTATCCATGGGCTCTTAGTTACTTGCTTAGATCACTTGCCTTGCATTTTCAATTGTTTGAAATGGTTCTTTTTGTGTGGGTTTGAAAATGTTTTGAAAAGAGGCCAATGGGGTGACAACCTTTGTAATGATCCATGTTTGAATGTATACAAAGATGTATGTCTTTTGAAAAGTTTTCAATGTTTTTTTGGAAAGTTTGTTTTGAAAATGTGTTTGTGAGGTGTGGTTTTGAAAATAGGCAAGTGTTTTTGCAAATTTGATTCAAGTAACTAAGAGTTTGTCTACTCCTAAATTTCTCAAAGATTTCTCCTATGTTTTTAACCATTTTAACAATTTTGTTCCACCATTGTATTTGGTGGATAATCTTGTGTTAGGATGTTAACGGGACGGGCGCGGATCATTGTTTAGACCATGATTGCAATTGTGCTAAGCATCTTTGGGCAATTCTTCTTTAAGGGACTTGATCATTTTTAGGCAACTTTCGAAAGCGTCATCGAGGGACTATGATCATTTGATTGTTTTGTTTTTGCCAAAGATATCCAACATGCAATATGGCCCATTTTTGAAGGCAACAAGTGGAGTACCCTAGGGGTGCAAGTGTGATTAGTGTTGTTCATTTTCATGCTTGTTTATCTTGAAATTAGGTCAAACTATTTTTGGTTAATTTTGCATACAAAACCCTAATTCTAACATGGCATAATTAGAAAGCTTTCAAATGCGAAAAATAAAAGGTCCTAAGTTATTACAACATAATATATGGGATGGGGGGTACAAATGTTCAAATGGGGATATTTTAGCAAGAAATTAAGCCTAGACTATTACATCCAAATTGAATTATACAAATCATTTAATATACAACAATTAAATAAAATATAATAAATATGCAAGATGCAAAAATGTTTTTTATATGTATGAAAAAAAGGTATTTTTTTATGTGTTAAATAAACAAAAATAAAATTAATTAATTTTGATATTTTTATGCATTTAGGGCAAAACCCTAATTTTATAAATAAAAGGTATTTATTATGTAATATTTATTAATTATGTACAAAAATAAATAAAAGAAGGTATATTGTAAAAAAAGTATTTTTTGAGGTCAAAATATTAATAAAAAAATAAAATGTATTAATTCTTTGTATTTCTCTAAATATATTAATAAATATACATGTATTTACATTATTTATTAAATATATATTACATGTACAAAAAATAAAATATTTAATATATAAAAAAAGTATATTTTTATTATAAAATGTTTTCAAGAGATAACATAAAATAAAAATCAAAAATAAAGTATGTTTATATTATTTTTTTAGTTATTTTAAATGATAATATATTTATGTTTATTTGTATACAAACTAAATGAAACAAAATAAATGTCAAAAAAAATGCAAAAAAAATGTGAAAAAATATTTTTAAGGTTTATTTATATTTAGACAAAAATATCAAAACAAAATCAGAAGGAAAAAATCAAAAATATCAAAGATAACTCAAAATGGGCCAGGGGGTGCATGTGGAATGCAAAGGTGTGAAAAGTAACACAACTCAGGCCCAGCCCATGAAAAGGTTGTCTTCAACCTCTGAACAACAAAACAGAGTAACACGTGATCCTTGCTATCTCCTGATTCCTGGACTTTTAGCACAAACTTACAACATGAAAGATGTTAAGCATCAAGCCACGATTACATACATATAAAAAACTCAACTTAACTCTCAGAAATGAGAGAGAATTTCTCCATCCCTAATTCTTAACCTAAGTTTTTGTCAATATTCAGATTCAAAATACTCTCAGCATATGCAATATAAATGAAAAATGAAGATATGTATAGCTTCAGGGGCATGAGTAGAACATTTTTCATTCACAAACTTATAGCTAATTCTTCCTATATTGAGAGATAGAAGTCCATGAACTTACCTGTTCAGCTTGGATCATGTCTGACAATGGAGGTCCTTTCAAGGCAAGGTGAGGATTGGTATAGCTTGCTTGAAGTTCAGGGATGCTATTCCAACCTTTAACTTGCTTTAAAACCAACTGAAACAAACTATAGCAATCCAACTGCAAAACAGAAAATGTGAAAATGGTGAAGTTGGTTAGAGGTGTTACAGGTCGTGTCCAAGGCTTGGGATAGCTTGCATATGAGATATGGAATGTGTATGAACTGGATTTAGCAAGAATGCACGAATGGATTGGCTTATGGAAGTCCAACTGCAGAGGTCACCCTGTTTTCTGCAGTGGGAGGGTGTTTTGAGGTTTGATGATGTTTGGAAGGTCTTCTGCTCGTGCCTTAGCTCTGTTATATTATTTGGAAGGTGTACAACAACTTTGCTTAAGCTTCTCTATGCTGAAATGAGAGTTGGTGTTGGTTATGCAAGTTTCTTCACACTTAAGCAAGAAAGTATCAACTTGGTTTCTAGGCCAGTACAAAGCCTCTATCTATGCTGCACATTTGAGTCTTGATTAGTGGGATATGCCTATGCCTTTGTGCCTCAAAGATCTGCATTGTACCTCATAGATTGCAAAGTTGACATAAAGTAACACTTTACAAAAATGGATAATATGCTTTTTCTTATTAAGGCTTAATCTTGTATGCAATGCTTAAACACATAATGCAAGGCTTGAACACAAGGGGTTTGAATTAAATTTATGAGTGTGAATGGGATAAAGGACCTGTAATCCATCTTAGAACATGCTGAGTTCAAAATGCAAGGTTATGGACATGTAAATTGGTCATGAACAAAGTGAGTTTTTCCCAACTTGCCAAATTCGATCTCCCTAACCATGAGGTTGTTTGATGAGTTCTTGGACATTTTGGAAAGCTTGGAATGTGTACTACAATCCATCTTTGTAATGCAAATTGAAATTCCAAGTGGAAGCATGTGAAAAGTTGCCATGAAGTTAGGCAAAAATCCTGCCTAAAATAGGTCAAAACTTCTCTAAGTTAAGAATGTTTTGCACCCTTGTTCCAAAAATCATAACTTGAGCTACAAGCTTCTTTTGAGGAAACTTTGTGAATAAAAGTTGTAGATTTTGCAATGGACTACAACTTTCATGTTTTGACTTTTGTTTGAATCCAAATTCATCTTGGTGGAAAAATGGGACAAAGTTAGGAAAAAATTAGGGATTTTCATAACTTAGAAAAATTCTAAGTTATGAAAATTCTTCATTTTAAACCCTAATTTGCAATTTTTGATTTCTTGATGAACAAGTTTCATAATTTGGCATGTTTTGATGAAAAATGAATCTTGACACTTGATTTTGACCAAAAAGTCAAAGTTTGACTTTTCAGTATACAGTCAAAATTGATTAATTGACTGGGAAATTCAATTGTCAATCTTGTGTATTTGGGATCTTTTGAACTTGTTGAGCATGTCAAGATAATTCCATTGGGTCCTTGAGTCCATATGTGAGCTTGGTTTGCCATTGGCTAGGTCAAACAGTCAAAAATTGCCTTTGTGCAGTCAAAACCCTAAAAATGACCATTTTGCCCTTTTGGTGATCTGATCAAATTTCTTGTGGAATTGTGATCCAAACTTGACCAAATGGTTCATATGAGTTTATAATGTTGATGTGGGTCAAATTTCATGGGGTTTGGCTGTCAATTGACCACAGTTGACTTTTTCCCCAATACAGCTGATTTCTAGGTCAACTGTCCAATTGACTGGGCAAAGTTTGGAAGCAAGACTTGAAACTTGGTATGGATAAACTTGTGAGTCCAAAATGAAGCATTAAAGTCATATTAGGCATTTTAGGTCAAAACATCTTTGTGCAAACACAAACCCTAATTTGGGTCAACAGTGCAAGGAGGAGTCTTGAGCAGAGGAAACCCTAACTGGATCTTGAGCTCTAAGGGTATTGTGATGAGAAAATGTTGAGGAAATGGGAGGGAAAATTTTGGGGTACAACAGCAGCAATTACCGGTCTTCGACCGACTAGTGATTACTTTGACCCAGAAGATTTATCTAAGGATGCCATTGGGTTTTCAGCCACAAAGCCCACATATACCACATTTATCAATCATTTTCATGATAAATTTTGCAGCACTGTGTCACAGGTGGAACATATAGCCTTCTTAGCTATGTGGCTATCTCGCTTCAACTTGGCCGTTGGCTTGTGCATAATAAGGTGTAGACGTCAACAGTTTGAATCCCATCTCTGTAGCAAATTCTTGCATTTTTCGACCAGTAAAGACCGATCCTTGATTTATCGTTATTGTCCCAGGGGTTCCAAATCTATATATAATTTACTTTTGAATAAATTCAATAACATTCTTTTGGTCTACATTGACTAAAGGAATTGCTTCAATCCATTTAGTAAAATAATAAATGCCCACCAATATGTATTCCTGGCTTTTAGAGGATGCTGGTCGAATTTCTCCAATAAGATCTAAAGCCCATCCTCTAAAAGGCCAAGGTTTCACAATTGAGTGAAGTTCGCTTGCCGGTACATGTTGGATACCTGTATGTACTTGACATTCTTGACATCCTTTTGCAAACTCAACACAATCTTTTAACATAGTGAGCCAATATAGTCCTTGTCGAAACAACAACCATTTCATCTTATGGCCTACTTGATATGCTCCACATGCCCCGGCGTGTGTGGTAGAAAGAGTTGTGTATGCTTCTGTTTCACTTAGGCATTTCATTAGCACACCTTCAGGTGTTTTCTTGAATAATTCATTTCCCATTAGTATATAGCTTAATGACCTATAATTTATCTTTCGCTCCGTCAAAGCCACTAGATTCTATAAATAATTTACTATAGGCTTTCTCCAATCTTGTTCTGTTAGATTTTCTATGAACGAAATTTCGAAGTTTTCATGACCAGTGTATCCCAATGTTGTTTCCAAATCTATTGGAGACAACCTAGTGGATGTTACTCTTCCTCTAACTTTGATTGCTTGTTGTAATTTTTTTTTTGAAATTTTATACCCGGAAGCGATCTGTGCTAAATCATTAGCCACTTGATTTTCCAATCTTGGTATATGTCGAATGTTAACCACTTCGAAGTTCTTCAACAAACGACTGGCTATTACTAAATACATGATAAGATTTTCTCTTATGCATTTGTATTCTTTCGTAACTTGTTTTAGGACTAACTCTGAGTCTCCTATTATTTGATTATATCCAGAGTATCCGTCAAGCATACTCATGTATTTGAAACCAGCGGCAAAATCGACAAGCATTTCCGCCACAGGCATTGGATATTCATCTTTGGGTGTTGCAGCATTCAGATCTCTGAAATCAATGCACACCCTTAAGGTACCATTTTTCTTTATAACAGGTACTATATTTGCAATCCATTCGACATACCTGGTCGTTCGGATGAACTTGCATTTCAGCAGTCTTTCGACTTCCGTTTTGATTTTCGACAGAATCTCTGGTGCAAAGCGCCTTGGAGTTTGCTTGACAGGCTTCTTTCCAGGTTTTGTTGGCAATTGTAGTTCCACCAAGCTTCTGTCGAGACCAAGCATTTCGTCATAATCCCATGCAAAGCAATCTCTGAACTCTTTTAACAATTAGATCATTTTGACGCTGAGTTCTGGATCTATCTTCGCGCTGATATATGTTGGCTTTTTCACAGGACCTTCACCTAGGTTTATTTCTTCTAGGGGGTCTTGTGCTAGCATTCTAACACTATTCGCCAACGGATCTTTTTCGAAACCTAGAGGCTCATCATCATATATGGCGTATAACCTCTGATTTCGTACTTCTTTCTCTTCCGAGTCAGGAGGTTCTGGGTCGAAATCCTTCCCAGGGCCTTCTTGGAAAGATACTTGTTCATTGGCTTCAAGAGCCATATATTTGACTTCAGCCTCTAAGGCCGCTATCATTCTATTTTCGGTTACATATGCCGAAATCCTTTGTAGAGCCTATGATTCAGTCATCATCACCAAACTCACTCCCCCAGCCTGTTGGCCGTATGTCATCAACCCCTTCATAGTCGATGTTTGATAAATACTCTTTATCCCACTGAAAACCATGATCAGAGTGTAGATAAAGAGAACAAAAAGCATTAGGCATTGGAGCCAGATCGAAGTCAGGAGGCTTGCATGGCCCTGTATGAGCCAAGTTCCTGTCGAAGCTATTTTTTCCAATGTTGTTAACTTTGCCCAGGTAGTAACTTTGATCAGCCTCGATGTTCTCTATGATACCATCAAGGTTCCATATTGTAACCCTCTAATGCATCGAAGATGGCAATGCACCTATGCCATGTATCCACTCTCGACCTAAAAGCAGATTATAATTGGGTTTTGCTGAAATTACCATAAACATAGTAGGGCGAAGAATTGAGCCCACCTTGAGATCCAATTGTATAACTCCCATGGTGGTTCCAATACCCCATTCATAATTTGAGATAACCATGTTGTGGGGCTTAATATCAGCATCCCCTTTTCCTACTTTCCTCAGCATAGATTATGGAATTATATTTATGGTCTCCCCACAATCAACCAAGATTTTATTTATGGTCACTTCCCATATCTTTCCTCTGATAAATAGGGGCTTGAGGTGATTTTTCATCTCCTCAGTAGGTGGCTCAAAGAAAGCGTTCTGCTCCTCAACACAACCATTATTCATCATGTAGTAACACATTAGCCTATGTCTGGCCATTTCTTGTTCGACCATCAAGTTGGTTTCTTCGACTTCGACCTGACGGTTGTACTCCCTGGGAAGCACTGATATTATGTTTACCATGATATCTAAAGTATCGTCTGAGTCAGAATTACCTTCGTCATTCGACTCACCTTGTTCTGGCCACACCAATCTTCAAGCAATTAGTTCCCTCTCCAGAGGTTTCCTTTGCTTTCCTTTTTCTTTTCTTGGCACGTTGGTGCTAGATTTGGGCGAGGCTCTGCTGCATCCTCTTTCTCGGCTTTCCGCCGTATTTGAAATCTTTGCCATTGGGAGCGAGACATGGGGTTCTTCCCCTTGTAGTTGCTTGATATGTGAGCCACTTTATTCGTTGTAGTAGTCTGGAACTCTTTCCTGTAAGCCAAAGAAGAGCCCCTTGGCACGTCAAACATTCGCCATTTTTCTTTATTGGGCCTTTTTCTGCCCACTGTATTGAGCCAAGTATCCACAAGTACATTAGTTAGAGGCCGAAAAGTTGGTGGCCTCCTCACTTGGTTCATGGGTCCCTTTTGATATCCCCTCTTGGGATCATATCTAACTTCTGGATCCATATTTGGCTGAGCATTGGTGCCCCATTTTGCCTTTGCTGCTCTCACACCTTGTATGTGCTCCGCAGCCTTCTTGTCGAAAATGGAACTGCATCTGGGACACATCATCACTTTAGACTTTTTCTTCTGGCATCGATGTAAAAATTCTGCTAGATTCTCGTTTTCTTTTGGACATGCTGTCTTGTTCACTTCCTCTTGTCGAATGGCCTCCTTCGAAGCCTCGGCCTCAGATACCTCGACCATGTTTACCTTCACGTTGCTCTTGGCAACGAGGTTCATTTTTTGCATCTTGGCTTCCAAGTTTTCTGTTGAATCCTTGACGGCAGCCATGTAAGAACATGTAGTAGTCCTCTTGTTTGAGCTTTCAGCAGCTCCTTTGTTTGAGCTTCCAGTAGCTCTTTTGCTCGAGCCTTCAGTAGCTCCTTTGTTCAAGCCTTCAGTAGCCTTCCTCACCCCTTCGACAGTTTTCCTAGATATGTTTCCAGTAAAACTGCCAAATACAGGCTTGTTGATGAAGTCCTCAGAAACTTCGACCATATGGATGCCAACTGGTTCAGCATAGTGTGCATCCATTTGTAGTGAGTTTGCATCAATTTTCATTTCCGTCTTATCAGCGAACTTGAGCCTTCCTTCTTTGAGTGCTTCTTGAACAAGATCCCTGAAAATAAAACATTGTGAGGTTTTATGGCCCAAAAAATTGTGATATTTACAAAAACCTCTTTTCTTTCTTTGTTCTAAAGGAGGCATTTTTTCCCCAGGGGGCACTATCATTTGGTCATCTTTGACTAATAAATCAAATATTTCGTCACATTTAGTGATGTCGAAACTATATGTTTTCTTTGGGAATCTGTCAATGTTCCTTTCGGACTCAACAAGATTCTTCCCATTTGAGGGCACTAGCAATTTGCAAGAGTATGGCGGCCCTTGTTTTAATTCTGCTAAGTCTATTTCGCCTTCTTCGACATCTATAGGATCACTAGATGTCTCTGGATCGTCATCATCCATTTCGACATAGGCTACTCTTACTCTTCGATGAGTCTTGGTCGCTTTAGCCTTTTCGGCTTTAAGGCGTTCTACTTGTCGAACTCTATCGGCCAACTGGGCCATGTCTCTCAAGTATTGAGTATCTAATTTTTTCCTAATGGAATAATCTAGGCCCCCTGCTGCCATTTCGACTAATTCATGTTCAGGAACTTGTGTAAAGCACCTGGCTTTAAGCAGTCGAAACCTATTCAGATACTCATCTATTGACTCAGTGAATCTCCTTTTCACACTAGCCAATTCTTTCAAACTTATTTTGGTTTGTCCCATGTAAAATTGTTCATGGAACAACCTTTCCAATTGATTCTAATTATGGATCAAATTGGCTGGGAGGGTAGTGAACCAAGTAAAAGCGTTTTTCGTTAGAGAACTTGGGAAATATTTAATCCTAAGGTTCTCGTTGTTTGCTATTTCCCCGTCTTCTATCAAATATCTCGCCACATGTTTGGCAGTAGACTCTGTCGTATCCCCTAAAAATTTAGTAAACATAGGGACTTTTCCCCTAGGGGGTAAATTTGTTTGCAGAATATATTCTGACAATGGGGATGTGAAGTTTGGTCTGTGAAAACCAATGTTCATCCAATTCTGTATGATGATTATTTCGATCATGGCAGTTAGATTATTATTTGTTCGATAATTTTGGTGTCGAACTTGCTGTACCAATTCATCAGCGTTTTGGTTCCTATTCACCATAATCACTCCTTGATCGACTTCTCTAGGGATCTGTGAGGGATTTCGAGGTATTTCAACCCTAGGTTGTTCTATTTCTACTCTAGGGATCTGTGTATTTTGGTTAATGGTTAAGTCTTCCTCCAAAATTATCCCTTGGTTCACTCTTATTGGTATTCTTTGGGGTTGTCGAATAGTTTGGGGAACCCCAAAAAATTCAGCCATGCGCGTCATTTGCACTGCCATTTGTTGATTCTACTAGGTAGTATTTTGTATTAGGGGGTTCAGCACTTTACTTAGAGTTTGTGTCAGCATTTGCACCATATCATGGTTGCTTTCATCCATCTGTTGCCTCAAAATTTCTGTAGAAGCATTTGTGAGGCTTGGTATTGCGTGCGATGACCCTCCTAAAGGTTGGTTTCTACCCAAATTTACCATACTGGCTCCAGATCCCTGTAATGGTGAAGACGTACTCACCAAAGGTTCTGAAAATGTAGACACAGTGTTCATAAGGTTAGCCATTTCAGTGGTTGGCATGCCATACGGCTGTTCTCGACCCATCCAGGCTGTCGAAAATCCTGGGGGAGCGTACGGTCGAGATCCTGGATTTGCCCTTGGTGTGGATTTGCCCTTGGTGGGGGTGTTCCTAATGGACCTCTAGGACCTACATACGAAAGTATGGGTCCTGTTTGATTCGTGGTTAACGTTGGTACTGAACCAACAGATATTGAGATATTTTCTCCAACGGTAGTTATAGCCGATGTTCCTGTAGTATTTGGTGGAGGTATTTCTCCATTATTTGGATGATTAGCCATTCTACTTTCGCTATTTCTCTTCTTAGCAGTACACTCGTTGGTAGTTATTCTACCACTTCTTAATAACATGCAACACTGTATACGTGTAAAAGAAAAGCAATAACATAAATGAACAAACAGATGACAAAAATTAGCAAAGTCCCACCGGGTGTGCCAATTTGTTTACCATGGTTTTTGGTAAACAACCGCTGATCCTCCAAAAAGGAAAGCCCTTTTGGTTACTCGCGGGATCGATCAGATTGATCCCAGAACATATGCTAATTTTTGTGCCAGTTTGATGTAAAAGTTAATATCTAGGAAGAACACACGTTCGACTGGGGAGTTGGTGTTTGTGGTTTTGGAAAGCAAATAGAAATGCAGATAAAATGCAGGAAACGTAAACTTTGAAAAAGAAGATCAAATCAATGTAAAAGATTTGATTAATAAAAGGTGGTGTTTCCAACGTACATTCTCAGTTATTCTTTCACACACAGCGGGTACTTGAATAATATTGAGTGACTAGTATAATAGATTGAACACCCGAAAAATCTACACAAACTTCCTATCTTTATACTAAAATTATGTAACTGTCAAGGGGTTGCCTTGCTCTAGGATGAAGACAAGTGTCCTCTGTATACCCCTCGACCTCTATCTTTCTGCCACGTCGCTTTCCCTTAACTGCTAGGCGAACTGCATTTCCCTCCCTTCTTCAAATTCAAATATCCTTCGTCTTTAATGCTGACACGAGGGTTGTTCTTCTAGTCGAAGGTCACAAAACCTTTTCAGTCGAAGGCTTGATGGCGATGTTTGGTCGAAGACCAATTTTTAACTTAGATATTTCTCCAAGTTTTTCCATCCGTCGAAGCATTTTACAGCTTGGCTTCATTTGCTCTATATTTGACATATAAGGCCAATTTATCGTGGGTGTCGAATTTAAGAGCCAACAACGGACATGCAAGTTCCTCAGTTTCTACCTAATAAAATGATGAATTGAAGCCAACCCCGACAAATGTCGGGCATTTTCAAAGTTTCAAACGCCTAACTTGAAAAAATAAATCCAAATCCTGAACAGAATACTCACTTTGTTATCCCGCTTCATGGCAAAATCTGCCCATAATGCACTTCCCCTCTTTAAACTTCTTCATAAAGAGGCAGCCTTCAAGTGGACGGAAGAGTGTGAACACGCCCTCATTCACCTCAAACAGGCATTATCACAACCACGAGTCCTTTCACGACCAGACAAGGAAGAAACTCTATATCTCTATCTGGTCGTGGCATCAAAGGTCGTAAGCGCAACCCTCATTCGAGAAACCCCTGAGGGGCAAAACCTCATTTATTTCACGAGCAAGGCCTTACAGGGCCCTGAAGTAAGGTACCATCAGATCAAGAAAGTAGCCCTAATGCTCATCAACACGGCGAGAAGGGTGAGGCACTATTTCCTATCACACACGATTGTAGTCTGGACAGAATAACCAATAAAACAGTTGCTCGGCCGACCTGACATGGCGGGCAGAATGCTCAAATGGTCATTATAATTCTCTGAGTTCGACATTAAATACAAGAGCGGGATAGCCCTCAAAGCCCAATAGCAGGATAGTTATAATGCTCAAATGTTCATTATAACTTGCTTTACAAGTCTTTGTCGATTGTTATCATTGATTTTTGCTCTGTGCTAGGGATTTAAATTGTTATAGATATATACTACTTAGATTCTTATCTATGATGATTATCTAATAGTGTATGAATTCTAGAGATATATTTAGTGTTGTTATTCACTTAGGGTGTCTGTGATTAATGCCTCTGTGTTGTTTGTGTTGCTCTGAGAGATCGTCGATGCAAGCGAGCACGATTGACTTCTGTGTTGTTGAGGTGGTTGAGAGATCACTACCGAGGTGATGCAGTCGGCCTCTCAATTTGGGTTAGAAATGACTTAAGTTGTGGGTGACATGTTATGACATTGATGAATATTGTAGGTTTAGTATAACATGTCGATAGGTTTAAGTCTATGAGAAATAATATATATGCATGCTTGATAAGTTATTCCTTTTTTCTTTTTATACATTTATTTTCTGTTGATATTTTTTCTTTCAATCCATTTTATTCTCAAACTCATTAACAAAAAATTTGTCGAACGGCGAATCAATAACCAATCTCTATAGATACAATACGATATAACCTAAATATCACCTAATAAAATAATACTTTACTTTTTACTTGTCGCTTTACCGCTGCAAGATCTCTCCAATAAGTCTTTTATCTATCTTACTTTTCATCTATTATTGATTTTCTTTTGAATTACAAAAGCTGCAATAGTTTGAAAAAATTTCATATTCAATCTCTACAACAACAACAAAAAAAAAGAAGGCAAAACCTGCTCATTTAACAAAAAGTTTATAAATAAAATATTTGACATGTCCATATTACCTAAGACTCTAACAAAATGACCAAAAACCCTATCAAAAGAGGGTTTGCTAGAGGTTGAATTGATGCTTTGGGGGTACCTATACCACTAGCAATTGCAAAAGATTATTTTGGGTCTCATTATTTTTGGAAAAAGGTCATAAATTTGAATTCATACCGGAGCTAAAGATTGATTGAAGGTCGAGTACATATATTTATATCATTAGTTACTTATTTAGACTAAACCTATCTAGAGACTTGTTTGTATTACATTGAATTAGTGACTTCTAGGTAGGGAATTAGCTTAAATTGGACTTTAGCCAAGCTTACAAAACATTTGGTCCATTTTGCTCCTTTCACCAAACGTGCGATTTATGGAAGTGCTTTCAAACTACGTCCAAAGCCTATTAACGCACGTTGGCAATGTCAAATATGGAATGCTTATGGGAAATTAACTTACCACCATCTACATTATACGTGACACACCTCTAAATATGGAAAAAAATCAAATCAAATTATCAAGACCAAAATTATTCACCATTATTTCCAAATTTACATGACTGATTTTAGATTTTTAAAATTTTTGGCCGATACCGGAAATTTCGTGAACAAGTGATAATTTATGGTAGATTTGTGAAATTTCTGATATTTTGTATCGAAAATTTCAAAATATACTATATTTTCGTATCGGAGATTTTAAAATATCTAATATTTTTATTTACCATTTATGTCGAAAATTTTGAAATTTCCGGTACGTCACAAAATACTGAAAATTTTGAAATTTCTGATAATTCAATTTTTTTTAAATATTTTCTTATTTTGCAGTGAAGAACAGAAATCGAGATAGTTCTTTTGCAGGACAAATTACTGATAGAGCTGATGCTGAAACTCAAATTGACGAGGCGCTTCATAGCTACGGATTGGATGCCATCCTCCAACCGATTCTCACCGGAAATGGATGACTGAGCAGCAGGCACAGTTCCGCGCTTCCCATTGTCGGGGTGTTAAAATATCCACTATCGAAAATCATATTTTTATAACTATCAGAAATTTTCAATTAATTTAAAATTTCGAGTACACCAAAATTTTTAAATACATTACCAAAAATTTACGCATATCAGAAATTTTATAAAAGTATACTCGAAATTTGAATAATATTAAAAATTTCAATTCTTCTACTAGAAATTTCGTCCTAAAATAATATACATCTTATCCAAAAATAATAATGAAATAAAAAAAATTAAAAAAATAACATATTTAATTTAGTGACATGTTAATTTTTTTATACTTCTTTATTAGTTGATTGGGTAGATATAAACAAAACAAATCTGCCTTTGAAATTTGATTTTAGGCAAATTGATTTTCTGTGTCATCGCTTATTATTCTGGTAATATTTATTGGTAGGTGATTATATTTTATTTATTTTATCTTGATTATAACTTTTTACTGATTGTTTTTTTTTCCACAAAATTGATCATATATATATATATATATATATATATATATATATATATATATATATATATATATATATATATATATATATATATATATATATATATATATATATATATATATATATATATATATATATATATATATATATATATATATATATATATATATATATATATATATATATATATATATATATATATATATATATATATATATATATATATATATATATATATATATATATATATATATATATATTAAACAATCTGACATACAATTTTATGATGTAAATCACTCTATTATAAAATAAATAAATTTTTAAAATTGAAAAAGACATTTTTATTTAGTATTTGTGAATTTGGAGAGGTGGGGAATAGAAAATTACGAAGAAAAAATAAAGATTTTGTGAATAAGATTTTTAAAATGTATTTTTCTTTATAAAATATTTAAATTTTTTTTTGAAAGAGCTTACAAATATATTAAAATTAAAAGTTTTGAAGTGTTTACAAGAAATGTAAATTTAATATAGTAAATATAATATTTTAATATTAAAAATATATTAATAACTTGATTTTTACAGTAGCTAATATGTTTTAATTGAATTAGATATATGAATAGAATTTAATTTTTTTACAAATTTATTGACGTCAATTATTTCACAGAATTACAAGAAAATGAAAACAGAATTCCAAAACAAGCAAATTGGAAATAACTGTAAAATAAAATAAATGTTTGCTCTGAGTAAAATTCTTCGACCCCTGGACTGTGCCTTGGTACTCATATATATAGCAGGAAAAATCAGCAATTTAATTTTGAATTCTTGATGAAGTCTTCATGGAGAAATTGTAGGAGCAGTAATAGTGGTGGCAATAAAATAGGAGATTCAGTAGAAACAGGGAGAACTAGTCTGCCCTTCACGCCCACATCTTCAATCTATGCGTAACGTCCTCCTTCACACGCATGACGGTCGTCACATGTGGGTGACGGTCGTCACACGCTAAAGTGGTGTCTTACGCTCGTCAGGTGTGTATGACGAGCGTTTCCTTATGTTGTGCGGTGTTACGCCCGTCACAGGGACGTGACGACCGTCACCTATCCAGAAGTCCCAACTTTGTGTTTTTTTATTCTTTTTCTCTTTGTCTTTAGTCTAGCCTTCTTCATGTTGTCCTTTTTCATCGGTTTGAGTCGACAAGTGTTATACCTGCAAAAAGACAAATAATTCTTGGAATAATCGGGGGTTAGACGACTTAATGAAATATAAAATCGGTAAAAAGTATGTTAATTATACGATATGTTTTCTCGTTATCAAATTCCTCCATACTTAAACCTTTGCTTGTCCTCAAGCAAATAGTCATTCGAAAGGTCGGACAAGTTTTCGTCAAGCGTATAAGCATGACATACCTTGGATTTTTAAAGTGGTTTCTGGAAATCCTCGTTGGTTCGGCCAATACTTGAGTAAAACACTAAAGATACGCTAATCACGCAAGCAATAAGCTTACTCGTAGACTTCCATTTTAAACGAGCTATCCAACAGTTCCGTTATAACTCTGCCCGGAGTTCCTCGTATCTATTTCACCCGGTTTCGTTCTGGCGCAATCACATTAAGCCCTTTGCCTTAGCACGCACGTAGTGGAGTAACTGTAGCGATAAAAAATGTAGCGGGGTAAATCGGAGATCGAATTATTGATTAATTCGTCTCGCAAAAGCAAGAGTCGCCACCGCGCTTTATTGTTTCCAAGGGGAAAGGGGAAAGAGCGAAATAAAACCCTAAATATGCAATGTAAATAATACTTTTTAAAAGTAATAAAGATACAAGGCGTTTTTGAAAAGATCTATGGTTCGGGGGTTAGTTATACAATGGGAAGGTATTAGCACCCAATGTATCTATAGTACTCTATAGGAACCTTTTGAAATATTTGTTTATTAAAATTGATCGTTTGATTAAAAATAAATCGTTTTGGCCGAAAAGGGGTACGGACGGGTTTTTGAAGATACGACGACCTAATGTCGAAGTTTTTGCTTAAAGGGTATAAGTTTTGAAAAGATTGAATACTTGAAGGAAAATTATCCTAAGTTTTAATGAAATGCAAATATTCGCGCGATTAGACTTGAGGACATGAAGTCAACAAATTTATCGTTTTTCCTTTGGATTTAAACGTAAACGGAATAAACAAATAAATATGAAATAAATAAACAGAAAAATTATGCGGATAATGATTAAATAACAATAGTTAAATGATAGACTAAATGATGTGAATATGTATTTTTTTTAGATTTTTATTTAATATTAATGAAAAGAAAAATGTTTTAAATAGTTTTCATTTTTTACGCATTTTTAATATGGATAAAAGCATGAGAATTAATTTAAAGAAATAAAATGCCTTAATTCTTAAACGTTCTTTTTTTTAGTTTCTATTACTAATTCTTTTTTATGTGTTTTAATATTAATAAAAGTATTATTATTATTTTTTTTAGGAGTTATTAAATAATTAAACTAGATTAAAACTTAAAGTTATTAATTTAAATCTAATTGAAAGAATATTAAAATTACCAAATAAACCTAAAATTAAACTTAATAAACAAAATGATTAAAATGTTTTAATTAAATTTATTAATTGATTAGGCTACTAATTAATCCAACTAAATAGTAATAGTTCTAACAAACTAACAAAAGGAATAAATAGAAGAAAAAAAGTGTATAAAATAAAAAAAAGCTAGGTGAACAATCAAATATGGGCCAAAGGATTCTGAAGGGCCCAAACCAAAACTGAAGACAGGGGGGTACAAAAGAGTTTTCGTTGGGCTTAAGGCAAAAAAAGGGGTGAAGGTCCTAGCACGTTCATAATTTTGTCTTTAGGGTTAACAAGTTTGGTAATTGGGATTAGGGTTCTTGGGAGAACGGCGCTCATGCTTGTCTTCTTCGTTTTCTTCGCGTGATATCCTCTTCGTTCGCTTCTGAACTCTCTTGAGCTTCCCTTGCCCGAAGGCCACCAGCATCCCAATCTTCCTCTTCCCTCAACGCGAGCTAAGGAAAACGACGAATTTACGGTATGATTTGTTTTCTATTTCGTTAAGGTTTTCAATTCAATTGCATGTTATGATCTTTTTTCCATTTAATATGACTCCAAACTATTATTGTGATTTGAGGCGTTTGAAAGGAAGAAAGGGAGAAATGCGTTACCTTCGGAGATGGAGGAGGGAGGTTGTGGTGCTATGGAGGCCGGGACGGCGAGGAGACGGTGACGGCGTGATGTTTTGCTTCTGATTACTGGTTTGAGTATTCTTGTTACACCTTTTTCTTCTTCTCCTCCTTGCCCGTATCACTGTTGCCTCGTTATTTGCCTTTCCTCTTCTTCTTTTGCTATGATTCTGTTGCTTCTTTAATGGCCTATGATGCTATGCTGAGGCTTTTGTATTCTTGGGTTTGGAAATTAGTTTATAAGGTTTTAACAATTTCTGGTTTTGATGGTACAAATTTATGGTTTTAGGCCATATTGTTTGATTTATGTTGGTTTGGCGTTTGACAATAGGCAATGGTTTTTATGTTTGGCCATAAGGTTTGATTTTGAAATGGTTCTACTGGTTTCTGAAATGGTTTAATGCAGTAGCAGGTTAAGGTTGTGTATGGTTTTTGGTTCTACCGGTTTTTTGAAATGGGATGGTACAGGTTTGGTGGTTATGGATGGCAGGCTTGATGGTATTATGCAATAGGAGGTTTTTGATATTGGACTTGAGACTTTTTGCCTTGGTTTTTTGTATATGTTTTTCAGCTTTTTTGTTTTAAGGTTTTTTGAAGGCTATATGAACAGGTCCTCCACTCTTTGAAGGGAGTGAGATGTGTTATAACAATTTTTGGCCCTTTTTCTGAGGTTTACGTTACAGGTTGTATATTTACTATATTTTCTGGCCTTCTCCACTCTATACTGTCATACCAGTTTGTTATATTCCTACTTCATGCTTTCTTTTTCTGAAGGGATGCTGCTACAGTTTTGTTTCTATTCCAATTCTGTCTAAACAAAAACCTGTAAAACCACACTACTTCCTCTCTTCTTTCTCTTAGTACATTTGATACATTAAAATGATATACTGTACTTTCTTGTTCTGAAAAGGCATAGGCTGGAACATGATGCAAAAGGAAATATATTATGCTTGCTAAAATGGTTTTGAAACTGCATAATCTTTTGACTTGCAAAAGGCACAGTAGAGGAGCCTATGTGTTTTGGACTCTTCTTAAGTTGTTGCATAGGTTTACGTTGCATTTTTGAAATTGAAAATGCATGTGCTGTTGTATTAGTATTATGCATCTGATGTTAATTCTTTGTATGAATTGATGTATATGCTGTTTGAAATATGCAGTTGGATTTTTGAAAAAATGCAATTGATTTTAATCATGCAGTTTTGAAAAGTAAAAATGAATTTGTGCATGTTTTAAATTGTGCATTCATTTATGAAACTAAAAATTCCTCCCTTTTTTGTGAACCGGGAGAAATCCCGTGATTTGCAAAAAAAGATAAACTGATTCCAGCCGTTGCTTTTAATGATGAACATTAAATAATTTTCTGCTTTTAATTATTGGTTCAATTCTAATTTTCTTTTAATTGTTTTTGCAGGTAAAATCAAATGAGCAGACAAAAAGGCATTGGATAGAAGATTTAGAATTAGAAAACATTAGATTAGTTTTTATTTCATTTTAACTTTGTAAAATTATTATTGTAAATTCGTTGTAAATAATTACAGTATTTACACAATAATTGTACAATTAGAAGAAAATGAATAAAATTCCAATATTTGCCAATTAATTTCTTCCTTCTCTAATTATTTACTTTATCGTTTATAATTCTTTAAATTGTATAATAATTGAAAATAAATCTCAATTACTTGAATTCAGAATAATAAACAAATAAATAAATATCATTGCTCAATTAATAGTTTCAATTATTTAATTCGTTATTCACAATTTTCTAAATTGTAATAATTAAAAATAGAATTTCAATTATTTAACTTAGAATGATAAATAATTAAATAACCATTATTGACCAAGTAATGAACTTTTTCAAATATTTATTATATTATTCATAAATCTTTAAATTATGTAATTACTGAAAATAAATTCTAATTATTTAAATTTAAGATAGTGAATAATAAATAAACACTGTCTGAACGATTACTATGCCTCTTTTCAAATATTTATTTTATTATTTATAGATCTTTGAATTATATAATAATTGGAAATAAATTCCAATTATTTAAATTTAAGATGATAAATAATTAATAAACATCATTTAAGCATGAATCGGTTAAATAATTTAGTGTTCAAAATAAATAGCTCTCGGCCTGAAAAAAGTTATGAATTTTTAAAAATCAAAACGCTTGCAATGTAATGATGCAGATAGGAGCTGATATCTTAGGTCAAAATTTGGGGTACAACAGCTGCCCCTATTTAAGTTTCTTCTATCCGGAGATATGAAGATTAAAATCTTCGTTTCGACGAGATTGAAGGTACTTAAATACATAACACGCAAATTTTGTCCTAAGATGCCGCCATCATGTTTGATATGAATGCAGTGATCGAATTCACAGAGAGAGATATTGTATGAAACAAGACAATGTTGGAGGAATCGAACACCAACAAAACACAGAGGCACGGATTATACATTACTGGGGAACCAAGCTACCGACTTCAAACGACAGACTCTTGACAGCGAATAAAATTGAGGGAAAACGACCTCTAACCCTAACAAAGAAGGCATCTTGCATAGGCCAAAAGACAAATTATTGACCCAAAATAGCGAGTTCGCGACCCAAGGTTAAAGATAGACGAAAAGCAATCATTCTTGCTGATGATGGATTACCGACTTCTGAAGGTAAAGATTCATAACAAACTTCTCTGCGAGATTTCCGGAGACATACTCATTAATGCTAAAAGAATAAGATTGTAGATACGCAAGTTGTTCAAATAAAGAAACTGCCACTTGCCGTCTTCCAAAGAAAATACCAATAACATACAAGCTGCTCAAATAAAGAGGCTGTCACTTGCTGTCGTCCAAAGAAAATACTAATAACATACAAGTTGCTCAAATAAAGAAGTTGCCGCTTGCTGTATTCCAGAAAAGTAATAACGTACAAGTTTCTCAAATAAAGAAGTTGCCGCTTGCTGTTTTCCAAAAAAATGATAACGCACTAGTAGCTCGTGAAGAGCTGCTGCTTGTCGTTTTCCAAAAAAATGATAACGCACTAGTAGCTCGTGAAGAGCTGCTGCTTGTCGTTTTCCAAAAAATAATAACGTACAAGTTGCTCGTGAAGAGCTGCCGCTTGTCGTTTTCCACAAGATAATAACATACAAGTTGCTCGTGAAGAGCTGCCGCTTGTCGTTTTCCAAAAATAATAACGTACAAGTTGCTCGTGAAGAGCTGCCGCTTGTCGTTTTCCAAAAATAATAACGTACAAGTTGCTCGTGAAGAGCTGCCGCTTGTCGTTTTCCAAAAATAATTCAGAAGGAAATTGCGATGATACTGGCAGAGAAATAAATCTTCGTCAAAGAGAATCATGAATCAGTCCATTCCCAAGGATATCATATATAAATGTGCAAAATAAATGCACCACTCGTCTTGGTCGCGATTTCACTGGGGAAAATCATGAGATAGCCTATGCAAGGGGCAACAATTTCATCCAGGAATAACTAGAGAGAAAACAGTCAAACAAGACTCTACCCAATGAGAAAGTAACTCAATTGAGGAATTCATCCTATCCAGAAATGGACAAGGCGAGCTAAATCAAAAATCATCCACGAGGATTAGCTCAGTTGGCGAATTTAGAAAGGAAGCACATTTTCTGCTTAAGCTAACCTTCTACCTGGAAAGAACGTGTATGTTGTTTGAAATAAACAAAGTACGACCCAAAAGCAACGACAAATGGTGAATATGCATGCTGATATGAGTGTAAATGAGTAGACGATTGTTATGCTGACAAAACAGACAGATGGAATGTCTTGGAGATAATAAGATGTCACAAAAAGATAGATACTCGGCCAATCTTGAAGAAGACGGAAAATAACTGGAACTGGAACCCCAAAGCAACGTTGGAGCGTAACACTCCACAAGGCTTAAGTCTTCTGAGGAGAAAAGTATCCAAATCCAAACTTCTAACACCAATAGACCACTGGCATGAGACGAAGCGTACCACACTTCAGAAATCTGCTCAAACAAAGGTAGCCAAAACAACACTTAACTGGAACAAACTGGGGAGTCACCAAACTTAGCACCACCAGAAACACGAGCTTACACAAATAACACTTCATGACGGTGTTGAAACGAAACATGTTCACCATGCAAGGATAAACTACTGTACTGTTTTGCATTTCATGGCTTGACCATCCTCGGAACGACTGTTAATATTCCTTTCGTTATTCACGACACATTTTAGAAATAAGAATATTTTAAATACTTTGTTTCAAATATTGCCGTAAAAATTAAAATTTTGCCCACAAAAGGTAATGCTCAAATTTCATTAATAAGCTGGTAGTTTGCTAACAACGCGCCTCCAACAGTTTACAAAAGTTTAGGAAATAGTACATGAAATAAAAAAAAGTTACCCAAAAACAATGATCGCTATTCTCCCTAACAACTTCGAATCCCAAAATGTGCTCAAATGCCAAGACTGGTCTGACCAAAAGCTTGCCTAAGCGAAATACTTCTTGACTGTATCGGCGTTCAATGGACGCGGGAGTTCTTCACCGTCCATATTGGTGAAAATCAAAGCACCCCCAGAGAAAACTTTCTTAACGACATACGGTCCTTCATAATTCGGAGCCCACTTGCCCCTTGAATCAGGTTGGAAAGATAATATCTTTCTGAGCACAAGGTCACCTTCTCTGAACTCGCGCGGTCGAACCTTCTTATCAAAAGCCTTCTTCATTCTTTGCTGATACAATTGACCGTGACACAAAGCTGTCAATCTCTTCTCTTCGATTAAATTCAACTGATCATATCTATTTTGACACCATTCAGCCTCTGAAAGTTTAGCTTCCATCAACACTCTCAGAGATGGAATCTCAACCTCCACGGGGAGTACAACTTCCATACCATAAACTAGGGAAATGGGGTTGCGCCTGTTGAAGTTCGAACTGAAGTACGGTATCCATGTAAAGCAAACGGAAGCACTTCATGCCAATCTTTATATGTTATCACCATCTTCTGGACAATCTTCTTAATATTCTTGTTAGCAGCTTCAACAGCCCCATTCATCTTCGGTCTGTAAGGAGAAGAATTATGATGTTCGATCTTGAACTCTTCACAAAGCTCTCTCATCATCTTGTCATTCAAATTCGAACCATTGTCAGTGATGATCTTGCTCGGGATACCGTATCGACAAATGATCTGATTCTTGATAAATCTGACTACCACTTGTCTGGTTACATTAGCATAAGATGCTGCTTCCACCCATTTAGTAAAATAATCGATCGCTACCAAGATGAAACGATGACCATTTGAAGCTTTGGGTTCAATCATTCCAATCATATCAATGCCCCACATAGAGAAAGGCCAAGGTAAAGATATAACATTGAGGAGAGTCGGTGGCACGTGGATCTTGTCCGCATAAATCTGGCATTTATGACACTTCTTCACATATTTGCAGCAATCAGATTCCATTGTCATCCAATAGTAACCAGCTCTCAACATCTTTCTAGCCATTGCATGTCTGTTGGCATGAGTGCCAAAGGACCCTTCATGTACTTCTTGCATCAGCATATCTGCTTCACGTCTGTCTATACATCTGAGCAAGACCATGTCATAATTCCTCTTATACAAAACTTCTTCATTGAGAAAGAAACTGCTTGCTAATCTTCTCAACGTCTTCCTATCTTTATTGGATGCCCCGGGCGAGTACTCTTGAGTTTGAAGAACACGTTTAATGTCATAGAACCACGGTTTGTCGTCAGTGACCTCTTCTACTGAGAACACATGAGCAGGTCTGTCGAGGCGCATAACTCGGATTGTAGGCACGTCGTTCCAATCATTCACTTGAAACATTGAAGACAAATTAGCCAAAGCATCAGCCATTTGGTTCTCATCTCTAGGGATATGATGTAATTCCACTTTGTTGAAGAAAGTTAACAATCTTCTAGCATAGTCTCTGTAAGGGATCAAACCAGGATGACGAGTCTCCCATTCTCCTTTGATTTGATTAATCACCAATGCTGAATCTCCGTAAATATCAAGAATATTAATCCTTAGATCCACCGCTTCTTCAAGACCCAAAATACATGCCTCATATTCAGCCATGTTGTTCGTACAGTCAAACTTCAATCTCGCCGTGAACAGGATGTGAGTACCTCGGGGAGTGACGATGATTGCCCCAATTCCAATTCCATAGGAATTCACAGCTCCGTCAAATATCAAACCCCAACGGGATTCAGGATAAGGTCCTTCTCTAGGTAACGGCTCTTCACAATCTTTAGCTTTCAAGTACATAACATCTTCATCTGGGAAATCAAACTTGATGGATTGATAATCTTCAATTGGTTGGTGAGCCAAATGATCGGCTAAAATACTTCCTTTGATGGCTTTCTGAGTGTGATACTCAATGTCATATTCAGATAACAACATCTGCCAACGGGCTATTCTTCCAGATAAGGCGGGTTTCTCAAAGATATATTTGATCGGATCCATTTTGGAGATCAACCAAGTGGTGTGGTTAATCATATACTGGCGCAGACGGCGAGCAGCCCAAGCTAAAGCATAACAGGTTTTCTCAAGCAATGAGTATCGAGACTCACAGTCTGTGAATTTTTTACTCAGGTAATATACGGCATGCTCCTTTCTTCCAGTCTCATCTTGTTGACCAAGCACACATCCCATAGAATCTTCCAATATAGTCAGGTACATAATCAAAGGTCTTCCTTCCACCGGAGGAATCAAAATGGGAGGTTCAAGCAAATATTCTTTGATGCTATCAAAAGCTCTCTGACAATCTTCTGTCCATACACATCCTTGGTTCTTTCGGAGAAGCTTGAAAATCGGCCCACAGGTAGCAGTCATATGAGATATAAACCTAGAAATGTAGTTCAATCTCCCAAGGAATCCTCTTACTTGTTTTTCCGTCTTGGGAGCGGGCATCTCCCGAATGGCTTTGACTTTATCAGGATCTACCTCAATACCTTTCTGACTGACAATGAAACCCATAAGTCTTCCAGAACGAACACCAAAAGTGCACTTGTTGGGATTCAGACGGAGTTTATACTTTCTTAGACGCTAGAATAACTTCAACAAATGTTCCAAATGATCTTCCTCAGTTTGTGATTTGGCAATCATATCATCCACATACACTTCGATCTCCTTATGCATCATGTCATGGAACAAAGCAGTCATGGCTCTTTGGTATGTTGCACCAGCATTCCTCAAACCAAACGGCATAACCCGATAACAGAAAGTTCCCCAAGGTGTAATGAAAGCGGTCTTCTCCATATCTTCCGGTGCCATCTTGATTTGGTTGTAACCAGAAAAACCATCCATGAAAGAAAAGGCTTTGAACTTGGCAGTACTGTCGACCAATACGTCAAAATGAGGTAATGGGAAGTCGTCCTTCGGACTAGCTCTATTCAGATCTCTGTAGTCTACACACATCCGAACCTTGCCATCTTTCTTTGCAACAGGCACTATGTTGGCTAACCACTGAGGATAGACCGATGTAACAAGGAAACCTGCATTGATCTGTTTCTGAACCTCCTCTTTGATCTTGTCAGCCATGTCAGGACGAGTCCTTCTCAACTTCTGCTTGATCGGCGGACACTCAGGTCTCAACGGTAAACGATGCTCCACAATGTCATTGTCCAAACCTGGCATATCTTGGTAGGACCAAGCAAACACATCAACATACTCTTTGAGAAGCCCCAACATCTTCTCCTTAACTTCCGGGATAAGCAGCGCTCCAACTTTGACTTCCTTTCTAACTTCTTCATCACCCAAGTTGACCAACTCTAAAGGTTCTTCAAATGGTTGAATGACCTTCTCATCATGTTCAAGCAAACGGGAAATCTCAACAGGAATCTCTTCGTCATCCTCTTCTTCGGCTCTGAACACAGGGAATTCAAAGTTGGGAGAGGGCATAGGATCATTGTTTTCGATGGTTAAGTCATGGATTAATCTGCACATATGATTATGCTTTATTTTAGAAATCGATTTGTGCAAATAAAACAAAAGGTTATTAATTAATTTTCATTACTATTTCCCCGAAAAAGTGAAAAATAAAACAGTAGTGGACAAAATAACGTTTTTATTCATTAAAGGGAAATATTTGAAACAAGGAGCCCAGACATTTCTCTTTCGCCTTGGGCAGAGCAAAAGGAATTATTTTTCATAGCCCGACATAAAATACTTTTCGCCTTGGGCAGAGCGAATTTTTTCAAAGAAAAACAAAACAAAACATTACTCAGAAATGTGCATAACAATAGGAACATCAACAGCTATCCAGTTTTGGCAAACCAATCCAGGCGTCACAAAAATGGGCAAATCTTCCTCGGAATCATCTTCTATGATAGCATCAACCTCAGGATGTATAAAACCTGCACTTCGGAAAACCTCTTGAATCGGACGAACAACCACCTCTTTCTTGACTCTTGCAGACACTGGATGAAAACCCAGACCTTCCCCAGACTTGTTCTCGGGTAACGTCAACACCTGGCCCCATCCTTCGACCGAACCACTTTCCACCACTCTCCGCGCATCCTCAAAAGAAGAGATGGATGCCCCTTGCTTCTTCACTGTATTCTTAGCAACAGAAAGACATTGGAACTGGGTTCCAACATCCTCGTCCGCATCAATAAAAGAGAATGATGATAAATGGCTTACCACCATAGCTTTCTCTCCTCCAATCATCACTAGCTTCCCATGCCTCACAAACTTTAGTCTCTGATGGAGCGTAGAGGTGACTGCCCCGACATCATGGATCCAGGGACGACCCAATAAGCAACTGTAGGCAGCACGAATATCCATCACTTGGAAAGTGATTTGAAAAGTGTGGGGACCAATCACTATAGGCAGATCCACTTCACCAATGACTGTCTTCCTAGAACCATCGAACGCTTTAACAATTACTCCACTAGGTCTCATGGGAGCACCTGGATATGAGAGTCGAGACAATGTAGTCTTAGGCATCACATTCAACGACGAACCTGTATCCACCAACACACTTGATAAGGTATCATTTCCACAACTTACTGAGATATGCAAAGCCATATTATGGTTTCTCCCCTCCTCCGGGAGTTCTTCATCACTGAAACCAAGATTGTTACACGAAGTAATATTTCCCACAATTCCATCAAACTGGTCAACCGTCACATCATGATCCACGAACGCCTGGTCCAAGACCCTCATCAAAGCTTCTCTATGGGCACCAAAATCTCTCAGTAAAGCAAGCAAAGAAATCTTGGAAGGAGTTTGCAAAAGCTGGTCCACAATCTTATATTCACTTCTCTTGATAAGCTTCAGAATCTCATCATCCTCAGGGTGAGGGATAGGTTCACTGGGTCGGCCTATCTCAACCCTTGGTTCAATATTTCTCACGGGAACTTCCGCCGGCATGGGCCTCCTGACTTGAACTTCTGGTCTCTTCAAAGGTACTGCTGCAAAAACACGTCCACTTCTAGTAACTCTACTCACATCAGCAATGTTAACAAAAGATGGTCTTGTTGGTATAGGGACTTCTACCCCATTCTCAATCATTGTGGCATTATACTTATACGGTACAACTTGGTCTGAGTTGTAAGGCACATGACCAGGTGGGTAAATAATCAAAGGATCAACAGGTGCAGTCTGACTGTCGTAAGCGATCTCTACTGATTCAGGCAAATTGAATTGTGGTATGATAACATTCACTTCATCCTCCGGATTTCTGTCATACGTAATAGTGATAACTCTCTGATCTAGCAACTTCTGAATATCCTCCTTCACAATAGGACAATCATCCTCTCTTGAACAAAACTCACAAACATCATAATCATGCTGGTGCCTAACAAAGGCAAGTCTTCTTAAACTCTGATGTAACCTGATCAACGACTCTCTTATGTGTTCAACTTGAAAAACTCGAAACTTCCCCGGACAACCTTCCACCATATTTACTGAAGCTGCCCCATGCCGAGGCAAAGGATTATCTCTAACATTTGGATTAACATCCTTGAAAGACAAGATACCATTCTTAATCAATCTTTGCACGTCCGCCTTCAAAGCAAAACAATTCTCAAGGTTGTGCCCCGGCGACCCTTGATGATACTCACAAAACTGATCCGCCTTGTACCATGGAGAAGTACTATTTGGTGCGACAGGAGGAGGCTTTGTCGTGATGAGATTATTTCTGATAAGAGCAGGGAACAATTCAGTATAAGTCATAGGAATGGCGTCGAACTGTGATTTTCTGGGTGAACGGTTCTGATTGTTGAATGGATAAGCCTGTTGTCGAGGCTGCTGCTGAAATGGTCGTTGTTGAGTTGGCGGGGTTTGATGAACTGGGGTCATCAAAGCTGGGCGGACAGCCGGGGTGACTGCCGCAACGTGAGAGTAACCTCTCCTTGGTCTCCCTGGGAACAATGCGCTGACATCCTGCTCTTTTCTTTTCGGGAAAACACTTCCAAACTTCTTAGTACTGCTAGACGAACTTCCTTCTTTAACCAAACTCCCTTCACGAATCCCTTCCTCCAATCGCATGCCCATGCTTACCATTTCGGTGAAGTCACTGGGTGCGCTGGCTATCATCCTTTCATAGTAAAAGGAACCTAAAGTCTTCAAAAATATCTTAGTCATCTCTTTCTCCTCAAGAGGTGGATAGATTTGAGTAGCAATTTCACGCCATCTCTGGGCGTACTCCTTAAAAGATTCTCGGTCTCTCTGCGACATCGCCCGGAGTTGATCCCTGTCCGGTGCCATGTCAACGTTGTACTTATACTGGTGAACGAAAGCTTCGCTAAGATCGTTGAAGTTGCGGATTCGAATACTGTCTAAACCCATATACCACTTCAGAGCAGCACCCGTCAAACTATCTTGAAAATAATGAATCAACAAGTCATGATCATCGGAATACGTAGACATCTTTCTCACGTACATTGTCAAATGACTTCTAGGACACGAATCACCCTTATATCTCTCAAAGTCTGGCACTTTGAATTTTGCTGGAATCTTGACATTCGGAACTAAACAAAGGTCATGCGTATTCTTCCCAAACAAATCCATCCCCTTCAATGCTCTAAGCTCCTTCTGCATTTCCTGGAACTGATCTTGAAATTCTTCCATTCTATCAAAGAGACCCAAACTTTCAGCAGGCTCGGCAGGATAAGTAGGTTCATTCAAGTATGGCATGGAGTGGACCACAGGAGCGACAGTTGTCATAATCGGTTGTGGAAAAGGTGTCACATACGGAATTACTGGCGGCATGGCAGTTGTCTCTGACTGAGGGAGAGACAAGGCAGGTTGAAACAAAGGTTGCACGGCAGGCTGATACCCCTCTGGCACAAAGTTGTAAGGCATTCCCCACGGAAAACCTTTCGGCATCTGATGTTGAAGTGGAGAGCTGATTTGAGTCACGGAGGCAGGAACGGTGACAATCTCGGAAACCACTGGAGTTGAGGTCTGAATCTCGGCAGCCGTAGTCGATGGCTGATTCTGAACAGCCACCAAACTTTCCACTAACGCAGTTAACTTTTCCATCTCGACACGAAGTGTAGCAACTTCCCCACGAAGCTCAAGGTTTTCCTGTTCCAAATCTTCCATTTTCCTCTGACGATTGGCTCGAGTGTCGTATTGGTGAGACAGCTTGACAACCTTGGGAGTGGAAAAAGAACAAGGATAAGACTCTAGAAAACATGTGAAGTGGAATGTGGAATGATGCATGATGTGCGATGCAAATGATGATTCATTTTAAAAAAATTTCAAGGAACTTTAATAATTTTTCATACATCAATGGTAAAGGAATTTGGAATAACAAAAACTCAATCCATTAACCGAAAGCGATAACTTACAACTTACAATTTTGGCATATCAAAACAGTAAATTACAACTTTGGGATAACAACCCAATAATAGAAGCAGTAAATTACAACTCCGAAACATGGAATCCATAATAAGGCGATAAATTACAATTTTAAAACATGAAGTCTAAAATAAAGCAATAAATTACAACTTTGGAGCATGAAGCTCATAATAAAGCAATAAATTACAACTTCGGAGCATGAAGCCCTTTTACATAGTTTTACAAAATGACATCAGTAAAATAAAACGAAAAGCTAAAGGTCACTCAGAATCCTCAGATGAAGGACCAAACACCAACTGTAACCGGAGCTTCTTGATCTTCTCTTCATAAAAGTCTTCCATCTCTTTCTTCTCAGCTACCAGTCGATCAATGACTCCTTTCTGCGGATTAGGCACGAGAGCAACGCTTACCGAACCTTCCTTCTTTCTCTTCTTTTCACTAGCATACCTCTTCAGTAAAGCATCCTTTTGACGAAGCTTCTCATCGTGATCAATGAACCAGCCGTCTTGAATAAACAGCAACTCCTCCTTTTCCTTTAGCTGTCGAGTCAGGACTCGATTCTCATATTCAGACATATGGTACTTTTCTTTCCAAGCATCCCTCTCGGACTTCATCCTAGCCAGATTTCCTTGGTATTCTCCTATATTCGCGATAGGGATAACAACAGATGATGGTGCAATGGTGGGGAATAAAAGGCTTCTCAAGTTTATAGGGCATCTTGAGAGTACAAGCCCTAGCACGGACCCACTGTAGGTAAGGCTCCAAAGAAACGGCACCCCTATGTCCTAACATATCTCTCCCTTTCCTATGGATGTGGCGCCAAGATCCTTCAATCTCCCTCTTAGCTGCCTGATAATCTTGTCCTTCCTGAAGAAAGAAACCACTCACATGGATGTTGTTTGGCTTATCTCTCATTGGGTACCCGAACTGACGGCGCGCGAGAACAAGGTTATAGTTGATTCCACCTTTCGTACCGAGAAGAGGCACGTTAGGAAAAGCACCACAGCTATCGATGATCTTCATGTCGTAGTAAACTCGATTATACCAGTCAATGTCAAAATGAGTGAGAGCCATAATCTTTGGCGCCCAACGCGGTTCCTTCTTGAGATCCCAGAAAATATCAGACCCAGGTAGATGCGAAACATACCACTGATACAACAACGGTGTACAACAAATAATCATCCCTCCTTGATAAGAGTTTCGAAGATGGATGGAGTAGTAGGTATCTCCTAGCAGCGTAGGGACCAGATTTCCAATCAGGAAAATTTTGATGGCGTTGATATCCACAAACTTATCAACGTTAGGGAACAAGAATAGACCGTACGCGAGTAAAGCAAACACGTCTTCAAAGGAGACAATATCTTTTATCTCAGCAAAATGACGAGCTTTCTTCAACAAAAACTGCGCAGACAAACCCCGGATTCCCCCTTTTGTAGTCATGTTCTCCTCTATCTCTGACTTCTTCAAGTGGGTGATGGTTGCTATCTCCTGAGATTTGGGCTCCTCTTCTAAACCAGAAAAAGGAACACAGTCAGTGATCGGAAAACCAAGTATGTAGGAGTACTCCTCTAAAGTGGGCATCAACTGGTAATCCGGGAAGGTGAAACATCGGTACAAAGGATCGTAGAATTGAACCAACGTGTTGAGGATGCCTTCCTTCATCTTGCGCTTCATGAGAGGTACAATGGACCCATACTTCTTCTGAAAATCCGTCGGACTCTCGATCCTCGGAATCAAACTCTTCAGTTCTTCAATCTCGGGCTCTTTAAAACTAAAGCTTCGAGTGTTTCTCCTTCCAAATTCCATAATACTTTAGATGTCTGCAAAAATCATTCCGAAGTTCCTTGAAAAACAAGTTTTTTACAAAGATGCTAATGAATGCATGAATGAATGATAATGCAACAGTCACACACAAGCTTGCAAACATGGGGTTCAAAGGTTCAACGTTCAGCATGGAGCTAAGGGTAAAGCCCACCCCAAAGGTATGTACTAACGGTTCAATCGCACCTGTAAGACAAGGTTCTAAGAGTTCCCAGAGTCTACATTCCTCCTTCGGATATTACCAATGTCTTGATTACTCAATAATTAGCAATATTCTCAAGAGAAACTCGTACGAGCGTAGCATCGCGTAACAACTACTTCCGAATTACTCCGTTATAGTCTTCGCGCTACACCTAAAAAGGCCAAGATGGGTTAGGGTTCTACGGTCCTCAACTTCTCGGGCTCCTAGGTCGAAAATAATAATGTCTTCCTGATTACTCGGTAAACAAATATTAAGTTCAAGAGGGCCTTCCATTGAGTGGGGGATCTCATTCCTCCTTCTTCGGGATTACTCCCTCAAAGTTAACATGACTATACCACCCGTCCTATTCCTTAAGTGTTACTTAATCCGGGTATAGGATTCGTCCTTTGCAAAAAACCCCAACACCCCAATTTAAACACATAATCACGCAAATCAAATAATAATAAAACAGATAAAACAAATTAGGCTCAACCCACTTAGGGATGGACCAGCAAGAGGTCAATCTGTCCCCAGCAGAGTCGCCAATTCTGTAGCGATAAAAAATGTAGCGGGGTAAATCGGAGATCGAATTATTGATTAATTCGTCTCGTAAAAGAAAGAGTCGCCACCGCGCTTTATTGTTTCCAAGGGAAAAGGGGAAAGAGCGAAATAAAACCCTAAATATGCAATGTAAATAATACTTTTTAAAAGTAATAAAGATACAAGGCGTTTTTGAAAAGATCTATGGTTCGGGGGTTGGTTATACAATGGGAAGGTATTAGCACCCAATGTATCTATAGTACTCTATAGGAACCTTTTGAAATATCTGTTTATTAAAATTGATCGTTTGATTAAAAATAAATCGTTTTGGCCGAAAAGGGGTACAGACGGGTTTTTGAAGATACGACGACCTAATGTCGAAGTTTTTGCTTAAAGGGTATAAATTTTGAAAAGATTGAATACTTGAAGGAAAATTATCCTAAGTTTTAATGAAATGCAAATATTCGCGCGATTAGACTTGAGGACATGAAGTCAACAAATTTATCGTTTTTCCTTTGGATTTAAACGTAAACGGAATAAACAAATAAATATGAAATAAATAAACAGAAAAATTATGCGGATAATGATTAAATAACAATAGTTAAATGATAGACTAAATGATGTGAATATGTATTTTTTTTTAGATTTTTATTTAATATTAATGAAAAGAAAAATGTTTTAAATAGTTTTCATTTTTTACGCATTTTTAATATGGATAAAAGCATGAGAATTAATTTAAAGAAATAAAATGCCTTAATTCTTAAACGTTCTTTTTTTTAGTTTCTATTATTAATTCTTTTTTATGTGTTTTAATATTAATAAAAGTATTATTATTATTTTTTTTAGGAGTTATTAAATAATTAAACTAGATTAAAACTTAAAGTTATTAATTTAAATCTAATTGAAAGAATATTAAAATTACCAAATAAACCTAAAATTAAACTTAATAAACAAAATGATTAAAATGTTTTAATTAAATTTATTAATTGATTAGGCTACTAATTAATCCAACTAAATAGTAATAGTTCTAACAAACTAACAAAAGGAATAAATAGAAAAAAAAAGTGTATAAAATAAAAAAAAGCTAGGTGAACAATCAAATATGGGCCAAAGGATTCTGAAGGGCCCAAACCAAAACTGAAGACAGGGAGGTACAAAAGAGTTTTCGTTGGGCTTAAGGCAAAAAAAGGGGTGAAGGTCCTAGCACGTTCATAATTTTGTCTTTAGGGTTAACAAGTTTGGTAATTGGGATTAGGGTTCTTGGGAGAACGGCGCTCATGCTTGTCTTCTTCGTTTTCTTCGCGTGATATCCTCTTCGTTCGCTTCTGAACTCTCTTGAGCTTCCCTTTCCCGAAGGCCACCAGCATCCCAATCTTCCTCTTCCCTCCAACGCGAGCTAAGGCAAACGACGGATTTACGGTATGATTTGTTTTCTATTTCGTTAAGGTTTTCAATTCAATTGCATGTTATGATCTTTTTTCCATTTAATCTGACTCCAAACTATTATTGTGATTTGAGGCGTTTGAAAGGAAGAAAGGGAGAAATGCGTTACCTTCGGAGATGGAGGAGGGAGGTTGTGGTGCTATGGAGGCCGGGACGGCGAGGAGACGGTGACGGCGTGATGTTTTGCTTCTGATTACTGGTTTGAGTATTCTTGTTACACCTTTTTCTTCTTCTCCTCCTTGCCCGTATCACTGTTGCCTCGTTATTTGCCTTTCCTCTTCTTCTTTTGCTATGATTCTGTTGCTTCTTTAATGGCCTATGATGCTATGCTGAGGCTTTTGTATTCTTGGGTTTGGAAATTGGTTTATAAGGTTTTAACAATAGTTCTGGTTTTGATGGTACAAATTTATGGTTTCAGGCCATATTGTTTGATTTATGTTGGTTTGGCGTTTGACAGTAGGCAATGGTTTTTATGTTTGGCCATAAGGTTTGATTTTGAAATGGTTCTACTGGTTTCTGAAATGGTTTAATGCAGTAGCAGGTTAAGGTTGTGTATGGTTTTTGGTTCTACCGGTTTTTTGAAATGGGATGGTACAGGTTTGGTGGTTATGGATGGCAGGCTTGATGGTATTATGCAGTAGGAGGTTTTTGATATTGGACTTGAGACTTTTTGCCTTGGTTTTTTGTATATGTTTTTCAGCTTTTTTGTTTTAAGGTTTTTTGAAGGCTATATGAACAGGTCCTCCACTCTTTGAAGGGAGTGAGATGTGTTATAACAATTTTTGGCCCTTTTTCTGAGGTTTACGTTACAGGTTGTATATTTACTATATTTTCTGGCCTTCTCCACTCTATACTCTCATACCAGTTTGTTATATTCCTACTTCATGCTTTCTTTTTCTGAAGGGATGCTGCTACAGTTTTGTTTCTATTCCAATTCTGTCTAAACAAAAACCTGTAAAACCACACTACTTCCTCTCTTCTTTCTCTTAGTACATTTGATACATTAAAATGATATACTGTACTTTCTTGTTCTGAAAAGGCATAGGCTGGAACATGATGCAAAAGGAAATATATTATGCTTGCTAAAATGGTTTTGAAACTGCATAATCTTTTGACTTGCAAAAGGCACAGTAGAGGAGTCTATGTGTTTTGGACTCTTCTTAAGTTGTTGCATAGGTTTACGTTGCATTTTTGGAATTGAAAATGCATGTGCTGTTGTATTAGTATTATGCATCTGATGTTAATTCTTTGTATGAATTGATGTATATGCTGTTTGAAATATGCAGTTGGATTTTTGAAAAAATGCAATTGATTTTAATCATGCAGTTTTGAAAAGTAAAAATAAATTTCTGCATGTTTTAAATTGTGCATTCATTTATGAAACTAAAAATTCCTCCCTTTTTTGTGAACCGGGAGAAATCCCGTGATTTGCAAAAAAAGATAAACTGATTCCAGCCGTTGCTTTTAATGATGAACATTAAATAATTTTCTGCTTTTAATTATTGGTTCAATTCTAATTTTCTTTTAATTGTTTTTGCAGGTAAAATCAAATGAGCAGACAAAAAGGCATTGGATAGAAGATTTAGAATTAGAAAACATTAGATTAGTTTTTATTTCATTTTAACTTTGTAAAATTATTATTGTAAATTCGTTGTAAATAAATACAGTATTTACACAATAATTGTACAATTAGAAGAAAATGAATAAAATTCCAATATTTGCCAATTAATTCCTTCCTTCTCTCTAATTATTTACTTTATCGTTTATAATTCTTTAAATTGTATAATAATTGAAAATAAATCTCAATTACTTGAATTCAGAATAATAAACAAATAAATAAATATCATTGCTCAATTAATAGTTTCAATTATTTAATTCGTTATTCACGATTTTCTAAATTGTAATAATTAAAAATAGAATTTCAATTATTTAACTTAGAATGATAAATAATTAAATAACCATTATTGACCAAGTAATGAACTTTTTCAAATATTTATTATATTATTCATAAATCTTTAAATTATGTAATTACTGAAAATAAATTCCAATTATTTAAATTTAAGATAGTGAATAATAAATAAACACTGTCTGAACGATTACTATGCCTCTTTTCAAATATTTATTTTATTATTTATAGATCTTTGAATTATATAATAATTGGAAATAAATTCCAATTATTTAAATTTAAGATGATAAATAATTAATAAACATCATTTAAGCATGAATCGGTTAAATAATTTAGTGTTCAAAATAAATAGCTCTCGGCCTGAAAAAAGTTATGAATTTTTAAAAATCAAAACGCTTGCAATGTAATGATGCAGATAGGAGATGATATCTTAGGTCAAAATTTGGGGTACAACAGTAACCAGTCAGTGACTTTGATCCTTTAGCACGGGGTCTGGTACATGAATGTGGCAACCCTACATATGTTATCCAAATTGGAGGTTGTGGGGGATCGGGCCGCAGCACGCCCTACTGAGTTCAGAACCAGATACCTCTGAACCAACCAACACTGGATTCCTTCATTATTTGCTCAGCTCTTATATGTGCCCGTATATTTTGGTACACAAGTTTTCTTTTCTTTTAGCAGCGAGATAGAAAGGATATTTTTAGAATCAGGCATTAAACACTTATATTCATCGATTCTCCACGTGGTTTGTGTCAAGACGGTGCTGACTGCTAGTATAAACTACTAGGGGTTACTTCTAGGACTTGAAACTCCAGATATTGGTATAATGGTTATTGAAACGGATCGCGTAAGTAGGAAGTCTACGGTGACAGAACCGTATCGATCTTGTTATGTCGTTTTCGGCTTCCTCAACTGGGATTTCGTTAAAATAGGTATGTCGGGCTAATGCGAGAATAAAATTTTTTCGGTATGGCAAAGTAAAGCGAAGAATTTGAATCGAGACATATCGGAAGAATTTACTAGTTTTATTAAAGATTGAAAGGTACCTCTCCCACGCAAGATCCGACATTGTCCTCAATGTTGCAGTATATATGCGGGGAAGTACAATTACAAAAACAAAAGGAAAAAAATGAAACAGAAAAATAACAAATTGCATAGAAATTAGAGAAAAACTACTAGTGGCCACGTCCTCTGCTCCTGGTGCGAGAGCGTCTGGTAGGAGTGGCTTCAGCATCGGTGTCTTGGAAGCCATAGGTGTTCATATCTATCCTCAAGGCGTTAAGCTATGACAGCGCCTCATCCAACCTCTCATTCATGTTGTGCTGCCTAGTCAAGATCTAAGCGTTTTGGGCGCACAGAGACTCAAACTGCTCAGCTTGCCTCCTTTCAAGCGCCGCATTCATTTGATTTTGCATGTGGAGGGCGCGGAGGATGTCTTCAAGATTGATAGGAGGAGGTGAAGATGAGGATCCAGGGATGTCGTGGACAGGCGGAGCACTATCCAACTCTTCTTGTATATCGTCTGCGGCGGCTGCAGCTTGGTCTTCGTGGGCAGGTGCAGGCTCTGCGGGAACTTCAGGGTCGAACAACCATTTGGCTCGGTTACTTGGATCGATTCGGTCCCTGTTCGGCAAAATGATATTCTGATAAACAGTATTCCTGATTACGGGGTGGAATCTGCCGTCTTCCCGCTCGTAGATGAGGTGTGCGGCTTTGCAGTGATCCAAGGTTAGCAAAGCCGGTGCTATAGAAGGCAAGGTTGCAAGAGCAGCACCGTAATTCAGACCAATGGCAATTGAAGTAACCAGCCCTCCGAAATAGAAAGGTTTTCCACCTTTAGCACAAATAGAGTGGATGTGAGCAAGTAGGAACGGGGCGACATTTATCTTTTGCCCAGTGAACGCACAATGTAGAAAGAAGAGCTCCTTGGAGTTGAGCTTATGGTTGCTGTCGCGGGCGAAGATGGTGTTACTAAGGATGCGATGGAAGTAGCGGATGGACGAATTGTGGATGTGGGTGGCATTGAGGTGGTCGTAGGATCCGGCACGGATGTTCGTTAAACTGTGCCACAAGTTGAAAGCCTCCTCACCAAAACTATCCGGAACCCGAAAATGAGCACCTTCGTCCGAACAAAATCCCATAAGCCTCGCGATGTCGGATTGAGGAAATTGGTGCTCAACGCCAAACATGCGAAATTTTTCCATGCCTGACAATTGGTTTGTGACACCCGGCGGAGTGAGGTAAGCAAACGAACTCAAGAACTCAAGAGTAAGAGTTTCGTAGATTGGTCTTGGTTCGCGACAGAGGTTCCACAAATCCACGCTTTGTAATAATCAGCGGACACTGTCGAGTAGTCCCAAACTCCGTAGGCAGTCGATGTCAACGTACCTTGTGGGTTGGAGACCTCGACGTTGGAATTTTTGAAACTTTGCTCGTTGATTCTCCCCAGGTTCGCCGATTCTGAAATTGATGGCTTGAGCGTTTGGGTTGTTTGCCATGGTGGAGGTATGATTTGATTTGGGAATATTATAATGGGAGGTTGTAAGGATGGTAATTTGGTGTTGGGAGTTTAGAAATTAGAAGAAAAATGGAGTGAATGGGTTTTTTTTTCGTGTGGTGTGGTGATAATGGAGGAAGGAAAATGGGTTTATAAGGAGGAAGGTTGGAACGGTTCCCTGCAACAGCCGTTGTGGTTTCTGTCTGCGTGATGGTCGTCACATGGGTGTGACGCTCGTCACGAAGTAAAGAGGCGCTTTACGCTCGTCACAAGGGTGTGAAGGTCGTAACGCAGACAGAGTCATAAATGAGAGATCCGTTACAGGACCGTTGGAGAGTGACAAGTTTATTATTTTTCTTGGTAATTGGATTTTTGTAGAATTTATATATTTTTTTGGTTTGTTGGAAATATTTTAATGAATTAATTAGAGTTTTTATTTTATTTTAAATATAACGAAATAGACAGTAAATAATAACAGTAAACTGAGAATAAAAATAAATGAAAATTAAAATAAACTTTAATTGAATAAATGAATAAATTCATGATAAATTGTTTCAAAGTAACTAAAAATAAAAGAAAAAATGATAATGTTGAAATAATAACTAAACTAAAAATCCCTCCCACACTGAAACTTTACAGTGTCCTCACTGTACGTAAAATGCAAGAGAGAAGGAAATGAAATAACGATGGCAACTCTAGCCATGGGGAGGTGGAAACAAATGCTGATGCATGTAGTCCAACTGATCAGTCACCAAGTCCATGAAGGTTATGAAGTCCACCCTGAGAGAAGTCAGCTCGCCCCACATGTCCGTAATGGCCTCATGTAGGGAGTCCAGGGTAACAGCAGGTGGAGGTGGAGTAGTCTCAGGAACCTGGGGCGCGGCCTCGGCGGAAGTAGCCTCCTGTTCCCAAGGATCAGGGACATCATGGTAGCCTGGCGGTGTAGCAGGATCTTCTTCAACATTAGCAGTGTTTGGAACCTCATAAATGTCAATTGTAGATGGTGAAGAGGGTGGTGAAGCAGGGTAGTGAAGGTCAAACAACCAGTTATCCCAGTTGTGCACACTAGTTCTTGGGTCCGAAAGCTTAAAATGATGGACGATCTGATGATTAAATAGCAGGTCAAATGAATCTGGTCCAAGGTTTCCGATCATGCTAGTGTTGAAACAAAAGGCAATGTCCATCGGCTTTATGCCATAAAGCGGAGCAGAACCGAGCATAGGCCGGCGGAGTCCAATGGCATTAGACAGCATGGTAACTAACCCACCCAACAAGATAGGTGCATTTGGAGTTTCGATGATCCGCTCCATATTAGCGAGCATATAAGCTGCACCGTTCACCGGACGGTTTTGGGATGCACAATACATAATAAACAACTCATCGCGGGATACAGAGGTGACATTTTGCTGTTTGCCAAAGATAGTGTGGGCTATGATCTTGTGGAAATACCTGATAGCCGTGTTATGCATGCATTCAGAGTACAGATCTGACGGCTCAGGATGGTTAACACCAGCAATGCTTCCCCAGAAAAAGTCAAGCTCAGATACGGGCAAAAGGTTCTCCTGTGTCATACTGATAACATCGGGTCCAAAAGGGAACCCAAGCAGCTGGCTAAACTCCCGCATGTTGTAAGTGTAATCCATGTTAAACATTCTGAATGTAATTAACCCACGGTTGAATCCCATTCCATGATTTGGAATGAAACTCAAGGTGCTGAGAAACTCCAGAGTCAGCCTTTTGTAGGTACAGAACCTTCGACAGATAGGAGCGGTGTCCCAACCAATCTGGTGCAGCAAGTACATGACACTCTCACGAATGCCAAGGGAAGCCATAGCATGATCATCTGCATATATAGTAGGACACATCTCCCGGTCACCCAGGTCTGCAAACCGTCTTCTCTGGTGTCGGCTTCGCAATTTGACATTCATGAAGTTTGCACAATCCATAGCGTGAAATGTGAAAGTAAAAGAATTACCCCCCTGAAAATATTTGAAAAATGTTTGAAAGAAAAGGAAATTAAGTAAGTATTTTCGGGTTAGGAAATTGCCAAAGTTAAATTAAAAAGAAAAAGAAAGATGAAAGGGAGAAATAAAAACAGAAGAAAAATAGAAAGGAGTAAGAAATGCAATAATGAAAATGTTTTAAAGATTAAGAAAAAGAAAAGAAAAAGAAAAGCATGTTAAAGCAGAAAAAATAATTAAAGTAAAACATGGGTTGCCTCCCACGAAGCGCCTTTATTTTATGTCGACGGCTCGACAGTAAATACCTATTCAGTTAGGTAACGGGGTAGGCGGCTCACTTAACTGAAGATAAGCCGAGAAGTCGATATTTCCGATGTTGAAATAGTGCTTTAAGCGCTGGCCATTAACAATGAATGGTTCGATAGAACTACCTTTAATTTCTATCGCGCCACTTGGGAAAACTTTGCTAATTTTGAACGGTCCGGACCATCTGGAACGTAATTTTCCCGGGAAAAGTTTTAGTCTAGAGTTGAATAGGAGTACGATGTCTCCTTCCTTAAAGTCTTTTCGGGAGATACGCTTATCGTGCCATTTTTTTGTTCGTTCTTTATAGATTTTAGCATTTTCATAAGCATCTAAACGCAATTCTTCCAGTTCATGGATATCTAACACTCGTTTCTCGCCAGCACTCTTATAGTTTAAGTTAAGGGTTTTTATCGCCCAATAAGCTTTATGTTCTAATTCTACTGGCAAATGACAAGATTTTCCATAAACTAACTTGAACGGCGTTGTTCCGATAGGAGTTTTGAAAGCTGTCCGATATGCCCAAAGAGCATCGTTTAGCTTGGAGGACCAGTCTTTTCTGGATGTGGCTACGGTTTTCTCAAGTATTTGTTTGATCTCCCTATTCGACACTTCCACTTGTCCACTTGTTTGAGGATGGTATGGTGTGGCTATGCGATGTTTAACGCCATATTTGGAAAGTAACCTTTCGAAGATTCTGGAGATAAAATGTGAGCCACCATCGCTGATCACTAGTCTTGGTACACCGAATCGTGGGAAATAATATTCTTGAATAGTTTTAGTACCACACGTGTATCGTTTGTGGGTGCGGCGATGGCTTCAATCCATTTTGATACATAGTCGACGGCTACCAAAATATATTTATTTCCAAAGGATGCGGGAAAAGGTCCCATGAAATCAATTCCCCACACTTCGAAAACTTCTACTTCGAGGATTCCTTTTTGCGGCATTTCGTCTCGTCTAGATATATTTCCTGTGCGTTGACATCTATCGCAGTTCATAATTTCTACGTGGACGTCTTTCCATAAGGTAGGCCAAAAGAAGCCAGCTTGAAGTATTTTTGCACAGGTTTTCGATGTACTAGCGTGTCCACCATAAGGGGCGGAATGGCAATGGAAAATGATGTCGTTTATTTCATCATTAGGAACGCAACGACGGTAGATACCATCGGCGCCTCTTTTAAAGAGTAATGGTTCATCCCAAAAGTAGTGTTTAAGGTCATGGAAAAATTTCTTCCGCTGTTGGTACGTCAAATCAGGTGGTAAAACACCGGCAGCTAAATAGTTGACGAAGTCAGCGTACCATGGTAATGCGGTATTAGTACAAATGGATTTTACTACCGCAGTTGTGAAAGTTTCATCGTGTGAATCTAAACTGTCGATAGGGTTTGTCTCTAGCTTGGAAATGAGGCGTTCATAAGGGAAATCTTCGTTTATGGGAACACTCTCGGTTTGGATTCCATCTAATCTCGATAAATGGTCAGCTACCACGTTTTCAGTTCCTCTTTTGTCTTTTATTTCTAAGTCAAACTCTTGTAGGAGTAAGATCCATCTGAGTAATCGCGGTTTGGCGTCCTTCTTGCTTAGTAGGTATCGGATCGCAGCATGATCCGTATAAATAATGATTTTAGCGCCTACTAAGTAGGAACGAAATTTGTCCAATACGAATACCACAGCTAAGAGTTCCTTCTCCGTAGTGGCGTAATTCATTTGTGTGGGGTCGAGCGTTCTGCTTGCGTAGTAGATAGCGTGAAGCTTCTTTTCTTTGCGTTGTCCTAGGACTGCGCCTACAACATAATCGCTCGCATCGCACATTATCTCAAATGGTAAATTCCAATCAGGAGGTTGCATAATAGGTGTCGATATTAAAGCCTCTTTTAGTGTCTCGAATGCGTTCAAGCATTTATCATCGAAAATAAACTCAGCTTCTTTCATTAATAACTCAGTTAGTGGCTTGGTGATTTTAGAGAAATCTTTTATGAAACGTCGGTAAAAACCCGTGTGTCCTAGAAAACTTCGTATTTCTCTAACTGTTTTGGGTGGTTGAAGGTTTTTGATAATTTCGATCTTTGCTTTGTCAACTTCAATCCCCCTGTTTGATACAATGTGACCCAACACAATTCCTTGTCTCACCATGAAGTGACATTTTTCCCAGTTGAGCACTAGGTTGACATTAACACAACGTTTCAGTACCAATTCAAGATTTGTTAAACATCCGTCGAAACTTTCTCCACAGACAGAGAAATCGTCCATGAATACTTCCATGATTCAGTCTAAAAAGTCTACGAAGATCGCCATCATGCATCGTTGGAAAGTTGCAGGCGCATTACATAGTCCAAATGGCATTCTCCGGTATGCAAAGGTACCATAGGGACATGTGAACGTAGTTTCCTCTTGATCGTCAGGATGAATGGGAATTTGAAAGAATCCTGAATATCCATCAAGATAGCAAAAATGGGAATGTTTTGCTAAACGCTCGAGCATTTGGTCAATGAATGGTAATGGGAAATGGTCTTTGCGCGTAGCTTTGTTTAGTTTTCTATAATCGATACACATTCTCCATCCTGTTTGCGTACGTTGTGCTACCGATTCGCCTTTTGTATTTGTTATAACTGTAACACCTCCTTTCTTAGGTACCACATGAACTGGACTGACCCAGTTGCTATCTGATATTGGGTATATGATGCCTGCCTCTAGTAGTTTTTGCACTTCCTTCTTAACGACTTCACTTAGGATAGGATTTATTCGTCGTTGATGTTCTCTAGAAGTCTTGCAGTCCTCCTCCAGCATAATGCGGTGCATACAGAGAGAAGGGCTTATTCCTTTTAGGTCTGATATATTATATCCTAACGCGGTTGGATATTTCCTTAACACACTAAGAAGTTTTTCGGTTTCGATCTCTCCTAATTCGGCATTGACTATAACGGGTCGTTCGAGTTCTTTATCTAAGAATTCATACCTAAGATCTTCAGGTAATGTTTTAAGTTCTATACCGGGTTTCTTATTAGTTGAGTCAGGATCGGGTGTTAAGGCTAAACATTCGCTTAGGTTGGCATCTAAGTGTTCTTGTTTCCAGTCTTCGTTCTTGAGGATAGTCGGTGTCTGAATTTTCAGCATCTCATAGTAGGTATCCTCTTGGCATTCAAGTTCTTTGACATATTCATCAATGATATCTAGGAGACAACATGAGTCATCTATAGCAGGGGCTTTAAAGAATTGGGAAAGAATGAATTCTACTTTTTCTTCTCCTACCTCAAAGGTAAGTTTTCCTTTCTTGACGTCAATGATGGCTCCTGCAGTAGCTAAAAATGGTCTTCCTAGTATGATGGGAATGTTTGAATCTTCCTTGATGTCCATTATTATAAAGTCAGTCGGTATGTAAAATTGTCCTATTCGGACATGAATGTTTTCTAGCATACCAACAGGAAATTTGACTGATCTATCGGCTAGTTGTAAGGACATCTTGGTAGGTCTCATGTCGCCTAATTTGAGCTTCTCGCAAATAGATAAGGGCATTAGATTGACACTGGCTCCTAAATCGCATAGAGCTTTGTCTATGACAGATTTTCCAATTACACATGGTATGGAGAAACTACTAGGATCTTTTAGCTTCGGAGGCATGTTATTTTGAATTATGGCGCTACATTCGGCAGTTAGCATAACGGTTTCGTTCTCAACGATTTTTTTTCTTATTAGCCAATATTTCTTTTAGGAATTTAGCATATGACGGCATTTGGGTTATAGCTTCTGTAAACAGAATAATGACGTTTAGTTGTTTCAGAAGTTCTACAAATTTCTTGAATTGTCCCTCGTTCTTGGATTTTGCAAGTCTTTGAGGGTATGGAATTGGTGGTTTGTATGGTGGTGGAGGCACATAAGGTTTTTCTGAGGCCTCTTTGTTCTCATTCGCGTCTTCCTCTACATTTTCAGATTGATCTTTCGACTTCTCTATTTCTTTCTCAGGCTTTTGATCCATGGTCGGGTTTTGGAGTATAGGATCTATCGGTCCATCAAGGGCTGTCCCACTTCGTAATGTGATAGCATTTGCATGTCCTTTAGGATTGGGCTGTGGCTGTCCAGGAAATGTACCAACAGGTGCGACTGAACTAGCTTGGTGTTGTGCTACTTGGGAGATTTGGGTTTCTAACATTTTGTTGTGAGTAGCTAGGGCATCTACCTTGTTTGCTAATAGCTTCAATTGTTCACCGGTGTGAACGTTTTGATTGAGGAATTCTTTGTTTTGTTGGGCTTGATTAGCGATAAAATTTTCCATTAGGATTTCAAGGTTAGATTTCTTAGGAATGTTAGGAACATTACCAGCGGGTTTTTGATAACCTGGAGGTACAGCAGGTGCTTGGCCAGGTGCATATAAAGCGTTATTGCTCTTGTACGAGAAGTTAGGATGGTTCTTCCAACCAGGATTATAGGTATTGGCATAAGGATTTCCTTGAGCGTAATTTACCTGATCAGCCGTTATTCCTGCTAAGATTTGACATTCGGTTCCAACATGACCAGGTACTCCACAAACTTCGCAGCTTGGGGTAACTGCAGCTACGATAGCTGCAGGAGGTAAGGTCAAACTTTCTATCTTTTGGGTAAGAGCATCTACCTTAGCATTAACCTTATCTAGGCTACTAACCTCGTACATCCCGCCTTTGGCTTGAGTCTTCTCCACATATGTTCTTTCTCCTCCCCACTGATAGTGGTTTTGAGCCATGTTTTCAATGAGTTGGTTAGCTTCGTCATAAGGCTTGTCCATCAGTGTACCACCTGCGGCAGCATCTATAGATAGTCTTGTGTTGTACAAGAGTCCATTATAAAACGTGTGGATTATCATCCATTTTTCTAGTCCGTGATGTGGGCACATTCGCATCATATCTTTGTAGCGCTCCCATGCATCGAATAGTGATTCAGTATCCTTCTGCCTAAATCCATTGATTTGGGCTCTTAGTGCAGCGGTCTTGCTTGGGGGAAAGTATCGTGCTAAGAATACAATCTTCAGTCCTTCCCACGTAGTGACAGAATTTGATGGCAAGGATTGCAACCAAGCCCAAGCTCTATCTCTTAGTGAAAAAGGGAAAAGACGTAATCTTATAGCATCTTTACTAACACCATTCGCTATAACTGTGTCGGCAAATTGAACGAATTTTGTAAGGTGTTCATTCGGATCCTCAGAAGGATCTCCAGAGAATTGGCGTTGTTGGATAGCTGATATCAATGACGGCTTTAACTCGAAATCGTTTCGGTTTATTGCTGGAGCAGCAATGCTGTTATGGGGCTCTTGTTGTGATGGAGCTGCGTACTCCTTCAGTGGACGGGTCCTTTTTTCTTCGGCCATGTCTAATTATGGATTGGTTTCGGTTTCAGAGGAAGAATTAGAATCAGTTTCAGAATCAATCTTGATTTCTGGTTTGGGTAAAGGAATAGCCTGATTTAAACAGTAATCCCTGACTGCACGTCTTACGGAAAGAATGCGCTCAGGTTCGTCCGTCGATTTGTCAAGTGGTTCGCCTTGTGAGCGAGTCCTTGGCATACAAATCGACAAAGGGTGTCTGTTGCTTAGTCTAAACGCGCAACAGAAGAATCGTAATTAATTGACAACCAGTCCCCGGCAACGGCGCCAAAAACTTGATCGGGACTTTATAAGTATGTCGGGATACTAACTGCAAGTATACAGTTCAGTCGTTCTAGTTTTAAAAGATTATCGAACCCACAGAGACTGAGGATCAATCGCATACGATCTAATGCTACAGTTTGTCTAACTAAGCGATGAATATTCGATATTTGGGGGAGACAGTGTAGTTTAAAAATAATAGTACTAATTATACCGGTATGTGATAATCGGACTTAGGGAATTCGATGAATCGCTTGGCCTATAAAGTATTTCGGTAAAAACTAATTGTTTAAAAACCTGAGACATACACTCTCGTGTTTATGAAATAAGTCATGCTACTAAACCTAGTGGATGCACTTTAAATTCAATAACACTTTTTGAAAACAATTTGAATTTAATTAATTTATTAAAACACTCTCGTGTATTTAAAAATCAATGCTTCGTTACCACTATCTGGGTTGAACCCCAGCTCTCGCATGCAGGTTCTTGCCTTAATTAATTTCCCACTCTCGTGGCAAAATCGTGTTAATTAACCTCTCACTCTCGTGACAAGGATAGTTAAATTAAAATTGGAAATTGGAAACCAGAAATTGTTTTATAAATATTTTTGGCCAAGATATCATTGAATTCTTTCAGTTCTTACGGTCACATACCGGTATTAATAATTTAGCCAGACATAATTAACTTAACAGCAATAAAGTTTAAAATATAATTCATGGCAATAATTGGCATATTATAAAAACTGAATAAATAATAATTGCAATATAAAAAACCTGGAATTAAAGATGCTATAGTAATCTTGAGGTAATACAGTAATCCAATCTTCGAGCTTGACTTGCAGTAGAAATTCGTGTTAATTCTTGAAATAAGAATTAACACTTAAAAATAGAAACTAAAGCTTTGAATGAAAATTACAAGAAAATGAAAACAGAATTCCAAAACAAGCAAATTGGAAATAACTGTAAAATAAAATAAATGTTTGCTCTGAGTAAAATTCTTCGACCCCTGGACTGTGCCTTGGTACTCATATATATAGCAGGAAAAATCAGCAGTTTAATTTTGAATTCTTGATGAAGTCTTCGTGGAGAAATTGTAGGAGCAGTAATAGTGGTGGCAATAAAATAGGAGATTCAGTAGAAACAGGGAGAACTAGTCTGCCCTTCACGCCCACGTCTTCAATCCATGCGTAACGTCCTCCTTCACGCGCGTGACGGTCGTCACATGTGGGTGACGGTCGTCACACGTTGAAGTGGTGCCTTACGCTCGTCAGGTGTGTATGACGAGTGTTTCCTTATGTTGTGGGGTGTTACGCCCGTCACAGGGACGTGACGACCGTCACCTATCCAGAAGTCCCAACTTTGTGTTTTTTTATTCTTTTTCTCTTTGTCTTTAGTCTAGCCTTCTTCATGTTGTCCTTTTTCACCGGTTTGAGTCGACAAGTGTTATACCTGCAAAAAGACAAATAATTCTTGGAATAATCGGGGGTTAGACGACTTAATGAAATATAAAATCGGTAAAAAGTATGTTGATTATACGATATGTTTTCTCGTTATCAATATAAACTCGACTGCCATGGTGGACGAAGTCGTAAGAGTTTGCTTGGAACTGTGGCAAGAAAATGCACCACTAGCCAACATGTAGATATAGCCTGAAGTGGATCTTTTACTGTCTTGGCATCTAGTAAAATCGGAGTCAGAGCATCCAAAGTTGTCTAACTCGTCTGACCTCCTATATGTGAGCATATAGTCTTTTGTTCTCTTTAAATATCTCATAACCTTTTTGGTTGTTTTCCAATGATCCATTTCTGGATTGTTCAAATATCTGCCTAACATCCCAACTATGAACGAAATATCCAGACGCATACATATTTGGGCATACATCAGACTCCATATTGCTGATACATAAAGAATCTTTTGCATTTCTTGAATTTCTAAGTTTCTTTTTGGGCACTAATTAAGACTAAATTTGTCTCCCTTAGCAATTGGGGTATCCCCTGGTTTAAATTCCTATATGTCAAACCTTTGAAGTACTTTTTCAATATAACTCCTTTATGATAATCCTAAAAGACTCATCGATCAGTCTCAGTGTATCTGAATTCCTAATACAAAGGAGGCGTCACCAAGATCTTTCATTTCGAATTTTCTTGACAGAAATTTCTTGGTTTCGTGCATCATGCCTATATTATTAGCGACAAGTAGTATGTCATCGACATACAAGACAAGGAAAAGTACTTGATCCCACTGAATTTGTGATACACACAGTCTTCAACAACATTCACCTCAAAACCAAATGACATAATTACTTTATGAATCTTGTGGTACCACTGACGAGACGTCTGCTTTAGTCGATAAATGGATTCTATCATTTTGCAAACCATATTCTTTGAGTCTACCGACACAAAGTTTTGTGGTTGCACCATATAGATCGTTTCATCAACATTGTCATTGAGGAATGTCGTTTTGACATCCATTTGATGGAGTTCCAAATCATAATGTGCAACTAGATTCATGGTTGTCCTAAAAGAGTCTTTCGATGAAACCAGAGAGAAAGTCTCTTTAAAGTCAATCCCTTCCTTTTGGATATAACCCTTAACCACAAGACGAGCTTTATACCTCTCCACATTACCGTTAGAATCTTTCTTTGTCTTAAAAATATATTTGCAACCAATGGGTTTCACACCCTGTGATAATGGGACAAGTTCCCAAACTTTATTGTATTGCATGGACTTATACTTCTCCTTCATTGCTACAATCCACTTTTCTGAGTTGGAATCCTGCATGGCTTGACAGAAGTTGATTAGATCATCTTCTATCATACCATTATTTTCTTCATGTTCTTGGAGAAAGACTATGTAGTCATCCGGAATAGAATTTCTCTTTTCTCTAGTGGATCTCCGCAAAGTTATTGGTTCTTGTAACACTTTTTCTTGAGGATTTTGAGTTTTTTATTCATGAATTACCAAATCGTCTTGAGTAGGAGGAAAATAAAAAAATGTCTTGTGCAGGTTCCATACTTGCTTTGTCAAAAGCAACTATATGAATCAGGTCTAGAATTTTTCTCGATTCTTCCTCTAAAACAACGTCTCTAACCTTATTCTTCCCCCCAAACTCGATATCCTCAAAGAACGTGGTTGTTTCCATCTAAAAAATTGAATTGAATTTGGGATCATAAAATTTGTAGCCCCTATATTTTTCAGAATATCAAATAAAGTAACTGCTCAATATTCGGGAGTTCAATTTATTTTCATTTGGCTTATAAGGCCTTGCCTCAGCTGGATATACCCACACATGAAAATGTTTTAGACTAGGCTTTTGCCTAGTCCGAAGTTCATAAGGTGTTTTGGCAGCTATTTTTGTTGGTACTCTATTTAGAATGTAAGCTGCAGTCTTTAGTGTCTCTCCTCAGAGTGACTTTGGTAAGGTAGAATGACAAATCATACTCCTTACCATATCCTTAAGAGTCTGGTTTCATTTTTCAATCACACCATTCATACTAGGTGACCCTGGCATGTTGTATTGTGGGATAATTCCATATTCCTTGAGGTATTTGGCAAAAGGCCATGAATGTTATTCACCTGATCCGTCATATCTACTGTAATATTCACTGCCACAGTTAGATTTGACTTTCTTAATTATTTTGTTGAGTTGATTCTCAACTTCAGCCTTAAATGATTTGAACACATCCAATAATTGAGACTTTTTATGTATGAGAAATATATACGCATATCTAGAATAATTGTTTATGAATGATATAAAATATTGTTGAACATTCCAAGAAGGTGTAGGAAATGGTCCACAAATATTCGTATGTATCAATTCTAAGACATCTGTAGCTCTATATGCACCATATTTCTTTATTTTGGGCAGTTTACCTTTAACACATTCAACACAAACATCAAAGTTTGTGAAATCAATGAAATCCAAAATTCCATCTAACACTAGTCTCTCAACTCTATTTTTAGAGATGTGACCTAGGCGTTTGTACCATAATGCTCCTGAATTATTATCATCAATGTTACACTTAGTACCATGTGATTCCACATTCAATAACTCTCCATAGATAGCTATTATGTCAAGTAGGTATAGATTATCATGACCCATAAGTGAACCAGTTCCAAGAATATCTGAATTGAAAGACAACTTGAACATATTGTTTCCAAATGAACAAAAATAACCTAACTTATCCAAATAAGAAACTGAAATTAAATTCCGTCTAAATGACGGAATCACAAAAGTGTCTATCAAATCCAAATAAAATCCGGTACACAATAATAACCTAAAATGCCCTATAACTTCTGCCTCCATCGACTTGCCATATCCCACATAGATGTATATTTCAACATCATTTGACTTTCGGTAGTTTAGGCAAATCTTCATTGAGAAATTTCTTAATCAGTTCATGCAGCTATTCAAAGTCTTCTAACTTTGAGAATAAGTTTCCTGAGATGATGTTCCAACATTTGGTTCAACATCCTTTTCTTCCTTAATGACAACAATATCTCTATAAATTTTAATAAAAGCAGAGAAGATCAAAGATATTAATTAAGTACAGTTGGAACCTAAAAGTTCTTTGAAAACTTCAAAGATATCTGATTCTTCTTTCCTATAACCCCCAGAGCATTTTCAGAAAACCAACAACAAGCATATAGACATGCTTTTATTCACCATTTGGAACCCAAATTTCCTTTGTAGAAGTTTATAAAGAACTTTTGATAACTTTAAATAGATTTGATCTTTATTTTTCTAAAGTTCATCAAAAATACCAACAACTAAGAGCATACATCAGTTCAATCAAGACTCTTACCTTGCAAAAGCTTTTAGAGTTTCACAAGATGAAGTTCTAGAACTATTACAGCAGAGTGATGTCATGGCTTCTGGTGAGACATATTTACTTCACATTCCTTGGATGTTCAGCAGTAGATTATACTTTTATAGCAAATATCCTCAGCAGAACTCATTCTCCTATTAGTGATCACTCTTTCATCTCAAGACCTTGATCACTCAAGTGAAACAGCTCATCATATTAGATGTCAAACCTTTTTCCAAGGATAACATCATTAGGACAAGAGAAACTTGAACTACCCAGTTGTTCAACACCTTCACTTTGGCCACATTACCAAAGTAACACTTATGTTTTAAGATACACAACGCACAATAACCACTTTCTAAATTCAACAACATGTGACTAACCTGCCTTTAAGGGAACTAAGGTTTGATGCGAGATATTTTCCTTGCTTGATAAGACCTTCATAATAGACCCTCATCCCTTCTGCACACTTAAACACTTCCTTCCTTTTCAGCCAGTAGAAAGTGAGAGATACTCACAAATTACCTCCATGTTAATAAACATGTTGGTCTTGCAGATACCCTAACAGTCATAGAACCTTTGTCAGGCCAAGATACAGAACTTCCCTTGATATGTTTCTTGATACATTAAGATAATTATACTCCAAAATACTATATATTATTTACTTTTAATGCTCTTTACAACTGATTCATCCCCCTCCTTTGATCAGCATAGATATTGCTGATGTTAGAGCATATGCACCAGACATTATGTCTTGACCTTTTACCCACTCTTCATGGCACCTGGTTGAAATTACTTGTCCAAATACACAACACCATAGGATAATCCTTCACCAAAATCCAAATCATGGTACTCTCTTCTTTATCTTACTCCCATATGGCGATGGCATAAACTTCTACAACGATTGTTACCTTCAGGATAACTCTCCTGATGAGAGACAAGAGGATCTTACAAACCAGCTTATCTATAAGAACCCTACTTCCAAAGATCTGAAAGCATTTAATATAACAAGAAAAATTCATGAAAGTTCATGAATTGCTTTCATCATCTTTCTCCTTTAAGCATTATAATGGTATGTAAGCCTCTAGACATCTACACCTTAGATGCTCCTAAGAGAGGTCTTGATAGAATCCTAAGAAACTTTGGCCATAGCACACATCCTTATCATCCTGACAGATCCTTATCAATTCTCAGGATAGAAATAATAAACAACTCAACTTATTATGGCTTCCAAGAACAATTCTTCCTTTAGCATTAATACCCTAAACACAAACTATGAACTGTTAGAGTTCTTCCATCAGAGGCATATGCAGCAGAAGACAAATTAAAACATCCTCAACAAATTCCAGGAAAAATGTCAAAATATATGGTAGAACATCATGCACATATACAACCATTAGTTGTAACAACATCAACATACAAATAACCATCAGTAGTTGTTGTATCTGCAACACAACCATCAGTAGTTGTGACATAAAGACAACCATCAGTAGTTGTTAGCAGTATCATTACAACCCTCAGTAGGTGTAACATTAACACAACCATCATTAGTTGTGACCTCAAGAACCATCAATAGTTATCACATCAATATTATAACCATTAGTAGTTGTAACAGTGGCACAACAATCAGTAGTTGTAATATAAAAACAACCATCAGTAGTTGTTTTAGTAGTAACATAAACAACAGAAGAGCATACACAAGCACCAGACAACCATCAGTAGTTGTCCCTTGGATCTAAGACATATATCAACCTTGCCTTCCAATTGCTAGAGAGTACTAAAAAAAATCCCTGAAGCTCACCCAATAGACAAACTAGGGTGCCTGCTTTGATGCCAATTAAAATTCTGGTACTTGTACACAACATACTCATACTGATGTTTCCAACATCAGAGCATGATGTCATAACTGATGTTACGACATCTGTAGACAGACTGAATTACAATATCAAACTGAAATAATGTGTAAAATTTTTAAATGTAGAATAATAAAGAACACAATCAATTATTAACCTAGTTCGGTGCAACTCACCTACTCTGGGGGATACCAAGCAAGGAAGGAAATCTATTATCAGTAGTATTAATTCAAAGCCAAAACGATCTTAGTTTACAACATCTTTCCTAATCCCTACGCAATGCAACTTTTACCTATGCACCTCCTAGATATAAGAAATCGCCATATCACTTCCAATCACCGTAGTGATAAAAGACCTATCCAATCCTAGTGGTAGTCTATAGACTAATTATAATCGTAGTAACTAGTACAAGGATAAACCCAATAGAATATTACATTTCAAATACAATACCTAGTTAAGACTCTCAACTAAGAATAATACTTGGTCTGGTTAAAAACTTCTTCTAAGAACAATACTCAACTCTTTGCTTAAAATCTTAGAGGAGAACAATACTCAACTCATTACCTAAAGGTTTTTTATTGAGACAACCATGTCTACCACAAAGTATCTAAAGATACAAGGGTGACTAACACCACAAGGAACACGAGATAATATCAAACCTAAACCCTTATTTTTACAATCTATTAAGAACTATTTTGCCCTAGGTCTTATTCTTCCTTTTATAATCCTTCACTTGTCAATGGGCTTCGAAGTATCTGCTCAATTATCCCTTGATCCATGCGTTGATTGATGCAGAAAATATCTCCTTAAATCTTGGAAAAGTTCATCAAGAATCCTAAATTAGCTCAATAAACAAATTTAGAAACTTTAATGTTGTTGGAGATTTGATTCACTTATTCTAGATTACATCTTTTTGACCTGCGAAAATAACTAAGATATATCCAAAAGAAATCTCAGAAAATCACATAAAATCTGTCAAGAAAATACTAAACAACAACGCATGTTGTACCAGACCAAGATGTCATGAAAGTGGATAAGTGGTGTGTCTCTCACAAAGGTGTATATTCCTCAACTTTGTATCAATGCTCCTAGTAAGCCCCCCCATCAAATGGTATCAGAGATTTCGGTTATTATTCTCGATCAAGTTTTCAAGAATTTCACGTCAGAGATCGTGTTTCTAGGGCAAGTGAATCAACCGCTGTGAAGATGGCTAGTGATAAGGGCATTCCAAATTATCTTTGAATGCTTGACGGAAAGAATTGGATCTGATGGAAAAAACAAATGCAATCCTTGTTTGGCTTCTATGAAACCATATAAGTGGTTACCGACGTTGTTCTTGCATTGGCTGCAAATGCAACCGACGAAAAAAAAAAGCCCACAATAAAGTCAAGAAGAAAGATTGCAAGGCTGCTTATTGAATTCAGACGGGGGTCGATGCTGCTAAATTTGACATAATCTCTCATGCTGAAACGACGAAGGAGGAATGGGATATTCTAGTGAAGTATTAAGAAGGAGGTGAGAAAGTCAAAGTTGTCAATATGCAAACCTTGTGTCGACAATATGAGTTGTTCTTGATTGGAGAAGATGAAAAATTGCAAAATATGTGTCGAAAGTTCAAAAACTCGTCCATCTCATGAAGGGTTATGGTGAAACTATAACTAATAGGATGATAGTTGAGAAGGTAATGAGAATGTTGACCTCTCACTTTGATCACATTATCGTAGCTATTCAAGAATCCAACAATCTTAAAACCACTAAAGTGGAAGATTTGGTTGGTTCATTGGAGGCGCATGAGATGAGGATTGTCGAAAGGAAAGAAGTTCAAGACTCAATACAGGCTCTGCAAGCTCACTCATGGAAAAGGATGGTGGTTCCAAAAATTTCAAAATCAAGTTCGACAAGACTTAGGGCAAGAAGTCTTGGTCGAACCCTCACAAGCATCAGGTCAAAGATAGATCTCCTGAATCCTCAAAAATAGGAGGAGGAAACTATCGAAAGGACAAAGAAGATAAAAAAGGTGTACAATGCTATAACTGTGAAAAGTGGGGTCATGTAGAAAAGAATTGTTGGTAGAGAAAAGACAAGGGATCGACAAGAAAGAGCAAACCTTGCACACCAAGATTCAGATGATTTTGAAGGTGGTATGGTGGCTATGGCTGCAGTTGCAGATAACCATGTCGAATCCAAGATCTGTTTCCTCGACCCAGGCTGCTCGAATCACGTGACCGGTTGAAAGGAGTGGTTGGAATATTTTGATGAGTCAAAGAAGAGCAAGGTCAAACTTGCTGATAATAGTTTGTTGCAAGCAGAAGGTTAAATTTGCTGGAAACATATTTTTTTCAAATGAGTAATGGAGAGAAATATATGATCAAAGATGTGCTCTATGTACCTGGAATAAAGTGAAAAATACTAAGTGTTGGATAACTTCTCGAAAAAGGTTTCTCAGTTGTTATGAAAGATGAAGCTTTGGAATTGTTCGACACTAAGAACAATTTGGTCTTAAAATCTTCATTGTCGAAGAACAGAACATTTAAGACTATGATTAATTCAACAGAAGTTCAATGTTTAAAAACTGTTGTCGACCACAAGGATAGTTGGTTGTGGAATTTGAGGTTTAGACATCTAAACTTTCGATCACTTAATCAACCGATTACTCAAGATATGGTTACTGGTATTCCAAGTCTTGAGATGCCTAACAAACTTTGTGAAGGTTGTTTAGTAGGAAAGAAATCCAGAAATTCTTTTGTTTCGATTATGCCAATGAGATCATCCTGCATTCTCGAAGTGGTATTTTCATATGTATGTGGTCCATTCGAAGAACATACAATTGGTGGAAACAAATATTTTGTTTCATTTGTCGATGAGTTCAGTCAAAATTTGTGGATCTATATGATCAAGAGAAAGGAAAAAGTATTTGAAATCTCTAAGATATTCAAGATACTTGTCGAAAACCAGAGTGAGAAGAGGATCAAAGTTCTACGAACAGATGAAGGTGGCCAATACACTTCGAAGATGTTTGAGAAATTCTGTGCAAAACATGGTGTTGATCATGAGGTAACTGATCCTTATACTCCTCAACATAATGGAATTGTTGAAAGAAGAAACATAACCATATTAGATGTGGCAAGATTCATGCTAAAGCATAAGAATTTGCCAAAATCCTTACGGGGATAAGCTATTTTAACTGTAGTTTATATTTTGAACAGGTGCCCTACTAAGATATTAAAGAACAAGGTTCCTTAAGAAGTATGGAAATGCAAATGACCATCAGTGAGTCATTTGAAGGTGTTTGGCTCTATGTGTTACAAGTATGTTCCTTATGCAAGAAGAAGGAAGCTTGATGACAAGAGTGAACCTATGATTCTGGTAGGATATCATCAGACTGGTGCATAGAGGCTATTCAATCCAGTTAATGAGAAGATTGTGTTGAGTAGAGATATTATGATTGATGAAAATTATACATGGGATTGGAATTCTAGCAATTCAATTAACAAGCCATTGATGAGCTCTGATTTCGACGAAGAAATTGATGAAGTCAAGGTCGAAAGAATTATTGAGAATTTAGTTGAAGTCAAAGTAGAAAAAGTTGCTGACATTACCGACACAATAGAAGTATAAGAGGATGTGGCTAGCACAAACCATAAACCTCAAGAAAATAGAGGTCGTCTAACAAGACTTCATGATTATGAAGTGGTAGGTGATGATGAAGTCACACCAGATGGAGAATTAGTTCATTTTTCTTTACTTGTAAGTACTGAACCAATTAACTATAGAAAAGCTTTGAGGACTAAATAGTGGAAGTTATGTATGGTCGAAGAGTTACAGGAAATTGAAAGAAATAACACATGGAGTTAGTCGAATTTCCAGTACAGACAAAAGCTATCGATGTAAAGTGGGTGTTCAGGTTGAAACACAATGTTGATAGTTCAATAGCAAGACATAAAGTAGGATTAGTAGCTCGAGGGTTTCTTCAAAGATAAGGACTTGACTACTCTGAAGTATTTTCTCCATTAGCAAGATTGGAGATTTTTCTACTAGTGGTAGCATTGGCATGCAACCAAGGTTGGTTGACATTTCATTTAGATGTGAAATCAACATTTATGAATGGTCCTTTAGATGAAGAAGTCTATGTCACACAACCTTATGTGTTTGTGATTCAGAAGGAAGTGAGTAAAGTATATAAATTTCACAAAGCGCTCTATGTCCTCAATCAGGCACCTAGGATATGGAACAAGAAGATCGACTCATACTTAGTCGAATTGGGATTTGTAAAATGCAAGTATGAGTATGGTGTCTATGTTCAGGTTGTAGCACAAGATATAACAATCACTTGCTTGTATGTCGATGACTTGCTGGTAACTGGGAATAGCTTAGAGAAGTTGTCAAAGTTCAAAGAGATGATGGTGAAGGAATTTGAAATGTCGGATCTAGGAAAATTGTCTTATTTTCTAGGCATGTAATTTCAAATGTCAAAGCAAGGTATGGTGCTACATCAAAGGAAATATGTCAAAGAAATACTCAAGAGATTCAGAATGGATGATTCGAATCCTGCATCCTTACCTGTCGAACCAAATGTGAAGTTGGAGAAGAATGGAGAGGAAGACAAAGTCGATGTAACTTTGTTCAAGCAAATTGTGGGATCTCTGAGGTATGTGTGAAATAGTCGACCTGATATAGGTTTTGCAGTCGGACTAGTGAGCAGATAAATGAGTGAACCAAGGGTGTCACATATGAAGGCTGTAAGAAGAATCCTGAGATACGTAAAAGGATCAATAAACTGTGGAATACTATTTCAACGAGACTCTGAAATCCAAGAAACAATAGTTAATTGTTTTTCAGATGCTGATTGGTGTGGAGATAAAGAAGACCGAAGAAGCAAAATTGGATATTTATTTCAAGTATTTGGTGCCCTAATCTCATAGTGTTCGAAGAAGCAACTTGTGCTGGCATTGTCATTGTGTGAAGCTGAATATATAGTAGGATCTTATGTTGCATGTTGTCATACCCCAAATTTGCCCGCCTTAGTGCTACCGTCAAAGTTATTTTCGAACTTGGGTTTTACAGGGTAAAATTCCTTTGGTTTAATTGCATTAATATTTTGGGATTTTTAATAAATATTCGCTTTCAAGTTTGTGTAAAAATATAATAATTATTTGTATTTTTAAAATAGTAAATAATTGCTCGTCTTCATATACTTTCAATTGGCTTCTTATTTCAAACAAATAACATAACACAATTGATAAGGAAACGTAGCTTGAAAGCATAAGGTCACGAGTTCAAATCTCACCTGGTACATTTTTTATATTTCTTTGTTTATTGTTACTAATTTTATTTCTATTTATAAAAATCATTCAAAAAATCATTTTTTAAATATTTAAATATTAAATTTCGTATTTTCAATTAATGAATTTTAAAAAAATAGTTTTTTATTTTTATTTTTTCACCTTTTATTCTAAAAATAACCAAAAAATCTAAAATACAAAAAGATTTAAAAATATTTTGTTATCTTTTGTATTTTAGGTAGTAATATTTGTTTTAGGAGAGAATCAATGTAATTGGTTATAATAATTATAAATCCAAAAATTTGATTTCTTTTTGGGTTTTAATTATTTGGATTGCTGATTTATTTTATTCTATTTTTGTTAATTTTATTTTCAAGTTACGTTCAAATCTTCCCAAAAATCATGTTTTTATTATTTAAATATTATTTTCGTTTTTCTATTTTAGACAATTTTTAATAATAATATTTAATTTATTTTATACATTTTTCATCAAAAAGTGTCTAAAAATTCACTAAAAAAACCAAATCTTTTTCGGCGATAATATTACAAATCAATTACCAAATCAAATTCAAATACTATAGAAAACTAAATCTCAATCTTCACTAAAACAAAATCAAATATATTACAGAAAATAATTAATAGAACAAATCCAATACAACAAATATATCAATTAGAATCAATTACAATAATTGAAATCCCTAATTCATTCTCTAATCCCTAAAACTAAAGCTAGTTCGTAACAACCATAAGATACTAAGCTTATAAATACAAGAACCAAATACAGAGAAAAAGGGGGGAGTTTGAAGAACAGAACTGCGGATTTGAACAAAATTGAGAAAGAGGCGAAAGCTTTAAGACAAAGGGGGAAGATCCAGTGCTGTTGTTGAAGAAGAGAAGGACGATTGGGGTTTCATTATCTGAAACCATAATCGCTGTTGCTAGCCGCTTCCGCCGTACACCATCATCTTCAACCTCTCATCACCGGGAACCACCGCTCGCAAGACCTACGGAATCAAAGAAGGAAAAGAGATTAGTTCCAGATCCAAGACAATATCAGAATACCTACAGAGGGTAACTGTTGTACCCCAAAATTTTCCCTCTCATTTATCAAGACTTTTCTCACAAGACTTCTTGGACTCAAGACAAGATTAAAGTTTGGTCAGCTCAAGACATCTCATCTTGCACTGATAACCCAAAATTAGGGTTTGAGTTTGCACAAGGATTTTTGGACCATCAATGTTTCATGTGACTTTCATACTTCATCTTGGACCCCTAAGATTTCACATGTTAAGTTTCAAGCCTTGAACCACATTTTTGATCAGTCAATTGGACATTTGACCTAAAAATCAGCTGTATTGGAGAAAAAGTAAACCATGGCCTATTTACAGTCAAACTTCATAATTTTTGATCCACATAAACATTTTAGACTCATATGTACCATTTGATCAAGTTTGGATCACAACTCCTTAAGAAATTTGATCAAATCATCAAAAGGGCAAAATGGTCAAAATTAAGGTTTTGACTGAGAAAGGGAAATTTCTGATTTTTAACCTAGACAATGACCAATTGAGTTCAAACATGGTTTCAAGGGTTCAATGGCATAATCTTGACCTAATTACATGGTTCAAAATATCTCAAGTTCATTGGATTGACATATGAATTTTGCAGTCAACTGATCAAAAGTCAACTGTGCACTGAAGAGTCAAACTTTGACTTTTTGATCAAAATCAAGTGCCAAGGGTCATAATTCATCAAGATGTGTCAAAATGTGAAACTTGTTCACCAATGAACTCAAAATTGAAAATTAGGGTTTTAATTTGAAAAATTTCATAACTTAGAATTTTTCTAAGTATAAAATTTTTCTTATTTTTTTCCAACTTTTCACCACTTTTTCACCATGATGCATTTTGATTCAAAGAAAACTTCCAACATGAAAGTTGTAGTCCTCCATGAAATCTACAACTTTTCTTCATAAACTTTTCCCAAAAGATTCTTGGATTTCAAATTATGAGTTTGTAAATATAGATCCATGAACTTCTTAACTTAGTGAAATTTTGCCCTAATTTAGGCAGGTTTTGGACCCTACTTCATGGACATTTTAAATCTAGTTCCATGAGGTATCTCAAATTTCATTTCAAAGATGGATTATAGAGCACATTGCAAGCTTTCCAAAATGTCCAAGAACTCTCCAAGATCATTTTTGAGTAGGGAGAATCGAAGAAGGGAAGTTGGCATTTTCTCACTTTTGTTCAAGCCATTTTCACATAGCATCAAGTTGCAAATCAGATCTATGATGGTTGTATCTTGATTTACATTTCATAAGATTTCTTTACACTCCATAAATAAATGCAAACTCACTTGACAAAGGCTTTATCTTTGCTTTTGAAGCTTTGTACAAGGTGTATTTCCATTTTGGCATAAAGTTCACAATGCCATTTTCATAAAGAGAAGCTTTTGCAACTTTGTCAATCTTGAGCATTAAACCTGTCCCTTTAGTACAATAAATTTCTACAGGTCTCAAGCAATGTGTACCAACTCTTATCAACCCTCAAGCAAGCTAGGACAAGCATGTAGCATTTGTCTTGTCAACTTTACTTCAAATGCAAGAAAAGTTGCAAAAGGTGCCAAAGCTTGTACAGCTAGTGAAGAGCTGACTTTGTATAATTTCTATACAAATATACAAACTTGTTGCAAGGCTTAGCAAGATTGGATTGAAGCTGAAACTCTCTAAAACTCAAAAACTCCACAAAACTGCAAAAACTCAGAACTTCTGCAAAATCACAGCCAACCAATTTTTGGCTCGTGCGTTGTGTGTTTAAACACTTGAAACATCTCATACACATCATACCAAAGCAATCCAAGCCATCACCCTGGTTCTGTAACCCCTGTTTCAGCATCCATCATTTTCACTTTGGAAGCTTGCAGCTAGACTTGTCTAGAGATTTCCATCCATCCTCAAAGCAAGATAAGCATTGGAATAGCTTCAGGGAAGTTCAAGGAAGCTCAAACAATCATCAGGCCTCCATTAAAGTCCCTACATTTCTCTACTCAAATCCAGTTGAAGGAGGTATTTTCTTGAACTCTATCTCTCTGAATAGGCATCCTCAAGCCACGATTTGTGAAGAAGAAATGTAGTCCATATCATAATGAAACTGTACAAATCCATACTTTTCATTTATGTTAACTATGCTGAGAGAATTTGAAGATTGAAAATTCTGGAAAAGTTAGGTCACAAATTAGGGCTACCAAAATTCTCTCTGATCTTTAAGAGTTAGGTCACATAATTTATATGGTTAGAATCGTGAGCTCAAATGCCACCTTTTCATGTTATGAGTTTTTGTTTTTGTGCAAGCATAAGAGAGATACAGATTTGAACATGAAGCGCGCGCATGGAAGCTAACCAAGGACAGGGACGAAGTGTTCTGGGCTTTTTGGCGCCTTGGGCTTTTTGGTTTTGCTATTTGCACCCCCCTGACTTATTATTTGCACCCCCTGACTAGCTTTTTATATTTTCCATTTTTTTTTCATATTTTTATATTTATTGCTTTTGATTATTTTTTATGAACAATAAAAAATCCTAAAAATAATTTCTTTATTTTTTGCAATTTTATTCTATTTTTTATTATTTTTTTGCATAAAAATAGTTTATTATGATAAATAGATTTTATTTTCTTAAATAACTTGTAAATATATTTAAAAATACTTAATATTTTTATTATACTATTTATACTCATAAATACTTATTTTTATACACATTTAATTTTTAATATTTATATATAATATTATTTATTATTCTCTTATACAAAAATGTACAAATTAATTATATAAAGCATTATTTTCTTTGAATAAAAATTAGGGTTTCACCCCTCCAAAAATAATATTATTTTTTTCCTTTTTTCTAGGGTTTAAATTAATCATTTTCTCATACAAAAAACCAAGCACAAAACATTTTTTACATAAATATATTGCATTGCATTTTAAATATTTGTATATTTATTTAATTCGCGCAATATTCGATTTGGTTGTAATAATATATTTAGGTTTATATTTGTGCAAAATCCCCATTCAAAATTTGTATCCCCCCTCCCATAATAATTGTTGTAATAGCTTAGTTTATTTTACGCAATTTATCGCTTTCATACTATGATTAGTAAATTATGGTTTGCATGACAAGAACAAAAACAAAGCAAAATAGAAAACCTTAAATGCAAGACAAAAGCATGAAAATGACACACTTTGCACACAAGCACCCTTAGGGTTTCTCCCACTTGGTTGCCTAAAATAAAATGGCCATGTTACGCACGCGAAGTATCTTGGCAAAACAAAACAAGTATAAGATCATAGTCCCTCGATGACGCTATCAAAAGGTTGCCTAAAACAAAATGATCTTGGTCCCTCAAAATGCTAAGATACTTGGCAACATTGCTATCATGGTTATACGATGACCCACGCCCGTCCCGTTTACATCCAAAGATAGGGTTGCTTACCAAATCAATGGTAAGTCAACAATGTCAAAGGAATAAAAATACACAAGAAAGACATTTGAGTAGGTAGATAGCTTCTAAGTTACTTGCTCCATTTCAAAACAATCCTTGCTACTTTCAAAAACAAACACACACACATTTCAAAACATCTTACAAAACATTGAAAACATTTTCAAAAGACAAACTTCTTTGTATACATTCTTACGAACGAGAATCATTACAAATATTGCCTAAACAATGGCCTCTTTTACAAAATACTTTCAAAATCACACCAAACACCATTTCAAACAAAGCAAAGCAAGTGATCTAAACAAGTAACTAAGAGCCCATGGAAAACCATGGATGAAAAGGGTGCTAGTACCTTCCCTTTTCATAATCTACCCCTCGAACTGAAGAAAACATCTCAAAGGTCTTTCCTGTGCTTTTTTACCTTTCCTTTTGGATAAAAGAAAAGTCGGTGGCGACTCTTGCTAACCACGACATTTGCGATAAAACGTAAAACCTCAAGTCAATTCTCCCACCGTATCACAGAACTGGCAACTCTGCTGGGGATAATTTAAAAGTAGGGTTACCTTAGGGTTTAGATCACATTTATTTGCTTACAATTGTTTGACTTGTTTTCTTTACATCTTGGTTCCATTGTTTGGGTTTGAATCCTCCACCCGGATTTGGGAAACATTATAGGTAAATAGCAATACGTTGTGGAAACTGTGCGGGGGTATACCGACATGGTCTAAGCAATAGCTATATTAGTGTGATATATTTGTGGGTACCGGTATCCTTTGAGTCAATAAAAGAGAATACGGGGCCGCTGAGTGATGTCATGAAGCACTAATGAACTTCTAGAACCTTTACTTGACCAACTTGGCCTTTTAGGATGTAGTGAGATGACCGGATTTTGTGCAGTCCGAAGTTGGTAGATACTCAATACTACACTCATTAAGGGTTGGTTTCTTGGAATATTTTAGTCGCCAGTAAAGAGGCTTGAACTGAAACAATGAACAAGGAAACAATCCAGTGATATTGAGCTCCTTAGAACCCGGTTACTGTTACTAGGACAGGTTGAGCCAACTAAACTTCAAGAGGGTATTTACCTATGAAACCCCATGCAAGCCTAAACTAGGAACTTGTTTTATTTGCTTGTACATATACTTATGCATAACATCATGGACATCATGAACATCATATGCATTCACTAACCATTTCAAGGATTTTGGAAATTCATCTTTGTTCTTGTTTTGTAGGTTATGGATTCACTTCGCAGGAAAACTATCCAAGTCAACCTTGTAAGAATTCCTCCACAACTCAAGGAGCTAGCTTCAAGGATTCCTGAGAATTCTCCATTCATCGAGAGACATGGTCGTCTACTCAACTTGGTCACCTCCAACACAGAGGAAGACATGATGAAGGTTCTCTTCCAGTTCTTTGACCCTTTGCACCACTGCTTCACATTTCCTGACTATCAACTTGTGTCTACTTTGGAAGAATTCTCTCAACTTCTGAGGATTCCTATTCTCAATCAACTACCCTTCAACGGTACGAAAAGATATCCAAAGCCAGAAGATATTGCTCAAGCCCTGCACTTGCACTCATTTGATGTCACAATACATTGGGAAACTAGAAGTGGTGTCAAAGGCTTCTTGGCAAAGTTTCTGTTTGAGAAGGCCCAAAGCTGTTGGAACTCCCTAGACTTGCAAGATTTTAAGGAGATTGTAGCTCTTCTCATCTATGGGATGGTATTGTTCCCAAATCCTGACCAACTCATAGATATAAGCATTGTCAAAATCTTCATGTCTCGCAACCCGGTGCCTACATTGCTTGGGGATATCCTACACTCTTTTCACACTCGTACAATAAGGAAAAGAGGTGTTCTTATGTGTTGCACTCTTCTTCTGGAAAGATGGTTTATTTCTCATCTTCCCAAATCAGTCTTGAAGAATGAGCAAGGTTTTAGGTGGTCACAAAGGTTGATGACACTTAAACATTCAGATATTCATTGGCGTTCTCGATCCAAAGAGAATGTTATCATTGTTGACCGTTATGGGGAATTCCCTAATGTACCTCTACTTGGCATTAGGGGAGGCATTACCTACAACCCTTTCTTGGCTCTAAGACAATTTGGTTATGCCCGAAGGGATGGCCACATGATATGCTGATTCAAGGATTGGTTTTCGACTACAACAACGGAGATTAAGGACTTCGCCAGAGATTCATCCGAGCTTGAAGGATGCTAAATAAGGTGGATAGCAAGACTTTGGGACAGAAGAATTCCATCCCTCTTGAGCCTTACCTCAAGTGGGTACGAACCCGCGCTCAAAGTCTTATGATGCCTTATCCCTTCATTCTCCCAATGATTATTGAGCCTGTTAAGGAGGGAGAGGTTCCATACACCATCCTACATCCTGACATGCCTACATCACTCGAAGATCTACAAAGGGATTGGATACAACTCAAAGGAGAGCGCGACACTTTTGAAGCCCAATTCTACACAAGCGAGAAGAAGGTTTTGGAACTCACTCGGCTACTTCATGAAGAGAAGACTCTCAATACCTACATTGCACCAAAGAGGATGCGCAATGTATTTTTACCTTAGAATTTTGTATTATTTTGCCCAAGGGGCATTGATGTGCTCAAATTCTATCTTATTAATATGACGTGTGTTTCTTTTTTGTTTAAAACAAGTTTGAATTTTTAAATCCTTGAAAGCATTGCATGAATACATATCATTCATCATAAACATAAACAGGTCTTTGCAACAAGTTTCCTCATCTCTCTACTGTTTATTTCAGTACGATGGATCTCGAACAAACGGTCAAAGATCTGCAAGCTCAGAACTCACAATTTCAACAGTTACTCATGACCTTAGCCAAGGGGCAGGAGGAGCTGAAGACTTTGCTAGAAAAAGAGAAAGAGAAAAAGAAGAAGAAGCCAGCTGGTGTGGTAATCATGGGCAGAAGGTTTCAGGGATAAGCCAGAAGAACCTTAGATTTTCCAACAACATCTGATGAAGGGGAAAGAAAAGGAAAAGAAACGGCAGTACCATCAGATTCTGAAGAAGAAGGAGAGGAAGAAGAGGACTACTCTGAACAACAATACCCTCCGGCTGATGACAAGTACAAACACTTGGAAGAGCGTCTAACCGCTATGGAAATACAAAGAGTACCAGGGCTAGATTTCGAGGAATTGGGGCTGGTGTCAGGAATAGTAATCTCGCCAAAGTTTAAAGTTCCATTATTTGCCAAGTATGATGGGGTGTCTTGCCCTAAAATGAACCTCAGATCATATGTCAGGAAGATTCAACCACACTATACCGACAAAGACTTGTGGGTCCACTTTTTCCAAGACAGTTTATCAGGAACGCAACTTGATTGGTTCTACCAGTTGGAAAAGGCCGACGTCCACAATTGGGAAGACCTGACAACAACTTTCTATAAACAGTATCAGTACAACACCGATTTAGCACCAACCCGTACTCAACTTTAGAGTATGGCTATGGTATCAAATGGGAGCTTCAAAGACTACACCCAAAAGTGGAGGGATTTAGCCGGAAGGGTGCAACCACCTTTATCTGAAAGGGAGTTAGTGTACATGTTCTTGGGAACTCTATCAGGCCCTTTCTTCAATCATCTAATTAGGAGCTCCTCTGCAGGGTTTACCGAATTAATTTTAACCGACGAAAGGGTGGAAGCTGGTATAAGAAGTGGGAAAATTCAGAAGGACGCGTCTGCCTCTGCGGCTGTGAAAAAGCCCTTCACTGGGAAGAAGGAAGTGTATGCTGTTTATTCATAGAGGAATCATGGAAGAACTGAGCACCGACCAACGGTGGGGGCCGTTATGATTCTGAAGCCTGCATCAGACCAGCCAAGGACTAACCAGCAAAGGGTGGAAAGGCCAGTTCGGCAATTCACCAAGATTAACATGACTCCATCCCAAGTTCTACCACATCTTCTGAAGTTGAATCTGGCCACTCTAAAAGAGGTCCCAAAGAATCCTAATACTACGTCTCCACATTACCATCCCAACGCCAGATGCGCGTACCATTCTGAAAGTCCAGGGCACGACACCAACAACTGTTGGGCTCTGAAGAACAAAATTCAAGACCTGATAGATGCGAAGGAAGTTGAGTTTGAAGCGCCTGAAAAACAAAATGTTATTTCTGCTCCGATGCCTAGGCATGGTCACAATGCCAATGCTGTTGAGGAAGATTTATTTGTTTCCACCGTGGATGAATTGTTAACGCCGCTCCAGATCATCAAGTTGAATTTGTTGAAAGTTGGTATGTTCCCAGGTTGTGACAAAGACTGCCGTGTTTGCCTATCCTCATCATTTGACTGCCCTCTGTTGAAAAAAGGTATCCAACAACTGATTGATAACCAAGAAATTTTGTTTGAGAAAGCTCCTATTTCACCCGTTCCAGTTAAAGAAGTTTCAATAATAACCATCTATGCCAATCCTTCCAGGGTCCTTAAAAGACCCGTTAGGATTACATCTGCTCCAATGACTACTCCACTCAAGATTACATTGCCTGGGCCGGTCCCATACCAGTCAGATAAAACAGTACCATGGAATTATGGTGGAGAAATCTACTACCATGGTATTAAACAGGATGAAATGACTACCAAAGAAGAAAGCTCCGAAGAGGACAATTCCGACATTAGCAATATTGTCGGAACTAGCAAGATTTCCCGCAGTGGTAGAATCTTATCTCCATAGATTGCTCCTCCAACATCAGTCTTTGGACCCGTGGCCATTCCGAAGATTACATCTACACCAGTGATTGTACCTACAAGCGTACCTACGAACGAAGACAATACAATTCCTATCCCTACTTCCACTGCTGAGAATAAAGGAAAGAACGTTCAAGAGGAGCCTGTCCGGACGAAGGCTCAATCACTAGCTATTCCTGAAACATCCAAGAAGGAGATGGAAGAAATCCTGAGGCTAATAAAGAAAAGTGATTATGATGTGGTTGAACAGTTGGGGCAAACCCCTTCCAAGATCTCTATGCTAGCCCTACTACTGTGCTCTGAAGCACATGCCAAGGCTCTGGTAAAATTTATGAAGACAGCTTATGTGCCACAAGAGACGTCTGCTGACTATTTCCAGGAATGTGTGGCCAGTTTGACAGCTGATAATGGCCTAGGTTTCTCTGATGCTGACTTGACACCCAAAGGGAGAAAACACAACGAGGCATTACATGTCTCAGTGGAGTGTAGAGGAACAACCCTAGCTCATGTCTTGGTTGATACAGGATTATCTTTGAACGTCTTACCAAAGAAAGCCCTTGATAGATTGGATTGCGAGGGGCTGACTTTAAAACCCAGTAATATAATTGTGAGAGCTTTTGATGGTTCGAAGAGGATGGTCCACGGGGAGGTGGACATCCCAATAAAAGTGGGAACCCAAGTTTTCAACTCAACCTTCTATGTGATGGACATCCGTCCTTCTTATTCCTGTCTGTTGGGACGCCCCTGGATCCACAACGCCGGTGCTGTCACTTCCACCTTGCATCAGATGCTAAAATACTCGGTCCAAGGAACGATCATAACTGTCCATGGGGAGGAGGAGTATATGATTAGTCATCTTAATTCCTTCCGATATGTGGAGTTAGATGGCGAGTTCATTGAAACCCCTTTCCAACATTTTGAAGAAGTCTCTCCAGAAATAGCAGCGGCCAAGGCGGTATCCTCGATTCCTAAAATCACAAGACCTCCACCTCGGATGTCATCTCTAAAGGATGCAAAGGAAGTAGTGGAAGAAGGGGGATGCACCATCTGGGGGTAGCTTCCAGACATTTCGTACAAATCAGACAAGTTTGGCTTGGGGTTTACTTCGACTGCTCAGAAGGCTGTGCGCCGTGCCCGTGCTGGGGGGCCACCTGTGAAGATTAGAAACCAAAGGGTCAATGAAGTGGAAGACGGTGAAGAGGATGGAAGCTTGGAAGATTGGATATTTCCTACTGTTAGCGGAGGACTTCGCAACTGGGAAGCCAAAGACTTCGTCCCAATAACTTTCATATCTCAATAATTTATCTTTTACATTTCTGTTGGACTTGTAATAATCACAAACAATTCGCACTTTAAAAACCTTGTGTCTTACCTGAGGCACAATGGTCCATTTGTAAGGGTTTTTATTTCATATTCATAAGACATTCAATGAATCATGGACACTTTTCCACATATAAACCTTTTGTGCTCATTGTCTTTCTTTTACATTTTATTATTTTAAGATGGCTATACCCTTACACACACCCACACTCACAAATGCAGGTACCCTTACATTCCGGATCCCATGGGTAATGATACTTCTATAGCCTTCAGTGACTCTAAAGATCTGATCTACCAAGCCGAATATGAAGGTGAAGAAGATTGTGAAGTGCTAGGGGAATTGCCAGAACATTACAACAAGAGGAAAGAGCTATTCAACCTCATGAGGAGCTGTTGGATACAATCAACTTGGGTACTGTTGTACCCCAAAATTTTCCCTCCCATATTCTTCAAAGTTTTGACAAGCATCATCTCAATTTGCTCAAGTCTACTCAAGGGTTGCACAGTTCAAACACCCTCCTAAGCCAGTCAAATTAGGGTTTTGGTTCTTGCAAGGAAGTTGAGGTTTTCAAGGGCTCAATCAAGTCACATATGCCTATACACATTGTCAAGCATCTACATGCCAAGTTTCAAGGCTCACAAGGTCAAGTTGCACAGTCAAAAACCCTAATTGCTTCACAATCAATTATAGGGGTAAAATGGTCATTTGGCAGTCAAAAGTCAAAATTTTTGGTCAACATCTTATTTTGAAGCCACAATCATCATTTTATTAAGTCTTGATCATGATTCTACAAGAATGTCTCAAAAATCATCAAGATGCAAAAGTTTCCATTTTTGGACAGCTGAAAAGTCAACTGTAACTTGACCAAAGCATAACTTTTTCATGTTTCATCAGAAAAATCCTATCCAATTCTCATTTTGAAGGGGAGGACATTTCCTACAACTCATCTTCACATTCCAAGTCCAAGAAATGCTCTCACAAAAAGTTACCAATTTCAACATTATAGGTCATTTTCAAAAGTCAACAAAAAGGCATTTTAAGTCAAAGACCATAACTTGATATTGGTAAATTCAAATGACATGGGACCAAAGGCATTGGTTAGAGGACTTCAATACCTTTCCAAAATGTCCAAGAACATGTTCATATGATCAAAATTGAGCAAGATATGCATTGGAGAAGTTGGGAAATTTTTGTGAAATGGCAAAAGTCAACTATCCTTGAAACTTCAATTTTTGACAAAAGGGCCCACTTTTTTCCACTTGATTCAGCCTTGACATGCCACCCACGTGTCCCATGATCAATTTCAAGATTAAACATTAATTTTTCTATTTTTATTTAATTTTATTTGATTTAATTCATTTTAAATCCATAAAATTCAAATAAAATCAAAAAATTAATTAAATAACATCTTTTGATTTGAATGACTTTTATGTGTCATGAACAACCTACCAATTTCGTGCTAGGGCCATTTTATGCATAAAAATTCAAAATTTGAACAAACTTGGAATGTTTCTTTAATGGTGGTTATGAAGAATCCAAAAACTTAATTGCAAGGGATCATTAGCTCATAATGTGACCTATTCTCATTCATTACTACATATGCAAGTGTAACAAAGCCCCACTCACGACCTAGAGTATGCACAAATGGCCAGAGCAAAATCCAAAATGTGTCAAAAAAGTGTGAGATCAAAAGGAGTGTTGCAAGCATTTTCAGGCCAAAAGGAGAACGTGACTCTCTTCTTTTCCATACTCTGAAGCTAAAGCAACCCTTGCCACGTCCTAAGGTCCATCATACCACGCTGTAAGTTTTCCCAGGTCCCCCCAAGTCTCAATATTATTTTTTCTAACAAATTCCCATGCAGCTTCCTAGACGCGTTCCACCATAGGCCTCATACAGATGCGCGCCAAGTATCTCAAAAGATCAATCCAAAGGCCAAAGGGTGCTCCACACCATGCTCCCTGGTCAACGCGCCTCTGGACATTTCAAAAGTAAAAAAGGCTTGAGACAATGGGCCTAAATTCCTGATTCACCTCCCTAAGGGTCCAACACCCCCTGGGTTCTTATTTTCTTTTCTTTTTTCTCTTTTTATTTTCTTTTCTTTTATAATTTCCCTTTTATTAATTATTAGTTTTATTAATTGTTTAATTAACCCAAACTAATTTTTCCCATAAAATTCAGAAAAAACAAAAAAAAAACATTTTATTATTTATTAACTTATTTTGTAAATAAATGTAAATTAAATTAAATTAGCTTAATTAATTAACTTTAATACTTTTTACAATAAATAAAAACAATTTAGAATTAGGTTTTTGCTAACTTTTAATTTCTATTTATTTTATCTTTATTTTCATTAAAAACACAAAAATACAAAAAACATTTTCTTAATTAATTAATTAATTAGTTATTAGTTTTAATTTCATTAATTACAAAAAAGGACAAAAATTCAATTCTTTCTTAAAAAAGGGTCAAAATCCTTAGGACGTCCCGATTCATTCTTTCACGCGCAATTTGTTTTAATTCATTATATTTATGTAACTGCTTCCGGAAATGTAATAGTTAATTAGGTTTATCTCTTTATTTGCTATTTCTCGCATTCTTATTTCAAAACGGGTTTTTGTTTTTTGGCGATGTATAGACCCGCGCCTTGTAATAGCTAGATTTACATTTCTGCAATTTATTTTCCGCACTCCTAACTGTTAAAAAATGCATGAAAGAATGTATGAAAAATAAAACCAATCCGTAGCTCACAAATAACATACAAGATAACCTTAACTGAAAAACAACACACAAAGCACATGCCACTTCTTAGGGTACGCCTCACTGGTTGCCTCGAACGTGGTCGTCAAGTATATGGTGTCTTAGAGGTCGCCCTTCTGTCCAAAAGATCCGGTTGCCTCGAAACGATTGCCTCGGATAAAAAAGGATCTAAGACATTAGGGTTACTTCTAAGGTGTCCTACCATTGCTTCGGTGACCACACTGTCCCGATAATCGAATTGACCCGAATACCTCCAACGATGGTGCTACCTACCCCTCAATGGTGGGATAGAACTATCTAAAGGACTCTTACATAGCCTAATTCCTTAGAGTAGGTAGATCTCATGGGTACTTGCTCTTTCTAAAAACAAAACATCTTTTCACACTTACACTTTCTAAAAGTTTTCAAACAAATTTTTCATACACTCTTGAGGACAAATACAAGAGTTACTTAGAAATCTTTCAAACAAAACTTTTTTTCAAAAACCCACACACACACTTGAAAAGCAAACAAATTTTGAAAATATAAGAGCAAGTACCTAAGAGCCTGTGGATAACCACGGATAGAAAGGGTGCTAACACCTTCCCTTTCTATAAATCTACCTCCCGAACCGAGAAACATTCTCGAATAAGGAATTTTGCTGTGCTTTTGTCCTTTCCATGTTGGAGAACATAAAAGACGGTGGCGACTCTTGCTTACTGCGACATTTCACGAAACCAGCTAAAAAACAGTCAGTTCTATTCCCACCGATCACAGAACTGGCGACTCTGCTGGGGATACTAAAAGTGAGGTGTACCTTAGGAATAGTTCATCATCATGTTTTCAATTGCTTGCTTTGCTTGATTTAATATTGTGGGCCTGTTTTGGGAGTTTCATAGATCCTAACCCGGATCTGGGGGATACCTTTTAGAAAGTAGCAACAAACTGTGAGGGAACTGTGCGGGGTATACCGACACGGTTGAAGCAGTTTGCTACGTTGATGTAGCACTTTGGTGAGTACCGGTAACCCTTGAGTCAAGTCAAGGAGAGTACGGGACCGCCGCATGGTGTCGTGAAGCATAAACTGACCTTAGGAACCTTACTTGACCATCCTGGCCTCTTTAGGGGTAGTGAGATGACCGACTTTGGTGCAGTCCGAAGTTGGTAGATACTCGATACTACACTCATTGAGGGTTGTTTTCTTGGAATATTTTGATCGCCAGTTCAGTGGCTAAATCAAAACAATGAACACAGAAAACAACCCAATGATATTGAGCTCCTTAGAACCCGATTACTTTTGATAGGACAGGTTTGGGCCCACCAACTTCAAGAGGGTAGTACCCCAAACTTCATGCTGGCCTGAACTCTAAGGGTTGTCTTGTGTGACTTGTGTGCTTTCAAACTTGACTACTTGCATGCTTGTTATCTAACAACACGAGTTCCTTGCAGGTTTTATTTACAGTCCTTAATGGGGACTCATTACAGGGCCTACTTACATCACTCCATGCATAGCATAACATCATACCATTGCATACATCCTGCACAAGGACTAATCCATTTCAAGGATCTCAAGGGTCTGTGATGCAGGTCATGATGAACCAACTGTCTAGCAAGGGGCAAAGGGGATTTATTTTCCTCTAGCCAAGGTTGATAACACGAGTCAGGGTCTATGACCGACTCGATATGGTGAGCCTTGACTCTTGAAGAAGGACTCTCAGCAACATGAAGTTCCTTTAATCAAGCTACCCAAATTCAAATTCTAACAAGTTTCTCTGTTTACCCCGCGAGATCCTTGAAAACATCGCATGCATACATACATATCATTGCATTACAGGTACCCTTTGTACAGGTCATTTACCTTCTTCGCTGTTTATTTCAACAGTCATCATGAATCCTGAATCATCCAATGAACAAGCTATCAAGGCCCTCCAGGCCCAGAACGCCCAGTTCCAGGAGCTGGTCATGAGCTTAGCACAAGGACAACAGGAATTGAAGACTCTGCTCTTGAAAAATAAGAAGAAAAGGACTGTTTTGTTCAACCCTAGACGCAGATCTGGGAATACACTGCAGAATGAAGCTGAGCGGACTACACCATCTGTTGGGGAAGGCAGTCACCAAGAGGGAAGGGTTCCTAGTCCCGTAGTCTCTGACACCGAGACAGATTTCATTGACGAACAGTACCCTCCCGCTGAAGACAGGTACAAGCAACTAGAGGACCGTCTAAACGCCATGGAGATTCAACAGGTGCCCGGGTTGGACTTTGGAGACCTAGGCTTATCTTCTGGGGTGGTGATCTCTCACAAGTTCAAGGCACCTGCCTTTGCAAAGTACGACGGGGCTTCCTGTCCTAAGTTGCACCCCCGTTCATACGCAAGGAAGATCCATCCCTACACGGCAGACAAGAATCTATGGATCCATTTCTTCCAAGAAAGTCTTTCAGGGACTCAACTCGAATGGTTCTATCAGCTGGATGGAACCAGTATTCGTAATTGGGAGGACTTGGCAACTTCTTTTTATAAGCAGTATCAGTATAATGCCGACCTCGCTCCTACGCATACCCAACTCCAGGGTATGTCACTGGGGACGGGTGAAGGTTTTAAGGAGTACGCGCAAAAGTGGAGAGACCTGGCTGGCAGGGTGCAGCCACCGTTGACTGACCGTGAGCTCGTTGACATGTTCTTAGGGAGCCTGTATGGTCCGTTCTTCAACCATCTGATTGGGAATTCTTCTGTTGGGTTCACAGATCTGATCTTAACTAGTGAGAGGATAGAAGCTGGTATCAAGTCCGGGAAGATACAGAAAGATGACTCCTTGAATGCTGAGAAGAAACCATTTAAGAAAGAGTCCAATGCTGCATACAGTCAGAAGGGTCATCGTGACCAACACGTAGGGGCAGTCATGATCTCTGGTTCTGCGTCACGCCGACAACCGCAAAAGGGAAATCAGCGAAGGCCAGACGAGCCTAAAAGACAGTCCACCAACATCAATATGCCGTTGTCACAAGCTTTGATGTTGAAAATGAACCTGATTGCGGTGATCAACCCTCCTGCAAACCTTAAGACTTCTTCTCCAAGCTACAACCCAGATGCGAGGTGTGATTATCATTCCGGTAGCCCGGGGCATGATACTGAGGATTGTTGGGCGCTGAAATACAAGATCCAGAATATGATTGACGCCAAAGAGATCGAATTTGAGCCTGCCGAGACTCCCAACGTGATCGCTGCTCCCTTGCCAAAACATGGCTAGGATTGAGAGACTTTTGTTTCATTTAAATTCTGATATTGTATTTTTCTATGCTTATTCAAACAATTATCATGTCAAACTCTATTATTTCATTAATGCATTACACGTGTCTATTGTGAAGTAATTGTGTTCTCTATATTCAAAATTGCTTTTATTTTTTCTTGATGATCAACGCTCGATTAATAATTCTAAGCCTCTTGAGGGAGGATGACAAAAACGATACCACAATCTACAGTATGCTTTTGAACAGACCCCGCTGATGAGGTACATGCATTGTTTCAATTCCTAAACACTGGAGTTATAAGGAAGATAATCCCTAGTCAACCCCTCTGAGCCAAAGAAGTAGGAGTTTTTCTTTTCGAAAATTAAAACCCTTAATCATAACCTGGGGCAGGGTAGTTCTCTCAGTTGATCCAAGTGCACAACGAATGGCACCAAAGAAGTCCTTACAAAACAAAAGACGATGATGGTTCTGAATAATCATAAAGACATGCAGTCATTATCTTTCAGAAACTAAAGCCCAATAAGTCAAAACCTACGAAGGAGACTTACAGAACTGGGGCATCCCGCTGACTGCAACCACAAAGAAACAGTTCAGGCAAAATTTAGGGATAACACAACCAAAAAGAAAGAGGTCCTACAAACCCTCAACAAAAAAGAAAGAAATGACTGCCTAGTCACAATAAACTGTCAACATCCGAACCATCACTAGAATATCAGAGCAAAGACTCAAACAAGGTCTAACGTACGATCAGCTGAGTTTAGGTTTGAAGAGCATCACGAAGAGCGGGTGGGTACAAATAAAATTTGAGCCTTTAGCCTTTGTTTCTTAAACCGTTGAACCAGGCCACGTTATAACCCTTAAAAGTCCTAGCTTAGGCATGGGTTAGTTCAAAAGCATACTGTTACAAAGGTATCCTGACTCCTTAAGGCTCGCTGTAAAATCTTGAGTTGACATCACATGTTACATAATTTGCTTGTTTTACTGAAAAAATGCATTTTCAAAAATTTCAAGACAGACATAAGCTTTGCATTTTTAATATAACATTGCTTGCATATGACTATTTCTTTGAACAACATAGAAGTTTGCACGACGAATGTCTAATGAACAAAAGCACCTCCAAGAAAGGGGCATGGCATGATCATTGTCCATTATCTGGGGCAGTTAAGTCAAGATTCTGAGAATCTCTCAAAAGGCCAACCAGCTTGGGGCAAATCTCCATCTGGATCACTTGGGGCATTGGACGATCAAACGAAGATCTTCTGATGGTATGGTAACATTGCACTACTGACAGTAACAACTTCCTGTATCCTAAGAGCGTGGACATAGTCGAAAAAATACTACGCATAATCAAAGACCCGCTAGGTTGACACACCTAGGCAAAAACAAGGGCTTCCCAGCGAATCAAAAGGGTTCGGGAAAAAATAAGGGATGAAAATGAAAAATCTGTACACCCGGCAAGTCGAAAACCTGAAAAGGCGGCTTGGGCAAAAAAGGGTATCCCGGTGGACTGAAAACCCGAAAGGGTGGTCCAGGCAAAAATTAGGGATTAAAGCGTACGACTACGTCCCGTCATCTCGTCACTTGCCTACCAAAAGAAGATTTGTCAATCAAGACCTCCACAGGAACTTCCTCCCGCAGAAACTGGGGAAATAATGAATTGTCTAAGCAATCTAGTTGCTCTGTCCACCAAGGTACCAAGGTAGGTTCGGCTGAAGAACGTAACCAAGATACCTCCACTCCCCACAGAGTAAGACAAGATTCAACAATTCTCTCCGAACAGAGTTGGTCTTCAATCAATCCCGAAGAGGCACAATATCCCTAGCAAGTCAGCAACGCTCTCCCCAAGCAGAGTTAGCCTACTGTCAGCCTTAAGGAAGTTGGGTATCCCCAGAAAATCGCAATATTCCCCAGCGGAGTATGCAGATGTTCCTAAGCAAGTATCCCTGGCAGTCTTAATATGAGATTGTTCCCCGGAGGAATACAGACATCCAGTGGAGCCACTTCCCGGTGCAGTCCAAAGTCTCCCCAGGAGAGTTGATTATCCTCCCCAGTAGATTCTGGAAGCTTATCACCTGCAGAGGACTTACGTCTCTCCCCGACTTTATTCAAAGGTTATTTCCCCACCAGAGCTTATAACTGGGTTATCCTCAGCTAATTACCACGGAAAGATCGTCCTCGGCGAAGTTCTTCCTACCCCTAGCGGAGTTCATCAATTCCCCAACATAACATATCAACGGTATCCCCAGCGGAGTTATCATCAAATCTCAGCGAAGTATCTCTTCCCACAAAGTAATTCCCCACAGAGTAATCTCTTCGCCGAGTTTATTCCCCAACGGAGTCATCTTCTCCTACCGGTTTATTCTTGCAACCATCATCCCCAGCGGAAACGAAGAACTCTACTCTTCAACATCAGCCCAGGATTCAACAAACTCCCGGCATTCGTCAAGGATTTATTTTCCCAGACGAGATACATTCATAAACATCACATCTTCATACATTATAGCATGCATACGCATCATACAACACAAATCTCATTTATTTTTGAGAACATCTTAAAATCATGCAATTCATGCATCATGACATTGCATACGACTAATACTTTGTCTTTTCAGGAAAAAGTCAATCAAAAGATGATTACCATCTACCTTTACAGTTCCAGATCAACACCGATAACAAGCCAGGAAAATTCTATGGACGACTGATCGTGGGTTAATATCCGAAACCAAACAGGACAATTATCTACTTGATCATCCTCAGGCAACCCTACACCGGTTCCTTTTCTTTCAGAAGAAGTCTTACACGGGCTCATCAACAGGCAACCCTACACCGATTCCTTCTCAACCTCAGATGTAGTTTTACACGAACTCATCATCAGGCAACCCTACACCGGTTCCTTCTCAATTTTCAGACAAAGTCTTACACGAACTTATCTCAAGATGACCTTACCCCGGTTCATCCAGAAGTTTTACACGAACTTATCCTGCAGTAACCTTACCCCGGTTCCTCCAGAAGTCTTACACGGACTTATCTCAAGATGACCTTACCCCGGTTCATCCAGAAGTTTTACACGAACTTATCCTGCAGTAACCTTACCCCGGTTCCTCCAGAAGTATTACACGGACTTATCTCAAGATGACCTTACCCCGGTTCATCCAGAAGTTTTACACGAACTTATCCTGCAGTAACCTTACCCCGGTTCCTCCAGAAGTCTTACACGGACTTATCTCAAGATGACCTTACCCCGGTTCACCCAGAAGTTTTACACGAACTTATCCTGCAGTAACCTTACTCCGGTTCCTCCAGAAGTCTTACACGGACTTATCTCAAGATGACCTTACCCCAGTTCATCCAGAAGTTTTACACGAACTTATCCTGCAGTAACCTTACCCCGGTTCCTCCAGAAGTCTTACACGGACTTATCCCGAAGTAACCTTACCCCGGTTCCTCCAGAAGTCTTACACGAACTTATCCCGAAGAAACCCTACACAGGTTCTCTCTCTCCAGACGTAGTTTTACACGGGCTCGTCGTCAAAGAAACCCTACACAGGTTCTCTCTTCCCAAGGATGCAGTTTTACACGGACTCGTCATCAGAAACCCTACCCAGGTTTTACTTCTTCCAGGATGCAGTTTTACACGGGCTCATCATCAAAGTAACCCCACACAGGTTCCATTCTCAAACTCCAGACGTAGTTTTACACTGACTCGTTATCAGTAAACCCTACACAGGTTTCCTTCTCAGCTCTAGATGCGGTTTTACACGGACTCGTCATCAAAGTAACCCCACACGGTTTCCTTCTCCCTTTCAGATGCAGTTTTACACGAGCTCATCATCAGTCAACCCTACACAGGTGTCCTTCTTTCCAAGATGCAGCTTTACACGAGCTCAACATCAGGCAACCCTACACAGGTTCCCTCTTTCAACTTACAAAAATTACACCTTCAGATGGCATCTATAAGCCCATCCACCTGTCAACAGTCTCCAGATGGCATCTATAAGCCCATCTCCACAACTATCCATCACATTTCCAAATGGCATCTATAAGCCCATTCCCGACAAGGTTCTGTCACGCCTCCAGATGGCATCTATAAGCCCATCCTCCTATCCATCATCTCTCCAAATGGCATCTGTAAGCCCATTCCCGACATCACACTGCTGATATTCTACTATGTGAGTGCAAATTTCTGGGCACTCTAGTGTTCAATCATCTTCCACCTTCGGATCACGAAAGGCACGCAAGCCAATCTACGTCCTCAGGTATAAGAAGATTGAACAGGGGCAATTGTTGTACCCCAAAATTTTCCCTCCCATATTCTTCAAAGTTTTGACAAGCATCATCTCAATTTGCTCAAGTCTACTCAAGGGTTGCACAGTTCAAACACCCTCCTAAGCCAGTCAAATTAGGGTTTTGGTTCTTGCAAGGAAGTTGAGGTTTTCAAGGGCTCAATCAAGTCACATATGCCTATACACATTGTCAAGCATCTACATGCCAAGTTTCAAGGCTCATAAGGTCAAGTTGCACAGTCAAAAACCCTAATTGCTTCACAATCAACTGTAGGGGTAAAATGGTCATTTGGCAGTCAAAAGTCAAAATTTTTGGTCAACATCTTATTTTGAAGCCAAAATCATCATTTGATTAAGTCATGATCATGATTCTACAAGAATGGCTCAAAAATCATCAAGATGCAAAAGTTTCCATTTTTGGACAGTTGAAAAGTCAACTGTAACTTGACCAAACCATAACTTTTTCATGGTTCATCAGAAAAATCCCATCCAATGCTCATTTTTAAGGGGAGGACATTTCCTACAACTCATCACATTCCAAGTCCAATAAATTCTCTCACAAAAAGTTACCAATTTCAACATTATAGGTCATTTTCAAAAGTCAACAAAAAGGCATTTTAAGTCAAAGACTATAACTTGAGATTGGTAAATTAAAATGACATGGGACCAAAGGCATTGGTTAGAGGACTTCAAGACCTTTCCAAAATGTCCAAGAACATGTTCATATGATCAAAATTGAGCAAGATATGCATTGGAGAAGTTGGGAAATTTTTGTGAAATGGCAAAAGTCAACTATCCTTGAAACTTCAATTTTTGACAAAATGGCCCACTTTTTTCCACTTGATTCAGCCTTGTCATGCCACCCACGTGTCCCATGATCAATTTCAAGATTAAACATTAATTTTTATATTTTTATTTAATTTTATTTGATTTAATTCATTTTAAATCCATAAAATTCAAATAAAATCAAAAAAATTAATTAAATAACATCTTTTGATTTGAATGACTTTTATGTGTCATGAACAACCTACCAATTTCGTGCTAGGGCCATTTTATGCATAAAAATTCAAAATTTGAACAAACTTGGAATGTTTCTTTAATGGTGGTTATGAAGAATCCAAAAACTTAATTGCAAGGGATCATTAGCTCATAATGTGACATATTCTCATTCATTACTACATATGCAAGTGTAACAAAGCCCCACTCACGACCGAGAGTGTGCACAAACGGCCAGAGCAAAATCCAAAAAGTTTCAAAAAAAGTGTGAGATCAAAAGGAGTGTTGCAAGCATTTTCAGACCAAAAGGAGAACGTGACTCTCTTCTTTGCCATACTATGAAGCTAAAGCAACCCTTGCCACGTCCTAAGGTCCATCATACCACGCTGTAAGTTTTCCCAGGTCCCCCCAAGTCTCAATATTATTTTTTCTAACAAATTCCCATGCAGCTTCCTAGACGCGTTCCACCATAGGCCTCATACAGATGCGCGCCAAGTGTCTCAAAAGATCAATCCAAAGGCCAAAGGGTGCTCCACACCATGCTCCCTGGTCAACGCGCCTCTGGACGATTCAAAAGTCAAAAAGGCTTGAGACAATGGGCCTAAATTCCCGATTCACCTCCCTAAGGGTCCAACACCCCCTGGGTTCTTATTTTCTTTTCTTTTTTCTCTTTTTATTTTCTTTTCTTTTATAATTTCCCTTTTATTAATTATTAGTTTTATTAATTGTTTAATTAACCCAAACTAATTTTTCCCATAAAATTCAGAAAAAACCAAAAAAAAAACATTTTATTATTTATTAACTTATTTTGTAAATAAATGTAAATTAAATTAAATTAACTTAATTAATTAACTTTAATACTTTTTACAATAAATAAAAACAATTTAGAATTAGGTTTTTGCTAACTTTTAATTTCTATTTATTTTCTCTTTATTTTCATTAAAAACACAAAAATACAAAAAACATTTTCTTAATTAATTAATTAATTAGTTATTAGTTTTAATTTCATTAATTACAAAAAATGACAAAAATTCAATTCTTTCTTAAAAAAGGGTCAAAACCCTTAGGACGTCCCGATTCATTCTTTCGCGCACAATTTATTTTAATTCATTATATTTATGTAACTGCTTCCGGAAATGTAATAGTTAATTAGGTTTATCTCTTTATTTGCTATTTCTCGCATTCTTATTTCAAAACGGGTTTTTGTTTTTTGGCGATGTATAGACCCGCGCCTTGTAATAGCTAGATTTACATTTCTGCAATTTATTTTCCGCACTCCTAACTGTTAAAAAATGCATGAAAGAATGTATGAAAAATAAAACCAATCCGTAGCTCACAAATAACATACAAGATAACCTTAACTGAAAAACAACACACAAAGCACATGCCACTTCTTAGGGTACGCCTCACTGGTTGCCTCGAACGTGGTCGTCAAGTATATGGTGTCTTAGAGGTCGCCCTTCTGTCCAAAAGATCTGGTTGCCTCGAAACGATTGCCTCGGATAAAAAAGGATCTAAGACATTAAGGTTACTTCTAAGGTGTCCTACCATTGCTTCAGTGACCACACTGTCCCGATAATCGAATTGACCTGAATACCTCCAACGATGGTGCTACCTACCCCTCAATGATGGGATAAAACTATCTAAAGGACTCTTACATAGCCTAATTCCTTAGAGTAGGTAGATCTCATGGGTACTTGCTCTTTCTAAAAACAAAACATCTTTTCACACTTACACTTTCTAAAAGTTTTCAAACAAATTTTTCATACACTCTTGAGGACAGATACAAGAGTTACTTAGAAATCTTTCAAACAAAACTTTTTTTCAAAAACCCACACACACACTTGAAAAGCAAACAAATTTTGAAAACATAAGAGCAAGTACCTAAGAGCCCGTGGATAACCACGGATAGAAAGGGTGCTAACACCTTCCCTTTCTATAAATCTACCTCCCGAACCGAGAAACATTCTCGAATAAGGAATTTTGCTGTGCTTTTGTCCTTTCCATGTTGGAGAACATAAAAGACGGTGGCGACTCTTGCTTACCGCGACATTTCGCGAAACCAGCTAAAAAACAGCCAGTTCTATTCCCACCGATCACAGGTACCGAGGATGATAAAAGAAAAATCAGAGTGGGTGCCAATCTAGAGCCGAGTGTCAAGGAGCGCCTAATTCAGCTATTGCATGATTATGTTGAGATCTTTGCCTGGTCATACAAAGACATACCGGGACTCGATACATACATTGTGGTACACCGTCTACCCACAAGAGAAGACTGTCCACCAGTGAAGCAAAAAGTCCTCCGCATGAGACCTGACATGTCAGAGAAGATCAAAGCAGAAGTTATGAAACAGTTCAATGGTGGATTTCTGGCTGTTACTTATTATCCTCAATGGGTGGCCAACATTGTTCCCGTGCCTAAAAAGGACAGCAAAGTGAGAATGTGCGTGGATTATAGAGATTTAAATAGGGCCAACCCTAAAGATGATTTTCCACTTCGACACATCGACATTCTGGTTGACAATACAGCCCAACACAGAGTATTTTCTTTCATGGACGGATTCTCAGGCTATAACCAGATCAAAATGGAACTTGAGGACATGGAGAAAACTACATTTGTCACACAGTGGGGTATGTTCTTCTACAAAGTGATGCCATTCGAACTGAAGAATGCCGGGGAAACCTATCAACGCACCATGGTAGCTTTGTTTCATGATATGATACATCATGAGATAGAGGTCTACGTAGATGACATGATAGCCCGATCACAGACTAAAGAAGAACACCTTGATCACTTGCAAAAGCTGTTTGTCAGATTGAAGGAGTACAAGTTAAGATTGAACCCGAACAAGTGCACATTCGGAGTCCGGTCCGGTAAACTCTTAGGTTTCATTGTCATCAACAAAGGCATCGAGGTTGATCCTGCCAAGGTTAAAGAAATACAAGAAATGCCTTCTCCTCGCACTGAGAAGGAATTCAGAGGTTTTTTGGGACGCCTAAACTATATTTCCAGATTCATTTCTCACCTAACGGTCTACTTGTGAACTAATCTTCAAGCTATTGAAGAAAGATCAAGTAGTCAAGTGGAATGATGAGTGTCAGATTGCTTTTGATAAAATCAAGGAGTATTTACTAGAGCCTCCTGTCTTGATGCCACCAGTCGAGGGAAGACCGCTAATCATGTATCTGACAGTCTTAGAGAACTCAATGGGGTGCGTATTGGGGCATCATGACGAGTCTGGCCGAAAAGAGCACGCCATTTATTACCTGAGCAAAAAGTTTACCGACTGTGAAACCAGATATTCACTGCTCGAGAAAACTTGTTGCGCTCTGGTATGGGCTGCTCGCCGGCTAAGACAGTATATGTTGACTCATACCACTTTGCTGATATCTAAGATGGATCCGATAAAGCACATCTTCGAAAATCCTGCTCTGTTTGGAAGAATAGCTAGATGGCAGATGATCTTAACAGAATATGACATACAGTACACGACCCAAAAATCTATAAAGGGCAGTGTGCTAGCTGATCATCTGGCTCATCAAGCTGTAGAAGATTATCAATCCATGTAGTTTGACTTCACTAACGAAGACATCATGACATTGGACAACAGTGAAGAAATCAGACCATATGAAGGACCTGAACATGGATCCCGATGGACCCTGTACTTTTATGGGGCCTCCAATGCACTTGGTAACGGTATCGGTGTTGTACTCATATCTCCGGAAGGATGCCATACTCCTTTTACCACCATACTTTGCTTTAACTTTATGAACAACATGGTAGAGTACGAAGCATGCATCTTTGGACTCAAGGCTGCCATAGACTTGGGAATCAAATCTTTAGATGTGTTTGGGGATTCAACTTTGGTCATCCTTCAGATTAAAGGAGAATGGGACACTAAGCATCCAAACCTTATCCCTTACAAAGAACATGTTTTGACATTGTTACCACATTTCGAGCAGATTACCTTCGAGCATTTCCCGCGAGAATAAAATCAGCTAGCAGATGCTCTACTACAATGTCATCTATGTTTAAACTTAATTGGGATAACGAGGCTCCCCGGATCACCATTGAACGAATGGAAGAACCATCACACTGTCACGAGATTAATACCGAAGAAATAGTGGACCAGCCATGGTTTCATGAAGTCAAAAGGTATCTCGAGGCTCAAGAATATCCAGAAGGAGCTTCAGTCAATGACAAAAAGTTCTTAAGGAGATTCTCAGCTAAGTTCTTCCTAAGTAATGGCATCCTGTACAAGCGTAATCATGATTCTATTATGCTCCGTTTTGTGGACAAGATTGAAGCTGAAAAGATCATGGCTGAATTGCATGAAGGTACCTTTAGCACTCACTCTAGCGGGCATACGATGGCGAAGAAGATTCTACGGGCAGGCTATTATTGGTCTACCATGGAAGCAGACTGCTATCAACACTCCCGGACCTGTCATAAATGTCAAATCTATGCAGACAAGGTGCACGTGCCTCCGGTTCCTCTAAATGTCTTAGCAGCTCCTTGGCCCTTCACTATGTGGGGAATCAACATGATTGGGGAGATCAAGCCTACATCATCCAATGGACACCGCTTCATTCTAGTGGCCATTGACTACTTCACAAAGTGGGTCGAAGCAGCTTCCTTCACATCCGTTACTAATAATGTTATTGCCCGTTTCATCAAGCAAAATCTTATTTGCCGGTATGGTATCCCAGAAAGGATCATCACTGATAATGGTACAAACCTTAACAATACTATGATCACCGCCTTGTGTGAGCAGTTCAAGATTCAACATCACAATTCATCTCCCTATTGGCCAAAGATGAATGGTGCAGTCGAAGCTGATAATAAAAACATCAAAAAGATCATACAAAAGATGACAGTCACCTACAAGGACTGGCATGAGATGCTACCGTTTGCTCTCCATGGGTACCGTACTACGGCTCGCACATCAACTGGGGAAACACCCTATTCCTTAGTTTATGGCATGGAGGCTGTCTTGCCTATTAAGGTTCAGATCCCCTCTTTGAGAATTATGAAGGATGAAGGTTTGAGTGAGGATGATTGGATCCAGACCCGACTTGATCAACTAAACTTAATTGACAAAAAGAGACTTACAGCTGTTTGCCATGGTCAGACGTATCAAAAGCAGATGATCAAAGCTTTCAACAAGAAAGTCAGACGCCAGATATATCAAGTTGGAGATCTAGTGATCAAGCGCATCATCTTGCCACAAAGTGATCCCAGGGGCAAATGGACTCCTACCTATGAAGGACCATTTATAATCAAGAACATCTTTTCTGGTGGGGCAATGATCTTAACCACCATAGACAGTGACGACCTGCCACACCCTGCGAACGCAGACATAGTCAAAAGATATTACGCGTAAGAGACCCGCTAGGTTGACACACCTAGGCAAAACAAGGGTATCCCGGTGAACCAAAAAGGTTCGAGCAAAATTTAGGGATAAAATAAAAAAATCTGTACACCCGGCAAGTTGAAAACCCGAAAGGGCGACTTGTGCAAAAAAGGGTTTCCTGGTGGACTGAAAACCCGAAAGGGCGGTCCAGGAAAAAGTTAGGGAATTAAAGCGTATGACTATGTCTCATCGGATCACTTTGAGGATAATCTCTTCATTGACAAACTCTGAGCTTCTGATCAACTCAATCATCTTCGGACGAAGCAACAAATGGATAAGATATTCGGAGATACGAAGGCTATAGCAGAATGGGAACCCCATGGGATTATCACATATAGCTATATTTTCTTTGTATAAATTTTTCTTACTTTTATGACACCATCCTCTTACTAGGATGTTTGTCTCCTTTGTACAAAATATTTATTCAAAGTAAATACAAAGATATCTCTTTCAAAGTACAGAAAACTATTTGCCTTTTTCTTTACACTTGTGTTTTTATTTGCAAAAATGTCCAATGATTCATTAATGAACATATGCATTTGAACATAATTACTGCTTACGAATAAACAAAGTGGAAAAGAACAATTGCTGATAGGTTGAAAGATTAGGAAAACGTCTCTAGGCTATTCCATGAGCAATCCCTACAATACACCATTAATCCCCAGCGGAGCTAAAACTTCAAACTATTAATCCCCAGGGGAAACATCCAATCTCTCCAAATTCCCCAGCAAGTTATCTTGAAACCCGAAAGTCGACCGGATAACAGTTAACTTTTGTTTCTCCCCAACCTAGTGTAATTCCCCAGTAGAGTGGCAGACGACCGAAACTCCTGAACTTTTTCCAAACAGGAATAAGTTTTCTTCCCCATAGAGTTTTCTTTATTCCCCAGCAGAACAAGGACTCCCATGGTGTAATCCCCAGTAGAAGTCATCAAAATTCTCTGGATTCCCCAAGCAGATTACTCAAGCAGTATATGGCATTGCTCACAATAGAATTTTTGTCAATACTCCAACTTCAAGACATGAAGAATCCACATATCCTCAGCAGTCAAGGATTTATTTTCCTCAGCAGTCAAGGATTTATTTTCCTCAGCAATACAACAAATCAGCTTACATGCGCATACATTACATCCACATATCATAAACATTGATAAAACACATATATTGCATCATACATTTCATGCAACATAACTTTGTGTTTCAGCTAACATTTTACCTTTTCAGGATAAGATTAACAAGCTACCATTAACAGTATACAATCATGATACAGTTCAAATACACTCCAGACACGGAAGTCATTCTTTTACTCATTCAGATTCAGCAATCAAGATACAATACATATACGCTTCAGACAAGGATGCCATTCTGTTACTTATTCAGATTCAGATTTCAGATACAGTCCAGATACGCTCCAGATGCGGATGCCATTCTGATACTCATTTAGATTCAGATTTCAGATACAATACAGATACGCTCTAGACAAGGATGCCATTCTGTCACTTATTCAGATTCAGCTTTCAGATACAGTTCAGGTACGCTCTAGATATGGATGCCATGCTGATACTCATTCAGATTTCAAGTTCATATACGCTCTAGACACGGATGCCATTCTGGCCCTTATTCAGATTTCAAGTTCAGATACGCTCCAGACACGGATGCCATTCTGGCCCTTATTCAGATTTCAAGTTCAGATACGCTTCAGACACGGATGCCATGCTGGCCCTTATTCATATTTCAAGTTTAGATACGCTCCAGACACGGATGCTATTCTATTTCTCATTCAGATTGCGAGTTCAAGATACAACTCAGATACGTTCCAAACGCGGACACCATTCTGATACTTATTCTTCTGACTTACAATGTACAATTCAACAAACATTCTTGGATGGAATCTACAAGCCTATCTCCAGCAAGATTCTATTAGCTCTCCAAATGGCATCTTTAAGCCCATTCCCTCAACTACATTTTATCGAGTGCAAATTTATGGGCACTCTAGTGTCCAATCATCTTTTACCTTCGAGTCACGAACGACAAAACTCGCCAATCTAACTCTTTAGGTTCAAAAAGATTGAACAGGGGCAGCTGTTGTACCCCGAAATTTTCCCTCTCATTTATCAAGACTTTTCTCATAAGACTTCTTGGACTCAAGACAAGATTAGGGTTTGGTCAGCTCAAGACATCTCATCTTGCACTGATAACCCAAAATTAGGGTTTGATTTTGCATAAGGATTTTTGGACCATCAATGTTTCATGTGACTTTCATACTTTATCTTAGACCCCTAAGATTGCTCATGTTAAGTTTCAAGCCTTGAACCACATTTTTGATCAGTCAATTGGACAGTTGACCTAAAAATCAACTGTATTGGGGAAAAGTCAACCATGGCCAATTTACAGTCAAACTTCATAATTTTTGATCCACATCAACATTTTAGACTCATATGTACCATTTGATCAAGTTTGGATCACAACTCCTCAAGAAATTTGATCAAATCATCAAAAGGGCAAAATGGTCAAAATTAGGATTTTGACTAAGAAAGGGAAATTTCTGATTTTTAACCTAGCCAATGACCAATTGAGTTCAAAAATGATTTCAAGGGTTCAATGGCATCATCTTGACCTAATTACATGGTTCAAAAGATCTCAAGTTCATTGGATTGACAGATGAATTTTGCAGTCAACTGATCAAAAGTCAACTGTGCACTGAAAAGTCAAACTTTGACTTTTTGGTCAAAATCAAGTGCCAAGGGTCATAATTCATCGAGATATGTCAAAATGTGAAACTTGTTCACCAAGGAACTCAAAATTGAAAATTAGGGTTTTTTTGAAAAATTTCATAACTTAGAATTTTTCTAAGTATAAAATTTTTCTTATTTTTTCCCAACTTTTTACCACTTTTTCACCATGATGAATTTTGATTCAAAGAAAACTTACAACATTAAAGTTGTAGTCCTCCATGAAATATACAACTTTGCTTCACAAACGTTTCCCAAAAGATGCTTGGATTTCAAATTATGAATTTGTGAATATAGGTCCATGAACTTCTTAACTTAGTGAAATTTTGCCCTAATTTAGGCAGGTTTTGGACCCTACTTCATGGACATTTTTCATCTAGTTCCATGAGGTATCTCAAATTTCATTTCAAAGATGGATTATAGAGAACATTGCAAGATTTCGAAAATGTCCAAGAACTCTCCAAGATCATTTTTGAGTAGGGAGAATCGAAGAAGGGAAGTTGGCATTTTCTCACTTTTGTTCAAGCCATTTTCACATAGCATCAAGTTGAAAATCAGATCTATGATGGTTGTATCTTGCTTTACAGGTCCTAAGCTTGCTTTACACTCCATAATTAAATGCAAACTCAGTTGACAAAGGCTTTATCTTTGCTTTTGAAGCTTTGTACAAGGTGTATTTCCATTTTTGGCATAAAGTTCACAATGCCATTTTCATAAAGAGAAGCTTTTGCAACTTTGTCAATCTTGAGCATTGAACCTGTCCCTTTAGTACAAGAAATTTCTACAGGTCTCAAGCAATGTGTACCAACTCTTATCAGCCCTCAAGCAAGCCAGGACAAGCATGTAGCATTGGTCTTGTCAACTTTACTTCAAATGCAAGAAAAGTTGCAAAAGGTGCCAAAGCTTGTACAACTAGTGAAGAGCTGACTTTGTATCATTCTATACAAATATACAAACTTGTTGTAAGGCTTAGCACGATTGGATTGAAGCTGAAACTCTCTAAAACTCAAAAACTCCACAAAACTGCAAAAACCCATAACTTCTGTAAAATCACAGCCAACCAATTTTTGGCTCGTGCGTTTTGTGTTTAAACACATGAAACATCTCATACACATCATACCAAAGCAATCCAAGCCATCACCCTGGTTCTATAACCCCTGTTTCAGCATCCACCATTTTCACTTTGGAAGCTTGCAGCTTGACTTTTCCAGAGATTTCCAGCCATCCTCAAAGCAAGATAAGCATTGGAATAGCTTTAGGGGAGTTCAAGGAAGCTCAAACAATCATCAGGGCTCCATTAAAGTCCCTACATTCCTCTACTCAAATCCAGCTGAAGGAGTTATTTTCTTGAACTCTATCTCTCTGAATAGGCATCCTCAAGCCACGATTTGTGAAGAAGAAATGTAGTCCATATCATAATGAAACTGTACATATCCATACTTTTCATTTATATTAACTATGCTGAGAGAATTTGAAGATTGAAAATTCTGGAAAAGTTAGGTCACGAATTAGGGCTACCAAAATTCTCTCTGATCTTTAAGAGTTAGGTCACATAATTTATATGGTTAGAATTGTGAGCTCAAATGCCACCTTTTTCATGTTATGAGTTTTTGTTTTGTGCAAGCATAAGAGAGATACAGATTTGAACATGGAAGCGCGCATGGAAGCTGACCAAGGACAGGGACGAAGTGTTCTGGGATTTTTGGCGCCCTGGGCTTTTTGGTTTTGCTATTTGCACCCCCTGACTTATTATTTGCACCCCTGACTAGCTTTTTATATTTTGCATATTTTTTTTTCATATTTCATATTTATTGCTTTGATTTTTTTCTGAACAATAAAAAATCCTAAAATAATTTCTTTATTTTTTGCAATTTTATTTTATTTTTTTATTATTTTTGCATAAAAAATAGTTTATTATGATAAATAGATTTTATTTCTTAAATAACTTGTAAATATATTTAAAAATACTTAATATTTTTATTATACTATTTATACTCATAAATACTTATTTTTATACACATTTAATTTTTAATATTTATATATAATATTATTTATTATTCTCTTATACAAAAATGTACAAATTAATTATATAAAGCATTATTTTCTTTGAATAAAAATTAGGGTTTCACTCCTCCAAAAATATATTATTTTTTCCCCTTTTTCTAGGGTTTAAATTAATCATTTTCTCATTCAAAAAACTAAGCACAAAACATTTTTTACATAAATATATTGCATTCATTTTAAATATTTGTATATTATTTAATTCACGCAATATTCGATTTGGTTGTAATATATATTTAGGTTTATATTTGTGCAAAATCCCATTCAAAATTTGTATCCCCTCCCATAATAATTATTGTAATAGCTTAGTTTATTTTATGCAATTTATCGCTTTCATACTATGATTAGAAATTAGGGTTTGCATGACAAGAACAAAATAAAGCAAAATAGAAAACCCTAAATGCAAGACAAAAGCATGAAAATGACACACTTTGAACACAAGTACCCTTAGGGTTTCTCCCACTTGGTTGCCTAAAATAAAATGGCCATGTTATGCACGCGAAGTATCTTGGCAAAACAAAAACAAATATAAGATCATAGTCCCTCGATGACGCTATCAAAAGGTTGCCTAAATCAAAATGATCTTGGTCCCTCAAATGCTAAGAATACTTGGAAACATTTCTATCATGGTTATACGATGACCACGCCCGTCCCATTTACATCCAAAGATAGGGTGCTCACAAAATCAATGGTAAGTCAACAATGTCAAAGGAATAAAAATGCACAAGAAAGACATTTGAGTAGGTAGATAGCTTCTAAGTTACTTGCTCCATTTTAAAACAATCCTTTCTATTTTCAAAAACAAACACACACACATTTCAAAACATCTTACAAAACATTGAAAACATTTTCAAAAGACAAACATCTTTGTATACATTCTTACGAACGAGAATCATTACAAAGATTGCCAAACAATGGCCTCTTTTACAAAATACTTTAAAAATCACACCAAACACCATTTCAAACAAAGCAAATCAAGTGATCTAAACAAGTAACTAAGAGCCCATGGAAAACCATGGATGAAAAGGTGCTAGTACTTCCCTTTTC